>CM072536.1:25707000-28107000 GCA_036898165.1 Silybum marianum | reverse complement strand
GAAGGTTTATCAACGATAGAATATAAACAAGTGAAGGGGGCGCAGGAGAGGGTACGTATTTCTATATCATACTCATCGAACTTCATCTAATCTGTTTTCATATTGAAAACTTTGAAGCCATACATAGGGATGGTAAGTCTTCAACATTATTATTGCTACTTCAGGACCAATACCACAAACATACCTAATGCTTTTCTAGATGAAACAAGATTCTAATGAAAAATGAGAACATATAATATATAGGTGCTCAACAATGTATTGTACCCTATATTCTGTCATGATGATAATATCATTTGTGAACAAAGAATTGCTCTTGCAGAAAGATCATTTTATATAATAAAATAGAAGACACAATTAGAGTAAGATCAAAATGAAATTACCAAAGAATCCAGGTAGTCTTGACAAGTAATAAGAGGCACCTACATCTGGGAATAACCCTAATTCAGTCTCTGGCATGGCGAAAACCTGCCAAATGAGAATCAAATGTGTTAACAAAAAAAATCAATTTCAGAAAGATTACCACTCTTATGGAAGGTTATAGGCGATGAATACCTATAACTTTAGCAGTGATAAGAAAATAGCAGAAAGTATATCAAATTAAATTAACAGAGGCGTAAACCAATGAATATATATACACACACACATAGGATGCCAAAATTGAATATATATATATACACACACACACATAGGATGCCACAATTGAATATATATATATACACACACGCACACACATAGGATGCCAAATTGACATATGAAAGTTTCTTCAAGCAGATGATGTAGCAAGAGAGATGATACCGAATTATCTGTAGCAACTCGAAATCTACCATGTATTGAAATGCCTCCACCACCTCCTATCACAATTCCTCTAAGAAGTGACACCTTTAAGTATGATTTGAAGTTAACTTAAGATCACACATATCGTAAGTAACAATGTGTTAAAATGTACTTAGCGGTCAGGTAAAGAATTTGTATTCGTGAAAAGAAATCAGTGAATCTGAGAGCTGGTTACCTGAGGTTTAGTGTATGTTGCCATCAAATAATCCAATGTATATTCTTTCGAGAAAAAATTTGCCCCTACTTTCCAGTTTCCTTATACCCAAAAAATCTCATCAAACAAGCAATAAAACACCATTAACTCATTACAACAATTTGTAACTTTTAATACTGAGAGTGCCCAAAAACCTAATTTTTCATGTAATGGAAAACAGCTTGCAGCTTGAAGCAAAATGAACTAGGACAGGAAACAAGGGCATTAACCTTTATTCACATCAGGAACGACAGCTGAAGCATCACCACCAGCACAGAAACCCCTTCCTTCACCCTGCATCCACATTCCCTTGTGAGTAATAAACAAATAAAAACTGATTCCGCAAACAATATGAAAAGCATTTAATTTTTTTTATTACCGAGTGAAAATTACAAAAAGTTCAATAGAAAATGACAACACATATATATTCATCTCTAGCCTAGAAAATAACAGCTCTGATCTGAAGCTAATCTATCTTGAAGATGGTAGCAGCTCAACTTGATGATGCCTTCATGTTACTACTCCTCTATTCATGTTTAAATAATGATACTTATGAAACTATGTCTTATTCATGCCAAATCGATCAATGGATCCTACTTGGATGGGGGAATACCTTCAGAATTATCAGCTTGACATTGGGATCCTCCTCGTAGGCATGAAAGAGTTCCAACAAACGAGATATCTAGAAAGATAAGAAACAAGTGATCAGCCAGCAACACATTGACGTCATAATACTTCAAAAGAAATTATAGTTTTAGAGATATAAGTCACATAACAAAATAGAAAAATAAGCAAGGGACCCTTGGCCCAGTGGTACCAATTGAGACTCTACATCCCTTAGGTTGTGAGTTCCTAAACTATTTCCAAGAAAGAAAACATAACAGCTGGATTCACTAGAATGTAAGAACACAAACACAATGGTGCTAAAATAAGTTAATTGACTTTGGTATCATATATCGTCTGATATAATTTCTTATTTTCTCGAGTATGCCTACTTTTATTCACTTTTTAATTAACTCTACCATCAAATCTTGACTCCAAGGGTAGTTGTCTACCTTATTCAGAATACAGTTATACTCATGTCATATGCAGTTGTGACACTAATAGTAATAACAACACTAATAGCAACATAACAATAGGATGGTCCTTCAACTCTACATCCAAATATTAAAAGGCTCCACATTTAATGATACAAGCAACTACATAAATTTCACAGATTTAGATGCCTGTGGTGCACCAGCATGTGGTATTTGCCTTTGAAGGAAAATATTGGAGAAAGAGAACATCATGGATTTGAGAAACGAAAATATGCTATGATTGAAAGCAACGAATCTAATATATTTCATATCTTACCATTTCAAGCGAAAGCGCATTCAGTTGCTTGGGCCTGTTTAATATGATGGTTCTCACATGTGAGTTCTCTTTAAGCAATACCTGCCATATATATATATATATGAAAAAAGTTCAAGTATCAATTTATCTATCCATGAAGTCTAAAAGCTAAACAGATGACACCAAGTTGAAGGTTGATATTTGCAAAACATGAACTTTTCCATGATCCTCAGACCTTAGTCCAGAATGCATAAACTACAGAATACCCATTTAACATGTTCTCTACCTAAAAGTATGAAAAAGGAACTCTAAAAGGTTAAAGCCTTTTGGGAAAAGAAAGTGAATGAATTGCAGGGAACACAAACATAATACAAAAATAAAAAAGCTTTATAAGATTGCAGTAAAGGAATCTAAAAACTAATAATTTCCTCCATTCACTTTCAAAATAGAAAATAAAACCAAAGGCAAAGTCAAGAAAGGGGGGATTATTTGACTTTTGTGGTCAAATGAACCAATTGCTATGTCATTAATCAATTCATTGGAGAATCATATACTGAAGTAAACTATTCACTTTGATTGAACAATTAGAAAATCTGAGGTTTAAGAATTAAAGAGGTGGATGTCAAATTATTAACCCTAAAGAAGACCATTCCCCAATCAAAGAGGAAATAGTATTTTGAACCATTCTTCGTGGCACTTCATTTGTAAACAACAAACACAATTACAAATGCAAAAATGAAACCATTCTTCATGAACTTTTCAAACGAATTATGAAAGAATTCCAATTCAGATCTTGTTGTTTGCTGTTTTTAGTTCTTTTTACAGTAATCCAAACTCAAAGCCCATGATCATTCATAATAGCTTAAAATAAGGTAAACAAAGAGGGGGAATCATTCTGAAATCTGGTTTACTCTCTGCTGACACTGAAAGCACAATAAATTGCGAACAAAAATGTTTCAATCAAAGCCATCAAAAACTCGAAAATAATAAACAAGTAGTTTGGGTACAAATTTACACAAATGAAGATGAAAAGGGTATAATTATGTAAGAATCATCAGTGTGCACTTTGATTATTATACAAATAATCAAGTAAAGGAAAGAAAGATAAGAATTAAGAAGAAAGAATGAATACCTGACTTGTTGGCGCCATCAACTTCAACCGAGAGTCGTATGAACAATGTGCAACCAGAATGATCAGCACAGCTATAAAGCAGAAATGTCGGGTCGGGTCGGATTGGTAGTCATATGGGTTATGGGCGTTTTTGGCTTTTTCACGGTGTGTTTGGTTGGAGGTGGAATAAATGAAAATATAATAAAAGAGACTGTTTGGTTGTATACAATATAATTGACTCATTTTTTTCTAAACTTTTATTCTTGATTAAACTGATAGAAATGAAAATTCATTCCGTGTCATTTTTATTCTCACTCCCACTTTCATTTTCTTGTCATTTTCATTTTCAATCTCTATCTCCATTTTACTCTAAAAATCCTCTCCAATAAACTCTTTATTTTACTTTTTAAAATAGAGAAATGAATAGTAACTCTCTAAATATAGAGAGTTTCTCTAAATATAAAGACTACTCTCTATTTTTTTCAAAATTTTTGATAATTACAAAATAGTCCTTTAATTCTTTAGATTGTTGTATTTTTATTTTATTTGTTATCTAATACCAATTTTAATAAACTATAATTATATATTTGACAAGGAAACTTATTTTCCTCTTAATAAATATAAGGTTATTGTGAAAATAAAAAACATAAGAGTATAATTTATAAAATTAATAAATATAAGGGTATTATTGAAAATCTATGTAATCAAAATAGCATGGTTCTAAAAAACGCGTTATGGCGCGCCATAACGTCAAGGCTCGCCACCACGTTAAAGCCCATGGCGCGACTCTGAGGCGTGGCTTGCAGTAAGGCGCGTTATGGCGGGTTATGGCGCGTTATGGCGGGTTATAAGGCGTGAGTTGGGTTTTTTTATTTTTATTTTGCAAACCTTGTGTATTTAATATAAAATTATGAATGCATGTTTCTTCCTTAGTTTGTAGTTTTATATGAATTTAATTTGTTTAATCATTATTGTTCATTACACTGGCTCAGATAGACATATGTATATATAGTATATATAAAAATTTGTCGCCTTAAGTCGCGCCTTAAAAAACGCCATGGGCTCGCCGTAACTCGTAAAGCTTGAGGCTTGACCTCGACGCCACGCCACGTCTCACGTCATTTAGAACCTTGCAAAATAGAAAATAATATACTTGAAATATTCTCTTTTAAACAATAAAATAAAGAATATATTAAAAAAGATATGACACATTCTCTATTTTATTCTCTATAATAAAAAGTAAATTAAATAAATAGATTGAAGATGTCCTAATGGATACCGGATGTGGATTTTGAATTTTGAAGCATTTTACACTAATTGATTATAATTTGAGTTTTTTATTACGTAAGAATAAATTTAAAATACTTATAATTTTGAAACATATAAAACGTATTTAGGAACTATAATTTGTAAAATATAATTGAAAATTAATATAAAATTATACTATCATTGTAAATTTGTTTTTTCGTCATCCAAAACATTTATCATATAATCATATTTTTCATTTTATCATTTAATCTATTAACAAGGATCTTGCAAGAATAGGAGTTATGATGAGAAGCGTAAGAACGGATCCGAACCTTTAATCTTTTGATCTCAGCCCAGCCCATAATTATGCTTATTGTGGGAGTTGATATGGTGCATCTTGATGCACCGTATTAGTGTTGATCTTCAATTAAGATTTGATTTAAAGGTGTGGACTTTTTGTAGCTTTCTCACCATAACTTTCATTCTCACTGGAACCCAACCTTAATCTAAATAAAAAAGTAAAATGTTAACTTATGTTATTCTCGACTATATACAAGACACAAACAGACAATGGTTTAATTCAATTGATTAGATTGTTTAATCTATAAAAAGAGCTTAATTCATACAGAAACCACATCTTTATGTATAAAAAAGGGAAACATTAAGGTATTGAGGTGGCACCATGAGAATTGAGTATTCTCAAATGGTGAATTGTGTTTGAGTTTTAGTTGTCCCACATTGGTGAAAAGTTGAAAATTTTGAACAAAGTGAAGTGTATAAGAATGTGGATTGAATGGCTTTGTGTTAATTCATGGACAGTGGCAGATCCAGAAACTTCTATTATTGGATGTAACATCCTGATTTTTTATCTCTGTTGAAGAAATTGTTGGATCGGGCGATCTAATAAGGAAGAGTTAATTTCAAAGTTTGAGTAGTGGTGTCATGAGATAGTGACAATTGTCACAATAGCACCAATGGTACTGGGAGTATGGTCGTCTTGGCTATTATGCCACACAGTTGTGATATCTGTCACAATAGCACCAGTGTCACCTAATGGTTGGTGGTCTTGATATTGGTGTCATGCATTTGAGACAATGGCACAATGGGTCAATCGAGCCATTAGTAAAGTGGAATCTCGATCCCTCTTCGTGTTCCACTCTTAGAATCAATGAAACAGGTATTTTGAAGTTATTTATATTGGGTATTATCTACAAGACGGGAAACGGGATCAAAACGGGTGAAAAGTGGGAAAAACACCTCGGAATGGTCCAGGCTATAATGCCCGGCAATTATGACAGTGTCATAATAGCCTGTCATAATCGCACAAAGTGTACCGTGGCTTAGAAATGGAATTCAGCACACAGGTGATTATGCCATGCTATTATGACATGACATAATCGCGGGGCATAATCGCAGACGGCCAGTGGTTAAAATCGAGATTTTTAGTCTTTTGGCCATATCTCTCTCATTACTTATCCGATTTGAGCGATTCAAAGTGCTATGGTTTCGTCTTTGGAAGCTATTCAACATGGAAAAAAATGATATATAGAGGTTACTTGATGATTTTGGGAGCTCATAGGAGTGGAAGGTGTTCTGGAAGGGAGTACATCGTGGATCTAAAGGCCTGGCTTGAAGATCTAAAGTCTTCACCGAATGGAGCTCGGTATTGGGGTAAAACCTATATTTAGCTTAAATCTAGCAAGGTGAGTTCCAGATACTTTGTGAAAACTTTGTACATGCCAAAAACATTCATTTTGAAGTATTAACATATTTTACTTGTTATTTATCAAATGTGTGGGTATTTGGGTAAATTTGCATATTTGGTGTAAAAGAGTTTATAAATTATGTAAGGGGCTTATACTTGAGTTTTAGACACTTTGACAAATAAAGTATAAGTGTGGGTTGTTTGGGTGCATTATCTTTTAAATAAAAACCATTTGGTTGTATTTGCATCTTTAGAAGTCTTGGATTTATAAATCGTTGGAAAATACATGATATTGCATTATGGGACATTTTGGATATACATGAATGTGATTTCATTTGGAAAATGATTCGTCTCAACTAATGTTTTGAGTAATTGCATAAGCGTTGAGTTATAGAGCATTTGCTCGGTTTTGGCCAAAATGAGTCTCATGGACAATTGTCCGATTTAAATGGCTACATGATGAGCTTTTCGAGTTATATGTAATTAAGGCATATTTACTTACAAAATTACACGTTTTGGGTGCGTTGGTCATTCTTTTGTTGTCGTGTATGGGTAAGGCTAGTGTAATAGATCCATAGGCACAAGAGTCAGTTTTTATTTGGGGATGGGTAAGTGATAGATCCCGGTTTGGGGTTGAGCTTGCTCAGAAGGGTGACGTGTAATATATCCCAGTTTGGGGTTGAACTTATCATCAGAAAGCCGAAGATTGATATCTGGTCGTGCTTACTCTCTCGCTGACTAAAGATCCCGGTTTGGGGTTGATGTTTGTATGATAACGGGTCGCCCCCGTATTTCCCTCAAATTGTGTTCTTTCAGGTAGAGTCGGTTTTCCTTAGGGATGTGACAAGTAATAGATCCCGGTTTGGGGTTGAACTTGTTCAGTTAGGTGTCAAGTAATAAATCCCATTTTGGGATTGAAATTAACATCGGAAAGCCTAAGATTGATATATGATCGTGCTTACTTATTCACTGACTAAAGATCCTGGTTTGGGGATGACGTTAGTATAATAACGGGTCTCCCCCGTATTTCCCTCAAATAGCATATCTTTCAAGAGTAAATCGCGTGTAAAAGAAAAAAGATTTAAGGGCGTATCCTTCAAGAGTAAATCGCGGGTAAAACAAAAGAATAAACGGGAAGGTTTGTTGGTCAAATGTTTATTTTCCGTTTTCAAGAGTATTGGATTTGGTGTCATGTTAAATCAGTATTCTATTTAAAGCTTTCATTTCTAATGAAATTTTGGTCTAAAGCTTTTATTCTGGAAATAAGGAATTTAGGGAAAGATGTTGCTTTTATAATGAAGTCGTCTTATTTAAGAATTATATTTTATCAAGCAAATCTTTCGGTTTCAAATCAAGTAAAAATATGTTAGAAACTCTTGAGCTCACTAGGCGTTAAGCCTAACCCTTATTCTTTGTCGGCATGTGCATCAGGTTATCGTTGGGGTTGCTACTAGCGACACGTGTGGACTTGAGTGTTAGAGAGTAGCACGTTAAAGATCTCACCTTGCTGACGTTTTCCGCATTCAGAGATAGCGACTCTTATTGGTTTAGTAACACCCAACCATATGTAGGTCTTGTATAAGACATTGATTTATTTGTTGTAGAGGTTTACTACTAATTGTGGTTTGAGGAAACTTAAATATTGATTTATAGGAAATGATCTATCTTAAATATTGATGTAATATTAGAAATGTTAAATTAGTCGCTTTTTCCAGATTTGAGGGTGTTACATTGGAGGCAACTTTAAGGGTGTCAAAAAAAATATGAAACCGAATAACTCATTCGAACCAACACTATTTTGGGTTATTCAGTTTTCGGCTTAAAGGTTTCAGTTTAATCGAATAGATATAACTTATTCGGTTTGGATTTTAGGTTTTTTTTACCCTTTCAGATAAACCGAGACGTTATATTGTTATGTGCATATTTTACTATTTTGCTTACACTGAAAACAAATGAACACCAACACATTATAGATTAATAGTTCGTGGTAAGAGATCAATAACCTAGATTCAAATAGAAATAAATCAATAACTTAGAAGTTAGGGGAATTAAAGTTTAACTATTCATTAAAGTAGTGACTCCTTGAAGTAAGAGCTGTAAATAAAATGACACTAATTAGATATGGAGCCTTCCCTTTTAATTGTTGAGGGCCTCTTAATAGTTTTTAGGTTAGAAAAAAATAAAATATAGCTACAATTAATAATTTAGTGGGTGATTCTTGATAGTTTGTTAGGGGCCTGTAACCCCTATAGCTTTGTTGTGCATCCGCTAGTGTTTATGGGGGTTTGCTTCGTAGGGTTGTCTTATTTTGGATGACCCTCTTTGAAATCTATAACCATGGTTGGAATCAAAACCAACCAAATAATAAAAATTATAGTGCAAAATTAAAAGTGAAATCAAAGATGATGACTTCGCAACATGAGGTTTGTGAGTTCCTCAAATCTTGAAATAAGTTGACTTCATCATTTCATTTGGTGGAAAGATGATAGTTGGAAGAAAATAAGGTTGTCCTATTTGGATGAACCTATTTTGCAAAATCTAATCTTATTATATATAAGTAAAAATAAAAGTGAGTGGTTGAGTTTTAGATGTGACGTATAAAAAAAAGAATGACATATCATTGTGTCAACCCATCGGGCACATAAAATATAATCTTTTTTGAAAAATAAACCTCATTATATAAAAACAAGGTGGGATCATCTTTATCTTTATATATATAAAAGGAAAACTTTGGCGTATTGAGGTGACACCATGAGATTGAGTAATTTTCAAATGGTGAATTGCGATTGATGTTTAGTTGTCCCATATTGGTGAATAGTTGACAAATTTAAACAACACCACGAGATTGAGTAATTTTCAAATGGTGAATTGTGATTGAGTTTTAGTTGTTCCATATTGGTGAAGAGTTGTAAGATTTAAACAAAGTGAAGTGTATAAGAAAGTGGATTGGATGCCTTTGTGTCATTTCATGGGGGTTGCCTTATAGGGTTGTCTTATTTTGGATGACCTCTTTGAAATCTAAACCATGGTTGGAATCAAAACCAACCCAATAGTAAATCTTTATCTTTATATATATAAAAGGAAAACTTTGGGGTATTCAGGTGGCACCATGAGAATTGAGCATTCTCAAATGGTGATTTGTTGTTGAATTTTAGTTGTCCCACATTGGTGAAGAGTTGAAAACTTTGAACAAAGTGAATTGTATAAGAAATTAGATTGGATGTCTTTGTGTCAATTAATGGGGTTTGCCTCATAGGGTTATCTTATTTTAGATGACCTCTTTGAAATCCATGGTAACTACCTCTTTGAAATCCATGCTCTCGCACCATCTCCCCTCACCTCATTGATCAAAGGAAGAATTATCCTGAAAAACGTAAATAAAACGAAAAAATAGACGAACACAAGAGTTTTGGTGATGCGGAAAAACCCTGGGACGAGGGAAAAAACCGTGGACGATAGGTGAGTATTGTCGATGCACTATAGAAAAATGACGTCAAGCAGGGACGTCGGCCTTTAGAGCTGTGGTCGTACGATTACAGGAGAAAACCGTAAATAAAAGCTTAGACTATTTTATGGAAACTAGAGAGCGAATATGTATTCTACGGTTCTAAAGCATACAGATGATAAAAGTCCCCTTCTTTGGTGATCTTTGTTTCGTATATATAGTCGTCGTTGTTTTGTAACAGTTGGTTACCATTAATTCCCTTCATAAATGCCTTTAATGATATGGAGCGTAACCGTCCAACGGTCCTATGAGACGAGTAACGACTGATTCGTAATGAAAATAGCGGATCCTGGTAGTAATGGTCTTAGGTCGAGCGCGTGCAGGCTTGGTCGTACGCCAAGGGCTTCGCTCGGGAGTTTCGGTCGACCAATGCTTTATGATATTCCAGTAGTTGTCCGTGGGTCGTAAAATGCTTCCGGTCGAACGTCTTCTGCTTGTCGCCGAACGTTTTACTCGACCATCATTTTTCGAATCCTTGGTTAATATCCTGGGGTCATAGAAAGTCCTTGGTCGAACGTTTTGGTCAATGGTCGAAGGTTTCAGAGATTTTTGCCCAAACAGTTTGCCACCAAATTCAAATTTTAAGTGGCTAGCTTCATTTTTGAATTTCCTTGAGACGCGTGTTTGCTGGTTCGTCGAATACATCTGGAGGGAACGAGATCGTTGGGTTTGAGGCGGGAGTAGTTAGGATGTAACTAATCTCTTTAGTTTATGTTGACGCGACGATGAGATGTCTGTTTGGAAGATGATAGGTCTTGATGATGTCATGCGTACGCATGAGCACGCATGGGCAGCTGTCATGGATAGATGTCGCCTATTCGGTGATAGAATGTAGAGGGGTATGGACAGGTGTCGCCACGGGGAGATGGAGCGATGATTTGAGCGGGATTTCGGGGAGTATGAAAGGGTTTGATTGCCTTTCCTTTTCTTCTTCCCGGTTTCTCTGAGCAAAAAAACCTTCTTTTAAAACCTGCAACTTCTTTCTTTTTCACGAAAAATGTCGAACCCCTTGAGTACGATTCGGCGGGCGATCTTTGGACTTTTCTCGATTTAGCTCAGTTGGATAGAGTCAATGTGGAAAGCCCCGACGATTTAACGGCGGCGGAATGTCCGGCGGAGGCCTTCGTCCTCTACGAATATCCATTCTTGATCGGCCTAAAATGGCCGTTTCCCCATTTGGCTCGGGATTTCCTGAGCCATTTTGGTATTCCTCCAGGGTAGATGATGCCTCAGTTCTGGAGGGTCTTCATGATGATCGACCGGCTGTCTTGCGGCTGGGACCCTCCCTTCATTGTTCGTGAGCTTTTGATGCCTTATGTGGTGAAGGCGGATGCCCAGTTCCGGTATAGGCCTCACATTCGGGGGGGGGGGATCAGGCGCCGATCTTTGGGACCGGGGTTAATGACCGTGGTTGGAAAGAGTGGTACATATTTTGCTACCCAAAAGCCCCTTCCGAGGATGATCGATGGGTAGTCCGCGGGTGGCCTAAACAAGGTAAGAATCTAAATTCACCCTTTCGATTTGGGGGTGGATTCCTGATGTTCAGTCGTTCATTGTGCAACAGTGACGTGTGAACTCCTCCCTTCTCCTGATTCTGTGGCGATAATCGAGCGTTTCCGGAGAATCTCGGATCGTGCATTGCTCGTTCAAACATCAGAGGATGAGGAAAATGATGATACTGGGAGCAAGGGGGACGAAGACGTTGTCTTTGTCGGAACCTCCGGGTCCTCCCTTCATCCAGATGAGGAGAGGGCAGGTAATCATTTTTTTATTTGCTTTAATACCCGTTATCTTTCTTCTGACTCGTTCGTTCTTGATCTCAGAAGAAGCTTGCGGTCCTTCGACTGGTCGTAGGATCCTCCCCGCTCAACGGGGTTTAAACAGAAGAGGGTCGATGGGGCCCATCCTGGGGGAATCGTCTCTTGGAGCGGAGGGCTCTAAGAGGGCGAAGGCGTCAAAGGCAGTTATGCCTTCGTACGTATCTGTCCTTCCCCCTCCGTCGCAAGACGGGGAAAAAATGCCGAGGGCAAGAACTTCAGTTGTGAACCCGTTCTAAGTAAGTTTCAACATTTCGTTCTGCTTTTATGGGGTCATGACTCCCATTTGTTTCGTGCGACGTGCATTCGAGCGATTGTGCATTCGTGCGATCGTGATGCTAGATGGTCTTTGTTTTTAGGCCATACAGGTGTTGCTTGACCAGGTAGTTACCATGGCTTCTAATGCGGAGGAGATGGTGCGAGAGCACGAATCTGCCTTACAGGCGAGGGAAGCGGAAGCATTGGACAGGGCCGACAAATTTCATCGTCTGTTCGAGGAGGCTCGAGATGAACTTGCTCGTGAACGGGGTTTCAGTTTTTCCCTCAAGGGATGTCAGGTGGAGGCTCTGGAAAAGATAAAGGTGCTGGAGGTTGAGTTGAAGGCGACCAGGGAGGCCCTCTCTGAGAAGCCGATGAGGCCAACGACCTGAAAACCCGGTTGAGTCGAGCCCAAGGGGCTGCTGGACCGTCTTTTCGTCCGGTGCCGCCTGACTTTCCACCGCTTTAGTTTTGTTTTAGGGCCTTGTTATTCCAATCATCCCAGCATGTGCGCACATATAGAAGTCACTGTTACGAGGACGATAAACTTTGATTTAATCTCGTCATATAGAACATGGTGATGCACGGGCTTTTTTTGCGGGCTTTTAATTTTCGGCTTTTAATTCACGAAGTATTTTCAGTTATTTTTATTTTCATTTACTTTTACTCGTCATTTACTTCCATGCAATTTACGATTATGTCATTTACATTTATGCACTTTAATTCAAGCATCTTAGACTAAAACACCTTAGTGTGGGTGTAAAGGACGGTTTGGATATTAAGGCGAGTGTTAGTGAATATTTGCTCCCGCAATAGTAATTTATTCCACTATTCACTTATGATATAAATGTTTCACCGGGTATTTCTTGACAAAGTGAGGCATGTTGTTCTACCTTGGTGAGTTGGACTTAAAATTAAGGCAACGTAAATATTTGTATTATATTTGTTATAGAGGCTAAAAAGAGTCGCTACAATCTTAGGGGTTGTGAAACTATACCAATTAGGGTTGATTGTATCACCAAGTGCACCTCTAATTTACGGTCTAAACTGATCTTCCTTGGAAGGTTCCTCTGTCTGGTAGTGGTATAGAAAGCTATTGCTGCAGCAATCTATTTGATTGCTACAACATTGTTCACTATACTTTGTTGCTGACATCCAACCAGATCTTGCACCCATACTATCTTTAATTTCTGTTCTACATTTCAGCATTTGTTACCATCAACTCTCAAGATATTTTTCCCTCTGAAGCTTCATTGCTTCCCAAAAACCTTTTCTGAAATCTTATTCTAAAACAACTTTGGCTTCTCTTTTAGCGATCTAAATCCCTGTGGAACGATAATTTGGTATACTTACTATTATTAGTTGATATGAACGATACTTGTGAGCCATGTATACTTGCATGATTTACTTGTCATATAGCCTTTTGAGGGTATAGATATCCTTCACACCATCTTGCTTAAGTCTTTTAGCATTCTCATTATATATCGATTTAAATCACTATGAGTATCTATTACATAAATGTCATTAACTGTCCTGGCAATAAAATATAACATAAATCATTTAGTTTCATAACTAGACCATTTGGAAGGGTCATATCATATTTCCTTTGAGACACAACATCAACTCTTGTCCCATTGCCCATTTTGAGCTCCAACTGTCCTGGTCGCAGTTGCTTTTCACTTCTTAGTCCCTACGAAGAGGCACAAATATGAGCTCCACATCCGATATCCAATACCCATGAATCATAATCAGAAGTGAATAAATCGATAGCAAACATACCTGAAGGGCCGACTATCTGAGCCTTTTCCTTCCTTGCCTTTGCCATCAGAACTGGATAGTTTTTTTTTCTAGTGCCCCTTTTCCAAGCACTCAAAGCATACTGCATCTGCGGGGATCTTCCCCTCATTCTTCTTGCTTTTGCTGGAGCTTCCAGCCTTTGCCTTTCCCTTATCAGTCACCCCTTTCCTTTTGGTTACCCCTCCCTTTGTCTTGATCATCAAGACATGCTTGACTTTCTCCAACTTGAAGTTAATTCCTCTTTCAGCAGTTTTAAGCATACCATGCAGTTCAGTGAGAGTTTTGTCCAAGTCATTCTTGTGATAGTTGAGCACAAAGCTATCATATGATTTGGTCAGAGATTTGAGGACCAAATCGATCCCTAACTCCTGACCAAGAGGGTATCCCAACCGGTCAATGTGACCCTTCATTCTCAGGACGTGGGCACTGACCGATGTCCCCTCTTGCATCATAGAAGCATGTAGTGATCGCACAGTGCCAAACCTTTCTTGCCTTGCCTGTTGACCAAGCATGGTCTTCAGGAGGGTGGCCATTTCCCAAGTTGTCATCTCCTCATGCTCCTTTAATAGTTCAGGAGTCATTGAGGCTAACATCAGACAAGACATGCTTAGAGAGTCTCTTTGGTGCTTATCATAAGTCACCCGAACACTCTCAGAAGCATTCCTAGATTGGGGGGGGGGGGGGGGGTTTGGGGGGGGATTCTCGAGAACATATAACTTCTCTTCATGTCTAAGGACGACCCTTAACAAGCGGAACCATTCCAAAAAGTTGTCTGTTCAGTTTTTCTTTGTCCAAAGTGGACCAGAAAGTGAACTAATATAGGTTTGAGTTTGTGTTTTCTGATTAGCAGACATCTACAGAAAATAAAGTTCGATTTTAGTATTAGTTTAATTTTTTTTTTGAATAACCCTTAAAATTCAATTTTTTTTAGCTAAGATCCATATTTCATTAATTTTCACGATTGGTCAATTCGCAAATGGTGAAAAATAATTATTTAGGTTGGCAACTTCCAATTGTGATCATCACAACTCTTAGATCCTTCGTGAGATCCTTTTAAAATTAAAGACATGCTTAATCTCACTTCTTCACCTTGAGATCATTTGTAGACGGGCAATACACAATGTACAAATACCTCAAGTGAGTTTAACCATACTAAAACGTCACAATTTCTACTTTGAGTAACAACTCAGAAATTGTTTGTCCGGCTCACGACTATCATAACAGGCAGACAATTCACAACGTGTTACGATCTCGTGAGCCGGCTCCTTACCTCACTGCACACTTTTCCTATCCGGCTTCGTCAATGCTCACCCGAAATCGACTAGTTATGCGTTTGATAATCATTTTAAATGAGTGGCCAAAAAACTCACATTTTAATCACAAAGGGTTTTGCCGATCACATTTAAATTCAATGTTTTAAATTGGTTTTAAAACAATTTTGAGTCGGTACCAATTAATTTATAAAACTCATTAAATCGGTATTACTTTAATAACTTATCAATTAATTTGCAAATATATTTACAAGTTACCGAAAATAGCGGTCGTGATAATTTTTTCATTTAAAATTTCGGAATAATTATAACATATAATTATAGACAATTAAAAGACGAAAAAAATAAACAACCACAAACGCAAGCATGCAAACACACATAATATGGATTCGAAAAGGCCCATTAAGAGGTTTCCGCGAGCCCATACGGAAAACCCCGGTGCAAAAACCTAAGGACACCGCATCTTGACTCCCACTATCTCTGCCAACCGAGGTGGACTCCGGGACGCCGTATTCGATTCCTTCGGTCTTCCGATTACATAAAATAAAACTACACTAGTCTAACTTAACCTAACTATTACATTACATATGAAATCGGAAATAAAACGATTCGCAGATCGTTAAAAATTACAAAACCCACAAATAAATACATTTTAATTTTACCAACAAAAATTAAAACAATCACGGGTCTTGGCCTAAATCGAATCCATCATGGCAATCAACCCAAAACAAAATAGGTTTGGGTCCATTTAAACATAAATAAACAAGCCCAACGAATCAATTAAAATAGGTCAAAACCCTATTAGGCCCAAACGGGCCAAAAACGAGAAACCTTAAAACTCCAATTCAACGAAAAGGGGAAAGTCACCAAACCAAACGTGAGATACACCGCACGACGGCAGCTGTCTACAGTGGTGGCGCACGGCGACGACGCACACGGTGGCGGTGGCGGTAGCTTCCAGCTACTCGGTTTCTCAATCGTTTTAACTGATTCAATCTTTAAAGTTATTGTAACCGGGCTCTGATACCACTGTTGGGTTTCACCGGAATCACACACATGCATCGAAATAAAAACAATAACCGGCAAAACCCTAGAAGCCTAGATCCGTTACTAAAAATTTTAAAGAATTAAAGAACACAACCATAAGATGTTAAGAGATATAACTCAGTGATTGTAGTGGTTGATTAACACAGAGCGTTAGGGGCTGTTTGGTACTTGCTGGATGGTATAGAGCTGAATGGTACAGAGGTCTGGATGGTATAGAGGCTCTGTATGATATAGTGCCGAATGAAAAATGATTGTTTGGTAGTTGCTCTGAATGGACAGTCTGAATAAGAAAAAATGACCATTTTACCCTTCTAATTGTTTTTTGTTGAACTCAAGTTCCGGTTCGAAAATTGAACTCAAAATCAAACAGTTAAACACAAATACACGTTTATAAGCAAAATACTTCTAATGAATTTGTTTCCAGGATCAATTCAAACAGGTGATGCTAATATTTGATGATTCTGAAAACGTGCAAAAATAAGCAGAGTATATAGTCCATTCATTAACATTTATGAGCAATTATAAACACTGGGTATTGAAATCAAGTACCCTTAATATAGAACTTCTTAACATTTTTGTTATTGGTACTGTGATAATGTAAAGAAATCAAACAAAATAGTGGAAATCGGTACCTGAAGCAAGAAATCGAGAGAAAAGTGGAAATCAAGATAAACCTCGTTGCAAGAAATCGGTAATTGAAGCAAGAAACCGAGAGAATAATGGAAACCAAGCAAGAAATCGAGAGAATAATGGAAACCAAGCAAGAAATCGAGAGAAACCAAGCAAGAAATCGAAAAGAATAGTGGAAATCGATACCTGAACGCGGTGGCCGGAGGCGTCTCACATTGGTGGCCGGAGGTGTCATGGAAGAGAACTTCGTGGGAGAGACGAGAGAATCGTAGGTGATGGAGGCGCTAAATAAAGGAAAATGTGGATGTACAGGTGGTGGAAGCGCTAAAAATAGGGTATTTTGGGAAGAAATGAAACTCTGAATGATTTTGCAAGGGATTAGGGCAGTTACCATCCAGAGCTTTTTGTCACCATACAGACCACCATTTTTTTTGCCAAACACTTTTTGTCCTCTGCGCGATTCAGAGGTACCTCTGGATGGTACGATCCAGAAGTAAACAAACAACCTCTTAGAGATCAAAGTAGATCTCCTCTAGCAGTATCCACGTGAGTATGAATCCGATCACGGACGGTTGCTAACCCGAATAACTAAAGAACACCAAGAAATCGATTTCTTGGCGTGTGTGTGTGAGTGTGTCCGTCGATTAGAGAGAAGAGGGGAAGGGACAGAGTTTTTCTTGGCTCTCAAGTTTTCCAAAGTGAATTATAATTTAAATGAGGCAATAAGGGTTTTTATACTTCTTTCCTTAATCGTGGATCGGGCTAATTAAAGCCTCATGGGCTTAATTACCTTTTATTAGAATAAACTAAATTAATTAATTATTAACTTAATAATTAATTAACTTTTGGGATTTGGATAAACATTACCTTGAGCCTTTGGGTTTTTATTCTAATTTAATTATTATCTTAATAATTAAATCATATAATTAACATAATTATATTTCACACACCTTTATTATTATTCTACTAGAATAATAATTCATAATTTACAACTTGTAACTTCTATTGGTTTATAACCATCTTGGTTAATTCGTGATTTACACACTCTATCCGTGTGACCCTCAAAGGTTCATTCGACGTCAGCAGTGTTTTCATATGACATGGGCATATAATATCCTACAGATCCTGCCACTATTTCACGGGCGTGAAGATTTCTTCAGGTCATGAAACACTGTTCTTGAAACATTCTGTCGCACATTCACGGGCATGAAAGATTTTTCATGGTTGTGAAAGTCGTCTGGACCATTTTTTGGAAGCTTTTTGGCTTGCCTATTTAAACCCATTTTAGGGTTATCTATACAGATCCGTTTATTTTTCTTGAGAAGATCACACATGCAATTCAGAGTTTTCTTCTTAATCGATTTCTTCAAGACTTGTGGAAGAAGATTGTGTTTCAAGCTTAGGCCATTGGAATCCGATTCGCAATTAATATTTCATACGATTACTAATATCTTCTTCCCCAACTTTTTAGTATACTCGGTTATGTATTGTTTTGTTTGAATCTTATCATCAATCTAATTGATCTTTGAGTTGAGTTCCATTAATCCTTCAAGATCTTGTTTGTTTGCATCAAGTTCCAATTTTCTGCATTTTTATATCCGTTACTCATTCATCTTTCTTTATGTTTATGTATCTCTCTTCGCTACTCTCCTTTTTAATTTTCTGCACATTAGGTTAGATTTATTAATTTCTGCACATTAGTTAAAGTACAATTTTCTGCATTTGTTTGATTTTCTGCACTTAGCTTAATTTTCTGCACATGTTTGCTTAGAAGTTCATTGTTCTTCTTTGAGTTTTGTTAATGATAAGTCGTTAAATAAGTTGCATCCAAATGTAGTTTTTTTGCTAGTCTAGGTCTAGTCTATCTTTAATCTTGTCGGAGTATAAATAAAAATTGTTTGTTGCTTGTTGTCCTTTTAGAATTCGTTTTATTAGGTAATCGTCACTTACGATAGAGGTTTTGGTATCGATCATTTGTTATTAAAACGAATGTTGAATTATAATCCATTTCGATTATGACGAAAGTTGGAATTGATCTAATTGGTTTTTAATAAAGCATTTAGTTAATACAATTAGCTTTTAACGAAAAATGAAAGTTTGGTTTTTGCTTGCGTTAAATTGATCGATGACAACGATTCTAACATGCAAATAGCTAAGGATGTTGATTGGGAAAAATATTCGTTTTAAATCTTAATATTTCTTCCCATCTTACACGTATTGTGTAAGTAAAAACGTGTCTTGGTTTAGAAAAGCTTTTCCGCATCGAGAGAGGGTTGAAGTAGTTTTGCAAAACAAATTCTCACCATTACCAAAATCCGTAGTTGACATTATCCAGTGCCCTTTAGATTAGTTGCCATTTATTTTGTTTAGTTTTTCTATTAGTTCCTTCTCTTTGTACCTTCTTCCCTTTAATCTCGTTAATTTTATGTTCAATTAGTTTAATAATCAAACCAATCACCAGATTCACATAACTAGGTCATAGTCATTAAGTAATTAGTGTTTAGACCGTCACCTCCCTGTGATCGACCCGTATGCTACACAACCCGTACCTTTGCGGTTATAAATTTAAACACATCAAGTTTTTGGCACCGCTGTCAGGGAGGCGACTAGCCTAGCACTGGCTTACTTTTTGATTTACTAGTCTATGTCTTTACCCCATTTCTTTTTTTATTTTCATTTTTATCATCTCATCTTGTATTTTGTATAATCGTGTGCTTGAGATTTTTGTTTGTGTAGTTTGGCTAATGTGCAGACGGGAATAAAAGTCACGATTAACAAAAAAGACGGCCACTGACAGGCCATTGAGACGTGTCTGGTAAGATCGGAATGATTATTACCTTTAGAAATGATGCGTGATTCTATCTCTATCTCGTTAAACGCTTCTCGTGTGTTATTTTTATTATTTTCTCAGTTCGATATTTTTAATGTCTAGCCGGACATCATCGATCCTTTTTTCTCTACCCCTTGATTAATTCTCGGCTATGGGTAGCGTAACATGATATATAACGAATACACACCGATTATCAGGTGTCTTTTATGTGTTTACGCAACCCGTACAAATCGGTGAGCACTTAAGTCAATCCTTTGACTTTCACCTATTTGTACACTCTTTTCTCCGTAATCATTGATTCTTTCGTCAAACTTGCAACAATAAACGAGTCATTCTCTCCCTCTTGTTTAATTCTTGGTTCAAAGTCAAACTCGTGACTTTAAACGAGTCTCCCGTCTTTCCCCCTATGCTCTACGACATCTTTTTCCAATCTTTAAACCAGCATGGCCGTCGACTGCTGCTAAAGCACCGTGAGCCACTACATCCATCGACCTATCTTGGTTTCGTCTTCTCCTCAGCATCGACCAGTGTTTGAGCACTCTGAGCAAGTTCAATCGTGAACCAGCAACAACTCCTCACTGAGTTTTGGATACACTATTTCCTATTAGTTGCTACTTTTGATTTGTTTGTGTGCTTTATGATTCTATGACTCCATGGTTTAATCAATTGCTTATGGATTCTTTAAGACCGTTTGGAATTGTCTTGTTGGTCATTATGCTTTAACTGTTTTGGGTCACCACCACTGGGTGGACATAGGTTGTGATTGCACACACGACCATTTTTCACACACCTATCTTGCACACACATGGCCTCCACGTGTCGTTTAAAGGGACAAAGCTCTAGTTGGGCGCAACGGGATGAGGTTGTTCAACCTAACATTATCTCCACCGCCAATGTCATGGCCCCACCTAAACTTGATACCTAAAGTTCTTAAAGCACTATTTTAGCCAACATAATTTCCACCCTCCGTCCCCGTATTTTTTTTCTTTCCATACACCCTAACCCGAGCATTGAGGACAATGCTTCTCTTTGTTTGTGGGTGGGTGTTTTTCTTTTTCTTTTTCTTTTTCATTTTTTCTTGCATGTAATCTTGTTTTGTTTTGCGTCTTTTGTTCTCCGTTGTGTCACAACTCGTAGTACACCATATCTTTTTTTGTATTCTCGAGCTGCTTGATTCATTAATTGCACATTAACTGTTTGCCATGTTGTTAAATGATTTATTTTCTAGGAATAATGATACCTTAGCTGTCACTTACACACACCATTAAGCATGTTGTTTCACGCAGCCTTTTTGGACTAGTTTGCGTACCGTAGTCTCCCTTCATTACAATCATGACTATTATGGATGGATTTACCTAGTGAGATTTTCGGTGCTTGTGGATTGACACATATATAATCAATCCCAATTCTCATTTTTGTGTGTTACCTCCTATCGAGGTGTAGTCTAGGCTTCTGAGTGGTTCTCGTCCATGTTTATCACACTTTTACATAGAGGCCTTCGTTTCATGAAAAATAAACCCCAAAAAACTCAAAAACATTTTCCCTTTGTAACCCGATTTTAGCCTAAACACTATCCCCTTTTTGTACACCCATAAACCAAAAAAATGCATGTTAAGGTTGAATACTTTGAAATGATAGATGGAATCGGCATCTAGTTATAAATAGACACAAACATAGCTTGTGGGTAGTCTGTTGAGCCCTCCAAACAAGCATAGCTTGTGGGTTCACGGTGCCTTGTGCAAAAAAAAAACGCAAAAGCAAAAAAGAGGCAATGCTTAGGAGCTGTTTGGTAGTTGCTGGATGGTATAGAGCTGGATGGTACAGAAGTCTGGATGGTACAGAGACTCTGTATGATATAGTGCTGAATGAAAAATGGTTGTTTGGTAGCTGCTCTGAATTGACAGTCTGAATAGTAAGAAATTACCATTTTAACCCTCTATATGATACAGTCTGAATGAAATTTAACTGTTTGGCAGAGATCAGAATAATAAAATTATTTTACAAATATAACTTGAAAAAAATATTTTTATATTAATTCAAACAAACATAACATTACTTTTTCAAGTTCTAGCATAAACAAATACATAACAAACAAATTACAACAAACGTCAACATAGTTTTTGAACAAAATTATTAATTTGACACATTTGATATTAGTTGAATAGCAATTTGGTCATGTAAATTTGGCATGTACGCATTTTTTTGAGTACCAAAAGGCCTTGCATCCATGTCATCTTCATCGCCTCCCTCAATTTCTACTTGTCCCTCGGCAATAAACGTGGGATCATTGTCGTAATCCATGAACAATTGATCGTGGATATTGCTTCTTCTTATAAAATTATGAACCGCAAAACAAGCAATTACAACGTTTCTTTGTATTCGAAATGGATAGGGAGCCATTTGCTTTAAAATTGGAAATCTTGTCTTCAAGACACCGTACGCACGCCCAATAACGTTTCTAAGTTGTGCATGAGCATGGTTGAACCGTTCTTCTTTTGTCAAGGCACGTTGTCGTCGAAAATCAGCAAGCCAATACCTCGTGTTGCGGTATGGAGTCATAAAACCACGGGTGTTGGCATAAGCCGCATCACAAAAATAATATTTATCTATTATTGAAAGTTAAACATAACCATATTATATAAATAATATACGAAAACGGTAAACAATTAAAATTTAGGTAAAAATTATACATACCTCGTGGAGGAAATGGAAAGCCGGATGTTGGACTAAATGCAACTTCTCTTAACACTCTAGCATCATGTGCTATACCCTCCCATCCAGCCCAAACGTACGTGAAAAGCATATTAAAATCACAAATACCTAAAACATTTTGATAACATTCACCTCTTCCTCTACCTTTATAACGAGCTTGTTGATCAACAGGTACGATTGCATGTATAAGAGTTCCATCTAATGCACCTATTGCCCCCTTTATCAAAAGAAGACAAATGAAATATTATTATAAAAGAATACAAATTAATTACTAATAATTCAAAACTTACCGGAAAAGAAAGTGACCGAAATCTCTATCTCTCATTCTTCCTCAGACAGGTTGAAGGTGTTGGTTGATGGATCGTAGATATTCCCGGTTTTGTTTTTCAGTTTCGACCAAGCCGCATATTTCCCCTTAATGTAATCATAATGATTTTTCATTTGTTTTTGGTCGACGATGAAGGTATGTTTCCTTTTCAGTTCTTCACCAACATTCTTCCATGACTGTGACTTAAGACTACTACCTTCCTGCCCATTTTTAATTGTCTCTTGTACACAAGCTTCAAGAGATGTTCGGACCAACGTATCTTGTTTCCAATTAGTCCTACGTCTCTTTTGGTTCAAAGATTCATCAACTACTTCCATACCTAAAGATTCACCACAAATTTTAAAAATACAAGTAATACACAATATATTACTCATATATTATCTACCATGATAATAGATAATTGCTAGTAGTTGGGGAAATCTCATATATTATCTATCATGATTATACATAAATTATAAGCAAAATACTTATAATGATCACATGATCACAAATACAAATACCAAATATGGACTACACAATATTTTGAAGGATATTTTCAAGAACACCAAATAGGAACACCATGTTAGATATTTTCAAGAACACCAAATAGGAACACCATCTTAGATATTTTCAAGAACACAATATCAAATCTCTATTATGTTTTAAAATCTCTATTCTGTCCCTACATGCTGGCCTCACAAAAGGAAAAAAATAATCAATAGTCTCCAAAGCATGGAAAGAAAACCGTATTAAATTCAATGGCAATGTGTAATTTTTGCACGTATTGTTAAACCTCCATTCTTTCCACTGCAACAAATATGAACATATGGCTTCCATAAGAGACCCCACTGTGGTTACTTGATACAATTGTAAATACATATATTATAAAAAATATAGCTTGACATTGTAAAACATTCAAAAATATCAATAGAACATTAATGAAGAAATATAAACAGTGGCTTTTGCAATCAAGTACCCTCAAACAGAAAACTCATAAATCATGAAAGAAATCGAGAGAAAACTCATAAACCATGAAAGAAATCGAGTAGAAAACTCATAAACCACGAAAGAAATCGAGTATAAAACTCGATAAACCAAGCAAGAAATCAAGAGAAAACTCGATAAACCAGGCAAGAAATCGAAAAGAATAGTGGAAATCGGTACCTGAAGCGTCGCACACAGTGGCCGGAGGTGTCTCACGCAGTGGTCGAAGCTGTCGCACGGTGGCCGGAGGTCTGGATGAGCAGTGGTTGGAGCAATCGTGGAAGAGAACTTCTCGTGGGAGGAGACAGAGAATCGCACAGGTGAGTAGGAGGCGCTAATAAAAGAAAAGAGGGTATTTTGGGAAGATATGGAACTCTGAATGATTTTGCAAGGGATTAGGTTAGTTACCATCCAGAGCTTTTTGTTACCATACAGACAACCATTTTTTTTGCCAAACACCTTTTGTCCTCTGCGCGATTCAGAGGTACCTCTGGATGGTACCATCCAGAGGTAAACAAACAACCCCTTAGTCTTTACTTGTAGATGCAAAATAAGCCTTTAATCGTCAAAAACATTAGGAAAAGAACCCTTATGTGCATGCAAAAGAAAACCATAAACCGATATCCCAATACCAATAAACGAGCCTAATCCTACCTAATACCCCTAACCTTACCCCAACGCCCTCATTACATGTATTATCGTGATAAATTTTTGGACTTGAGAATAAATTCAATCGTGTCAAGGCTACATTCTCTTGTCTCGATTGGGACGAATTTGAGCGTATACACGTCTCTATACACACTTGTGAGCATAGAGTGACATCACCATCCCTTTCCTTAGCAGCTATGGTATGTTTTCGAAATATTTTAAGGTTACGATATCTTTTTTGCGATATGCTTGATTGGTGTGTGCTAGTACGACGCTTCGATATTCATATGCTCCTACTTACTTTGCTTTAATCCAACTCATGACATTCAGTTGTGTATATAATCTTACTGCTTGTTTATGCTTTGTGAGATTGTGGAATAACTTGTTTTGACATCTCCGAAGATTTTTGTTTGTTTTCTTTATTTCTTTTTCACCCGAATAAGTTCTACCTCTTTCTTGGGGACAAGAAAATTTAGCTTGTGGGTGCTTTGTTAAGTGCATTTATGCACCTAACTTTGTGTGTTTTAGTTGTGTCTTTTATTCATTTTAGTCCTTAGTTTAGTCATTTCACGCATCTTTTATTATTTTATTCCATTTCTCTCTTTAATCACGGTTGGAATGGTTTTTTGAATATTTTTTTTTACACTTTTGGTATGTTTTGTGCAAGTTATACGAGGAAGTGAAGGCACCATGGTGGATGAATCCGAAGGATCAAAGAGCATTGTCAAAGAGCAAGTGAAGAAAGAAGTTTGTACCCGTAAACATGAAGACATGGAACAAAAAGTCGAGAATTAGAAGATCGAAGATTCTGCCACTGTTTCACGGGCGTGAATATTTCTTCACGGTCATGATACACTGTTCCTGAAACTTTTTTTTGGACTTTCACGGGCGTGAAAGATTTTTCATGGTCGTGAAAGTCGTCTGGACCATTTTTTTAGGGCTTCTTGGCTTGCATATTTAAACCCATCTTAGGGTTATCTTTAGAGAGTTGTTTATTTTTCTTGAGAAGATCACACCTGCGATTTAGAGCTTTCTTTTTAATCGATTTCTACAAGACTTGGGGAAGAAGATTGTGTTTCAAGCTTAGGCCATTAGAATCCGACTTGTAGTCGGTATTTTATACGATTACTAATATCTTCTTCCCTAACTTTTTAGTATACTCGGTTATCTATTGATTTGTTTGAATCTTATCATCAATCTAATTTATCTTTGATTTTAGTTCCATTAATCCTTCACGATCTTGTTTGTTTGCATCAAGTTCCATTTTTTTGTGTTTTTCTATCCGTTACTCATTCATCTCTCTTTATGTTTATGTATCTCTCTTCCCTACTCTCTTCCCTACTCTCCTTCTTAATTTTCTGCACATTAATTAAAGTACAATTTTCTTCATTTGTTTGATTTCTGCACTTAGCTTAATTTTCTGCACACGTTTGCTTAGAAGTTCATTGTTTTTCTTTGGGTTCTGTTAATGATGAGTCGTTAAATAAGTTGCATCCAAATGTAGTTGTTTTGCTAGTCTAGGTGTAGTCTATCTTTAATCTTGTCGGAGTATAAATAAAATTGCTTGTTGCTTGGTGTCCTTTTAGAATCCGTTTTATTAGGTAATCATCACTGAGGATAGAGGTTTTGGTATTGATCAATTGTTCTTAAAACGGATGTTGAATTATAATCCATTTCGATTCTAACGAAAGTTGGAATTGATCTAATTGGTTTTTAATAAAGCATTTAGTTAATACAATTAGCTTTTAACGAAAAACGAAAGTTCGGTTTTTGCTTGCGTTAAATTGATCGATGGCAACGGTTCTAACATGCAAATAGTTAGGGACGTTGATTGAGAAAAATATTTGTTTTAAATCTTAATTTTTCTTCCCAACGTACACATATTGCGAAAGTAAATACGTGTCTTGGTTTAGAAAAGTTTTTCCACCTCGAGAAAGGGTTGAAGTAGTTTTGCAAAACGAATTATCACCATTACCAAAATCTGTAGTTGACATTACCTAGTGCCCTTTAGATTAGTTGTCACTTATTTTGTTTAGTTTTTCTGTTAGTTCCTTCTCTTTGTACCTTCTTCCCTTAATCTCGTTAATTTTATGTTCAATTAGTTTAATAATCAAACCAATCACCAGATTCGCTTAACTAGGTCATATCATTAAGTAATTAGTGTTTAGACCGTCACCTCCCTGTGATCGGCCCGTATGCTATACAACCCGGACGCTTGCGGTTATAAATTTAAAACACACCATTTTCCCTTTAACCATTGCTTCTTCTTCCATTTTATTTAATTAATCATTTATGTTTTCCATCTAACCCTTGCATCCTCTTCCAATTATAACCATTTATATATAATTATCCATCAAATCAAGCGAGTTCGCGTTTATGACTAATACTAATCGGATCTAAAACTCTGTCTTTGCTCAAGGGATGTGGCTCTACAAGACGATTATCGAACCACCACTGTCCTCATCAACTAATTGCTTTAAAGGAATGGATGTTACGGTGAGTGGCTTATCATGTGCTAAATTCAAATTCAGATGTATGGTCATTTTCGGTAAGTGGCTTTATGTGTTATCTTACAATTTGAAAATTCACTTGCGTACGTTACTTGAAATCGTCTATATATGTCCATGTGTTCACTTTATTCCAGGAAAAAGATGCGTTTGGATTTTGAGTGTTAATTAGGTTACTTACGTGTTTAAGTAGTTTTCATATGATTATGATATTTACTTGCATTACGATATATGTTCACGTATTCACCTTTTTCATTGAAAAGACGTTCTTCGAATTTAGGTGTTAATCAAATTACTTTCCATCATTAATGTGATAAGCATGCTCATCTTTCATTAGTGTTTATGTATTTTCATATGATTCTGACAATTAATTACTTGCATTATGTGACTTCAAATCGTTGATATATGTTCAAGTGTTTACTTTTTCCAAAAAATACGTTGTTCAATTTTGGGTATTAATCAGATTACTTTTCAATATATATGTGGCCAGGCTACCCATTTTCATTAAATGTTCATGTATTCTCATAAAACCTTTGCATTAAAGATGAGCTCCACCATATTAGTTTTCAATATTAAAATTGATGCAACTAATTAATAACCTTTGCATGAAGGATTGGATAACTATATTACAAATTGCAAGAATCGGTTGTTTTTATGTCATGGGTGGTTGGAATTATTAAAAATTACCCTTTAGTTGACACATTATAAGCTTTTAGCTTTTACACAATTAGGTGATTTTTTTTCCAATGAAAAACATTGAAGTTGAAACTTTTTGGGGTTATTGATTAAGTCTCATATAGACTATCTACATGGTGATTAGCAGAAATATAGGTATGTCCTTAAAAAACCATATTTTCAAGCATTTAATCAACAACCCAAATTAAAATAAATTGCAAATTGCAATTTAGGTATGCTTGGTTATGTGATTCATTTGCATTTGTAAGAACCAACTCAAAGAGTTCAATATGATAGAATACCTTAATTAATATTGTTTTTGCACCTCCCTAAAAGGCATGAAATTTTTGCACTCATAAAACATACATGTGTCATTGAATTGATTTAATTATGGCTTTCTATTGATGGTTTGAGTTTAAGAAAAAGCACAAATTTTTAATTTCAAACGACAATTTGAACATTTGCTCATCAAGATCAATAAGATTCTTGACACTTCTTTATTTTTATCATAAAAATAAAGAAGTGTCAAGAATCTTATTGATCTTGATAAGCAAGTGTTTTATGTAAGGGTTAGTGTACAATTTCGTTTTACTCTTAGCGGCAACAAAAGATGGCATCGATTTGAGAATGTGCACAACCTATCTTGATCGGTTGCATGGTTTTTTTTATTACTCATGTAAAGTTGTGAATGACGAGTTGGTATGATCCAATGGTCATTGCCTACTTAAAAGCTAATGGGTTGTTTCTTTGGTTTTCTTATTTTTTATTATTTTTTCTCGCTTAGTATAATAAGTGGAACTTCTATCATATATCCCTTAGTTATTTAAAATTTATATCTTTTTATTAGATGTTACATTTTTCTATGCCTTCCTTTTAGGACAATTTATATATACATGTATATATATACATGTATATATATACACACATATATAGGGGAGGGATCATACCAGAACCATCCCTTTTTAAAGAAATAAAAAAACATTTTATGGACCATATATGATGTGGGTCCCACATAATATTAAATCATTTCTGATTTAATATGATTTAACGTTAAATCAGAAATGATTTAATATTATGTGGGACCCACATCATATGTGGTCCATAAGGTGTTCCTTTATTTCTTTAAATTTACAAAGTTCTTATTTGAACCTTCCTCTACATATATATATATAGGGTTGGGTTCAAGCCTGTTTCTGTGAGACCGTGAGACCACTTTTTTACTCTTGAAACTTCACAGCAAAAACACTGTGAAGGTAAAAAAAATCTAATGGGTTCACGTGAGACCAGCCTGTTTCCGTGAGACCCGTCGGAGACCTGTGAGACCACTTTTTTGCTCTTGAAATTTCACAGCAAAAACACTGTGAAGGTAAAAAAAATCTGAACCTTCACAGTAAAAACACTATGAAGGTAAAAAAAATCTGAACCTTCACAGCAAAAATATTGTGAAGGTTACCTTCACAACAAAAACACTATGTAGGTTACCTTCGTAGCAAAAACACTATAAAGATTCATATTTTTTTTTACCTTCATAGTGTTTTTGCTGTGAAGTTTCAAGTGTAAAAAGATTGTTTCACGTGTCTCATGAAAACATGCTGGTCTCACGTGATCCCAAGTCTATATATATATATAGAGAGAGAGAGAGAGGTCCCTTCAAGTATATATATATATATATATATATATATATATATTGGAAAGTTCAAATGATAACTCAAATTTGATTGTGAACGTGAGGACAAATGAGAGTGTGACATGTATCTGAACATAGATTTTTGTTTTATTGGTAAAAAAATCATGGTTATTGGATGTGTTTGATTTTGATTTTGGTTTTTAGATATGAGTTTGATTTTGGGTTTTTTTAAGTGGGTTTGATTTTGGTTTTGATTTTGGTTTTGATTTTTAGATATGAGTTTGATTTTGGTTTTTTTAAGTGGGTTTTGTGTTCTTGGTGAAAAAGATGAGTATTTAAAGAAATAATTTTATAGTAAACGGTGATTTGCAATTTTGGTCCCTCTGATTTATGTTTTTAGTGAAAATAATATAAATGACCAATGAATTGGTACATGCACTTACCTTTCCACATCTTCCTAGAAATAATTGGTAATCTGATTGAAGCAAATGTTGAAATAATATAACCTTCTCTCTTGGAATACTTTGTGGTATGACAATTATTTTAAGCATATTTATTTAGCTCGTTGGATTAAGCATTCAACGTCAACATTTGAGGCATGTTCCATGATCACGAGTAGGTTGATACCAATTTCTCCACATCAGCACCGGCGCCGACTCGAACTAAGAAGAGCTACTTAACAACAGAGTGGACAAGTATTTGGACGGCAGTTGCCAAAATAATTTAGGCGTGTATTTGTTTCCTTCTTAATAAAAGTGCAAGAGTACCATGTTCTTTCGAAAAAGGAAAGAGAACTTCAAAGCTATCAGTTATATAAAACAATGCATAAATCATCGACATGTCCATCTATTAATTACTCATTTTCTTTTATTTTACAATTTTATTCCTTAACAAAATTATATATATATATATAGATAGAAAAAACGCACAGTGTGCGATTTTTGCTATTTATGTATGGAAAGTTTAGGTTAGTCTCTAAATATTTATTTGGTCCAATAAAACTCCATTGTATGGATCACATGCATATCATGAACATTTTACAAAGGTATTTTCAGTTAGGCATGGGAATGAGACCGTCCCATTAAAGAACCTAGTGTACCAGTCTCGACGGTGACGGGGGATTCCCTGCAAAATCGGGGATTGGGGATGGGGACAGAGATCCCCGAAAGTCAAAAATCGGGAATAGGGTCGGGCCTGGGTAACGTGGTCCCGCCCCGCCCGTTCCCGAATATTAAATATATTATATATTTTTTATTATTAAAAATATTATTATATAAAGAATTAGATTTAATATATTTTAGATTTAAAAATAGTATTTTGACATTTCTTCTTATATACATTTTTTTGAGTTGTCTTACTTTTTTAGATACAAAATTTCTAAAACCGAAAGCGTTATCAAACAATTACGTATGATGTTCTGATTCTGTTCACATATGAATATTTGATACTATATAAAGGCAAATTTTGAAAATATGTGAGATTTAAACATGAACCATTATCGATAAAAATCTGTTGTTTAACATATTTGACTTAAAACATCTTATATTAATAGGAAAAAAAATCTTCGATCCCCGTTGTGGATCCCCGTTTCTCATCGGGGACGGGGATGTGATCATATACCCCGGTGGGGATGGGGATGGATATTGGGATCGGAGGTGGGGACTCCATGCCTGTTTTTCGTTATTTTGTAAAAAGAAAAGTTGATAAAAAACCCAACAGACTATTTCATTTTGAATGAAAAAACTATTAAACTTTCTCATTTTGAATGATTAAGTCCCTGAACTATTTTTTTAGATGAGAAAACCATTAAATTTTCTCATTTTGAACGAAAAACCATTAAACTTTCTTAATTAAACTTTCTTATTTTGAATGATTAATTCCCTCAACATTTTTTTTCAAGAAAGTAAACCATCGAATTTTTAAAAATTGGTTACTTATATCTTTTTAACCCAAGTAAACTACCTGTAACCCGATTATCTTTTGATTTTCCTTTTATGATGGATAAACAAAGTAGATCGAAAAGAGGGAGATCGATGGCAGGGGCCAACAACGTGTTAGGCGAAATGGAGAATGGAGAACATTGGGGTGGCGAGGGGGAGCGATAAGTTGTTTGCGAGGGGTTTTAATTGCGTAGGGTTTCGGAACGGTAAAACCGATTTAAGTTTATTTTTTACTTTAAAACTTTCCTAGTGGTTACAGGTAGCTTATTTAAAAAAAGACGTAGGTAACCATTTTTAGAAGTTCAATGGTTTATTTATTCAAAAAAAAGTTTAGGGACTAAAACATTCTAAATGAGAAAATTTAATAGTTTTTTCATTCAAAACAATAGTTTAATGACTTAATCATTCAAAATGAGAAAGTTTAATGGGTTTTTCATCCACAAATAGCTTAGGGACTTAATCATTCATAATTTGTTGGATTTTTTTGAACTCCCTTTTGTAAATGATAATCAAGGTTATAAAAGACATAAGACATGGTGAAGGCGGGTCAAACCTCAACCCTTACATGACACGACGAGGATGCGGAGTTTTTCAAGGTGTGACATAAGGCAGCAACATTTATATGCTGTTAATAGATTATAGAGGAAGGTTAAGGGGAAAATCTCAAAAAAAATTGAAAAACAGTTAGATTAATTGATCCAATAGATGTGATTAAAGAGATAGTTACAACATTCTTCTTAAATTAAAAAATCTCAAGCGCCCCTTTTTTTTAATCGAAAACTACGAAATATGACCAAAATTCGAACGAAACAAATTACACCAAAATCACAATCATATTTTTCTTGTTAATTTGACATCGATATTAATATACTTTTTCAACCGTTTTTTTGCGGTTTTCCGATTTTCCATTTATTTAAGATTTCCCATGACCCTGACCCTAGAATTATATATACGTATATCTTTCCTAGGGTTGAGTTCACGTGAGACCAACCAGTTTTCGTGAGACCCGTGCGACCACATTTTGACACTTGAAACTTCACAGCAAAACACTGTGAAGGTAAAAAAAAATTGAACCTTCACAACAAAAACACTGTGAATGTTACCTTCACAATATTTTGTTGTGAAGTTTCAAGTGTAAAAACGTGGTCTCACGGGTCTCACAAAAACATGTTAGTCTCACGTGATCTCAAATCATCTTTCCTATATTTTATTCAATGAGATAACTATTTAAAACATTTACATTTATATTAGAATAAGAATATTTATTAGTGCTATATAATTATTTTTTGAATAAATATACAAAATGGAAGTTAAAAAATTAATGTTACAATTTCATTTTAATCGTGAACCTATAATGTGTATGAATTTCTGAAATTGTGAGTGATGTGATTAAATAAATCTATAAATATGTAAATTCCAAAGTGAAAAATGTAAAAACACAAAAGCTAAAAAACTTAATAAAGAATTGAAAAAAATCACGCCTTGTAAAAAACGCACGTCGCGGAGCATCATGGCATGTCTCAAGGCACCATGACATGAGTCACACCTTACAAAAATGCTATAGGCACTTATTGTAGCGATGAAGACGCGTCTCAAGCTATATCGTGCCTTTTCAGATCCTGATTTTAATATATAAATATATGTATATGTATATATATATAGAGAGAGAGACTCCTTCAAATGCAAACCATACAAAGGTTACAAACCAAGGATATTTGGGTCTTTTTCACAAATTCGTATTTTTAGGAATAATTTTTATTTTTTTAAAAATTATTAATTTCATAAATATCGCCTTCAGTTAAGGGAGATGGTACTATACTTGGGTTTTTCTTTCAAAAAAACATAACTCTTTCTAAATGTAGGGATTCAGAGCAATACTGGTAGACAAAGATAAAAACCCAAAGCTAAAAGATATTATATGTGTTCAATCATCTTGTACTCAAAACTAGCTACTATCCACACACAGTACAAAACTACTATCCATACACAAAATATCTTCTAACTTTTTTCTCTTTTCAGTTTCTTTCTTTTATCGGGAACCTTCAAAACTCGTGCTTGTGAGTGATCTAATGGTTGATCAATACTTTGTAGAAATGGACGATGAAGATTGGGAAGATCTCAAACTCCCTCCTAGGTCAAACTTACCTTCACATGCCATTGCTAAGCTCTGAGCTCTTAATAAGACAGTTAAAGTGTTAAACCATTTATCTTCCTTATGGTGTTAATGGCCTCAAAACTGCGATGATCAATGTCAAAAGCATATAAGCATATGTACTTCTTATGTGTGAAAATATAGACTATACTGTGTGAAAAATGTACTTTTACATCTCCTTTTTGTGTGATGTGAATGTGTTTTGGATGTTGTAAACTCATAATAACTTCATAAATATAAGGGTACCTTCACAGTATCACATCACAACTTCATAAAATGTAATGCTACATTCATTTATTCTCATAGAAATGGATTTTTTTTATCTGAACCCAACTCAATTTGTGTGTAGTATAGGATTGGGTTCTAGTGACAAGCGTGAAAAGATCTTTAGAGGTATCGATCTATTTTGATCCCACATAGCTAATCATATGCACTTTTTTAAATAAGGGTCATTTTCATCTTTTGATTTTCTGCATCTAAACATGATTTGCGTGATTTTTGTGAAGGTAAAGTTTCAATATTTTTCTAGAAAGTAGTTTTCTAGTGAAAGTTAGTGAAGCAAAATGTGGAAGTTTGTTAGTGTCGATGAAATATGAAAGTTTGTGCAGGTTCAATATTTTTCATGTGAAAGTTCAGTGTTAATATATCGGAAGGTATGTGAAGGATAATTCAGGTTTAGTGTTTTTCATGGAAAGTACGTATAGGTTGTTGGATCATCCATATATAGTCATGTCACCGAAGTTCCACTTACTCACTGAATTGCCTTCACATGAAAGACAACCATCAAAGATGCAATAGTGATTTTCCAAGGATAAAGGCTTATTCTCCGATCGTCTGTTGTGGTAATTCAATTTTTACGATACATGTCATTGTCAACCCAACAAACATGACAAGTTTTTACTCACAGTAAAATTATTTGTTTTGATCTATATCCATTTTGACAAGTTACCTGTCTCATCATATGCCTCCATCCATCTCTACATATCATTATGATTATCTCGTCATAGTCAATATTTTAACCTGCAAAGAAAGATGACCGAAGCTACATTTTGTTATTAATTTTGGTTTTCCCATGGGTGTGAAGATTGAAACAAAGAGAAAAAACCTGTCTATTTGGATCAAAATGTAATGTATTTTGTTATTATTCATATTTGAGAAACCTACTTTAAAAAACTTTATTATGAGAAACATAATGTCTTTTTGTGCAATCAAAGAAATGTTGTAATTAAGAGAACACAATGTAATTTTATGAAGAAAAAAACATATTATGATTTTGTACATATTATGTTTAGAAATTTCTTTTTTGAAATAGATTGTTGTAAACGTTAAAATGAAGTTTTTGAAAATATATTTCTCTAAAGTTGGAATCGTATCAAGTTACACTCTATTTGGATACAGATCCAAACTAAATAACAAATAAATCTTTAGATGTTTGTTTTAAAATCGATACTTTCATGTTTTTAGCTTTAACTAGTATGGGAACCATGCGTGTCGCGTTAGTGTTAGTAATTTATTTATGATTCAGAGATTGTCTATATAGATATGTCTTAATTGTTAAATAATATCATCAATAAATTGTATTCATATAATTCAAAAAAATTAGTTGTGTTATGAAGATAGCTATATATAAGAGGGATTGAGAGAGAGACAATAGAAGGAGGAAGAAATCCAGATTAAGAGTAATAGAGAGATGAGAGCCAAAGCTTGTATTCTTATTCCATATGTAATACATATTTATAGTTATATATGGACTAGTCTCAAAGAAATATAATACATATTTAATACATATATTTACCAATAATAAAGGGATTGACATCCATTCCTTATATATATTTCTATAACACTCCTCTTGGATGTCGATTAAGAGTACTATTCCTCGTTAAAACCTTATTAAGTAAAACCTTGTGGGAAAAACCATAGTGAAAGGAAAAGGAGTACACAGTCACTCCAAATACGCATGGGAATGTTGCCTCATTAAAAACCTTGTTAAAAAACCAGTGGGACAAAACCATGATCAAGGGAAAAAGAGTGTAACGCGTATTTTCTCCCCCTGATAATCACATCACTTGAGTTCTTCAAGTCGGCGCATCCCAATATCATGAACCAGTCTCTGAAACGTTGAGTTCGCAAGGACTTGGTGAATAGATCAGCTAGATTATCACACGAACGAATTTGTTGAACACTGTTGTCGCCGCTGCAAATCACGTGTGAAGAAAAACTTTGGAAGTATATGCTTGGCCCTGTCTCCTTTAATGTACCCTTCTTTGAGTTGAGCAATACATGTCGCATTATCTTCATACAAGACTGTTGGTAACTCTTTATCCGAAGTAATACCGCAGGATCCGCAAACATGTTTTATTACATTTCTCAACCAAACACATTCCCAGTTAGCTTCGTGGATAGCTAAGATCTCGGCATGATTCGACGAAGTGGCTACTATAGTCTGTTTCCTGGAGTGCCATGAAATCGTTGTTCCACCAATAGTAAATACGTATCCGGTTTGTGATCACCCGGTATGGGGATCTGACAGGTATCCAACATCTGCAAAACCAATTAAACTTGCCTTTGATTGGTAAGCGAAATAAAAACCCATATCTTTGGTACCTTGAAGATATCAGAATATTTGCTTTACTCCATTCCACTGTCTCTTTGTTGGAAACGAACTACATCTCGCTAATAGATTCAAAGAAAATATGTCCGGTCTCACATGACCGGCAATAAACATGAGTGCCCCAATCGCACTTAGGTATGGTACTTCAGGACCAAGGATATCTTCATTATCTGTTGGAGGTCGAAAAGGATCTTTTTGAACATCAATCGACCTCACAACCATAGGTGTGCTCATTGGATGTGATTTATCCATATTAAACCTTTTCAATACCTTTTCTACATAAGTTTCTTGATGCACAAGGATTCCATATTTAAGATGTTTGATTTGTAGCCCTAGACAAAACTTTGTCTTTCCAAGATCTTTCATTTCAAAACCCTTTTTCAAATATTTTATTACCCGAGGAAGCTCACGGGAGTCCTTATTATATTTAAATCATCTACATACACGACAATTATGACATACTCAGGTCCAGATCTCTTTATAAAGATACATGAGGAAATCGAATCATTGTTATAACCTTCTTTCAGCAAATATTCGCTAAGGCGATTGTACCACATACGCCCTGATTGCTTCAAAGCATATAATGATTTATTCAATTTAATCGAGCAGTGTTTTCGCGAACTTACTTTACATGATTCAGGCAATTTCAATCCTTCAGGAAGTTTCATGTAAATATCAATGTCAAGTGACCCATATAAATAAGTTGTGACAACATCCATTAGACGTATATCAATCCCTTCTTGTATTACCAGACTTATAAGGTATCGGAAAGTAGTTGCATCCACCACGGGAGAATAAGTCTCCTCATAATCAATGTTTGGGTAAAAAATTACATCTTCGACCGACGAAGATAATACCCACGACAGTCATACCCTTGACCAACAAGGATAAATACCCACGATAGTTATTCATCAAAGTCATGACTGAAAAGTCGCGACCACGGTCCGGCGTCCACCGTCCAACGTCCACCGTCCACCGTCCACCGTCCAACGTCCATCGTCCATCGTCCATCGTCCAATGTCGTCAGTCCAACGTCCACTGTCCAGCGTCCTCGGTCCTACGACCACAGTCTTACACCCAAGATCTCACGACAACCACTCAGGATGACCGTTGGACGATTACAGTCAAACACCATTAAAAGACATTCAAAGCCTCAATTAATGACATGGCCGTTGGACGGTTACAACTAAGATAATTAAGAACATTCAAGGCCGCAATTAATGACGAACAAACGTTACAAACTACACCGACTATTGTTGATGCCAAAAACTAACTTAACAAAAGTCAACTTAAGGTGCTTGTGGACCTGATCGATCAAAGGTAGGATTCTCCCAACGAACGTAAATCAAGATAAGAAATAAACAAAGACAAGAGATTTGGTGACGCGGAAAAACCCTTGGAAGAGGGAAAAAACCGCGGAGGATAGAGTAGTATCATCGATGCACTATGAATAAGTGATGCCAAGCAGGGGCGTCGTCCTTTAGAACTGTGGCTTACGATTACAAGTGAAAAGACGAATATAAAGACTAAGCTAGCGTATGAATTTCGTAAGACTATTGAGTGTTCTTTAAATTCGATAGCGGGAGTGTAATTCTTGTTGTCCGGGGGAGATTCTTCGTGTCCCTTTGATAACTCGAACCTTTGCTCTTATATCCGTGGTTACTTGTAATGGTTAATCGTCATTGATTACCTCCGTAAATGATTTTGATGGCGTTTAAGCGTAACCGCCCAACGGTTCTGTGGGGAAGATAACGGCCGATCGACGAAAGTAACGGATCTTGGTAATAATGGTTTCGGGCCGAGCGTGTTTTGGGCGTCAGAGTTTCATCTGGGACCTCCGTTTGACAGCTGCTTTCATAATTCGTAATGTATCTTTGGTCGAATGTTCTATCCCGTAGTCGAGAGTTTATGCTCGACCTCTGTTTTCCTATACTGCGGTCAATATTCAGGAGTCGCAGAGAATCATTGGTCTGACGTTTTTTTTCTGACGTCGAGCCTTTTATTCGACCATCGCTCCCGGGGCTTTGGTTAACATCCGTGGGTCGTAGAAAGTCTTTGGTCGGGTGTTTTAGTCAACGGTCGAGGGATTGAGATTTTTGCCCAAACAACTACAAATCCAAGCTCAAGATAACAAAAGGGGGAGGGAGACACAACCGATTCACCCGAATCATATTTTCTCAACATTTACCGGCCATCGGAACCCATTTCATGTTCGCACATTTTGTCGCATGACCCGAACTGGTGACGCACGTCCATAACTGATGACGCACGTACATAACTAGCGACATCAGCAATGACGCACGTCCATAACTAGCGACAACAGCAATAACGCACGTCCAGAAGTAGTGACAGCCACCAGAACTAGTGACAACAACTCGAAACTAATGACAACTGCGATTATCCACGTCGTATCTCCGTAACGATGATCAATTATACACGATATGTAACTGTAATCTCTACTTTTAAGGACGACGTCCCTGTTTGACGTTACTAGTTAATTGACGACCTCCATTGTCGTCCGCGGTTTTTACCCTCTACGGGGTTTTCCGTGTCACCAAAATCGTTTGTCTTATTTACGTTTTCTCCATCATTTTTTCTTATTTTTCGACCGTTCAATCTGTAGTTGACAAAGTTCGTACCCCTTCCTTAAATTGTTTTTTAAACAATTTTCGGCGTATACGGTTGTGCTAAAATAATGAGCGTTGCAAGTTTTGGCATCAACAATCAATTTTGGGTCTTTGTGAGAATCCTTGTGGGACTAGTTCTGTTTTATATCTCACAATTTCATTTTTCCCATTACGTTTCTTATGAAGATCCATTTATATCCGACAGATCTTATACCCTCGGGTGTACGGACAACAGGTCCAAAGACATCCCGTTTCATTAGTGAGTTCAATTATGCCTGCATTGCGTCTTTCCGTTTTGGCAATCTTTTCTGTGCATACATTCATTAACAAATTGGTCCACCATGCTTCTAGCGTGCTCTAGACTCATTACTCAAGTTGTCTTGCCCCTTTGGGATATCAATTTAAAATGGAGTGATAGCAGTTGGCACATGTGACTTTGTCAGTCTCTTTGGGTCAGTGAATGTGTCTGGTAACTGATTTGCATGTCCTTGCAAGTGAATTATCTCTCGAACTTCTAATTGGCATTGTTTAGTTTGAGGATCAAGATGAGATAATGATAATTCACTCCATCTTATTTTATTTTGATTTTCCAGTTGTTTAGTCCCTCCCCCTAATGCTGGGAATTCTGATTCATTAAAATGATAATCAGCAAATCGAGCCATAAATAAATGCCCCGTTAATGGCTCTAAATAGTTTGATTATTGATGTTGATTCGTGTCCGACATATATTCCCAACCTCCTTTGAGGCCCCATCTTTGTGCGTGGTGGTGGAGCAATTGAGACATAAACCGCACACCCAAAAATCCTTAGATGGGAAATATTAGGTTCCTGACCAAAAACCATTTTTAAAAGGGAGGAAACCTTATAACTTGTTGGCCTGATGCGAATTAGTGTTGTTGCGTGCAAGATAGCGTGACCCTAGTCAGAAACTGGTAGTTTAGCTTTCATAATCATTGGCGTGGCTATCATTTGTAGTCCCATGATAAGCGATTTAGCAAGCCCATTTTGTATATGAACGTGAGCTATAAGATGCTCAACTTTTATCCCAATAGACATGTAATAATCATTAAATATATGGGATGTGAATTCACCAGCATTGTCTAAACGAACTGTTTTTATAGGATAATGTGGAAAATGTGCTCTCAATCGTATTAATTGGGCAAGTAATCATGCAAACGCCAGATTGCGACTTGATAATAAGCATACATGTGACCATTTGGTTGATGCATCACTTAAAACCATAAAATATCTAAATGGTCCACAAGAGGGGTGTATTGGCCCACATATCCCCTTGTATTCTTTCCAGAAAATTGAGGGATTCAAACCATACTATGGCTGGTGATGGGCGAGTGATTAGATTTACTTGTGAACAAGCAACACAAGTAATATCATTAGCTTGAAGAATCTTCTGGTTCTTCAAAGTATGCCCACATGATTAATCTATTATTTTTCGCGTCATTACTTACCCGGGATGGCCCAACCGGTCATGCCAAAGGATAAAGCTTTCTTGGTCCATAAACTTCTGGTTTATGACCACATTTGATTCAATTGCACTTATTTTAGTGTAGGATAAACCGGAAGAAAACGCAGGCAATTTTTCCAACAGTTGTTTCTTTCTTGTCATCATACTTGTAATGTGAATGTATTCAGAATGTCCTTTACTTGTAGTCTCAATATGGTGTCAATCCTTACGGATATCCTTACAGATATCCTTAAAATTCAGTAAAATTCTTTGAGACTTGGGGAATAAAGTGCACTTTCAGTTTTCAAATTAGTTTCGCCCGGTAATAGCACAAGTGCTTTTCCAAAACCGTCAATTATCTTTACACCTCCGGATATTGTGTTGATATTTGCCTTTTGGGTAGTTAAAGGAGAAAAATAACTCCTTTTCTTGAGGATTGTGTGTGTTGATGCACTGTCTACCAGACATATGTCCTCGTCATCAATGTACAGTTGTTTTAAGCAGTCCATATTTTCTAAACTAAAGACATTAAAATTTCATAAATCTCGAACAATTCTATGTAAAATAATGTAGGGCTATTGGTTTGTATAGGAAATAATTACAATGTCTGAGCGAAACAAGGAGCTGCGCGGGTATACCCGCGACACATGCCGCGCGACGTACTGTTTGATTTAAGACCCGTGCGGGTTCCCTCGCGGCCTTACCCGCGGCACAACTCGCGGCATCCACTGTTGATTTTTCTAAGTTTGCATAAAATAGGAATATTGCTATAGAATATGTTATTCAATCACTAAATTTCATAAAAAAATGTATTGGTCGTTTACTATAAGTAGAAAATATAAAAACAAAAAATTTGCAACATATCGCCTAATCTTGGGATAGTGATCATTTGTTGATAAGGAAATCCCCAACATCCAAGTGAATTGTTTTGTTGTGGTCTTGAAGACCATCAAGGCTCTCGTTTTGCTCATAAGTGTAGTTTACTTCTATCCCTTTCCTCTCATTCTTGAAGGATTTCTGATAAAGTTCAACCAGATGTTTTACTTTTCGACATGTTCGGGCCCAATGATTTTCCATGCCACAATGATTACATGTACTACTTGTCGGTTTTCTTTCTTTTCATATGTGTTTTTCATTTCATGGGTATGTAGCTTTGGAGGATTAAATTGGACACCAGGATATCCTCCACGACCACTTCCTCGAACGCGAGAATGGAGCGGTGCCGGTAGGACGGGTCTCATGGTTTTTCATAAGGAATTCATTGTTTTGCTCAGCAACTAGTAAGCATGAGATCAAGTCACGGTATTTCTTAAGTCCCCTTTCACGGTATTGTTGTTGCAAGAGCATATTAGAGGCGTGAAAGGTGGAGAATGTTTTTTCTAACTTCTCCTCATCATTGATCTTTTCCCAACATAGGGTTAACTGAGAGGTAATTCTAAACATAGTTGAGTTATACTCGCTTACTGACTTGAAGTCTTGAAACCTCAGATGAACCCATTCACAACGTGCTTTTGGCAATATCACATTTCGTTGGTGATCATAGCGGTCTCTCAGATTTTTTCAAAGGATAAATGGATCTTTTATAGTGAGATATTCAGTTTTTAGGGCTTCATGTAGATGATGGCGTAGGAAAATCATCGCCTTTGCGCTATTCCTCTTTCCCTCTTTGATAGTTTTTCCGAGGCCCTTAGCATCTACATGTATATCAGCATCCAATACCCAAGACAAGTAGTTTTTTCCGGTGATATCCATAGCCAAAACTCAAGTTTTGCAAGATTTTCCATGTTTAACTATCATAAAATATAAAAATTAATAACTTCAAATTTTTTTTTCATGGCTTCATAACGATTCAATTGTTGAAAAGAAAATTTGAATACGTAAATATTTTATTTTGAATTGAATACATGAATTGGGAATTTAAAGTTTTGTTTTTTTTTTCAAAACGATACAAACGATTGTAAAACAAGTTTAATAAAAAAAAAACTTTGTGGGCTTAAAATATCAAACTTTTATGCTTAAAGTTGCAACCTTTATTTAGAAAGTTAATTGCTTTGATGTTTAAAGTTAGATTTTTATATTTGATCGACGTAGAAAAAAGAAACCTAAATGTGGTTTAATCCTCTTGTGATGATATCTTAAGAAGAATAGGATAGAATCGGAATGAACGGGAAAATAGATTGCGGGGCAAAATTAAAACTGACCTTGAAAGATGAAACCCTAGGAGTTTTAACTTCCGAGCGTTCTTGAATTCTTGCTTTGTTGTTTGATTCTCCTTGGTGTCGCCTAGTTTTTCTTTCTTCGTCAAGAGTCTTGTGTTGATGACGTGTTATGAAGATAACTATAAAAGGGATTGAGAGAGAGACGGTAAAAGGAGGAAGAAATTCAGATTAAGAGTAATAGAGAGATGAGAGCCAAAGCTTGTATTCTTATTCCTTATGTAATACATATTTATAGTTATAGATGGATTAGTATTCAAGAAATATAATACATATATTTACCAATAATAAAGGGATTGACATCCATTCCTTATATATATATATATATATCCATAACAAGTTGAATTTAATTAGTGGAATTTTAATATATATATATATATAGAGGGAGAGAGAGAGATAGATAGAGAGACATACATACATACATACATACATACATACATACATACATACATACATACATAGAGAGAGATAAAAAGATTTTTTAGGGAATAAAGTTATAAAATGAAATAAAATAAGTAACATTAAGGATGGAGGCGTGAATTATTTTCACACTATTTGTATGATTGATGATTTTTATGAAGCTTTTATTAAAAAAAGGACAAATGGCGGGTCTCGACCGTTGTAACCTGGGGGGCCGAAATATAATACTAAAAAAATTCAGAGATCCAAATGATCATACGCACGTAGCTTGTTTTTTGTTTGATTTTCTACGATACAATATTAAATTTTTAAAAAATTGGTTTGTGTAAGATTAAAAGGTTGTTTATCAAATGTTTACCTAACAAGTGTTTGCCCTGTAAGAGGGATGGTAAGGACCAAAACCTTAAGTGAAGGTGAGATTTTTATCCGGTTAGAACTTAACGGGTAAATTGTTGCATATGATGATGTTTTGATGGAATAAAAATATTATCCGGAAAAGTAAGTGATTGTTAAGTTACTACTAAGCATTTACCAGATAAGTGTTTGGATAAACGACCCATAAAACTCATAACCTTTAAACTATTAACCGGAAATAGTAATATGGATTTGTTATGTTTTTGTACTATTATGAACTAATAAAATAACTTTTATATTAGTAATATAACACTATATACCACTCAAATATAATTTCTTTATATCATTTAAGAACTAATTTTCATATAAATCAATTAATGATTTAAAATGTAGTGGTAGAAAAATGACAAAATGAAAAGTGCAAGGGAATGGTAGAAAAATGACAAAATGAAAAAGTGTAGGGAATGGACTTGAAACATCTTTATATATAATATATTAATGATTTAATATGTAGTGGGTTAAAAAAATGACAAAACATAAAAGAAAAAGAGAAAGCGCAAAGGAAAGGAATAGAAACTGTGACCTAAAGTAGGAGGCCACAAAGCAATAACCAACCGAGTTGGATATCACATATGTCTTAGTAGCTCATATTCGGTATTTAATTAAAAAAGCGGGGAGGCCATGGCCCCCAAAGGCCCCTATAGGGTTCCGCATCTGACAATAACTCTGTCATTTTTATTAAGAAATAAACAAATGCACACTTGAATAACATGGTAACTAATGAAGTGTACAAAAATGCGTAAATAGAAACTTAGTCTATAAATAATTTGAAAAAAAATATTATCTAACCGTTAACGCATATAAATTACTATAGGGTAAAATACTAATAACGCCTATAAATAGCATAAATAATATTAAGTTCGTATTGATATAAAATTTCAAACTTATAAATCAATGTAAATAAATGTTTTTAAGTACTAATCAACGCCTTTATAAAATCTTAATCAATAAATGTTATTTACAATCATTAATATTATAATTTTTATATTGATACCAATTATATATATATATATATATATATATATTATAGAGAGGGGTTGTTTTTTATAAGTTCGAAATCATCACTAATTTTTAAACTATAAGGAAGATATTGCCTATAATGTAAATTCAAAAGACCAAATAAATTGAATCGTATACACAAATGAGTGTAATAAGCTACAACGTCCCTTTCGTCTTCCCTAGCTCCTCTTCATCTCTAATCATTTTGTTTTACTTTCTTCAAAGAATAAATCCTGATCAAACCCTTTCATCTACTCTTGTAATGCATCTCTTTTGTTTTTTCATAAGGTGTTCATCGTTTAATCTCTTATTCTCATTTTTCACCACTTAATTTGTTCTTCATTTCATAAACCGTTATTTTTCAACAAACTGATTTTCAAGTTAACATTGTGAAGATCAATCCGGGTACGCAATATTCCTTTTGAATTTTGTTCGGATTTTAGAGTTCTCTTATTTTTGTTTTCAATATTTTTTTGTAAGTTTTTCCCAATGAAACCGAGAGTTTTTTCTTAACTACGCTTTTAAATTTTTGATGGCATCAACGATTGTAATAAGCTTTTTTTTAAGCTTAGTTAATTATTAAATTACATTTTTAGCAAATATATATACATATATGAAGAGATAAGAAAGCAGAAATTAACAGTATTGAGAAAGTATAGAGATATCCTGTGTATTTTCAATGATGTATCAAATGCAGAGGAGAGGCACCAATTTATACAAGATGCCAAGGCTATCTAGTCCAATACAATTGGTTGAGACAATTAACCAATGATATAAAATATTCCTAAGGACCCCATGTTGTACTATATACAAGAGCACTACATATTATTCCTTTTGTTCTTGAATCCGTTGGATGTGGTGACCTGGACATGATGATTTGGCTTTTGACTCACCATTGTTTGCCACATGGATATTCATAGTTTTATCATGCTCCCTCAAGCTGAACTAGGTTGAGAAAACTACACGCATCTTACTTTTTAATTATTGGAATGTGGCAATAGGAAGAGACTTGGTTAAAATATCAACGACTTGCTCTTTTGATGGTATGTACGTGACTTCCACTTCTTTACTTGAAACTTTGTCTCTTATGTAGTGAACGTCTACCTCAATATGCTTTATTCTTGAGTGAAACACCGGATTTAATGCAAGTTGTCTTGCACCAGAGTTGTCCCACCATATATCTGCAGGTTGTGTGCATTTAATTCCAATTTCCTAGCACAAGGATTGAATCTAGACAATTTATGTGCACACTTGTGCCATGGATCTATACTCGGCTTCTGTGGTAGACCTTGCAACCTCTTTTTGCTCATTTGACCACTACAAGAAATGGCGGTTATAGAGACGACTTTTGTCGTAGCGACATGTCAAAAGTCGTCGCTAAATACCTATAGCGACCACGGTCGTTGCTAAAAGTCTGGTAGCTAGAAGTTGGTTGCTAAAAAAACCAATAGCAAGCGCATGCAATGACAATAGCGACGACGGGTTATGAAATTTCCTCCAAGGTACACCAAATTTCCTCCAAGGTACACCAAATTTCCTAATGGTGAAACTGCAAGTTGGTGTAAATTGTATTCCTTCTCCAATAGTTCCATCAAGATAATGTAATATACGTTTGCATACTCGCCATGATTTATGGTAGGAACATGAAGAAATTGGCTTAATTTGATTACCAGAAAGGCTATATTGGGTGTAACACCTGAAATTTTTGAGAACTTTGCGTTGTGACTAAAATTTACTTTAGGAAGAAAAATATACCCCTAAGTTGAAATTATGATGTTGGAAATATTTGGTATAAATAGGGTTTGAAGTTTGCAGCTCATATATTTAATAGACCTTACTGCGCCTGAAATTGCTCTCCCGCGACCTACCATGCAACCTGGGGTGGCATCAAGGGCTGCGCGGGTCTCTATGATTGTCAGCCCTCTCTCACACACGCGCTACTATGGGCGCACCTTGCGGTCGCGCATAGGTCGTGTAAGTCACTGGATTCACGTAGTAGCTTCCTCAAAATCAGATTTTCACTCATTCTTCCGTAACTTCTTCATTCTGACTCGGTTTTGGACGATTTTTCTACCTATGTTCTTGTTTTTGAGAGCTCTTAAAGCCTAGATCTATATGATTAAACTTATTGGAAGACCCTAGAGCATTTTTAGGGATGCTTCAACTTCATCTTCTCCAACTTTCATCCACCATTGTTAACCCAATTTTGGGGTTTTCCTCTAATCAAGATTTGTTTGTTAAAGAGTTAGATAAAGTTTCTAGTGTTGGATCTTTGTGGATCTAAAATATTTTTCAAAGGAGGCTCAAAAAGGGGTAAAACCTAGATTTAACATAAATCTAGCAAGTTGAGTTCTAGTTTTCTTTGTAAACTATATACATGTCAAAATGGCTATTTTTGGGGTTTGGACATAATATCATAAGTTTGGTTCTTATTTGATTAAAACCATGAAAATGGTACTTTAAGTACTTTTGACTTTTGAGCTATAAAATCTATGTTGAAGTTTTATGAGGAGTTATTGGGTGTTTTGAGCCACTGAATGATATTTATTTCTTATAGAGAGTTGTTTTGGCCATTTGGAGGATTTGAGTCCATTAATTATTCTAACCTTTAAGAAAGGGTATATTTGAAGTTAAAAATGATTCTCTTAGTATTATTGCATGAATCAAAGAATTTATCAACGTGATTGGGAGTCAAACGTGTTTTGGGGACTTTACCTAACTTTTTACCTTTGGAGAAATGTTTGTTAGCCTTTTGATTTCAAAGGTATAAATATTTGATAATCAAATTCCTTGGCCCTAGAAAACTTGTGAAATATGTTTTATCGACTTTTTGGCTTTATACTAGACTTTATTTGAAATACTCAAAGGTTTTACAAGGTTTCTAACTAAGGTTTATCCAAATGACTTTTGGGATGTTGTCCGGTTTAATGACTCAATATGTAGTCCTAGATGTATACCTATACATGCCATAAATTATTGGAAATTACTTATCCTGGGAGTATTGTCTTTCATTTGGAGTTGTGTAAAGTTAGCCTGCATTACATTGGATCCAAAGGCATATGAGTCGGTATTGGTTGTTGAAAGACCTTTGAGTTTCTCGTTTTGAGGCCACTCATCATTAGACTTTCGGGTATCCGGTATTTCAGAGATGAATCCGTGGGTGATGCCTCTAGGACCCTGGGTGTTACCATGATGAACCCATTGGGATAAGACATCGGAACCCATATTAAGGTTGGTGCCTCTTGTAGTTCATACTGGTATTTTAGGGATGAACTCATTTAGGGTCGGGCCCCAGTATCATTAGTTTTTAGTGTGAGTCTATGGTATCTAAGTAGGCATGGGGTCGGGGTGTTACCGAGATGAACTCGTATGGGTTGGGCTCTGGGACCTTAGGTGTTGCGGTGGGTACTTGATGAGGGGTCCGACACCAGGATCGTGATCTTAGGGCACTACTCATTAACGTCGAATCCTAGCTTACTTTGTGTTACGCCACAAGAGATGGAGTCGGGCCTCCCCCGTCACCGAAAGGTGTTGCTTAAGTATTGAGTATATCCTTTGTTTTGGTGATTTGGGGTGCATGGTATTTATCACATTTCGTATAATCTTGGATCAGTTCTTATTTATTATTGTTTAAGAATAAAGTTGCCCAATGGTTTGCTTTAAAGAGGTATTTCACGACTGAGTCTCATATTTGGAAACAATGATTTTTAGGAATACACTCCCTCGTCTATAAATGCTTTTATAAAGGTAACTTTTGGAAAAAAAAAATAGGGAAACACTTCGGGCTCCAATGTTTTTATTCTTGAGATAAACTGTTTTAACTCACTAGACTTTAAGCCTAACACTTTTTCTTATCGACATGTATATCAGGTTATAGAAGAATTCTAGGTTGTAATGGAGCTTGAGAGGTTTGGTTAGGTGGCGTAGGAGCGTCATTGATTTTGAAGATAGAGATTTAATAATATTAGTAAAAGCCGACTTATTTTAAATCAATTTATGGATTAGATAGTTTAATTTTAGGTCCGATTCAACGAGATCGACGAGGAATCCTATGCAAATCATTGAGTCGAATGTTTTATTATTGAAAGCTTTAAAGAACTACAAACGCGAATGTACTTTAGACGACTCTCATTAACGAAACCTTCTACCCTAGACTCCTTTATATAGTAAATGTCTATTACATGGTAAGCCCAAGCCCATAAGATCTTAAACACAATATGGAATATTACAATGAATCCTTTCCTTCTTTATAAAACTTTCTAAACTTAGGACTCTTGGTCATAACAATCTCCCCCTAAAGTTTTATAAAGAAAGCATCTTCAAATCTTCTCCCCCCGCTTTCTTTGGAAAAGCTTTACTCTCGTCGGTCTTCCAAGCTCCCCTTGAAATAAGCTCTTAGTCCTCAGTTTCAACTGAAAATACCAGATCCAATGTGCTATAACCGCCACTGATTGCACAAAATACAGCTTCACTCCATAGATAACTCGACACAACCGTTTGCTGCATAAATCAAAGATACATGTGCGAGTTGCTTCAACGCTCAGTGCATAATCAGTAAGAAAAACATAGAATCTGTCTTTAGCCGCAAGTTGAATAAGAATTATGTGTAAAGAGCTTTAATCTGATAATCCAAGGAACTTGGACCACCGAGGCAATATGTATCATGACGGGCTGGGAGATGATATTTCTTGATGAGCATTGCTTCTTTGACATATAACAGTTCAGAAAATAGCCGATTTCTAGAATACTTCCAAAACAGAAAGCAACCAAACTCAGATCCAGTCTTCTTAATCAGATGAATGAATATCGTCACTAAACATTCTAGATCAGAAACAAACCTCCATACAGTAAATGGTTAGGAGCTATAAGCACATAACAATAGCGTACACTTACTGAAACTGGCATCTAAGGAAAACTTCAGAATGATGACTGCAGAGAGTTAGACTTCTGATTAATCCAACAAGATACAAAATATAATCATTCTTGTTCTAAAAACTTTTCAAATCCGGCTTTGCATGAAATCCATGAACAATGTTCCCTCTCCTGAGACTCAACACGATTTTTCTCTATATAACAAATTGATGCACGACTCTTGAATATTTTTCGTTTGACACCATAAGTAATCTTGGGTTGAAAGTCAACTGTGATCGTCGAAATAAGCTTTGGTCGGGATCTACACGAAGTTCTCGGCTGTATGGATCCGATGAGATGAACTTTCTTGAGTGTAGGAAGGCGACATTCATGGATGTCGGGTGTATGGATCCGATGAGATGAACTTTCTTTACATGTCGTGTAAGAAGGAGTCGAGAAAACTATGATCTCGATCTTTAAGGAGCCGATAAGATTGGTGTCGAGCATTAAAGAGTCGATAAGAAAAGATGTTGGGTAGTGTTGACTCGACAAGAATAGATGTCGGGTCAATTTGACTCGATAAAAGCTCTTAGAAGTTTTTCAAGGAAAAATAGGCACACATGTCAATCCTTCGAGACTCGCCAAGAAATCATGTCGGGTCTTTAAGAAGTCGACAAGACTTCAAACAAAACTAAAAAAAAACTTCTAAGTTTGCAAGTGGCCCGACAAGAATACAAGCAGATGGGTTCGAAATCTTTAAAGGTTTGATGTAAAATATGATGATCATACGGAAACTTAAGACAAACCATACAGATCAGATCGCACACTTAAAGATTTATAGAAGAGATGGTTTTCGAGTTAAAAGAAATCGAATGGATGCATTGAAAACGGAGAACTAGAATTTCGATTAACTTAATGATGCGATAAAAACTTGACGATTCGATATTAATGAATAATCGACTCAGGCAAACTCATAAAAGCTATTAAGAACGAAATATTAAGGTTATTGAATGAAGCAATATGCTTTATGATCCGAGAAAAGAAAAAAACGAGGGTACCTTAATCTCCAAGAAATCGATTAAAACAGATAGATATTCAATTCGAAAAACTTCCAGATCTAAAACATCATTAAATCAGAAAAACGATTCTGCAGTTTCGAACTTCAAAACGATGCACAGTGAGAAAAAAAATAATGCTTGATAATACCTTGATCTTGTTGAACTTGATGATCGTATCAAATTAGATGGATTCGATTTCGACTCTGATTCCACTTGTTAGGTCCGATTCAACAAGATCAACGAGGAATCATATGCAAATCATTGAGTCAAATGTTTTATTATTGAAAGCTTTAAAGAACTACAAACCCGAATGTACTTTAGACGACTCTCATTAACGAAACCTCTACCCTAGACTCCTTTATATAGTGGTGTTTATTACATGGTAAGCCTAAGCCCATAAGATCTGAAACACAATATCGAATATTACGATGAATCCTTTCCTTCTTTATAAAACTTTCTAAACTTAGGACTTTTGGTCCTAACATTTAATTAGAATCTCTGATACGCACCTTGTTATCTTTCAGGAATGTTTTTATGTATTTTGTGTTTAAGCTATCGCGTATCTTGAGAGTTTTTGAAAGTTTAAATTTTTTGCTATTCTTACAAAATTTAGGGCTGTTACATTGGGCCTGTTGAGGGTAAGGTATTGTAATGCTCCGATGATGCTCTAGTAAAAATATATGTGGTCAAAAGATGGACTGTAATTTAGACGAAGCAGATTGCTTTGAACAATTGGTGTAGGGCAAGGCTTTGCTTGGAGTATTTTTGACTTTGTAAGCAAATCAATTGTGGGTTTGGTTCGTGAAAAATAGATACCATTTACCCCCCTTGTTGTCTCAAACCCAAGAAAATAAGAGATTGGATCCAGAGTTTTGAGAGAAAAGTGGGACTTTAGGTGACTAATGATATCTTGCACACGTTTTGAATTGTTACCACTTAGAAATAGGTCATCAACATACACAATGACCAGTAGCACAGAACCCTCTTGCTTGTAATAGAAGAGGGATGGCTTAACAACTAAACATTTAATACCAAGTTGGAGAATTGTAGAATGTAACTTGTCAAACTAGTGCCTTGGAGCCTGTTGTAATCCGTAGAGGGCTTTGTGAAGATGGATGACACACAACAGTGAGATTTTTTTGATCAACATAGCCATAAGGTTGGGACATATGTACTTCTTTGGACAAGGAACCATTTAGAAAGGCGTTGTTGATGTCAATTTGTTGGATGTCCTAATGGAAATTGACAACAAGAGACACAAACAGTCAAATGATGGAGGAATTGACAATCGGACAAAATGTTTGAAAGTAGTCCACTCCTGGAAACTGTTGAAAACCTTTGGCCACTAAGTGGGCTTTGTGTTTTTGAATAGTGCCATTTGGACTAAACTTGGAACGAAAAATCCGCTTATTCTCGACAACATGCATATCTGAACTTCGAGGAACAAAGACCATATTTTATTTTGACAGAGATAGTTATATTCGAGGTCCATGGCATCTTTCCCTAAAGAATCTTTAATGGCTTCAGTAAAAGATGTTGGGGTGGGTGAAGTGAGATAAGGGGTGTTTGAGAGTGGATAGGAGAAAACTAAGTAGGATTGTTGGTTAAGTTGTGTGGCTTTTGAGCATGTTATCATTGGATGAGATGGGGCTGGAGTTGGACGGGGTGGATGAGAGATAGGTGGCAGTATAATTTGAAGTGGAATTGTTGAGTAAGAGTTAGTACTTGTAGGTGGTGTGGAGGATGAAGTATTAGGCGGAGATGAAAGGGGTCGTAAGTTAATATGAATTGGCAAAGTTAAACATGAGGGGACATTGTTTGAGGTTTAAGTAGAGGAAGGGTGAGGAAGATCGATGGGTGTAGAGTGATTAGACTGTTCCATGGAGGGTGTGGATGGAAGCCAATGATTGTAATTGAGATGAGAAAATGCAGTGGAGGTTGGAGACGAGACATATTTTGAGTGAGGAAAGCCATGAGCAAAAGGAAATTCATATTCATTAAAAGTGACACTCATTACAATGTAAACATGACCTGAAGAGTGAAAGCTTTTATATCCTTTGGGATTTGGACTATATTCGATGAACACACATTTGTCAAATCCAAAATCGAGTTTATGCTGCTGATATGGACGAAGATGGGGAAAACAAGCACATCCGAACACTTTAAGAAAATGTAGGTTTGGTGTGACCTTAAACATATTTGTTGGAGAAGAGGTGTTTTGGAGAGATGGGGAAATGAGATGATTTATTAGAAACACTGATGTAAAGAAAGCTTCCCACTAGAAAGAAAGAGACATAGAGGCTTGGGATAGAAGAGTGAGTCCCGTTTCAATGATGTGACGGTGCTTTCTTTTAGCTTTTCCTTTTTAATGATGGGTATGAGGACAGGGATGTCGATGATGGATACCAATCGAACTTAGGAAGGACGAAAGACTACGGTATTCACCTCCCCAATCAAATTCTAGGGACTTAATTTTAGTATCAAAGAGTCTTTCTGTAAAATCTTGAAAGTGTAGAAATACATTTTTAACATCGGATTTTAGCTTAAGGGGGAAATCCATGTATAACTCGCGTAGTCATCAATAAAGTGTACATAATAATGATATCCATCTTGCGATAGAACGGGGGGATGGCCCCCACACATCTTAATGAACCAATTTAAGAGTCTTAGAAGTTGTATGAGATGATAAAGGATAAGACATATGCTTGGATTTACCCTTTTGGTGTGCATCACAGAAGTAAACAAAACGCATATTGGCATGATTTAATATTAGCTTTTGATAACCTAGAATTCAGTACACTGAAATTTGGGTGACCAAGACGCATGTGCCACAAATTGGCATTTGATTCAAAATTAGAAGTAAACAAAACACGAAACAGCGAGACTGAGGCTGATTGTTTGACGAGCAGCAAGAAGATGACGCTAGAAAGTGATATAAGTCATTTTAAGGTTCCCTCGAAGTACTTTCTTCTTCGAACTCAAGTCTTCACAACGCAATGATCAACATAAACAGAGTTGTGTTTAGTTAATTGAGAAACAAAAAGAATACGTTTAGTAATATCAGGAACACAAAGCGTATTACATAGTAAGAGAGAGGAACAATTTCGAGTAGGTTTTAGGTAACAGGTGCCAATGTGAGAAGCTAGTAGTGATTGAATCACCATTGCCTATTATGAGATTAGTTGTACCTTTTAGCTCATATTTGTTGAGCAAACCAGTGGATTCTGGGGTGACATGTGTTGTTGCTCCACTTTCAATGTACCAAGTGTTATCGTTGCCATGGATGTTGGAAGACAGAAAAGAAGCTTGATCATGAGATGGTTGACGAGAATAGAAGCTACATTGGGAAGAATTAGTTTGATGTGAGGATTAAAAGGTAATGTCATAACGATGGTAGCATTTTGTTACAGTATGCCCAGAGTTGATACAAATCTGGAAAAAGAGAGCAGGGTAAGGAGAGTTGAAGATGGCAGGGTTCTGCTTTTGACCACCACGACCCCTCCCACGTCCTTTTGAAAAGGATGAACGTCCAACTGAGGGTGAGAGAGAATGGTTGGATGAACCATAAGTATTGTTGTTAAAAGATGAGCTTCTGGAAAGATTTAGGGATCTTTTAGTTTGAACTGTGTGTCTATATGATCACTGGCCACTGGGGGAGTAATGCCGGAGTTCTATTGTTCAAGTCGCATTTATTGACTTCACAACGTATATTGAACTTCTTGAATGGTGACATGATCATGACGTGAGGAAAGATTCACAACCACATGGTGATATTCATGATCAAGACCTTCCAAGATATAAAGAATCATATCATCATCTGAAATTAACTGTCATGCAATAGAGAGAATTTCAGCTAGATTTCTTATTTTCAGCACATAATCGTGGATTGATTGTCCTCTTTTTTTCAAAGACTGGAGATTAAAACAAAGCTGTAGAATGTGTGCTTTACTGTTAGTGGTGAATAGTGGACTCCGAGTATTCCAAACTTTCTGAGTTGTATGACCGTTAACAACATGTCGTTAACAACATGCCCAAACATGTTTTCAGAGATAGAATTGACGAGCCAATTCAGAATGGCTTGGTCAATCTAATCCAGGGTGTGCATGTTGGGTTTGGGTTTAGAGAATCATTTGATGTGGATTGAGTTTTTTGGGGAGGACGGACTTTACTGCCTAGAACGTATATTTCAAGATCTTGAGCTTTTAGTTATGGTAGCATTTGTGATTTCCAGAAGGTATAGTTTATTCGATCGATTTTAATGGCAATTGGAGGAAGAAAGGATGATGAGTGAATAGAAAAAGGAACATGAATAGGAATGGGAATGGGAATGGTAGTATTGTTACCCACATTGTTGCTGTTGGTAGTGACGTTTTGGTTAGGAGAGCTCGACTCCATTCTAGTTCTGATACCAAGATAAGAAAGTAGAAATAAACAGTACTGAGAGAGTATAGAGAATTCCTATGTATTTTCAATGATGTATCAAATACAGAGGAGGAGCACCAATTTATACAAGATGCCAAGGCTATCTGGTGCAATACAATAAGTTGAAACAATCAACTGTTAACTGCATTTTCTACATGCATTCATGTTAGTTTATAATCGCATTTTGCATTTAGTTTAATCGTTTACACGTAGATTTTATTTGATTTTTAGTTAATTTTCGTATAATCATCGTTAGAGATATTACATTTTGTATTTTTGTGGTTTTATCGGATTTTGACATATATTTTATATCGAAATCGCTGTCAAGAATGAAGATGAATTTTTGTTGGTGAATCAAGTTGAGAAATACGAAGATGGAGGGAAAATTTTCAAAGAATTGAAAGCAAAGGGTCATCTTTGTAATAACATCAATCTTGAGGGGTTAAATATGATTTAGGATTAACAATATTTCCACTCTTCTCCAACAGCGGCTTCGGCCAACCGTTTTCTTTTCTATCACTTTTCATTTTTGTTTTATTTTGGATTTAGGTTTTGTTTTAGTTTTTATTAATTTTGTTGTTTAGTTTTAGATATAGGTTTAGGTTTAGATGATTTAGATTTGTATATTTCTTCTTCCCTTGAGCCGTTAAAGAATGGATAAAGGTGTAATTCTTGTGATGGATCAACGATGAAGAGAGAATGTGACAGATTCTCATCCACATTTGACATCCCTTATAATGTTCATTTTCTCCATACTTTATTTTTCTATTTTTATCTATTGTTAATGTTTTTCTCCTATTATCTCTTCCCTACGCTTTTAATTTTTTTTGCAATGTTCTTAGGTTTAGGATTGATTCTTGGAGAGTGACACTCTTTGAATCGCTTCTTATAGTCTTTTAGATTAATTTTATTGCTTTCATTAGTTGTATGTTTTTGTTTCGTAGCATAATGTAACTTTCATTTGATTGGGTTTGTTGTCTTGAATTAAAAATATTGGGATTAACAAATTAGTTTTATAATGAATACTAGATTTTAGTCGATTGAGTTTAAACCAACGAAAGTTGTTCAAATATTAATCAGTTTTTCATCTAATGTTTAGTTAATTTATTTAATCGGAAATATTGACGAAAGTTTGATTTTCAATTTAGACCGAATTGGTTGATAACTACGGTTTTAACATGAAAATAGTTAGGGACGTAGGATGAGAAAATATTTGTTTTATCAAAATGCTTCTATTCAATGTTTGTATCCTACGAAAGTATGTGATAACATCGTTTTAGAAAGGTTTTTCCACCTGATAGAAGGTGAAAATACTTTACATAACAAATACTCACCATCATTAAAAATCTAAGACTAGCATTATCCTTTGTTTTAGGTTTTCTTTAAATCAAAATATTGATGATTTCCCGTAGCTAGGTTATAGTCTAGAACGAACCCATGTTTAGTCCATCGCCTCCCTGTGATCGACCTGTATGCTACAAATCTCGTACGCTTGCGGTTATAAATTTAAAACACATCAAGTTTTTGGCGCCGCTATCGGGGAAGCAATCAGACTATCATGGATTTTGTTTAAGACTTACTAGTCTACGTCTTTATCTCATTTCTTTTTGCCATTTTATTTTCGTCTCCATTCATTAGATAGTGTGTTTGATTTTTTTCCTCCGTTAATTCACCTCTTTTTGGGGAGTAAAATTAATCATGCTTAATAGTGTAGGGTGACGAGTCGTAGAGACGTATATTTTTTCTATGATTGAGATAGCTATCACCGTTAGAGGTGACATGTGATGCTAACTCGAACTTGTTTGATACGTCCTATGTAACACCCTCATTTCCACCATAACCAGTGTCACATCATTCAACGAACGTGACGATAAAATAAAATAAAATCATCATCATAGCGGAAGTCTTAGCTTTAAGTCATTACAAGTCTCCAACATTTGTACGTCCCATACAAGACAATGTTACATAAAACCCAAATACATACTAAATAAGTTTAACAACTAGTAAGCAAAAGAAGAAATATAACATAAAGATCTTGTCTAGACCTTACCCTTTCCTTTGTCCACACCTGAACCACCGGCTCATGAGATGCATACTAGTTGTTAGCTAAAACCTAAGTGAGTTCATGGTTTACGTACATACAATTACATACTACAACGAGTATAAAAGCAATAAGCACCAATAGATGTAGCATGCATTTCATTTCAGAAACAATTAATGCCAATAAAGTCTCCTCAACCGTCTCACCGGGTAGGTCCGTGGCATTCCCTGGGTTGCACGGCTCATACCCGTTCGGGCACCCATTTTGGGGTCGTGCCACCCCTAATTGTGACATATCGAACCTGATACCTTACCCAAGTATCGGCACCAATATGTGCCATATATACTCAAATCCAAAGAAAATAGCATGCTAGTGACGTTTGTAATAATTCAAACAAGTAGCATGCAATCTCTTGCGTAATCATAACGTCTCCAAATTATAGCATGATAAAAGTATTTAAAAGCAATAAATAAATAACATGCATCTCCTCATGTCAAATATATACATGCAGATATACACCCGTAAGCATATACATAAAATAACTCATCATGCACCACATACATAACTCCAAATAAATATACAAGTCAAAATTATATATTTATTTTAACGTATGTATGCATCCCAAAAAAGTCTCATGAAACTCACCTTGATTAAATGTAGGTTAGCCCGCCGCAAAGTAGCTCTCCAACCCTACATAATCGTAATAAATCTCTAAATACTCCATAAACAATTTATCATTTACATGTGTTTAAATGATTTGGTAAACTTTTCTTTATTCTCCTTAACAAATTATTTCTCTAACATCCTAACCCACCCTTCATTCCCATTTGTGGTCAAGTTGGACCATATATATACTTGCACCTATGAAATTTTAGCTCAAAACCCATTTAGGTTTCCATTACCTTAACACCCATTCGACACCATATTCCTTCACAGCTCTCGACTTTAGTCCATATTATTCATGGTGCATTGGTTGCTATCCAAAGTAATTAATATATATATATATATATATATATATTAACACCAAAAACAATAAGAACACCAAATGCTTGTCGACGTTATCAACCCAGTTCCGCCAACATGGTTGCATTTCTTATCATCTTAGATAATATTAAATAATAACATATAAACATTTCTCTCTCAAGAATATATCTATATCTATATGTGTATAAATATGTGAGCACGTAAAAGTATGTATGATGTATGTATGCACCCTATATGCTTTAAATCCATTGGGTAAAAAGGACATCCATCTAGTCTCCTTTTCTTTTCCTTTTTCCATAAAAACATAAACATTTATCTTTAAGCATTTGTTGCTTTGACCATGGTTTGGTTTTTAAATAACACTTACTGATACAAAAACCAACCATTGTTTTCTCTTTTCTTCTTTCTTATTTCGTTTCTCCATTTACATACATACTCACACGCCACATATATATATATATATATATAACTTTCTTCCCCAACATACCATATTCATTTTGCACCGACATAACAACTTAAAATCCTTTATTTAGATAAACAATTGGTTTAATACACACAAATGCCAATCGTTTATCACGAGGATGCCATCAATACACAAAACAGTAAGGATTTGTTACCAGTTGCTTCAACCTCGCACAAACCGTAGTTTGCTCCTCGATCAAGCTCTTCTCTCAAATCCCAATCGTATAGTACTTCATCAACGTGGCTTCACTTGGAACAAATTGAGAACTAGAGGAAAAATTGGTATTCATAACTTATCAGATAATGCTTAATAAATTCTAACTAAGTGTCCTAGAATCTACTGCCGCTGCTTCCACCAGAACCACCCACAATCAAATTTCAAACTTTTTGGGACTGGGCAAAATAGGTCCCTAGAAGTTACATCATCCCCCCTTTGGCTTTCCTCCTCATTTTGCGTTTTTACCTTTCACTTGCATTTGAATTATTTTCTCCCATATACCTTTATTCCTTTGTTATTTTCGCAAAACATATATATATGTATATATAATAATTCCCCTCCTTTTTATGAATTTTCGTTCTCGAAATTCACACCACTTGAAAATAGTTGGGGGTATTTCACTCTCAACTCTTGCTTGGGTTCCCAAGTATTTTCTGGCCCTTTATGAAATTCCCATTTGACTACCACCAAAGGTATACTCTTATTTATTAGGCATTTTGCTTTTCGGTCCAACACTTGGACTGACTCCTCAATGTAGGTCAACTTTTCATTAAGCTCAACCTAGTCCAAATTGACCACGGTTGCTTCATCGGCTAGGCACTTTCTTAAATTCGACACATGGAATGTATCATTTACACCGCTCAGTTCTTCTGGTAGCTTTAACCGGTAAGCAACTGCGCCTATCCGTGCAATGACTTTAAAGGGTCGACGCTTTTCATCAGCATAACTTTTCTGCCTATCGCGTGCGATTTTCAATCTTTCTCGAATTTGCACTATTTTAACTAAAGTTTTCCGGACAAGCTCTGGTCCAGCCAATCGCCTTTCTCCGACATCGACCCAACATATTGGCGTCCTACATTTACGGTCGTACAAGGCCTCAAATGGCGATGCCTTGATGATGGAGTGGTAGCTATTGTTGTAAGTGAATTCCACTAGTGGGAGGTGAGTATCCCAACTACTTCCAAAATCAATTGTGCAAGCTCTCAAAATATTCTCCAGGGTTTGTATCGTCCTCTCACTTTGACCATCGGTTTGAGGATGATATGCAGTGCATAGTGTATTTCGCCTTATGCGCTTCGCCTAACACTAAGTCTTTTATATCACCTTTTCAAGGAATCGAAACGTGATTCCCAAACCTATACACGCCATCTGACTCGACGATCAGTAACTTAATCTATCTAACCATCCTCTCGTTTTGTGATGTTCTCTTCAAGTAGGGTCTCTTCTAAGATCCTCGTATTTGGTTATCAGATCTACCTGGACATTCATCCACATGGCACGAACTTTAATTGGTTCGACCCTCTCCTTCCTACTTAGAGCGTCGGCTACCACGTTCGCCTTACCCGGGTGGTAATGGATCTCACAATCATAGTCCTTTAACAAGTCCATTCACCTCCTCTGCCTCATGTTTAACTCCTTCTAATCAAAGAGATATTTCAAACTCTTATGATTCGTGTAAATGTTGCATTTTGTACCGTACAAGTAGTGCCGCCAAATTTTCAGTGCAACAACCACTGTAGCTAACTCCATATCGTGTGTCGGATACTTCCTTTCATGCTTTTATAGTCGCCGAGATGCATAGGCAATACTCTTGCATCGATACACGACCTAATCCCATTCTTTTTTAAAGTATCACTATGCACTATAAAGTCATGCACTATAAAGTCATTCGTCCCCCTCTGGGGTCTAAATCTTGATCATCTTCTTATCATTTGCACCTTAATCAAACAATGCGTGAGCATAAACATTGTTGATAGGAAACATACCTGACACGACGTCAGGGGTCTCCCTTGCCTCCTGCAATGTCATAGTGTACGCTCGACCATGTTCCTTTGGCACCTCCTTCCTTATATCCAAGCTCCTTCCTGAACCTTCAGCCCATACTTTCACATCGATTGGTGCCCCTTTCTGAACCTTTGGGCACTCCAACCGCATATGTCCTGACTCGCCACACTCATAACAGGTCTTTCTTTCCGGGCATTCTTGCACAATATGCCCCCGACTTTCCACACTTGTAGCAAGATAAGCTTCCAGCTCGACGCTCACCCATGTGTTTTCGCCCAGACTTATTATACTGAGAAACAATGGTCTCCTCCCCTTTGACCTTTAGTGAAGTCGAACTTACCCTTGCCTCCTTAATTGTTTTTCTTGCACCTTCCCATTTTCGCTTATTATCTCACCTCTTAATGTTTGTTTTAGCATTATTTTCTTCGGCTACTGACGCCATCTCCACAGCTTGAACGAATGTCTTTGGAGCATTCATGTAAGCATATCTCTTTATCTCTATCTGTAGACCGTCTTTAAAATGATTTATCTTCCTTTGCTCCGTCGCCACTTGGTAATTTGCGAACCTAGCCTTTTCCAAGAAATCGTTGACATATTCTTGGACTGAAGACGATGCTTGTTCTAACCTCAAGAACTCCGACTCTAACCTTTTCACCTCTGACTGGGTGCAACACTTATCCATCATCAAATCTTTCATCTTCTCTCAAGTCATGGAAGTTATCTCATTTTCTCCTCTAACTTCGCACTCGATTTCCCACCAATGAAGTGTAAAGTCAACGAGGGTAGTGGTTGCATATGTCACCTTCTATTCATCAGAACATTTGAAGATTCTGAAACAACTCTGCATTTTTCATATCCAAATCGTTATGGCCACAACGCCCTCAACACCCTTGAACTTCTTCAGACGTGTGTTATAAAGTCCTTATAGCTACATCCTTTATTCTTTGTATATATGACCACTGTCTTATCATCCTCGTTGCCAATTACTTTTGTGTCCTCATGGTTACTTGCTTCAGTATCCTTCTGGCCAGTTATCTCCGTGAATGAGGGTAGTGGCCACATACATCACCTTCTGTTCTGCAGAACATTTGCAGATTCTGAAACAACTCTACATTTTTCTTATCCAATTCGTTAGGGCCACAGCGCCCTCAACACCCTTGAACTCCTTCGGACGTGTGTTAGTAAAGTCCTTATAGCTACATCCTTTATTCTTTGTATATATGACCACTGTCTTATCATCCTCGTTGCCACTTACCTTTGTGTCATCATGGTTACTTGCTTAAGTATCCTTTTGGCCAGTTATCTCCGTCAATGAGGGTAGTGGCCACATACGTCACCTTCTGTTCCGCAGAACATTTTGCAGATTCTGAAACAACTCTGCATTTTTCTTATCCAATTCGTTAGGGCCACAACGCCCTAACACCCTTGAACTCCTTCGGACGTGTGTTAGTAAAGTCCTTATAGCTACATCCTTTATTCTTTGTATATATGACCACTGTCTTATCATCCTCGTTGCCACTTACCTTTGTGTCCTCATGGTTACTTGCTTCAGTATCCTTCTGGCCAGTTATCTCCGTCAATGAGGGTAGTGGCCACATACGTCACCTTTTGTTCCGCAGAACATTTGCAGATTCTGAAACAACTCTGATTTTTTTTATCCAATTCGTTAGGGCCACAACGCCCTCAACACCCTTGAACTCCTTCGGACGTGTGTTACTAAAGTCCTTATAGCTACATCATTTATTCTTTGTATATATGACCACTATCTTATCATCCTCGTTGCCACTTACCTTTATGTCCTCATGGTTACTTGCTTCAGTATCCTTCTGGCCAGTAGTCTCCATGTTCATACGCTCGGTTTCCTCATCTTCAGCTTGTTTCTTCAGCCTAGCCTCTAACATTACCTCTATACAGGCAGGGTGTTCTGAAGGATCTATGTCATCCTATCAGTCATTATCTCCTCAGTCATAGGGTTTCCACCTTCCCCACCTTGTTCCCTCCCTCGTTCTCTACCTCTTCCTGCTGATGCACTAGCATGCTCGGACGGGGTGGCACTAGAACTAGCGATATGGCCATCGCCTCGACCTCGGCCTCGACCCATCGGTAGTACCATGTCGTTGGCACCTTTTCTCATGAGTTCTGTCCTCGTGGATCCTCTTTGCACCATACTCAATACAACAATGCACTTATTAATTTCTATAACAGTTTGCATCCGACCAAAATATGTTATCGCAACTCACAATCCAAACACCAAATACATCATGGACATAATATAAATAAACGACATGATAAGATAGATAAAAGGAGTCATTACATAATCCTACTACGTACGCCCCACGAATGAGGTACAAGATAAAGATCCACAAGCTTAAATAAAGTCAACAACCAAAAAGATAAACATATCTAAAGTCAGCTATACATGCACGACCCAATTACAAACTCCTAATCATAAATAAAAGTACTGAAACATGACTCCCTCACTATATAACATCATCTCCCAATGCTGCAAATCATCCGGATAGTAGATGGCTCTCATTGTCTCCACATAGGTCCGCCCCGATCGGTACCTCCAAAAAAACCTCAAGCTTGGGCCACGATGGTACAAGCGCCTCTACCCAGTGAAGTACCCTCGGACCAGGCCTATATACTCCAATACTGTAGCGTGCTAGTACCGGGTACGATCTGCCAAGCGAGTCCTCCAAGATCGCCTCGCCATCCTAAGCTCCCCCTCCAGCTCGATACACTGCCCTCTGAGTGTGTGAACAGTTCCCCAAATCGTGTCATTATCATTAGTCAACTCGTCTACCGTCCTCCGTCGCTCAGTTAGTACCCTCTGTAGGTGATGTATGATATCCCTCACTATCCTGTCTCCTCTCGGGACTGGGAAAAATCATCCCTCAACATAGCGATCTCTCCATTTAGTCTGACTGCCTTCTCCTGGTAATCCTCCCGGGTGGGTGTACTCGGGCTATACTCCTCTTATAAGTGCTTAGACGGGTTCTCTTCCTCCTCCTCCTCCACCACAACCGGAATGTCGCTGGTGCTACGGCTGCTCTCATGAATCATGCTACGTCGGATGCTATTGGGACTGCTCCTACTAGGGTTGCTCCGACTAGAGCCGCTCCGACTGGGATCACTCGGCTGCCGCGGTGGTGGTTAGAGGCTGCACCTCTCACACCTAGTCCTGCCGCTATCGGGAGACCAACTCGTGCTCTAACTGTAGTCCTACTACCTCTAGCCGTGCTCCTACAAAACAATAGAAGGACATAAGGTCGTGCATATAAAATACGATCATGCTTAATATATATAAACCAAGAAATGCTAAAAGGTAAATAAATCACCAATTTGATCAAAGCTTAGTAATGTAAGGCGAGGTAATCCTAGGGCATAAACAGTCATATACTCCTCATCCTAACGTAACCTCTATCTCCTCATTATCAATACACTGCCCAGTTTAAACTTAGGCTAATAACTTAAGCTCATTCACTTAAACTATAGCTCCGATACCAACTTGTAACACCCTCAATTCCACCATAAGCAGTGTCACATCATTCTACTTTAATAACACCTTAAATCGTCGAGCGTGACGATAAAATAAAATAAAATCATCATCACAGCGGAAGTCTTAACTTTAAGTCATTACAAGTCTCCAGCATTTGTCCGTCCCATACAAGACAATGTTACATAAAATCCAAATACATACTAAATAAGTTTAACAACTAGTAAGCAAAGAAGAAATATAACATAAAGATCTTGTATACACCTTGCCCTTTCCTTTGTCCACATCTGATCCAACGGCTCCTGAGATGCATACTAGTAGTTAGCTAAAAGCTAAGTGAGTTCATGGTTTGCGTGGATACAATTACATACTACAACGAGTATAAAAGCAATAAGCACCAACAGAGGTAGTGTACCTTTTTCTTTTCATAAACAATTAATGCCAATAAAGTCTCCTCAACCGTCTCACCGGGTAGGTCTAGGATTGTAAACGAACCGAACGTTCAGCGAACCGTTCGTGAACCGTTCGGCGGGAAGTTCGTTTATGTTCGTTTATTTAATAAACGAACGAACATGAACACGCTTTTTTGTTCGTTTAGTTAAACGAACGAACATGAACAAAGGTCTTGTTCGTTCATTTACGTTCGTGAGCGTTCGTTCATTTATGTTCGTTAATGTTTGTTTACTTATGTTCGTTTATGTTCGTTTACAAATAATAATAAGCTAAAATCAGATATTAAAGAAATTAATTTTTGAATGATAATTACATTTTTCAAAAAAAATAAATTATTAATAATAATAAACAAACATTTTAATTTTAATAATAATTTTAATAAATAAACATAATTGTTACCAAGAATCCTTCTTAAATAAGAATGTTTAGTTCACCTATTTATAATGATATTTCGATGTGGGACACTTAACAGTTATACATCCTAGGAGTGAGAGTGCTCTGAAATTTTTTCATCCTACATCGGTGGGATTTCAACCCTAAAGCCTTACCTTCTAGTATAAATAAGTCTCATGCCATAGACTTTCCTTGTCATTCCCTACTCTTCCACCTTCTCCGTTTTATGGAGCTTAGTGGCTTGAGCCCTTTGGCTTGAGCCTGGTAACTAGAATTTAGTTTAAGATTTTGATTGGAGCACTTGCTTTGGTGTACGTTATGTTCGTTTCAAGTTATTTTTGTCTTCATTTTATGTTTTGAAGAATGAAAACTTACAAATTGATTTCTTAAATGAACAAACACTTAAATTTTCCTATTCGTTTATAGGCTTAAGATATGCCTTAGTTAGTTCGTTTATCGTTCGTTTAGCATTTAAATGAACATTCGTTTGTATATGTTCGTTTATCGTTCATTTAGCATTTAACCGAACGAACATAAACGAACATGAACAAGCATATTATCTTAACGAACGAACATGAACACAAAAAAATCCGTTCGGTTACCGTTCGTGTTTGTTCATTTGTTTGGTTAACTTAAACGAACGAACATGAACAAGCCTTCGTTCGTGTTCGTTCGGTTCGTTTATAGCCCTAGGTAGGTCCACCCAGTCATTGACATTTCCTGGGTTGCACGGCTCACACCCGTCCGGGCACCCATTTTGGGGTCGTGCCACCCCTAAATGTGACATATCGAGCCCGATCTCTTACCCAAGTATCGGCACCGATATGTGCCATATATACTTAATTCCAAAGAAAATAGCATGCTAGTAACGTTTGTAATAATTCAAAAAAGTAGCATGTAATCTCCTGCGTAATCATAACGTCTCCAAATTATAGCATGCTAAAAGTATTTAAAAGCAATAAATAAATAACATGCATCTCCTCATGTCAAATATATACATGCAGATATACACTCGTAAGCATATACATAAAATAATTCATCATGCACCACATACCTAACTCCAAATAAATATACACGTCAAAATTATTTATTTATTTTAACGTATGTATGCATCCCAGAAAAGTCTCATGAAACTCACCTTGATTAAACGTAGGTTCACCCGCCGCAAAGTAGCTCTCCAACCCTACATAATCGTAATAAATCTCTAAGTACTCCATAAACAATTTATCATTTACAAGTCTTTAAATAATCTCGTAAACTTTTCTTTAATCTCCTCAACAAACTATTTGTCTAACATCCTAACCCACCCTTCATTCCCATTTGCGGTCACGTTGGACCATATATACATATATACTTGCACCTGTGAAATTTTAGCTCCAAACCCATTTAGGTTTCCATTACCGCAACACCCATTCGACACCATATTCCTTCACAGTTCTCGACTTTAGTCCAAATTATTCATGGTGTATTGGTTGCTATCCAAAGTAATTATTATATATATAGGGGGCTCTTCATGGGAGATCTATTTTATCTGTGATAACTGTGAGATCCAATCAACCACATATCAAAGATAAATTAGGAAATTTATAATTTTGGCAATTTTGAATTAAAACTAGAAAGGGAATTTTAGGTATTTTAAAATTTCTTCTCTCTTCTCTCTCCTCTTAGATCCATCTACCAACAGATTCTGGTGAACCAAATTCCGGCGAACAAAAATAAACTTATGTACCACTGTGATACCAATAACTTCAAAACAATATAACACAAACTTACTGATTACTGTGATACCAATAACTTCAAAAATATAAACAAGATACACTGTGATACTATGAAATCCAATGTGGAACCCCTTTGATACCCACTACCAAACCATACCCACTGTGATACACTTTGTGACATCCTATGATAATTACTGTGATACCAAAATTTATACAAAAACCTTCGATTGCTCGGCGATGATTATACCAAAAAGAAACAATGAAGACCTTCAATATCGTATATTTTCTTTGATGTGGAATCCGTGATTTTTCGATATTTCAGATCTGTATTTTTCAGATCTGGATGAAAAGGATGTTTTCAGATCTGATTTCGATGCAGATGGAGAGATGTGGACCTTCGATTCAGTGGTCGGCCGGCTACAATGATTGATGTAGACCTCCGGTCGTCGGCTTTTCAGATCTGGATGTTTTCAGATTTGATTTCGATGGAGATGGAGAGATGTAGACCTTCGATTCGGTGGTCGGCCTAACGGGGACGGTGGTGCTGGTGGTGGTGATTTGGTGGAGGTTGGTGATGGTGGTGTTCCTCAGAGCAAACGGGGACGATGGTGTTGGTGGTAGTGATACGGTGGAGGTTGGAGACGGATGGTTCCGACAAAGGTAAAAGACGGTGGAGGTCGGAGGTGAAAGACGGTGGAGATCGGAGGTCGGATGTTGGCGGTCGGAGGCCGGAGGGAGGACGCCGGAGGGAGCGGCCTGGAGGGAGGAGGTTGGAGGGTGGAGGCTGATATGAATAAGATTGAGGAGGCTTGTTTATTTAAATAGGGTTTTCTAATTTGTCAAGATTACCATTTTACCCTTTATGGTTAAAAATATTAAATAATTAATTGATTAAAATGAAGGGATGAGATAAGATCTCATGGATTTCATAGATTAAATGGATCTCATTTGATTATCCCCCTATATATATATATATATATATATATATTAACACTAAAAACAACAAGAACACCAAATGCTTGTCGACGTCATCAACCCAGTTCCACCAACGTGGTTGCATTTCTTATCATCTTAGATAATATTAAATAATAATATATAAACATTTCTCTCTCAAGAATATATCTATATCTATATATGTATAAATATGTGAGCACGTAAAACTATGTATGATGTATGCACCCCATATGCTTTAAATCCATTGGGTAAAAAAAACATCCATCTAGTCTCCTTTTCTTTTCCTTTTTCCATAAAAACATAAACATTTATCTTTAAGCATTTGTTGCTTTGACCATGGTTTGGTTTTTAAATAACACTTACTGATACAAAAACCAACCATTGTTTTCTCTTTTCTTCTTTCTTATTTCCTTTCTCCATTTACATACATACTCACACGCCATATATATATATATATATATATATAACTTTCTTCCCCAACATACCATATTCATTTTGCACCGACATAACAACTTAAAATCCTTTATTTAGATAAACAATTGGTTTAAGACACACAAATGCCAATCATTCATCATGAGGATGCCATAAATACACAAAACAGTAAGGATTTGTTACCAGTTGCTTCAACCTCCCACAAACCATAGTTTGCTCCTCGATCAAGCTTTTCTCTCAAATCCCAATCGTATAGCACTTCATCAACATGGCTTCACTTGGAACAAATAGAGAACTAGAGGGAAAAAAATGGTATTCATAACTTCTCAACAACGCTTAATAAATGCTAACCAAGTGTCCCCGAAACTACTGCCGCTGCTTCCACCAAAACCACCCACGATCAAATTTCAAACTTTGTGGGACTTGGCAAAACAGGTCCCTAGAAGTTACATCATCCCCCCTTTGGCTTTCCTCCTCATTTTGCTTTTTACCTTTCACTTGCATTTGAATTATTTTCTCCCCTATACCTTTATTCATTAGTTATTTTCGCAATATATATATATATATAATAATAAGAAAAATTGAGTGTTATAACTCTCTCCTCTTTTTTAAGAATTTCCGTCCTCGGAATTCACACCACTTGAAAATAGTTGGGGGTATTTCACTCTCAACTCCTACTCGGGTTCCCAAGTCTTTTCTGACCCTTTATGAAATCTCCATTTGACTAGCACCAAAGGTATACTCTTGTTTCTTAGGCGTTTCGTTTTTCAGTCCAACACTTGGACTGGCTCCTCAATATAGGTCAACTTTTCATTAATCTCAACCTCGTCCAAATTGATCACGGTTGCTTCAACGGCTAGGCACTGTCTTAAATTCTACATATGGAATGTGTCATTTACACCTCTCAGTTCTTTTGGTAGCTTTAACCGGTAAGCAACTGCGCCTATCCATGCAATGACTTCAAACGGTCTGACATACCTCGGACTCAATTTGGCCCTCTTTCCAAATCTTGCAATTCCGTTCCATGGTGACATCTTTAACATCACCTTATCTCCAACTTGAAACTCCAAGGGTCGACGCCTTTCATTCGCATAACGTTTCTGCCTATCGCGTGGGATTTTCAATCTTTCTCGAATTTGCACTATTTTAACTAAAGTTTGCTGCACTGGCTTTGGTCCAGCCTGTTGATCATAACTCCTCTCAGTGATTTGAATATGATTCCTTTTTACACTTAGTGAAATTCCTTGTTTAAGTTTAAGTTCAAATTCAGCGATAAGCATACGCTGACTACCATCAGCGATCGCTGAAGATAAAGGAACCTTAAGCGTATCCCTGAAGATCGGAAGATCAACGATCACACCAAATGACCATTCAGCAAAAGTCAAAGACCAAGCTGAAGAAAGAGATAATCAGCTGCGTGACCTGAAGCGGTTCAACGATAGCAAAGATTATCTATCCAAAAGTCTGAAGTCTTGTGAAGCCTCAGCGATACCGAAAGTTCATCCTTGAAGATTCAGTCTCAGCGATCAAGTGAAGCTTCTCATACAAGATTAACGTTGACCTTATCCTCGATGCACAAAAGACAAACCCTATACTGTGTCAGAAAAGGACGTACGGATTGTCTCTTATGTCCCCATCACATCTGTTATGGTACTGTTCAAATGCGGCCAAAAACATGGCTGTATTCTAAGCAAAGGACAAGTTTCCTATGGATGCTTACCACGTAGCATATACCTTTTGTCTTGCATTAAATGCAAACGGGTATAAATAAGATGAAGATATCTTCTTCATCAGTGTGCATGCTACTTTCTTTCTTCAACCTTCTGTATTCTATCTTACTTCTTTCTTGTGCATCAATCTTAGTGATTTCTTAGTTACCATATAATAGGTTAAAACTTGTTCTAATTCCTCTTGTAACTATAAATTTGTTTATGCAATATAAACTCATTTAAAAACTGAAAATCTGTGTGTTTGTATTCAACCTCCCCCCCCCCTTCTACAAACTGTTTCTATATCCGAGAACTCTTGTAGACTCCTTAGGGACCAACAAGTGGTATCAGAGCAGTGTGTTTTCTATCTTTAAAATATTTTATTTCAAAACTATTTTAAAAATGTCAAATCCTAATATAAACTATAATGACAATGGATCTTTAGCTAAACCTCCAAGATTTAGCCATGATAATTTCCCATTGTAGAAAGAAAGAATGTCTCTGTTTCTAGAAGGATCAGACCCAAAGATCCCTTACGATATAGAAAACGGACCATTTGTTCCTACAACTATAGTAGCTGGTGTTCCTGCCACCACTACTACTTCAACCATCCCTGAAAGGAGTATCATTAAGACTCCTAATCGATGGACTGAAGAAGATAAGAAAGAAGTTGTTATTGACTCAAAAGCCAGATCTATAATAGCAATGTCCCTCCCTGATGAAGTCTATCACTCAGTAATGAAAATGAGGACTTCTAAAGCCATGTGGGACACTTTATGTATTCAATATGAAGGAACCTCTGAAGTACAAGTCACTAGAAGTATTAATCTAGTAAGACAGTATGAAAGCTTAATGCATCATAAAGGTGAAACTCTTTCCCAACTTCACCAACGTTTTAACTGCCTATTGATTGATCTAAAAACAGTCAACAGACACTATTCAAATGCTGAAATCCTGACAAAGTTCATGGAGGCACTACCCGAACAATGGGTAGTGTACACTACATGTCTGAAATTGTCAAAGAATCTTGAAACTCTTTCTTTAAGTGCTTTGTATGGAATGCTTTTAAATGAAGAGCAATCCTAAGTTTTGAGGAAAAACCTCATCAATGAACTCAAGGGTGCCAAAAGTACTTCTTTGGCACTCGTGTCTTCAGAGGTAAATCCTTTAAAAAATACTTCCTCTTCCACTATTACCTCTATCACTAAATTACGTCAAACTGATTCAGAAGATCAACTCACTGATGCTGACATCTCTGAGTTCGATAACTCTCTAGTTCTGCTAACTAATAACTTTAAAAGATTCGCCAGAAAGAGCAACTTTCGAAGAACACCGACTCTCGCTGACTCTGATAAAATAAAGACTATTCCCGCTGAGAAAGCCTCAGCCATATGCTACAATTGTCAGTGAAAGGGTCACTTCGCTAGTGAATGTAGATCCAAGAAAGTTGCAGCCCCCACTACCTCGCAGACCTCTGATAAGAAAGAGAAGTATTTGAAATTAAAAAACAAATACAGAGATCTGAAGAAAAACCAGTCAAAAGGCAAAGGTCTTGTCGCTGAAGAAGTTAATTGGGATGATGAAGGTGACTGGGCCAAGACCTCTGATGAGTCAGGCACAGATGAAGAAGATCTTGCCTTCTTATGTCTTATGGCAAGAATAGAAGACGCTGAAGAAGTATCTGAAACTTCTTCCTCTGAGTCTCCTTCTACTCAGGTATCCATCCCTTCTATCTCCTTAGTATCTGAAAGTGATAACTTATCTACGCTCGATGCTATGACTGTTGATTTTTACAATGCTCTAAATGGAAAAATCAAAGATAAGAAAATTAACACTGATTTATCAGAACAATTAGAAAATTGTCATCTAAAAATCAAAGAACTTTCAAAGATTGATGAAACCTTAAAGGACCAAGTCTTTGTAAATCAAACGATTAGCATTGAGAAACAGCAAGCTATCGCTGAAAGAGAGAAGGCCATCGCTGATCTTAAATCTGAGAAGGCTACCATCGAAGGATGGGGCAAAGCCTCTGATAAGGTAAATGAGATCATCAATGCCCAGGTCCCTATGAAAGTAAGAAGTGGGTTAGGCTTTAACCTTGACAAGGAAGAATCAGAGAAAGACCGTTCCATGCTCAAATTTGGAATGTTTGTCTCCTCTATCCCTGATCCTTCCTCTTCTTCTCAGAGACCTCACTCTAATGAGAAGACTCATGTGTTAAAACTTTCGATTCTAAGAAAGTGATCAAGAACGAGGTTCTTGACCAGTTTCCTAGAAAGAAAAACGTTCAGAAGAAGAATAAGAAATCATCTACTTCCTCAAAGAGCAATCCTAAACCTGGGAGAAAAATCTCTGAATCTTTTCAGAGGTCAACCCCCAGAATTAAGATTGACCTCACTCCTGTCCCTGAAGAGGTTGTCATACCTCCAAGAACAATGGATAAAGGAATTCTTGGTCCTATAAGTCCCTTCTATCTCTCTGAAATCTTTGAATTCCAAACCATATAAATATAGGAAGTGTTATCACTGTGGTGAAACTACCCACATTGCAAGTAAGTGTCCTAATGCTACTAAAGCTGATAAACTAGCTCATGGAAAGAAAGTAGCTCTAGCTGATAAATCAGCAAGAGTGAAATCCACCAAGGTTGCAAAACCAACAAAGGTAAAGATATCCAATGAAGAAAGTTCTTCAGCAAGTAGCTCCTCTGCCACTCCTCTCACTAATAAAGCAGGACCCATAGTAATATGGGTACCTTCAAACAATTAATTTCTTTGTTGTATGCAGAGTGCTAAAGGTATCTGGTATCTCGATAGCGGATGCTCAAGGCACATGACTGGCAGAAAATCTCTGCTTTCTGACTACAAAGAAAGCATCAGTGACCTTTTGTGGAAATGGCAAAGGATACACTAAAGGCTATGGAATGTTGTCCAATGGAGCCACGTCGTTTAGTCGAGTTACCTACGTTGAAGCACTAAAGAACAATCTCTTAAGCGTTAGTCAGCTATGTGACAAAGATTTCAAAGTTCTATTCCTAAGAAATAGATGTGTTGTCACTGACTGGAATGATAAGCTTGCCTTAACAGGAAAAAGAGTTGAAAATGTATACGTAATCAATATGAATAGTTCTCACTCTGAGAACATGTGCTTTATCTCTAAAGCATCGTCTGATGTCAATTGGTTATGGCATAAAAGACTCTCTCATCTCAACTTTAAGACAATTAATGAACTGTCTCAAAAGGAACTTGTCAGAGACCTCCCAAATCATAGCTTTGCAAAGGAATCTCTTTGCTCAGCGTGTGAAAAGGGAAAGCTGACAAAAGAATCTTTCAGGTCTAAACAAGTTTCTTCATTAACCTCACCTCTCAGCTACTCCATATGGATCTCTTTGGACCTGTCAATGTCCAATCTATATCTGAAAAGAAATACACTCTTGTGATTGTTATGAATATTCCAAATACACTTGGGTATTCTTTCTTCGATCCAAAAGTGACACCCCTGATATGATAATCTCGTTTATCAAAAAGATGGAAGTTCTGAACAATCTGACTGTTCGTTCCATAAGAAGTGATCATGGTACTGAATTCAAGAACAGTACTCTGATAAATTTCTTTGACGAAAAAGGTATCTCTCACAACTTCTCTTCAGTAAGAACTCCTCAACAAAACGGTGTTGCTGAAAGAAGAAACCGAACTATCATTGAAGCAGCTCACTCAATGCTCAGCGAATCACGTCTTCCAACTCAATTATGGGCCGAAGCGGTCAATACAGCATGCTTTACTCAGAATCGATCACTGATTGTTGAACGATTCGAGAAAACACCTTATGAATTATTTCATGGAAGAAGACCAACTCTGAAGTATCTTCATATCTTTGGATGCAAATGCTACATTCTGAATGACAGAGATCATTTGGGAAAGTTCGATCCAAAAGCAGATGAAGGAATATATCTTGGATACTCCTCTGTATCTAAGTCTTTCAGAATCTTCAACAAGAGAAGACAACACGTTGAAGAATCCTTGCACGTCAATTTTGATGAATCCCGTACTACCCTTACTTCTCCTATCCCTGAAGAAGATGAAGAATTAAATGCATGGATGAAGTCTCACTATGGGGAACCTGAAACTTATTTCAACAATCAACCTCATGCTAAATTAAGTGATGACGGAATCCCTGAAATACCTACTAGAAATGATCCATCTTCAGGGACCAGTGTTACTCCTCCCAATCAGATTCCTCCTTCTGATGCCTCTCTTGAAAAGTCCTCAATGAATAGTCAAGCTTCATCCTCTGCAAATCAATCCCTTGAGTCTCCTCAAATAAATCAGATTATTGGTGATCCTAATGCAGGTATCAAAACACGTAGAGGTACAGGTAATATATGTCTCTATGTTAACTTCATCTCTCTCTCTGAACCTAAAAAGATAGATCAAGCTATCTTTGATCCTAGCTGGATTTCAGCAATGCAAGAAGAACTAACTGAGTTTCGTAGAAACAAAGTTTGGAATCTTGTTCCTAGACCCTCTGGTAAAACAGTGATTGCAACCAAATGGGTATTTAGAAATAAGCTAGATGAAAACGGGACTGTTATTCGCAATAAGGCTAGACTTGTCGCTCAAGGATACAGACATGAAGAAGGTATTGACTACGATGAAACCTTTGCACCTGTAGCTCGTTTAGAAGCTATAAGACTTTTCTTAGCTTATGCTGCCCATAAAGACTTCAAAGTTTTTCAAATGGATGTTAAAAGTGTTTTTCTAAATGGAAAACTCAACGAGGAAGTTTATGTTGAACAACCCCCTAGTTTCTCAGACCCTAACCATCCTGGTTATGTTTTCAAACTTGAAAAAGCTCTTTACGGGTTAAAACAAGCTCCTAGAGCTTGGTATGATACTCTTTCTAAATTTCTTCTTAAAGAAAAATTCATTCGTGGAAAAACTGACCAAACTCTCTTCTTAAGAAAATATAAAGATCATACTATACTCGCTCAAATATATGTCGATGACATCATCTTTGGTTCCACAAGACCCAAATTATGTAAAAATGCAAAAACAATATAAAATGAGTATGATGGGTGAACTAACGTATTTTCTAGTTTGTAGATAAAACAATCTAACAAAGGAATCTTTATTTGTCAAAGCAAATACGTTAAAGATATGTTGAACAAGTTTGATATGAATCAATGCTCAGCGATGAAGACCCCTATGGCACCTCCTCTGACTCTAAATAAGGACCCTAATGGGAAACCTGTAAATGTCACCGCCTATCGAGGGATGATTGGGTCTCTGTTATATCTTATAGCGAGTAGACCTGATATCATGTTTTCTACATGTCTCTGTTCTCGGTATCAAGCTGAACCAAAGGAATCCCATCTCATCGCTGTAAAGCGAATCTTCAGATACCTGAAAGGAACTCCTAATTTGGGTCTTTTGTATCCCAAAGGCTCAAGATTCGATCTAATTGGTTATTCTGATACTGATTTTACAGGTTGCGAGATAGATAGAAAGAGCACCACTGGTGGGTGTCAGCTACTAGGTGGTAAATTGATTAGTTGGACAAGTAAAAAGCAAAATTCTGTGTCCACCTCCACCGCTGAAGCTGAATACGTAGCCGCTGGAAGTTGTTGTGCTCAAATCCTTTGGATGAGAAATCAACTCAGAGACTACGATCTTATACTCTCCAAAATCCCTATCTATTGTGATAGCACTAGTGCTATTACAATTGCAAACAATCCTGTACTTCACTCTAAAACCAAGCACATTGAGATTCGATATCACTTTTATTAGAGATCATGTGATGAATGGTGAAATTGAGCTTCATTTTGTACCCACTGAATATCACCTCGCTGATCTTTTCACCAAGCCTTTTGATGAAACTAGATTCAATCTACTCATCAGCGAACTTGGTATGTTGAACGCTGAATAATTATTACTCAGCTAATAGTGATACAAAAAAAGTCTTCTTTTACCATTCGCTGAACTCTGATTCAGCAATATCTATACTTTCTCACTCAGGTATTATCTTCTAAACCTTATCGTTCCCTGATTTTTCCTTGATTAGGGAATGAATCTGAAAAGATAAAACTCATCACTGACAATCCTTTATTGTTTTTGATGAAGATTTTAAAAGATAATCTTTCCAAATGGATAATTATCATTATATTTTTAAAAAAAAGGACACGTCAGACCTTTTCTGACACAATACGGACCACGACGTTTCCTTTCCAACTCCTTTCTAGGGACGTGCACGAGGTCATCATTTCTTTTTCAAAAAGCTAAAACCGTCGTTTAGCTATCCTTTTCTCTCTCCTTATGCTATTTAAGTAAATCATTGTCTCATTTCTTTATTTACGCTCTCAAAATTTCCAAAAGGCAAGGATTCTCTCTTGATTCTCAAAATTTTCTCAAGAACACCAAGAACACGCACTTGTGCGTTTTTCTTCTCGAACTTTACTAAGGTTTGATCTAACCTTACACATTAGTCTGGAAACATCTTGTTTCACTTCTTCTTACTTTTCTTATATTCAAAACAAAAAATCTAGGGTAAATAAAATAAAAATCTGGACTAAACTTCAAAACTAATCAAAACCCTGTTCTGAGTCTTTCCTTAAGAACAGAAGACATTTTTTTTTGTTTAATCCATCTTTTATATTCTATACCTAAAAAAATTTATATATACCAAACTTTTAAAACATTTGGTATTTTATTTGTTTTTCTACCACAAGTATTTTGATCTTGTTCATCGAAACACTTGTTTCTTTTCTCCTTACATTTGGTATTCTTTATACCAAACTCTGGTTTATACATTTTGTATTAAACCATGATTTTTCTATTTGGTGTTCCCATCTATGCTACAGAAATGGCCTCTTCAAGCAAAGTTGCTGAAACTACCCATGTCGCTAACACTCTGGTGGCTGCTGCGGTTTGCCACTTTCCATTGGAACAAGCAAAATTCAAGCCCTGCAACTGTCTTGCCCTGGTGGACATCCCTGCTGAACGTCCACAATTCGCTGAGGGTGCAACATTCATCAAGGCTTGCCCGCTGATGTATGCCTTTGTTCACAACCCTGTAGGCATCTCCTCTCATCTACAAGCCCTATGGTACACGACTCACTGTACCACCTACACCACTGATAAGGGCAAAGAACTCCCTGCAATTGGTTTTTCCATCCCCACTCTCGGCCACTTCGCCTTCACCTCTGGATTCTTGAGGCAGGCTCTTCGCCTCCCTACTCGTGGAAAGAATGAAAAGTGGGCCGCTGAACCCTCAAAGCAGCAGATCGACTCCTTAGACTCCATTGACTATGCATGGGAAAACAACTCTCTGAAGACTGTCGGCTCCAAGCTGGAGAAGAAACGCTTACCTGCTCGCTGGCAATATATCTTCATTCAGGTCATTCAGTGCCTGGGGTCCAAGACTGGCTCGCATGATCAGGCCAGCAAGCACTTTCAAGACATGGGCTTCACTCTCTACACGGGCTACAAGCTGAACTTTGCTGACTATATCTTCAGTGATATGTACAACAGGGTGAAAGCTGCAAACAGGCACTCCGTCATCCCCTACCCAAGATTCTTCGCAACCATCTTGGAGCATGCCTTCGGGGATGAGTATCCCAAGACGGCCAACCACTCTTTCTCAATGGTGGGAAAGAAATCCCTGGACATTGAGGAACGTCTAGGTGATGCCCCCTTTACCCCGTACATGCTGAAGATAATTGGAGCCCCTGCTTCAGTGTCTAGCTCACTGAGAAACCCATCAGTGAGTATCCCTGACACTTATGCCCCCAAAAGAAAACAACCAACCGATGGTCATAAAAAGACCATCGCGACAAAACCTAAGAAGCCAAGGATGGTGGTCTCTCAAAAGACACCCTCTCAGATTTTGGTGTACAACCAACACCATCAGCTGCCCCAGCTACTTCAACGGTTCTCTCTTCCGTTGTCGCTTCTTCAGCACTACCACCACCTTCAGCGACTACGGTCACTGAAAGTGTATTAGTCAGCTCCGCTGAAGCTGTATCAGGTAATACTTTCACAGCCTTCTACTCTTCTTCTATCGCCTCTTCTTTGGTCCTCACATCAACAAATGATTCCGAGATAGTTGTCCCTATCTCTGATGATGCTGAAATGCATGTAGTCCAAACCTCAGTGTTGTTTAGACACTCTGAGTTTTGGAAGGCCAGTATCACAGGACCTCAACATGTCTCTCACAGGCATTCTAAGACATTGGCTAGTGATCCTCATGACACTACCTCTGCACAAGTGGTCCCTGAGAGTAATCCTTATGATGCTCTCAAGGTTTATAATATCTCTTCTTATCCGTCATCTAACCCAGAGCTCTTTTTGGCTGCTCTATCTCTGTTGTCACCAGGTTCCGCTCCTCTCTTCACTACGGCGATAACAACAACTACCACCAAGGCTGCTACTACTCCTCTCAGCAAGGATAAAGGGAAATCTCCTCAGCAACCACGGACATCTGCCAAGCTCATGGACGTCAAACAAGAGAAGACTGCTCCCAAACTCCCTCCCTGCCATGCTGAGCTTCCCCCCCATTGTTCTTCCTACTCCTACATTCCCTGCCATTGAATTTTAGTCAGGGAATGTGCTCTCACCAGGGCTGAGGTAGAGCATCTACAGAAGTCTGTTGAATTCATCTTCCGAACCGTGGTTGGGACTCCAGGGATCAAGACTTCTGTCAACAATATCCTCACTGACATCGAGTCCCTGAAGAAAGACAATCGGACTCATGGTCAGTCCATTGCCCGTCTGGAGAAGAAGGTGGATGATCAGAATCTGATGCTTGCGTCTATTCAAAAGACTCAATCTGACATGATGCAGATGCTGACAAAGCTCTCTGAGACTGGCTCCTCTTTCTCCACTGCTGATCGGACATCCCTGGATTCGGTCCTTCAGCACCAGGAACGCCATGAAACCAAGCTGAAGTACATTCAAGCAAATGTACGCATGCTGATGGTGCATTGTCTCCCTGCTGACAACATTGAGGGGGAGAGATGTGCCAAAGAGTTCGCTGACGACATCATTGCGAAGCATAATGCCACCTTTCCTGGTGATAAAATTTCTCCGTACAACAAGCATGCAGAGCCTTCCCTTACTGAAGGAATAGTGGAGGAAGAAGAAGAAGAAAAAGATGATGATGATGATGATGATGATGATGATGATGATGATGATGATGATGAAGATGATGATATCCCTCACTATGGGGGAGCTAATGATGATGACGATGATGATGATATTGGAAGTGCTTTGGAGCACTTCAAAATGTGAAGACCAGACAACTATGAAGTCTCTCATCAGGAGCCTTTGGGGGACAGACAACCTCCCTCTCAGGGACAGTCCGGTCTCTTAGGCAAAGGAAATGACGTGGCAGATCTTGATGCCACTATCCCTATATTTGAGGGGGAGACTACTGTCGAGGTATCTCTTCCGCTCATTCTCCTCTCTGCTCCAATCTCTGAACCACCCACATATCCCTCTTTTTCACCACCAAATTTTGGCTCTAACAAATCTCCTTCTCCCTCTCCTTCTCTCAGTAAACCCAGTCCCCCAAAGGACTCCACTTTTTGGAAGGAACCTTCATCTGAGGAGCAGTTTGTGTACATATATGACTCTGACTCTGAAGATGAAGAAGGCCTCATTCCTAGATGCTGCGCTCAGAGACCCCTAATAAGCGAGCCTGAAGAGGAAGAAAGGCAAATAAACTTCTTAAATGAACTTGAAGCCAAAAGAATAAAGTTGCCCCCTGCTGAACTAGAATGTCCAACTCCTATCAGCATGGTAGATGACTTCTATTTTCTATCAAGGAGGAGAGAGCACAAGCACTTGAAGCTCAAAGAATAAGGGATGAAAAGATGAAGCAAACAGAGAGTGATCTAGAGCTTGCAAGAAGAATACTCAGGGAGGATGCTGCTAAAGACAAGACGACTAAGGCGCTGATCGAGAAAAGCCAAAGAGTCGCTGAAGCTCTGGCACAAAAGGAATTGAATGAAGAAAATATCAAAGTGAATCCCATCCTCGCTCAAGCGAAGATCCTGAATGCTCTAACCAATGAAGAACCAAGCCACAGAGAAAAATAACTGCGTTGGTGCACTGAAAGATTCAATTTTCGGAGGTCTGATTCAAAAATCATTCGAGCAACGATCGAAGGATGTCCTTCCAAAAGGTATGGACTGAAGGTATTTGTTCGAATGTACAGACATGCGAATGCTGAAAAAGAAGAAGCCAAGTTCTTAAAGTTCTATGGATACTCAGAATGGCTAGAAATCAGAGATGCCATTCAGGGTTCCAACTCAAAGTTTAAAGATGTGGTGGAAAGAGCGTTGGATCAGCTTCTTCAGAGGATGTCACAACATGTACAAGTTCCGCCTCTCCCTGAGCCTACAAGAAAGAGAAGATCTAATGCTGAAGGAGGTTCATCTTCCAAAAGTGATCATGAAACCAAATTCAACTACGAAAGCATTCTCGGTCATCTGGAAATTCCTAACATCTCAATGCTGAACGTCTCTCTCCTCAAAACAGAAAATATGAAGAAAATGAAATCATCACCTTCCCTGAACCTGGTATAGTTTTCTTGGATAATGATGGTTTCCTAGGGCTCTTTAGAAACAAGGAATTCAGCAAAGCTCCATCAGCCTTCATCAAGATCATGCATCACTACTGTTGGTCAAACGATCCGCTGATGAATCGACAGAAGAGGCTCCATGAAAATGAAATACGAAGAAGACTTGAAAATCTCTGATTAATATATAGTTCTCTTTTCTTTGTATTACTCTTCAGTGTATTGTACTTCTCTCTACTTACTAATTTATAATTTCATTGTTCATGTAATATCTTCAGATTATTAATGAAATTTCAAATGAAGTACTCTACTCCAACTGTGTACTGAAAAGATCCCTGAAAACAGTAAATGGGACAATGAACATAAGAGTTCTAACTTCTTTACATACCTCCTTACTCACTAATATTTCTCTCTGAAATTTAAATCAGTGAATGTATTTAAGGCATCTACTTGTAAAAATTGTGTTTTCATATCCTTATAAATGAAACTCAATGGCTATAATAGATTAGTTGAAAAAGATCTCACAGTTAGTACTTAGAAATTTTTACTTGATTATTTCTTAAGTCCTTACTAATACCTTCAAGTAATTTTCTTATATTACTTAATCATAATCAAATAGGGGGAGATTGTTGATCATAACTCCTCTCAGTGGTTTGAATATGATTCCTTTTTACACTTAGTGAAATTCTTTGTTTAAGTTTAAGTTCAAATTCAGCGATAAGCATACGCTGACTGCCATCAGCAATCGCTGAAGATCAAGGAACCTTAAGCTTATCCCTGAAGATCTGAAGATCAGCGATCACACCAAATGACCATTCAGCAAAAGTCGAAGACCAAGCTGAAGAAAGAAATAATCAGCTACGTGACCTCAAGCGGTTCAGCGATAGCAAAGATTATCTATCCAAAAGTCTGAAGTCTTGTGAAGCCTCAGCAATACCGAAAGTTCATCCTTGAAGATTCAGTCTCAGCGATCAAGTGAAGCTTCTCATACAAGATTAACGTTGACCTTATCCTCAATGCACAAAAGATAAACCCTATACTGTGTCAGAAAAGGACGTACGGATTGTCTCTTATGTCTCCATCACATCTGTTATGGTACTGTTCAAATGTGGCCAAAAACATGGCTGTATTCTAAGCAAAGGACAAGTTTCCTATGGATGCTTACCACGTAGCATATACCTTTTGTCTTGCATTAAATGCAAACGGGTATAAATAAGATGAAGATATCTTCTTCATCAGTGTGCATGCTACTTTCTTTCTTCAACCTTCTGTATTCCATCTTACTTCTTTCTTGTGCATCAATCTTAGTGATTTCTTAGTTACCATATAATAGGTTAAAACTTGTTCTAATTCCTCTTGTAACTATAAATTTGTTTATGCAATATAAACTCATTTAAAAACTGAAAATCTGTGTGTTTGTATTCAACCCCCCCCCCTTCTACAAACTGTTTCTATATCCGAGAACTCTTGTAGACTCCTTAGGGACCAACACAGCCAATCGCCTTTCTTCGACATCGGCCCTACATATTGGCGTTCTAAATTTACTGGCGTACAAGGCCTCAAATGGCGGTGCCTTGATGCTGGAGTGGTAGCTATTGTTGTAAGCGAATTTCACTAGTGGGAGGTGAGTATCCCAACTACCTCCAAAATCAATAGTGCAAGCTCTCAACATGTCCTCCAGAGTTTGTATCGTCCTCTCACTTTGACCATTAGTTTGAGGATGATATGCAGTGCTCAAACTTAGTTGTGCCATCCTTTTAAGGGAATACTTTTCGCTTGTACGACAAGAAGTGGGAAGACTTCGTAAGTAGGTCAACAATCACCCATATTCCATCATGCCCCTTCACCGTTTTAGGTAACTTAGTGACAAAATCCATCGTGATCATTTCCCCTTTCCATACGGGGATCTCCATTTGTTATAACATACCCGACGGCTTTTGATGTTCCATCTTCACCCGTGGGCATGTCAAACATTTCTCCACTTATTTTTTTTACCACCTTCTTCATACCAGACCACCAGTAGCTCTCCTTTAAGAGCTCTTATACATTTTATCACTACTCGGGTGCATAGTGTATTTCGCCTTATGCGCTTCACCTAACACTACGTCCCTTAGATAACCTTTTCAAGGAATCAAAACCCGATCCCCAAACCTATACACGCCATCTGACCCGACGATCAGTAGCTTAATTTGTCCAACCATCCTCTCCTTTTGTGATGTTCTCCTCAAGTAGGGCCTCCTTCTGAGCTCCTCGTATTTGGTTGATCAGATCTACCTGCACATTCATCCACATGGCACGAACTTTAATCGGTTCGACCCTCTCCTTCCTACTTAGAGCGTCGGTACCATGTTCACCTTACCCGGGTGGTAATGGATCTCACAATCATAGTCCTTTAACAACTCCATCCACTCCTCTGCCTCATGTTCGACTCCTTCTGATCAAAGAGATATTTCAAACTCTTATGTTCCGTGTAAATGTGGCATTTCGTACCGTATAGGTAGTGCTACCAAATTTTTAGTGCAACAACTACTGCAGCTAACTCCATATCGTGTGTCGGATACTTCCTTTCGTGCTTTTATAGTTGCTGAGATACATAGGCAATAATCTTACATCGATGCACGACCTAATCCCATTCTTTTTTAAAGTATCACTATGCACTACAAAGTCATTCGTCCCCCTTTGGGGTCTAAATCTTGATCATCTTCTTATCGCATACGATTTGGACGTGATTGTAAGATAACAATCCATGCTTAGAACCACATCTAGACCTCCTAAGTACATCGGCATAAACTTAACAGGGAACTCCTTACCAACTTATCGTATATACAGATCGTGCAACCATCACTAATTTCTTCTACCTTAATCTGGCCACTGTCGGTTGTTTCTATAGTGTTTTCTAGTTTACAAGCATCCTTATTCTAGTAGTGGCGAGAAGCAGTAGATATAAAACTATCATTTGCACCTAAATCAAACAGTGCGTGAGCGTAAACATTGTTGATAGGAAACATACCTGACACGACGTCAGGGGTCTCCCTAGCCTCCTGCAATGTCATAGTGTACGCTCGACCACGTTCCTTTGGCACCTCCTTCCTTATATCTAAGATCCTTCATGAACCTTCAACCCATGCTTTCACATTGATTGGTGCCCCTTTCTGAACCTTTGGGCACTCGAACCCCTGTGAAATATGTCCTGATTCGCCACACTCATAACAGGTCTTTCTTTCCGGGCATTCTCGCACAGTATGCCCCGACTTTCCACACTTGTAGCAAGATAAGCTCCCAGCTCGACAATCACCCCTGTGTTTTCGCCCACACTTACTACACTGAGAAACAATGGTCTCCTCCCCTTTGACCTTTAGTAAAGTCGAACTTACCCTTGCCTCCTTAATTGTTTTGCTTGCACCTTCCCATTTTCGCTTATTTTCTCCCCTCTCAACTTTTGCTTTAGAATTATTTTCTTTAGCTACTGACGCCATCTCCACAACTTGAACGAATATCTTTAGAGCATTCATGTCAACATATCTCTTTATCTCTATCCATAGACCGTCTTTAAAACGATCTATCTTCCTTTGCTCCGTCGCCACTTGGTAATTTGCGAACCTAACCTTTTCCAAGAAATCATTGACATATTCTTGGACTGAAGATGATCCTTGTTCTAACCTCAAGAACTCCGACTCTAACCTTTTCACCTCTGACTGGGTACAATACTTCTCCATCATCAAATCTTTCATCTTCTCCCAAGTCATGGAAGTCATCTCGTTATCTCCTCTAACTTCGCATTCGATTTCCCACCAATGAAATGCAGAGTCAACAAGGGTAGTGGCCATATACGTCACCTTCTGTTCCTCTAACATTTGCAGATTCTAAAACAACTCTTCATTTTTCTTATCCAATTCGTTAGGGCCACAGCGCCCTCAACACCCTTAAACTCCTTCGGACGTGTGTTACTAAATTCCTTATAGCTAACTACATCCTTTATTCATTGTATATGTGACCACTACCTTGTCATCCTCGTTGCCACTTACCTTTGTGTCCTCGTGGTTACTTGCTTCAGTATCCTCCTGGCCAGTTGTCTCCGTGTTCATACGCTCGGTTTCCTCATCTTCAGCCTGTTTCTTCAGTCTAGCCTCTAACATTGCCTCTATCATACCAGACAGGGTGTTCTGAAGGATCTGTGTCATCCTATCAGTCATTATCTCCTCGGTCATATGGTTTCCACCTTCCCCACCTTATTCCCTCCCTCCTCCTCTACTTCTTTCTGCTGATGCACTAGCATGCTCGGACGGGGTGGCACTAGAACTAGCGGTATGGCCATCGCCTCGACCTCGGCCTAGACCCATCGGTAGCACCATGTCGTTGGCACCCTCTCTCATAAGTTCTGTCCTCCTGGATCCTCTTGGCACCATACTTAATACAACAAGGCACTTATTAATTTCTATAACAGTTTGCATCAGACCAAAATATGTTATCACAACTCACAATCCAAACACCAAATACATCATGAATATAATATAAATAAACGACATGTTAAGATAGATAAAAGAAGTAATTACATAATCCTACTACGTACGCCCCATGAATGAGGTATAAGATAAACATCCACAAGCTTAAATAAAGTCTCCAACCATAAAGATAAACATATCTAAAGTTGGCTATACATGCACGACCCAATTACAAACTCCTAATCATAAATAAAAGTATTGAAACCTGACTCCTTCACTACATAACATCATCTCTCAATGTTGCAAATCATCCGGATAGTAAATGGCTCTCATTGCCTCCTCATAGGTCCGCCCCGGTCGGTACTTCCAAAAAAAACCTCAAGCTCGGGCCACGATGGAACAAGCGCCTCCACCCAGTGAAGAACCCTCGGACCAGGCCTAAATACTCCAATACTGCAGCGTGGTAGTACCAGGTACGATCTGCCAAGCGAGTCCTCCAAGATCGCCTCGCCATCCTAAGCTCCCCCTCCAGCTCGACACCTTGACCTCTGAGTGTGCGAACAGTTCCCCGAATTGTGTCATTATCAGTAGTCAACTTGTCTACCGTCCTCCGTCGCTCAGTTAGTACCCTCTGTAGGTGATGTATGATATCCCTCACCGTCACGCTCTCCTCTTGGGACCGGGACAAATCATTCGTCAACATAGCGATCTCTCCATTAAGTCTGAGCGCCTCATCCTGGTAATCCTCCCGGGTAGGTGTACTCGGGCTATACTCCTCGTATGAGTGCTCATACGGGTCCTCTTCCTCCTCCTCCTCCACCACAACCTGAATGTCGATGGTGCTATGGCTGCTCTCATGACTCATGCTTCATCGGATGCTGCTGGGACTGCTCCTACTATGGTCGATCCGACTGGGACCACTACTGCTAGGGCTGCCGCGGTGGTGGTTAGAGGCTGAAGCTCTCACACCTAGTCTTGCCGCTATCGGGCGACCAACTCGTGCTCTAACTGTAGTCCTACTGCCTCTAGCCATGCTCCTACAAAACCATAGAAGGACATCAGGTCATGCATCAAAATATGATCATGCTTAATTAATATATATAAAAGTAAGAAATGATAAATCGTAAATAAATCACCAATTTGATCAAAGCTTAGTAATGTAAGGCAAGGAAATCATAGGGCATAAACAGTCATATACTCCTCATCCTAACGTAATCTCTATCTCCTCATTAACAGTCATATACTCCTCATCCTAACGTAACCTCTATCTTCTCATCATCAATACACTACCCAGTTTAATCTTAGGCTAATAACTTAAGCTAATTCACTTAAACTACAACTTTGATACCAACTTGTAACAACCTCATTTCCACCATAAGCAGTGTCACATCATTTAACTTAAATAACACCTTAAATCGTCGAACGCGGCGATAAAATAAGATAAAATCATCATCACAGCAGAAGTCTTAACTTTAAGTCATTACAAGTATCCAGCATTTGTCCGTCCCATACAAGACAATGTTACCAAAAACCCAAATACATACTAAATAAGTTTAACAACTAGTAAGCAAAGAAGAAATATAACATAAAGATCTTGTCTACACCTTGCCCTTTCCATTGTCCACACCTGAACCACCGGCTCCTGAGATGCATACTAGTAGTTAGCTAAAAGCTAAGTGAGTTCATGGTTTATGTACATACAATTACATACTACAACGAGAATAAAAGCAATAAGCACCAACAGATGTAGCATGCATTTCATTTCATAAACAATTAATGCCAATAAAGTCTCTTCAACCGTCTTACCGGGTAGGTCCGTCCAGTCACTGACATTCCCTGGGTTGCACGGATCACACCCGTCCGGGCACCCATTTCGGAGTCGTGCCACCCCTAAATGTGACACATCGAGCCCGATCCCTTACCCAAGTATCGGCACCAATATGTGCCATATATACTCAACTCCAAAGAAAATAGCATGCTAGTAACGTTTGTAATAATTCAAACAAGTAGCATACAATCTCCTACGTAATCATAACGTCTCTAAATTATAGCATGCTAAAAGTATTTAAAAGCAATAAATAAATAACTTGCATCTCCTCATGTCAAATATATACATGCAGATATACACCCGTAAGCATATACATAAAACAATTCATCACGCACCACATACGTAACTCCAAATAAATATACACGTCAAAATTATTTATTTATTTTAACGTATGTATCCATCCCAGGAAAGTCTCATGAAACTCACCTTGATTAAATGTAGGTTCGCCCGCCGTAAAGTAGCTCTCCAACCCTACATAATCATAATAAATCTCTAAGTACTCCATAAACAATTTATCATTTACAAGTCTTTAAATGATCTCGTAAACTTTTCTTTAATCTCCTCAACAAACTATTTGTCTAACATCCTAACCCAACCTTCATTCCCATTTGCGGTCACGTTGGATCACATATATATATATATACATATATATACTTGCACCTATGAAATTTTAGCTCCAAACCCATTTAGGTTTACATTTTTTTTAGCTACTTCTTCTATTATCCTAAATTTCTGAGTTTGTGGAGATATTATACACCAAAACATGTAAAAATGTTTATACAATGGTGATAATCTATGATCCACACAATAAAACTCAAGAAAATAGGTGAAAGCATAATTTTATGTGATTTAGAACAACAATGGTGATTTTTGGTGCTGACAGATTCTATGCATGTGCATAAATCGTACATTTCTTGCAAATAATATGTTAAAATATCAATGATCTTCTTCTAAAAGTTTATTTAATGAGTTGGGGTTTTAATCCAAGTGGTTTCACTAAAAAACATTGAGTTTTGACCCCCCAATTGCTCATAACAAGATGCATGTGCATCTGAAAGTTCGACAGTAGGTAACCCTACTTTGAACGACCATAACTCTGTGAAATTTAATTTAATGAGTTATCTTTCAAATGCCACTGGTTTCATTAAAAAATATGGTGATTTGAGGTTTCAATTAATCAAAACAAAATAAGTGTGCATTCTGTCCAAATCTGGCAGAATTGTGCATGCACGTTCAAATGACCATATCTCTTTCAAAACTCAATCAAAAAGGATGATTCTTCCTTTTAGAGTCACTAATATGAATTATCTTTTGTTTGCAAGTGGAATAACATGAAAATATGGAGTTTTGACCCTCCAAACACCTAAAACATTTTAGGTGTACAAACTGTGAGACCACCAGTAGGTAAACCCTGCTTTGCAAGTTAATATCTCTTTGAATATTTGTCCATAATGCATAATTATTATTCTGGAGTTTTCTTTTATGAGTTAGAATTCATATGAATTCAGTTTCATTCAAAAATATGAAGTTTTGAGACATTAAATAATTTATTAAAGTTAAGTGTGCAATCTGTCAACTAATGACCGAATTGTGCATTCAACTTTGTAGTGCCATATCTCCTTCATAACTCCTCCAAAATGAGTGATTCTTATTTCAAAAGTTTCTTTTATGTGTTATGTTTATAATCCAACTGGAATTTCTGAAAAATATTAAGTAGAACTCCTCAAATGATTGTTTTACTAACAGTGTGTAATCTGATGTACTTGCTGTGACACACTGTTTGATATAAATTATTTGAACCCTTTTTATATGTCTAAAATGCATGAAACTTGGTCACAATGACCTTAACTCGGTAATGCATCACATATAAAAGGATAGGAAATTTATTATTTTGGATGTTACATTAAACTGATCATCTTTGGGACTTAAAGTTTCTGTCAGAAAATGAAATTCTGGAATTGTTGATTTCATGAACTTTGATCACTTGAAGGTTATAACATTACTTTTCGGAATAATTTATATCATATTAAAGAGCATATGTGCATTATGTATAACGGGACAATAGTGGACAAAGTTGGACATATAAGGACTTATAAGCACTTTCATAGTAATCGTTAGGTATTTAAGTGACCTTTTTGGGTACTTTGCGTTGATAGGAAAGCGGTAGGCCATCAAGCGGACATTTCGTGCTTTGTTAATTGGAGCTTTGCTATAAGGTGAGTATTCACAGCCCCGTTTTTAAAGAATTATATACGTTTTTGGGTGGAGAGCATGATTAATGAAATATTTGAGCTATTTGCATTACCGAATGTGAAACAATATGAAATTGTTGTTTTTGGGCACTAAGGCATGTACACTAATAGGTTGTATTGAGTAAAATGTTCCATAAAAGTTTGTACACTACTATTAACTCAAGTGAGGAGCCGAGGGTATATGTGGATAGCGCTATGGGACCGTCAATCCCACCTAAAAACCAGAAAAGTAGGGGTGTGGATAGCAATCCCACCGGGAACCAACAGGTAGGGGTGCCCTATACTTAAAAGGGAAGGTTCTACACATGTGGACTTTAGGTCCACCGCTGAGGTAGAACTAAAAATGTTTTTGTGTTCGAAGGTTTAGTGGTGGCTCATTACCTACTAAAAATTAGGGTACAAAAATGCCTTGAACGTTTTATGATGTAAAGATTTATTAAGTGCCATAAAAGTATTTTGCTCAATATTCAGTTATGCAAAAGTTGATATAAAGTTAAAGTTGATGCGATCATCCGATTCGCTGTTTTTATACCTTACATATAAAATGTTTTGTGCATTTGAAAACCTGTGAACTCACTAACTCTTTGTAGTTGACCTTGTTTTATCATGCTTTTCAGGAGTAAGGGAGGTAAACCGAAATGTTTAGTTATGTGGACGCATCAACATCAATCAAGCATTTATTTGAAACTGTTTCGTTTAAACACAATGTTTACGTTATTTTGTTAAAATTTTGGGATTTTAAGATGTAATTCAGAATTTAATATTTTATGTCTTTGAATGGATGATTGGTGTTGTTTATGTCCTATTGTTATGAAATCGTGAGCTATCACGCCTCGTGTTTCCGCTTTAGCGGAGTGTGACACGACCACCCCTGGCCTTGTAGATATCGACTCTGTCTATGTCGATTTTTTCCTTTCAACCCTCTAATCCAAGTCGCTTTGTCACATCTTCTTCCTTTCTTTGCTTTACTAGTATAAGACACGTTGCAACTTCAGGGCTTTCAAATTATATGTTGAATTTAGGTGCTTCACATAGGTGATTTAGAGCTTGAAATAGGTGATTTATGAATCCTTGGTGCTATTGTTAGGGTTTCAACAACTCCCATTGCTACACTCCCAACCCCTTTTTGATGGTAATCAAATTCAAATGAGAATGCATTTTGAAACCGTCGAGGAAGCAAACCATCATAGATGAAATGTTATGGATGTGATTTGGAACTTCACATGTTTTTGAAATTGTTTGTCTCAGTCTATTAAATTGTCTAGTCCATGCTTTCATCTTCCCTTTATATTGTTGAATAATGTGGTTTCTGTATAAATTATACTGTTTTTATAAATTAAACAATCTAATGAATCGAAATAACCCATTGTCTGTTTGTGTCTTGTATAGAGTCGAGAATGACATAAGTTAACCTTTTACCTTTTTATTTAGAGAGTTGAGTTCCAGTGAGAAAAGAAATTATGGTGAAAATCGTAAGAAGAGATCTCCACCCTTGGATCAATCCTAATTGAATGTCAATACTAATGAGATGCACCGAGATGCACCAGATCAATCTTCTTCTTAAACGCTATTTATGGGTGGACATGAGATTAATAGTGATCAAGGGTTAAAGATCTCTTCTTAAGCTTCTCATGTTAATTCTTCTTCTCACACAATCCTTCGCCTTTATATAGATTAGGGTTGGGTTGCAGTGAGAATGAAAGTCATGGTGAGAACGATAAAAAGAGATTTACACATCTGAATCAAATCCTAATTGAATTTCAGCACTAATGTGGTGCATCAAGATGCACTAGATCAACTCTCACAATAATTGCAATTTATGGGGTGGGTTGAGATCAAAAGATCAAAGTTCAGATCCCTTCTTACGTTTTTCATCTTTAACTTTTATTTTCATACGATCCTTATCGATTAAATGGTAAATGAAAATTATGATTATATGATAAATTTTTTGGATGACGGAGAAACAAATTTACAATGATTATATAACTTTATATTTATTTTCAATTATTATTTTTACAAATTATATTTTTCTAAATACGTTTTATATGTTTCAAAATTATAATTATTTTAATCTTATTCTTACATTATAAAAAAGAACTCAAAATTATAATCAATTATTGTAAAATGCTTCATAATTCAAAATCCACATCCCCGGCCCATTAGGCTCATGAAGAAGCCAAAAGGCCCATAACCCATCTGACAATCAACCCGACCCGACCCGATAGTGTTTTGCTCTACTTCTGGTTGCTGATTGTTCATACGACTCTCGGTTGAAGTTGATGGCGCCAACAAGTCAGGTATTCATTCTTTCTTCTTAATTCTTATCTTTCTTTCCTTTACTTGATTATTTGTATAATAATCAAAGTGCACACTGATGATTCTTACATAATTATACCTTTTTTTCATCTTGATTTGTGTAAATTTGTACCCAAACTACTTGTTTATTATTTTCGAGTTTTTGATGGCTTTGATTGAAACATTTGTGTTCGCAATTTATTGTGTTTTCAGTGTCAGCAGAGAGTAAACCAGATTTCAGAATGATTCCCCCTCTTTGTTTACCTTCTTTTAAGCTATGAATGATCAGGGATTTTGAGTTTGGATTACTGTAAAAAGAATTAAGAACAGAAAACAACAAGATCTGAATTGGAATTCTTTCATGATTCGGTTGGAAAATCACTTGCTCTGGCAAAAAAATGTGTCTAAAATCTATGGAGGCTAAATTTTTTAGGGGGTGATTATTATTTGAGCCATTGTACATGGCATTAGGCCCTTTGTGTTTTTACAATTGATGGCTTGCAAAAATGCACAAAAAAATAATCTCCATCATGCCTAAATAACTAACAAGAAACTCCACTTTCTGCTTTTCTTTTTCCAGCTAATTGTAGTGATTCAAAGGTTTCATTTTTGCATTTGTAACTGTGTTTGTTGTTTACAAATAAAGTGTCACGAAGAATGGTTCAAAATACTATTTGCTCTTTGATTGGGGAATGGAATGGTCTTCTTTCGGGTTGATAATTTTGACATCTACCTCGTTAATTCTTAAACCTCAGATTTTCTAATTGTTCAATCAAAGTAAATAGTTTATTTCAGTAATTATAATCTTCTCCAATGAATTAATTAATGACATAGCAATTGGTTCATTTTACCATGAAAGTCAAATAGTCCCCCCTTTCTTGACTTTGCCTTTGGTTTTATTTTCTTTTTGGAAGTGAAGGGAGGAAATTGTTAGTTTTTAGGGGCGTTTGGTTCGCAAAATGGAATTTGGTGGAACTGGGATCCATCAAAGAAATTTGACTATGAAGGAATTGAAATGGAATTTGACCGCGCGTTTGGTTCGATGGAAAGAGATGGAATTCAATTCCTTCACTTATGCCAAGGAATGATGAATTCTTTAATTTGTGGAATTCAATGGAACCAAACATAGGATTTGGAATTTGGTCAAAGGAATTATCTACTCCAAATTTCCAATTTCTTCAAAATCCATGAACCAAACACCCCCTTAGATTCCTTTACTGCAATCTTAAAGCTTTTATTTTTGTATTATGTTTGCAATTCATTCACTTTTTCTTTTCCCAAAAGGCTTTAACCTTTTAGAGTTCCTTTTTCATACTTTTAGGTAGAGAACATGTTAAATGGATATTTTGTAGTATAGCTACATGCATTTTGCACTGAGGTCTGAGGATCATGGGAAAGTTCATTTTTTTGCAATTATCAACCATCAACTTGCTGTCATCTGTTTAGACTTTATGGATAGATACATTGATACTTGAATTTCCTTCATATGACAGGTATTGGTTAAAGAGAACTCACATGTGAGAACCATCACACTAAACAGGCCCAAGCAACTGAATGCGCTTTCGCTTGAAATGGTAAGATATGAAATATATTAGATTCGTTGCTTTCAGTCATAGCATATTTTCGTTTCGCTACATATTGTGTTTCTCAAATCCATGATGTTCTCTTTCTCCAATATTTTCCTTCAAAGGCAAATACCACATGTTGGTGCACTGCATCTAAATCTATGAAATTTATGTAGTTGCTTGTATCATTAAATGTGGAGCCTTTAATATTTGGATGTAGAGTTGAAGGACCATCCTATTGTTATGTTGCTATTAGTGTCACAACTGCATATGACATGAGTATAACTGTATTGTGAATAAGGTAGACAACTTCCCTCGGAGTTAAGATTTGATGGTAGAGTTAATTAAAAATTGAATAAAAGTAGGCATACTCGAGAAAATAAGAAATTATATCAGACAAGATATGAATCATATGATACTTTTCTGACACTTTTTCTTTACAAGATATGAATCATATGATATCAGACAAGTCATTATGGGATGACGTTTTCTGACACTTTTTCTTTACTGAACCCGACATTAAAATGTCACGATCTTCGTCTAAGGGCCTATTTGTTGGCAACTTAATGACCTTAATGGGACTCACAACTTATTCGGTCAGCTATACATGATTTTTTGGTAGTGGCTTAATGATATAGAAAATGGCTTATTCAGTAAGCTTCTAGAGGGGAGCTTTATGCAGAAAGCCAAGTTTTTTCCAAACCTACCCTTCCCGATTGAAAAACAAGCTTCTTCCATCTATGAAAAACCCCTCCCAAACAAAAACCTTCCCAATCTATACAGGCAGATTAATCCACTCAGACAGCTTTATCCATACAGGACTTGATGGAAAACCAACCAAACAACCCTAATTCATCCTCTCTTGACGTAGGTAGTAGGATAGTTAGTTTGGTATGCACACACACACTCACAAGCCTCAAGTATCCTAACACACTTGCACACGAGATGTCTATTTTACAACACCAAAATCGGTGTTCAGACTTAAAAATATAGCTATATTGTTTTGAGGATTTGGGTTTTCGCTACCAGCTGGTATGGATGGTTTACAGTATGGATGCAAGACTAGTAATTATTACCAATCTTTTCTCGAGCCGTCCATTGGATTTGCCTGCTCTTAGAATTTCTGCTGTCCATTTAATTCTCTCGCTCTGAAGTTATCCAGCCAAAGAAGGTTTTAATTTATGTTTTATGCCCGTATGACATTTTCTTCTTTGACTTCATGTTTTCTTCTTCCTTCTGTATTGCCATTTGAAAATAACTTATGTTAGCACCATTGTGTTTGTGTTCCTTTACATTCTAGAGAATCCAGCTGTTATTTTTCCTTTTCTTGGAAATAGTTTAGGAACTCACATACCCATATCTCTGAGGAGGTAAACTCACATCCTAAAGATGTAGAGTTTCAATTGGTACCACTGGGCCAAGGGCCCCTTGGTCTGCTGCTTATTTTTCTAATGACATGTTTCAGTCACTTTCTATTTTGTTATATCTCTAAACTATAATTTTTTTTAAAGTATTATAACATCAATGTGTTGCTGAAAGGGAAAATTTGACCTGTCACTTGTTTCTTATCTTTCTAGGTATCTCGTTTGTTGGAACTCTTTCATGCCTACGAGGAGGATCCCAATGTCAAGCTGATAATTCTGAAGGTATTCCCCCATCCAAGTAGAATCCATTAATTGATTTAGCATGAATAAGATATAGTTTAAAAAGTATCATTATTTAAGCATGAATAGAGGAGTAGTAACATGAAGGCATGATCAAGTTGAGCTGCTACAATCTTCAAGAGATTGGCTTTTGTTAAGTTTTATAGATTAGCTTCCGATCAATGCTGTTATTTTCTAGGCTAGAGATGAATATATATATATATATGTATATATGTGTGTGTGTGTTGTCATTTTCTATTGAACTTTTTGTACATTTTACTCGGTAATAAAAAAATTAAATGTTTTCAAATTTTTGCAGATTCAGTTTTTATTTGTTCATTACTCACAAGGGAATGTGGATGCAGGGTGAAGGAAGGGCTTTCTGTGCTGGTGGTGATGTTTCAGCTGTCGTTCATGATATTAATAACGGTTAATGCCCTTGTTTCCTGTCCTAGTTCATTTCGCTTCAAGCTGCAAGCTGTTTTCTGTTACATGAAAATTTAGATTTTTGGGCACTCTCAGTATTAAAAGTTACAAATTGTTGTAATGAGTTAATGGTGCTTTATTGCTTGTCTGATGAGATTTTTTGGGTATCAGGTAACTGGAAACTAGGGGCAAATTATTTTTCGAAAGAATTTACATTGAATTATTTGTTGGCAACATACACTAAACCTCAGGTAAGCACCTCTCAGATTCACTGATTTCTTTTTAGTAAATCAGTTCTTCATGAAGTACAAATTCTTTCACTGACCGCTAAGTACATTTTAACACATTGTTACTTACGATATGTGTGATCTTAAGTTAACTTCAAATCATACTTAAAGGTGTCACTTCTTAGAGGAATTGTGATGGGAGGTGGTGGAGGCGTTTCAATACATGGTAGATTTCGAGTTGCTACAGATAATTCGGTATCTCTCTTGCTACCTTCATCTGCTTGAAGAAGCTTTCATCCGTCAATTTTGGCATTCTATGTGTGTGCGTGTGTGTATATATATATATATTTGTTCATTGGTTATGCTTCTGTTAATTTAATTTGTTATACTTTCTGCTATTTTCTTATCACTGCTAAAGTTGTAGCCTCTAGGTTTCATTGTTTAAACTTCTATTCATCGCCTATAACCTTCCATAACAGTAGTAATCTTTCCAAAATCGATTTTTTTTGTTAACACATTTGATTCTCATTTGGCAGGTTTTTGCCATGCCAGAGACTGAATTAGGGTTATTCCCAGATGTAGGTGCCTCTTATTATCTGTCAAGACTACCTGGATTCTTTGGTAATTTCATTTTGATCTTACTTTGCTTGTTTCTTATATTTTATGAATATAAAATTATCTTTCTGCAAGAGCAATTCTTTGTTCACAGATGATGTTATCATTAGGACAGAATGAATATAGGGTACAGTACATGAATTACAAGAACAGATTAGAAGAAGTCCGATAAGTATGATATAGAAATATGTACCCTCTCATGTGCTCTCCTTCACTTATTTATATTCTATCATTGACAAACCTTCATTCAATACTAGTATATACTACCCATACTTCCCGTACCAACAAATAAACTTCCAATGATACCCTTATGCTATTTTCGGATCCTTCTAGAATATGTCATTGTAATCGGGGGTCTATCAGTTTCTGAAGTTCATCAAGAGCCTCAGTTACCTGGTAAGCATTTAGCCGCTTACCCAAACCGAACCATGATTTTCAAAGAAACATTTCAAGAGCCTCATTTACCCGGTAAGCGCTTACCCGATTTGTGTTGGTACACAACCCTTAAGTGTTTAGTTACCCAGTAAGAGATTGTAAATTTGTAAGGGGTTGTTTGGTTGGGTTTTTATTAAGTCCTGTATGGATAAAGTTAGCTATATGGAAAAAGTTGGCTGTATAAATAAATAAAAATGTTGTTTGTTTGTAGTGCTGAATAAACTGTATGAATGGTCAAAATAACTATTTTACACTTATATTTACTTTTTGCTTCATTGAATCATCAACCTCTTCCTACAACAGCTTCCATGGAATCCAGGACCAATGTTCCACCATCACACTCCATCAATATTTCGAACACCAGTGGAAATGATTTTGAAGAACCCATCTGACATGATTTTGAAGAAAAAACCCACATCTAAATAAACCCATCTGAAAATGATTTTGAAGAACCCACATTGATTTTGAAGAAAAAACCCACATCTAAACAAACCCATCTGAAAATGATTTTGAAGAACCCATCTTATATGATTTTGAAGAAACAAATATATTCCCAAGCTTCTTACTTTTTTGGAACGAACATGAAACTATACGTAATTCTAGGTCAACAGGGACAGATCGGAAAACAATAATACACAGATCGAACAAATGCGATAAAGATCAATGTACAATCGAATCAAGTACCTCAACTTTACGAATTTGAATCAATTATGAAACCCTAGAAATTGAAAAATATGATTAAAAAAGAGGGAAATAACAAATGAAACCTAGAAGCTTCTACAGTTCTACCCATCCAGTAGCTCGTTTCCTTCTATCTCATGTGAGAGAGAGTTTAAAAAATATAGAAAACCTTGAAGATATTGATGACAATGTAGAATGGGATCCTTCCTGAATCCTAATGCAAGGAGCTTGGTGGAGACAAATCAGACAATGGAGAGGGTTGGGAGTGATTTGGCGTGAGGGTTTTCATGTGTGAGAGCTGAGCGAATTTTTTTGGGAGGGGGTATTAATGGAAATAACATGTCTGTTTCCATAAGGGTTCCTCTCTAAAGCTAAGTGAATAAGTCATCTTCTGTTTGATTAAGCCACTACCAAACACCTTTCTATGGCTGAGCGAATAAGCTGAAGCTTCTATTAAGATCATTAAGCCACTACCAAACAGGCCTAAGTGTTTAGTAAACAATCCCAAAGTGTTCATGATTTGTCTAACAAATTCAACTACTAGGGAGATTCCTCCATTGAAATATTCCCAATTATTTTGATTGGCCTTTATTGAAGTTTCTTCATTTGGTGGGATGATATGTACCCCTAACAACAGTTAGATGATATGTTGGATCTCTTTGGTGGAATAATTAGTGATATGAGAAAGTTTAGGTCCCTAGAATCTCTTGGGTTTTCTCCCAAGGCTAGTTACGAACATTTGGATATTTTTTAATTCAAAATCTGAGATGCTTGCAATCAACAATGTGCTTTTCAGTGATAATTAAGCATTCGGGATTCACAAATTGAAAACTTCATATGTACTGTTTGCCAAAAGAAGAGGAAACATTACTATTATGCGGAACTACTTAAAATGGTACTTGGTGCATCTTTCATAGGGTGGAGGTGGAAATATTTTGTTTGCATTGAAATTATGATCTATTGAGGTTATCTTAGTTTTCAAGTGCATTCGTTGAAGTTGAATAATCTAACAATGACAACCTATGATTACAAAAGTTGAAGGCACTCTCGCATGACATAAATGGCGGCTGTTTGGCAGTTGCTGAATGGTTTGGTGTAGAATGATTAAGTGGTCAGAATGATTTGAGACTCTTATGATATAGTGCAAAATAAGATATAATTATTTGGTAATTGTTCATGATGTAATTAGGGCTCTTAATGGTTAAGGAAGGTCCAGGATACAAAATGATTCAGAGGGTTTGGAACCATTAAGAGGCAGACTTATTTTTGCCAAACAGGATTCACCTCTTAACGATTCAGAGACTGCCTCTTAATGGAACTGTTAAGAGGTAAACAAACAGCCCCTCCATCGCACAGCTGTTATATGTCATGATATGGTCCATACTCTACTTTATTAAATAGGAAGTTGATTAATACATATATAGGAGTTGCTTGGATATTGGTCCACTTAAACATGTAAAAAGCCCATAAGCATTTCAACCAATCATCACAAATGTCATGGAAATTTATGCAATCATACGAAATTTGTGCCCCTTGAAATTCTTGTTGGTGTTCCTGGAAGTTTCCAAAAGTTGTTGTCATAATTCAGATAAATGCCATTGTTAGTCTTGAAATAACAAAAGTTTAGTTAATCATGTGTTGGTCTATGTGCGTATATTATTTTGATATGAGCTTATATTCTGGCAGGAGAATATGTGGGTCTTACAGGTGCTAGATTAGATGGTCCTGAAATGCTTGCATGTGGTCTTGCAACCCACTTTGTCCCATTAGAGGTACATTCCACTTTTATTTTTGCAAATTCATTTCTCACTAAAGTAAAACCGACCTAAACCTAATATGTCTACAACAAAGAAAGGAGGCGGCAAGATACCACAACGAATCATTTCTCCTAAATAGTAAGCCAAATATGGATGCATCAGGTAGAAGTAAGAGCAAAATAAGTTGTAAACTTAGTATGTGTTTAGTGTTATATATATACACATATACATACATATATATATAGGGTCAGGTTCAAGGGAAAACGTAAAAGAAAAAACCGAAGAACACCCTGGGAGCCCTCCATCAGGACGGTATGCACAAATGCATACTGGTAATTTGTAACACGCATTTGTGCATATGCACTGGTGCATGGAAAATAACAGCTTCAATCGCTTGTATGCATTTGTGCATACCGTCCGGACGGAGGGCTCCCAGGGTGTTCCTCAGTTTTCTCTTTTTTTAGCGGTTTCCCCTGAACCTCCCTCTCTCTATATATATAATAATATAACTCCAAATGTTTGAATTGTGAAAAGAGTTGATGGATGACCTGGAAATTTTCTTTCAAATCCATAACCTTCTAATAGGTTTATAGCATGCCACTTTACGTAAGAATGGCACTAAACTTCTCAGAAGATTTTGTTAATAAAAAACTCATTTAAGGTCAATGGCATAAATAGTCCTTTTATGTATATGCATACAATCACATATATAACAGTATAAATGTACCCAATCATGGTATCAAAATGTGAAATGTTAGCACACATATCCTTGCAACAAAGTCTGTTATCATCTTTTTCCTTGGGAGAAACGTGTTATGAAAGTATCATCCATTAAATTTCAACTCAGAAAGGTAATGTCGATGATTAAAAAAAAATTAACATCAACCATATTTGTAATACAATTTTTGACATCAATATTTTGGTGTCATTTTCTTCATCTCTAGAGCTCAAATGTGTTTTGAATACTTGCCTGATACATATTCTATGAATGAACAGAAATTATCCTTATTAGAAGATGCATTATGCAAAGCAAATACAGGTGATCCAAAAATTATCTCCAGTATTATCAACGAGTTCTTGAGCACTCCTAAGTTGAAAGAGAAGAGTCAATACTTTCGGTATATTTCACTCACATTCATGTTTTCTTTTTCTTTCTTTTTTTCCTTTTTTCCTTTAACCATAGTATGTGGCACATTTGGTCCGACTAATTCTTAAGATTCATGCAAAGTTTCTCCTCCAACAGGTTCTCTAAAATATAAAAATTTGGGGATTTTGGAGATTTTTTTTTGCTCCAACAGATTGTCTGAAAGCTTTTCTAAAAAGAGTAAACAGGAGAGAGAATATATAAAAGTCTCCAAATTTGGAGATTTCTCAAAAATTTAGTTAATGGAGTTAAATGACTTTTTAGATATTTTAGCTTTTGATTCTCCATTTTGAAGAAATTTTAGAGAATCTGTTGGAGATGCTCTAAGAAATTGAAATGCTCTGATTTGTACATTTAACTTGATCATAAACTTCAACAAAGATCCTTAAGCATTCTTTCTCAATTTCGTGCCTATGCATCTTATATTGCTAATTATGGTGCGTAAATGATCTAATACTTAAATGCGTATATGATGTGTCATTCATGACTCCACTTTTGCTACCATATACTGCAGGCTGAAAACTATTAATAAGTGTTTCTCTCGGAGAACGGTTGAAGAGATTATCTCTGCAATTGTAAGTTCAAGACCTGATTCACATTAACATGAAACGTTTCCACTTAATGATTTGTCACTGTGACTACATTTTTGTTCTTATTTAAAATCTGTTATTCTATCATTCCTACGAAAATTGCAGCGTATGACTTGAAACATAAGTAAAATGTTTGATTATTTGTCAAACCTATAAAATGTTCATCCTTAAACACAAATAACGAACCTTTTCCATCCTTCAGAAATGATGTCATTGATAATGCGTGGACAATGAACTTGGGGGTTGTTTGGTTGGTTTTCCTTCAAGTCCTGTATGGATGAAGTTGTCTGTGTGGATTAATCTATCTGTAGAGATTGTGAAGGCTTTTGTTTAGGAGGTTTTTTCATAGATGCAAGGAGCGTGTTTTTTTTATTGGGAGGAGCAAGTTTGGAAAAATAAAACTTGACTTTCTGCATAAAGCTCTCCCCTAAAAGCTTAGGGGCTGTTTGGCTGATTTTCCTATTAAGTCATGTATAAATAAAGCTGTCTGAATGGATTAATCTGTCTGTATAGATTGGGAAGGTTTTTGTTTGGAGGGTCTATTGTAGATGGAAGGAGCCGGTTTTTATTTGGGAGGGGAAGGTTTAGAAAATAACATGGCTTTCTACATAAAGCTCCACCCTAGAGGCTTACTGAATAAGTCATTTTCTATATCATTAAGCCACTACCAAACAGTCATGTATCATTGACCGAATAAGTTGTAACTCCCGTTAAGCTCATTCAGTTGCTACCAAACAGGCCTTACTTAACAAGTCACTCTCTATATCATTAAGCCACTACCCAACAGATGCGTAGCTGACCAAATAAGCTGTGAGTCCCATTAAGCTTATTAAGCTACTAACGAACAGACCCTTAGTCTCATCGTCAATCAGGCTTATGCCGTTATGCTCACAAGAAGAATCTTACATTAGTTAATTGATCTTTCCATGGTGGTTCTCCATATATGAGTTGTCGGTATTTATCATATATGTTCCTATCTAATGCATCATTATCGGATCAAACGGATTGCCATCAAGACCTTTGTACCTTTTTATTGCCTCTAATACCGGAGCTTGTACGTAGAAATGAATTTCTTCCAATCTTGATGAGATGGAGGAAGTATTGTTTGTTAGTTTCTTACGGAAATGGTTATGATTTTACTTATAACTCATTCGAGATGGTATGATGGTATTTTTTTTCCTAGGAGAAAGAGGCTTCAAAAAACATGGATGATTGGATCTCTTGGACTATCCGTTCTTTGAAGAAAGCATCGCCAACAAGTCTCAAAATTTCTCTTCGCTCAGTAAGGATTCACCATGCCCTTGATTTTAAATATTTAATTAGTTTTTTCATAAATTCATTCACATCATAAGCCAATATTTTACTCACTTGCATGTAAAGAAAAGAAAAAAAGCAAGCTTTCGGCGAATCACTTGATGATAGAACACAATAAAATAATAACATATTCTTTATAGCCATATATATATATATATATATAGAGAGAGAGAGAGAGAGAGAGGAAAGTTCAAAAGCGAACTTAAATTTGGTTGTGAACGTGAGGACAAATGAGAGCGCGACACGTGCCATATCCAGACTGAATAATGAAGGAAAATATCCAGACTGAATGTAGTATTATCTAGACTGAATGTAGTATTATCTAGACTGAATTTAGTATTATTCAATCTGAATGTAGTATTATTCAGACTGAATAACACTACATTAGTCTGAATATTTTCCTTCATTATTTAGTCTGAATATGACACATGCCGGTGCTCTCATTTGTCCTCACGTTCACAACCAAATTTGAGTTCTCGTTTGAACCCGCCCCTATATATTAGAAAAGGCAAGGATTATACAATAAATGATCTTCTCTTTTTATGGTCTTTTTATGGTAACAGATAAACAAGTAATCAAACCAATGGTGAGGAGTGCGTGTGAGTTTTCTCTTATATAATTATTATATACTTCCAATAAGATAAACAAATTGCTTGATTCGTTAAACTATTTTGTCATTGGCTTACAGATTAGAGAAGGGAGACTTCAAGGTGTTGGTCAATGTCTAATCCGTGAATACCGAATGGTTTGTACCGTCATGCGAGGAGAGTTCAGCAGGGATTTCATGGAGGTACCAATTTTGTACTTAATTTGTGCCCATAAAATCTCAATCTTTGACCAAACAAATGGCTTTAGAGTTCGGAGAAGTATTTTACTTTTAACCATGTCTTAAATACCCCTCACTAAATACAAGAGTCTTGCATATCCACATAACTATCATTAATTCTTTGTAATGATAACTATAGGCACTTAAGTAATTTTAACTTTTAGTCCTTCCAAAAGAGGTTGTAATGCCATTTTTCATGGAGTTAGGAATCTTGATGGGGAGTATTATTTTTACCACTTGAATTTTGTAGTCATACAAACCACATTTTTGTGTTTTAATGGCAAAATGCATCAAAATGTAACTAAGTCGCTATAGTTCCTATTTAGTGTAACAATTTTTTGTTCTCAATCAATGTGACAAAGTTTCAAAATCTTTTACCCATTTTGATCGGTAACTTGTTGATTTTGTGACATTTGATGATATAGATGTCAAGTTTATCACCTACTTCAATGTAACCCTTTTGTATACATTTCCTAAACCTTTCTTAAACGGGTATCCACGTCATCGAATGCTACAAGATAAGTGGGTTATCGGTCAAAATGGGTACAAAATAAAAAAAATTAAAACTTTGTTTCATCGATCGATAAAAACACTCTCCGTTCCTAAATAGGTACTAAGCTACACTTTGTTGCATTTTGATGTATTTTGAAAAAAGGCACACAATTATAGAAATATGTAAATGTTACACTTTTTTTATCTACAAAATGACATTTATACCCTCAATAATAGAGGGAGTAATTGAATTCCCCCATATCATAGTGAAGGGTAAAATTGGAAAGTTCAACCTGGGACAAACTAAAACAGAAACGTCGACACTTTTTTATTCTGGGACGGAGAAAGTATCAATCTGGAAAACAAAACTTTTCACTGTCTGTATATCAATTGTACTTTCTGCAACGAAAATGGTACCATCCTCCGGTTTTTCCTTCAAAAACCCTCTTTAACTCTTTCTTATGCAGGGATGTAGGGCATTGCTAATAGACAAGGATAAAAACCCAAAGGTAAACCACACTTCTGTATCCAACCATCGTGCACTCAAAAACCACTATCCTTAATATCTGCTAACTTTATTCTTCTTTCGATTTCTTTCTTTTAGTGGGAACCTTCAAAACTCGAGCTTGTGAGCGATCATATGGTTGATCAATACTTCACAGCAATAAAAGATGAAGATTGGGAAGATCTCAAACTCCCAGCCAGGTCAAACTTACCTTCACATGCCATTGCTAAGCTCTGACTCAGTAAGGACTGAACTATTTATCTTCTTTATGGTGTTAATGGCCTCGAAATTGTGATGATTAATGTCAAAAGCGTAATCATTTTATACTGCTTATTTGTAATAAAACCAAAGAAAAAACAAAATTAAATGAACCTGAATGTATCTCACTAGGAAATAGGGTATGAGGAGGGTAGGATGTATGCAAACTTACCTCTACCCCCCAGGGTAGTAAAAATGTAAATTTGTGACTACCCAATTGTCGTAAAAATGGCATTGCGTTCAATCGAATGCATATGCAGTACAAATTACTACATCACTATTTGTGGTAACTATGATTTAGGTTCACTTGTAATAAGCAAGGAGTTTAAGTTGTTTGGCAGTTGATGAATGATTTGATGCAGAATGATTAAGGGAATTTATCCGATGTATCTCGGTGCACCTCATCCTAATGTCAAGGTTGTAAAACTCGCTAGGCGGTAGTCGGGCGGCCGACCCCCTTGTAGCGAGTACTCGGCCTAGGCGGGGAGTACTCGGATTGGAATTTTTTATATATAAATTTTAAAATTATATATATATATATATATAGCATGTTCATAAATCATAAATAATCAAATATAAAGATAATTGTTCATAATACCCAAAATATATGTTTAAAAACACCAACATAATTGTTTGAAAATGCAAATACTTGAAATAAAAAGTTTAATGATTAGATATTTAGATTGATGCTCCGTCATCGTCTTGTCCATATTGTTCAATGATTTCAACACTATCCGACTCGTATTCAACTCCAATTTCCTCATTTGCTTCTTCTTCACTCTCCGACAAGAACTCTTTGTCAAAAAGTCCTCTCGATCTAGCACTTCTTCGAGGTCTTAAAACATCATCCGCACCCATGGCTTCATAAACCGTCTCCCAAGGTAGTCCCGGCTCAACTTCATCAACATCAACAATCCAATCTTGAGCCTCACTTGCATCCGGCGCTAGAAGCACCTCAAATTGTTTCTCCTTTCTTTTGTTGTTTTTCTCCATCAAGTTGGCATTAAATTGACCAAAAACAAGATTGTTCAATTTTGTTGCCTCTAACCTATTTCTCTTTTTTGTATGAATCTACAAAGTTAAAATTAAGAAACAAAATAGTCAAGTAAATATATATATAATAAATTACGTAATAAATGAAGTTAAAAGTTACTAACTCCTTCGAAGGCGCTCCAATTTCTTTCACATCCCGACGAACTAGTAGTTAAAGAAAGTATCTTCCTAGCAATCTTTTGCAAAATGAGGAGTTGAGCTACCATAACTGTCCCACCAATTTGCCATAATTTTAAAACAAACATATTATGAACATTGGTAAATTACTAAATTTGATAATTGATATAAAATAAATAAATATAAATTGAATTACCCGGATCATAATCGACATCGTTCACCTTACATCCTCTAAGCACAACCAGTCGGTCAAATTTTCCTTGTTTGCCCGTGTATGTTGACATGTCAGTCGTCAAGATTCGGTTTTGGAGTTCAAATTCTTCCGGATGCAAAATACCAACAACATCAATAATCGCATCTCTAGCATCGATATCATATTTGACCTCCTCATTATTATAAAGATAATATGGGTTTAAAAGGTAGCCCGTCAAATGTAGGTTTGTATCAAGCCTATCTTTCATCTTTGCTTCGATGATTGATATGACTCATATGCATTTTTGTTATTGCCCAAAGCATCAATGATCTCTTTTTTTGCCCTTAGAAGCTTACCATATATAAAACCCATGGACGGCTTCCAATCAGCATCCACCGTACGGAGAACTTTGACTAAAGGTGCAAAAACTTTCAAACATAAAGTTACACCGGCCCAAAATGAGGGATTTACAACGGTTGCATAAGCGGTTTTCCCTTTCACCGTCTTACAGAATTACATTTGTTCCATTCCAGTAGTAAACATTTGCCTAAGTTGAGCCTTCTTGTCGGCCAAACTTTGTAAAGTAAGAAAAGCTGAGGCAAATCTAGTGACTCCCGGTCTCACAATGTCTCTTTTCTTTGTAAAATGCCTCATCAAAGATAATGTTTTGTGATGGGCATAAACAAACACCGTAAACTTTTTTGCGTGATCAAGGGTTTTCTTATACATTGGTATCTCACCAATAGCTTCAAAAAGACAAAAATAAATGAATAAATATCTTAAACACAACTAACAATAAATAATTAAATATAAAAAAGAACACCGTTAAAATAAATACCTTCAAGCATAAGATTAACGGTATGTGTAGCACATGATGTCCAAAAGATTGTTAGCCTCTTCAACTTCAACAACTTTGCCGCTCCCATGTTATTAGAGGCATTGTCGGTCACAACTTGAACAACGTTTTCGGAACCAACTTCTTCGACGCATTTATCAACATACTCGAATATGACCTCACTTGTGTGAGCTACATCGGAGAATTCTTTCGAAGATAAAAAGACGGTCCCTAACTTTGAATTCACACACAAATTCATGATGCTTCTTCTTTTTCTATCGGACCATGCTTCCGTCATAATGGAGCATCCAATCGACTTTCATTCATCTTCGTACGGTTTCAACAAATTTTTTGTTCTTTCAACCTCCTTTTTTAAATAAGTCTCTCCAACCTCATATCTTGTTGGCGGTGGCATCCTAGGCCCATATTGGCCAACCGCCTCCAACATCGTCTTGAAGGAATCCCTTTCGAACGCGTGAAATGGAATCGCACATTCATAAACCCACCTACAAATGTATTCTTTCGTGCGAATCATCCTTTCTTTTCGAACAATACTAGAAAGATCATCTTGTTGTTTGCTCTTTCCCTTATCCAAAACATCTTCGGGGTGTTTCATAGCAAATCTATCCATTGGACCAAAAGTACGAGATGACTTTAAGCTTCCAAAAGTCTCCTCCATTTCATCAACGTCAATCGGTTGGTTACTACCGATGTTCACATCCGCTCTTAAAGTGTTATAATCATCTTCCTTAACCTTCTTTTTGCCTTTAACTTCGTCTAATGCACTTCGACACTTAATTTGATCCTCTTTTGTAGATATAGGACATGCGGTAACATTCCCGGGGATTCTAGCAATGTGATGCTTCATTCTATTAACTCCTCCGGACATAGCTTTCCCGCATAAAATACATTTTACTTTATCCATATTGTTGGGATCGATCAAGATTGCATATTCCCACCCAACATCGTTCGATTTCCGTTTACGTTCTTTACAAATGGTAGAATCGACGGATGAAGCCGTTGATGATGCCATAAACTAAATGTCTAAACCAAAATACCAAATTTAGGGTAAAGTAAAATTACTCAAATAGTCATGTAAATTACTCGAATGGTCAAGTAAATTACTCAAATATAGGGTGAAATAAACAAAAACTTACTCAAACTAAACAAACAAAACTCAAAGACAAAAAAAAATTACTCAAATTTAGGGTAAAATTATAAATATGACCATGGGATGGGATGGGACTGAGTGCTAACCTGAGAGAGGCTGAGACTAAGAGAGACGCCGGCGGCGGAGCGACGGGCGGCGAAGCGACGGGCGGCGGAGCGACGGGCGGCGGAGCGACGGGCGGCGGAGCGACGGGCGGCGAAGCGACGGGCGGCGGAGCGATGGGAGGCAGAGGAGAGGAGATGGAGGCAGAAGGGTTTCAGCTTTCACGCTTCTTTTTTGACGATGGAGGCAAAAGAAGCTGATTGTTTGGTTTTTAAAACAAGAAATAAAAAATTAACAGTTTTGGTCCTCTATGTGTTAAATTTGAGCTTTTTTAACCCTTTGACCGACTTGGACCGCCTTGGACCGCCTAGCCCGATTAATCGCCCGAGTTGGCCGAGTTGGCCGAGGACCGAGTTATTAGGCCGAGCTGGTCGAACTCCCCTCGGTTGAATGCCGAGGACCGAGTACTCCCCGAAACATTGTTGTTAGATAGTAACTTAATGATACAGAAAACAACTTATCCAATAAGATTATATGGAGTGAGCTTTATGGAGAAAGCCAAGTTTTTTCCCAACCTTGCCCATCCCAGTTAAAAGACAAGACATGCTCATTGTATCTGTGCATAAATCCTCCCAAACAAAAACCCCCTTAATCTATACAGACAAATTAATCCACATAATAAAACCAACCAAACAGTCCCTGGTTAAGGACTAGTCCCTTGGGCATGATAACAATTATACGAACATGTTTTTTTGACTTGGACCATTGGCAACATAGTTGGCCTTACCATAACTTGAAGCCAAGGTGGTATTCTAACCATCTTGCTTGCTTGCTCGAAAACTTCTTTTTGTGTCCGATGGTAGTTGATTTCTTTTTTTCATGGTTACAAATGTCAATAAACCAAATAAAACCAAACAAACTCAATTATCTGGGTGTGGAGTCTGGGAGGTAAGATGTATACATAATTGACATTTACTTAAGAGAGTAGAACGATTGTTTTGTGAAAACCATTGACTAATAAAAAGTTATCAAATGGAAAAAGACAAATATGCTAACATTTAAAAAGCTAGAGGTTTAGAAATGTCAATGGTTCAACAATTTGCATGTGAATTGTGTCAACGAAAGAGGTATCTAGATATGCCCACAAGTGTATGTTGAAAAATTATGATTTAAAAACAATCAAGATTAAGTCTAAAATATAAAGTTTACACCTTTGTATAAATAGACATTAAAACAAATATAGAAACTTTAATAAAACCGATTGTGAATTAAAAGTTCGGGACGGAAACCAAACCAACAACTCAAAGGACTTGAATCTATCCTCCTCGGTAGATTCAATGCTAGAAAGGAGTAGAAGCAGAATGTTTACAAAGTGAATGAAAGTAAATACAATGCAGAAAATAAAACCAACCTGGAAATGAGATCAAAGCACGTGACGGTAACGAACTGTGTAGTTTGTGAAAATCTGTCCTTAAGGTTTTATACGACCACCATTTACGCTGTCGGCTACCGGATCGCAAAGCCCCAGGATTAATGTAGTACGGATTTCAAATATCAACATCCTGATATCAAAACTAAAGCAAGATCGATGGCAGAACCGTAGGTAGAATGAGAGAGCAGAAGGCAGAAGTGAGAGAGGATTAGAGGTTGCGATTTCTATTTTCGAGTGTCACAAAAAGTTCGTTTAATCCAGTATTTATACCGGATTAAAACCCTAAACCCTAACTTAATCCCCAAGAATAGGGATTGAGATAGACTTAGCCACGTCTTTTAAAGCCACGTTTTTTATTAGTTACCAGATATTAATTTAAATTAATTTGAATAATAAATTAATGTTAACTAACCAACTGATATGACTAATTCAAAGAAAAACGTGAAGTTAATAATTAAAAATCGTGGTCAAACAGTTTATAATAAAATAACATAAACCTATATCTCTTTCTCAGAAAATTGTATCAAAAAGATACTCGGTAGCTCGGGGCGAGGCTCACTCTGCTCCGATGCGGCGGGTGAAGTGCAAAGTGCGCCTCCTCGCACCGCTCTGCGAAATCCCACGCCCGCGTCCTCGGTCACGGGCACGTGCGCGCGTTGGGTTTTCCTCTCATGACCTCCACCATGAGCCCATCAACTTCTTCATAGCCCACTAGGAGATTAAGCCTTATAAGTTACTCTTCATTTCAATTTTCTATCTATGTGGGATGGAAGAAAATCTTCCAACCTCACACATAATTTCCAACAATCCCCCACCAGGTTGGAAAGTTTGGAAAGTTTTCTGACATTCATAGTAGACGATGTCACAGAGATGTCACTAAGATTAAACCATGTTTTATGTAAGTATGCAAGGAGGGATCAATTCATTGGTATCCTTAGGATTTAAACCTTGAATCTTGTGATTACTCCGAGTTACCTACACACCTTATCTTACATGCTTGTTTTCTCACAGAGCGCGAATATGGTCATGCGTTAAACCCTATTTCATGACCTTCTAGAAGAAGAACCAATATTCTTCATTTGAGGCGGCACCACCTCTCAATCATATAGGCAAAGTTTTATAACATCTTCGTTGCTAAGATGCTTCTAAACTTTGTTAAGAGCTTAACTCAACCTCATTCTCGGCAATGCCGTACTATCTATTACCATATATGGATCTATCAGTCGATAGTACCTTCTATCAATTAGTGACTTGTTGTTACCCTTTACACTCGGTAGGTAGGAGCACTAAATCAAAGTTGGGTTTCTATCACTAATTGATTCTACGTGGTTTCAGACCCATGTCTCTGGTAGTTGATCCTACCAAGTCTCGTCTCAGAGGCTTGGTTGGCGGATCTGCCAACTTCCCATAAGACTTGGCATACACACTACTTATGGTACCATCATCAATTAATTGTCTCACGAATTTATGTCGGAGACCTATATGTCGCAACTTCCTATTATACACGACATTGTATACTTTTGATAGTGTGGCCTCACTGTGACAATACATGGGAATAGAAGGAGTTGGTCGAGGCCACATATGAATATTTGTTAATAGAGCATTCAGCCTCTTTGGACGTTGCAGCTAATGCAATAAGTTCGGCTTCCATAGTCGAATGGGCTATACACGATTCTTTCTTGCCAAAAAATTACCCCACCAACATATATCCACCCACTTGTAGATTTAGAATCAATAGAGTGATATATCCAACTTGCGTCGGAATACCCCTCCAAGATTCCTGGATGTGTCGTATATGTTAACTTTAGATCACTGGTTCTTTTTAAGTTACCCAATACTCTACTAACAGCTTTCCAGTGATCTGGACCAGGATTGCTCGTATATTGACTCAGTCTACTCACCGCAAAAGCAATATCCGGTCTAGTGCAATGCATTGCATACATCATGCATCCTACTGTACTAGCATACTCTAGTTGAGCCACTTCTCTACCAGAGTTTTTATCAAGTTTCACCCTTGAATCGAATGGAGTGAGATTGACTTAGAGAGATGTTGAAACTTAGTCAGCTCCTTTATATTCAGATGTTGAAACTTAGTCTGCATCTTCTCTATGTAGTGGGATTGACTTAGAGAGATTTGAGATGCTGACCTTTTGACTTTTATTCCAAGAATGGTATCTACCTCTCCAAGATCGTTCATCTTAAAGTTCGCGGGTAAGTAGCTTTTAGTTTCAAAGATACCTTCTAGATTGGTTCCTATGATCGACATATCATCTACATAAAGACAAATAATCACAGTTTTGCGCATTTTGAGTAAAATGCATCCGTTGGCCCCATTATGTTGGAACCCGAAAGAGGTGATAGTCGTATCAAATCTTTCATGCCACTGTTTGGGAGCTTGTTTTAACCCGTATAGAGATTTAACAAGTGTACACACTTTGTTCTCTTGTCCGTGTACCACAAACCCTTCGGGTTGTCCATATAAACCTCCTCGTTTTGGATAGCCATTTAAAAAGGCTGTCTTCATATCCACTTGATGAATGTACATACCTTTTATGGTTGAAATTGCTATAAGAGTTCGAATAGAATTAATTCTAGCAACTCGAGCATTAGCTGTCAAAATAATCGACTCCCTCTCTCTATCTATACTCTTTAGCCACCAATCTAGCTTTAAAGGCAGAAATAGAACAATCTGGATGTAGCTTTCTTTAGAATATCCATTTGGAACCTATCGGTTTTGCTCCCTTGGGTAAATCAGACAATTCCCAAGTACCATTTCCCATAATAGAGTCCATTTCGTCAGTTATTGCTTCTTTCCACAATGGAGCATCCCTTGAAGACATGGCCTCTTTAAAAGTCTTAGGATCATCTTCTATATTGATGGAGAAAATGACCTCTCTCGTCATTGTCTTTTGTGTTCCTTCTACTAAGTATGAGAAAAAAAAATCATCTCCTAGACTTTCCTTTTTTCTTGCTCTTGTACTTATTCATGGTTTGTCAACCTTATTTGAGGTTTTCAAACTCTCATCACGAGATGTGCAATGAAGATTAGAGGCCAATGGTGGTTCTGAGTTTTCAGCATCATCTGAATACTTATCTTCAATGAACTCCACGTCTCTGGATTCTACTATGACTCCTGATTCTGTCCAATAATCTATAAGCCTTGCTATTTCTGGCATATCCAACGAATATGCTTTTAATAGCACGGACCACTAATTTAGATATTTTTGGATCAGAGGTTTGGTAGTAGGCAATACATCTCTAGACTCTAAAATATTTAAGATCTGATTTCCTTCCTTTTCAAAGTTCATATGGACTGGTTGGAATCATATGACTAGTGATTCTGTAATCAACTCTAGAATTTAATTCGCAAATATCTGAATGAATCAACTCTAGAATTGATGTTTTCCGTTTGACCGAAGAAAAGATTTCTTTGTGAACTTTGATTTTACACAAGTTTCACATTTTCCAAAATCTTTGTTGTCAATTTTAATTAAACCTTTATTTTACATTTTTTCCAATATTTTTTACATTAGTATGCGCTAACCGTTTGTGCCATAAAGAAATAGCGCCAACAAAATAATTCAAAGGTTTAACTTTATTGAAAGAATCAGGAATTACATCAACATGAGAAACGAAAAAACCAACTTGATCACTAACAACCTCAACATTGCTATCCGTTGTTCCACTGGTCCGACATCATCATCCTCCTTCAAATTTAGGCGATACAACCCAAGTTGGTGGTATCCCTTACCAACAAAAATTTTCCTTTTCTAAATCATGAGTTTTCCAGACTTTATGTTGAGTCCAAACCCGTTTGTATCGAGTCTACAATGAGCCACCAAATTATTGTTGATAAAAGGCACATGTAGAACATCTCAAAAGGTGACCGTCTTGCCAGAAATGAAATTGAGTAGCGCTATTCCAATACCAATGACATCCGTCTGGTCGTTGTTTGCCACTATTATTTGCTTGCTTTCTCTCACTAGTCCATACTCAACAAACTTAGGTCTGGTATCACACATATGAATTGTGGCACCAGTGTCAAAGTACCAACCTCCTCTTGCAGCCACAATTCGGGTTGAAGCCTCTGATATCATGTCGATCTCATCCATCTGTAGGCTTGCTACAAGGGATTGAATTTCCTCAAATGTATTTGCAGTTGGGGTCCTGATTTCCTTTGTTTGCATTCCTTAGCATATAGTGTCCTACCTCTCTGCAGACGTGACACTTTCCGGACCTCTTCACATGTTGGCCGGAATTGGAGTGTTAACCAGACCTCTTGAAACTATTCTTTTAGGGACCCAACTTCCACTTTTTGCTTGGTCCCCCATTTCTATATCCCCCAAACCTTCCATTTCCTTTGCTACCAGCCTGCACGCTATTAGCACTCATGATTGACTTGCCTCTGTTATCCGGATTTCGGGACCCTTCCTCGATCCGTAAGTGTCTAGTCAAATCGTCCAAAGAATAGTCTTCGGATTTATGCATCATCCGTTTTGAAAAGTCCTTCCAAGACTGGGGTAGTTTATCAATTACCGCCCCTACTTGGAAGATTTCGGGAAGAGTTATGGAAAACATTTTTAATTTATTAACCAATACTTGGAGTTCGTGAACTTGCTCCAAGATAGGTTTATTATCGTCAACCATTTGGAATCTCAAATATTGAGACACAAGATATTTATGTGTTCCATCTTCTTGTGCCTTATATTTGTATTCCAAGGCTTTCCAAAGTTCTCTAGCATAGGTAATAGGAGAGTGCAAGTCAAACAACCGGTCGGATAAAGCATTTTTTATATGTCCGCAAGCAAGAGTTTCCTCTTCCTTGAGGATCAAGCGTTGCTTCTCCGGTTCAGATATTTTAGCTCTATCCGGTTGTTTACTATGTCCTGGACCCAAACTTGAAACCTATCCCTGAGAATCCGGTCCCCGCGGGAGTGCAAGTCAAACAACCGGTTGGATAGAGCATTTTTTATATGTCCGCAAGCAAGAGTTTCCTCTTCCTTGATGATCAACCGTTGCTTTTCCGTTCAGATATTTTAGCTCTATCTGGTTGTTTACTATGTCCTGGACCCAAACTTGAAACCTATCCCTGAGAATCCGGTTCCCGAGGCGGGGAAACAACCGGATAGAGCTAAAATAGCCGAACTAGATAAGCAGCGACTGATCCAAGGAAGAGGAAACTCTTGCTTGCGGGCATATAAAAAATGCTCTATCCGACCGGCTGTTTGACTTGTACTCTCCTATTACCGATCCTAGAGAACTTTGGAAAGCCTTGGAATACAAATGTAAGGCACAAGAAGATGGAACAAACAAATATCTTGTGTCTCAATATTTGAGATTCCAAATGGTTGACGATAAACCTATCTTGGAGCAAGTTCACGAACTCCAAGTATTGGTTAATAAATTAAAAATGTTTTCCATAACTCTTCCCGAAATCTTCCAAATAGGGGCGGTAATTGTTAAACTACCCCTGTCTTGGAAGGACTTTCAAAACGGATGATGCATAAGTCTGAAGACTATTCTTTAGACCATTTCACTAAACACATAGGATCGAGGAAGAGTCCCGAAATCGAGACAAAAGAGGCAATTCAATCATGAGTGCTAACAGCGTGCAGGTTGGTAGCAAAGAAAAGGGAAAGTCTGAGGGATCTAGAAATGGGGGACCAAGCAAAAAGTGGAACTTGGGTCCCCAAACAAAAAGTTTCAATAGGTCTGGTCAACACTCCAATTCCGGCCAACATGTGAAGAGGTCCGGAAAGTGTTACGTCCGCGGATTGGCGGGACACTATGCTATGCAAACAAAGTAAATTAGGAACCCCGGCTGCAAAAACTTTTGAGGAAATTCAGTCCCTTGTAGCAAACCTGCAGATGGACGAGATCAATTTGATATCAGAGGCTTCAACCAGGATTGTGGCGGCAAGAGGAGGTTGGTACTTAGACATTGGTGCCACGGTTCATGTGGGTGGTACCAGATTTAAGTTTGTTGAGTATGGACCGTGAGAGAAGGCAAGCAAATAATAGTGGCAAACAACGGTCGGACGGATGTTGTTGGTTTGGGAACAGTGCTACTCAATTTCACTTCTGGCAAAACGGTCACTCTTAGAGATGTTCTACATATGCCTTCTATCAACAAGAATTTAGTGGCTCATTGTAGATTCGATACAAACGGGTTGGGACTCAACATAGATTCTGGAAAACTCGTGATTTACAAAAAGAGAATTTTTGTTGGTAAGGGATACCACCACTTTTTGTATCGCCTAAATTTGAGGGAAGATGATGAGGCTGGACCGAGTGGAACAACGGATAGCAATGTTAATGTTATTAGTGATCAAGTTGGTTTTTTTGTTTCTTATGTTGATGTAATTCTTAATTCTTTCAATAAAGTTAAATCTTTGAATCATTTTGTTGGCTCTATTTCTTTATGGCCCAACCGGTTAGCGCATACAAATGTAAAAAATATTGAAAAAAATGTAGAATAAAGGTTTAATTAAAATTGATAACAAAGATTTTGGAAAATGTGAAACTTGTGTAAAATCAAACTTTACTAAGAAATCTTTTCCTTTGGTCAAACGGGAAACATCAATTCTAGAGTTGATTCATTCTGATATTTGCGAATTAAATGGAATAATTACTCGTGGAGGTAAAAGATATTTCATTACATTTTGCGATGACTTCAACCGGTTTTTACAAGTTTATTTATTACACTAAAAAATGAAGTTTTTGACGCTTTTAAACTTTACAAAGCTGAAGTAGAAAATCAACTCGACAAATGAATAAAATTACTTCGATCAGACCGAGGTGGTGAATACTTTAATCGAGAGTTTGATACATTTTGCGAAGAGAATGGAATCAAACATGAATGCACCTCACCATTTCCCTCTCAACAAAATGGTTTGGAGAAAATAAAGAATCACACCTTTGTTGAAATGGTCAACTGTATGTTGAACCAATCAGGTCTGCCAAACAATTTATGGAGAGAAGCCTTAATTACTGCTTCATATCCATAACAGAATCACTAGTCGTATGATTCCAACCAATCCATATGAACTTTGAAAAGGAAGGAAAGCAGAACTATTTTAGAGTCTGGAGATGTATTGCCTACTACCAAACCTCTGATCCAAAAAGATCTAAATTGGTTGCCCGTGCTATTAAAAGCATATTCGTTGGATATGCTAGAAATAGCAAGACTTATAGATTATTGGACAGAATTAGGAGTCATAGTAGAATCCAGAGATGTGGAGTTCTTTAAAGATAAGTTTCAGATGATGCTGAAAACTCAGAACCAACATTGGCCTCTAATCTTCTTTGCACATCTCGTGGTGAGAGGTCGAAAACCTCAAATAAGGTTGACGAACCACGAAGAAGTACAAGAGCAAGAAAAGAGAAAAGTCTAGGAGATGATTTTTTTCTCATACTTAGTAGAAGGAACACAAAAGAATGTGACGAGAGAAGTCATTATTTCCATCAATATAGAAGATGATCCTAAGACTTTTAAAGAGGCCATGATTTCAAGGGATGCTCCATTATGGAAAGAAGCAATAACTGGAAATGGACTCTATTATGGGAAATGATACTTGGGAATTGTCTGATTCACCCAAGGGAGCAAAACCCATTGGTTCCAAATGGATATTCAAAATAAAGCTACATCCAAATAGTTCTATTTCTGCCTTTAAAGCTAGATTGGTGGCTAAAGGGTATATATAGAGAGAGGGAGTCGATTATTTGGACACCTATGCTCCAGTTGCTAGAATTAGTTCTATTTGAACTTTTATAGCAATTTCAGCCATAAAAGGTATGTACATTCATCAAATGGATGTGAAGACAACCTTTTTGAATGGTTGTTTTAGCTATACTAGTATCTCCTTCATTGAATTTCTCAAGAATCTTGTCCACGTAATGTGTTGGACTTAACACTAGACCATTTTGGGTTCTTGTGATCTTGACTCCAAGAATCTTATTCTCTTAACCCATGTCTTTCATGTCAAACTTAGATGTCAGCATGTCCTTCGTGGACCTTATTATTTTGTCATCACTGCCAATGATAAGCATATCATCAACATATAAATATAAGATGACATAACCATGAGTGGTGTTTTTCATATAAACACATTTATTACACCCATTTATCTTAAAATTGCTTTCTAACATGGCTTGATCAAATTTTTGATGCCATTGTTTTGGAGCTTGCTTAAGGCCATACAAGGATTTAACAAGTTTGCAAACCTTGTTCTCTTGCCCTAGGGCAACGAATCCCTCAGGCCGCTCCATATAGATTTCTTCTTATAAATCTCCATTTAGAAAAGAAGTTTTCACATCCATTTGGTGAATTTGCATATTTCTAATAGTTGCAATAGCTAGCACCAACCTAATGGATGTTATTCGCGTTACTGGCGAATACGTATCAAAGTAATCTAGACCTTCCTTTTGTCTGTATCCTTTAATTACTAATCTTGCCTTGTCAATACTACCTTCAGTTTTCATCTCTCTTAAAGATCCGACGGTAACCTAGTGGCTTACAACCCGGAGGTAGGTCCACTAGTTCCCATGTATGATTTTGTAAGATAGAATCTATCTCACTCTTGATTGCTTCTTTCCACTGAAGTCCTTCAGAAGAAGTAACCACCTCACGATAGGTTTTTGGTTCACTTTCTATCATGTAGGTGACGAAATCGTTACCAAACGATTTTTCAATCCTAGCCCGTTTACTTCTTCTAGGTTCTACCTCTTCTTTTTTCTAAGATAAAGCTTGTTTATCTTCTCGAACAATTACTTTATCTTTAGAAGGTGAGATTTCTTTTTCCTTGTTCAAATAAGGAAATACATCTTCGAAGAATGAAGCATTTCTTGATGCCATAATTGTATTCTTGTATATCTCAGGATTTTTAGAATCATACACAAGAAACCGATATGCACTACTATTAAAGACGGTTTTTATTTCTTTAATAGGATACATAAGTTTTATAAAAATAACTATTCTACCTTTTTTGAGGTACAGGGTATCCTTTTGGATCTTATCTTTGTATGAGGTGTACTGAATTCGTCTGATTTGATTTATATAAGTATTATGTTTTTCAGTAATATAACTTCATAGTTCATAGTTTTGCATTTAACATAAAAAAATCAATGATAAAGATATAAATAATGTCTCAGCGTCTTTCAAATTACTTTCACATATAATTTAAAAAAAAGTGAAGCTAATAACGATGATTAAGAAGAATGTTAACACAGAGTGATTGTTAAATATTATTTCCTCTATTCGAAAATAGATATCCACAATGAAAAAGGCACGCAACTTTATGTGTAGTCATTATACTTTTAAATTAACAAAATAACATTTTTACGTGTAACTGTAGAGAGAAATTTTCTCTTTCACAAATATAAAATGAAAAAGTAGACATTTAGTTTTGGAAAGTGGACATTTTTTATTATGTTAAATTAAAATAGTAATGTATACACTTATCTTTTGGAACGAAAGTATAAAACTTTATTCGAGTCTTCTAAAATTAGTATAGAAGAATGAATTATTTGTGTCGATATTTTTACCGGTTATTTTTTATCTTTTGGAACAAAAGTATAAAACTTTATTCGAGTCTTCTAAAATTAGTATAGAAGAATGAATTATTTGTGTCGATATTTTTACCGGTTATTTTTTATTTCAAGTATGTTTATAGCTTTTTTATGGTATTAAAACCTATATTTTAATAAGTATGATTTTTTATTTGGATTTAATTTTATATATATTTTTGGTTTGTGCATTTGTTTTACGTAGTTTTCATATATTTTTTAAATTCTATATTGTTATGAATTGCTTTTTTGTTTTTATAAATTTTATAATATTGAAAATATAATCCATGATTCTTAAAATGTAAGTGTATATATGTATGTATATGTGTTTGTATGATGTATATACATGGATAATCTTTTACTTGTTCATATGTTCATCATTATTGGTATAATTTTGTAAATCAAATTGTTGGTTTATTGATTTAGTTTTTCTTGTTAAATATAATAAGACAAAATCAATCAAAATGCAGCTAATTTGTCTTGGGAGGTTTTATCTAGGGGGTGTTTGGATGGGCTTATTAACTTATAACTTATTATCGGTCTTGAAAAGTGCTTATGAAAAACTAATAAGTTAAAATTTTTGACTTCTTAAAAAATGATTTATTTCCGATTTGCCACCGGATAAGTTGTTTTACCCAAACACTCAAAATGACTTATTACCGGTGCCACACCGGAATAAGTCAATAAGTTGTTTTGATAAGCTCAAACAAACACCCCCTAGTATCACAAGTTTTTTTTTCTTAATCGATGCAGACAAAGTATTATAAATTCATATTTCAACTCATAACCTCTTAATTTTATAACATTTGATGATATAAATCTTATATTTATTATCTTATTCGCCGTAACTCTTTCATAGCCCCAAGATGCCTTCCGTTTATTGCTCACACCTGATCCACCGTCTCCACTTCTTACATTCACTCCTGGAAATTGAAACAAGAAAACAAGTTGCAACTTCCCAGTGTGTTGTACTCAATCTCACGGTATGTCTGGTTACTGAGTCTGCTAGATATCTACATCATCAAATGTAACAAGATGAACACGTTAGTCAAAAGTCAAAATGAGTACAACATAAGAGTCGTTGAAATTGCTACATCGATCACGATAAACAAATTCTTCATTATACTAAATAGTTAAACCCAATTTTGTTTCATTTTAATGTGTTTTTTCCTAATAGAATATTTTCGGTTGAAAGTATACATCTAAGAGGGTGCGGACCTATGAAGTATGAAGGATCCAGGAGGGTATCGTGCACCTTTTCAATCGATTGTAGTTAGTAGAATTTTTGGGGTATGAACGATGCACACTTTAAACTTAGAGGGGTACTTCGAGATATTTAAAAATGGAAATGAAAATCAACCAAAGAACCCAAAAAGTCCATCGAAATCAACGAAAAAACCGTAAAAATAATCCCTTGAAACTGTGGAATTTGACTAAAAATACATTTAGGTAACGCCTATGACGTAATCTTGTGCCTTGCACAAAAGGACGGTTATTCTCCAAGGGTTGGGTTCAGGTGAGAATGAGAGTTAAGGTGAGAAGCGGTAAGAAGGGATCTCCACCCTTGGATGCAGATTAGGATGCGATGCACTAAGATAAGATGCACCAGATCAATCCTCTTATGAAGCACAATTCATGGGAGGGTTTGAGATTAAAGGTGATTGTTAATGCCAAAAATTGACTTAACGGTGAGTTAATGATTTGGACTTTTATCAACTAAAGAAAGGAAATCTATCCGAAAAACAAATAAGCAAAAGAATAAATAACACAGAGAGTTGTTGACGCGGAAAACTCCCTTTCAGAAGAAAAACCGCGGATGATCGAAGATATCGTCGATGCACTACCGAAATATGACGCCAAACAGGGACGTCGGCCTTAGCAATGATAAACAAGATCACAAGTAACGATAATATGAAATATATGCAGACGGTCGCGAGTCTACAATAGTTTTCGTGACTTGCAATATCGTTATCGTGAGTTGTAGTGTAGTTGTTGTGAGTTCTCCAGGATATTCCCAGAGCCTTTTCTATGTTTTTCCAATGCCCTCTTTAGTTGATTTGGGTTGAGCTTTTATACTTGGATTCGTATGGGGCAACGACTTGAAACGGTTGAACGGTTATCCCATGATTTCGCTTTGTATTCAATCCCTCATAATGTCTTCTGTTTGTAACTGAAATTGTCATAAACACTGGATAACGGTCATAACAGATTAACACTAATGGAGTTAGTTAACGGAGTTAGAACCTCGTTAGTCAGGTTATAACGAATCCTGACGGTGTTAACGACCGTTAACTTTTGGTATAACAGTGATCAAGGGGCCAGATCTTTTCTCCAAATTGAAAGATTTTTCTCGGATAAAACCATGTCAACTTTACCACACATGACCAAACTGCAATTTTACAGGCATTTAATCTATCTTAATGCTGCACTCATTGGATAAAAATTCTAGGTGTACTAGTAATATAAGATGCGTACGATTACATAACTAATTGTATAATTGACTCTTTAAAATCAACAATATTGCTTTGATTGCTATATGTCTTATGGTTGTGATATTCTATTTCTATGCCACTTGAGAAAGGAAAAAGTGTGCGGTTCATATGTTAGTTCAAGTTTCAAGATGAGATCATGGATGACATACATATTGGAGCAAAAGACAATAGGAGTGTTAAAAAAACAAAATACTGAGTCGAATCCTTTCATCCCAAAAAAAAAAAAAAAAGGTATTTATGGATTGGTTTCGGTTTTAATTTATATCTATCGGAGGGTACTACTCGACCCAAACCATATATATATAAATATATAGGCTCCTTCAAGTGTTAACTAATTTATTTGTGTTAACCGTGTTAACCCATCGTTCACTGGTAAACACGATGCTCGCATACTGACGAACACGATGTTCGTTCACTGATGAATGGTGTTCACCAGTGAACGAGCATGGTGTTCACCAGTGAACGATGGGTTAACACGGTTAACACAAATTATTGGGTTAACACAAGAAGTCACCTATATATATATATGTATGTATATATATATATATATAGAGAGAGAGAGAGAGAGAGAGAAAGAAAGAGAGGGGAAAATTCAAAATGCAAACTCAAATTTGGTTGTAAACGTGAAAACAAATGATAACGTGACGCGTGTCTGAGTGTAATATTATCCAGACTGAATAAAGAAGGAAATATTCAGAGTGAATAATAGTATTATGCAGTCTGAATAATACTACATTCAGTATTATTTAGTTTGAATATGACACGTGTCACGCTTTCATTTGTCCTCACGTTCACAACCAAATTTGAGTTCTCATTTGAATCCGCCCCTATATATATGTATATATAGATAGAGATTCATGCCATGACGGTAACAATTTACGAGAATGCGAGGACAATCCTCAGCCAATTATTTTGTACATGAAAATTTTCATGTACAAAATCACATATGATACACATACAAAATCATATATGATTAGCCGAGACTTTTCCCGCAACAAAGGTCGCGTGTATCATTTTTGATGCTAGTACAAAATCACATATGATTTTGTACATGAAAAAAAATTCATTTACAAAATGATTGGCTGATAATTAATGTCCTCGTATTCTCGTAAATTGTTACCGTCTTCGCATGAACCCGCCTCTCTCTCTCTCTCTCTCTATATATATATATAGAGAGAGAGAGAGAGAGAGTATATATATATATAGAGAGAGAGAGATAGAAAGAGGCGGGTTCATGCAAAGATGATAACAATTTACGAGAAGAACACATTTCATTATGAATATGGAAGTGTTATTAATCGTGAATCACATGTTAATGATGAATATGGATGTGTTATTCATCATGAATCACTCATTCATGATAAATAAATATCTTACAATATTAATGATGAATATTATGTCTATATTTCTTATGAATATACCACGTGCCTAGCTATGGATGATTCCTGGGTAACCTCCTAATTTAGGTTCGATTCGGTTCAACCTATGGCTCGGTTAGGCTACCAAGGAATCCATCTCACGCGTTTCAGTTCACATCTTCCCTACCATCAAACCAAAGCAAACCATGATCGAACACCCCTTTAAAAATAATTAGCAAATACAATACAAAACATTAAGGGTCCGTTTCGTTTGCGGGATTGTTTTTGAAGGATTTGGATTTCATGGAAGGATTTGGATTTAGAGGGATTTGGATTGGAATGGATTTGAAAACCATAAGTGTGTTTGTTTAGTAGGATTTGCAATGGAATTGGATTTCCATTATTTATAAATAATTTATATAAAAATATAAAATATTATAAAAATTATTAAATTACATTTTTATTATAAAAATTATTACAAAACAAATGTTTTTAACATTTTAAAAACATTATTTCATATAAATCCTACGAAATCTCGTGAAACCCCGAGCATCCGTCAAGGATTTTAAAATCCTATGTTTGTTGGATTTCAATTGAATCCTAGGATTTTAAATCCTTATCATTTTGTAAATTAACCAAACACAGAGATGGATTGGATTTAAAATCCAAATCCCTCAAAATCCAATCCAATTCTGCGAACCAAACGCGCCCTAAGAAACCAATTCAAATTTCAACGTTTTTAAGTAATCTTTTTGTATTCCACAATTATTAACCACTAAAACTCAAATTTAAATTTCCATATGCTACGATTATAGCTTCTTATTTTCCTACGATGGTAACCAGTGGTAGCACAAAAATGAGTCACGGTACTAATAACACCATTAATAATAATAAAAATTACACTACTATGAGCAAATTCAATGGCGGCATGGGCCACCACTATGACCTTAATAACTCTGCACATGTGCACCAACTAAGTTAGAATTCAACACTATTCCTACTTTGATGATAAATCAAGTAAGCATAATGGAATTTAGAAACAATTGCTCACAATTTCGTCACATCTTGGATGATCTATTTAACTATCTATTAACTTCATGAGAAATGTTTGTACTCACTTTGTTTTCCAATACGATAACAGTCTATTCCCTTATAGAATTTGGTATTATAAAACGGTATCAATAAATCGATACCGTACCATACAATATATATAGAAAAAGAAAGACAAGTAAATTTTAATTTTTTAAAGATTAAAAAGGGTTCATAATTTAGGGGTGCTAATAGGGGTGAGCATCGGAACCGGGTACCCGCATTTGGAACCAGAACCGTTCCGGAACTGCCGGTTCCAGAATCAGAACCGATGTGATTGGTTTCTATTCCGGTTTCTAAAATAAGGAACCGATCATGACCGATTCTGGTTCTTATTTTCTTGGAACCGTTACCCGTACCCGGTCCCATTGAGTACCCAGAACCGGAATCAATGATACACGTTAATTTTAAATTAAAAAATATTTATATATGTTAAGTGTACACGACTTGACGTGAATTATTATGTAAGTCGGTTTGTTGCTATTTAGGCTCAAATTTTATAGTTTATTTATGTAATAATTAGTGTTTATGTCGGATTAGTTTTGACTATTTGTTGTATATATTACTTTAAGTTGGTAATTTTTTATCGGATTAGTTTTGTAGTTTATAATTACATTTTTTATCGTATGTAATGTAAAAAAATTGAAACCGAGTACCTGGTTTCCAGCGGTTCCGGTTTCAAAATATAAGGAATCGGTGTTAGCAGTTCTGGTTCCGGTTCTATAAAGATTAACCGGATACCCGGTTATCCTCACTCTTAGGTGCTAACACATGGTCTTACGTAATTACCAAACTCATATCAAAATTGACATGCCAAGAACATGGTACTATAATGCTATCAAGGCTCCTCATTTGACTAAACCAATTGCACCCTTTTTATTTTATTTTGTTTTATTTGATTTATAGAATTAATATCATATTTATGTCATCATTTTGATTTTGAAGGTGTTGACCACATAGTAGTTAAACTAAATCTCTATTTGACTATATCTATTTTATGGACCTACTCATTACAATGTTTGCTTTTTTCTTTTATTAGTTTGAATTTTCCACCTTAATAAGCTAATAGCTATCCATTTGTTGTTGTTTGCTCCATAACTAAAGCAATCAAAGTTGACAAATGTTATAAAAAAATATATATGTTTATTTAATATTAGATTATCAGTAACAATTATGATACTTTAATAATAATAAAAAACTTTGATTGTTACAAAACCAGAAGTGTCCTATTCTTTCAATGACTAATCAAATTTCATTTAATGGTCGGAAGCTAATTGAAAGCTATACCACTTCAGTGAATTACCCGTAATGATGCATATGAATGATTATTGTATAACTTGTGTACTATATATAGTAACATGAATATCGTTCATTAATTAGATACAATATGTATGATTTTATTCAGTTACGAAAATTGCTAATCATTTAATTCAATTTATGTTCCTCATTAACAAATACCAACCATTATAGTTTTATAAAAGCCAAAAATCAACGTTTAGTTAACATAAATGAACAATAACAATCATTTACCTTAACAAAAACATGTGGAACAATGAACAATAACGTTTAGTTGTCATTTTCCTTGACAACTGGGATGATGTCATCAGAGTCTTCCAGCAGGCCACCAAAGGTAAGACCATCTGGTCTATTATTCGTAGATTAGTGCTTGCTGGAACCATCTACCACCTTTGGTCTGAACGAAATTACAGCATCTTCAAGGATAAGAGAAAATCGTATGATATGGTGATCAAGACCATCGTTGATGATGTCCGGTATAGGCTTCTTAGCCTTAACCTTAAGCCTTGTCCGAACGTTGTTCGGCCAGGCTAGTCTGGAACCTTCCCTAGGGGTTGTTCCCTCTCCTTTCTTCTTCGTTTCTCTATCTTCTTCTCTTTCTGTATGCTTGGTTCTTGGTTTTGATTTAAAACGTTAATTTTATAATTAAAAAAAATCTTAAAATCCAAAAAAAAAAACAAAAAAAATCGTTTTTAATGAATAATTTTTTTCTTGATTGGATTTGGAGGGGTGCCCCCCCCCCCCTCTATATCAAAAAAAAAACATGTGGAACTAATAACGATCGTAGTTATGTTTTTTTTCATTTTAAAGCCTTTGATTCTTGCTAATTACTCCCTGGGTCCCAATTTAGGTGTCCATAATTGAAATGACACACAGTTTTAGACATAATAATGATTACACTTTTTGATAAACCAAATGACATATTTACTTTTATTTAATTTCTCCCTCCTTACAACTTTTAAATATTTGTACATTAATTAAGGGTAAATTTAACAATTTGGTTATTTACTTTTGAAAGTGAACACTTATTTTGAAACAAATATAAAATAAAAATATAGACATTTAAATTAGGACAGAAAGAGTATAATGTTTCTATTTGTATCTTTTTTAAAGCTTAAAGACTTAAATTACATAAAATAGAACATACTTTAAACTTTAAGAGCATCTCCAAGAGCATCTCGAAAATGGAGAAAATGAGAAATATAGAGATTTTGGATGAGAATTATGCTCCAACAGCATCTCCAAAATGGAGAAAACATGAAAATTAATGTTTTTTTCTCCATATTTGGAGATTACCCAAAAATGATTGTTAAGAGAAAAAAATTAATAATTTATTCATGATCTCATTTTCCCACATTTTTTATTTATTACAAGTTGTTGGAAGTTCATGTTTTTTTAACAAAACCGCTCTATAAAAACTTTATTGAAAATTGTCATTTTATAAGAAATTTATAAAAATTATCACTCTATAAAAACTTTATTGAAATTTATCATTTTATAAAAATTTATTAAAAAATCACAATTTTATATAAAGTCTCGTGAACCTTATTATTTTATGAAAAAATCTTCAAAAATTATTGTATCCTTTACAAAAAATATGTTTAAAAGTTATCATTTTATAGAAAATTTATTGAAAATAATATAAAATATGTTTAAAAGTTAGTTAGTGTGAATATTTTAATAATATAGTTAATGTTGATTTCTCCAAAATAGAGATGCTATTGGAGATGATTGCAAATATTTTTAGAGATTTTAACATTTTATATCTCTATTTTGAAGAAACTTTAGAGATGTTGTTAAAGATACTCTAACTCTAAGGACATTCTTTTCTTGGAAAACCAACCTTCAAAGGCTCTAATTTGTTTTCCACGCTAATATATCTCAAACAAAAAAGTTTAGTAAATTTATTCCAAAAAGAGTTTTTTTGTAGACAAGTGAGTATGCATTCCCACTTGTCCATAAGTTAACAGTAAATTTTTCTCAACAACAAAATTGAGTTTTTAAAAGTAAGATCTTGAAAAAAAGAACATAAATAAAATACATTTTATTTTAATATAATTAATCTGTTTTAAAATATAGTAATCGACTAACATATTCAAGCCAAGGACAATGACTAAAAATTGTTATTCACACTCTTTTAAATTATAATACACCTAATTTTAATAAAATAATCCATTTAATTTGAAAACAAATAGGTGTTTTATATGTTTATTTAGAAGAAAAATAAGGGAATTAAAATGTACAAATGTCATTATCAAAACGTTTACTTTCTGCAATAATTTATCATACATCATGCCTCTATTTGACCATCACCATGTGGTCAAACCGGTTAAAATCTAACCCGAAACCCGGTTCAATCTCAGGGAGAAATACTCTTTTGGCAGGAATCGAACCACGTCTATTTTATGAAAAGGACGAAATGATCAGGAACAAATCCATAATTTTTTGATTTTTATCAACGTGTCTTTACGTTTTTACTAACGGTCAATATATTTCGATGTGTTTTTAACCTAATTCTACTGTTTTGATGGATTTTTAAAGTTTTTTTTTTATCGATTTCGAGAGATTTTTTCCGATTTTTTTTGTTGATTTCAAAAGTTTCTTTTAGGGGGATTTTTATGTTTTTTTTAATCAATTTCGATATATTTTTTCGGTTTTTTTTTTTGTTGATTTCAGGAGTTTTTTTTGTTGATTGCTGGAGTTTTTTTTTCCGGTTTTAGTATTTGATATTGATGATCTATAATAAGTAAAAACAAATTAAAAATACTTTTGGGAAAATTAATGATCAAATATGAAGTTAATAGATATTAAATGTTATTTAAGTATGAAATTAATAGAGTATTTAATATCTTATTAAACGTTATATAGAGTTCTTACCTAAAAAAATTAATTATTTCCATCAAGATGAAATCGAACCTGGAACCATCTTTATAAGAAGACTTAATTAAGATGTGAAAAGTCACTATGGTAGCTGCCTTATTTATGTCATAACTTCAATTTTAAATTATTTAGCAGCATCCCTAAAATGATACGGTTGCACAACTAAAAAATCCAAAAAATTTACCGTTCGACGAAGACGTGCCACCGTGTGAACCTATACAGGTCCACCCCTGGAAATGATTACCATTGCAATATTGATTGAATCATTTAGGATTATACTACTTCAATGTTGAATATATTTATTTTGTACTAGTGATTACAATTTACAATGATGATACTTTCACAATAATCATATCAAATCGGTACTAGCATTATAAGTTTACTATGAATGGTATCAAAAGAACGTTATCAGAAGACCATTATAAGTGAACGAAGTGTCCCAAGTTATAAAGTTGCTAATTAACATAGTTTTACCAACATCTATGTGTAGTGCCTTAGATTCAATCAAAACCAAGAACAACCAACACAATCAAAACACTCATGATTTTATATGGTTCAATTCTACCACCAGAAGGATGTTATACGTCCATGATATGGAAAGGAGGTTGCTTGTATTAGGAAATCGAAAAGGTTATTAAACGATGAAGAACACAAATGAAAACAGTGTACTCATACAAAACAACTCTCAAAGCTCCTTATATTAATTAAGTTTGTATTTGTTGATGGTGATGTTACATTTGAACAAGCTAGGCCCAAACAGGTATCCTACTCAAGGTCTTGCCGCTTTATCTACGCACGGTTGTCGGGTTGTATCTGACTTCTAGAAACTTCCATGTAATTTGGTATGGTCGTGCCCCTTTATCTGGCACACTGGTGGGGTTTGTGCAAGAACCACTGCAACAAAAAAGGTTTTATAGGACACCTAAAATTTCTAAGGGTCATACTATATAATACTTTACAGAACTTAAGTTTATAAGACTAAATTATATACAAAAGGAGAATGCTTTTGGATGTTTTAACAAGTTTTTATGACGGTTTTAAAATAAAGTGTCGTATTAACTATTTTATTAGACACATTTGAGATATGTCCTATCAACCAATCTTTTTATAGGACGCTTGTGTATATAAGACACTTTTTCAAATAGTGTCATATAAAATAGATAATACGACACTTTATTTTAAAAACATCCTAAAATACTTGTTGAAACGCCTAAAACGGCATATAAACATGTTGTAACACTTTTAAATGTGATTTTTTTTTGTTTGGTTCTATAAACTTATGCCATATAAAGTTTTTTATTAGGACACTTATATATTTTAGATGTCACATAAAACCAATTTTATAGTAGTAAACTCAAGTAAGTTATGGTCGTGCCCCTCTGGTTGACATGGTTGTGCGACTCCTTGGAACCACTACAACAAAATAGGATTTATAAGACGCCACAAATATGTAAGTGTGCCAACAGACGATTGTTTTACATGGCTTAAATTTATAGGACCAAACAAGAAAGAACTTTACCTAAGAGGGTTTCGTTAAGTTTATTGGTTGCTTTTGGACGTCTGAAACTTTTTATGACACTTTTAAAATAAAATGTCGAATAAACTATATATTTTATAGGACATTATTTGTAAAAGTGTCTTATAAAATCAAGTATCTTATAAAAATATGTGTTTTTAGGACACTTCTCAAAAGCGGCCTATAAAGTAGCTAATACAACGCTTTATTTTTTTAAATGTCCTAAAAAACTTATTAAGACACTCACAAGTGTCCTATAAGCTATATAAGTTTATAACACTTTTAGATATAATGTTTTTATTGTTTGGCCCTAACTTAATTAAGACCTATAAAGCAATCTATTTAAAACACTTACATTGTTAACATCCTATAAACCTCATTTTGCTATAGTGAAATTATGCACGGTACCGCTATTTTCAACACACACAAAATATAGTGAACTTAAACGCGTATAATAATAAGTTTATTTTGTCTCTAACATGTAGCTCAGTTACTAAAGAGATGGAGCAACTTTATCAAAATATAAGATAGGTGTCGGATTCGATCCTGGTCTCCGCAAGCCTCATCTGCTAAGTGACTCAAAAATTGCCCCTTCACTTCGGTGTCCGTGGAGACTAGTTCTATGTGAAGCTGGATTGCCGATCGACAACTAACTTTTTGATCAAATAATAAATTTATTTTATGCTTATAACTTACAAGTGCATAAAAATAAGCTCATTGGCAATTTACTATGGATGTTTTTGTGGCTCTATTAACTTTTAACATGTATATTTAACAAAAGTGAAGAATTAAAAAAAGATTAGTGACGGATTTCCGACGGATTTATGTGGATGTTAACTTTTGTTGACTTTGGTTTAACCCGTTGAAAAGGCCATTTGTTTAGTAGTGTATCCTGAATATCATCATCATTTCTAATTACATTTTCAAAACAAATCAAAGTCCATTAAAAATAGTATTGGGGAAACCCTAGAAAACGATTATCTTGAAAGATAAAATAAAAATCACATTTTGATAAAAGGCTTAGGTTCTAGTAAGAAATGACATCTTTCATAAGAAGTGTGAGAAATATAACATTATCATTATATAATGTAACCTTCACATTATAAGAACTAGTGTGTGGCACTGAATGTTGTACAATGGCGAAAAGTTTTGCTATAAATTAAGCGAGTTAAGATGAAACGTTGAAGAAATGGAACTAACCTGCTTAGAGGCGATCATCCTTACGGATTCCTAGCCTATTTCGCTATTTTGACATGCTAAACCAAAAAAAGACGGTTTTATGGATAATTAATATTGTGACTCGTTCATTCTTTTGGGTCCACAAATAAGAGTAGTAAGTTTAAAATTAATTGAGTGGGTTGGTTGCAAAATCCCATCATTGCTTGTTCCGTTATGTAATCGTCTATTTCTAGCTAGCTCATGGCTAGTGTGGATATAAAATTTCTGATGTTCATAAAAAAAAATGAAGCGTATTTTGTTAATTGATAGCTAAAGAAATACAATGTATGGAAATGAATGTAAACAATTCAGGCTTCAGAAAAAAAGGTTCTGAACCAGAGAGGGAACCCCCTACCCCATGACAGATTAACTAGAGGAATGTCAGGTGATTTTTCAAGGAGGCAGTTGAAAAACCGACCTTGAGAGGACATACTCTTATATAAATTAAAAAACAGTACATTATAAGCAATATTTGCTTCTAAATTATGGCTCATATTCTCATGATAGTGAACAGAAGTATAGCTAGGGGCTTTTCGTTTACATCTTAAAAGTTCCATTAAGAGGCAACATCTGAACCGCTAAGAGGTGAATCCCGTTTCACAAAAAATAAGTTTGGCTCTTAATGGTTCCAAAACCCCCTGAATCATTTTGTATCATGAATCTCCTTTGAACCATTAAGAACCCTAATTACATTCTGAACAATTACCAAAAAAATTATATTTCATTTTGCATTATATCATAATAGTCTCTTAATCATTATGACCATTTAATTATTTATACCAAACCATTTAGCAATTGGCAAACAGCCTTAGAATCAAAGATGATAAATACTTCAAATTGTACTACAATTAAACAACATGAAATCTTATCAATTAATTGTTTAACAAAATGTAGAAGTGTTCATTAAACATGAGGATATTGTGCAAAGCAATGTATAAGTAATATCATGAGCTATATTAGGAGAGGGGGTCTAATTTGTCTTCATCATCAAGGATATTGTAAAATAATTAGCCAATCAATTGTTACAAGCACAAACCACTAAAAATTAAATAAACAACCAATGATATTTGATACGGTATAATGAGATTTGAGTATATCCTGGTTGGATTGTTTTCACACATTAATGAGAAGAGGGAGGTTTAAATGAGAATTTTGTAAATTTAAAGGAAGAAAGAAACATCTTGTGGATCACATATGATGTAAGTCCCACACATTAAAAATTTATATCTGATTTAATTCCATTGAATCATATATAATTTTTTAATGTATGAGACCTACATCATATATGATCCACAAAGTGTTTTTTTGTTTCTTTAAAAAAATGACGTTCTTGTATGATCCCTTCCCTTAACGAGAATACTTCTATCTTTATATACTCATCCTCTCTTCAATATTTCATTGATAAGGATGACAAAAGCACCACCACAATCCCATACAAGATTTGAGAATTAATACTCAAATATCATAATATCACTTATTTTTAATAGTTATTTTCTATATATATATATATATCAAGATTTATATAAATTTTTCTTTCGAATTGTTGTTTCGTATGTATAGATTTTTATTTTCTTTTGGAAAAATGAAGGTATGCCAAAATACGTAATTAGTCGATTAAATCTTTTAATTATTAAATCTATCTTTTCTCCTTTGTTGAAGTCACATTTTTTTTTCTAATCTTACATTCTTTTATTAATATGAGATCACTAAAACAACATTAGGATGCAAGATCTGAGACTACTCAAATATCATAATGTCACATCATTATCTTCATTATATATGTATAATATTTTTTTACTAAAAATAATTATTTGTATTAATCTTTATGATTATTTGTATAAATTTATCTATTGAATAATTTATGTTAAGTATATAGTTTGTTTTCTTTGGAAAAATACGGGTAGGCCAAAAAACATATTTACCCAAGTAAACATTCCAATCATCAAATACGTCTCTCACTCTCTTTTCTTTTAGCCACCTCTATTTCTAGTCTTACATTTGGTTATCAACATGCAAGTACTAAAACACGACACAAAGAATTTGAGAATAAACAAATTCATAATGACACCTCACTTTTTACGGTTTTTTCACAAGGTGTTCCTTTATTCCTTCAAATTTATCAAGTTCTCATTTGAATCTCCTTATATATATATATATATGTGTGTGTGTGTGTGTGTGTGTAGGAAGATGTTCAAATGAAAACTTTGTAAATTTATAGAGACATAGGGACTCATTTGGGACCACATATGATGTAGGTCCCACAAATAAAAAATCATAAATTATTTTCAATGGTGGGACCCACATTATATGTGGCCCCAAATGAGTCATTTGTTCCTTTAAATTGGGGGTGTTCTCATTTGAACCCTCCCCTATATGTATATATATATATATATATATGTATATGGAGAATGATCATGTAAGAAAACGAGTTCAAGTAAGAAGTATAAGAAGAGATTTGACCCTTTCATCACTTTTAATCTTATGTTCATCCATGAATTGGGTTTTAGAAGAAATTTGATCTGGTACATCTCGGTGTGCCTCATTACTATTGACGTTTAATTATTATTGATCAAATGATGGAGATCTCTTCTTACATTTCTCACCATAACTTCCTTTCTCACTGGAACCCAACCCTATATGTATAATGATTTGTATAAATATGTTATTGAATTATTTTGTTATGTAAAATAGTTTTTTTAAATGAGGGGAGACAAAAATCATATATAGCCACTTACTCACAAAAGTCACCACTCTCGCTTACTTTATGTAACACCCTCAAATCTGTAAAGAGAGACTAATTTAAAACTTTCAATAATACATTGAATAAAGATAAATCACTTAAGATAAATCAATACTTGAAATACCTCGAATAACAAATCAAAATTTAACATCAACAATTGATAATTTGTGTCGTACATAGAGACTAGATCAAGGCGGGCGTTACTAAAAAACCAATAACAACCGTAATCTCCAAATGTGGAATATGTTACCGAATAGCTAAATTTTTCTCATGCTCTAACTAGCACTCGAATCAGCGTTGTGTCGCTAGTACGACCAAACCCCAACGAGGAGCTTACACATGCTGGCAAATATTACACTTGAAAGACTGCTTATTTAAAACATAATTCTAAAATGAAAGATATTCATTGTAGAAACAACATATTTCCCAAAACTCGCTATATTCGTGGTGGAAGCTCTAAATAAAAAATAAACATTCAATATGAATTCAAAACCCAACACTTACTCTAATGTGTCAATAAGGTTAAATGCCTAAATATCGTGAAAATGGGTAAAAACTCCATTATTCATAAAGCTCCAAGAGAGCGCGCGGATAAGGTTCCATAACCAAAACCATAAAGAATGGAAAACGTTCCATACTCGAAACAATGTCGAAAACGTGGATAACACTCTATCCGAAAATAACATCATTTGGTGACCAGGGAGACCCGTATCCGTCGAGTGTGGGGAACAAGTGAGTCAACCATAGAATTTCGATTTTTGGCAAGTCTCATGATCATCCAATAAGAAAGGTTTCAATTCAACGTTAACGAGCCTCAACTAGTAATCATATGGTCATCAAGTTCAATCACCCATGGTCTGTAGTTTGTATCCTTCACTAATTACCTAGACGACTCTTTTGCTAGAATTTCTAGCCAACTAACGAAGTGCACGATCATTGAGTTCAATTCTTCGAGTCTATACCTCAAGTTTCCCGCTACGAATCATATGGTCATCAAGTCCTCTGTTACATTCGAAGTTTCTATCAAGAATACAGAAACAACAGTCCCATTCTAAACCAACATTTAAGTGAACACATGCTTTAAATGCATGATTAACTCATAAACCCATCATTGTTTGAACAAACCATTGTCCAATTAAAATCATATCATTTATATTTCCAGCATATCCTATAACATAATAATATGCATTTTGCAAAACCAAATACGCTAAAAATGTATTTATCACCAAATGCTCTCCATTCATAAAAATAAATCATCAAAAGATCCCACATTTATGATTTATTCATCAAGATGTCCAAAAACCGCAAATACGGGTATTTCACAAGGTTTATGAAATCAAATACTCCAAATATGCAAAACTCACCAAATAACCCTTACATTTGATAGATATCAAGTAAAACATATTAATACTTCCAGATGAACATTTTTTGGCATTTACATAATTTTCACAAAACAACTTAAACTCACCTTGATAGAATTGGAGTAAATCTAGGTTTTACCCCCAAACTTGAGCTCCCTTTGGTGTAGACCTTAGATATACAAACATCCATTACTAGAAATTTTATCTAGGTTACAAATAAACCTAAAATACACCAAGAGCAACCCATAATTAGATCCATAACAAAACCCTAATTATTGCAAAACTCCCAAAAATATTGTCTCTTTAAGAACTTGAAGATCAAAACAAAATATCTTGAAAGCCTTAGGTTAGATCTCCTTTAAAGGCTTCAAAATACTCCAAAATGTAACCATCAATCGTAACCAAGAAGAGCAAATTAGAGAAAACAAAGAAGAATGAGGAGAAAATGAAGAAATAAGCTGATTTGGTTGAGTTTTGATGCTCCAGGCGCTCGGGCTACTTACAGGACGACTTAGGTAGCCTGGCCTAAAGTCGCCCACATTTCCACGCATCACAAGTCATATGGGCTACTTACGTTCGTGCGACCTAAGGGGTCTCAAAAAGTGACCTCGGTCATTTAATTAAATTCGTGAGTTGTATTAATAACCGAGCCAATACAGTAGCTTGGGCGGCCTTTCCCGCGGATTAGGTCGCTCGGGAAATCACCCGGATCTCCTGAAGGCTCACATTTCACCATTTTTAATCTCATTTTGACCCGCACCAACCCGAGATTAAATAAACACGCTTCAACGATAATTTCCCAAACTTGATACCAAATCCAATGATAATTCACGCATTTCCGAAATGCCCAAATATTTATAAAAATACGGGTGTTACACTTTGCCACGTAACATTCTCGGTCATCACATTTATTTAATTCAGAATGGATTGTTCGTCGAGTCTTACCAAATAATATATAAGCACTAACCGCGTAAAAGTTTTCTTCCCCACTTAGCTAGTAAGAACCTCGGTTTTGTCACGTCTCTTACCAAAAGATTTTCGGTCATTGTCATGCTCATCTAGTAAGATAAATATTTCTATAAATGTTTACCCAGTAAACGTTTTGTAAATGGCTCCTAAGTGTTTTAATTATCAAATCCATGTCTCCTCCTTTCTTATAATACCCATCTCCATTTTTCAAATCTTACATTTTTTTCATCCACAAATATAGGATGACTAAAAACAACACCATAATACAAGGTTCAAGAATGCTTAAATATTATAATGTCACTTCAATTTTCATGTATTATAACAAAATTGGTTTTATAGGACACATAAAATGTATAAACATCCTAGAAAATGATACTTTATAAGACATAAGTTTATAGGATCAAACCAAAAAACGTCGTGTCTAAAGGTATTACAATAGGTTTATAAAATGTTTTTAGACATTTTAAATGTTCAAAACCAGTCTTAGTACATTAACGGTTTTTCCTTATATATAAATAAAGATATAAAACTTCAATGCTCAAAACAACCTTTTTGAAAACAACTTCTTCAAGAAATTGATCAAGCATTTATGTCATCAATTTAGGTTATTTGGAATTTTGACTTTATTATAAATATAAAACGTAAACATTTATTAAATATCATAAATATAAATATGTGCGTCACATGGAGTTGAATAAATGTGTTTACATGTATTTTTATATCCATTTGTTTGGCAAACTTGAGATCTAATCTCACACGATTATGAAGTCAACTAAGCCGACGAACAACTTACAACTATACCCCCTTCTACTTTTATCATTATTTGATGTTCCCCCTTAAACGTTTACATTTTATTAATTCAATTACATACTCAAAAAAAATATTTATTAATTAATTGTGTACTTATAATTTTACATATATCGAATTAATGAATAAAAATAATAGACTTGATACAAAATACCAACAGAAATAATTATATTTGATGAAAAATATGCTAAATAATTAATTTGACTAAAACTTCTGGAAAAAAAAATAAAATTTAATTATTATAATTCAAGTATAAGTATTTTTAATTAATAATTCGTGAAATTTATATATGTAATTTATAATCAATTCCGTGTTTGTGTACCTATTCAATAACGAAGAACATGTCAATATATAGACATACGGCATAAGTTTAACGATTCTATTTATTCTAACACAGATGATTTTTTCTAGCATTTGAAAAAGTATATCCTGAAAAAATCAAAGGGTATATTATGTAAATATAGTTTAGTTTAAGGACTGAACTGAATAATTATAAAATTAATTTATAATTTAAAGAAAATCAACTCTTCCATGTTGCCCTACATGTTTTCTGCACTGTACACAGTTTGCAAAGGCATCTTTAATTTAATGTATTCACTCTCAATATTAGTATTTGACTTTGATTTTTCCTTCTTTAGACTTCTCAAATCTCTCTCCCACTTGTGTGTAGGTATATCTATATCTATATATATATATGTATTTATATAGCAAATTCTATGCCACTATTGTTGTCAAACCATCCATCCATCTAAAATGGAGATGGAAAGATCAAACCAAATGGAGTTTCCTCAAGATTTCAGATGTCCCATATCCATGGAGCTCATGAAAGAACCAGTCATCATCTCAACCGGTGTCACATATGAGCGAAAAAACATCGAAAAATGGTTCTTTAGCTACAAGAAGAAGACTTGTCCAGCCACGATGCAAGTCATCGAAAATTTCGGTATTACCCCTAATCACACCCTCAAGAGACTCATTCTTGTATGGCAAAATAGTCATTCTCCATCTTCATCTTCATCTTCTTCACCTTCGCCATCTTCATCGCCATTATCATCTTTCAAGCGAGATGAAATGGTTTCGTTGCTCAAAACCCTAGGCTCGAGTCCGTTTAAGGTGAATTCCTTAAGAAAACTTAAGGAAATTATCGAATTAGGAGATGAAATGAAGCTTGATTTCATGATATTAGGAGGGTTGGAAGTGCTTTTTCAACTAATTGTCCAAATTCTAACCGATGGGTCGGATTTCATGGCGTTTAGAGCTTGTGAAGAGGCTTTGGGCGTTCTTCAACATATCCCGATCTTAGAAGAAGATGACGGAAAAGTGATTGAGTTGTTTTCGAAGCCGGAAAGCATGAAATCAATGGCGATTATCCTTCAAAGGGGAAGTAAGGAAGCTAGGGTTTACACGATATCGATACTTAAGAATCTAGCAAACTCCAATTTCAATTGGAATATTGTCGTAAACGATCAAGGGATTGGTATGTTCAAATCGATGTTAGAACTAGCATCGGATGAAATTTCAACGAAAGCGAGTTCATCTACGCTTCATGTCTTGATAAAGATATTGGATTCTTCAAAGAAAAGCCGATCGAAAGCCATAGAAGCCGGAGCAATGTGTACCCTAATCGAGCTCCTACCCGACTCTACTCGATCCAAGTGCGAGAAAATATTGCATATTATCAAATTATTGTGTGAATGCGCGGAAGGAAGGGTGGCATTCACCGAACATCGGTTAGGGATTGGCGCAGTATCGAAGAAATTGTTTAATGTATCTGAGACGGCTTCAAAGGTTTGCGTGAAGATCTTCTCGTTGATATGTGGTTTTCATCCTACGGAAAAGGTTTTGGAAGAAATGATGGTCTATGGGGCGGTGAAGAAGCTAGTCATATTGTTGCATATGAGCGGACCATCGTCCACAAAGAATAGAACGTTGGAAATGTTCAAAAAGCACGGTAACTCGTGGAGTCGATATCCATGCTTTCCTAGCGATTTGAAGGAATATTTGGGCTTACAGTGTCGCTAGAAAACCAGAAAACTGTATCTAGCAAGTAAAACTTTTGTTATTGATCTACTGACAGGTGAACTATTTATTAATCTAAATCAGAATAGAGAAATAGTTATAAGACTAGGTTTTGTTTGATTTTATTATTTTTGTTTGGGTTAGAAGCCACTTCAATTTCCTGTATTAATTGTATGATTGTGTTCATAGAAGTTATATATGTTATTTTTTAAATCAAGATGTTATATATGTTTATCATAACAATGTCTTTTGAAAAATGGTACGTCAATTTTATATTATATTTATTTTATACTCATATATGATAAACACATAGGTTAAAATTTTAAAAATAAATTCTTAAGCATTACTGCATTAGACATTGTTAAACAATATACAATTTCTTAAATTTCCGATTCAAAAAGTAATTATTGTATGCAAACAATTTTTAAGACTCTTTCAATTTCCAAAAACTAATTAATCCTCATTATTGTATTAAGCTATATAAAAAATAATCAACATTAATTATCATCATACGGAAAAATAGGAATCCATAACTAGAACTAAAATAAACTAGATGTTCATTTTTAAATATATATGTTACTAAATTTTTTAATTAAAGAAATCTTAAACTCCAAAAAATTCATCATATATAACCAACTTGATAAATGCATTCAAATACGTCATAACCATCGAACGCTTATTCTACTAATACGATAGTATATATGCTCTATGAATTTCATATTTCCATTTCTAATGAGAATTTATAGTAATTTTCATTTTCGATTACAATCAAGTTTTATATTCAGCTGTATCGTACTAATACACAACTGACAAGAATTATGAATTGGTAAAATTGTGTGTATCATTCATTCAAGGTGAAGCCACCATTTATACACAAGGAATCCTAGATCAACTAGGAAACATAGAAAATAAAAGAAACTATCAAACAAATATTTTTCTAAAAGATACAACATATCTTCCTAATATATAAAACAAATCTTCCATTATTTGAGAAGATATGGACTACTCGTAATACCCCCCCCCCCCCTCCCTTCCCCCTCTCAAGTTGGAGCATGTAGATCGAAAATGCCCAACTTGCCAAACAAAAAATCAAATTGTTTCTTTCCAAAGGCTTTGATAAAAATGATTGCAAGTTGGATCTCTGATGGAACATAAGATGGTAGAATAAGATTCTCTTGGATGGCGTTGCGAACAAAATGACAATCAGCTTCAATATGTTTAGTATGTTCATGAAAAACTGGGTTTTGGGCTATATGAAGTGCTGGTTGACTATCACATTGCAAGCCAATAGCACGAGTATGGTGCACACCCAAACTGAGAAGCAAAGCCTAGCTTTAACCACTTTAATTCACAAGTAATAGAGGCCATAGAGCGATACTCAGCTTCGGCCGATGATAAAGAAATTGTATGTTGTTTCTTGGTTTTCCAGGATACCGGAGAATTGCCAAGGAACACAATCCAACCGCTAAGCGATCTACGAGTAAGCGGGCATCCCTGCCAGTCGAAATCACACCATCCCGTCAAGTGCAGGTCACTGTTGGCTCGAAGAAGAATGCCTTGACCGGGAGACCCTTTCAAATATCGAACTACTCGCAACGCTGCTTTCCAATGTTCCTGACGAGGAGCATACATGATTGAGATAGTATATGAACTGAGTATGCCAGATCCGGACGTGTAACGGTTAAGTAAATCAGGCGTCCAACCAGTCGTTTATAGCTCTCAGTGATTCTGCTCCATTGGAGAAGAAGCGGGTTTTGCACCCAAAAGTCCGGTTTCTAAGACGATATATAGGGAATATTTTCGTTGGCACAGGTAAATACCTTTAGGGTTACGTGCTACCTCAATGCCAAGAAAATATTTCAACACACCTAGGTCCTTCATATGAAAGCAAATACTCAAATAGGCTTTAAAAGCACGTATTGCCTCAGAGTTATTACCCGACATAATCAGATCATCGACATAAACAAGTACATTAAGCTGTACAGGTCCTTTTGGAAGAGTGAATAAGGAATAGTCAGCATAAGACTGCTTGAAGCCATATCTTTTTAATGCATTTACTAGTTTGGCAAACCAACATCTTGGTGCTTGTTTTAATCCATACAAGGATTTACGCAAGCGACAAACCATATCAGGATTTGATGATTTAAAACCTGGAGGCATCTTCATGTACACCTCCTCATTCAAATCCCCATGCAAAAATGCATTATGTACATCCATTTGATGCAGCTCCCAATTTTTCGATGCTGCAACGGCTAGGAAAGCTCGAACGGTTACCATTTTTGCTACCGGAGCAAATGTTTCATTGTAATCGATTCCGGCCACTTGATGGTTGCCAAATACAACCAATCTTGCTTTAAGTCTTTCAACAGTTCCATCAGATTTGAATTTAATTTTGTAGACCCAACGGCTACCAAGGGCCTTCTTTCCGAGAGGAAGTTTTGCCATAGTCCAAGTGCCATTATCCTCTAAGGCACGAATCTCTTTCTGCATTGCATTGCGCCATCCTTTATCTTGCATTGCTTCTTTGAAGGATCGTGGTTTAGTTCCTACATGAATGGCAGCAAGAAAATTCTGATGTCCTTCGGAAAGATTGTAACAGTTAACATAGTGTGTTATAGGAAAGGGATTAACTGAGGCAAGTTGTGGTGTAGATGAGGTCAGAGATGGACTATTTTGAAGAATAGTATGAGCTACATACTATCGAAGCTTCACAGACGACAACGTATTTCGAAAACCCTTTCCTAAGTTCTCAAGTGAGATCGGTTCGTCCCCTCTTGCAGTAGAGACCGGTTCTTCCCCTCTTGCAGTAGAGGCCGGTTCGTCCCCTTCCAACGTGGACGGGTGTGGTTCATGGTTAGGTTCTACGGGTATAGGATTTCCACCAACATTTCTTCCACAAAATCGACATCATTACCAATAATAGGAGACGAATCAGAGTCATTAGTGGAAGGTGTATGTGTGACATCCTTTTCTAAAAACGGGAATGTATCTTCATAAAACTTCATGTCCCTTGAAACAAATAACTTCTTAGTATCCATATCAAATAGTTTCCACCCTTTTTTTCCAAATTGGTAGCCTACAAACACACACTTTCTATTACGACTTTCAAATTTGTCATCCTTTACTTGTTGATTATGAGCAAAACAAAGTGACCCAAACACTTTAAGTTCACTATATGCTGGTAACTTGCCAAATAGTACTTCATATGGACACTTATTACCGAGAACCGTGGAGGGAGTTCGGCTAATAAGATGTGCAGCCGCTAAGATACACCGCCCCAAAAATAAAGAGGAAAGTGTCCTTGAAAACGTAATGCAAGGGCTACATTTAGAATGTGGCGGTGTTTTCTCTCTACCCTCCCATTCTGTTGAGGTGTCCCAACACATGACGATTGGAATAAAATTCCATTGCCTAAAAAATAATCTTGCAAAGAATTAAATTCAGTTCCATTATCACTTTGAACACAACGAATTTTCTTTTCAAACGGTCCTGTATAACACACAAGTTATCATCAAACTGGAGAAAGCATATCATATTGTCAATAAGTTGTGTCACTGAAATAAGATTGCGGTCCAAGTTTGGAACATATAAAACTTGAGTGAGTGACAAGTTATCTGTAAGATTAACGACTCCTTCTTTAGTCGCTTGGACCGTTCGTCCATCTGGAAGACCAACCGGACAAGGTTGTACATCTCTTACTTTATTCAGAACCGATAGATCACCGGTAACATGGTTAGAGCAACCTGTATCAATTATCCATGAGTGGTTGTCGAAATTACTAGTTAGCTGATCAATTTGTATGTTACCGATAGTGGTCATGAGAATCTTCCATTGTTCTTCTGTTATCCCGGGAAGTGGTGTTGTCGACTGCCCTATCGTATGAGAGGGACTGTCCATAGTTGTTGTGTTTGCTCGCACACCACGTCCACGACCAGCAGTCACAAATTCGGATCTGCCTCGACCCACGCCACTTTTTCCATCGACATGACTTTTATCTCCCCACCAATCTGGATATCCCAGAAGTTCAAAACAATTTACAATTTCGTGTCCAGTTTTCTTGCAGTGTGAACACATCAAACCTGATTTGTCAACTTTATCAGGTCATCCCCTTCCACGGCCAGATGTGCGGACGACAAATCCTGAAATTTTAGCTTTGTCGTGCTTTTCTTCTTGACTTCGTACAATGCCACGTACTCTTTCTTCTTGTACGACTTGTTGATATGCTCTATTGAGCGAAGGCAGGGGGTCTTGTGAAAGAAGTGTGGATCGTATTTGACCATAATATGGGCTATAGAGACCCATTAAGAATTGATGCAATCGTTCTTCTTCACGACGTTTTTCAAGAGACCCGCTCAAGTTGCATTTGCAAAGACCGCATTCGCAACCAAGAATAGGCTCATGACTACTCAATTCATCCCATAGAACATTTAATTTTCCATAGTATGTGGAAACAGTCATGGTTGTTGTTTGTTCACACCTTGATATACTTGATTTTATTTGCTGAATTCTCGGTCCATTAACAACCGAAAAACGCTCTCTTAAGTGCTTCCACAACAAATAAGCATCATCATAATTAGAGAGAGTAGATCTAACCTCGGCTTCAATGGTATTCATCAACCAAGAAACAAGTATGGATAGAATTGTCCACCAATCATCTTCGGTACATAAAGACTTTGGTGTCGTGTATGTCCCGTCCAAAAAGCCAAACTTGCGTCTTGCTCTCAAGGCCGTCCATATCGATCCTGCCCAATCATCATAGTTGTCACCACTTAATCTTGTCGCTGTAATGAAATTGCCAGGACGATCTTGAGGTCCTAAATAGAAGGGCGAATTGTATTCGATTTTTGGGGGTGGTGGCGGTGGTACTGCTTCATTGCCGGTCATGATTTATGTTCGAATATTCTAGCCTTTGTGGCTCTGATACCATGACAAGAAATATGAATTGGTAAAATTGTTTGTATCATTCATTCAAGGTGAAGCCACCATTTATACACTAGGAATCCTAAATCAACTAGGAAACATAGAAAAAGAAAGGAAACTATCAAACAAATATTTTTCTAAAAGATAAAGCATATCTTCCTAATATATAAAACATATCTTCCATTATTTGAGAAGATATGGACTAATCGTAATAACAACTATGCTAATATGAGTTTGAAGTCTGCAAAACTCGGAATCGGGTAGGAATTCCAAAATTCATAGGTACAGTAGGAACTTTAAACTTCGTAGGAACAATAACCACCCAAAACCGTTAGATGAAGAATGACTCTTGATCCAACGATTCTGATGGATATGGTGACAATTTGTTAATTAATTAGGAAAACTTCGATAGCGAATCTATTGACAGATATGGAGGTGAATATAGCTTAATCTCCGCAAGATAACTTAACACACTATAAAATGATCATATTAACATAAATTAACATGAAAATATTCAATCTTAATATATATTAACATACCAAAACGACCATCAACATTCATGGATATATGTTACCACATCCCACAATATTAACATTTTAGTAGCATGAAAACATTAACACACATTAATGCAATTTTAACATACCTTAACTCATGTTAACACACTTAAACCAAAAAAAATATTGACACGTCTTAACACATAATAGCACACTTTAACAGAAAGTAACATAACTTAACGCAATTTAACAATAGTAGCACATCTCAACATATAGTAACATGCTTTAGCACACCTTATGATGTTGTTTGGTCTGTGGAATCCATGGGTTTTCAAGAGAATTGGAATGGTGAATTCCTTTGACTAAAATTTCAATACATTTTATTTGATTTATTTCTTGAAATGGACGAAACATTTAAATTCTTGTGGATTCTATAGATTAATGATTTCATCATTTCTTGGCAAAAATGAATGAATTGAATTTCATCCCTTGTCAAATGTAATAGTTTTATCATTTGGTTTTAAAAAGACAAAAATAATATTTGCATCCAATTTAACCAGCATCACCCACCCCCACCTTACCCCCACCGGACAATACACCACAAATGTTCGTCGTGACAGGCGCCACCCACCTACCCAGAGTACTGTCACGTTCACGCCTACCACCCATCTTCACTCACCCACGACCACACTGTTACCGTTGTCGTCAAAACCACCACCCAACCCTTACCTACCACTAACCACCAATACCACCATGTCCCTTATGTCGTGGTCACAACTACCATCCATCTCCACCACACTACAAAACACTTACCCTACACCCCCAACGCTGCCATGCCATTACTGTCATCATGACATTCACCACCCAACATTGTCATAACACTACCATATTCGTCACAAATTACAATCCTCACCCCCAACGGTAAATATTATCGTCGTATTAAATTAAGGAAAAAGTATGAAAAAGGTAATAAAAGAGTATTTTGGTTATTTATTGTTATTTTGTTCCAATTTTGAAGATGCTTTCTGTCAAACAAAGATGGAGATTACAATTTTTTTGAGACATCGTGCTCCAATTCCTACTAACTAAACGTGTGGTTATATTCCATTTCAATTCCTTCAAGATCAAACTTCAGTCTAGTTTCTTCAAATTCAAATTCATTTGATGGATTCCAATTCCACCAAATTTCATTATATGAACCAAACGCCTCTAACAAATAGTAAGGTGTTACTACGCGTTCAGGTGGTTCTTATAGTTCTTGTGGAACTTAGAGTTCTTTCCGAAACCTAACCCTATATATAATTGCAATAAAATGGAATGTATTATTTTATGGGTTGGGTTCAGTAAGAAGAGAAGTGATAGGAATGTGGTTTAGGTAAAAGTGATCAAATCAATCTATGGTAATAATGGCTTGATTGATGCACAAGATATAAGCAGAGGCAAATTTCACTTGGATTGACATTCTTAAAGCGGTCAATCAATTGGAGGAGAAAGGGATCAATTTGTTTTCGTTTTGTAAGAAAAGTGTTGGAGACGGGAGCTCAACTTTGTTTTGGGAGGAGAAATGGCTAGGCGACAGTATGCTCAAAAATAATTTTCCAAGGATTTACGTGCTCAAAGTTGATAAATCGGCTACAGTAAAAGATTGGGCGAGGTCGGAAGATTGGACCTCTCACCTTCGAAGACCTCCTAGAGGTGGGGTGGAATCGTCTCAGATAGAATCTCTTAAAGAACTGCTCAATACGACAACTCTATCCAATGTCAGAGATAGATGGAGATGGTTGATGGACAGGTCTGGAGAGTACACGGTGGCCTCAACTAGGAAATTGATTGACTCCAACTTTTTGGAGGGTTGATCAAACACACACATTGGAACAGGTTGGTACCTATCAAGGTCAATGTCTTTGTATGGAGAATGAGATTGAACAAGATACCAACTGTAACAACCTCGATTCTAAAATATCGGTAAAACGTATCATTGCTCTAAAAGTAGCAATTACAAATCAATAGGTTCCAAACTATAACTTAAACTCATAACTTCGCAGCGGAAATAAAATACAACTACTGAGATTTATTACATAAAAATCTAAACTAGGCAACTAACTATACAAGTAGCGCCTCATTTCTATGCTCCCCGAGCTCACAACTTTCCCCTTCCCTTACTTGTGTTTTCAATCATATGTTTTCCTGAAAATAGTTTTCAGTTTATAAAAGAAAGGGTTAGACCATAAGGCCTAGTGAATTCCCCCAAAAACAATAATTAATATGCATGACAGTTATAAGAGAAAACGGTTAGTCATGAATATCAACTCACACTTTTAAAACCCTTTACACGTAGCTGTTCAACAGTACAAAACGCCTTTGTCACACACACCGTGACTAGTGCTGGTCACACACACCGTGTCTTTAAACGGGCCCACACCGCCCAAAAAGCTGGGCACACGCCGCCTAATTTGAATGATGTAAAACAAATCAATTTAAAACATTCATTTTATAAAAGTTTAGCACACGAAGGGAACTCACCTGAATTGCCAAGCCGCTATGCTCACTTATGTCCTACGGACTCACCAACCGAACACCTGAATTGAGGTTACCAATTTATAAGTTTTCAACTCCCAATTAGTCCCAAAGTAACCCCAAAATACTCACTTGGAAACCCCTCAAACAATGACCCAAGCTACCACCCCAACCGGACTTAACGAAAAACTAAAAATTTCAAACAGCCGCTAAAGCCAGTCTAGACTCGCCAAAGACCCGCTTTAGTCACAGTTTTGCCTGAAAAACCCCATTTCGTGAAGATGGAGCCAAAACTTATTCCCAAATAAATTTCCTTCAATTTCTTGGCTTAAAACTCATCCAAAACACTTAAAAACAATCACCAACATTTATAAACAATTCCCAAACATTTATAAACAATTCCCAAACATCAACCAATCATTTCATCCATTGATTTCATGGATTATCACTCACTTAGATGAACACAAGGTCATCCATGGAGGTTCTAAGTTGATTCCATTCCCCCATATTGAAATATGATAATCAAATCATGCAACAAACTACAATACCAACTTTAATAACCCATAAACACTGATTTGGTGACTTTCCACAATCATTCAACAAATCCAACCACAAAACCCAACCTTTGAATCATCCAAATTGACTCAACCATGATAAAAGATGAAGATGATGAAGTCATATACCTGAAATTGATGATAGTGTTTTGCTCTCTTTGAGATTCCTCTTCTCCTCTTCTCTTCTCCTCTCCACAAACCGCACACACACACACAATATTGATTTTAAGAAATGAGGTGAAATGAGAAACCGTTCTCTCTTCACCCTATTTATACCATGGCCCTTAACATAATAAGCCCTAGCCCATCAACCTAATCAGGTCCAAGTCCAACTGATTAAACTTAATAACCCAAGGATTAGCAATAAGGTTTCGGGTTATTACACCAACTAGGGATAATCTAGTTAAAAGAGATATTGATATCAACTCTTCTCTGTGCCCGATTTGTGAAGAAGAAGTTGAATCGTTGAACCATCTTTTCTTCGGCTGCCAGGTGGCGAAGGAAATCGAGAGGAATTTAGGAAGGTGGTGGAACCTTGGTATCCCTACTATCAATTCCGTTCAGGATTGGAAGAATTGGGTGGCGTCACTAAGGATGAAAAAAGGGCGATTGAATGCTTGGAAGCAGTTTCATTTACGGCGCTTTTGTCCTTATGGTCTTTTCAGAATGGGATCATTTTCGGACCTATCAAACCAAAAAAGGCGGCTCTTTGGGATAACATTGTTACTCACGCGTACAACTGGGTGTACTATAGAAGTAGTGATTGTAAGATTAATTGGTTGGTGGCTTCAAGACCCCTCCCTTGCTATTTCCGTTTTATAATTGTTTTCTTGCACCTTGATAGCTTTTAATAAAGTGTTGTCGTTCCAAAAAAAAGTTATGGTGAGAAGCGTGAGAATGGATCTTGTTAATGCCAAAAATTGACTTAATGGTAGATTAAGGATTCGAACCTTTATCAACTAAAGAAAGGAAATCAATCTGAAAAACTAATAAAACAAAACGTAAAGAACACAGAAGATTGTTGATGCAGAAAACTCCCTTCCGAGAGAAAAAATCGTGGACGACCTATAGAGATCGTCGATGCACTAAAGTAAAAGGACGTCAAACAGGGACGTCGGCCTTAGGAACAATAGACAAAGTATACAACTAGAAACAATATGTAATTCGGTACCGGGATTTTCGGGACTAGAACCGTTTGGTACCATTTTTTGGGACGACAACCGTTTTTCACCGTTGACCATTAAACACAATAAAAAAAACCAAAATCACTTAAGCGGAAACCGGATTGGAGGAGCCGATTATGCAAGAACCGGGTTTTGAATAAATTACGGAACCGATTTTGGAGAATTGCAATAACCGAAATATGAATAATTGCAAGAAAAAATCGGTATTTGAGTGGAAAATACAAGAACCGAAAATTGTAATATATTTAGGAGGATTTTCTAAAAAAAAAAGGAAAGAATTTGTTACCAATTCAAATAAAAAATGATTTTTTAAATTCTCCGGTTCGGTTCGGGATTTACCGGGACTAGTACCGGTACCGGTACCGAAAGTACCGAATCCCGAATATGGAAAATTTTGGTACCGAATACCGAACCGGTAATGATATTCGGTACCGGTACCGGTACCTGTTAGGTACGGGACCGGTTCGGTTTCGGGATTTCGGTCCATATGCTCATCCCTACTCTGGATACTTGACTTCCCTGATTTTCCCGGTTCTCAGCAAGTTGTCGACCTCTTCGTTGATGATCTTGTTTATGTCAGGTGCAAACTTTCGCTACTTATGCCGACCATATCTTCGTGCGTCCAAGCGAAACAATCAGAGTGGTCCCTCAAGAATTTCGTGAGGTCGTTTTTTATTTCATCGCCCAAAGATGCCCCCAGGAATATCGTGCGTTTAGGTCTGGCGGGATCTAAAGTGATTTCTTGGAGTCCATAATCATCAGGGGACTTGTCGTCCGCCTGGCTCTCTAATTGCTAGATGTTCTGCTTCCGAGGTTTCATCGCGGCTTTGTAGCATTCTCTTGCGTCTTTCTGTTCTCTCTTTATTTCCTATACCCCCCACGGAGTAGGGAATTTAACTGTTTGATGGTAGGTTGAGGGGACTGCCTTCATGTCGTGTATTCAGGGTCTTCCAAGGATAACGTTATAAGCGGAAGAACATTCGACCACGTTGAAGCAAGTCGATTTATTGACCCTTTTTGCGAAGATGGGTAGTGTAATTTCTCCCAATGTCGTGGATGCGTCGCCATTAAAGCCGACTAAGACTGTTGATCGTCGTACGAATTCTTTTTCACTTATCCCCATAGCTCTGAGGGTGTTGAGAAAGATGATGTTGGTTAAACTTCCTCCATCGATTAGAATCCTTTTAGTCAAACAATTCCCGATGGTAAGTTGAACGACAAGACCGTCGTGATGACTTCGTCTGGTGTCACCCAGATCTTCGTCGCCGAATGCTATCGTCATGGAATCAAGCTTCTTATCGTCTTCTTTTTGATAGTCGACAGGGATATTGGAGTCGTCGAACTTTTGTCCTGTGTGTCTTTTAGCGGCTGAATACATTAGTCCACATACGCCGGATCCTCCTATCACACAATTTACGACTATAGTATGTTCAGGAGACGTGGGTCTAGGGGTCTTACCTGTGGTCCATGTCGGAACCAAGTCATTGAGATATCCTTTTTGTGAGAGCCATGCGATTTCCTTTTTGAGACCTTGACAGTCGTCGGTGTCGTGCCCATGATCATCATGGAAATCGCACCATTTCGTCATATCTTTCTGGTCATTCGGGTGGTCGCTTTTCTTGGGCCATCTCACCGTAGCTTGGATATTTTTTAATGTCTGCACCAATTCCTTCGAGGTACCTGCAAAACCATACGTTGATAATTTCGGGTATTGATTGAACTTGGGTTTTACCTTGTCATCTTTGTTTTTCTCATAACGGACGTTGGATATGTGTCTAGGATTGTCACCCTTGCTTTTGAACTCGGGTTTCTTGACTCCCAGTGTTCTTTTATCGGAGGACTTTCTCTGTCGAAAGGCGGTGTCGTCTTCTACTCGCATATGAGCCAGGGTTCGTGCTCGGACATCTTCAAACGTATCGGCAGGATATTTGGTGAGGTCAAGGTATAAACCTGAGCTGTTGTCGAGACCTCTTTTGTAGGCTTCAATCTCCATTTTGACGTCGCAATTGCGTATACCAATCATCTCCATGTTGAATCGGTTGAAATAATTTTTGACGGTTTCTCCTTCCTTCTGAATTATATAATACAGATCGCTAGTCTGTTTTTCCATCTTGCGACTGCTGGCGAAGTGTTGGAAAAAACAGGTTGACGAGATCGGCGAGGAGTGTATCGACTTAGGTTTGAGGTTGATTAGCCACTGTAATGCTGCACCTGTAAGGGATTCTCCGAAACTTTTACACATGCACACTTTTTGGTAATTTTGTGGTATCGACGCCGTCCACATGAGCTGCTTATATTGAGCGGCGTGCTCGTTGGGATCTGAAATGCCTGAATATTTCGGTGTGAATGTGGGAATATGGTATTTCTTGGGGATGTCTACCAGGGCGACAGAGTCGGCGAAAGGCGAAGCTTGGAATCCTGTGGGAGGTTCCATATCAACTGGTACTACAGCTCCAGGTAATTTTGAGAGTAGCGACAACATCTTTTCGTTCTGTTCTTCAAGCTGTTTGAAGCGTCGAGCGACAGGATCGTATCGTAGGATACTTCGTGAGTATTGAATAGCTGGGTCGTGCTTGTCATGGGGATCGACGTATGATTGGTCGTAAATGGTATGCTTCGATAAATCGATTCGTCGCTGTCGCTGCATGTGGTCATGTTCGGTGCAGAGACATACATATATAATGGAACGGTTGGGATGTGTACGAACACGTATGTTTGTCCCATAACGGAGTTGTTCGGTGGAAGAGGTGGTGGTGCACCATTAGAGAATGGCGGCGGAGGTAGTGGTGCACCCTGAGGATTTAGCGTGGACACATGGGTTTGTCCCAAAACAGAACTGTTTAGTGGAGGGAGTGGTGGAGCACCTGGAGGTCTTATTCCAAGGGCTGGAACAAAAGGTGGGATCGATGCAGAAGACGAGTTGACACTTGAATTTCTTAGAACATAGATCTCCTGATTGGCTTTGCGATTTGGCTCTTCTAAGAAATTTACTCATTGGCGCATATTCTCCAGTTCGGCTCGCGTCTGGTTTAGTGCGTTTTCATTTTGGTTACCTTCTGTTCCTGCCATTCCTGCTTACAAAAGAAATTCTAAACGAGTTAGTAACAAAAGAGGTTTTTCGAGGAGATTTTTTCTCTAGTTGGGTTCCACGGATGGCGCCAAATTGTTAATGCCAAAAATTGACTTAACGGTAGATTAACGATTCAGACCTTTATCAACTAAAGAAAGGAAATCAATTCGAAAAACTAATAAAACAAAACATAAAGAACACAGAAGATTGCTGACGCGAAAAACTCCCTTCCGAGAGAGAAAACCGCGGACGACCTATAGAGATCGTCGATGCACTAAAGTAAAAGGACGTCAAACAGGGACGTCGGCCTTAGGAAAAATAGACAAAGTTTACAACTAGCAACAATATGTAATATAGGTAATCGGTCGTGAGTCTACGACAGTTGTCGTGACTCGAAGCGCTGTTGTCGTGAGATGTGAGACTGTTGTCGTAAGTTCGCTGGAGTATTATCAGAGCTTTCTTTTGTGTATTCCACTGTGTGTTTCTCGTCGGTTTGAGCTGTTCTTTTATACTTGAACTCGAAGGTGTTAACGGTCTGAAACGGCTAAACGGTTATCCACGATTAATGTTATTTCATTAATGTCTTCATTATGTCTTTGACCTGTAACTGAAAATGCTATAAACATATAGATAACGGTAATAACGGATTAATGCTAACGATGTTAGTCCGCAGGGTTAAAGTCTCGTTAAGTACGTTATGATGAATTCTAACGGAGTTAACGGCAGAATTCTAACGGGGCTAACGGAGTTAATGATCGTTAACTTTTGGTATAACATATCTGAACTCTTGGATTAATCTCAATTGAAGATCGACACTAATGAGATGAAGAGATGCACCAGATCAATTCTCGTAAGGAACACAATTCATGGTGGATGTGAGAATAATAGTAATCAATGATTCAGATTTCTTCTTACGTTTCTCATCTTAACTCTTTTTTTCATACGATTCATTCCCATTATTTTATTACCTAAATTTATATTTTAAAAGTCTACCTTTTAAAATACACAAATAGAGCTAAATTTCATGCCAAATTAGCGGTTGACCTACAAAAACTAACATGGTGACGAGTGATTTTGGTTTGAAACATAACCGGAATAAAAGGTTAATGCATTTTTTTTTTGGAAGAAAAGGTTAATGCTTAAAAGAAAAAACTTATATTTGTTCAAGTTTTATAAAATGGGTTTTTGTTAAACCATATTAGACTATATACGTTAAATAACTTCTTAAAAATTATATTTAATTACATTATAATATCACTTAATAAGTAAAAACTTTTCCACATTTTCATAAGACCCTTTTTATTGAAATGTTTTAAAAATCAAGTTATGTCGTAATAAATATGTCATTGTAAAATCTGATCAATATGTATAGAAAAATCATGGTGAGAACTTTGAAAAGAAATCACATTTTAAGAAACTTGGCAAAAAAAACATTAATTTTGATAAAATTACAATCTGATCGTATGTATAAAATCATAATTAGAAAAGAAATCAAATGTTAAAAAACTTGGCAACAAAAACATTAATTTTGATAATCCAATCTTATTTTAACGACGTTGACGCGTATTATCTTAAAAAAACAATTTAAAAGTAATATTTAAAATCTATACTTATATTAAATAACATGATCTGAAAAAAACCTTTAATTAAAAACAATTTTTTATATATTAATAACTATTTATTGATTTATATCACTTATAAATAAAGATTACAAGTAAATTATGTATAATTACAAGTCTATCATTTATTAAAGCTCTATGTTTAAATTCATGTACATTGTAACTAACCGTAGATAAACATAATAAAATACAAAATAAATATTTTATTTTAAATTTAAAAAATCTAGAATATATATTCAGGATAACAAAATATTTATATTTTCTTTAATTTTATCATTAAACCAAAAGTAAATTACTTTGTTATTAAACCTAAATTAAGTTTATGATAAAAAATTGAATAAAATAAATTACAAAAAAACAAGAAGTTTTAAATAGTTAACTTCATACCAATATGAATATATATTTTTTCAAAAATTTTATGATATTTTTAAATTTATATTTGATTCAAAAATAAAAACATTATCGTTTCTCAAAACCATATAAAACCGTATTATAATGTCGATAAAACAAAAAGTAAAATAAAATATTAAAATCAACATGTATTTTGCTACATTGTACGAGTATCCTTTTAGCTAAGTAAAATAATAATCAAAGTTATGGTAAAAATCTGACCAATTACTAGTGGCCAGCTATCTTATTTTCATGCACGTGCATGCAACATAATAAAACTCAAACGTCATTTTAAAATCCACAATGCTGAAGTTTTGGAAAGACTTTTTCAACATATAAAAAGTCATTTATAAATGTTATTCAATGCAAAACACATTTTCAAAAGGTTATTAGATAGAGAATGTGAGAGACAAAACTTATAAAAAACTTTCCTTCAAAAGCTTCGTGTAGAAAAAGCTTTACCAAAAAGCTTTTCAAAAAAGTCATCTTACCCAATGCAAAAAAGTCTTGTAAATAGGGTTGTGCATCGGTCGAGTTCGGGCAGGTCAGGGCCTAAACCCCAAAAGCCGATCGGGTATCGGGTGAAAGAAGGAACCCCCGAAATGCGTCCGTAATTATTCGGGTATTTCGAGTTTCGGTCGGGTTTGGGTCAAGTTCGGGTATATGAGTTTTTGGTATTTTTCAACTTTTAGGAATTTTTCCATAGCAAAACAGCAACTCTAAAGTTTATAAAACAACAGCTCTAAAGAAGGAAAACAACAGCAGCTCTTAATCGGGTTTTTCGGTCGGGTTCGGGGTCGGATTTCCCCACCCAACCCGATCCTACTTTATAATTCGGGGTTTCGGGTTCGGGGTATTCAGGTTTTGGGGTTTCGGTTTTCGAATATTTTTGGGCTTTCAGTTCGGATTCGGTTGGGTTATTCGGGCCGGTCGGGTTTTGCTCACCCGTACTTGTAAATAGCTAAATTAAATAGTAAAAAGTCATTAATGGGTTGTGCATTGGAGATGCTTTTACTTTTATTTTGTATCTATCGTTTTTTTTTCATATTATTAACATGGATATCTAATCCGGTATGTAAGTCAATTAATTCCAGGATGACCACCCATTTCGTCAGTAGTCCGGAGTCACCGCATTTGAACCTCCGTGGTGACAAAGGAATTTTTATTTTTCCTTGGATTCGAACCTGGACCTCTAGACACTTTTTAAATGATGGACCATTATTTTTATCTATCGGGTACACATTTAAAGTGGATCAAAGGTACATAAAGTCGTTTAATATGTTTTAGCATAATTCCATTTTTTTTGTTTTTGATTGATTTCGAGGGATTTTCAAGTTTTTGGTCCATTTCGAGGGGGGTTTCGGTTTTTATGGTTGATTTCGAGAGGTTTTCTCGATTTTTTGCTTGACTTCGAGGTACTACTTTTTCGGTTTTTTGATTAATTTTCTTATATTTTTTTAATATCGCAGAGCACCCCTCAGTTTAATCAAATGCATCTTCCGTGTCTCAAAAACGATCTTACAAAAATAAGTTAAACTGATACACATAAAAGTCCACTCTAATAATACATAGGTTCATGATCTCTGCTTTCATTCTAACATACATAGGTTCATGATCCCTGCTTTCACATTAACTTATCGTTCTTCGCTTTCATTTCCAATCAAATTCAGACTTGTTAAAGGAAAAATATTAATAATAAATTAATCTCAAATTTTTCTTAAAAAGTTTTTTGCATAATTGTGGTATGATTATAACTATGTTTTTCAAATATATTTTACAAAGTTTTTTTGGAAAAATAATATTTATATATCTTATTTTTTTTTAAATGTACATGAAATATATTTTTAATAATACATTATGAGTTATTATTCTGTGTGAAAGTTGTTGGGTTGTGACAAATTGGCATCACCAACCTTAACCAATAACCACTCGGAGTCATAAACATGAATGCTCTAATTAAAATACTTGGTTTCAAACTTTGCATGGGAACACAAAAATACATACATATACATAAATAAATAAATATGCATACATTATCCATTTTGTTTTTATAATTTTTTTTTGTTTTTTTTAATTAAAGAAAGTTTAAATCTTAATCGTTGATGAGTAAATGGACACTTCTGATTTGATTGTAAGGGTTGTATGAATGCAAATGGTTGCATAATAACGCCCCTATTTTCGTTAGACTGAGAATCACGTGAGACCAACATGTTTTCGTGAGACTCGTGACACCACCATTTTATTGTTGAAACTCCACAGTAAAACAATATGAAGGTTCAAATTATTTACCTTTACAGGAATTTTCTGTGAAGATTTAAGTGTAAAAATGTGGTCTCACGGTTTTCACGAAACAAACTGGTCTCACGTGAACCCAACCCGCCCTCTCTCTCTCTCTCTCTCTATATATATATATATATATATAGAGAGAGAGAGAGAGGGGGGGAGAGAGGAATAACCATTTAGAACTTTTCAAATATTAGAAACTCGTGGAAACAATATAAAAATAAATATTTTTTCCATCAATTGTTATAATTTAAGATATTGTTTCACATATGTTTGTGTTCATATGGAAAAAAAAATTACATGTGGAAAAAAAAAACGTTTTGTTTCACCGTATGAATTTTGTTTCATATGTGATAGTGACCTAACGTTTTCTTCCACATGTAATATTTTTTTTTCATATGAACACAAACATATGTGAAACAATATCTTAAATCATAACATTTGATGAAAAAAAATTAAAAAAATATTTATTTTTATATTGGTTTCACGAGTTTCTACTCTTAAAAGAATTTCTAAACAAAGAAGCCTATATATATATATACAGAGAGAGAGAGAGAGAGAGAAAGGTTCAAACGAGAATGAAATCTATTTAGGAGAATGGTCATCATGTATGATTTTGTACTAAATCATACATGATCCGGACGACTCTTTTCATGCAACTTAAGTCGCCCCAAAAGTCGTCCGCTCCAATTAATTCAAAATCATACATGATTGTGGGCTAATCTCTTATTTTCTTAAATAGGTATCCCTTTCGAATGAACCCCACCCTATATATATATATATAGGGGTCGGTTCAAATGATAACTCAAATTTGGTTGTGAACGTGAGGACAAATGAGAGAGCGACACATGTCATATTCAGACTGAATAATCATGGAAAATATTCAGTTTGAATGTAGTATTATTCAGTGTCATATTCAGATAATAATCATGGAAAATATTCAGACTGAATGTAGTATTATTCAGTCTAAATAATACTACATTCAGACTAAATAATACTACGTTCAGTATGAATATTTTCCTTCCTTATTCAGTCTGAATATGACACGTGTCGTGCTCTCATTTGTCCTCATGTTCACAACCAAATTTGAGTTCACAGTTGAACTTTCCTCTCTCTCTCTCTCTCTCTCTCTATATATATATATATATATATATATATATAGAGGAAAGTTCAAATGTGAACTCATTTTTGGTTGTGAACGTGAGGACGAATCTCAGCCACTTATCCGTTCAATAAAGGCGGTTTTGACCTGGTTCCCCTCCTTTAATAATCTCCACCCTCCCATGAATCGCGTCAATCCTCCGTGATCGCGTCCACCATAAGCGAAAATGTGTGGCTGAGATTCGTTATCACGTTCACAACCAAAAATGAGTTCACATTTGAACCTAACCCTATATATATATATATATATATATATATATATATATATATAAGAGGTCGCGATTTCCGTTACAAACCACGTTAATTCGTACAAACCGCATTCAACCAATCATTTTTTTTTCACTTTTTCTTAATTATGAAGGTTGATTAATCAATAATATATGAAAAACATTTATCACGAATACATGGGGTTTGATATCAAGAATATGTGAAATATGTTTTATCAAAATGAGAATTTAATGAAACTATTCATTTTCATGTTGAAACAAAAATAATTTCATGAAGAAAAGAACTATATGATACAGTTTCATCATATTAAACACTTTTATTCAATTAAACAATAAATTAAACGGTTTGTATGGTTTGTACAAATTGGCGTGGTTTGTATTTAAAATCCCCTGTATATATATTATGTGTACTTATATAGAGCATTAAAATATAATAAATAAAGAAAAAAAAGTAATAAATGATATTTAAGGATGAAATATTTAGAACTTCATATATCACAAGGATTAAATATGTAATTTCTGAAATTACCTTTTTGGATTTTTAACGCCTATATTTAACGGAGGTGGATGAAGGAACGAAAATTGAAACAAAATAGAAACCACAAGAATAAAAAAAGCAGTTAGGCACGAAAATCGTAATAAACATCAAACCATGGAGGCGAAAATCGTAGTTTACTCTTTGATTAATGTTGTCTTTATTTCAATATGTTTTGTTTCCTTCAATATAAATGTTTTGATCATATATGTTATTTTGCAAGCTTTTGTAATATTTGCATAATTTTATATAATGCAAGACAAATTTCATTCAACATTAAATGAAGTTTAATTGCTAATTTTATGTCATTTTGATTGTCTATTTAGAACATTTATAAAAACAATTGTTTATCAATTTATATGAAATCATACAAAGTCTTTTAATCATTTTGATATTTTACATCAGATCATTCAACATCTGTCAATCAACCCCTTACAAAACAAAACAAAAAAGTATATAATTTCTTGACGTATCAAGAGATTAATAACAAAAGTACAAGAAACTAATAAAATGAAATAACTATATATATCATTTTCATTAGGCATTAATTATTTTTTTATATTAAAATGACAATAATAAGATGAGCTACTTAATCATTTAATTTTCAGATTTAAATGAAAGTCACGAGGTCATAACAAACAGTTTTGATTGTCACTTGAATCTCAAAGTAATAATGACTAAAATAAATGGTTCATTTTATTGATTTGTTGTATTTTCATACTAATTTGTTAACACATCGACAGAAAAATGACATATTTCTTTCATTTTATTCATTTAAAAATATGTTCATAGACCTAAGAGCATCTTCAAAAGCATCTTTAAAATAGAGAAAATCACATTTTTATTCTCTAAACCTCTCCAACAGCTTCTCTATATCATTCTCTAAAATAGAGATTCATGGGAAAATCTCCAAATATAGAGATTTCTCTAAATCTCCAAATAGAGGAGAGAGAAATAAGTTTTTTATTCATTCCACCAATTAGAGTTAAATAAATATCATTTTATTTATATTTCTCTCTAAAGTGTATTGGGAGCCTAAAATTATAGAATATTTAAATAATATAATCAATGATAAAATCTCTAAAATAGAGAATCTGTTGGAGTTAATTACAATTCATTTTAGAGATTTTTACTTTTAGTTCTCTATTATAGAGAAATTATAGAGAATCTGTTGAAGATGCTCTAATTATGCAGAATATGGAAGTCTATTATATTATTTTTAGGTTTTAAAGTTCAAGGATTTGTCTATTTAAGTTTAGTAAGTTCAAAATTTTATTTGTTCAATTTGTGTAAACTTAATGATTTATTTGTTCAGTGACTTAATCATTCAAAATATAAAAGTACATTGGATTTATTAGGACTTCTCTCTCGATTAAAAGGCTTTATTTTGATTCTTATTTTACATAATATACTCTTAAAAAAACATTTATTTTAATATTTCAGATATAACATCTTAAAACTTTTAGTTATCTTGTTTATATCTTAAAATACAAAAAAAAACATAGTTTGCTTTGGTTCTATTATTATTCTATATACATAGTTGGGTCTAAACAGTGTAAAGAAAAAGTCTCCAAGTAATTTTAGGCAAAGTTAGGGCTGTTTGGTAGTGGCTTAATGAGCTTAATGGGACTCATAGCTTATTCAGTCAGCTATGCATAACTGTTTGGTAGTGGCTTAATGATATAGAAAGTGGCTTATTGGGTAAGCTTCTAGAGGGGAGCTTTATGCAGAAAGCCAAGTTTTTTCCAAACCTTCCCTCTCATTTAAAAAACACGCTCCTTCCATCTATGAAAAAACCCTCCTAAACAGAACCTTCCCCAATCTATAAAGACAAATTAATCCATACATAAAGCTTTATCCATATGGGACTTATGACCATGGAAGTTTATGTTTTTCCCTATTGTGGTCAATTATTGAAATATTTTAAAAACTAGTTTCAATACTCGTAGTTGTGCCCCACGATATTCAAAAGATTTGCAAACTTAGTAAAAAAAACAATCGGAATTTCAATTGGTTTTACGAAACTCATCCATTGGTTAAAAGTGCTACCCAACCACCCCCACACTGCCCCGACCCACACTCCACCACCTCACCCTACATCGTACCCACTATCACCCCCAGGCCCCTCCGGCCAGGCCCCTCCAACCCTACCTACACTCTTCCCCACCCATATGGTGGGGGGTAGCTGTGAGCCTGTGACGATGACAGTAGTGGCATAGTGATTAGTGGGGTGAGGGTTAGGTGGTCGGGAGTGGGGTGGGGTGGTAGTTGTGACGACAACAATAATGGTGTAGTGGTCGATGAGGTGAGGGTGGAGAGGGTTAGGGATAGGGTGGTAGTTGTGTCGACGACAATAGTGACATTGTGCTCATCGTGGGTGGGTGACAAGGTGATAGTTGTGAGGACAAGAGTACTGGGCATAGTGATAGGTTGGTAGGGTAGGGTGGGATGGGGTGCATGATTTTTTTTCATCAAATGTTATGATTTAGGATATTATTACACATATGTTTGTTTCACCTTGTGTAAAAGATACATGTGAAACTCTTATATCATGAAACAAATACATATAAAACTTTTTCATAAAAAAATATATGAGAAACTTTCAACTTATTAAAACAAATACATGTGAAACATTTACAAGGTGAAACAAACATATGTGTAATAATATCTTAAATCATGACATTTGATGAAAAAAAATCATTATAAAAATATTTTTTATATTGATTTGTACGAGTTTATATAGTTTGTAACCTTTGACTGGTTTGTATTTGATGGTGTCTATATATATATATAATATATATAGAGAGGAAAGTTCAAATGCGAACTCAAATTTGGTTGTGAACGTGAGAACAAATAAGAGCGCGACACGTGTCTGAATATAGATTATTCAGACTGAATAAATACTATATTCAGTCTGAATATTTCTTTGAATAGGACACGTGTCGCACTCTCAATTGTTCTCACGTTCACAACCAAATTTGAGTTCTCATTTGAACCCTCCCCTATATATGTATATATATATATCTCTGTGTGTGTGTGTGTGTAATATATATATATAATTCTACGAAATATTATATGAACCGTTATACCACCAATATAATCCCGATACAACCGTTATTTCAAATATCGGTCCCGACTGTTATATGGTATTTTCACCATTATGACAGCATAGGACGACGTCGGTATTGGTGTGGTGGTGAAGTGGTTAGGGTTGGGGCGTGATAGTAACAATAGTAGCATGGTTGTGGTGGAGTCAGGGGGTGATCGGTGTTGGTTAATTTGGATGCAAAAAGATGGAATCCAATTCCATCCATTATACCAAAGAATGAATTCATTGATTTCTAGAATTCAATGAAATTTAAAGGATTCCATTCATTTCAAGAAGTGAATCAAACAAAGGAATTGAATTTTTGTCAAAGAAATTTGTCATTCCAATTCCACCAAAATCCTTCGAATTTTGCAAACCAAACGATTCTCGAACCTCCAACAAACAGAATATCCATGTATGCGTTCTTTCTCTCCTCCCCTCAGCCATAGACCCCTAAGAACATAAGGCCAATAAAGATCAACCACTTTAAGTCGTAACTAGTTACATGATGACACTTTTTGACAAAGAGGGTTGTGTTCCACTGAAAATGGAAGTTATGGTGAAAAGGGTAAGAATGGATCTCTTGAGGGGCTGTTTGACAGTTGCTGAATGGTTAGGTGCAAAATGATTAAAAGACTCTTGTAATATAGCGTAAAATGAAATATAATTGTTTGGTAATTGATCAAAATGTAATTAGGACTCTTAATGGTTAAGGGAGGTCCAGGATACAAAATGATTCAAAGGGTTTTGGAACTATTAAGAGGCATACTTATTTTTTGTCAAATAGAATTCACCTCTTAATGATTCAGAGGCTACCTCTTAATAGAACTGTTAAAGAGGTAAACAAACAGAGGAAGATCGGTTATAACCGGTTAAAGTGGACCGAGCGATAAGGACAAAAACGAGTCAATTAAGGGACCGGGAACGAGATCACGGCCACTTATAACATAACTAGCTACATCATGACGCTTTTTGATCGGGACTCGTTACAACCGATTAAGAGATCGATCATAACCACAAGGGTTGTGGCGTACTGGTTGAGGCCCTGGGGGATGTAGTGGAATATCCCATCTGTCCAGGGTTCGAATCTCGGCATACACAACAATTGTAGCCACTGAGTTTATCAGGGCTGATGTATTGCAGTCATAATTCGCCGGGATTAGTCCAATAATAATCTGGGATACCCTTTCACAAAAAAAAAAAAAAAGAGATCGATCATAACCGGCTTCTTCCATCTCTATAAAAACCCATAGTAAAATCTATCAAGTGTAGAAAACACATGTAGACCGAACATGCCATCTTCGATAAGCCCCACGATTATTTCCGTCCGTTTTCAATCAAATTTACCGACAAAAATTGATAAAAATTCGCGATATAAGAAAAAACGTTTCATTAAAACCTGGAATTGTACACATATCAGTCCATTAAACGTTAGGCCAAAACTCAAACCAATTTACGCCTAAAACCCTTGTCCCGACACAATTACCAAACCACCACTCGACTCAACTCACACACAACAGATTAAAAAACCGACACCCATCACATAATACATATATATATATATATATACAGATTTATAGACACGATAAAACAAAATGTAAATATAAACCACGAACAACAAGACCCAATAAAAACGCTAAACGAAGAACTGACCCTTTTTTTTCACCAGAAGAAATTTAGTGTCGGGTGACTTTGCATACGATATCGAGATCAACTCAGCCCGACACTTTTCCTTTTTGTCGATATTTGCAGCATCTGCGACATTTTTCAGACCGTTTGAGATTCTGGGCAGGTCTTTTAATGGAAAGTGTTTATCGGGTAAAGAATACGAGATGGCGATTAGTGACTCCCGTGTTAAGTCCTCAGAAACGTCACTTCCGACTTCTCTCTTAGCCATAAAACAGAAACTCCTGCACCATATTGCAAAAGGATCGAACAGAAAAGTACATCACTAATGGAAATATCATACTCGATTTTTGGGTAAAAACTTAAAACCATCAAGTTGTGGGCATCATTTCATTCCGTCCAATAAACACGGAGAAATACGTAAAGGGCTTATCTAGCTAGTTTCAAGAAGTTCTAGAGCCAAATCGAATTAAAAGAGGTGAACCTAGACTATAAACCAGATCTTTCCTTTTATAGAAAGCTGATGACCCAAGTACCCTGGCTATTTGTTTATCTCTTATCAGTTCCATTAAGAGACAGTCTTTGAATCGCTAAGAGATGAATCCTGTCTGTCAAAAAATAAGTCTGCCTCCAATGGTTCCAAAACCCTCTGAATCATTTTGTATCTTGGACCTCCCTTAACCATTTCAGAGCCCTGATTTCATTTTAAACAAGTACCAAACAATTATATTTTATTTTCCACTACATCATAAGAGCCTCTTAATCATTCTGCACCTAATCATTCAGCAACCGACAAACAACCCCTTAGGCTATAAACCAAACAAAACAAATACAGTATATCCCACCTGAAAGTAGAGTCTAAGGTAAGATGGACGCAGACCTTACAGCTATCCCACGAGATAAAACATAGATCCATAACCTAGAAGTTCTAGCTATAAAGAGTGGAGGTAACTTTATGGATATCAACTTGAAGGAAAATCCCAACAAACTAAACTAGAGACCTATTAGTCCATGCCAGTAAAAATCAAATGAACCCAGTAAATCTCACACAGAGTAGGGACTGTGCCCGAGATATAGAGAGGCTTTTTCCATGAAGACCTGCGGCTTGTAAAAAATAGTTTAGAGAAAAAGGACTTTCAACCAAAAAGCTTCGAAAAATGATTAAAAAAGAGGAGGGCGATGAAAGACGATACATGATAGAAACGCAGGTAAACATAGATGAAGAAAGAGTAGAATGAAACTATAACAAAGCACTCTAAGGACGATATAGGCCTACTAGAAGATACGCAGCCACTAAACTAAGGATGAAGATTGAAGAAGTGGTTGACTCTCTAGCTCTACGTCTAGGCTTGGGCACAACCCGTGGCTGGCCAAATCCCGATGCCTAAAGTTACAAATCTTCCAAGAATCTAAGAGATTATCTAACATTCTAACCAAGTATAAACTACATATAAAACAGTCTTCCACTTCCTTTCTTATTCCTGCAATCTTGGGTTCGCAATTTACCCGAAAAGACATTTCATAAGCAACCAGAGGGTTGGGCCCTGTTCTGGTGAGAAGGAGAGTTAAGGTGAGAAGCATATGAAAGGATCTCCACCCTTGGATGCACATTAGGATGAGATGCACCGAGATGAGGTGCATCGAGACGCACCAGATCAACTCCCTTCTAAAGCTCGATTCATGGATGGGTATGAGATTAAAAGTGATCAATGGTTCAATTCTCTTCTTACGTTTCTCACCTTAACTCTCTTTCTCACACGATCCTACGCCAGCAACCGGAATCTATTCAACATATTAAACATAATTGGTCCTTTGTTCATGTTTCTAAAGGTTTACTTATACATGTGAACAAAGTAAGAAATTTTCATTTTCTTACTTGTAAGAATTGAAAGGTCAATGTATATTCTCACATCTAAACATCCATTTTGTATTAAAGAATCAAACCACAAGAAGTTTGAAACGCTCTTATATGTTCTACCTTCATGGCATCTTCTTAACTTCTAATCAAACTACAACTAAAAAAGATGGCGAAGGTGGGATGGTGGTGGTGGTGGTAGTGATAAATCAATAGCTCTTAGTTCTCAAGGAATCTTTCTTCCAATAATTGACACCAAGAAGCTAAAACGTATTTCATTATTCAAGAGGGAAAATTTATACTAATTGCTAAAATACAATAAGCACTAAACTTGCCAACAATAATATTGCACAAATAAAGCACAAAGTATTACAATTCATATTTGTAATTCTTGCAAACAAAAGAGTAGACCACAAAGTTCTCATTCAAGAAAGGGCCAAGTAGACAAAAAACCTCAAAGTCTTTTCTTCCCTATTCATTTAATTGCTCATTTTCATTTTGTGGGTATGAAGATAAATGGAAATCAAACCACAAAATGGAGATGAGAAATTGAGGGTAATCCGTAATTGAACTTTTAGCATCCTCAAACCTTACATTAGCTAATAAACGAGTTGCTAATTGCCAAAAAGCATACTTAAAACTTCATCTTCTTGCACTCTTATTATACCAACAAAATCAACAAAAACCTTTTATCAACTGAGGCCAGCTTCTTTAGGAGTCTTTGCAACAATAGAAAGTGCATGCAAACCAGATTCAAGCTCTTCAGCCAATGCATCATAAACCATTCGATGTCGCTTAACGAGATTCAGCCCATCAAACTTACCTGAAACCACTTTCACATTGAAATGAGTTTCGTTTGTATTGTCCTTAACAGCAGCATGACCTGCGTGCTGATATGATACATCTTCCACTTCCAAAATCTTTGCTTCTAGAATCGATTGAAGCTTTGATTTGATCCTACTTGCCCTTGACAGAAATACATTTGCTCCTCGCGAACCCATGGTTTTTTATTGTTTGCCCAATTAACTGTAGGAAAAGAAACTTTCGGAACTTAACACTACTTATGTTACCTTTACTAAGCCCTAAGAACAAACCAACCACCATTGATACCAATAGAGCTCGGAAACCTTTTTAATCACAAATATAAACAACACAATTGTTCAATCCACAATAAGATGAATAAATGTAAAGCAAATCTATCAATTTATATAATTCTACAAAAAAGTTGAATTGTTTAACAGCTATGCCCTTTTTAATTTTTTGTTTTCTTTCCAAATTAGTAATGAAATATGATTGTATTCATCATATTTTGTGCCCTAAAACGAATCAATTCAAGCATAGATCATGTAAAACCATGAAAACAATCAATTCAAGCAGAATTTCATTCGAAACCATTAAAAACCCTAATAACAAATTACCAACAAAACTACAAAAATCAAACGCATAGAAAGAGGTTCTAATCATCAACTCATCAGAAGCAATTCTATAGAATAACTGGAATACAAAAGAAATTCGGATTTAAATTCAAATTCGAATTTGTAACATACAGAATCAAACCAATGATTTTATGGAATTAACAAATAAAATCAAACCAGTAAACAAGATCACATTCTAACACAACCGATATCATTCAAGAATTAGGGAAATTTACTCGGATAAAACTCAAAAGATTTAAACATGAAAAGCTAAGGTACCTTTTTGTGCGATTGCTTTGTTTTTCCTTCGTTTTCGTATCTCCTGCTTTGGTTTTTGGCTATAAATAATGTAAATGGGGTTTTGGTGGATAAGAGTTGATGACGTGCGACATTTTGCAAAGCCCAAATGTGATAAAACTTCTGTCACCATTCATTAAGGATGGAGTTTGTGCTCCTTCCTAAATCCTACCACCTAATTTGGGCTTTTCCACTGGGCTAACCTTACATGTTCGTTTATTTTAGATGCTCCCGTCAGAAAATATCAAATAACGTTAATGTTGTGTTCTCCAATGTGAAGAGAAAAAAAAGAGATAGAAAAGAAAACAGAGGAGAGGAAAATAAAAAATTTATCTGTGTTCTTAAAAGTGATGTAAAAGGAAGGAAATGAAAGTAAAGAAAATAATTTTCATGTTGTTGAAGAGGAGAGAAAAAAAAAGAAAAATGTCATTTTTACTAATATGTTCTTTAAAATAATATAATTTAGAGTAAATTACATTTTTGGTCCCTGTGGTTGCCATCTACTATCAATAGTAGTCCCTATTTCAAATTGATTTCAATTTTAGTCATTGTGGTTGCCACTTGATTTTAATTTTGGTCCCTTTCATTGATTTCTGTTAAAAAAAATTCAATTAACTGAAGGGTATTTTGGTCTTTCCATCATTTTTTTTAATTTTCATTTAAATTAACACATTTATTATTATGTTATAATCTTTTATTAATTACTATTATTATAAACACATAAATACATATACACGTGTTCATCGATGCTTATGAGACCATCAACCAACCCTTTCTTCTCCGGCGATCCATCTCAGACGACCCATCCCCTCCGGTCAACTTCTCTGATGAACTATCCCCTGCGGTCATCTTTTGTACGATACAAATTCAAAATTTTGACAAACCAAATATCAAAAAACCATCAGAAAAACCCTAACTTCAAAATCAAACCCAAAATCAAAAATAAAAAACTAAATCCAAAATCACAATCTGAATTCCAAAATCAAAAACAGAAATCTCGAATCAAACTCAAACCCTCCAATCGAATATCGAATCATACCCTCATTCAAACCCACCTCCCTCCATTATGACAAGATCAAACACCTAAAACCGGACTCTCTTCTATGGGCTGGTCGTATCCAGTTTCACCGAATCAACATCAAGAACGATTCTCGTCTCTAAGGCCTGATTAAGTGCTCCGATCTGGTAAAATCTTCAATTATTATTCCATACTTTTTTGAAGGAGATCGTTGATGAAGAACAAAACTAAAACCCAATCGAAACTAAATGAAACTAAATCAGATGAAGATGGTTGAAGGAGATCTTCGATGAAGAACACTAGAGATCGAGAAAGGGAAATGGAACCTGCAACGAACCAAATCAACACCCATCGTCACCACCATTGCCACCGATCTAAAAGAGATCGTCGGCGATAGAAGATAGAAGAGGGGAAATAGGAGGTCGGCGATAATAAAGAATATACAAGAGGGGTAATAGGAGATCTCCGACCGACAATAAGAAGATCGCCAGAAAAATAGTTGTTGTTGCGAGGTTAAAGGTGGATCCTAAAGCTGCCAAAGTGTGTGTGTGTATATATATATATATATATATATATCGTTGCTGATACGAGGTTACAGGTGGGCTCGACTGCGGAGAATTAGAAGAGAGAAGACGGGGAAAGAGGAGATAAGAGAGGTTGCTGGCTAGTGGCAGACGGCCGACGGGGATGTTGGCCGATGGTGAATGCGGCTACCGGCTGGATTGATAGCTTGCTTCCAGGGAGACGGGGGGCTGGATTAGGTTTAGTGAGAGTACTGTAAACTACTCTTATATATATATATATATATATATATAGAGAGAGAGAGAGAGCGAGAGAGGAAAGTTCAAATGTGAACCTATCTTTGGTTGTGAACCTAAGAACAGATCTCAGCCCTTGATCTGAGCCAAATTGAAGTCGTTCTTTAAATGTGGCTTGAGGGGTAAATTAGGCAAGTTTGTCGCTCCCGCTTAATTCTCTCATCCTTTGTTAATCGAAATTTTCTCTGTAAATCGAACTCTCTCTGGAAATCTAATTCTTCTCTGTTAATCGTATTCATTGCTGTAAAGAACTTTAGTAATCGGATTTTCGATTTCTGAAACTAAATTGTTAATTCTGTTTTTAGCCTGCTTCTTCATCAGGAACAATGTTATGCTTATATTCAGACTGAATATAAGCTATAATTATAGAAACACATAATTTTAGCTTATATTCAGACTGAATATAAACATGACATTGTGATACTAAAATGTTATGCTTATATTCAGACTGAATATAAGCTACAATTATACAAACACATAATTTTAGCTTATATTCAGACTGAATATAAACTACAATTATACAAACTCATAATTGCAGCTTCTATTCAGTCTGAATATAAGCATAACATTTTATGCTTATATTCAGACTGAATATAAGCTACAATTATACAAACACATAATTTTAGCTTATATTCAGACTGAATATAAGCTACAATCATACAAACTCATAATTTTAGCTTATATTCAGACTCAATATAAGCTACAATTATACTAACCCATAATTGTAGCTTATATTCAGACTGAATATAAACATGACATTGTGATACTACAATGTTATGCTTATATTCAGACTGAATATAAGCTACAATTATACAAACACATAATTGTAGCTTATATTCAAATTGAATATAAGCATAACATTTTATGCTTATATTCAGACTGAATATAAACTACAACTATACAAACACATAATTTTAGCTTATATTCAGACTGAATATAAGCTACAATTATAAAAACTCATAATTGTAGCTTATATTCAGACTGAATATATACTACAACTATTCAAACACGTAATTTTAGCTTATATTCAGACTGAATATAAGCTACAATTCTGTAAGAAATAAGTTGCATGGTGACGACGATGAACTGATTTATGTCGAAATTGTTACTTGGTGACGACGACAATGAAAAGATTGATGGCGAAATCGTTGTTTGGGGACGACGAAGATGAAGAAATTGACGAACATGTTATATTTACGATGCTGCCCCTACGCGCTAATTATTGTTTAAGCCATGACTCGAGTTTTCCACTTATTTACAAAAATTCCACCGTGCGTTTTGTACATTGATTTTTTTATCTGATTCTAAATGGATGGTTGAGATGCATCATCATGTTCACAATCAAAGATAGGTTCACATTTGAACCCATCCCTATATATATATATATATATAGACTTTGGTTCATTTAGAAACTAGACGAATGGTAGAAACTATAGAAACTTTGACAAATCAATATAAAAAATAATTTTTTCATGATTTTTTATATCAAATGTTATGATTTAAGATATTATTGAACATATGTTTGTTTCTAAAATTAATAAAATATCATAAATGTATTTTTTTTAATTTTTTTAAAAATGAAATGAATTAACAGACCAAAATGCCCCTTCACTTAATAAACTTGTTAAATAATGTTAGTCAAATGGACCAAAATTAAAAGCAAGTGACAACCACAATAACCAAAATTGAAACCAAATGGGAACCATAATGACCAAAATTGTAATTAATTTGAAATAGGACTACTCTTGATAGTAAGGGGGCGTTTGGTTCGCCAGAATGGAATGAAATCTGGTGGAATTGGAATCTGATTCCATTGACCAGATTCCAATTCCTTTGTTTGGTTCACTATTTTCAAGAATTGGAATTTGTTAAATTCCAAAGAATTCCAAAAAAGGGCATGTGAGATTCCTTGGGTTATCCATGGGATTTCTATGGAATTGAATTTGATATATTCCTAATACCTAAAGTACCCTCATCCTAAAAAAATAACTAAACCCTAATCTCTTAAAATTGAAGCCGACACCCCTCCCTTCTTCTCATCTCATCGCACACCCCCTTTTCAGTTCAACCTCTCTTCTGGATGACTGAAGCTGACCATCGCACCTGGACGACCACCGTCACTGCTTCTCCGACTACCGTTGTTGCTTCTCCGACCACCGTTGTTTCTTCTCCGACCACCGTTGCTGCTTCTCCGACCATGTTGCTACTTCTCTCGATATCTCGCTGCTTCTCTCGATCTCTCGATCTGTTGCTTCTCAAGTAGTTTCTCAATCTGTTGCTTCTCAAGTAGTTTCTTGATCTCTCGATCTGTGTCTGCTTCTCCTACCACGTTGTTGTTTCTTTTTATTTTCGTATTGTTGCTGTTTCTTGATCTCTCTATTTGATGTGTTTTTAGTTTAGGCTTGTGTTTAGGCTTGTGTTTTTGGATTAATGTAGTTGCTAAGCTGCTGTGTTTTTCTGGATTAATGTGTTTTTCTGTTTAAAGTAATTTTAGTTTTAAAATTATTTTTAATAAAAAGAGTATTTTAGGCATTTACCGGAATTTCATTCCAATTCCAAGGCTACATTCTGTGAACCAAACAAACAGATTCCAATTCCTTCAACAAATTCCATTCCAATTCTGCCAACCAAACAGGTGGTCAAACCAGACAGATTCCAATTCCAATTCCTTTAAAGTCAAATTCCTTTGACAGATTTCATTCCAGCCAATTCCATTCTGCGAACCAAACGCCCCCTAAGTGGCAACCACAGGGACCAAAATTGTAATTTACTCTATAATTTATGATGAAAGATTGGGTGGTTTTGTAATTTTATTAATTTTTTAAATGATTTTAATTTTTTTTCCTTTTCTTTCCTTCCTTTTCCTCCCACATTTGGGAGGAAAGCTTTGGAAGGAAAGTAAGTTTTATTTTCCTTTTCTTTCATTTCCTTTCTCTCCTAAAAAAGTTTCGAGAACACGAGTTTTTTTTTACTTTCCTCCGCTTTTTCTCGCTTTCCTTTCCTTTCCTTCGTTAAATGAGTTTCGAGAACATAGCGTAAGTGAAAGCTCTTATGATCATATGTATGAAAAAATCCCGATGACAGCCCTAATAGAGAGGAGTTTATTCGAGTAGGGTTGGATTTCGGTGAGAAATGAAACTATGGTGAGAATAGTAAAAGGGGTCTCCACCCTTGGATGTTCATTAAGATGAGATGCACTGAGATGAGATACACCAAGATGTACCGAATCAATTCTCGTATTAAGCGCGATTAATGGATGAGTTTGAGATCAAAAGTGATCAATGGTCAAGATCCCTTTCTACGCTTCTCACCTTAATTTCACTTGCCACATGATCTCGTGCTCATTTGAGAAATAAAGAAGTCATCCTAACCTTTTAATTAGTCAATATTTTCGGTTTTGACCATGAAGCACTGGATAATCAATATAGATGGTTAGTTTCATAACTTTTACAAATAGACGACAACACAAATTCATATGTGAATCCGTGTGATTCACATATGAAATATATGTTCATATGTGAACCCGTGTGATTCAGTTATGAAATATATATGTTCATATGTGAACTCGTTAATTGGTTCACATTGAACTATTTAACTGATTTACATATGAACCCATAGATTCATATGTGAATCAGTTAAAATAGTTCATAGGTGAATCACGCGGGTTCACATATGAACCGTTTGCCGCCTATTTGTAAAAGCCATGAGACTACTGTCTCTATTTTTGGTATAGCTGCAAATTTGACCAATCAAAGCCGTAATGTTTGACCAGTTAAATCCGATCTTAACCATGTGAAGGCTATGATCACTTCTTATTTCTCAAATATTTACTACTTCTCAAAATAAACTATGGCTATATATATATATACAGAGAGAGAGAGAGAGGAAGGTTCAAATGAAAACTCGTTCTTCATTGTGCACATGAGGACAAAGGAGAGCACGTGTCCCGCTCAGTATGAATAACGAAGGACATTCAGTATGAATAACGAATGTAAGGTTCATACACTATTCATAATGAATGATACAACATTCAGTATGAATATCACATCATTCAATATGAATAACAAACAACCATGATACATTCAGTATGAATAACCTGTGGGCGCAGCGGACACGTGTCGCACTTTCCTTTGTCCTCACATGCACAATGAATAATGAGTTTTCATTTGAACCCGCCCATATATATATAAACACATACACACACACACACACACACATATATATATATATAGACTTAGAATCGCGTGAAACCAATCTGTTTTCGTGAAACCGCTTTTTTCACTTGAAACTTCACAGCAAAAGCACTGTGAAGGTTACCTTCACAGTGTTTTTGCTAACCTTCACAGTGCTTTTGCTGTGAAGGTTCGGATTTTTTTTACTTTTACAGTAAAATGCTGTGAAGTTTCAAGTGTAAAAATGTGGTCTCACGGGTCTCACAAAAACATGTTGGTCTCACGTGAATCCAACCCTATATATATATATGTATATATATATTCCTTATTAGACAATGAATCATGTGAGAATAGGAGTTAAGATGATAAGTATAAGAAGGGATATGCGTTAGAAACAGAGGGTAGAGAAGAAGAAATAAGGACGACAAACTCAAGAATCGTGTTAGAAACACTTTCAAAATACTACAATTCGACCCTAAGAGCGTTGGGTTCAGAACTTAACATATTGGCATAATCCTTAAGTTTTTCTCGTATTTCAAAGGCTGTGCAATTCGAGTTCCTATACCCAGATTCTCGTTTCTACATATTTAAATGAGAGATCAACATTGACTGGCGGTTAAATGATAATAATCGTTGATGGATTAGACTGAAGAGTAGTTATAACCAAAATCAGACTTAGGACTTAGGGGCTGTTCGGTTCATTTTCCATTAAGACCTATATGGATAAAGTTGTCTATATTGATAAAGTTGTATGTACGATAACAGATAAGTTGTTGTTCGGTTATTGTGCTGAATAAACGGTCTGAATGTCAAAAATTACCATTTTACCCCAATCTATATTTTTGTTTGAATAAGATAACTATTTGATAAAATTGTTAACTAAATGAATTTTAATAATAAAAAAGATCAATTAAAAACCTTCTCTATTTTTCTTAAAAGCAGGAAACCCCCTTTTTATTTAAATTCCTTCTCTCTTTCTTTTACCTACCTTCTTCTCCAAGTGTAACCTTCTATAGCCACGTTTCCTTCATGGCCACTGACACCCACCTCTTTTTCTCTGTTCCCCCTTCTCTCAATCTGCTCCGATCAAAATCACCACAGCACCAGATCGCCACTTTTACTATCCCCACATTGTCTCCGATGACCACCCTCTTTTTCCCGCTGTCGAACTCCCTCTCCTCACTGAAACCACCACTCTTCTTCCCACTTAAAACACCTCACCGACCATCCACCATCATCTCTGCTACTCAACGCCCCAGTCACCGTCCCCCATGGCAACACTATTTTTCAGCCACCCTCTCGGAGGAGCTTCCTATTTTCAAATAGGGTTTTTTCTTTAGTGTTGGTAGTTGGGAAGGTAAGGGTAAATGGGGAAATTGAATAAAATAAAATGGCTAAGTGTAAAGGACTAATGTTTTCTAGCTGAGCGATTAAGCAACTGGCTGAGCGAATAAGCCGCTACCGAACAGCTTTTTATAGCTGAGCGAATAAGCCATATCCCTTACTCAACCTATTAAGCTCCTACCGAACGACCCCTTAGTCGTTTTTCCTTAAGTTTGAAGGGAACAAGTTTGGACTCAAGGTCCAAATCTGAATCCATTGATTTAGACTTAGCCACAAGTCTAGACTCAAAGTCCATAATTAAGTACTTAGGTGATTTCAAGGCAAATTTCAACCTCCGATTTGAATGATCAGATCTGTGACCACACTCACCTAGAAGTACTTAGGTGATCCCCTTGGAACCCCACTAAGGATGCTGCCTCTCAAACCGATTAAGGGGGCGTGACACCCTTAACCCCTGCCTTATGACAATCTGAGATGATAGAGGAAACATTTGTGAGTGTGCATCCGCACCTCCTAACTCACTTATGTTTGTCTTACCATCTCAATCGATCTCGAGTTCGAGTGAATCATAATAACACTAAAATGACTTATGACACTAAAATCACAATTTGGACCTTCATCACTTTTAACCTCTCACCACCTCATAAATTGCATTTCTCAAGGGAATTGATTCGGTGCATCTCATTACTGTTGATCTTTAATTAGGATTGATCGAAGGATGGAGATCTTTTCTTACCCTTCAAACTATAACTTACATTCTCACTGGAACTCAATCATTCCCTATTAACACTAATTGATATGCTTCACGTATTAATTTTTTAAAATTTTCTAATAGTTAATAAAACAGTAATCATATGAATTCTTATAGTATAGTGAGAAGTCACACACTTGACTGGATGTAGTGGTTCATCTGAAGGAGAGCGATATTAGATATCATAATCAAGAATCAGGATGACTATCATTAGTTTTTTCTAAATAGAGATGCTCTACAGGTTCTTTCTTTTCATCCACCTCCATAATGTTTGTGTAGCATCATCCAATTATCTCCATGTTCCCATTACTTTCATCAATATCAACTCGATTTTGATTGAAATATAGTTCTCTTTGGACTTTGTCTGTGATGGACCATCAAGGACGTTGTCATAGTCGATGTCCATCGCATCATTCATTAGATCATTTTCTAGAAAAGACTACTGTTGTAAAATCGAAACGAAATCATCTCAATAATTAAACCAAAACCAGCGGTCCAAATAAGAACGGTATCAATTAAGCGGAAATCCGGAAATTATATATCATAAACTTCGACGAACAAATAAACCCAAGTGATCGAAAATCGAACGCACACACAAGTGTATATAATTGCAGAAAATAAACGAGGAAGAAAATGACACCGAATTTACGTGAAAAAACCCAATTCAGGAAAAACCACAGGCGGAGGAGACCACCGAGAAATTCACTATCGATGATGTTGAGTACAATACTTGGAAAAAGAAATACAATGGATATTATGATTGAGAGGTGTTATCATATCCTTTTTTGATCGAGACCTATTATCTATACATATCTATGTATAATATTTTGGATAACTATCTTTAATACATATATATATATATACATATTAGAACTCTATATTTAATGAATATATATATAAAGTCCTAATCTTAATATGAGATAAGTCATATACATCCATGATAATGAAAGTCACCGACCCACTATCTGGAAAGGATTTGAAGTTGGAAGCTATGATTTGGACCATTCCAAAACAGTAGGTATGGCGGCTGTCATACGGCTCTAAAGTCGCATCTAAGTCACCCGTCCACAAATTTCTTCAACCAAACAGTAAACAACGCCAGTATCATGCAAATTTAGGGTGTTTTAAACCCAATTTCTTCACTGTTTTGAGTCTTCTTTGATGCTTACTTTGGAGACAAAATTCACAATCTCCACCTTGACTTCATAAGTACATCCCAAAACACACATAACAAATCATCTCCATCGAAAACAAAAAACTCCGTCTCAAGCAACCTTCAAACATCAAATGAACGATAAGAAACCGAAATAACTTCTCGGAAGAAAATAAAAATACCTCCTCCACCACAAGTCCTTCGTACTCAATGGCGCTTCGAAAAACCGACCAAGTCCAAACACAAATTAAACTTGGCCACAAGAAGACTTTTGGTGATCACATCCGCGGGATTGTCGTTAGTGTGAATCTTGCTCACTTCGAAATCACCTCGAGCAACGACTTCCCGTACAAAATGGTAGCGCACATCAATGTGCTTTGTTCGGTCATGAAATATCTGATCCTTCGTTAGAAATATCGCGCTTTGATTGTCACAAAATACCGTTATGATATTGCGCGACTCATCGAGTTCACCAAACAAACCTTTCAACCAAATAGCTTCTTTAAAACCTTCCGTAACAGCCATATATTCGGCTTCGGTCGTTGAAAACGCAACCGTAGACTGTAATTGTGCCCTCCAACTAATGGCACAACCACCCAAAGTGAACACATATCCAGAAATCGATCTCCGGTTATCAATATCTTTGGCATAATCTGAATCAACATAGCTAAAGACACCATGTCATTCTTGCCAAATTTTAAACACAAAGATGACGTACCTCGAAGATAACGAAATATCCATTGGACAGCTTTCCAATGTTCTTTGCCCGAATTCACCATATATCTACTAACCACACTGACTGCATAAGCCAAATAAGGGAGTGTGCAGATCATCGCATACATTAAAGAACCAACGGCACTGGAATATGGTACACGTGCCATGTAAGACACATCAGTCTCGGAAATAGGACTTTGAGCGGATGATAGCTTAAAGTGAGCTGCTAGGGATGTGGTGACTGGTTTTGCATCATGCATATTGAACCGGCGTAGGACTTTCTCGATATAGCTCTTTTGAGAAAGGAACAAGGTCCTCGCACTTCTATCACACACAATTTCCTTCTCTAAGATTTTCTTGGCAGCCCCTAAGTCCTTTATATCGAATTCAGCATTTAACTGGTCTTTTATTACTTGAATCTGCTTCATATATTTCGTTGCGATTAACATGTCATCCACGTATATGAGTAAATAGACCATTGACTCGTCGTCACACTTCTTGTAGTAAATGCAGCTGTCATAGGTGCATCTTTTCAGCTCGTGACCGGTCACAAAAGAGTCAAACCTCTTATACCATTGTCTCATAGATGGCTTGAGACCGTAGAGAGATTTCTTCAACTTGCATACGTAGTCCTCCCTGCCAGGGACTACAAACCCTTTCGGTTGTTGCATAAAGATCTCTTCCTCAAGCTCACCATTTAAGAATGTTGTAGTAACATCTAGTTGCTCTAGTTCATAATCGTTAGAAGCAACTAATCCCAACAATGCACGAATAGATGTATATTTAACAACAGGTGAATAAATATCAGTATAGTCGATACCTGACATTTGACTATAATCCTTAGCAACCAAAGGAGCTTTGTACCTTGGCTTGTCACCCGGATTAGCGGCCTCCTTGAGCTTATATACCCACTTGCACTTGACTGGCTTCTTCCCTTTTGGAGCCGGGACAAGATCCCAAGTGCCATTCTTGTGCAAAGATTCCATCTCACTGTGCATAGCCACCATCCAACTGTAACACCCTCATATTGACCCTAGTTGTAAGTTGCTAATTATTAGTATTTATTATTTATTTGATATGAATTATCTGCCTATTATTTGAAATATGATTTGACCGTGAGGTAAAAAGTAAATTATATGTTTTATATAATTATATATGAAATTGGACCCGGTGATTCGTTTTTGAATATGGGTCGTAGAAAATACCTCGTTGGTAAGTAATTGTTTGTTTAAGGTTGTTAAATTAACCTACTATGATTTAGATAGGGGGATAAAATACCTATGTTTTCTAATTAAAAACGTAAACCGACTAAATGTTGGTATGTCAACTTTGGAGTATGTTGTGGCAAATGCAAAAAAAACACAAATTTGACCTAAGCCTTCTTGAGGTGCTTTGGTATTTGTAAATAACTTATATTGAAGTGTATTTGGGGCCTCATATGTCATCTACTTTTGAGGTCAAATATGTTTATACATGTTTATGTAGGCGTTAAATGGTCTTAAGTTGATTAAATGTTAGTAATGGTTAGTATGTAGTTACATGACAAATATGTGCAAACTTTAATTTGGCAAGTCAACAAGTTGAACTTGGATCATGCACGGTTTAGCTTCTACATGTTATAAATCATATGTAGAGATGTTATAAGTGAAGTTTAGAGGCATTTTTATACTTACTTGCATGATTTGGTCGGTTCGGGTGGGTTTTGACCCATTCGCGCAATAGTTGACTTTAAGACACTATTCTTGCATTGTAAAGCTTGAACTTGATAATAATATGCATATGATGTGAGTAGGTACTAATTTGAGGTCAATGGATCACGGTTGACTATTGGAAAGACAACATTAGCTTGTAAAGTTAATTTAGTAGTAAATTACATAATACTTGATATTTAGCATATGATTGACATTAAATGGGTTAATTGTGACTCGATTGACTTGATAACTTGCAATTGACTTATATTGACTGTCGGGAATGTCAAGTTGACTTTAGAAAGTCAAACTTGGGCTTTATTTACATATATGATGATTTTATGCATGTAATGAGTTATACACTTATGATTTAAGTTACTAACTTATGGGTTGTTGTATTCTCAGGCAAGGAGGCGACTCGGTGACATAGACTACTGAATTTGGGTTGTGGAATACCAGGTGAGTGGACTGTTACCTCAAATGGTAATTGGTTGCAACGATCTTAGTTGCAATAGTTTGTTGATTTGCACTTGGTAACCAATTGAGTTGGTTTAGTTGTTTGTTTAGTGACTTAATTAGCTGGTTTTGTGTTAATCAAGTCCTTGATCTGTTATATGTGCACATCATCGCTGGGGAGGTCAGTTTGATGGGTAACTTGGTTTGTTTTACTACTTGTTGGACAACTTTTGGTCTTTTGGCGCATATGTTGTACCAAAAGATAGATTGTTGAGCGATGGTAGTAAAATGAAGTATCGGTAAGCGTCGTTTGATCTGTGGTTGCTGTAGGTTCGGCCGAGCTGCCGGTCCTCTTGGGAACTTGTTATCTATTTATAGATATGATGAAACTGTTATTATTGACTAAGACGGTTTGTCCTATGCTGTTTGTTGGTTTTGGTTCATTCACTTAGCTTTGTCTAATTCCACTCCTTACCCTCCCTTACAGGTTTTGGTTTTGTTGCGTTGGGCAGGGAGCCGGTGGTTGTTTGTGGAATGTCTGACACCTACTCTGATACACTATTTTGATGACGAGCCTGTTGTAAACATATTTTGTAACACTGGTTGTATGTCGTGTAATACTCTTTTGAGAATAGTCTGTAAAACTGTTTACAGGTCTTGTCATGTAAATATTATATATTTTGATAATCGCTTCCGCAGTATTTTAAAAAATAATGACTAGATTTTTGTAGTGTTACAAGTTTGGTATCAGAGCCTTGGTTTGGTAATGTGAGCACTCTTGGGGTGTTCAAATGACCAAATCTTGGCTCTTGTTGTGTCAAACATTCCAAGGTTGGGGATTGTGTGAATGATTACTTGTTGATTGTTGTTTGATGTTAGCATATATTGTACTAACGACTTATGAACTAATAAATGGTGAGTTGTTGTGATTGAGACAGGTATGGTTGACGGTGAGCGCCGGTTAGTGCCCCTATGACCGCCAGAGCAGCCGTTATTCCCCTAGCAGTTTCTCAAGTAAATGTTAATCCAGCTGGAACATCTAATATTGATCCAGAAATAGATCGGGAGGAATATATCTTTCAGCTAGAGGATCAGTTGCAAGAGCTCAGAGGTACAATTCAGCAGTTGCAGCAGCAGCAACAGGCACATGCTACTCAGCCACATGTACCTCCACCTATCCTTACACTAGCTATGCCACCTCCTGTATCTATGCTGTTACTCTCATCCGAATCAACCTTAGTACTATTATCCGTATCCTCCTCCATGGTATCTACCCCCAGTAACTCAAAAGAAGGAGTGTACGTATAAACAGTTTCTGGACTGTAGATCTCAGGAGTTCTATGGCAGTATGGATCCAGAGGTTACCATAAACTAGATAAGACAGACAGTTAAAGCCTCGGATGCCTGCAATTGTGAGGAAGCTTCCAGAGTTAAATTTGCTACAGGGATGTTGAGGGATAATGCTTTTATTTGGTGGGATCCACTGATCATATCTGGTCTTAATAGAACACAAAGGGATGCTATTACTTGGGAGCAATTTGAGGGAAAGATTTGTGAACAGTATTGTAACCCGTTTGAGATGAACAGAATTCGTAGGGAGTTCCTTGATTTGCAGATGACTGAGAGAATGACTGCGGATCAGCTAATCAAACAATTCAATGAAAAGCTGAGGTTTGTGAAACCGTGGGTACCTGACGAGCCATCACAGGTACAACATTTTGTGGGAGCCCTGTTGCCAGAATACAGGGGTACGGCGAGATTAGCAGGTAGTCTGTCCCAGGCCTTTACTTTGGCCAAAGCAGGTGAGGGCGATGTTAAAGCCCGTGATAAAAGAGAGAAAGAAAAAGTTGTTGTTCAGAAACAAAAGCAGGATCAGTCTAGTTCCCAGCAGAGAAAAAGATGGCAGGGAAACCAAAATCTGACTCGTAGGTTTCCAGTTGGTAGTTCTAGTTCTGGTTTTAGTTCCAGTACTGTACAGAGACCTCAATGGTGCCCTAGATGATGCAGAGCTTCACATGCTGGGCCTTGTACTCCACAGACCATGCATTGTATTTGTAACACCCCCTGTTCCGCGTGGCCAAGAACAGGGTTATGTCACAGTTCAAGGGACATAAAAAAACAATAATAAATCTATTGAGTAGATTCATAAAGTTCAGAGCTTGACTAACTAACATAAACGTGAAATTACCAACCATCGTTTAAAGACAACTGTAATTGCGGTTTATATTCACATATACATAGCATATAAACATAAGAACCAAAAAGTAGACTATCCAAGATCTTCAAAAGGAGGTCCAAACGTTGTTGTCTTCACTTCTCTTAGTCCCGTCCCCGGTCTAATCACCTATGTACCTGCCGCGTCAACAAAACACACGGCTGAGCAACTTTGCCCAGTGAACGGATTATAAAATTAAAATAAACGAATATTTAACGTGTAGACGCGGAAACAAAAATAAGGAACATTGATACTTATAAATACAACAAGTGTATAATAAATAGGTAGACGATGAAGATTTATCGAGTTCATAAACATGATTCATACAACTTAAAATATATATAAAAATAATTGCATTTATAAGATATCAAAAACCGTATAATCAACCGAACATCATAAAGATGTAACAAGAGTCACTAAAACCAAATTGTGTCACGAAGACACTTCATTCTCACGGGTTGATCAAACCACGTGAGTCTCATGAGGTAGCAGTGTGGGCACACTCACCGTCTAACCCCTGTCGTGAATAATTCACGACCCGACTCGTGTAACTAGGATCGATCCATTCGCCCCCGATAGCCATTACTTGGCCAGACCCCTTATATGTCCATTCTAAGTGAGGACGCCACGATTGTATAGCCACCGTGGAAGCATCATTTGATAATTCCGCACCAAAACAAGTTCAAGAATTCAATAAGAAAGGTACCATTTTACTTATGTGATAGGTAATACATGGTGTACCATGTTCAAGGACTAGACACGCATATTCAAATGCGTGTCCAAGTATCAAATGAAGATAGAAATCCGTACCTTTAACTCAAAACGATTTGTCCACTTGTTTGATCGAGTTCCGACAAAGAGAATGACCTAAACGATATATAAAACATTTAGAATTTGTACCTACTAAACCCATACCAATCTAAGTCTAATACCCTTTAGAAACTTATTTATAACCTAACTTTAAGTACTAACGTGTGCTAGTATGCTTACACGGCAAAACTAAAGGTTAACTAATGTGTGAAATAAGCAAACACTCAAAATTAGCTGCACAAAACAGCACTGTTGTGCTTCTGTGTTTGACTTATTTAGCATACTTAAAAGCGAAACTATGTTTTGAGGTCCAAAACAAAATTGTAGATGCATTTCTTATTATTCAAATGGCTTTGGAATCACCCCGTTTGGAGTAACAACCAATTCGATATAACCTTTCTAAAAACAGTGCACAGATCCTGTTTTGCACAGGACCAGCTGCAAAAGCACACTGTTTAGACACTCTTAGAGCCATAATTTGGTCACGGCTAAAACTACAAAGTTGTAAAGGAAAGAAAGATCTTACTAACTGGAAAATTTGAGCTTATTTAGAGTTATGACTGATTTAATACGAATTTTTCAATAACTGGACATAAAGCTGAAAGTTTTTAAGCATGAAAATCTCTTTAAGGCTTTACATCAAACACCTTGTGGGCATCCATCCTAAGAGCTTAAAACCATTTCAATGGTTTCATCCTCTTGCCCGTTTTTTTGTAAAAAAGTTAACCAAAGTATCAATTTAACACTCCTAACCTAAAACCATAACCAAAACAAGAATTCACCATGTAAAACTTTTACTACTATACCTACTTATACATAAACAACCAAAATTCATCCTTTACATACTAAAGAATGTAAACCTAAATCTAAAATCAGAAAATTAATCTATAAAGGACATCTAAATATCTTCAATTTGGGAAATTAAAGATAAATAGGCACATACCTCTAGAATTATGATTCAAACCTTCAATATCTTCAATCCTTAACTTGATTTCCTATGAATTTGAGTTAGAACATGAGAATTGGAGGATGGAACCATGAAGGAGTCGATGGAAAGAGTTCTGGAACTGAAAATGAAATTATAAATTCTAATTTTCAGCTTTTATATTTATCAAATTTACACAATTAATCCCTCAAGTTTCACTTATTGCAATTTTAACCCCAACTAGAGAATTCTTCACATTCTTAATCCTAACCCAAATTTGTTTGTACATGTTTAACCCTTATTGTACCATTTTCATAGCATAATATCCGGTACAATCCTAAAAGCAACATGTACAAACTTCTCTTGCATGATTCCAAATTGAATATTCTAAGCTTTATACGAAACCGATATTTTAGAGATTTGGGTATTACATTTCCTCCCCTCTAAAAAGAAGGTTTCGCCCCCGAAACCGAATTAAGGAGAGAATATTCATACCTTAGAGTAGATGCGGATATTGCTTCCTTATCGAGTCTTCTGTTTCCCACGTTGCTTCCCGCTCTGTATGATTTTTCCACAATACTTTCACAAAAGGAACGGTTCTACGTCGCAATCGTCTCTCCTCTTGGTCTATGATTGCTTCCGGCTCTTCAACATAAGAGGGATCTGGCTCAATTCGCTCTAGAGGATAGTCAATCACATGTAATGGATGATAATGATATCCGCGTAGCGACGATACGTGGAAAACATCGTGAATGTGAGAAAGTTGCGGAGGTAATGCCAAGCGATACGCCACCTCGCCAACTCTTTTTAATATCTCAAAAGGTCCAATATATCGAGGACTCAATTTACCCTTGAATCTAAATCTTCGGACACCTCGTAAGGGAGAAATCTTCACAAAAACATGCTCTCCGGGCTTAAATTTTATTGACCGTCGATGCTTATCCGCATAACTCTTTTGTCGCGATTGAGCTTCTTTCATTTTCTGTCTAGCCACTTCAACTTTTTCAGTAGTTACTCGAATAAGATCAGGTCCTTCAATAGCTTTCTCGCCTACTTCATTCCAACAGATAGGAGTTCGACATTTGCGTCCGTAAAGAGCCTCAAACGGAGCCATACCGATACTCGATTGGTAACTATTGTTGTAGGAAAATTCAATTAAACATAGGTATTCATCCAAACTACCGGCCCACTCAAGAACACATGATCGAAGCATATCTAAGAGTTTGGATTGTTCGTTCAGTTTGACCATCCGTTTGTGAATGATAAGCTGAACTCATTGTTAACTTTGTACCCCAAGCCTGGTGAAGACCCTTCCAGAACTTTGAGGTAAATTTGGGATCTCTATCAGAAGTAATTCAAACTGGAGTGCCATGCAGACGAACAATCTCTTTTTCAAACAATTCAACTAACTTATCAACTGTGAAAGTTCCTCGTATAGCCAGAAAATGTGCCTACTTCATCAATCTGTCGACAATTACCCAACTAGCATTATGCTTACGTACAGTTCTCGGTAATCCTGTCAGAAAATCCATGGAGATGTGCTCCCATTTCCATACTGGAATATCTAAGGGTTGTAACAAACCACTGACTCGTTGATGCTCGATTTTCACTTTCTGGCAAGTTAGACATTTTGCAACATACTCGGCTACATCACGTTTCATACCCTTCCACCAAAAGTATTGTTTTAAGTCACGATACATCTTGGTAGATCTTTGATGAATTGAGAACAAAGAGTTATGTGCTTCATTAAGAACGGCTTCCTTGACTTCAGGATCGTTAGGTACACAAATTCGGTCACAATACCAAATGGTACCCATGTCGTCCACATGGAAATTTGATTTTGGATCCTCTTTTGATCTTTCAAGCATAGCCCAAAGCTCTCCATCATGTTGTTGTGATTCTTTAATTTGAGAGATCAAAGCTGATTCCAGTTTAAGACGACTCACCGATACATCTCCAAAACGACAGATAAATTCAATTTCTGATCTTTCGATCTCATATTTTAATTGAGGTTGAGCAATAAAACTGGAAATTATTCCTAAACTTTTTCAACTCAAGGCATCGGCGACAACATTCGCTTTACCTGGATGATATTGAATCCGAACATCATAATCTTTGAGAAGTTCGAGCCATTGTCGTTGATGCATATTAAGTTCTTTTTGGGTGAAGATGTATTTCAGACTCTTATGATCGGTAAAGATATCACAAGTTTCACCATATAAATAATGACGCCAGATTTTTAAAGCAAAGATAACCGCAGCCAGCTCTAAATCATGAGTCAGATAGTTCACTTCGTAAGGTTTGAGTTGGCGCGAGGCATAAGAAATAACTTTACCGTTCTGCATCAAAACACATCCGAGTCCAGTTTGAGAAGCATCGCTATAAATCTGAAAACCACCCGATCCCGACGGCAATACCAAAACTAGAGCTGAAACTAGTCTTTGTTTCAATTCTGTAAAACTCTGATCTTGCTCTGGACCCCAATCAAATTTAACTCCTTTTCGAAGGAGTTTTGTCAACGGCAATGCAATTCTAGAGAAATTTAACTCCTGCTAGTCCCAAGAAACTACGAACCTCAGACATATTATTCGGTTTCGACCATTTAGCGACAGCCTTAACCTTAGAAGGATCAACTTGAATACCTTCTGCAGATATAATGTTGCCCAGAAAACTAAGTTGTGGTAACCAAAATTCACACTTCGAAAATTTAGCATGAAGTTTCTGTTCTCGAAGTGTTTCCAATGCCTTTCGAAGATGAGTTTCGTGATCTTCTTCCATTTTAGAATAAATCAAAATATCATCTATGAAAACAATCACGAACTCGTCGAGATAATCTTTAAAGACACGATTCATGAGATTCATAAAGACTGCAGGAGCATTTGTTAGTCCGAATGGCATAACTACAAACTCATAATGACCGTAACGTGTTCGGAAAGCAGTCTTTGGAATATCAAGTTCTCTTACTCGAAGCTGGTGATATCCCGATCTCAGATCAATTTTAGAAAAATACTTTGCCCCTTGAAGTTGATCAAATAAATCGTCTATGCGGGGTAATGGATATTTATTTCGCACCGTGACTCGATTTAGTTCACGATAATCAATACATAATCGCATTGAGCCGTACTTTTTCTTAACGAATAGGACCGGTGCTCCCAAGGGTGAAACACTGGGTCGAATATATCCCTTATCCAACAAATCCTGAACTTGTTCCTTCAGTTCTTTCATTTCAGACGGAGCCATTCGGTAAGGAGCTTTTGATATAGGACTAGCTCCCGGAACAAGTTCTATGGTAAATTCAACTTCCCTCTCCGGAGGGATTCCGGGAAGTTCATCAGAAAATACATCGAGGAACTCATTAAATACATGGATATTTTCAAGTTTAGAAGGTACCTCACCTGGATCTTGCAAGGACGCTAGATAACCTTCATAACCTTGTAATGTAAATAACTTGGCTTCCAAAGATGATACAGTTGTAGTTCCTGATTCTGGTTCTATCCCTTGATATACGAATTCAGGTTGATCTTTATTGCCAAAGAAAACTTGCTTTGAATTACAATTGATCGTTGTCTGGTGCTTAGACAACCAATCCATACCAAGGATAAGATCAAAGTGCTTCATTTTCATCGGAAGTAACGTGACTTCTCGAATATGGTCGCCAATAGTTAGGGGGCAATTTTTAAATTCAGATACAACACATACTGAACCACCTACCGGAGTCGTAATAAGTATAGGAGAATCTATGGGTGTTTCAAATTGTTTAAGATGGTCCTCTAGATTCTCATACATAACAGAATGTGAAGCACCAGTATCAAATAACACATATAAAGATTTATTAATAAGAGAAAGAATTCCTGAAACCATACCTGCAGTGGACTTTTCGCCAGATAATGCAAATACTCGACCTCCCGCTGTTGATGGTTTCCCTTTTTCTTGAGATTTACCAGACTGGTCCGACTTACAATCATTCGCTAGATGACCTTGCTTACCACACTTAAAACATGATCCAGTCATTAGAAGACAAGGTCCTGGTCGGTGCCACTTATTACAACGATTACACTTGGTTGCAGAAGATGCTCTTGAAGAACCTTGACTATTACTGGCAGAAATACTTGGTGTATGAAACTTTCCTGAACTTGACTTTGATTGATTCCCGCCACTATTGAATCGGGGTTTACTAAAACTTTTGTTGTCTAAACGACCTGATTGAAAATCACGTCCCCGTTTCTTATTGTTATCAACTTTCTTATCCAAAGTTTCTTGACAAGATCTCTCAATATTCTTACCAGCATCGACTATTTGAGAGACAAAATAAAGTGGAAGATTCAGAAGCGGATCCTTGAATTTACTGTTCAAAGCCCACTTAAATTTATCAGTTTGTTGGGCTGCAGTACCCGATGTAACACCAGCGAACCTGGCCAGTCGAAGAAATCGTTTCTGAAAGTCTGAAATAGATTCATCATCTCCCTGTTGAATGGCTTGATATTCACGAACATATGCGTCTTTGTCAGATGCAGTAAAATACTGTTGATAGAACAACTCTTTGAATCGATCCCAACTACTTGGATATGCAGATGGGTTTGATTGATTTGACTGTAACCAACCAGACCACCAATTATGAGCATCATCTTCTAGCTTATACGTTGCTAACTCCACTTTTATCTGATCAGGACAACCCATTACCCGAAAGATTTTCTCTAGATGAATGATCCAATTTTCAGCTTCGATGGGACTTGAGGCAGAAGTAAATATACGTGGCTTTTGTTTGTTGAATTCCCTAAGCCATGTACCGATACTTTCAGATGTGTTACTGGGATTAGTTGGCTGATTTGTTGGAGGAGTAGGGTTACCACTAGATTGACGTGATGCCTTGGCAAGTTGAGCTATATACTCAGGCATCATCTGTGATAGAACTTGTTGTACAGCAGCTGCATTATCAGGATTTACTGGTTGTTCTGGTGGAGGATTCGCCCCACTTCCAGATTCAGGAAGTGGGTTCTTACGAGGTCTACCCCTCCTTGGCGGCATTCTATATAAAACAAAAGAACAATTAAAATTCTATATTGACAGAATATTTAACTTCCTATTCCAAAAGTAAATTCAAATTCATATACGACTACCCGTTCCTAACCTACCCAATCCTCACAGATCATAACTTAAAGACCTACAGGATCATAAACCTATATCTCTGATACCATATCTGTAACACCCCCTGTTCCGCGTGGCCAAGAATAGGGTTATGTCACAGTTCAAGGGACATAAAAAAACAATAGTAAATCTGTTGAGTAGATTCATAAAGTTCAGAGCTTGACTAACTAACATAAACGTGAAATTACCAACCATCGTTTGAAGACAACTGTAATTGCGGTTTATATTCACATATACATAGCATTATAAACATAAGAACCAAAAAGTAGACTATCCAAAGATCTTCAAAAGGAGGTCCAAACGTAGTTGTCTTCACTTCTCTTAGTTCCGTTCCCGGTCTAATCACCTATGTACCTGGCGCGTCAACAAAACACACGGCTGAGCAACTTTGCCCAGTGAACGGATTATAAAATTAAAATAAACGAATATTTAACGCGTAGACGCGGAAACAAAAATTAAGGAACACTGATACTTATAAATACAAAAAGTGTATAATAAATAGGTAGACGATGAAGATTTATCGAGTTCATAAACATGATTCATACAACTTATAATATATATAAAAATAATGCATTTATAAGATATCAAAAACCGTATAATCAACCGAACATCATAAACATGTAACAAGAGTCACTAAAACCAAATTGTGTCACGAAGACACTTCATTCTCACGGGTTGATCAAACCACGTGAGTCTCATGAGGTAGCAGTGTGGGCACACTCACCGTCTAACCCCTGTCGTGAATAATTCACGACCCGACTCGTGTAACTAGGATCGATCCATTCGCCCCCGATAGCCATTACTTGGCCAGACCCCTTATGTGTCCATTCTAGGTGAGGACGCCACGATTGTATAGCCACCGTGGAAGCATGTCGGCCTTGGTGCCCCCAATGACCGAGTATTCAATCAAAATAAAAATGAAAGTCATAGGTCTACAACGTATGCGACCTCATGGAAACAAATTCTAAAATCCAATAAACCTTGAAGGTTGTAAATATGTTTTTCTTGATTCAAAAAGAATAAATCTTATATGATTGTGAAACAAATACTCCTTAACGGAGTAATAATATCATTTGATAATTCCGCACCAAAACAAGTTCAAGAATTCAATAAGAAAGGTACCATTTCACTTATGTGATAGGTAATACATGGTGTACCATGTTGAAGGAGTAGACACACATATTCAAATGTGTGTCCAACTATCAAACGAAGATAGAAATCCGTACCTTTAACTCAAAATGATTTGTCCACTTGTTTGATCGAGTTCCGACAAAGAGAATGACCTAAACGATATATAAAACATTTAGAATTTGTACCTACTAAACCCATACCAATCTAAGTCTAATACCCTTTAGAAACTTATTTATAACCTAACTTTAAGTACTAACGTGTGCTAGTATGCTTACACGGCAAAACTAAAGGTTAACTAATGTGTGAAATAAGCAAATACTCAAAATTAGCTGCACAAAACAGCATTGTTGTGCTTCTGTGTTTGACTTATTTAGCATACTTAAAAGCCAAACTAGGTTCTGAGGTCCAAAATAAAATTGTAGATACATGTCTTATTATTTAAATGGCTTTGGAATCACCCCGTTTGGAGTAACGACCAATTCGATATAACCTTTCTAAAAACAGTGCGCAGATCCTGTTTTGCACCGGACCAGCTGCAAAAGCACACTATTTAGACACTCTTAGAGCCGTAATTTGGTCACGGATAAAACTACAAAGTTGTAGAGGAAAGAATGATCTTACTAACTGGAAAATTTGAGCTTATTTAGAGTTATGACTGATTTAATACGAATTTTTCAATAACTGGACAGAAAGCTGAAAGTTTTTAAGCATGAAAATCTCTTTAAGGCTTTACATCAAACACCTTGTGGGCATCCATCCTAAGAGCTTAAAACCATTTCAATGGTTTCATCCTCTTGCCCATTTTTTTGTACAAAAATTAACCAAAGTATTAATTTAACACTCCTAACCTAAAACCATAACCAAAACAAGAATTCATCATGAAAAACTTTCACTACTATACCTACTTATACATAAACAACCAAAATTCATCCTTTACATACTAAAGAATGTAAACCTAAATCTAAAATCAGAAAATTAATCTATAAAGGACATCTAAGTATCTTCAATTAGGGAAATTAAAGATAAATAGGCACATACCTCTAGAATTATGATTCAAAACTTCAATATCTTCAATCCTTAGCTTGATTTCCTATGAATTTGAGTTAGAACATGAGAATTGGAGGATGGAACCATGAAGGAGTCGATGGAGAGAGTTCTGGAACTGAAAATGAAATTATAAATTCTAATTTTCAGCTTTTATATTTATCAAATTTACACAATTAATCCCTCAAGTTTCACTTATTGCAATTTTAACCCCAACTAGAGAATTCTTCACATTCTTAATCCTAACCCAAATTTGTTTGAACATGTTTAACCCTTATTGTACCATTTTCATAGCATAATATCCGGTACAATCCTAAAAGCAACATGTACAAACTTCTCTTGCATGATTCCAAATTGAATATTCTAAGCTTTATACGAAACCGATATTTTAGAGATTCGGGTATTACAGTATTCGTTGTGGAGGAGTTGGACACGAGGTGAAGGATTTTAAATTCCCTCGTAACATTTGCTGGAACTGTCAGAAGGAGGGCCATAGGTCAGGGGATTGCCCTTCTGCTAGAAAGGCGGGGTCTGGTGTAGGGACAAGGGCTAGCACGACCGGGGGATCGTCTTCAGCCAGTCAAAAGAGAAAGAACCCTCCGGCACCTGAGGGTAGGGTGTTCCGTATGACGGTGGATGATGCCACCACCGCCGATGATGTTATCACGGGTATGTTTTTAATAAACTCTGTACCGGCCCGTGTATTATTTGATATTTGAGCTAACCGCTTCTTTATTTCTATGACTTTCTGTGATAAACTGAATTTGCCCACTTCTGTGAATACTACTCCACTTGAAGTGGATGTAGCTGATGGAAAGTCAGTTCCAGTCACAACATCTGTGTCTGGAGCTCAAATTGATATAGATGGTGCTTGTTTTCCTGTTACATTCTTGTTAATGCCCATCTCGGGTTTTGATGTGGTCCTAGGCATGGATTGGCTGATTCAACATAAGGCTGACATTAGGTGTGATAAAAGATTGATTTCTTTTCCTTTGTCTGACGGGTCACACGTAGTGGCTCGTGGGGAGATAAGGAGTTCTGTTCTTCCTGTTATATCGTTCATGAAGGCTAGGAAATCCCTGGCCAAAGGGTGTGAATCTTTTATTGCCTATATAATTGATGCTAAAAAGGAAAAACAGATAGTTTCTAACATCTCGGTGGTTTCGGAATACCCAAAAGTATTTCCTGATGAGTTACCTGGATTACCCCCTGTTAGAGAACTAGAATACAAGATTGATTTGATTCCAGGTTCTACTCCTATTGCAAAGTCTCCTTACAGGTTTGCTCCTTCTGAAATTAGGGAGATGATGACACAGATTCAAGATCTGTTAGACCGGGGATTTATTCGTCCTAGTTCCTCACCGTGGGGTGCACCTGTTTTGTTTGTGAAAAAGAAGGATGGTACCTTACGGATGTGTATTGATTACCGTGAATTGAATAAAAGGACGGTGAAAAATAAATATCCTTTGCCCAAGATTGATGACTTGTTTGACCAGTTGCAGGGTGCTTCATATTTCTCAAAAATTGACTTGAGATCTGGCTACCATCAGGTACGTGTTTCTGACGATGATGTTCCAAAAACCGCTTTTCGTACCAGGTATGGTCCTACGAATTCTTAGTTATGCCATTCGGTTTAACTAATGCACCTGCCGTGTTTATGGATTTAATGATTCGAGTTTGTCGACCATTTTTGGATAAATTTGTAATTGTTTTCATTGATGATATCCTGATTTATTCAAAATCTGAATCTGATCAAGAATTCCATTTGAGACAAGTTTTGGAAACTTTGAAACAGGAACAACTTTACGCTAAATTTTTCAAATGTGAATTTTGGTTGAGGGAAGTTTATTTTCTGGGGCATGTTATCTGTCATGATGGGGTTAAGGTTGATCCAGCTAAAGTTGATGCAGTTATGAATTGGAATGCTCCTAAATTGCCTTCTGAGATTAAGAGTTTTCTGGGTTTAGCTGGGTATTATCGCAGGTTCATCAAGGATTTCTCGAAAATTGCGGGTCCGTTGACTAAACTAACCCGTAAGGATGTTTCTTTTAAATGGAATGACGAACAGGAAGCTACTTTTCAGTCTCTGAAACGGCTATTATGTCAGGCTCTTATTCTTGCACTACCTAACGGATCTGACGATTTTGTAGTGTGTTGTGATGCTTCTTTTGCAGGTTTGGGTTGTGTTTTGATGCAACATGATCGGGTTATTGCTTATGCTTCTCGCCAGTTGAAACCTCACGGGAAGAATTATCCAACCCATGACCTGGAACTTGCAGCTGTTGTATTTGCATTGAAACTGTAGAGACATTATCTATACGGTACTAAATGCGTTATTTGTACTGATCATAAAAGTTTGCAATATGTGTTTTCACAGAAAGAGCTTAACATGCGTCAGAGACGGTGGTTAGGGTTGATAAAAGATTATGATTGTGAAATCCGCTATCACCCAGGGAAAGCAAATGTAGTTGCAGATGCTCTGAGTCGCAAAGGTACTACTGATCGTATATGTTTCATGCGTATGGAGATAGTATCAGATCTAGTGGATAGAATCAAAGCTGCTCAATTGGAAGCTTTAAAAGATGAAAACCTGAAATCTGAAATTATGATGAAAAGAAAAGAGGAATTAACTGATGATTCTCGTGGATTGAAGACTTTTCAATCACGCGTTTGGGTGCCTTTGCTTGGTAATTTGAGGAATCTAATCCTATCTGAGGCTCATAAATCCAGATTGTCTATTCATTCGGGTAGCACGAAGATGTATAATGACTTGAAAGTATTATATTGGTGGCCGACAATGAAGATAGATATAGCACAATTCGTGGAGTCTTGCCATATTTGTGCACAGGTGAAGGCAGAACACCAAAAGCCCTATGGGTCATTGAAACAGTTAGCTATTCCGAAATGGAAATGGAAGCACATCACTATGGATTTTGTATCTGCACTCCCGCGTACACAGAGAGGTTTTGATAAAATCTGGGTTATTGTCGATCGATTGACGAAGAGTGCTCATTTCCTGGCTACTAGCGAGACAGCTTCATTTGATAGATTGGCGCAGCTGTATATTAATGAAATTATATCTAGACACCGGGTTCCTCTTTCTATTGTTTGTGACAGAGATCTCAGGTTTGTTTCTAATTTCTGGAACAGCTTACAGGCACAGTTGGGTACTCGGGTTAATCTGAGTACTGCTTATCATCCTCAGACGGACGTTCAGTCAGAGAGAACTATTCAGACACTCGAGGATATGTTACGTGCATGTGTTCTTGAATATGGAGGGTCTTGGGATTCACACTTGCCTTTGATAGAGTTTGCGTATAATAATTCTTATCATTCGAGTATCGGCATGCCACCTTATGAGATGTTGTATGGTCGTCCCTGTGCTACTCCTACTTGTTGGTTAGAGGCAGGTGAGAAACAGTTTGCAGGCCCCGACATTGTCCAGATGACTGCTGATAAAGTTGCTATTGCCAGAGAGAAACTGAAAGCTGCCAGAGATCGACAGAAGATGTATGCGGATCCACACCGCCGACCCGTTTCATTTGTTGAGGGTGAACTTGTGTATTTGAAGGTGTCACCGTGGAAGGGAGTTATTCGCTTTGGGAAACATGGGAAGCTAGCTCCGTGATTCATTAGTCCCTTCCGTATCAGGCGGGTGGTGAATGATCAGACGGTTACTCTTGATCTTCCTCCAGAGCTTGCTGGTATTTACGATACATTTAATGTGTGTTATCTGCGCAAGTGCAAAGTGGATGATGAAAATCTGATTCTCCCGATACATGATCTGAAAGTTGACTCGAAACAGAGGTTAATTGAAGAACCGGTTGAGTTGGTTGACCGAAAGGTAACCAAGCTTCGCAAGAAACAGATTCCTATGGTATTGGTAAAATGGAAACATAGTTTGGGATCTAATCTGATTTCGGAGACAGAAGCTGATATGAGATCTCGTTATCCTCATCTATTTGAGCGCGATGAGATTCTGGGGACGGAATCTCTTTAAGGGGGGAGGATTTGTAACATCCTCATATTGACCCTAGTTGTAAGTTGCTAATTATTACTATTTATTATTTATTTGATATGAATTATCTGCCTATTATTTGAAATATGATTTGACCGTGAGGTAAAAGGTAAATTATATGTTTTATATAATTATATATGAAATTGGACCCGGTGATTCGTTTTTGAATATGGGTCGTAGAAAATACCTCGTTGGTAAGTAATTGTTTGTTTAAGGTTGTTAAATTAACCTACTGTGATTTAGATAGGGGGATAAAATACCTATGTTTTCTAATTAAAAACATAAACCGACTATGTTTGTATGTACGTATGGTGTATGTGTGTATGACATATGCTTGTGCTTGTTTCCCTTACTACCTTACTTGAAGAAACACACATATACTTGTTGGATTTTGAGTTTAAACTTCTGATTTGGGTGACTTTGTGTGGATTGAAGCTGATTGAGTAAGTATCACCATCATCTTCTTCCTTTTGCTTACTTTAATGGAGTTCTTGATAAGAACCCTAAATGGGTTTTGATGAAATTCAGTTTGTAAACTGAAATTGATGATTGATATGTGTTTATACATGTATTTGGAGTATGCTAGAGCCAAGAAATCGAATCATAACATCATATATAGTTAGTTTGATCTTTGAATTGCTATATGGGTCAAATAAGAAGTTTGTGACCTAGATTGTTGATTAGAATGTTGTATGATGTTATAAACATGTTTCTAGCTTCCTTATGACCCCTTGTAACTAGTACAACTGCTGGAAATTGATTTAAAACCGAATTAGGTAAGTTTGGTGGATTTTGTAAAAATCCCGTAGCTATGGCTGTGTATGACAACAACTTTTAGCAGTTTTCAAAAAATCATATAAGATCACAAAAAAATCGTTAAAGGTCATACTATATACCGTTGGAAAGCTTGGAATGGCTACTTTAATTTATATTTTGAGTGCAGAAGCTAATTCCAAAAGTCGGTATGTCAAAATGTGGATTTATAGTTGTTATGTCAACTTTGGAGTATGTTGTGGCAAATGCAAAAAAAACACAAATTTGACCTAAGCCTTCTTGAGGTGTTTTGGTATTTGTAAATAACTTATATTGAATTGTATTTAGGGCCTCACATGTCATCTACTATTGAGGTCAAATATGTTTATACATGTTTATGTAGGTGTTAAATGGTCTTAAGTTGATTAAATGTTAGTAATGGTTAGTATGTAGTTACATGACAAATATGTGCAAACTTTAATTTGGCAAGTCAACAAGTTGAACTTGGATCATGCACGGCTTAGCTTCTACATGTTATAAATCATATGTAGAGATGTTATAACTGAAGTTTAGAGGCATTTTTATACTTACTTGCATGATTTGGTCGGTCCGGGTGGGTTTTGACCCGTTCGCGCAATAGTTGACTTTAAGACACTATTCTTGCATTGTAAAGCTTGAACTTGATAATAATATGCATATGATGTGACTAGGTACTAATATGAGGTCAATGGATCACGGTTGACTATTGGAAAGTCAACATTAGCTTGTAAAGTTAATTTAGTAGTAAATTACATAATACTTGATATTTAGCATATGATTGACATTAAATGGGTTAATTGTGACTCGATTGACTTGATTACTTGCAGTTGACTTATATTGACTGTCGGGAATGTCAAGTTGACTTTAGAAAGTCAAACTTGGGCTTTATTTACATATATGATGATTTTATGCATGTAATGAGTTATACACTTATGATTTAAGTTACTAACTTATGGGTTGTTGTATTCTCAGGCAAGGAGGCGACTCAGTGACATAGACTACTGAATTTGGGTTGTGGAATACCAGGTGAGTGGACTGTTACCTCAAATGGTAATTGGTTGCAACGGTCTTAGTTGCAATAGTTTGTTGATTTGCACTTGGTAACCAATTAAGTTGGTTTAGTTGTTTGTTTAGTGACTTAATTAGCTGGTTTTGTGTTAATCAAGTCCTTGATCTGTTATATGTGCACATCATCGCTGGGGAGGTCAGTTTGATGGGTAACTTGGTTTGTTTTACTACTTGTTGGACAACTTTTGGTCTTTTGGCGCATATATTGTACCAAAAGATAGATTGTTGAGCGATGGTAGTAAAATGAATTATCGGTAAGCGCCGTTTTATCCGCGGTTTGGTATCAGAGCCTTGGTTTGGTAATGTGAGCACTCTTGGGGTGTTCAATTGACCAAATCTTGGCTCTTGTTGTGTCAGACATTCCAAGGTTGGGGATTGTGTGAATGATTACTTGTTGATTGTTGTTTGATGTTAGAATATATTATACTAACGGTTTATGAACTAATAAATGGTGAGTTATTGGGATTGAGACAGGTATGGTTGACGGTGAGCGCCCGGTTAGTGCCCCTATGACCTCCAGAGCAGCCGTTATTCCCCCAGTAGTTTCTCAACTAAATGTTAATCCAGCTGGAACATCTATTATGGATCCAGAAATAGATCGGGAGGAATATATCTTTCAGCTAGAGGATCAGTTGCAAAAACTCAAAGGTACAGTTCATCAATTGCAGCAGCAGCAACCGACACAGGCTACTCAGCCACAGGTACCTCTACCTATCCTTACATAGGCTATGCTACCTCCTGTATCTATGCCGTTACCACCACCAGAGTTTGTACCACCTCCTCCTGGATCTCAGCCGAATCAACCTCAGTATTATTATCCGTATCCTCCTCCATGGTATCTACCCCCAGTAACTCAAAAGAAGGAGTGTACGTATAAACAGTTTCTGGACTGTAGACCTCAGGAGTTCTATGGCAGTATGGATCCAGCGGTTACCATAAACTGGATAAGACAGACAGTTAAAGCCTTGGATGCCTGCAATTGTGACGAAGCTTCCAGAGTTAAATTTGCTACAGGGATGTTGAGGGATAATGCTTCTGTTTGGTGGGATGCAGTGATATATGGTCTTAATAAAGCACAGAGGGATGCTATTACTTGGGAGCAATTTGAGGGAAAGCTTTGTGAACAGTATTGTAACCCGTTTGAGATGAACATATTCGTAGGGAGTTCCTTGATTTGCAGATGACTGAGAGAATGACTGTGGATCAACTAATCAACCAATTCAATGAAAAGCTGAGGTTTGTGAAACCGTGGGTACCTGACGAGCCATCACAGGTACAACATTTTGTGGGAGCCCTGTTGCCAGTATACAGGGGTACGGCGAGATTAGCAGGTAGTCTGTCCCAGGCCTTTACTTTGGCCAAAGCAGCTGAGGGCGATGCTAAAGGCCGTGATAAAAGAGAGAAAGAAAAAGTTGTTGTTCAAAACAAAACCATGATAAGTCTAGTTCCTAGCAGAGAAAAAGATGGCAGGGAAACCAGAGTCAGACTCGTAGGTTTTCAGTTGGTAGTTCTAGTTCTGGTTTTAGTTCCAGTACTGTACAGAGACATCAACGATACCCCAGATGCAGAGCTTCACATGCTGGGCCTTGTACTCCGCAGACCATGCGTTGTATTCTTTGTGGAGGAGTTGGACACGAGGTGAAGGATTGTAATTTCCCTCGTAAGGTTTGCTGGAACTGTCAGAAGGAGGGCCGTAGGTCAGGAGATTGCCCTTCTGCTAGAAGGGCGGGGTCTGGTGCAGGGACAGGGGCTAGCACGACCGGGGGATCGTCTTCAGCCAGTCAAAAGAGGAAGAACCCTCCAACACCTGAGGGTAGGGCGTTCAGTATGACGGTGGATGATGCCACCACCGTCGATGATGTTATCACGGGTATGTTTTTAATAAACTCTGTACCGGCCCGTGTATTATTTGATACTGGAGCTAACCGCTCCTTTATTTCCATGACTTTCTGTGATAAACTGAATTTGCCCACTTCTGTGAATATTACTCCACTTGAAATGGAGGTAGCTGATGGAAAGTCAGTTCCAGTCACAACATCTGTGTTTGGAGCTCAAATTGATATAGATGGTGCTTGTTTTCATGTTACATTCTTGTTAATGCCCATCTCGGGTTTTTATGTGGTCCTAGGCATGGACTGGCTGATTCAGCATAGGGCTGACATCAGGTGTCATAAAAGATTGATTTCTTTTCCTTTGTCTGACGGGTCACACGTAGTGGCTCGTGGGGAGATAAGGAGTTCTGTTCTTCCTGTTATATCGTTCATGAAGGCTAGGAAATCCCTGGCCAAAGGGTGTGAATCTTTTATTGCCTATATAATTTCTAACATCCGGGTGGTTTCGGAATACCCGGAAGTATTTCCTGATGAGTTACCTGGATTACCCCCCTGTTACAGAAGTAGAATACAAGATTGATTTGATTCCAGGTTCTACTCCTATTGCAAAGTCTCCTTACAGGTTGGCTCCTTCTAAAATTAGGGAGATGATGACACAGATTCAGGATCTGTTAGACCGGGGATTTATTCGTCCTAGTTCCTCACCGTGGGGTGCACCTGTTTTGTTTATGAAAAAGAAGGATGTACCTTACGGATGTGTATTGATTACCGTGAATTGAATGACTAGATTTTTGCAGTGTTACAACTATCCGAGTCAGCAACCAAAATAGCTTCATCATAACATGTAGGCTCTAGCATAGACTCTATATCTTCAGCAACCGTAAAAGCATAACCGACACAATCGGCATGAGCGTACCTCCTAGGAGGTACTGTATTTCTCCTTGGCATGTCTCTTGCAATAGACGGACTAGGAGCAAGTGGTGAAGATGGTGAGGATGTCTCACCATCCACTTGTTCATCGGTCGAAACAGGTATAGACTGATCACTAGTGACTGGTGTAGGAACCGATGAAGAAACTAGTGGAACGGTAGATGACGCCATCAACTCCACCTTAACTTGAGATGTCCTCTTACTTGCCTCAGATGGTTTCTCATAAGTAGATGTCGAGCTAGTAGCTCGATGAATAATGGAAGTTTCATCAAAAGTCACATCTTTTGAAATGATAACCTTCTTTATCTCAGAACTCCATAACTTGTAGCCTTTCACACCCGGTTTATATCCAAGAAACACACACTTCAATACTCTCGACTCTAGTTTCCCGTTGTCAACTCGTGCATATGCCGGACAACCAAACGGTTTCAAATTTGTGCAATCGGAAATTTGACCGGACCATCGCTCAAACGGGGTTTTCTTTTTAATGGCTCGAGAAGGTGGCCGATTGATCACATACCATGCAGTGGAAGCCGCCTCCACCCAAAAGGACTTTGGTAGCTTATAGTGAGAGACCATACACCTTACCTTCTCGAGAATCGTGCGGTTCATCCTCTCGGCCACACCATTTTGCTGCAGAGTGTGAACCACCGTGCGGTGTCGTGTAATGCCTTCCTTTCGACAGTAGGCATTGAAATCCTCCGAGCAAAACTCAAGACCATTGTCGGCATGCAAATAATTTATCTCCTTACCCGACTGCTTTTCAATCGTCACCTTCCAATCTTTAAAAGTTGAAAATACATCTCCTTTATGCTTTAAAAGAAAAGGCCATACCTTTTTAGAATAGTCATCAATAATCGTAATCATATAGGAAGCTCCACCTACGGAAGTAACCCGAGTCGGTACACATAGATCCGAGTGGATGTAGTCGAGTGGCCCTTTAGTCGTGTGTTTGCCATTCTTAAATCTCACCTACTTTTGCTTGCCATAAACACATTCTTCACAAATTTCTAGCTAAACAACTTTATCTCCTCCAAGTACACCTCTTCAACTCAATTCAGGCATGCCATGAAAACTCATACGTCCGAGTCGAAAATGCCATAAACGCGATCGATCCGTATCCGAAGAACTCTTCGAAACAACTGCTGCATCACTGGTAACCGTCTGACCATCCAAGATGTAGAGATTTGAGGTCTTACGATTTGCCTTCATAATACTTGTATCTCCTTTGAACACCCGGAGTGAGCCATTCTCGACAACAAATTTATAACCCTTTTCTTCAAGAGTATTAAGGGATATAAGATTTCTCCTGAGATTGGGACCATACCTGACATTCCCCAAAGTTTTGACAACTCCATCGAACATCCGAATTCTAACTATGCCCAGTCCTTTGATAAAACATGAGGCATCATTGCCCATCAAAACCGAGCCACGGTCAACGTCTTCATATGTATGGAACCAAGTTTTATTGGGACACATGTGGAACGTGCATCCGGAATCAAGAATCCAATCATTTGAAAGTGATGATCCACTTCCAGATACAGTAAGAAGTTCTCCATCAGAATCAACCTCGGCCATGTCAGCTTCACCAGAATCGAAAACATGTTTTCCCTTTGCGGCCTCCTTTTCGTTCTCTTTGTTCTTCAATTTGTACGTAGCATTCGTCAATTACATGTCCTTTCTTGTGACAGTAATTGCAGAATTTTCACTTCATCTTTGATTTGGATCTCGCCTTACCGAAGGAAGATGAGCCTCTCTCAAACGATCTTCCTCTCACACTTAGACCTTCAGCTTTCACTTCAGAACCACCATTCATGATTTGTTTCATCTTTTCTTTTAAGTCCAAAGCCGTGGTTACATCATTCAAAACAAGCGTGTCACGACTATACATGATCGTGTCACGAAAGTGACCATAAGAATCAGGCAGCGATGATAACAAGAATAAAGCCAAGTCATCGTCTTCATACTTCACGTCCATACTCTCTAAATTGCCGACCAATTCTTTGAATGTGGTCAAATGGGTAGACAATGAACTACCTTCAACCATCTTGAGATAAAACAAACGTTGCTTCAAGTGTAACTTGTTCGGTAGACATTTTTTATTCAGTAACTGCTCCAACTTCAACCATAAAGCCGCCGCCGAAGTCTCCTTCAACATATCTTGCAGTACATCATGAGATAGATGCAAACGAATTTGAGCTTGAGCCTTCAAATCCTTTATTTTCTTCTCGTCGTCGGTCCAAGCTGCCCACATTCTCTCAAATCCCAAGAGTACCTCATAGAGTTCCAACTGAATTAGAACGTCCCTCATCTGCACTTGCCATAGTGGAAATCGAGTATTCCGATCAAGCCTTGGAATATCGGACTTTATCGAAGTCATCGTGTAAAGCAACGATAAATAACTCCAAAAATCAATACTCAACCCTGGAAGCTCTGATACCAACTGTTGTAAAATCGAAACGAAATCGTCTCGATAATTAACCCAAAACCATCGCTCCAAATAAGAACCGTATCAATTAAGCGGAAATCCAGAAATTATATATCGTAAACTTCGACGAACAAATAAACCCAAGTGATTGATAATCGAACCCACACACAAGTGTATATAATTGCAGAAAATAAACGAGGAAGAAAACGACACCGGATTTACGTGAAAAACCCAAATCGGGAAAAAACACGGGCGGAGGAGACCACCGAGAAATTCACTATCGATGATGTTGAGTACAATACTTGGAAAAAAAAAATTACAATGGAGATTATGATTGAGAGGTATTATCATATCCTTTTTTATTGAGACCTATTATCTATATATATCAATATATATGTATAATATTTTGGATAACTATCTTTAATACATATATATATATATATATTAGAACTCTATGTTTAATGAATATATATATATATATACTATATTATAAAGCATTTGACCAAAAACTCTTAAAAACAACTTTTTAAACTTTAGTTACTGCTATTTAATGCTAATTACTTAATTTTCAAGATTACAAGTAATTGTGTGTAAGTACAACCTATTAAAGCTTCATCTCTAAATTCGTGTAACTAACTACAGATAACTACGATCAAAACTACAGGATAAACATCTAATTTTAAATATAAAAAATCTAAAATATGATTAAGATAATCATTGACTTCTAACAAATAAAATAATTATACTATTAAACCAAAAATAAATTATTTGGTTATTAAACCTAAATTAAATTATGATAAAAATTGAATTAAATAAATTAAATAAAAAACGAGAACTTTTAATTGAAATGCTAAAATCTTTTTTTCTCAAAACCACATAAAACCATTAGAACATCGATAGAAACAAAAATTAAAATAAAACTTAAAATCGAGATATATCACGCTGCATTGCGCGAGTACCCTTCTAGTGTATTTATATATATATATATATATATATATATATATATATAAAGTCCTAATCTTAATAAGAGATAAGTCATATATATCCATGATAATGAAAGTCACCGACCCACGATCTAGAAATGATTTGAAGTTGGAAGTTATGATTTGGACCATTCCAAATCAGTAGGTATGGCGGCTGTCATGCGGCTCTAAAGCCGCATCTAAGTCGCCTGTCCACAAATTTCTTCAACCAAACAGTAGACAACGCGAGTATCATGCAGATTTAGGGTGTTTTAAACCCACATTCTTCACCGTTTTGAGTCTTCTTTGATGCTTACTTTGGAGACAAAATTCACAACTACAAAGATTGAAATTCAAGAGAAAATAGATGGAAATTCGATGGTGCATTGGAAATCGTGTCTGTTGGAATTTCAAAGGTATGAATGGCCTTTTTTAAGACTATAAATATCTTTTATTTAGGTAAAACTCTTAAGTTTTAAGAGTATAATATCTATGAAACAATAAGTACAAATCATTAATTTATTTTGTTTATTGAGAATTTTTTAGGAAAACAATGAAATCTTAGAGTCAGCATGACCTAGGTACGGTGAGGCCCAACGTGATATTCAAAAAACAAATTAAAAGGCAATGCTCAAGATTTTAAATTACATCAAGTGGACGTTAAAAGTGCTTTCTAAACCGTTTTATAAATAAGGAGGTGCATTTTTCTCAACCTCCCGGTTTTGAATTTTTTGAAAAACCATCAAATATTTACAAATCAAAAGGCGCTTTATAGTTTAACACGAGCTCCACGTGCATGATATAATAAACTAACATCTTTTTTTTAATTGCAAGTGGTTATGTTATAGGCAAAATAGATAATACCTTATTTGTAAACCATGCTAATAATGATATTGTTATCGTGCAAATGTATAACAATGATATCATTTTTGGTTCAACAAACAAAATACTTTACAAGGAATTTTCTACAAAAATGACAAGTGAATTCGAAATGAGGATGATGGGAGAATTAAAATTCTTTTTAGGATTTCAAATAAAAAAGTTGAAAATGGAACTTTTATAAAAGTCAATTAGTATACTGCAAAGACATTTTGAAAATTTTTAATTTCAAAAATGTCAAACCTGTTAAAACTCCAATGACCACTGATTCGAAATTATATAGTGATGAGGAGCGAAATGATTTTAATGAAAAACTTTATCGTGGAATGATTTGTAGTTTACTTTTTCTAACTAGTAGATCGGATATAATGTATAGTGTGGGTTTATGTGCTCATTTCCAATATTCACCCAAACAATCTCAATATAAAGCTGTCAAGCGTACTTTAGAAATCTTAGAGGTACAATGACTCTTGGATTATGGTATGTAAAGAAACATGAGTTGGTGATAACTCGTTTCACCGATGCCGATCTTGGTGGCTCAACTGTTAATCGAAAGAGCACTAGTGGAGTACGCGCCTTATAGGCCTCTCCCTTATGTCTTGGTTCTCCAAGAAACAACAATCTGTAACGTTATCTACTACCCGAAGCGAAACGTATGCTCATGGCGTACTCCTCCTGTTCGAACCGGGGTTTGAAACCAAACTTTTCCTCAGGAGGATAGATGGGGCGATTCTGGTGAGATCCAATGTAGATCCAACTTTCGATTCACTCGTGGGATTCGGGCGGTCCGGGGGGAACCACCATGGCGCCTTTATTCTCGAGAATCCATACATCCCTTATTAGTGTATGGACAGCTACCTCTCGAGCACAGGTTTAGGCTCGATCTCAATGGGAAAATAAAGTGGAGCACCTAACAACGCATCTTCACAGACCAAGAACTACGAGATCACCCCATTCGAGCCTTTTTTTCATGCTTTTCCCCAAGGTCTGGAGAAAGCTGAAATCAAACTTTGGATGAAGGCATGAAGCACACACTTACCAATTTTGAGGTACATTTGACCAAAGTTCCAATTATATGGTGATAACTCAAGTGCCGTAAACTTGAGTAAAAATCCGATTTTACATTCTCAAACCAAATATATTAAACTACAACATCACTGTTGTAAGAGATAACGTTCAAAAAGGCCATATCATGCTTGAAAAAGTCTATTCATAAATAATTTGGCCAATATTTTTAAGAAAACCCCAAAGAAAAGTACGTTTTTCAACCTACGACTTGGTTTAGGTATGCTTGAGTATAACCCTTAAGATTTTTTTACTCCTGATTGTATCCATATATTGAAGGGACACATGTTACACCCTAAAATCTAAAAGAGCGACTAATTTAATTTTTCTGATAAAGCATCAATCAAAGGATAAATTCTTTTCTATAAATCAATATTCGATTACTCAAATAACAAGTTTATATTTAACATCCACAAATGGCAAACCAAACCTTACATAAAGTATAGGTCAAGGTCGGATGTTACTAGAACCTAAATACAGTTGTTATTCCAAAATACAAAAGACGTCCCCAAATAGCTAAATCTTCTCGTGCATCAAATTAGCACTCAACTCTTAACGGTGTCGCTAATACCATTCCCCAACAAAGACCTGATGCACATGCCGATAAATAAAGAGGGTTAAGCTTAACGCCTAGTGAGTTCAAGCAGTTTTCATCATAATTATAAAATGATAAAATTGAAAGACTGTTATTTAAATAATAATTTCTCAAAGGAAATGTCTACATCATAAAAGCAACATCTTTTAAAAAACCGTCATTTTCATGTTGAAAACCCAAATCAGAACACCCGTTCAAATATGAACTCAAAATCCAATACTTATTCAAAACGTGAATAAAGCTCAATGTTCTAACACTGAAACTAAGATAAATCTTTGTTATTCAAAACACCAAAATATGGGTAAGGCTCAACACCGAAAATCACAAATTATAGATACTATTCCATACTTAAGACATCACCGAAAACATGAATAATACTCAATACCTAAAACAACACCTTTTAGTAACGGGGGAGACCTGTTTCAATTGATCATCACAAAATACAAAGTAAGGCATTCATCAATGCTGTCAAGTAGCACCCTGAGGTCATGGTATCGGTGCCCGACTCCTCACAAATTCATCACTATAATAACTAAGTCCCAGAGCCTAACCCCACACACGTATCTACAAAATACCCCAACCTTAGTTCCTACTTACACACCGTAAATATATACCTACAAGCCAATGGTCCTAGGGACCAACTCTATAGTCTACACAAGTTCGCCCCCAAAATATCCCCGATGACTTAGTGTCAAATCTAGTTAGACATGGCCTACAAAACACGGGTCTGAGTTCCCAACTCCTCAGAGTTCATCACCGTAATGCCAGGGTCCCGGAGCCCGTCTCAACGAGAAATCATCTCTGCAATACCCACGGTCCCGTAGCACGACTTATAAGAGTTCATCTAAGCAATACCTCATGGTCCCAGAGTCCATCCCGCACGGTTCCTCTCCGCAATACCTTCTATGGTTCCGAGTCCAACCCACACGGTTTCCTCTATGCAATACCGACAATGGTCCCAGAGTCCAACCCACTCAGGTTCCTCTCCACAATACCGCAATGACCACATAGCTTACTTAAGCTTTGGTCTCCAAGTGACCTTGCTTAACAAATGACTGACTCACATGCATGTGGATCCACTACATCTTCTCCGTAAGTTTTATCTTTTTTGCTTCGAGGAACACCACATCGTTTCTCATTCGCTCACTGTTTTTTTTCCTTTCATCCTCCAAAAAACATCGACGACCATCAATTCATGATTTTGGAAATAGTGCCACCAAAAACGAGATCGATATCAAAGAAACTCAAAAATCACCAAAAAGAAATCATTTGCATACTATCATACCTATTCCCAAAAGGAAACCGTGTATCGGCCCTGTTAGATACTCCATCACCATCGAACCCGGTTCTAAAAATCTAAGATCTCCATCTCCATCTAAACCAATTCTAAAGACTCCGGATCTCTATCTCCACGGTTGGTATCACTGCATGTTTGATTGTTTTAAGAAGTGTATCATAATGAAATTTTTATTGTTTTATGAAGTGTAACACAATGTAACAGGTAGTGTATTTTTGTATCATAGTGTGTTTTTGTTGTTTTACGAAATGTATCACACTGTGTTTTTTCGTTATTTTATGAAGGGTACCACAATGAGCATCATGTGTTTGTCGGAATAAGGTTCACCGGAGAGAAGATAGCGGAGAGAGGAGAGATAAGGTTTCTAAAATGTCAAAAATGCCCTTTAATTAAAAAATTTAAATCAGATTACCAATATTATTAGTTTCCTAATTTATCAATTGATTTGTGGTTAAGATTGAATCTCACATTTATCACAAACTAATCAGTTCTCCCTATATATATATAGAATGAAACCAAAAATTGTCCTATCAAAAAATGTTACAATAATTTTATAAGACAATATTAGACGTTTTAACAAGTTTTTTATGACGCTTTTAAAATAAAACGCCATATTAATTCTTTCATACGACACTATTTAGAAAAAGTGGCCGATAAAAAGATGAGTTTATAGGAACATTCTCAAATTTGACCTATAAAATAGCTAATGGACACATCATTTTCAAGGGTTCCTAAAAAACTTGTTAAAACACCTACAAACATCCTACGAACCCAGTGCCAGAGCCACTCAGGCCCGACTGTGTTTTTTTTATATAAATATAGATTTCAGCTTATAACTTCAAGCCCAAACAATGAAACAAATAGCTTCGTTAATGTATTCCTATAATTATAGTAAAAAAGTTGATATTAAAAGTGGTTGAAACAAGAAGGTATAAAGTATTATATCTTTTTGTATATTTGCTTATAAAACTAGCACCACTCGAGAGGACATTCTCAGCTACAAACATCGTGAAGAATAATAGGTCGCGCAATAACATGCGAGATTTATGGATGAATGATTGTGTGATTACTTATAATGAAAAAGATGTTTTTACTGATTGATAATGAGAGATAATAGATATGTTTCAGAAATTGTAAACTCGACGAGGTTACTATTAAATCTGTAAGGGTCTGAATATCATGAATATAATATCATTGTTATTTCCATTTATATTGTAATTGATTCCCCCCTCGTATAAATTCTTGGCTCTTCCATGTATAAAACAATTGCAACATTTTTAGATATGACGCTTTATAATTTTGTCCAAGAAACTTAGGTTCTATAAAGTATTTTATTAGGATGCTTAGACAATCTAGACATCCTATAAACATTTTTGTTGTGGTGGTCGTTAGTGAGAGCAACCTTAGTCATAAGAAATGGCAACCATGAGGAATTGAGGACCACATCCAAAAAAATCGACATTAGCAAGGCTAGTCATAATTTTTAACATATCACAAGGATCAAATCCATGATTCACTCTTTGTTTATTAAAATATTTATTATATTTATGATAATTTAATTAATTAAAAAATGTTATTTGTTCTGGGTGAGTTCCATAACTTGATCCATTCATTTAAAAAGGTATATGGTTTCCCAAAAATTCTTGTTTTCAGATTTATTGTTTATAAAGTGAGCTAAATATGAATATTCTAAAAAACATAATATTTTGTATTTATTATTGATTTATATATAATATTTTAATACTTGCCTTTTTTTAATAGTTTTATTAAAAAGATAAAGTTAAATGCTTTATAATATAATAGAGACTAATAAGGTCCAACCTTTATTTTCAAAATTACAATATAGATAAGATCGAATATAATGTGCTCATACTGTTACAATTTTTCCTTACATTTACCCTTATTATAATATTTTGTTTTTGTCACATAAAACAAGGGGTTATAAGCATCTACAATTATGAACCTATTTAGAGGTTTGTGAGTTTGCTAGATCAGATTTCTCTTTCTAACTTATCAGATTTCTCTTTCCTATATATTTTATAAACATTCATCACAATCATAAATTGTTACATAACATAAATTCTAATTACTTTTTATTGTTTAATTGTATTAGGCCAATCGTTTTGATAAACAAGTTATTAACATTTATAAACATGTCCCCTGCCATGTTGACATATACCGTTTCGTATAAAAAAGTTTCAAACTATTATCCTTTATTTAAGAACCTTTAATTAAAGATCTTAAATATAGGTGCCTATAAATTCTGAGTTTCACTTAATCAAATGCATTCACAAATCAACCATGAGGAACATCTCTATTTTCACCATTTTTCTGCTTATGGGCTTCGTTGCTTTTGGTAATTCTTTTACTTTATATACATTTTTGTTTTCTAAATTAAAAACTACATTTTATTTATAATGTGGTACAAATTATAATCTAGATGTACCAAATGGTGCTTTGAAAACTACAAGAAATATATATGTTGTGGTTTGGAAGCAAACATTTTTACAAAAAATAAATTTGATAAGTAATTGATAACATATTGATTAGAAAAAAATATTGTCGTGTTTGTATGATACAGCAACTGAGATGTCAATGGCGCAAACCCCGATGTGTAACAGGCATCTCCACGTCACAATATGCAATGACAAGTCATGTGACTACAAATGCAAATCGGAGATTAACCAAGACGCTATAGGAAATTGTTATAATATATTTACTTGTGGTTGTAGTTTTCCTTGTAATGGGTAAGGGCTTGTTTGTTTCTTTAAAAAAAAACCTTTTATCATCTTCTAATATATATATGATTAATGAAGAGTTAGTCTCATTCAGACTGTTTGTTTTTGTCAATTTTTAAGAGGCATTGATTTCTTATTGTTATCTAATCTGGTAAGAGGTAAACAAACATCATTTTTCCCCTCTTATTGTTCTCCAGACTCTTCCAGTAACGACGTTTCTCAAACAGTTAACCTTAATTGATCATTTCTCTCAATTGATTCTCACTAAATCGATCATCTTCCCTCTTAAATGTGTATTTTAATAGGATTTAAATGTGTTAAATACCGTCAGTGACATATTATCGTTTAAATGAATCGAATTATATAACTTATATGTAAATATCGTAATGGTGATTAATGAAGTGTATAAATTTAAACAACCACCGCCTCACCCCCTCCACCCAAACAAGAGAGAGTATATAGAGAGAGATAGAGACGTTCAAATGAGAATTAGTAACCAAACAAGATAGCATGAAAACGATTATAGAATCACATGTGAGGTTAGAGTATCGGTCAATGCAAAGGTGTGGGAGTGACGGGGCATGCGACCTCAGGCCACAACTATAGTCATGTGAATCACTTGTGATTGTAACATAAAATCACTTGTGGTTCAGTCGTTCTTTTATTATCCTATTTTTTCATTGTTCTTGTGTAAACCAGAATCTCTCTCTCTCTCTCTTTCTATCTATCTATATATATATATATGTATATATATCAAAAGAGCATAAAAACAATGATTTGGCTTTTTTATATTGTGGTATTTCTTAAATCTTAAAATGTTTTGAGTTTGTTTATTCCATATTTCTGGGAAAAAATTGAAGATTGAAAATGAGGAAGTGATTTCTTTTCCAACAACTTATTTGTCATAACCTTAAATGACCACGAGGAGATGGGACGTGTGATATGGAGGTTAGAATCCACATAACACTACTGTTGGGGGTTAGCTTTCTCAAAATATTAATTGATTTTGAGGGTTAGAATTTACAAACAATAACTGAACTTGAGGGTCAAAATTTACAGTATACATCGATTGTTTATAATTTTTCAAAACCTCTTATAATTTCAAAAATGTAAGTAAGAAAAGTGTTATTTTCCATAAATCAAAGGGACCACATTTATAGTTTACTTTAAAATAAAATTAAGGACTTCTTTTATTTGTAAGAAATATTATTCTATCTTGCAGCATAGCAAGTGTACAAATTTGTAAATATTGGTTTAAGTTTGAAGTTTTAGAAAAGAAACTTTGTATGAAAATTTAAGTATTATGTTTTGATTTTTATTTTGATAATGTGTTTTTAATTTGTTATCTAAATTAACCATTATAATAAAAGTGTGTAAAATATTGTCTTAAAATATTTTATAGGACTTAAACTTATAGGACCAAAGCAAAAGAATTCTTATCAAAAAATGTTACAATAGGTTTATAAGATGTTTTAAGTTTTAACAAGTTTTCTTATAACGTTTTACAAATAAAGTGTCGTATTAACTATTTTATACAACAGTATTTAAAAAAGTGACCTATAAAATAATTGAGTTATAGAACACTTTATTTTAAAACCACCTTACAAAACGTGTTAAAACGTCTAAAATCGTCTTATAAACATATTATAGCACTTTAGATATAACGCTTTATAGTTTGGTGCTATAAACCAAAGTTCTATAAATGATTTTATTAAGGCGTTTAGAGAATATAAAACTAATCTTGTTATAGTAAAAAACATTTACGGTAACAAAATATTGTTTAATAGTATGTTAACCATAATTAAATAAAATCAAAACGTATTTTCATGTAATTGTCCTTTAGAGAAAAATACTCAAATTTATGTTTTATATCCCTCTAGATTGTGTAGTGGATGTAGTTAACTTATATCTAAGGAGTATTTTCTTGTAAATATATATGTATAATCAAATAATGATGGTCAATATATTGTAAACGTGTAAAAACCAATTTAAAGTATGTAATGCGTTTGATTCGGAGTTATGGTTTATATGGTTTCTGTAATAACCCTCATTTTGGTAAATTTATATGATCCAAACCGAACACTTTAATTGAACGTCAATGAATTGGTGTTAAACCATCTTAAACATCCTTAAATTCAACTTTATGATCCCTAAGATATATAAACCCCTAAACCATACATCGTATCTAGCACGCATCAAGAAACGGACCGAACCGAACAAAGTGCATTGGACAGTAAGTTGGGCAGCCTAGGCCGCGGCCTCAAGCTGCAGGGCATCCCACACAACTCTCTGTCGGCAACTGGTCTTGCACAACTCCGAAAAATCACCCCTTAACTCTTTCAATTCCAAGGTCCAAAACTTTATTTTAAATGTCTAGAATCATCTAAACTCATTCCCAACACATGAGGGTTTATCTAAAAACAACCTAAACGTACAAAACACACTTTAATATGAATTAATTTATCATTTCCAAAACCAAGACATATTCCAAAATGAAGCACCAAGGAAAGAACTCAAGAATACAAATGAAAATGCCACCATAAGAAGATTTTTAAATGAGAATCATTGATTGAAGTCATTTAATATCTCTTATTATCAAACCCAACCAACATTTTTCTTCTATAATTTTGAACATACGACAAGGATCAAATCCACAATTCACTCTTTTTTTATTAAAAAAATTTAATATATTTATGATGATTTAGTTTTTAACAATAAGGTGCAATCTATTTTTAATTAAAAAATGTTATTGTTCTGGGTGAGTTTCCATAACTTGATACGTTCATTTAAAAAGTTAATATGGTTTCCCAAAAATTCTTGTTTTCAGATTTATTGTTTATAAAGTGAGCAAAATATGAATATTCTAAAAAATAAAATATTTTGTATTTATTATTGATTTATATATAATTTTTTAATACTTGTCTTTTTTTTTAAAATTAATTAAGAGTTTCTATTAAAAAGATAAAGCTGAACGTTTTATAATATAATACAAATTAATATGGTCCAACCTTTATTTTCAGAATTACAATATAGATAAGATCAATTATAATATGTTCATTATGTTACAATATTTTCCTTACATTTACTCTCATAATAATATTTTGTATTCATCACATAAAACAACAGGTTGTAAGTATCTACAATTATGAACCTATTTAGAGGTTTGTGAGTTTCCTAGATCAAATTTGTTTTTCTAACTATCAGATTTCTATTTACTATACATTTTATAAACATTCATCACAATCATAAATTGTTCCATAACATAAATTCAAGTTACTTTTTATTGTTTAATTGTATTAGGTCGATCAAACAAGTGATTAATATTTATGAACATGTCCCCTGGGATGTTGACATATACCTTTTCGTATAAAAAAGCTTCAAACTGTTATCTTTGATTTAAGAACCTTTCATTAAAGATCTTAATGATAGGTACCTATAAATTCTGAGTTTCACTTGATCAAATGCATTCACAAATCAACCATGAGAAACATCTCTATTTTCACCATTTTTGTGCTTATGACTTATGAGGTTCGTTGCTTTTGGTAATTCTTTTACTCTATTTACATTTTTGTTTTCTAACTTAAAAACTACATTTTATTTATATTGTGGTACAAGTTATAATCTATATGTACCAAATGGTGCTTTGAAAATTACAAGAAATATATTGTTGTGGTTTGGAAGCAAACATTTTTACAAAAAATAAATTCAATAAGTAATTGATAACATATTGACTAGAAAAAAAATATTGTCGTGTGTGTATGATACAACAACTGAGATGTCAATGACGCAAATCCCGATGTGCAACAGGCATCTCAAAGTAGTAGTATGTAAAGACCCAAAATTCAATAAAAACAACCATTCATAAATATCAACCAAGAACCAAGTATAAAACTAAAGTACTCTATTATATCTCATTGTTTTGCAACGGAAATAAAAGGTTCATAACTGAGAATTATCTATCTATATTAAACTACTAAGGGGCTGTTTGTTTAGCTCTGGATGATACCATCAAGAGGTAACCTCTACATGATTCAGAGGTGTGTGTTGTTTGGCAAAAAAAAAATCACCCTCTGAAGGGTTCCATTTACCTCTGTACGATTCCTCTATCAGGTCTATGCAGAATGATACAGAGGTGGGTTTCTTCCACAATTACCCTCTCCTCTCCAGCATCCTCATACGCCTCTACACATCGATTTCTCATATCCCTCCCACAACAGCCGGCGAGTTCTCCATTCAAGACAGTCGGCGAGTTCTCCATTCAAGACAGCCGGCGACTCCTCCTCCCACTTCCAAATCGATTCCTGAACAAGAAAGCAAATCGAGTTTGAGTACCAATCGTTCCAGATTTGCTTCTCTTTTTTATTTCTCCCAATCGTTCCAGATTTGCTTTGATTTCTTCAAATCGATTTCTCCAAACGATTTTGAGCACCAGATGAAAAAATCGACTTTCTGATTTCTTCTCTTTCTGATTTCTTCTTTTTTTGATTTCTCCCCATCGTTACAGATTTGGTTTGGTTTGGTTTCTCCAAATCGATTTCTCTAAATGATTTCTCCAAATTGATTTCTCCCAATCGTTCCAGATTTTGGTTTGGTTTACTGATTTGGTTTATGATTTGGAGATGAGATCATTCATGAAGCTAATAATAGAATGGATTTATAAAGCTTAAGTGGCATGGTGATTAAAGTCTTTAAAATTGCTGCAGACATCGAATTGGGGCTGCACATATACTGCACACAGTAGCTAGTTACGGGTTGTCGAATGACTGGACAGTGGTGTTGGATCGGTTACGATGGTTGCTGCTAAGATTGGGAAGGAGGCTGTTGCAGGTTTGATCAAGTAATATCAAGTATTTTGAAAAGTTATTTGGTTCTTCATCTCTACCACTTGTTCTTCATCATTAACACTGGAGTATCTTCTTGTTCTTCATCTTTAACATTGAGATTTAATCAAAATTTCATGTTTTGATTTAATTAAAGGATTTGTTTCATGTTCTTATTGGATTTTCATGTTTGGATGTTTGGAGATAAAAACAAAACAAAAAACAAATAGAAGGGTAAAATGATGTTCTTATTAGTTTTTGACTATGAGCTGCATATGGGGAACTTCATGATGTTCATGTGAAACAAGGAGCTGCTGGATGGTAGTGTGGGTTATTGACCTTTGTTTGGTTTGTTTTTCTTAATAAATGGTTTGGTTTGCGGTGTAAAAAAATAGAAGGGTAAAATGGTCATTTGTTCTCATTCAGACTGCCCATTCAGAGCAGCTACCAAACAATCATTTTTCATTCTTCACTATATCATACAAAGCCTCTATACCATCCAGACCTCTATACCATCCAGCTTTATACCATCCAGCAACTACCAAACAGTCCCTAAGGCATTTGATCTTCCTCTAACGATCGGCTCAAAGCTTCCCCTTACCCTTAGACGTGCTTTGAACATAACTCTTACCTGAAAATGGTTTTAGTTTTGAAAAGCGAGGGTTAGACCAAAAGGTTTAATGAATTCCCTAGTAATAACGGAAGCATAAAACTTAAGTTAAGAAATGAGAAATTCATAAAAATAGAAGCAAAGTAAACAAAATAGTGGACCATGTATAAAGATCGTAGAAAAGTCAAAGTTCGTCACACAATTCCACATGGGACACGAAGTTTATGTTCTGCACCATTTCACATGCGGATACAACTAAAAATCCTTCAAAAAATCCAAATCTGAACAAATAAACCCCAAAATTGATTATCAAAACATGTTCCAAAACATATTTCGACTAATATTTGAGCATTAATCAGATTAAAAGCATCAAAATTCACCAAAAATTAGCCGAGAATAGGCTGTTCGAATATACACTCTAAAAACTTCGAATCTGAACCAGAAACCAATCCTAATTGATTCATCTATGATTTATTGATGAATTCACCAACAAATTCCAATAAAAACCTCATCAAATCGGCATAATTCGAATCAAATACCCAAAAAACTTCACTGTTCATCTTCGAGAAACATAAAAACATTGTTTCATTGAGTTCTTCAAATCTGTTGCTAATTTGATGATCGTATTGAAGAATTAATCTTCAATTCTGCTCTTATACCACATGTTAATCCCAAATTAACAACACGATTCAATAAACTGCTCAATTGATCCTCGTTATTATTAGAAAACTATAAAGAACAAACACACAATCAATTTTTTAATCGACTCTCATTAATGAACTTAATAAACAACTAAGCCTATGACTTAGTAGTTATATGCCCATGTACAAGTCAAAGCCCAAGCCCAAAGCCCACTCACATTGGCATTACAATGAAAGTAACAAATGCTTACTTTATAAAACTTAACCTAACAGCTTCTCACGTTTCAACTATCGCAACACTAGATGAAGGTGATTCTTATGGTCTTCTTTCGATTTTGAATAAAATAAGATATCTTCTATGAAGACAATTACAAACTTATCCAAATACATGTGACACACTCGATTCATCAAATCCATAAATGTCATCGGGGAGGTTAATCCAAATGGCATCACTAAGAATTTGTAATGACCATATCGGGTTCGGAAAGCCGTTTTCAGTACATCCTCTTCCTTTACCTCCAATTAATGATAACCCAATCGTATATCGATATTCGAAAAGTAGCTTACTCCTTGCAATTAGTCAAACAAATTATCTATCCTCGGCAATGGGTATTTGTTCTTGATCGTGACAATGTTAATCTCACGATAACATACGCATGGTCCCGTCTTTCTTTTTGACAAAGAGTATCGGTGTTCCCCATGGTGATGTACTCGGTCGAATAAACCCCTTAAAAGCTCTTGAAGTTGAGCCATCATTTTCTTCATCTCCGAATGTGCCAAGATGTATGGTGCACGTGCTATTGGAGCGGCTCCGGGCACCAAATCAATTCTAAATTCAATTTGACGGTTTAGTGGTAGACTTGGCAAGTCATCCAGAAAGACTTCGGGATATTCCCTCACAACGACCACCTCTTCTACCTTTTTCTTCTCCTTCTTAGCATCAATCACATAATCTAAATAACTTACACACCCTTTTCTTACACAACGATTAGCCTTTATCATCGAAATAAGGCTAGTGTTCCTATCATGTCTATTCCCATAAATCTCAACGGTTCCCTTATCCGGCAATTGGATATTAATTAGTTTCTTCTTACAAACAATATGAGCATTGTTTCTGGATAATCAATCCATCCCAAAAATAACATTGAATTCTCCCATTGACATAGGGTGCAACTGCAACGGTACTAGACTACCCTCTAGTTCTATGGAACAATCTTCAAACACTTGTCTAATAGACACATGGTTATCATCGGTCGTTTCGACCTCAAATATGTGGGACAATTTCTTAGGCCTCAAATGCAACAGTTTCACAAAGTTAGGCGATACAAAAGAGCGGTTAGCTCCGGAATCAATAGCACCTTGGCACATAAGGAGTTTACCAAGAATGTACATGTTACCACGTCTGGGATCTCCTCAGCCTCGGCAGTAGTCATCTGAAATGCACGTCTTTTTGGGCGTGCCGACTCCAACTTCTTCTTTTCTCCTTTTCCTCCTTCTCGATTCCCTTGAACAGTCTCTCATGCTTTCTTCAATTGGGGACAACCCGACCTCATGTGGTCAAGAGAACCACACTAAAATCAAGATTTCCCTGTCGGGCAATCTCTAGACAAATGATCGGGAAATCCACACCGGTAACACAAACTCATATTTGATCCCCACTGTTTTTCCGTCATATCAGTTGCATCCTCCGCCGCTTGAAAATTTGTAGGGTTCCTCGTGATAACAAACTCTCGAACACTACTCTTCAAACCCCATATGTATATCTCAACACGACGCTCTTCGAATTGGACATACATTTAAGCAAATCGGGCCTTCTCAATGAACTTATAGGTGCACTCTTGTGCTGTCATGCTTCCTTGTTCTAGCTTCAAGAACTCTTCCTCTAGCTTCTTGACCGCCGTCAAAGGACAAAATTGTGCCTTGAACTCCTAAGATATTCTTTTTTTCGCTCCCACACTTTCCTTGACATATTCAATGCCCACCAATAAATGGCATCTCCCATCAACATCGAGAGAGCATACCTCACCTTGTCCTCCCCCAAACATTTGCTTGTATCAAAAGCCAATTCCATCTCTCTTATCCACCTCAGTACCAAAACCGGATCACACTCTCTCTTGTAAGTGGGGGGCTTGCGTGATGCAAACATCTTGAAGTTACAACCCTCAGATTGCTTAGGAACGGTTTCCATCACCGGAGTAAATTGAGAATGACCACCCACTTCCGTCTTAGGTAAACTAGATACTTCCATTCCTTCGCTCATCTCACGACTTGCGGGATTTGATTTTGATTGATGGATCAACAAGGTCTAGATAGCGGTTTCCAGCTTTCCCATCTTTTTTACGAAAGTTTCTTGGGTAACAAAATATTGGTTGGGGTTCTACCTTGGCCTCTAGCACAACCTGGTCCCCTTCCACCAGTTGAACTCTCTTCCACAGACATCTCTTGGCGAATTGGTACTCCCGCACTTCTTCCCATTCCTCGGGCACGACTTCTCTGACAACCTCTAGTTCCCAAGACCAATGGAATCAGTGGTTCATGGACTACTTGTCCCAAGCTCCTCCCTCGGCCCCTAGCTCGGCCTCTTCCACGAACATGGGTGCTCACTGCACCCCTAGCCTCAATAGGTCCTTTATCTTCCGCCTTGGAGGAGTCCGGTCCTACGATTGGAGTATTCCTACTCCTTGCAGATAAAGTTGTCATACCTCTATTCTACAATGTCATAATAAATATAAATTATGTAACGACCCAAATACCAAATAGTGCAATCCATTAAAAATAGACAATTAAAAGACCAATAGGAGTCTAATATCTATTACATCTCAATGTTTAGCAGCGGAAATAAAACTATCCACAACTGTGAATTATGACAAACTAAACAAGCCTTTATGCCATCCGATCTCCTCTACGACCGGCTCACATTCTACCCTTTCCCTTGGACGAACTCTCGACCAAGCCTTTACCTGAAAATGGTTTTAACTTTTTTGAAAAACGAGGGTTAGACCACAAGGTCTAGTGAATTCCCAAATAAACCGTAGTTATATAAAACATTTAAATCTGAAGAGATAAATCGTTAGAAATAAGGAAGCAACAGTTCAAATACGGACCATGTACAAGGATGGTAGAACAACCATATAAGTCATAAACTTGCCACATATGACTCATTAATCGTTACCTGCAAACTTGCAACATGCGGGTACGTCGTATACCTCAAACGAGTTCGAGGCGTACGAAATATAACTCCCAAAAGATCTGCACCATCTCGAGGTACACCCACTCTCCTATGTACATGTCCATTCTTCCTAGGCATATCGCGATATCCATGCCAATTCAACATATATAACATTTATGTAAACCGAAAGGAATATAAATCATTTAGCATGCTTTCAATTTTTAATTACCATAATCAGTTTCATAATTCAAACCTTTGACAAAAGTGTAGTTTAAGTCAAGGGAACTCACCTGATTTGCCAAACTGCTTTATACCCTTTCCTACTACGATCTCACCAATCAAATACCTGATTTAGATCAATTAATTACAAGTTAATAACCCAATTATGCTTCCACACATCCTACCTATAAACCCCTTAGGCTAGGACACCACTTAACCCACTTAATTGACCTTTAAGCAAAAACTTCAAAATGCTGAAACAGTGAGTTACGCGGCTTGCCACGCGACTTGAAGCCGCAGGCCAAGTCGCGGGACTCACTGTTTGCCTTGCACTTTCCTGCTCGAACCAAAAACACCATTGATAACAAACCCAACCATAAAACAGACATAAAACGTGTCTAAATACATACCATAACCCTTCCCAACAACAAATAAACCATTTAACCCAACCATCCAAAGATTCATGGGTTTTCCCTACTCATAGAAGAACCTCTTTCAACAATGGAGGTTTTTATTGATTCCAAATCCTTTAATAATGGAAATATGAACTCCAAAATATGAAGAATACTTCAATACTCAAACCAATAACCCAAGAAATACTGATTTGAAGACTTAGATTAAACAACCAATCAAGCAACTATAAAACCCCATGGTTTTACATCATTCAATGACTCTACAAAGCAAGAAGATGAAGGAGCTGAAGTCTTATACTTGAATTCCGTCAATGAAATCGATTCTAGCAATGGAATGGTTGATTTCTTCTTCTCTTCTCCCTTTCCTTGCTCTTCACGTCTCACACACCAACACACACAATGAAATCAAATTATGAGGAGAATGACTAACCATTTCTCCTACTAAACCATATATATACTTGGGCTTTAGGGCTTAATTGGAAATCAGTCCAAGTCCATTCATTTAGGGTCCAAATCCCTATATTTTAGAGCCCAAATCCACTATTTATAATCCAAGTCCAATAATTAGATTAGGGTTATTACAACACTCCCCCCTTAAAAGAATTTTGTCCCCGGAGTTCATTCCGGGAAGAGATGAGGGTACTTGGTCCTCATTTCAGACTCCAGTTCCCATGTGGCTTCTTGTCCCTTGTGAAATCGCCAGTTCACTTTAACTAAGCTGATTTCCTTTCTCCTCAACTTCTTCACCTTATGATCTACGATCGCTTCCGGTTCCTCGACAAAATGCAGCTTTGTATCAACTTGGACATCGTCCAACGGCACGATCGAATCTACCTTGGCTAAACACTTCCTTAAGCTAGAAACATGGAAAGTGTTATATATACCCTTGAACTTTTCCGGTAAATCAAGCTTGTAAGCAACGTCTCCAACCCGTTCGGTTATCGCGAATGGCCCTATATATCGTGGGCTTAGCTTTCCTCTTTTAACAAAACGGACTACACCCTTCCAAGGTGATATCTTCAACATTACCATGCCGCCTTTCTGAAATTCAATGTCCTTTCATCTCTTGTCCGTGTAGCTTTTCTTTCTATCTTGAGCCACTTTCATTCTTTCTCGGATTTGCACAATTTTATCCGTCGTTAGTTAAACGATCTCGGGTCCCGTCAATTGCTTCTCACCTACTTCGTTCCAACATAAAGGCGTCCTACACTTTCTTCCATACAATGCTTCGTAAGGAGCTGCTTGAATACTTGCATGATAACTATTGTTATATGCAAATTCGATCAAGGGCAAGTGTTCTTCCCACGATCCACCAAAATCTATTACACAAGCTCTCAACATGTCTTCCATCGTTTGAATAGTCCGCTCACTCTGACCATCAGTCTACAGGTGGTATGCGGTACTCATATTGATTTGCGACCCCATTTCTCTTTGAAAGCCGTCCCAAAATTTTGATGTAAACCGAGTGTCCCGATCCGACACTATAGACACTGGTACTCTATGTCTAACCACGATTTCGTCGATATAAAGCTTTGTCAATCTGTCCGGCGAATAAGACTCCTTCATAGGTAGGAAATGCGCCGATTTAGTCAAACTGTCCACGATTATCCAAATGGCGTCAAAGCCCCTCGGTGTCCTTGGCTACTTCATTACAAAGTCCATGGTAATATGATCCCATTTCCATACTGGAATGTCTAGTGGTTGCAGCTTACCATAAGGTCGTTGATGCTCGACTTTCACTTGTAAACAGGTCAGATATCGCTCAACATAGTAGGCAATAAAACTGACGAAGATCCCTATACATCTTGTTATTACCCCGATGTATGGAATAACGCGACTTGTGTGCTCCATCCAACACTTTCTTTCGTACTTCACCCGACTTAGGAACCCAAACTCGACTGTTGAAACATTTCATTCCATGGTCATCTTCCGTAAAAGATGACACAAGTCCCACAATTCTCTCCTTCTTGTGGTTTTCCTCTAAAGATGCTTCGTCTTGATACTTCTTTATTTCTACGACTAAACCATACTTTGCTTCGGCTCGAAATGCCACAATCTTTGATGATTCCCCTCTTTCCTTAAGGCTTAACGCATCGGCTACCACATTGGCTTTCCTCGGATGGTACTCGATCTCACAATCATAATCGGTCAGTAACTCCATCCATCTTCGTTGTCGCATATTCAACTCCTTTTGATCAAACAAGTGACGAAGGCTTTTGTGATCCGTGAAAATTTGACACTTGGTCCCGTACAAGTAGTGTCTCCAAATCTTCAACGCAAAAACCACGGCCGTCAATTCCAAGTCGTGAGTGGGGTACCGCTTCTCATGATCCTTCAACTGTCTCGACGCATAAGCGATTACCTTTCCCCGTTGCATCAAAAAACATCCCAACCCAAGTTTGGATGCATCGCTATATACCACGAAATCATCTGTACCCTCCGGCAACGTTAGAATTGGGGCACTACACAACATTTCCTTCAAAGTTTGAAATGCTTTCACCTGTTCTTCTGTCCATACGAACTTAACACTTTTCTTTGTTAAGGACATCAGAGGCGTTGCCACACGTGAAAAATCCTTAATGAACTTGCGGTAGTAACCTGCCAACCCAAGGAAACTCCTCACTTCCGACGGAGTCCTAGGAGGCTCCCAACTCTTGATGGCCTCAATCTTGGCCGGGTCTACCTTTATACCGTCTCGCGATACAACATGACCCAAAAACTAAACCTCTCTTAGCCAAAACTCGCATTTTGAGAATTTGGCATAAAGCTTCTCGTTCTTCAATAGTTGCAATACTTGATGCAGGTGTTCTCTATGGGCTTATTCCGATCTTGAATAAATAAAGATATCATCTATAAAGACGATTACAAACTTGTCCAAGTACGTTTGGCACACTCTATTTATTAGATCCATAAAGGCCGCCGGGGCATTGGTTAACCCAAATGGCATTACCAAAAACTCGTAATGGCCATACCGGGTTCGGAACGCCTTTTTAAGCACATCTCCTTCCTTCACTCTCAATTGATGATATCCCGATCGCAAGTCAATTTTCGATAAGTAACTTGCTCCTTGCAATTGGTCGAACAAATCATCTATCCTTGGTAATGGATATTTATTCTTGACCGTGACTTTGTTCAACTCGTGATAATCGATACACATTCGCATAGTCCCATCCTTCTTCTTGACAAACAATACCGGTGCTCCCCACGGTGATGTACTCGGTCGAATGAACTCCTTATCCAGAAGTTCTTGAAGTTGTGACATCATTTCCATCATTTCTGAAGGTGCCAAACGATACGGTGCACGTGCTATCGGAGTAGCGCCGGGTACCAATTCGATATTAAACTCAATCTGACGATTCGGTGGTAGACTTGTCAAGTCATCCGGAAATACTTCGGGATAATCTTTCACAACGTCTACCTCTTCCAACTTTCGCTTCTCTTTCTTAGCATCCACCACATATGCTAAGTAACTCACACAACCCTTCTTCATACACCGGTTAGCTCTTAACATTGAAATAACACTAGTGTTCCTATCCCGTCTATTACCATAAATCACTACTGTCCCTCTTTCCGGTAATTGCACGTTGATTAACTTCTTATTACAGATAATATTGGCATTGTTCTTGGCTAGCCAATCCATCCCCAAAATAACATCAAATTCACCCATTGGCATAGGGTGCAACTGAAGAGGTACCAAACTACCCTCCAGATCAATAGAACAATCATCAAACACCTCCCTAACAACAACATGGTTATCATCGGTTGTTTCAACTTCAAACACATAGGCCAATCTCTTAGGTTTCAAACGCAACAATTTCACAAAATTAGGTGATATAAAGGAACGGTTAGCTTCGGAATCAAAAAACGCCTTGGCACATCTGAAATGTACCTGTCACCACGTCCGGTATCTCCTCAGCCTCAGCAGTAGTCATCTGAAATACACGTCCTTTCGGGCTTGCCGGCTCCGACCTCTTCTCATCGTTCCTTCCACTCGATCGACTCCCTTGCATAGCTACTCCCCCACTCTTTAACTGAGGAAAATATGATTTGTAGTGGTCGGGAGAACCACACTGAAAACCAGATAAGCAATCTCTAGACATATGACCGGGCAACCCACATCAGAAACAAGATCTCGGATCCGGTCCACACTCGCCTCTATGCACTCGATGATACTTCCCATATGGTCTAGCAACAAACCCTTGCTTTCCTCGCGATTCGGGCCGAGAGAATCTCGCCTTCTTCGCCTCACTTCCCGCTTCTTCCCACTTTCTCTTGTCTCCACCCTTCTCGGTCATTTGTCGGTTCTTCTCCTTTTCAGTCATCTCGGGCACAACTATCGCCGCTTGAAAGGTGGTAGGGTTCCTTGTAATGACCAACTCACGGATGTCACTCCTCAAACCCCATATATACCTCTCTACACGGCACCCTTCCGTTGATACATACTTCAAAGCAAATCGGGACTTCTCTATAAACTTGAGAGTGTACTCTTGGACCGTCATACTTCCTTGCTCCAACTTAAAAAATTCCTCTTCTAGCTTCTTGATCGCCGCCAAAGGGCAAAATTGATCTTTGAATCTACTAGCAAACGATTCCCAAGACATTTTCCTTGTCGCCTCTTCTCCCTCCTTTGCGGACTCGATATCCCACCAATAAAGAGCATCCCCTTTTAGCATCGAAAGGGCATACTTCACTTTGTCCTTATCCGCACAATTGCTAGTATCAAAAGCCATCTCCATCTCCCTTAACCATTTCAAGGCCAAAACCAGATCGTGTTCTCCCTTGTGAGTAGGAGGCTTGCACGAGGCAAACGCTTTGTAACTACATCCATCAACTTGCTTAGTGCCGGGTATCACAACCGAAGTAGATTGTGAATGACCACCTACTTCGGTCTTGGGCGCACTAAATACTTCCACCCCTTCACTTTGCGCATGACTTGAGGGGTTTGAGCTTTGGTGGTGAGTCAACAATGTTTGAAGAGCGGTTTGCACCTTTCCCATTTCATTAGCAAATGTTTCTTGAGTCACAAATGCTTGCTCCGTGACTCCCTTTCGACCCCCACCATGACCTCGTCTCCTTCCTCGGATTGAACTTACTTTCGCAGGTAATTCTTGACGTTCCATTATCCCTGCACTTGTCCCCCTTCCACGACCACGACCTCTCCCACGGCCTCTAGTGCCCAATTCGGGTGGGATTGGTGGCTCACCCACCACTTGGCTCACACTTATTCCCCGGCCCCTAACTCGGCCTCTTCCACGAACTCCAGATTTCCAATAGGTCCATTCTCTTCCGGCTCGGAAGAGTCTTGACCCACAATGGGAGTATCCCTACTCCTTGCAGCACGAGTTGCCATGATCAAACTGAAATGCCAAAACGAACATAACTTAAATAACAGTTCAAGTGTAACAAGGTAAACAAGCACGCACATGTTCCTGTAAATTCACAATTACATTGGCTAAGTGTAATCCCAAATTTACCTTACATGCTAGTCCTCACTACCCTATTAACAATATCCCTGTCAAGGTCTTTATCTTATGGTCCCTGAATTCTCAGCCGTGTTTCCTATCTCAAAGTCTAAGACTAGGCGCTCCTAGATTGCCTAATTCACTTAAACTAGGGCTCTGATACCACTTGTAACGACCCAAATACCAAATAGTGCAATCCAATAAAAATAGACAATTAAAAGACCAATAGGAGTCTAATATCTATTACATCTCAATGTTTAGCAGCGGAAATAAAACTATCCACAACTGTGAATTATGACAAACTAAACAAGCCTCTATGCCATCCGATCTCCTCTACGACCGGCTCACATTCTACCCTTTCCCTTGGACGAACTCTCGACCAAGCCTTTACCTGAAAATGGTTTTAACTTTTTTGAAAAGCGAGGGTTAGACCACAAGGTCTAGTGAATTCCCAAATAAATCGTAGTTATTTAAAACATTTAAATCCGAAGAGATAAATCGTTAGAAATAAGGAAGCAACAATTCAAATACGGACCATGTACAAGGATGGTAGAACAACCATGTAAGTCATAAACTTGCCACATATGACTCATTAATCGTTACCCGTAAACTTTCCACATACGGGTACGTCGTCTACCTCAAACGAATTCGAGGCGTACAAAATATAATATAACTCCCAAGAGATCTGCACGATCTCGAGGTACACCCACTCTCCTATGTACATGTCCATTCTTCCTAGGCATATCGCGATATCCAGGCCAATTCAACATATATAACATTTATATAAACCGAAAGGAATATAAATCATTTAGCATGCTTTCAATTTTTAATTACCATAATCAGTTTCGTAATTCAAACCTTTGACAAAAGTGTAATTTAAGTCAAGGGAACTCACCTGATTTGCCAAACTGCTTTATACCCTTTCCTATTACGATCTCACCAATCGAATACCTGATTTAGATCAATTAACTACAAGTTAATGACCCAATTATACTTCCACACATCCACCTATAAACCCCTTAGGCTAGGACACCACTTAACCCACTTAATTGACCTTTAAGCAAAAACTTCAAAATGCTGAAACAGTGAGTTACGCGGCTTGCCGCGCAACTTGAAGCCGCAGGCCAAGTCGCGGGACTCACTGTTTGCCCTGCACTTTCCTGCTCGAACCAAAAACCCCAAAAACACCATTGATAATACACCCAACCATAAAATAGACATAAAACTTGTCTAAATACATACCAAAACCCTTCCCAACAACAAATAAACCATTTAACCCCATCCATCCAAAGATTCATGGGTTTTCCCTACTCATTGAAGAACCTCATTCAACAATGGAGATTTTTATTGATTCCAAATCCTTTAAAATGGAAATATAAACTCCAAAATATGAAGAATACTTCAATACTCAAACCAATAACCCAATAAATACTGATTTGAAGACTTAGATTAAACAACCAATCAAGCAACTATAAAACCCCATGGTTTACATCATTCAATGACTCTACAAAGCAAGAAGATGAAGGAGATGAAGTCTTATACCTGAATTCCGTCAATGAAATCGATTCTAGCAATGGAATTGTTGATTTCTTCTTCTTTTCTCCCTTTCCTTGCTCTTCACGTCTCACACACCAACACACACAACGAAATCAGATTATGAGGAGAATGACTAACCATTTCTCCTACTAAACCATATATATACTTGGGCTTTAGGGCTTAATTGGAAATCAGTCCAAGTCCATTCATTTAGGGTCCAAATCCCTATATTTTAGAGCCCAAATCCACTATTTATAATCCAAGTCCAATAATTAGATTAGGGTTATTATAAATTAAATAACCGTTCAAAGGTAACAAGGTAAAACAAGTACACACATACACTTGTAAATTCACAATTACATTGCCCAAGTGTAATTACAAATTTACCTTATATGAGAGTTATTACTACCCCATTATCAAAATTCTTGTCAAAGTCTTAATCCTATGTTCCCCTATTTCTCAGCTGTGTTTCCTAACTTACGGTCTAAGACTAGGCACCCCAAGGTCGCCTATTCACTTAAACTATGGCTCTCATACCCTTTGCAAAGACCCAAAACTCAATAAAAAAACTAGGGGTGGCAATCGAGTCGTGTTCGGGTTCGCGGGTCGCGATATGGCTGGTCAGGAAGGGTCAAACCGGCCACGACCCATTCAGCTAACTGTGTCGAGATATGCAACCCTAACCTACACACGCTCGGGTCGGCAGGTTGGCGGGTCGTAAACGGGTTGGCAGGTCACCTAGTAATATAACCAAATTCAAACATCCAAATTTAAACGAAAAGTCCAAACACAAGTTTCAAACAAATAAAAAGTCAAAACACAAGCAAATACACCTAATAATACAACCAAATTCACCTAATAATACAACCAAATTGGCAAATTCAAACATCCAAGTTTCAAACAAATAAATAGTCCAAACACAACCAAATTCAAACAAATCTATTTTGACTATTTGAGACTTTTAAGCAAAATATAACATATTTTAATTAAAAAATTATTTTTTGGCCGGGTTAGCGGGTCAACCCGCGACCCGTTTGGGTCAACCCGAACACGGCCCAATTATTTGGCGGGTTAGAAATTTCAACCCTAACCCGTTTATTTTCGTGTCGTGTCGAGAATTGTTACCCCTAAAAAGAACCATGCATAGTTATCAACCAAGAACCAAGTATAAAACTACATACATAATTATCAACCAAGAACCAAGTATAAAACTAAAGTCTATAACATCTCATAGTTTCGCAGCGGAAATAAAAGGTCCACAACTGAGAATTATATATCCAAGTCAAATTACTAAGGCATCTGATCTTTCTCTACCGATCGACTCAAAGCTTCCCCTTGCCCTTAGACGTGCTTTGAACATAACTCTTACCTAAAAATGTTTACTTTTGAAAAGCGAGGGTTAGACCAAAAGGTCTAGTGAATTCCCAAGTAATAGCACAAGCATAAAACTTAAGTCAAGAAATGAGAAGTTCATAAAAATAGAAGCCAACCAAACCAAATAGTGGACCATGCACAAGGATCATAAGAAAACCCAAAGCTCGTCACACAATTCCATATCTGAAATGAAGTTTGTGTTCTGCACCATTCCACATGCGGATACAACTAAATGGTCCTTATAAAGGTACCTATCCAACATACAGCCAAAACGGATTCGAGTTATACGGGATATAACTCCCAAGAGATTTTTCGTACCTCAAGGTACACTACTCACCAAGGTATATGTCCAATTAAACAGGCATATCGCGATATATATAAGCCAATACAATTATCCAACATTTATATAAATCAAAGAGGATTATAAAAATATGTATCATGCTTCCAAGTTAGAAATACCATAAACAGTATAATAGGTAAAACCATTGACAAAATCTAGTTTAAAGTCAAGGGAACTCATCTGAAGTTCAACACACCGCTCTAAATGCTAAAATGGTATGTGATCCAAACTGAACACTTGAATTGGACGTAAAAAAATTGGTGTTAAACCACCTTAAACATCTAAAAGTCAGCCCTTATGATCCCTAAGATAAACTCCTAAACCATACATCGTATCTAGCACGCAACAAGAAACGGACCAAACCAAACAAAGTGTGCCGAATAGTGAGTTGCGCAGCCTAGGCCGCGGCCTCAAGCCACGGGGCATCTCGCACAACTCTCTGTCGGGTACGGGTTCGTCCCCTTTCTTGCACAGCTCCGAAACATCACCCCAAAACTTTTCGAAGGTCCAAAACTTGATTTCAAATGTCTAGAATCATGTAAACTCATTCCCAACACCTGAGGGTTTATCTAAAAGCAACCTAAACACACTCTAACATGGATTAATCTATCATTTCTAAAACCAAAAAAAATCCCAAAAATGAAGCAGCAAGGAAAGAACTCAAGAATACTAATGAAAATGCCACCATAAGAAGATTTCTAAATGAGAATCGTCGATTGAAGTCATTTAATGTCTCTTATCATCAAACCCAACCAACATTTTACTTCTATCAAACCGAAAGATTAAACCCAAATACTCAAATCATCCAAAACTCCATCAATGGAGACCTTAAGCAACAAGGAAATGAGTTATACCTTAAAGATGATGATTCCACAATAGATGCTTCAACTCTGGCCCAAAACTTGAAGAAATCCTTCTTGCTTTCTTCTCCAAATGTCATTCTCTCTAAAACCCTTTTTCTTCCAAAAACCCTTCTGCAATACGTACGCTCCAAGAAATGGAGAAATTGGGGTTTTTAAATTCCTGATTTCTCTTATTTATACATTATTCCCTGAAGTAAAGCCATTTAAAATTAACTCCCCAAAACTTAAGTATTACAACTATAATAAGGAGAATAGGGTTATTACAGTGGGTTCCCTTGACTTCAAAATTATATGTTTGTCATCAGATTTCTGAATTACACTGACTATGGTATTTGATCTTGAAAGCAATCTACATTTCTTAATCAAATGATTTATTTGATACTTGATTGAATAGTTGGATTATATCATGATTGCTTGGGGTATTGGATATGCACAATAGTAGTAGTGTACTTTGAGATAATGCAAACCTCTTGGGAATTTACATTTCCGTGTACCTGGAATATGTTTCATGTGTACTTTGGACAGACATTTTCTTGCGCCATTGAAGTGTCACAGTGGAGTGGCAGTTTGTCCACTAATATTGTGCATAGTTCGTTGATCGTTTTTTGGCTTTCTTTTAGAGAATTTTAAATCGTAACCTCTAATGTTTTTTTTTACTAAATTCATATATGTGATTTTTTATGGGAATTCACTAGATCTTATGGTCTAACCATCGCTTTCTTTCAAAAACTAAAACCATTTTCAGGTAAGAACTATGTAGAGAGTTTTTCCAAGGGATAAGGAAAGATTTGAGACGTCAAGCGAGAGTCGGGGGCAAAGGTTTAGTTTTACTGCTTTAGTTTAGATAATTCTCAAATGTGGATGTGTATTACCCGCTGCAAACTTTGAGATGTAATAGATAATCTATACTTTATGGGAATTCACTAGATCTTATGGTCTAACCATCGCTTTCTTTCAAAAACTAAAACCATTTTCAGGTAAGAACTATGTAGAGAGTTTTTCCAAGGGATAAGGAAAGATTTGAGACGTCAAGCGAGAGTCGGGGGCAAAGGTTTAGTTTTACTGCTTTAGTTTAGATAATTCTCAAATGTGGATGTGTATTACCCGCTGCAAACTTTGAGATGTAATAGATAATCTATACTTTATACTTTAGATCTTTAGTGTTTATGCATATTATTGTCTTTGGTATTTTGGGTTTGTACAGTTTCATATATTTTATTCATGTGTGTATGTTTCATATAAGCAACGTATTCACATGTCTTTTTTCACATGCAAACTAGTCACAAATGTTTCGAGATGAAACAACGTTATTCTTCACAAATGTTGTTTCATGTATGAATCAACACAAGGAAATAGTTTGCAAGTTTGTAATGTATTTATGTATTTCATTTGATTCCCCTCTCTCTCTCTATATATATATACACACACACACATACAAACTAGAAGTGTACCTATAGAATACAATGTGAAATATCTTGATTCTGAAGACGAAAACTTGAAACCTCAATCCTAATTCATGTTTTTTTGTCTTGACTTATGGTTTTGAGAAAAGGAGAGAGGGTTCGGTTTGGTTATCAGTTTTATCAAGTAACTTTTTGTCGTATTAATAAGGCTCAATGCTGGTTTTATATATGGATAATGTATTTATCAATTGATTATCAATAAAGTTCATTAAATTTAAAAGTGAGATTTATGTAGTTGTATGTCTGCAGTAATAAGTTGTAAAACTAAATATTAAAGGATTTTAAAATATGAGATAAAAGTTTTATGATATTGTAAAAATATTAATATGAATATACTTGTATGTAAATAAACTAGTTATCAAAATCTGAAAACCCGGTTAAAATAATTTCAAAATATACATCGACATGTGTATCAAATAAAAAAAACTCATATGTTTTATATATTTTTTCTGATTATATATTTATATTTAAAACAATTTATCATATGGAATAAAATATTATACTTTTATAGTAAGTCTCGTAGTTTCAAGAAAAAGGGCTAAACTGCGGTAATTTACTTCAATTGTATGATTTTAAAATATTTAGTAGTAGTATATATAGGGCATTGAAAAGCTAAGTTTCATTTCGAAGTGGGAGACAAAAGAGAACTCGCAACATGTCTCACGTAGATTATTCATCATAAATAATGTATGAAGAATATGTATTATTTACCATGAATATATATCAATTTATTATAGGTCGTGAATGATGTATCATTTAATTTATCATGAATAGGTCATGAATATCCTTCTTTATTATTCATGATGAATATGTACACCAAAAGATACATATCGTGTTTTCCATTATCCCTCAGTTTACAATCGAAAACGAATTAACAACCAAATTTCTCTATATATGTGTTATATGTTTTAAACTATATTTTTAGTACATACGTGTACACTTTACTCTCTATCAAGATCCTAAAAAGACCCCAACAACACATAAATATGCAACTACTTTCTCTTAGTTTTAATTAATTCCTTTATTTTGAAAAAGCTTAATGTGGAAAAATTATAATTTTAAAGTTTATATATAGAGAGACCGTTTCAAATACAAACAACAAAATGCTATAAACCAATCTTAATGAACCGTACCAAACTTGCCGTCCAACCATCTCTACACCTTATTTAGTTTGGTTTCGGTTATTCTTTTTACTAATTTGATTAAAAAGAACTAACCAAATAAGTCAATATATAATTATTTTTCATATATTATACTTACAAACTCTTTTGAAATACAAATAATATCGATTTGTGTAACATGTTCGTTATTATTCGTCTTTTAGAGCTTACTCAAGAAAATTGTAACCATTTCCTATACAAAAATTTCGAAAAACAAACAATTTTTTAAAGAACCTTATTAAAATAAAACTCTTATTCAATATATCCAATAACTAAACTGAATTACCAAAATTGAATAAACCGAATCTTATTTGGTTTAGTTATCGGGTAGCTCAGAAAAAGTTGAAACTTGAACTGTATAAACCGATACTATAACATCCCTACCGCGTGGCCACCGGGTGAACTATGCTATCATTAACCACCTCTCCAATAAGCCTCTTATTAGTAAAAGTCGAGATATGGCAATCGATACCTCTTTTTCCTCCATTACACCACCGTCCTCAGCTCAACTCAACTTAGAAGGTCATCGAAATCTTCCCCATTGTTGAAACATGAAGTCTCAAGTTACAAGGATTTGGTTCAATTTCATGGTGGGTTTTGTTTTCTTGGAGACTTTACTCGAATTCTAGGTGAGTTTTCGATTTGTTGATAGGAATACAACACTATCGGTAGCCTTAGAGGGCTTATTGAAATCATTTTTAGCATATCTTGAGATTTGTTGTTGATGTTTTGATCATCTTTGATTTGTTGGTGTCCCAAATATGAGGCTTTATCATCCAATTAGTGACGCTTGCCCATTGTCCAAAAATATTAAGGGCTTCATTTTTTAGTATATAATAATAGTCTAAAAACTTTAGTACATAAAATTAAGAGACTCAACAAATTTAGTCTATGATAAGAGCCAAAAAAAACTTAGTAGATAACAAAAAAACTCCTGAAGTATATTAACTAATTACATTAAAAAAGAAAAAGGAAGTTAAATGCCCATTCTCTATATGCTAATACTTAGCCACCATAAGTTTTTTTAATACTTAGCCACCATATGCTAATACTTAGCCTACAGATTTTTTCCTGGGAAATCTGTCGCTAAAGGGTGATTCGTAACAATACTGTTATAAAAGTTGGTGACTAAATTGTTAGTGGGTAATTCAAATTAGTGACAAATTACCAAGGGATTATCTGGGTGATCCATATTTTCTGGAAAAACATCGGATTGTACCGGACTATTAACATTTTCTGGGTGATCCATGGGTAAATCACCCACAAAAATTTCTCTGGGTGATTTTTGTGGGTGAAAGTCATTTGTTTTGTAGTGTTTCTATCTACAACAAACAAGAGTAAGGGGTTGTTTATTTTTTATTTAATGGACTTAATGATTTGTTGGGCTTATTCGGATAGCCATATTAAGGTGTTTACGTAGAGCTTAATGAAAGTTTTGTTATCCTATTCGCATAGCTAAGAAATGTCGCTTGTCCAGATGCAGCCAACAAAATGACTCCTCCTAACCCTTGGTTAAATACGCTCAATACAACCCTCGCACCTCTTTTTCCCTTGCACCCTCTCTTCACGCTCAATACAACCTTGCAGTCAATGTGATTCCCTTATGTTCCTCGACAAGAAAGTTCTCGCCGATCCTCTCTTCTCTATTCCCTAACGACCTCACTCCTCATAATCAAAACCATGCATCACTGAGAACAACAACTAAAATCGAAACCTTAATCTTTTTGGATTTTTCTGGATTTTTTGATATCCTGTTGGATTTCGACATCTGAATCTCCTTCCCTCATCTGGTGCATTGATATTTGGGTTTTGGGTATCTTGTTTGTTTTTGCTAACGTGTTTATTTCTGCCACAAAGTCTATGCTAACGATTGATTTTTGAACTTTGTTTTTTTTAATATCTTGTTGGTTTTTTTTGTTAGAACTATTCATTTTTAGTTTTGAGTTTTGATTGTGCTATTATTTGCTTTTGGTTGAAGTGTTAGTACACAAAAATTGGTTCAAAGAATAACAATATTGATTGTGACTGAGTTAAAGAATTATGTTGAAGTTTATCTCTTAGATGATGAGAGATGAACACCATTCATATTCATGTGTATAGTAACACAAAGTAAATTATTATTATAACCATTTTAGAAAATTAAATACCCAGAATATCCAAAATCTCTTCCAACTTATCAAAATAACCAAAATTTTCAGGAAAGCATTTAGTATGATACGTAATTAAAAGTGATTTCGTATAACACACATAAAATTGATTTTGTATCATACGAAATCCTTTTATGATTTCGTATTTTAGCCCCACACAAATCTATACGAAATGGATATAGGAATTATAACACAAACAAAATTGATTTCGTATCATACGAAATCGTTTTATGATTTCATATTTTGAATTAAAACTATACGAAATGGATAGATAAGAATTATATACTACATACATAGGATTGCATTTAGTATTTTTAACCCATGCATTTTGTATTTTTCATCAACCACACACACATGGCAAAGAAGCATATTAACCACACACATAAAAGAAGCATATGCATTTCATATTAATGACACAGATGAGAAAATGCATTTCGTATTTCTTAATTCCTATATCCATTTCCTATAGTTTTGTGTGTATGGGTCCAAAATATGAAAGCATAAAAGAATTTCGTATGATACGAAATCCATTTTATGGGTGTTATACGAAATCACTTTTGATTTCGTATCATACTAAATGTTTTCCTGAGAATTTTGGTTATTTTGGTAAGTTGGGAGAGATTTTGGATATTTTGGGTATATGATTTTCTGAACTGGTTATAATAATAATTTTTCCGTAAGACAACCGTTTCTATCATTGAGACAGTTGATTCATGTAAACAATGTATTTTTTTTATCTGTAAAGATAAATTTATCCGTACATAACTTAATAGAAAATTTGGTAATCAACTTCTAAAATTTATTTCCTCCATTAATTATATGTATTTCTTGTAAAGTCAAGAAATTATAAACGAATTTTTTATACTTGTTGAACGTTCTTATTCTTGCATACGTCCTAGTCCTATAAATTAAATATTATAAACGAGTCTCATGCTGCTGCTTGCTTTTTATTTTTTATGGTTTTGTGGGATTCTTGATTCAGTATATAGTAAGTTAACAGGGGCGGAACACAAGTTTTTAAGGGAGAATAAAACCTATGACCACATATACAGGGGCCATATACACATAACCACCTGAGCTAAGCGCAATTCATTGATAATATTTCTAATAACTAGTTTTTAAGGGATAAAACGCAGGGGCCATGGCCCTCCTAGACCCCTTGGCCCCCCTAGACCCCTATTGTGTTCCACCTCTGGTAAATTTCATTATCTCTAATTATTTCCATAAAAAATAATGCATATAATTGGCTCAATTCTTTTGTAATTCAATGAAATCCCTTTTTGTGTCACCAAGAAACAAAAGGAGCAGAGGTTACATGTGGTAGGTGGGGATGCTCACGTGAATAGATAGAAGGGGTAAAAACTTGTGAAAAAATTGGGTCTAGGAATTATACGAGAGTTATTGAATGGTTTGATACACAATAATTAAAAGATTTTTATGATATAATATAAAAAGTAAAAATATAATTATTTAATAATTATTTAGACTAAATTAAGGCTTTAAATGGTTAAGAAAAGTTCATGATACAAAATAATTCAGAAGGTTATGAAAACATTAAAGGTAAACTTTTTTTCTGTCAAACATAGTTCATCTTTTAACGATTTAAATGTTGTCTTTTAATAAAACTGTTAAGAGATAAACAAAAAAACCCTTAATTTACGCTTTATTTAACAAAAACTATCAAAAAAATTAATAGTTCTTAATGGAAGAGATAAATACTATTGGATTTTACAGATTTAGAGAATAAGCATTATTAACAGAATTTTTTAAATTTTTTTAAAATAAGTCATAATTAAAATCTCTAAAAATAATTAAATTCAATTCTTACACATTCTTTATTTTAAAGATTTTAAAATAAATAATATTATTATAATATTCTCTAGTTTAACAACTCAATACACTTTTAAAAATAAAAATACATAAATAATAATCATTCAATCTTATGTATAAGATTGAATAAAATAACCATTTCTTTTTCTTTTAACAACAAGTTTTAGATAATTTTCAAAATATAAACTTCTTTTTATATTTTCTCCATTTAAGAAAACGTTATAAAAATATTGATTTTTCGTAATTTTTTCTATTTTAAAAATTCAGTAAATTCACAATGAAAAAAGATCGATAACCATTTTCGTTGAGGATAGCACACATTAGGAAATAGGAACCAATTCTACAATATACTCTTATTTTAATATTTTTCTGTTATGTCTTTTCGAGCTTATGAAATAATATATAAACAACTAAACAAGTCAAGTTCAATCCGCTCCTAATCTATTGAACATACTTTAAACAACAAATAGAGTACAATCAAACGTCATATATAAATATTTAGAATATATTATAAAACAGTTGGTAAAGCTTTTAAAAATAACTTATCGTATAAGCATTGGATGTCATATATATATATATATATATATATATATATATATAAGGGCATAATCAAATGAGAATCCGTTAAATGTTGATAACTTTGAGATCCACTCCTAACCAGTCAAATTAATTGATCTAACTAATATAGAAAATAAATACATAAGGGTAACTTTGTAAATTTACAAATTTAATAGTTAAGCATTTTAATATTAATTTTTTAATTTTTCAATTTTAAATCAGATAAATATTAAATTGATTTATTTCCTAAATTATCTCTAACAAACAATATCAAAACAAATCGTTGATTCATCCTATCAATTTCCATCAACAATCCAGCTTCAAATTAGTACAGCAACAAATCATTTTTTGGTTATACTCAATACGTTTTTAATCACTAATCAGAAGGAATTTTTGAATGGACAAATGCAAGAAACAAATTTTTGAGTAAGGTTCTGCGAAGTTGTTTTCTGGAGTTAAAAAAGAGATTAATACATGTGGTACTTTTTTTTATGAATACATGTGGTACATTTTATATGAGTATTTATGATACATCTTTTATTAATTAGTGTATATGAGTATGTATCGTACATCTTTTATGAATACATGTGGTACCTTTTATATGAGTATGTATGGTACATCTTTTATAAATACATCTGATACCTTTTATATGAGTATGTATGGTGCATCTTTTATGCATACATGGTTTTTTTTTACAGAAAGTTTGAATGCTGATTTGATTTTATTTTGAGTATGATATTTTCTTTTGATTTAGCTCTAATAATGTTTAAGCGTATCTTCTTTAAATAGTGGTAACCGTCTAAATTAGATAAACATGAAATACAAAGTAAAATTACAATGATACCCTTGTGTTTTTATTTAATTAATTTATATGGCTTTAATTTAGGTAATATAACTAATTTTAGGTAATTTTAATTTGGACCATTGATCAAATAATTGTAGGGTTAAGATGAGATCTCATGGTTACCAGGATTAACCTAGATCTCTCTTGAGAAGCCCCATATATATATATATATATAAAGAGAGAGAGAGAGAGAGGAAGATTCAAATGAGAAATTTGTAAATTTAAAGGAATAAAGGAACACATTGTGAACCACATATGATGTGGGTACCACATAATATTAAATCATTTTTGATTTAATATGATTTAATATTAAATCAGAAATGATTTAATGTTATGTGGGACCCACATCATACGTGGTCCAAAAAGTGTTCATTTATTCCTTTAAAAAGGAGTGGTTCTTCTATGATCTCTCCCCTATATAGGGGAGGGATCAAATGAGAATCACCCCTCCTTAAAGGAACAAATTGTGGACCACATATGATGTGGGTCCCACATAATATTAAATCATTTATGATTTAATATTAAATGATATTAAATCATAAATGATTTAATATTATGTGTAACCCACATCATATGTGATCTATATGGACGGGTTCAAATAAGAACACAAATTTGGTTGTGAACGTGAAGACAATTGAGAGCACGACATGTGTCATATTCAGACTGAATAATCAAAGAAATATTCAGACCGAATAAAACTGAATATAGTATTTATTCCGTCTGAATAATGTTTATTCATACTATATTCAGTTTTATTCGGTCTGAATATTTTTTTGATTATTCAGTCTGAATATGACATGTATCGCGCTCTCATTTGTCCTCACGTTTACAACCAAATTTGAGTTTTCATTTGGATTTATATGAGAACAATAACTAAACAAGAAAAACAATAGAATCACATGTGATCTTATGTTGGAATCACGTGTAAAATCATATGTGATGTGATTTCCGCTACTTTGGCTATGACCTGAGGTCGTGGGCCACATCGCATGCACACCAGTACATTGACCTTTAGTGTAAAATCACATATTATTTTGCACATGATTTGACCGTTGTCGTGTTCATTTATTTGATTATTGCTATTGTAACAACCCAAAATTGAAAGTAGCAATAACATAAAATATTACCCAACGGTCATAAATTTATACCAAGACAAACTATCAATTACAACCTAAGGTTCGCGGCGGAAAACACAACTACAGCTGAGAATTTCTTTCATGAGTTCTACACTGAAAATCCTCACATGAAACCTGCTTTGGCGGCTGTTTGAGTTGCACGAGTTCTATACTGAAAATCTTCACATCCGAACCTCTTATACATTGATTTTAAGGTCTAAAAACCCTAGAATTGATGAAATCACTTATCTAATTGACTAATTCATATCTAATATCAATTTCCTAATTCCCAATTTACCTCTTGACTCATATGATAATGCCAATGAATGTTAACAAGACCAATTTCCTTGTTTTACAATTTCTTGATTTTACGGTCGTTGGATGTCTTTGACCCTAAGACCAAGTTCTACTTCTCTTCTATTCGCATCCCTTAAAATGGTAGAGTCCTGTCAACTCTGACAAGCACTTCTTAAAGCTATCCGAAACGTCTTTATTAATTTTCCATAATTAACAGGTACATCAAATTTGTACACCACATCTCCAACTCGTCCTATAATTGCAAATGATTCAATATGACAGAGACAATATATTCCTTCTTTCCAAAACGCATCATTTCCTTTCATTGAGATATATCTTCAAAGTCACGACGTCCCCAACTTGAAACTTGTTAGATTTATGTTTTTCATTCGTGTAACTCTTTTGTCTGAGTCAAGCTACCTTCAATCGTTACCGAATTTGAATAATCTTAACTGTATTTAATTAACCAAACAATTATGATCTTTTCAATTGTTTTTCTTCAATTCCTTCCACCACAAAAAGGTATTTCACCAACTTGGCCATAAGGCCTCATAAAAAACCACTTACATACTATATCGCAAGAATTCTTATAAATGACTATATCCACCATAGCTGACATTCACACAATCCATTGACATCTAAAGGGTACCCCCACTTAAAATAGTGGCTTTGAACGGTTCCCACATGTGATCATCAAACTAGGAATGGTATACTGCTTCATTTGAGTAAGTGCTAGACATCTCAATTCGATACACCCAATGTTGACATTCCGTACCGGATCTCAATTTCGGCAATAGGCTATTCTACTAACCTCTCCACCGGCTATGTTTCTTGATTTGACGAAACTGGGTCAATCGAATTTCGACCCATGATTATCCACTTAACAACAAAAAATCTTTGGAGATTTAGAGAACTTGGCTACCAAGTTCATCATAACATGATTACATTTCCATATAAAGATGTCAGAAGGTTGTACAATTCCAATATAGTTACCGATACTACTAAATCACTTACTGACAACCTAAACGCTGAACATAGTGACACTTGTTCTTCTCAATACTCAGATTCCGAATAACATTCGTAAGAATCTCCATACTTTAAATGGTTTTCGACGAAATAGGACACTAACGTCTTTGCGTACACCAACCCCTATAACACGAAAATCTCTAACTTCAAGAGTCCAACTCGCATACCACTACACTTTTATTCATGACTGATTCTCTTCTAACACTCAAAACCATTCACCACGATAATTTAACAATTATTCTCGATATAAGTCGGATCCACTTAATCCCTCTATTGACAAGTACTTTCTTCATAGAATAACCCCTTCGGAGCCAATACTAAATTACTTTGTAACATCACACATAATCATCTTTCGCTCCAACAAACTCGACCCGAGTGAAGAGATCACACTCAGACCAAGAGTAACACAAAGTGTTGTAGATAAATGATCGCAAATTGGTCTACGCAATGTCTACATACGCCATTTACTAAATTCTACCTCATTTTACGCGTTTTAACCGTACCGTTTCGCACGTATGGACAATAATTTGCAAGGCTTAAATTTTCGAAAAAAACATTTCACAATCACTCGTTGTCAATCCAATTCAAAGTCAAATTATGCATTCATATTGACATTACACATCAAAACAATACTTTCCTGCTCTCTCCTCATAATCTATCTTCAACCAATTCCTCTTCCCAAACATTGTGCCCAATACAAGTATATCACCACTCCGCAATCTTTACTAATTCATTCAACAAGGTTACGCTCATCTCAAAATGTGAGCGATCGGATCCCCTAAGACATCGCTTTGCATTGAGCTCGCACAAGTATAATATTGCGCGTTGTAGGCTTTATAATTTATCATCCATCTATTGATGAGGCATTTCCATGGTTACATCATTTCCACCAAACCTATATGTTCAAATACGAAGTCTCACGAACCTACATCCTTTCCACGGATGGCTTCACACTATAGTCATTTCTTTACACTTGAATAAATACACAATTGCCCTCAAGATATGTACACAAATCGACACACTGACTCATACTCCATACGACTACACAACTTTGTCGCATTATTCCACATGCGACAAAAAGCTTTGTATTTCGCACAATTCCGCATGCGAATATATCATATTAATTCGTGTATATTGCATAATTCTCCATAGGAAGTCACTTTCCCCAAATCTACTATTAATTTAACTTCCATACACGCACACACCAAACGGTTTATCCAAACGCTAAGTCTATATCTTTCCCGGACATCCATTTATCCTTGAATAATCTCAACAAAATAACCGCATAAGAGTTATTTTCTTAATTTAGGCTACATGAAAGCATTTAACGAAATAGACATCAATCCTACTAAACAATCTTGAGGCTTAAAACCAACAATCAAGCACATACTGGTATCTCCCTGACCATACGGATACATATACACACCCCGAGAGGTATCACATTTACGAATTCAATCACATCGCAAATTGATAATAACACTCTTAAATTTCTTTCTTGCCAACAAAGTAGAACCACAATGTCATATAAACTAATAACTATATTGCCCTTGGCATTCAGACAGAAGTTGGATACATAAATCCATATATTTCTTTCCATAACGGTTTTCATCAATACAATATTCCACTACTCATTTCCATCCTACTGATTAAAATACCCCGCGGTTCCCGATTATTCCTTTATATAAATACTCATCACTTCACCGCATATTGACAACTGGAAGCAAATATTAAAACTCAGATAACGATGCCAAATATGAATTTAGTACCTCAGATTTTCCATTATACAACGATCTTTCCCAGACTAAAGGACAACGGTCATCTCTTGACCACCAAATTCTCAAATGATGGATTAAATCTTTTGAGGTCCTTCATTGCCCACAAGTGCATTATCCTCCTAAAAGCTAACCCCTTAAAATGCCAACGAGTTCATGTCGTTAATGTATGATGACACAATAAATGGATATCAGTAAAATCGTTTTGTAGTTTAAAATTTTAATGAATATAATAATTGTGCAATAAACTCGTGCATACATAACAGCGCGCCCCACCACTGGTGTTCTTACTCAAAGATCTCAAAGACCACTCACATGTGATCAACAAATAAAACATTATTCTAACAATCCAAACAATTTTGGTATAAAGTGAATTTGCTTACAAGGAAAAATCCTTACTATATGGCTATCAAAGTTCATGCTTATTTAACCAAACTGGACGACTTAACAATAATGGCATGCTCACGCAAACTTCTATAACAAAGCCTATGTAAAAGTATATTTTTGTGACTTTTGTGATCAGGGTTAAATCATCATAAGATTATATATATATATATATATATATATATATATTACACAATACAGTGTGCAACGAAAATAAATTTGTGTATTTCAAATATAGGTTCCATGTCTACATGTAACAATTTGTTTTTCAAAATAATGAAACTCAACATGCAAGAATATATTTTTCAGTATAGAGTGACTCATGCAATTAATAAGGGAAACACGCATGAAACTTGTCTTACAGCTGAGGCCATATGCCTACAAGTTTTACCTTGGTAAGAACATCTCCAACAGCTTCTCCAAAATGAGGAAAATGGAGAAAATGAGGATTTTGAGCAAGTATTTTGCTCCAATAGCTTCCCTATAATCATCTCCAAAATAGAGAAAGTATGAGATAGAGTAGGTTTTTCTCCAAATATAGAATTCACTCCAAAAATGATTGTCAAATGAGATGACTAATAGGAAACTTTGAAAAATAAATATTTAAAGAGAGAAATAATATTTTAATAGATGATGCAATATTTTAATATTATAATCAATGTTGGATTCTCCAAAATGGGGAATTTGTTGGAGATGAATGTAATTTTTTTTAGAGCTTTTCTATTTTGATTTTCCATTTTGGAGAAATTATAGGGAATTTGTTGGAGATGCTCTAACTATTTCTTTTTAATTTTACTGTTATTAGCCAAATAATTTGTTTCCACAATTAACGCAAACAGGCTCTCCATGGCATGCTCGAGTATTCTACCTATACGATTTCCAATCTAGTCATTAGCGTATTGATCGTCCGGTTTCGACAAAAAACTTTGACCCTTTTAGCTATTTAGTCGATATTTTCAATTTCTTTTTATCTTTACTTCACTCTCCAAATTGATGATTCTTCCATTTCCATTGTCGCATCCACGGTTTACTGAAAATTCAAGAGATTTACGAATAATACTCAACTTCCAGTGGAAACTTTCCAATCCCAATTGTACCTTTCCATTTAATGGCATTCAATCGATACAAATAATCATGTGACCGAAGATTTCTTCAAAAACTTAGGAGTATACTCTTATACCATTCTACTTCCCTAATGAAGTCTTGGAAAGTTTACCCCCAAGTCGATTCGTTAATACTCATTGACATTTTATCGAAAACCAAACTCTTTACTCTATAAATGACCCAAATTATAATACTGGAATAACAATGTGATAACCCAAAACCATATTAATCTTATTATTTAGTATGGAAGGATGGATGGGTTCTAATTTCCAATTCTACGGGGGCGGAAAATGTAAATTGGGGACAATAAGGGTTAGAAACCCTCACCATTTGGAGAAGAATTCGGCTGAAGTGTGTGTTTGTGTGTTCTAAGGTGCTATTTTAGGAGAATAGAGAAGAAATAAGAGAAATCATAAGGAATCAAGTGTTAAGCAATCAATTTCAGGTATAAAGCACCAACTCCTTCATTTCTCCATCCTGATTGAGTCATTTGGGTGAGTAAAAGCTTTGGGATTGTGTAGATTATATTGTTGAAGGGTGGAATAGAGTTTTAAATCAGTATTGTTCATGAGCAAGTGAATGAACGAGCCATGTTCCTAAAAGGAATGACCATCCAAGGGGTACCCGTGCAAATATCGTCTATCTCTCTGGTCAAATCTGAACTTAACCTTGTCGCTATTCTTTTTTCAAGTTTATACGATAGTGTGATAATGGTTCTCCATTGGTTGTGCTATTCCATTTCTCTTGGGGATTGAAATCAATCCAAAACCTCCATGGATGACCCCATGTTCTTACATGTGTATGGTAATCCATTCAATGGTTAAAATTAGATGTTTTGTGTTGAAGGTCAAATTAGAATAGTTTGGGACAATCCCCAATGTGTTGGTAAGCTGGAAAACACATAAATGTGGATTTTGGGGTTTTATTGTTCGAGCAGGAAAGTGCAGGAAACCTCAGTGAGTCCCAGTGACCTTTCCGGTGCCGTGCAACTCACTATTTCTTCATTTTCCAACTTTTGCTTTAAGGACCTTTAAGGGTATTAAGTGGAGTCCTAGTCCTTGGGAGTTACTAGTGGGATAAATAAGAGTGTAATTGGGTCATTAACTCGCAATTTAATCGATTCAATTCAGGCATTTGGTTGGTGTGCTTGTAGCTTAAGGCGAATAACTTTAGGCTTGGAATTCAGGTGAGTTCCCTTCGTGTGCTTTATTAATCAAGTGGCTATTTATTTCAGTGATAATGTATGATTTTACTATTCTATGCATTTATTTGTAAAAAATCAGTTTTTGGGAAGAGTGTACCCAACCAAGGGATATGAATTCGTTTCATATGACCTTAATCATAGGGCAAGTGTGAGCCCGACCCATTTGTCACAAGTGTGAGTGATTATTACAGTGTCCTACCGTTGCAACAGTTATTTCCATTCCATAGTGTGGGTGTGTGAGTTAATGTTTCATGACTAACCTCTTTCAAATGTTATAACTGTCATGCATATTTTTTTAACTGCGGTTTAAGGGAATTCACCAGGGCTATGGTCTAACTCTCGCTTTTATAAAACTGAAAACATTTTTTCGGGGAAGTATGTGGTCGAGAGCTCTAGCAAGGGCAAAGGGAAGATGTGAGACGAGAGGCATTGTGGTGAGGGCGCTATTTAGAGATAGTTAGTCGTCTAGCTTCCTTTGAGTATTGTAATAATCTTAGTAGCTATTTTAATTCGTTGAAAACACTTGAGATTAAGTCGAATTTTGGGACCTATCTACTATTGTAATTGCAATGATTTGAGTTATCTTTATTTTTAAGATTGTGGTTGTTAAAAACCGATAAACAATGCTTAATCCAACAGTTCTAAATTAATAAGGTAACTCAAGCACACACACTTACCTATTAATTCACAATTACATTGGTCAGATATAATTATAAATTTACCTTACATGAGGTCCTCACTAGCATATCATATGTGTCCCTGTTGAGGTCTTTCCTAATGGCTTTGTATATCTCAGTTGTGTTCCTTATCCTACAATTTAAGTTTAGGCCCAACTGGTAACCTAACTTCCTTAAACTATGGATGTGATATCATTGGTAACAACCCAAAATCCAAGATAGCAATAAAATAAAATATTGCCCAATGGTCCCAAATTTATACCAAGACAAACTATCAATTACAACACGAGGTTCGTAGCATAAAATACAACTACAGTTGAGAATTTATTTCACTAGCTAAAAGATCAAACTAAGCCTTCATTCCAACCTCTTGCAATCGGCACAAATCTTCTCTTTGCCCCTGGAAAAACTCTCGACCTAATTCTTCCCTGGAAATGGTTTTAGGGTTGAAAAGCGAGGGTTAGATCATAAGGTCTAGTGAATTCCCATAAAAAATCATATTTAGAATTTATCCAAAGACATAAGAGTTTGCCACAAATAATTTTCTTTAAATAAAGCCAAATAACCAACCAATGGACTATGCACAGCAGGGGTGCTCACAGGTTGGGTTGATCAAGTTGAAGACATTTCACAACCCAACCCAATGCTTTCGTTTGAAAATTTTCAAACCCAACCCAACCCATACGGGTTGGTCAGGTTGATACTTTGATACAACAAAATATTATTCTAACCTTTAATATTTGTTTTCTCTAGTCTACTCATAATTTCTTTTTCATCGTCAACCATTTGGTACAATTTATTCATCTTTTGTAAATCTTAATTATGACAGTCAATTATTTTTCTTAATATATATATATATTCACATTTAACGGATATGTATACAAATGAATTGTATAAAGATGGAGATTAGAATGACAATATATGTATATGAAAAAGGTACATAATGGTGTAATTGTCTAATATATATATATATAGAGAGAGAGAGAGAGAGGAAGGTTCAAATGAGAACTTTGCATTTTTAAAGTAACAAAGGGACTCTTGTGGATCACATAGGATGTGGGACCCACGTCATATGAGAACATGAAATGTCGCGTACTTTCAAGTTGAAATACCATAATCAGTGTAATTTAGAAATCCAACGACGAAAGTATAAATTTTGAAGTCAAGGGAACTCACATGCAATCCAATACACCACTATATCCCTTATAATTTACTTAGGATCATACCAAACACCTGAATTAGACGACATGGAAATGGTGAAAAACCACCTTAAACATCCTAAAAACCAACCCTTAAGATCCCTAAGACAAACCCCTAAACGATACCTCGCATCTACCCCAAAATAATGATCAGAATAAAATTGAAAATGCTGAAACAGGGGGAATGTGACCCCAGGTCGCATGAAACCTGCTATGGTGGTTGTTTGAGTTGCACGAGTACTACACTGAAAATCCTCACATCCAAACCCATCCAAACCTCTTATACCTTGATTTTAAGGTCCAAAAACCCTAAAATTGATGAAATCACTTATCTAATGCATATCTAATATCAATTTCCATATTAAAATGGATTCATTCACCACATTTGATTCAAGAAAAAAAACATTAAGAACCCTAACTTGAAATCCTTGAATAGAGATTGAAAACACCAACAATAGTGAGTTTCTAGAAGGAATCATTGGTTGAATCTATTAACATTTGAGGTAATAAACCACGCCATTAACTCCATTCTAAACAAAAGTAAGAAAACCCAAATCCTTAAATCAAACAAAAAACTCCATTAATAAAGTTTTGAAAGAAGTAATTCATACCTTAAAGATGATGGTTTCTTCACTCTTCTGCTCCAATCCTCACTTGAATCAATAGCCTCATTCTTCTCCAAGCTGCCTCTTCTCTCTAGGTTTATCTTCTAAACCATCAAGACCAAATGAGGTTGAAATGGGGTTTATTCCCCTTTTATTCCCATATTTACACAAACAGTCCCTATAGGAGGAAGGAATTTACACCCAAGACCCTAAACTTGCAAAATCCATAAACTTAATAAGGTGAGGGTTATTACAGTTACTATTTGACCCCCTCCTTCCTCTCTCTCACTCTATATATGTATATATAGTTTTTTAAAACACAATTATGCAGCTTATTATGTATACATACAACTTCATAAAAACCCACATTTGAGCTTCATAAAATCAACTGATAAACTCATTTAAATACATAATAAGCATAAAAAATTCTACTAACACAACCTAAAGCATCTCTAATAGTTATGCTATTTTTTTTCTAAAATAGAGTATCAAAATTCAAAGTCTCTAAAAAGATTACAATGAAGTGGATCAGGAAGGGAATGCCAGTAGGACCCAACTCCAACTGTTGTTCTATTTTAGAGATCCTAATATTAATTAAAATATTCAACACATTTAATAATGTATTATTTCCCTCTTAAAGCTAAGGTTGTGTCTGGTACATGGGACATGATAGAACAGGAGGGACAAAACTCATTGCCCTACCTTTGGCGTGTTATGAGACAGGACAAGAACTTATTGTTCCACGTTTCACGTGCCATGGGACAAGGACAAGGACAAGAACAGGGATAAATTAGGACAACGTGGGACAAAAAAGTTTTTTTCTTGTTCTAACTGTTGATCATAACTCCTATTAGTGATTTGAATATTATTCCTCTATATACTTAGTGAAATTCCATTGGTAAACTTATGTTTAAATTCAGCGATAGCATACGCTGATTGTTATCAGCGATCGCTGAAAATCAGAAACCTCAAGTCTACCTCTGAAGATCAACCAACACACCAAAAGAACATTCAGCGAAAGTCGAAGAACAAGCTGAAGAAAGAGATTATCAGCTAGTGATCTGAAGCGGTTCAGTGATAGCAAGGATTATATAAACCAAAGTGTGAAGTCTTGTTAAGCCTCAACGATACTTTGAAAGTTCATCCTTGAAGTTTCAAGTTGAGCGATCAAATGAAACTTCTCAAACAAGATTAACGTTGATTTTATCCTCGATGCACAAAAGTCAAACCTTATACTATGTCAGAGAAGGACGTACGGGGATTGTCTCATATGTCCCCATCATATCTTATATGGTACTGTTCAGACGCGGCCAAAAGCATGGTTGCTTTTGAACAAAGGACAAGCTTCCTATGAATGCTTGACACGTGGCATATACCTTTTGTGTTGCATTAAATGCAAACGGGTATAAATAAGATGAAGATATCTTCTTCATCTTCATGCATGCTACTTTCTATTTTCTATAACCTCTGTCTCTTTTCCTTCTTACTTCCTTGTGCATCAACTGTGTGCTTTCTTAAGTTACAATAGAATAGGTTTGTTTACTTGTTCTAATTCCGCTTGTAACTGTAAATTTGTTTATTCAATATAAACTAATTTAAAAAAAAATATGTGTGTTTGTATTCAACCCCCCCTCCTACAAACTGTTTCTATATCTTTGAACTCTTGTAGACTCCTTTGGGACCAACCCTAACAAAACAGGCGAGACAAAAATGAGACAAAAACTAAAATATTATTAATATACAATCGTCTGATATATAACCCTAATATGCTATTTATTTTAATGGTCGTGACCGCTAGTCGTGACCACCATCATCGATGACCACAGGTAGCCACAGTCGGCCACCTCCACCTCCTCTTCCACTAATAACCTCCTCCACAACCACTATCAACCACCGACCACCACCATCTATCGCATCCTCCACAAAAGGAAAAGTATTTTAAAATAAAAAATAAATACAGAGATCTGAAAAAGAACCAGCAAAAAGGCAAAGGTCTAATTGCTGAAGAAGTTGACTGGGATCAAGAAGACGATTGGGCCAAAACATCTGATGAATCAGGCTCCGATGAAGAAGATTTTGCCTTCCTCTGTCAAATGGCAAGAATTGAAGAGGCTGAAGAAGTCTCTGAAACTTCCTGCTTAGAGTCTCTTTCAACTCAGGTAAACATTCCTATAAATTCCTCTATACCAAAAAGTGATGACTTGTCTGCCCTTGATGTTATGACCGTTGATTTTTACAATGCTCTGAATGGAAAGATTAAAGGTGAACAAATTAATATTGATCTTTCTGAACAATTGAAAATTTGTCATTTAAAAATCAAAGAACTAACATAGATTAAAGAAACTCTAAAAGATCAAGTCTTTCTAAATCAAACCATTAACATTGAGAGAAAACAAGCTATCACTGAAAAGGAAAAGGTCATCGCTGATCTTAAGGCTGAAAAGGCTACCATCGAAGGATGGTGCAAGGCCTCTGATAAAGTCAGCGAGATCATCAATGCTCAAATTCCTCTGAAAGTCAAAAGTGGGTTAGGATATAACCTAATAAAGAAGAATCAGAGAATAATCGTTCCATGTTGAAATTCGGAATGTTTCACTCTTCTATCCCTGATCCTTCTTCCTCTGAGAAGTTGATTGTTCTTAATCCAATGATTCTAAGAAAATGATCAAGAACACAGTTCCTGACCACGTTCCTAAAATCAAAAAGTTTCAGAAACAGATAAAGAACTCCTCTGTTCTCTCAGTAAGTCATCCTAAAACTGGGAAGAAAAATCCTTGGATCTATTCAGAGATCAACTCCCAGAATTAAGATCGATCTTACACCTGTCCATGAAAAAATTGTTATACCCCCAAGGACATCGGACAAAAGAATTCTAGGATCTGCTCCTGAAAATATTTCCTCTCGTACTCTGAAATCTTTCAATTCCAAACCTATTCACAAATATAGGAAATGCTATCATTATGGTGAAACTATCCACATTGCAAGCAAATGTCCTAATGCTACAAAAGTTGAAAAAGTAGCTCATGGAAAGAAAGTAGCTCAAACTGATAAATCAGCGAGAGTGAAATCCACTAAGGTTGGGAAACCTTCCAAGGTGAAGATATCCACTGAAGAGAATTCTTCAGCTAGTAGCTCTTCTGCCACTCCTTCCTCTAACACAGCAGGACCCATAGTAATATAGGTACCTACGAAAAATTAATCCTTTTGTTGTATGCAGAGTGCCAAAGGTATCTGGTATCTTGATAGGAATGCTCAAGGCACATGACTGGCAGAAGTTGGTCCCTCAGTGACCTTTGGTGGAATGGCAAAGGATACACGAAAGGTTATGGAATTCTATCAAATGGAGCCACTTCATTCAGTCGAGTTGCTTACGTTGAAGGACAAAAGCACAATCTATTGAGCGTTAGTCAGCTATGTGACAAAGATTTCAAAGTTCTATTTCTAAAGAATAGATGAATTGTCACTGATTCTAATGACAAACTTACCTTAACAGGCAAAAGAGTTGAAAATGTGTATGTCATTAATATGAATAGCTCTCATTCTGAGAACATGTGCTTCATTTCCAGAGCCTCCTCAAACATAAACTGGTTATGGCACAAAGGACTCTCTCATCTGAACTTTAAGATGATCAATGAATTGTCTCAAAAGAACTTGTCAGGGATCTCCCTAATCATACCATTTCAAAGGAATCTCTTTGATCAGCGTGTGAAAAGGGAAAATTGACAAAAGCCTTTTTCAGATCTAAACAAGTTTCCTCAGTGACCTCGCCTCTTCAGCTCCTCCATGTGGATCTATTTGGACCCGTCAATGTCCAATCTCTATCTGGAAAGAAGTACACTCTTGTGATAGTTGATGAATATTCCAGATACACATGGGTATTCTTTCTTCGATCCAAAAGTGATACACCTGACGTTATTATAGCTTTTATCAGAAGAATGGAAGTCCTGAACAATCTTATCGTTCGCTCCATGAGAAGTAATGGTACTGAATTCAAGAACAGTACCTTGATTAATTTCTTTGAAGAAAAAGGAATCACTCACAACTTCTCATCAGTGAGAACTCCTCAGCAAAACGTTTGTTGCTGAAAGAAGAAATCGAACAATCATTGAAGCAGCTCGCTCAATGCTCAGCGAATCGCACCTACCTACTCAATTCTGGGCTGAAGCAGTCAATACAACGTGATTTACTCAGAATCGATCCCTTATAGTGAAGCGATTCATGAAGACCTCCTATGAACTATTTCATGGAAGAAGACCCTCTCTGAAATATCTACACATTTTTGGATGTAGATGTTATATTCTGAATGATAGGGATCATTTGGGTAAGTTTGATCCAAAAGCTGGTGATAGGATATTTCTTGGATACTCCTCTATATCTAAGTCTTTTAGAATCTTCAACAAGAGAAGACAACATGTTGAAGAATCCATGCACGTCAACTTTGATGAATCTCTCCCTAAAAGTTCTACTCCTATCCCTGAAGAAGATGCGGAGTTGAATAAATGGATGAAATCTCATTATGGGGAACCTGAAACTTATTTCAGCAACAAACCTAATGATGAATCCAACAATGATGGGATCCCTGATCTTCCTATGTCAAGCAACGATCCATCATCATCAGGGATCAACATCACTCCTCTCAGTCAGATTCCTCCGTCTGATACTTCTTTAGGAAATTCTTCAGTGAATAACCAAGCTTCCTCTTCTACTGATCAATCCTCTAAATCACCTCCAGAGTTGATCTTAAATAATGAAGTACTTGTTGCTGAAACAACCAACGTTATCCCTGAAAGAGAACAAATCACTAAATCTATTGTTGATCAATCACCTCAACCTCCAGCTTAGCGATGGACTGCAAATCATCCAATAAATCAAATCATTGGTGATCCAAATGCAGGTATCAATACTCGTAGAGGTATAGGTAATATATGTCTCTATGTAAATTTTATTTCTCTATCTGAACCTAAGAAGATAGATCAAGCTATCTCTGATCCTAGCTGGGTCTCTGCCATGCAAGAAGAACTAACTAAGTTCCGTAGAAACAAAGTTTGGAATCTTGTTCCTCGTCCATCTGATAAAACTGTAATAGGAACCAGATGGGTTTTTCGAAAAAAGCTGGATGAAAATGGCACTGTAATTCGTAATAAGGAAAGACTTGTTGCTCAGGGATACATACAAGAAGAAAGTATTGACTATGATGATATCTTCGCTCCTGTTGCTAGATTAGAAGCCATAAGACTTTTCTTAGCTTATGCTGCCCATAAAGACTTTAAAGTTTTACAAATGGATGTTAAAAGTGTTTTTCTAAATGGTAAACTCAGCGAGGAAGTTTATGTTGAACAACCTCCTGGGTTCTCTGATCCAAATCATCCTGGTTATGTTTTCAAACTTCAAAAAGCTCTTTACGGGTTAAAACAAGCTCCCAGAGCTTGGTATGATACTCTCTCAAAATACCTTCTTAAAGTAAATTTTGTTCGTGGAAAAAATCGACCAAACTCTATTTTTAAGAAAAAATATAAAGGTCATACTATTCTTGCTCAAATATATGTTGATGACATTATTTTTGGCTCCACAAGACTCAAACTATGCACTCGTTTTGCAAACAGAATGAAGAAAGAATACAAAATGAGTATGATGAGTGAACTAACATATTTTCTAGGTTTGCAGATTAAGCAATCTGACAAAGGAATTTTCATTTGTCAAAGTAAATATGTTAAAGACATGTTGAACAAGTTTGATATGAATCAACGCTCAGCAATGAAGACCCCGATGGCACCTCCTCTGACTTTGAATAAGGACCCAAATGGGAAACATGTCAATATCACTGCCTATCGTGGGATGATCGGATCTCTGTTGTATCTTACAGCGAGTAGACCTGATATCATGTATTCTACATGTCTCTGTGCTCGGTATCAAGCTGAACCAAAGGAATCTCACCTTATCGCTGTAAAGCGAATCTTCTGATATCTGAAGGGAACTCCTAATCTGGTCTTTGGTATCCCAAAGGCTCAGGGTTCGATCTAATCAGTTACTCTGATAGTGACTTTGCAGGATGCAAGATTGATAGGAAGAGCACCACTGGTGGATGTCAGCTATTAGGTGGTAAGTTGACAAGTTGGACTAGTGAGAAGCAGAACTCTGTGTCCACATCTACCGCCGGCGAGAATACGTAGCCGCTGGTAGCTGTTGGGCTCAAATCCTATGGATGAGAAATCAGCTGAGAGATTACGATCTCAAACTTTCCAAAATCCCTATCTATTGTGATAGCACTAGTGCTATTGCAATTGCAAATAACCCTGTACTTCACTCCAAAACCAAGCACATTGAGATTCGATATCACTTTATCAGAGATCATGTGATGAATGGAGAAGTGGAACCTCATTTTGTACCAACTGAATATCAGCTCGCTGATCTTTTCACCAAGCCCCTTGATGAAACTAGATTCAATCTACTCATCAGCGAACTAGATATGTTAAATGTTGAATAACTCTCCATTCTCTGAACTCTGATTCAACGATACTTGATTTATCTCACTCAGGTATGAATTTCTAAATCTTTACATTCTCTTAACTTTTTTATCAGAGAATATGTTTTCAAACCAAAAACCCATCACTGATAATCCTTTATTGTCTATTGATGAAGAATTTAAGGATAATGATTAACATTTTTAAATGATAATCATTTTCAAAATTTTCAAATAAGAAAATGACATGTCAGACCTTTATCTGACACATGATGGACCACGACGTTTCCTTTCCCACTCTTTTCTAGGAACGTGCTAGGTCATCATTACTTTTCAAAAAGTTAAAATCGTCGTTTATCTATCATTTTCTCTCGCCTCTTGCTATTTAAGCAATTCTTCTCTTCATTTGATTCTTTACGCGCTCATTACTCTCAAAAGGCAAGAATCTCCTTCGAATCTTCAAGCTTTCTTCAAGAACACCAAGACCACGCACTTGTGCGTTTTTCTTTGTTTTTCACTTTTAAGGTTTGATCTAACCCTTTATTCTTTATTTAAAACAACAATGTCGTTTATCACATCTTTACATTCTTTATAACTTCGTGTTTTAAAACGAATCATGTTTAAAACCTAAAATAAATGTGATAAAACCCTAATATATTTTTCAAAAAATGTTTTGGGTTCGCCTTAGAATAGAAGACCATTTTTGGTATTCTTAACCAAGTCTTTTTCTAAAAACACATTTTTGGATGTAGATGTTATATTCTGAATGATAGGGATCATTTGGGTAAGTTTGATCCAAAAGCTGGTGATAGGATATTTCTTGGATACTCCTCTATATCTAAGTCTTTTAGAATCTTCAACAAGAGAAGACAACATGTTGAAGAATCCATGCACGTCAACTTTGATGAATCTCGCCCTAAAAGTTCTACTCCTATCCCTGAAGAAGATGCGGAGTTGAATAAATGGATGAAATCTCATTACGGGGAACCTGAAACTTATTTCAGCAACAAACCTAATGATGAATCCAACAATGATGGGATCCCTGATCTTCCTATGTCAAGCAACGATCCATCATCATCAGGGATCAACATCACTCCTCTCAGTCAGATTCCTCCGTCTGATACTTCTTTAGGAAATTCTTCAGTGAATAACCAAGCTTCCTCTTCTACTGATCAATCCTCTAAATCACCTCCAGAGTTGATCTTAAATAATGAAGTACTTGTTGCTGAAACAACCACGTTATCCCTGAAAGAGAACAAATCACTAAATCTATTGTTGATCAATCACCTCAACCTCCAGCTTAGCGATGGACTGCAAATCATCCAATAAATCAAATCATTGGTGATCCAAATGCAGGTATCAATACTCGTAGAGGTATAAGTAATATCTGTCTCTATGTAAATTTTATTTCTCTATCTGAACCTAAGAAGATAGATCAAGCTATCTCTGATCCTAGCTGGGTCTCTGCCATGCAAGAAGAACTAACTAAGTTCCGTAGAAACAAAGTTTGGAATCTTGTCCCTCGTCCATCTGATAAAACTGGAATAGGAACCAGATGGGTTTTTCGAAAAAAGCTGGATGAAAATGGCACTGTAATTCGTAATAAGGCAAGACTTGTTGCTCAGGGATACATACAAGAAGAAAGTATTGACTATGATGATATCTTCGCTCCTGTTGCTAGATTAGAAGCCATAAGACTTTTCTTAGCTTATGCTGCCCATAAAGACTTTAAAGTTTTACAAATGGATGTTAAAAGTGTTTTTCTAAATGGTAAACTCAGCGAGGAAGTTTATGTTGAACAACCTCCTGGGTTCTCTGATCCAAATCATCCTGGTTATGTTTTCAAACTTCAAAAAGCTCTTTACGGGTTAAAACAAGCTCCCAGAGCTTGGTATGATACTCTCTCAAAATACCTTCTTAAAGTAAATTTTGTTCGTGGAAAAAATCGACCAAACTCTATTTTTAAGAAAAAATATAAAGGTCATACTATTCTTGCTCAAATATATGTTGATGACATTATTTTTGGCTCCACAAGACTCAAACTATGCACTCGTTTTGCAAACAGAATGAAGAAAGAATACAAAATGAGTATGATGAGTGAACTAACATATTTTCTAGGTTTGCAGATTAAGCAATCTGACAAAGGAATTTTCATTTGTCAAAGTAAATATGTTAAAGACATGTTGAACAAGTTTGATATGAATCAACGCTCAGCAATGAAGACCCCGATGGCACCTCCTCTGACTTTGAATAAGGACCCAAATGGGAAACATGTCAATATCACTGCCTATCGTGGGATGATCGGATCTCTGTTGTATCTTACAGCGAGTAGACCTGATATCATGTATTCTACATGTCTCTGTGCTCGGTATCAAGCTGAACCAAAGGAATCTCACCTTATCGCTGTAAAGCGAATCTTCTGATATCTGAAGGGAACTCCTAATCTGGTCTTTGGTATCCCAAAGGCTCAGGGTTCGATCTAATCAGTTACTCTGATAGTGACTTTGCAGGATGCAAGATTGATAGGAAGAGCACCACTGGTGGATGTCAGCTATTAGGTGGTAAGTTGACAAGTTGGACTAGTGAGAAGCAGAACTCTGTGTCCACATCTACCGCTGAAGCAGAATACGTAGCCGCTGGTAGCTGTTGGGCTCAAATCCTATGGATGAGAAATCAGCTGAGAGATTACGATCTCAAACTTTCCAAAATCCCTATCTATTGTGATAGCACTAGTGCTATTGCAATTGCAAATAACCCTGTACTTCACTCCAAAACCAAGCACATTGAGATTCGATATCACTTTATCAGAGATCATGTGATGAATGGAGAAGTGGAACCTCATTTTGTACCAACTGAATATCAGCTCGCTGATCTTTTCACCAAGCCCCTTGATGAAACTAGATTCAATCTACTCATCAGCGAACTAGATATGTTAAATGTTGAATAACTCTCCATTCTCTGAACTCTGATTCAACGATACTTGATTTATCTCACTCAGGTATGAATTTCTAAATCTTTACATTCTCTTAACTTTTTTATCAGAGAATATGTTTTCAAACCAAAAACCCATCACTGATAATCCTTTATTGTCTATTGATGAAGAATTTAAGGATAATGATTAACATTTTTAAATGATAATCATTTTCAAAATTTTCAAATAAGAAAAGGACATGTCAGACCTTTATCTGACACATGATGGACCACGACGTTTCCTTTCCCACTCTTTTCTAGGAACGTGCTAGGTCATCATTACTTTTCAAAAAGCTAAAATCGTCGTTTATCTATCATTTTCTCTCTCCTCTTGCTATTTAAGCAATTCTTCTCTTCATTTGATTCTTTACGCGCTCATTACTCTCAAAAGGCAAGAATCTCCTTCGAATCTTCAAGCTTTCTTCAAGAACACCAAGAACACGCACTTGTGCGTTTTTCTTTGTTTTTCACTTTTAAGGTTTGATCTAACCCTTTATTCTTTATTTAAAACAACAATGTCGTTTATCACATCTTTACATTCTTTATAACTTCGTGTTTTAAAACGAATCCTGTTTAAAACCTAAAATAAATGTGATAAAACCCTAATATATTTTTCAAAAAATGTTTTGGGTTCGCCTTAGAATAGAAGACCATTTTTGGTATTCTTAACCAAGTCTTTTTTCTAAAAACACATTTTCAAGTTGTGTTAATAACAAGTATTTTGATCTTTGTTCATCAAAACACTTGTTCTTCTTCTACAAATTTTGGTAATCTTTGTACCAAAGACATATTCTGGTTTATTCCTTCTATATTAAATCATGATCTTCTTCTTTGGTGTTCCAATCTTTGAAATAGAAATGGCCTCTTCAAGCAAAACTACTCAAACTGACGAACGTGCCCCGATTATCCTTGAAAAAGCTCCTGCCTGCCTCTTCGAATTGGAACAAGCAACCTTCAAGGTATGCAACCACTTGGCCTTAGTGGACATCCCTGCTGATAAGGCTCACTTCAACGATGGTGCAACTTTCATCAAGACTTGTCCACTGATGTACGCTTTTGTGCACAATCCTATTGGCATAACTGCTCATCTTCAAGCTCTCTGGTACATTGCTCACTGCACAACAGTCACTACAGACAAGGGAAACAAGCTCCTTGCATCGCCTTCACTATCCCCACTTTTGGCCCCTTCGCCTTCACTTCAGGATTTCTCAGGAATGCTCTTCACCTCCGCTCAAGAGGTAAGAATCAGCGATGGGCCTCTGAGCCCACCAAGGAGCAGATAGAGGAGTTTCTGGACTCTATTGGATACGTATGGGAGAACCCTGAAGCAAAATCAGTGGGATCGAAGATGGAGAAGAAGCGGCTTTCAGCTCGCTGGCAATACATATTTACCCAAGTGATTCAGTGCTTGGGTTCCAAGACTGGCTCTCATGATCAAGCCAGCAAGCACTTCCAAGATCTTGGCTTCGCTCTCTACACAAACTACAAGCTGAATTATGTAGACGAACCAATTCATTTCTTACCCTAGGTTCTTTGCAACCAACATGGAGTTTGCCTTCAAGGATGCATATCCAAAGGTCGCCAACCAAAGCTTCTCCATGGTCGGCAAGAAGTCTCTGGACATTGATGTCCATCCAGATGATGCTCCTTACACTCAATACATGCTGCAACTCAATAGAGTCGTAGCACCTGTTTCCGTCTCACTGAACAAACCATCAGTGAGTATCCCAGACACCTCCACTCCCTCCAAAAGAAAGGAACCAACCGATGGTCACAAAAAGACCATCGCTCACAAGCCAGCGGCAAAGAAACCAAAGAAGGGAGTCTCTCAAAAGACTTTCCTTCCTGATTCAGGCGTAATACCAACGTCCTATGTAGCCACAGCCACGACAACGGTCTCTGCATCCGTTGCCGTTTCTTCAGCACTACCACCATTTTCAGCGACCTCGGTCCCTGAAAGTGTTATAGCCAGCTCCACTGAAGCTGGATCAGGTACTACTTTCACAACCCTCTCTTCTTCCTCAACCATCTCTTCTTTGGTCCTCACACAAACATATGATTCATAGATAGTTGTCCCTATCTCTGATGATGTTGAATCACACGTTGTCCAAACTTCAGTGTTGTTTCGACAATCTGAACTTTGGAAAGCCATTTCGACAGGACCTCAGCATGTCTCTCACAGACATACTAAGACACATGCTAGTGATCCACATGACACTGCCGTTGTATACGTTGTCCCTGGGAGTAATCCTCATGATACTCTCAAGGTAAATAACATGACTTGTCACCCTTCATCTAACACAAAGCTCTTTTTGGCTGCTCTGTCTACGTTGTCATCAGTTTTCGCACCTCCATTCTCCACCTCAGCGACCACCACTATTACAACCAGGACTGCTGCTACTACTGTTGTTGCTACTACTACTACTAATGTTGTTGCTGTTGTTCCCTCCAGCGGTAGCAAAGGAAAATCGCCTCAGCAACCAAAGACTGCTGCAGACCTACGACGGATAAAGCATGAGAAGTTTGCCTCCAACCTTCCTCCCTTCACTGCAGAGATTCCAAAGGTTGTTCTTCCCACCCCCACATTTCCTGCCATTGACTTTTTGATCAATGAATGTGCTCTCACAAGGGCCAGGGTAGACAATCTTCAGACATCTGTTGAGTTCATATTCCAGAAGGTTGCTGGTACTCCAGGGACGAAGGCCACTGTTAATAATGTCTACACTGACATTCAGATGATCAAGGCGGACAATCTGGCTTATGAGCAAGCAATTGCCAAACTAGAAAAACAGGTGCAAGCACAAAACCTTGTGCTCGAGTCTATTCAAAAGACTCAGTCCGATATGATGCTGATGCTGACTAAGATCTCTAAGGCTGGCTCATACATCACTACTGCTGATCGGACCTTGCTGCAACAGGTCATCCAAACCCAGACCATGCACAACGACTCGTTGAAGGACATTGAGTCCAATGTGTGAACGATGATGGTGCATGTTCTCCCCGCTGACAACATCGAGGGGGAGATATGCGCCAAAGAAATCGCTGATGAGATAATCGGACAGGTTAATGTAAAAATTCCTGGCTCTCCGATATCTCCCTACATTCAGAAATATCCTCCTTCTGTCGTCGCTGAAGAAGAAGATGATGAGGAGGAAGAAGAAGACGATGATGAAGATAATAATGAAATCTCTCATTATGGGGGAAATGATGAAAACGATGATGATGAAATCCCTCCTGGTGCTCTTGAGCACTTTAAAAATAGTAGACCAGGAAACTTCATGCCTGAGGTAGTCTATAGAGAGCCTTTGGGGGACGGGCCACCTCCTTCTCAGGATCTGTCTAACCCATCAGACAAAGGAAATGAAGTGGTAGATCTTGATGCCACCATTTCACTATCTGAGGGGGAGACCGCTGCAGAGGTAACTCTTCCCCTCATCCCTTACACTACTCCCTTTTCTGAACCCCCAACCTATCAATCTTTCTCTCCTCCAAATTTTGGTTCTGACCAACCTCTCTCTTCATCTCCCATTCTCAGTGAGTCTAGTCCCCCAAAGGACTCCACTTTTTGGAAGGAACCTTCATCAAAAGGAGCAGTTTATGTACATATCTGACTCTGACTCTGAAGATGAAGAAGGCCTTATTCCCAGACGCCACGCACAAAGACCTTTAATAAGCGAGCCTGATGAAGAAGAAAGGCGAATAAATTTCCTATAGGAACTTGAAGCCAAAAGAATAAAGATGCCCTCTGCTGAACCAGAGAATCCCATGCCTATCAGCGTGGTGGATGACTTCTACTTCCTATCTAAAGAGGAGAGAGCACAAGCACTAGAAGCCCAGAGAATCAGGGACGAAAAGATGAAGCAAGCAGAGAATGATCTTGAGCTTGCAAGAAAAATACTCAGAGAGGATGCTGCAAGAGATAAAGCGACTAAAGAGCTGAACGAGAAAAGTCAAAGAGTCGCTGAAGCTCTGGCACAGAGACAACTGAATGAAGAAAATCTAAACGTGAATCCCATCCTCGCTCAAGAAAAGATCCTAAATGCACTAACTAATGAAGAACCAAGCCATAGAGAAAAAGAACTACGCTGGTGCACTGAACGATTCAATTTTCGAAGGTCTGACTCAAAAATCATTCGAGCAACTATCGAAGGACGTCCTTCCAAAAAGTATGGTCTGAAGGTATTTGTACGAATGTACAGGCATGCGAACTTTGAAAAACAAGAAGCCAAGTTCTTGAACTTCTATGGATACTCTGAATGGCTAGAAACCAGAGATGCCATTCAGGGTTCCAAATCAAAATTTAAAGATGTGGTGGAAAGAGCATTGGATCAGCTACTTCAGAGGATGTCACAGCATGTACAAGTTCCGCCTCTCCTTGAACCTACAAGAAGAAGAAAATCAAATGCTGAAGGAGGTTCATCTTCTAAAAGCGAACATGAAACCAAATTCAACTATGAAAGCATTATTGGCCATCTTAAAATCCCTAACATCTCAATGTTGAACTCCTCTCTCCCTCAAGATCGAAGATATGAAGAAAATGAAATCATCACCTTCCTTGAACCTGTTATGGTTTTATTGGATAATGATGGATTCATATGACTCTTTAGGAATAGAGAAGTCAGCAAGGCTCCATCAGCTTTCAAAAAGATCATGCATCATTACTGCTGGTCAGATGATCCTCTAATGAATCGACAAAAGAAGATCTATGAAAATGAACTACGAAGAAGACATGAAAGACTCTCTGATTGATCTATAGTCGTCTTTTCATTTGTAGTATTCTTCAGCGTATTGTACTTTTATCAGTGAATGTACTTAAAGCCTCAAATTGTAAAAATTGTGTTTTCATATCCTTATAAATGAAACTCAATGGATATAATAGATTAGCTGAAAAGATCTCACATATTAGTACTTAGAAATTTATACTTCAATATTTCTTAAGTCCCTACTAATTCTTTCAAGTAATTTTCCCATGTTACTTAATCATAATCAAATAGGGGGAAATTGTTGATCATAACTCCTCTCAGTGATTTGAATATGATTCCTCTATATACTTAGTGAAATTCCATTAGTAAACTTATGTTTAAATTCAGCAATAGTGTACGCTGATTATTATCAGCGATCGCTGAAAATCAGAAACCTCAAGTCTACCTCTGAGGATCTGAAGATCAACCAACACACTAAAAGAACATTCAACGAAAGTCGAAGACCAAACTGAAGAAAGAGATTATCAGCTAGTGATCTGAAGTGGTTCAGTGATAGCAAGGATTATCTAAACCAAAGTGTGAAGTCTTGTCAAGCCTCAGCGATACTTTGAAAGTTCATCCTTGAAGTTTCAAGTTCAGCGATCAAATGAAGCTTCTTAAACAAGATTAACGTTGATCTTATCCTTGATGCACAAAAGTCAAACCTTATACTATGTCAGAGAAGGACGTACGTATTGTCTCATATGTCCCCATCATATCTGATATGGTACTGTTCACACACGGCCAAAAACATGGTTGCTTTTGAACAAAGGACAAGCTTCCTATGAATGCTTGACACGTGGCATATACCTTTTGTGTTGCATTAAATGCAAACGGGTATAAATAAGATGAAGATATCTTCTTCATCTTCATGCATGCTACTTTCTATATTTCTATAACCTCTGTCTCTTTTCCTTCTTACTTCCTTGTGCGTCAACTGTGTGATTTCTTACGTTACAATAGAATAGGTTTGTTTACTTGTTCTAATTTCGCTTGTAACTGTAAATTTGTTTATTCAATATAAACTAATTTGAAAACAAAAAATTTGTGTGTTTGTATTCAACCCCCCCTTCTACAAACAATTTCTATATCCTTGAACTCTTGTAGACTCCTTTGGGACCAACACTAACAAAACAGATGAGACAAAAATGAGACAAAAACTAAAATATTATTAATCTACAATCGTCTGATATATAACCTTAATATGATGTTTTTTAGTTGTCGTGACCACCATCATCGATGACCACAGGTAGCCACCGTCGGCCACCTCCACCTCCTCTTCCACTAATAACCTCCTCCACGACCACTATCAACCACCGACCACCACCATCTATCTCATCCACTACAACCACTATCGTCCACCGAATACTACCGTCCATCACATCCTATACAACCACTATCGCCACACCACTACCACCTCGACCACCTTCTCTAGTACAACAACCTCTTTCACCACCTTGACAACCACCGTCGGCCACCACCACTACTACTGTGGGTCACCTTACCTCCACCATAACCACCACCACCACTGGTTACCATTAGCATTGCCTACCACCACCTCCACCACATTAGCCACAACTACCTCCTCCACCATTGTCGGTTGCCACCACCGCCACTATCCACTATATTCACGTCCTCCACAACCACCGTCAACCACTAACCACCACACTCTTTGCCACCACCACTAGTACCGTAGACCATAAGTCCATAACCACCCTTACCTCCACCACAATCGACTACCACTGCTCACCACCAACACCTACCTCCACCACATCGATCACAACTACCTCTTCCACCATTGCAACCGCCACCACCACTACTATTTACCATCTTAACATCCTCTACAACCATCATCGGCCACTGAACACCGCCCATTGCCACCACCTACACCATAATCACTACCACTTACACTGCCTCACCACCACCCCTACCTCCACCAATGTCGACCGTCACCACCGCTAGTATCCACCATCTTCATGTGCTCCACAACTAGAGGTGTAAACGAGTCGAGTACTAGGTTAATCAAGCCAGACTCAAAAAATAATTTTGAGCTCGAACTTGACTCGAGCTCGATTAATTCTTCAATGTAGGGCTCGAGCTCGATGCTCATTTATGGGATTGAACTTGCGATCGATTAACTCGTTTATCGGATTGAGCTCGATCATTTTTATGTTTTTATTATATGATTAATAAATAAATTAGCATATTTGGCTCAAAAAGGGGTATGCTCGAATAGATCGACTCAAAACGACTCGACTTGACAATTTGAATCGAGGTTTCGGACGAGCCAAGTCGACATTAGTGTTATAAAATCGGCTCGTTAAGTTAAATGAGGCTTGTTTTGTGTTTGAGATCGACTCGAGCTCAAAAATTATTAAGCTCGAGCTCGAGTATCTCGTTACAAGCTCGAATCATTTACACCCCTATTCATAACCACCATCGTCCATCAATCACCAATACCTCTATCTCCACAACCATTGTTGTTGCAACAATTTTCACCATGCCTCCGTCAATTGATAAGGATCTTCCGAATCAAATAAAACATTATTTCTTTTTTGTAAAAATTATTTTTTCTTCGAACTACGATCAATTATATAATACAATTCTTTTAAATTTGGTACTATTATATATGCATGTATTTATGTATAGGAAAATCGTTAAAAATTATTAAAAATTAAATTATTAAATTATTTACTTTATGTGTGTTATTTATATCTATTTGTTGGGTCATCGATGATTTGTTGATGACTCCTCAAGCTTTCCTTAGTCAGATTATTTGGTCTCCTCATCAAATAGGGGGAGATTGTTGGGTCACCGATGATTTGTTGATGACTCCTCAATCTTTCCTTAGTCAAAATATTTTGTATCATGGGTTCTTTGTAAAAGTCTAGTCATGCTCAACAAGTTCAGCGAATCGAAGACTAACTGATACATAAGGAAACATTTCAACTTTTGTGGAAGATGAAGATATGATTGCCAACTCCATCCAGACTTAGCCGAATCATTAGCTAAAAGTTCAGCCGAAACTAAAGACCAAATTCCGCTAGTAGCCGAAATATAACACCAGCTGAAATGATCCTTGAACATTTCTTCGAATGAAAACTATATCTGGTATTTCGGATGATATTTATGAAGATACTCCTTGTCATCAATATCTACAAGAACGTGTTGCCCAAGTTTTAGATATAAAACATTATCCAAAAATTTGTTTGTCTTTATCCAAAACTTGTCCCCCAGGTTTTAGATACAAACATTATCCAAAGGTTTGTTTATCTACTACAAGAACGTAGCCTCCAAGTTTGTGGTTATCTAAAAGTTTGATGTGACAAATGAAGACTTGAAGAAAAGATGAATAGTATCATCTGTACCATAAAGTATGGCAACCCATCTTTATCCAAAGGTAACTTAGCCATCAAATGATATTGTGATAAGTGTCTCGTGCATTCAATGCATGAGACACTATAAAAGGAGAAGAAGAGCTCTCATGCAAATCATCCTTTCAGAAAGAGAGAGAGATCTTCTAAGTGAGAAGTTGATATTGGCATCAACATAACTTTTTTGTGTTTAAGTTATGTCTTTGTGTTCTAAGTGTTTAGATTGTTAGAATAGATTTCATCTGTTATTTTCCGCAACAATCAATTTTCTATGTGTAATGCTTAATGTATATATATATATATATATTAAAGAATTTAAAAGAGTAAAAATCTGTGTTAGTTTTGTATTCAAACCCTTTCTACAAAACTTTACTTGTTTGCCATTACCCTAACCGGGACCAACAATATATATAATTATCAAATAAATTTTCGTGGCAATTTTTCTAGTTCTGTCTTGTCAGTCCTAATCGTACTAAACACCATACGAACACTTGTTCGGTCTGGTCCTACCAAGTTGTCCTGTCTAGTCCAATCATGTTTTCGTTTCAAACACTATCCTAATGTCAATGTTTCTTATCGGGGGGAAAGATTAAATAGTTATTGTCTCTTAAATATTGCGTTTGGAGATATTCACCTTCTTTTTTATTTTCTCGATGTTAGTATACATTATAACATAACTGTTGGAGCAAAAACTTCTCTAAAACCATTCATATTTTTAGCATACCTATTGGAGATGCTAACACTCTATAATTTTAACATTTTCATAAGCAATTATATTATTTATTTTATTTTATTTTTTACATTAAAATTGACATTCCAGTATTCCACTACATGGCCCAAAATCATATAAGAGTTTTCTATGCTAGAAACTCTATGAATCAATATTGATCACACATTTTTAAATTCCTTAATTATCTTACTAACCATTTTATAAAAAAAATCATTTTTGTTTTGCTTTTGAAACATCGGTAGTTTTGTTTCATTAACGCAACAACACGCAAGGTTGATGTTTGTAGATATGTTTTGATAATAAAGTCTTATTTCATCAATGATACAACACATTTTGTTGATCTGTTTTGATAGCACAATGTCATTTCACCAATGAAATAACACATTGAGTATAACTATTTTGATAATACAATGTTGTTTCACCAATGAAACAACACATTGGATTGATCTCTTTTGAGTATAATGCAATTTCACCAACAAAACATTAACATTAGCTTATCTGTATTGATAATACAATGTTGTTCTTTCCAACGAAACAACACATGATATTGATCTCTTTTGAGTGTAATATCATTTTACCAATGAAACATTACATTGATGAAAAATTACACCGATCAAGTGATTTCAACTAGAAAAAAATAATTTATTTAGGAAATGACTAATAAAATAATTAATTTAATAAATTATGAAAATTAAAAATATACGATCCATATTAAATCATAGAGTTTCTAATATATAGACGATTTCCATTTAATATGCTTCTTGACAAGATTACATTAGAGAAGGAAATTATATCCGTTGGGGCGACCCTAACAGGGCGGGGATTCCCCAGTTTGATGGGTAATGGAGCGAGGATGGGGAATCTCTGCTTTGACGAGTAACGGGGCGGGGAAGAAATCCATTTTCATACCCGCAGTAGGGTCGGGGGCGGGATCGGGATCGGGGATGACATTACCCGTCCCTGATCTTACCAATTAACTTTTTTTATTTTATTTAATATATGTATATAGTGTGTATAAATTAATAAATATATATATATATATATGTCTATATGTACACATATTTATTATTAAATGACAAATTTATTTCTTTTTTTCAATATTATTAGTTAATCTAGTAATGATTCATCATAATTGTAATTATAAAATATGTTGTTTTTGACTAAACGGGTACCCAACGGTTTTCTCCAAATCCGTCGAGAATTAGTCGGGGCGGGATCGGAGACGGGTAGGGGTGTTCAAAAAACCCATAAAACCGAGAAATGGAGCCGAACCATTTGATCCGAAAACCAAAAAACCGATAACCAAAAAATCCAAAATTTAACAAAAACTGAAAACCGAAAAAACCAGGTATTTACGGGTCGATTTTGATTTTGAATTTTAGGTAACTGTGGGTATCCGAACCTAACCGGATATAATGTGCGTATATATATATATATGTAAAATATTTAATATTAAATATTAAATATTCATATTGTTGTTTGTATATTTATTAACTCAAAGTTAAATGAGTGAACTTTTTTACGTTTTGGTGTCAATAATTATGGTAGATGATTAAATTTAGTGGTATGAAATCGTGAAAGAGTCGACATTAACCGAAAAATGTTTTTGAACAATTAAGCTTATTTATGTAGCGCTTTAATTAGTTTTATATATTTGTTGTGTAATTGTTTTATATGTTATATTTCGATACCATTTTATACTGTAAAGTAGCGATTGGCAGACATGATTGGAAAGACTAGACATGACATAACTGGACAGGACAAGAGAGTAGCACTGGACAAGACAAGACTAAACATAACAAATATATGTCTGGTGTTTGGTACAACTAGGACTGGATGGACAAGACAGAACTAGACAAGGAGCCCTTTTCCTTCTCGAAAACCTGAGGTGAGGGGGCCCACCTCCCACTCCCCCTCCCTTGGAAAATCAACTCACTGCTATTGATTGACCAAGGCCTCCCCCTCCTTGCCCATGCCTCTCTCTCATTCAACGGCCAATCTGTTAAGTGGGATACAAAAGTTATATGACAATTTTATATATCATATAATAGTTATAATTAACACAAATAAAACAAAAAATTAAATAATTTAATTTATAAACATTTTTACTCAACTTTCATGTACATAAATGCATACATATATAATAATACAAAATTTGAAATAACTGATGATAGTTTGAAAAAACCCGATTCGTATAAATGAAAACTATGCTTTATTCGGTTTAGAAGATCCATATCAATTGGTGGAGGCACAATGAATATTGTTACAACAACAATGATTATGGCAGTAGAGGCATTGGTGATTGGTGGATGATGGTGGTTGTGGAGGACGTGAAGATGGTGGATAGTGGTGGTGGTGGTGGTGGTGGTGGTGGTCAACAATAGTGAACGAGGTAGTAGTGGCTGATGGTACTAGTGGTGGCCACGATGGTTGGTGGTGGTTAGCTGCCGATGGTGTTTATTGAGGACGTTAAGATGGTAGTGATGGTGGTATTCGATGGTAGTTATGGTAGAGATGAGGTGGCCTACGTTGGTGGTCGTGGTGGTGGATGAGATTGTTATAGTTGAGGAGGAGGTGGAGGCGGCCAACGATGGTGATAGTGGTGGTGGAGATGGACAATGGTTGTGAAGTAGGTGAAGATGGTAGATAGCGGTGGCGATGGTGGTCGACAATGGTAGTGGTTATAGGGAGGTGAGGTGGCCCACGGTGGTGCTGTGGCGATGAACGATGGTGGTCGGTGGCCAACGGTGGTTGTGGAGGTGGTGGACGAGGTTGTTGCTGTAGAGGAGAAGGTGGAGGTGACCGACGATGGTGATGGTGGTGGTGGCGACGGCGGTGATGGACGATGGTGGTTGGTGGTGGCCGAGGTGGCTACTATGGCCGCCGACGGTATTGGCGGGCATGACTAGTGATGGTGATCATTAAAACAAATACCATATTAAAGCCATATATCAAATGATGATAGATTAGTGACATTTTAGTTTCTGTTTCATTATTGTCTCATCTTGTTCCACGTATTTTGGTGGAACAAGAAAAAGCCTTTTTGTCCCACCCTGTCACATTTCCAGTTCCTATTTCATGTCGCGCCAAACATGTAACAGTGAATTCTCTCCCGTTCTGTCATGTTTTATCTCAAGTACTAAACGCATCCTAATTGATTTTTTTATAAACATGGATAACATTGAACCGAACCCATGAACACCCTACCATTCCTTAAGATAGATTAGTGGGACTATTTTTCTTCTTGAAATTTCAATGGCCTATATTTTTTCAATTTGTCTAAATATCTTTTTTTTGGATGGAATTTAGTATAACCTGCCTTCTATCACGTGACCATCGTCGACTTATCATGTGACTTCTTCTCTCTCCTCCACCCCCAATCACCATCTCTCTACTCTCTCTCTCTCTCTCTCTCTCTCTCTCTCTCTCTCTCTCTTCTTCTTCTTCTTCTTCTTCTTCCTCTGTATTTCCTCCATTATCAACCTTCACAAACAAATCTCTAGGGTTTCCATTTTCATTTCCATTTCCATTTCATGCAACCAAACTTATCACAACTGCTTCTACCAACTTTTATGTGAAAACATTTCATCAATAATGGGCTGTTTTCAGTCCAAAACTGCCAATGTTCAATCTCCTGATCAAGTTCCTGAATCCAAACCAGATCTAGGTACGATTTTAACTATCGTTTTCTCTAATTCATAAAATTAAGATCCTTTATAGTTCGTTTCCATGTCGAATCTAGTGTTTTTTTCAAATGCTTAATCATATACTTCCATTTTTCTGTTAAATTTCTAACATTATCAGCATTGTTCTATTTGCTTAATGTGGATACTCTAGCATCTAACTGTTATTTTAAAGTTAATAAGTAAGTTTAGCTTGTTATTATGCGGTAATGTTTTGTGTTTTTGATATTGATTTGATTGTTTTGATGTTATGAATTGTTGAAAAAACTAAAGCTAATGGAGATGAAGGATCGGATCAACAAGGTGAAGATCGAGGAGTTCCTGCATTCAAAGAGTTCGAGCTGACGGAGCTTCGAACTGCTACCAATGGATTCAGTAGCGAGCTTATAGTTTCGGAGAGTGGAGAGAGAGCTCCCAATGTGGTTTATAGAGGGAAGCTTCGTAGCAATAAAGTGGTTGCGATTAAACGTTTTTCAAAGCTCTCTTGGCCCGATCCACAACAATTCGTGGTATGTATCTACGATTTTGGGGATTTTTTTTTCAACATTTCATATTCAGTTTTTTAGGTTCTTCTTTTCTTTGAACAGTTTTCTGAAGGAGTTTGAATCGTGTTTCATGTGTACTAAGAACTTGTACAGTACAAAGAAGGGTCCAAAAGCCATTTTGTAAAGCTGATTTCACTTTTTAGCCATTTCTCTATGCAAATTCCTTAAATAACCAAAGTTTATGTAGAGTCTTCACGCATAAAGACCATTTTTACTCGTATAAAAGTTGAATTTTTTTCATGTTTATGCAAAAGGTCAGAAAGTTTAGGCTGAAACATAAACTTTAAAAAAAATCATCTTTTTTTGAGTAAAAATGGTCTTTACACATAAACTTGACTTTATGCGTGAAGACAGCGTTCCGGCTATTTAAGGAATTTGCCTAGAAAAATAGCTAAAAAAGTGAAATTCCTTTTAGAAAAGGGCTATTTGAGTAAATTTCCCACTCCAAAGATGTTTTTCTGTTTATTCTTGGAAAGTGAGATGATGGTTTCTTTTCTTTTTGAAAGAAAAGGTGAAACAGTTGAAGGTTACCAAGAAAGTTGCTACTTTAAGAAATTTAGTGGTTGTTTTTACACAAATGCACATAACTGAATCATTCCATTTCTATGTTAATTTCGAAATGTCTTATTATTTGCTGTAATTTTTTTCATTTTGCGTGTATAACATTTCGATATTGAAGTAGACGAAAATACGCTTGGCTATTTTTAGATTATTGTTTTATATAAGGCAATGCAATTCACATACATGTGAAAAACAACCTGCTGCCCTCAACCTCCATCACTTTGCCACTTTTTAAGGGTGGTGATACCGGTAGCGGGGAGTGGTGGCAATGGGTGTAGGTGCTATGATGTTATGTCTCTTTTTACTTGCAAGTGAATTATGCATCTCAAATAAAGTAATAATTTTTATGGTCAAGGGTATTTTTGTCAATTTATCCGTTTGACTTGAAAATGGCCTTTTGGCTATAAATGGGGTATAATAGTTTTCATCCATAAGTGAATTCAATGGCCTGGTCTAGTCATTTTTTGAAAATTTCATGGCTTAATTTAAGATGGTATAATCTCTTGAAGAAATTGTTATCATTAAGGCTTGATAGCTTGTGATGTACAACTGGTTTTAAGATCTTGGTCTTTGGGAGTTTTTAGATTGTTACCATAACTTGAACCTTACTTTCCAAGAAACTGTTTTTTATGCTTGTTAGAATTGATGTGTACTTGAAGTTGCAATTTGGTTGATCTCTTATAGCTAAAAGGAGACATCACCTTCAATTTTTTACAATATTTGGGTATATATGGTATAAAATGTTCTTTTCAGCCTCTTGTGGTTTCGGAAAGCTCTGCCACCGGGTGGGATATACTGGGTTTGTTCGTTTCGTTTAGATTCTCTTTATTTACTGTTTTGCTTAGTTGTGTGTTTGTGGCTATTTTTGGTTATTCTTGATGGGCATTGTTTATAGGCAGAAGCAGCTGGGGTTGGCAAGGTTAGACACAAGAGATTGGTAAATCTAATTGGGTGTTGTGCTGAGGGAGAAGAACGTCTTTTAGTGGCCGAATACATGCCCAACGATACGCTCTCAAAACATCTATTTCACTGTATGCCTTCTTTTTATCTCTTCTCATTTTTCATATTTGGACTTGTTTTTTATTTACAAAACTGCAGTGTCATAGTTCATTTCACATAGTAGAAAACTATATATAGATTAGAGTAAGAATGTTGGAGTCCCACATCAGCTAGATATGGACCATCAAACCCGTATATATGTAGTTTGAAAAGGGTTTTTTTAGAGATTGTTTCAAAGGGGTTCCACATATCCTATTTACTATTTGAATGATTTATGTTATTTCAGTTATTATGTTGACATATATATGTTTTGACCTGATAAATTTAGATTGTTGGTGCAGGGGATAAACAGCCTTTGCCATGGGAAATGCGTGTGAGAGTTGCATACCATATTGCACAAGCTCTTGAGCATTGCAATGCTGAAAATCGGAAAATCTATCATGATCTCAATGCATATAGAGTTCTCTTTGATGAGGTACATGTTCCATTGCATCATAACTCTTAACAAGTTTTCTAAGCTTCTAAATGGCATGAGGCGTGGTGTAAAGATAAGGTCATGCCACAAGCCTTAGGAGCCATCATGAAGCCTATAGAGGGGGGGGGGGGGAGATCAGAGGGGAACCTAAAAAATGGAGAATGGGAGAACTTGTCTAAACCATTAGATTGAGATGATCAAAATGATGGGATTAAAAGGTGGTTATAACCACCTTATTTAAGAGAATAAAAACCGGTTGAATCACATCTGATTTTACACTAACATCACGTACAAAATCACATGTCCTTCACGCGACTTTGCCCCCCGACCTGAAGACACGGCCAAAGTCGCCCTTTTTTATCGTTAATGTAAAATTACATGTGATCTTGCACGTGATATGGCCGTTTTCGTATTCACTTGAATAGTTAGCGTTGTCGTTTGATCCTCCCTTTATATATATACGTACACACACACACATACACATATATATATATATGTATTTTACTATTACTCAATTATATTGGACAATTTAAATTCATTTTAAAAGATTTTTTTTTGAAAAATAGATCTTGCAAAAGGTAAAAATTAACATAAAATTTAACAAAATTTTAAAAACAAAAAGCCAAAAAGGTCAAAAATAAAATAAAAAAATGCGCCATGAGGGTTAACATGATGTAGGAGATACACCTTGCCACCATGGCGTTCCCATATAGAACGCTATTCTTTAATAGATACAAGTGAAATTTCAGTAAAGAGGGCAATAGAATTGTATCACAATCCCTGATCCATGATTTCTCATACTTGTCTTGCCATATCATCCTTGCATTCTAATGTTAAATTAAACTTTGACCTTTTCAATAATATCAAATAAAATGTTGTTACATTTATATGTCAGGATGGTGACCCTTGCTTATCTAGTTTTGGTTTGATGAAAAATAGCCGAGATGGGAAGAGTTATAGTACCAATCTTGCTTATACTCCTCCCGAGTTTTTACGTACAGGTACACCTCTTTTAATCTTTCCATGTACAAGATTTAGCTTTTTATTTGCATACTCAATCAATTATGAAGCTCCGGGCAGGTCCTTAATTTATGAACTATCACTATCACTATCACCATTCTCATTAATTGAATTCCTTTTGGGCAATCAAAGATCTTGAAAACCTTAGTGAGTATACAATATAACAATGGGTAAGAGTAAAATGCAACAAAGTTTGGTTTTGACTGCTAAATAGGAAGAAGGGAATTCTTGTTGGTGATTTTAGTGTCACCGGTCCATTTATGTGATTGGAAATAACATGATGTCTATATGAGTTTTATACTGTGATCTAATTCAAGTTAGGTGGTGCAAGTGCACGCTTGTTATAAGGCGAGTATGAACCCGGTAACGACTGAATACAACAAGATTCAACTGGAACCCAGTCAAGCTCGACTAGTTCCATTCGAACTCTGTGAGTTGGTGTTGGCATCTTCTGGAATAGTCGACTGGGCCAGTAGAGCCAGTCGAGTCTATACCGATGTCCTCTGGAATACTCGACTGGGCCAGTCGAGCGCCAGTCGAGCCGGTCGGGCTGTAATTGGATTTGGAGTATAAGTGGGAAATGGGTCCCTGAAACTTCTAAGGGGTCCCTGAAGGGTCTCTGAAAGGTCCCTGAAGAGAGAGGTCCCTGAAACTTCTGAGGGGTCCCTGAAAGTCTGAAGGGTCTCTGAAGGGTCCCTAAAGGGAGAGGTCCCTGAAACTTCTGAGAGGTCCCTGAAACTTCTGAGGGATCCCTGAAAGTCTGAAGGGTCCCTGAACTTCTGAAGGGTCCCTGAAGGGAGAGGTCCCTGAAACTTATGAAGTATCCCTGAAACGGTTACTGTGCATTAAATGTGCAGTTTTTGAGCAGTTACTAGATTTGTGTAACTGACCATTACTCCTAAATTTTAGCCATGATTATTATTTCAGTTACGTTATTTTGAGTATAAATAAGAATTTATATTCATGAGTTTAAACGAACGATAGACGGTTTTTAGACACGGTTTTTGAACGATACTCCCATATACTCTCCAGAAAATTGCTCTCGTTTTTGTGCCTAAGAACGAAAGTGTTTTGAGTTTTATCCTAGGTTGAATTTCGTGAAACCCAGGCATAGGGTCGAAATATCAATTCGGAAAGTGTCTCACACGATTCTCAATTTAATCCGGTGATCGATTGCCCTTGTTTGCCTACACGGTTCCAACAATCGAGTTGATAGTTGGGACCACCCCCAACAATCGAATTGATCAAATTGGATTGTTGTTAAGCGTCTCTTACCCGGGGGGGGGGGGGGGGGGTCTTCATGGAAATACCCGCTCTATCTTTTGGGGTTAGAGGCCAGGTCTTCATACATCTTGCAAGTTGGATATACTGGGTTTGTTTGGTTTGGATAGTATTGTTATTATTATTATTATTATTATTATTATTATTATTATTATTATTATTGGCTTCTTGTTCTAATTGGCAGTTCGAAAGTGACACTTATTTTGTCATCCATTTCATTGTTTTGAATCAAAATGATATATGAACATTTTCTATTTATTGCAGGCAGGGTAATTCCAGAGAGTGTGATTTACAGTTATGGAACTGTGTTGCTGGACCTTTTGAGTGGAAAGCATATCCCTCCAAGTCATGTAACTACTTCCTTTCACATATACAAATTCTTCATTTAATTCACAATATCAAAAAACGAAAAATTACATTCACCTCCAACAATTTCTCCATTTTAGAGATTACAACATTGATTATGTTATTAAAACATTTCATACATTTAATAAAGTATTATTTCTCTCACCTAAACATTTAATTTTAAGCTTTTTTATTGGTTGGAATATATAAAAAATTATTTCTCCCTCGTTATAATCATTTTTGAGGAATTCTCCAAACTTAAAGAATTTCACTCTCTCCTACTCTCTCCATTTTGGAGAATCTGTTGAAGCAAATTTTTTGCTAAAATCCCCAAAATCTCTATTTTTTCCGTTTTGGAGAATCTGTTGGAGATGCTCTTATAAGATTTTTCACGTTTATAGCAGCTAACATTTGTTCTCCCTAGTACTATCGTTTTCTTTGCTTTTGCCAACTGCTGAAAGATTAAAAATGCTTTGTGCATCTTTTAATATCAAATTGAGCTTCAGTAAATTTTTGTTTTTGAAACTTATGTCATTTTACTTTTGAGAAAAAAAAAAAGAAGAGCAATTGACCTTGGAAACACAAGAACAGAGGTTAAACAAACAAGGAAAACAAACGTTTTGGGTCATGTATGGGTCATATACGAGATGTTGATATTCAAACATATATATATATATATATATATATATAGAGAGAGAGAGAGAGAGAGAGTCAGGTTCAGGTATTGGGGAAAACGTCAAAAAAAACAAAACTGAAGAACATCATGGAGTCCTCCATCTCCATCCGGACGGTATGCACAAATGCATACTGGTAATTTGTAACATGCATTAGTGCATATGCACTGGTGCATAGGAAAAAAAGGACTTCAATCGCTTGTATGCATTTGTGCATACCGTCCAGATGGAGGGCTCTCAGGATGTTCTTCAGTTTTTTTTTTTTTTTTGGAGGTTTTCCCCTGAACCTCCCTTTATATATATATATATATATATATAACTATAATGGGTTGAAAAAATTAATTTAAAAGTTCAAATTTGAAAGAACAAAAGAACTACAATTTTATCTTGTTTATCCTGATCTGATAAGTGGAAGAGTAATTCCAGTACTAACAAACCTCAAAAAAATGTTTTTCTTGTCTTGATGTTTCTCCAGGCGTTGGATTTAATTCGTGGGAAAAATGTTTTATTGCTGATGGATTCATCTTTGGAAGGACAATATACGGATGAAGATGCAACTGCAATGGTGGAACTTGCTTCAAAGTGTCTTCAATACGAGGGTAGAGATCGTCCAGATATCAACTTTCTTCTTACATCAGTGGCACCCCTTCAAAAACAAACAGATGTGAGATTATCTTCCTTTTCTCCTTAATCGAAGCACTACAATTATATCAGGACACCAAAAATATCTTTTTATCCTACTAGACTGCTTTATAAGACTTAAGTTTATAGGACCAAACAATTGCGCGCCTTAAGTAGAAGTGTCACAATAAGTTCTTTTTTTTTGGTAGGGTGTCCCAGGCTATGTCTGTACTAATCCCGGCAAATTATGACTGCAAGACATCAGCACTGATAAACTCAGTGGCTACAATTCTTGTGTATGCCTGGATTCGAACCTTGGGCAGATGGGATATTCCACCACATCTCCCAGGACCTCAACCACCAAGCCACAACCCTTGTGGTTCACAATAAGTTTATAGAACCCTTTGAGCGTCTTAATAAGTTTTTTAGTACACTTCTGAAATAAAGCATCCTATTTGAGAAAGTGTCTTACAAAAACAATTGTCCTATAAAAAAGATTTGTTTATAGGACACTTCTCCAAAGTGTTATATAAAAAAGCTAATACGAATTTTATTTGAAAGTGTCCTAAAAACTTTTTAAGACGCACAAAAGCGTCCTATAAACTTATTGTAACACTTTTACATAAGGTGCACAATTGTTTGATTCTTATAAACATAAGTCCTATAAAATAGTCTCTGAATCGTTCAAAGATAAATCCTGTTTGGGAAAAAATAAGGTTGCCGCTTAATGGTTCTAAAACCCGCTGAATCATTTTGTATTCTGGAGATCTCTTAACCATTCAGAGCCCTGATCTCATTTGAACAATTACCAAACAATTATATTTCATTTTGTACTATATAATAAAAGCCTCTTAATCATTATGACCACTTAACCATTCAGCACCAAACCATTCAACAACTGCCAAACAACCCCTTAGACACTTTTTTGGCGTCCTATAAAACCCAATTTTGTTGTGAAATTTTCTTGAGTAGTTTTTGTGTGTGTGTGTGTGTGTGATGTTTACGACCATCTGAGCCAAATTGTTCATTTTTTGGCTTTTCTCATTTGCAGGTTGCATCACATGTCTTAATGGGTCTAACAAAAACTCCGGTGGTGGTCCCAACCTTACTTTCTCCTTTAGGGAAGGCGTGTGCGAGAATGGATCTTACAGCCGTTCATGAAATCTTGCTGAAAACAGGATACAGAGATGAAGAGGGGGCCGAAAATGAGGTGACCATTACTTCTTTCATTTTCTTCAACTATTTGCTTCACCATAATAAATAAATAAAACCTCCACTTACAACCATAATTAAAACGTTTTATTTTATTTTATATATATATGATATCTTTTGTACCCTTGAGGTGCGATCATACCAGCACTAATGCATCAAATCCCATAAGAACTCCAATACTTAAAGTGTGTTTGGGTCAATGTAGTATTAGGTTGGGTAACCCTTCCGAAAGGATAAAATTCTTCTTTCCTTTTCGCTCACACTTTTGCACAAGCCGGTGGGTCTTTATTGTAACATCCCAGGTCCACTATACCAGATATTGTCCGCTTTGTCCACACACTTGGACTCACGGTTTTAAAACGCGTCTGATAGAGGAGGCATCCAAGTCCCTTATAAGGAAACTTTTGTTCTCCTCCCCAACTAATGTGGGATATTACAATCCACCCCCCTTGGGCCTAGCGTCCTCGCTGGCACATTAGTCCGGTTCCCGGCTCTGATACCATCTGTAACATCCCCGGTCCACAGTACCAGATATTGTCCGCTTTGTCCACACACATGGACTCACGGTTTTAAAACGCGTCTGATAGAGGAGGTATCCAACCAATGCGGGATATTACATTTATGAAATCAAATGCTCTATCCTTTGGGGTTGAGGACACATCTGAATACATCCTACACCTTCAGACCCTACTTTTGAGTTGGTTTACCACAAGTTCAAAGGCTCTATAGAAGACTTCCCAACTTTGGTGCACCAGGGTCACCTTTTTTGTGTGTATTTCTTACCCTTGACCATGCCAAGTGCGTTATTCATTAAAAACCGATCTATATGTTTTTTCAACCTTTGACCTTAATCTTATTCATTTGTATGTTATTGTTAACGTTATCTTCTTGAAGCTATCATTTCAAGAATGGACCCAACAAGTTCAAGACATGCTAAACACAAAGAAATTTGGAGACATTGCATTTAGGGATAAGGATTTCAAAGGCGCGATTGAATATTATTCCAAGGTAAAAAATTAAACTATTCACTAATGAATATATAACTCACAAAATCATTCTTTGATCATTTGTTTCAAATACTGATATCCATTTTTTGGAAATGTAGCTAGTTTCAATGATGTCGGTCCCTTCTGGTACAATATTTGTAAGACGTGCCCTATCTTACATGATGATTGGTCAACCCGAGCTCGCTTTAAGAGACGCAATGCAAGCTCAAGTGTGTTTGCCTGAATGGCCAACCGCTTTTTATATGCAAGCGCTTGCTTTATCTAAGCTCGGAATGGAAACCGATGCTCAAGATATGCTTAATGATGGCTCGTCCTTTGAAGCCAAGAGACAAAATAGTTGGCGCAACTAGACCCTCTGAACACGGAAAAACAACCTCTCTGTCTCTTGAGACCAGATAAAACTTGTTTGATTCACAAATTTGTGTTTTAGACTAGAGTTTCATAGATAGCATTGTATAAAGCACAACCTAAATATCAGAAAAAGCGAGTATTTGAGTTTTTAAGTTATTTATGTATCGTTTGTTTTTTTTACTCTTTTGTTGAAAGTTGCAACTAGAGATGTTGAGAAACGCTCGATTTGGCCTGAAAATAGATCAAACCGCTCTTGGTATATCCCGGCATGGTCTCCATTTTGTGATAATGAAGCCGTTAAAACCTACAATGTTATGCTAAAGTGAGTGCCGGTTAGAATTGACATGAATCGAAAATCCTGAACCCTGAACCCTAAATCTTGAATCATTTTTGTGTAACGACGACACTGGTGCATGGTGGTAGGGCGTCTTGGTAAGAGTGGCAGTTGTGACGACCACAATAGTGGCATGGTGGTTAGTAGTGGATTGTCATGGCGATAGTGTCTTTTTTTTGGGAGGGGGGTGTTGACAGTGCTAGTAGTAGCATGGTCATGGTAGGGGCAGGGTGGACAGAGTTGGTTAAAATTGGATGCAAAATGATTAAACTCAATTACTCCACTTATGTCAAGAAATGGAATTTGTTTAATTTGTAGAATTCAAAAAAATTCAAAGAATTCCATCCATTTCAAGAGTAGGGTTGACAATTCTCGACACGACACGAACCCAACACGAAAATAAACGGGTTAGGGTTAAATTTTTTGACACGCCAACCCGCCAAATAAACGGGTCGTGTTCGGGTTGACATGAACGGGTTGACCCACCAACCCGCCAAAATTTATTAAAAAAATAATAATATGTATTTTATGTTTTATTTTAAAATCTAAAAGTCTAATTAATAGAGTTTCTTTCATAGTGTTGTGTAAATTGTAATCCCGTCCGTCAAAACTCAACCCGCCAACCCGCGACCAACCTGCAACCCACGGGTTGACCCACCAACCTGCGACCAACCCGCCAACATGAACGTGTGCGGGTTAGGGTTGCATATCTCGACACGATTAGCTAAACAGGTCATGTCCGGGTTGACCCTCCCTGACCTGCCAACCCACGACACGTCAACCCGAACACGACATGATTGCCACCCCTATTAAAATGAACCAAAAAAAATTTAAAATTTAATCAAAGGAATTGGATCATTCCAATTCCCTAAAAATCCCCTGGAATTTGGTCAATTCAGATTCTCTATTCAGTCAAAGTGTTTTTTTTTCTTCTGATTTTAAACTTTTAATACATCTTTTTTAGAAAAATGTTAAGGAAAATATGGATCCATCAATCAAGCGAATACATATTTAACAAATTTGCACTTGAAGAAATAAAAACACCAATTGAATAAATGAATTATGTGTCTACGTGTGAATCGGGTGGTTATACTTGTACCAAGTTATTTATATTATAGTTTTATTTTTTAAACTTCAACATCAAATATTAATAAAGTAGATAAGTTTGGCAAAAGAAATTACATGTGAAATATATATTAGTTTTGTTTAATTTGTTTTTTTTAAAATTTTAAAATCGAGTTAAATGGCATGACGGTCATTTTACCAATTTCCGACCACATTTGGTATTAAAGATATCAAGCGTAATGTTGGGTTTTCCTTTAAAAGTTTTCATAATCCAGTATTTTCCTTGTTAACTTTTATGCAATTGGGTGATCCTTTCAGATATTTTCCTTTTTATTTATTTCAAAATTGACAAAAAAAAATCATGTTCCAAGGTCAAAACCGTTGTAGTCTTAGAACCATTGGGTATGAACAAAAGGAGCTTTTTTTGAACCAAATCATACCAATAGAAGAGAAAATTAAAATGTCTGAATATTCCACCATGTGACAGAAGGAATAACAATAAAAATTAAAGAGCTTAGGGGTCTCATAATAGATAAAAAAGGATGTTAGATAACAACTAAAGGCATTTGTCTTAAAAGGGTCTATTCGGTATGCAAATGGAACTGACTGGATTGGATGGGACGTACTGAGAGGGTGGCAGACAGATGAAATAATTATACAAGTCATAGGATTTAATGTAATATAGATAGTTTAATAATTTACTAATCTTGTCTCATCTCCTTAAAAAGAATGCATTTTTGTCTCACTTAGTCATGTCATATCCCAGTATAATTTATATCATATTACATCATGTACCGCATACGAAATGTGCAACAAGTGCATGAACCATAAGAAAGAGGTCATTACCTATCATAATACCAAACTCAACTTAGTGCAAAACTATCTAAGAATGGAAAAAAAAAGTACATAGGTTAAAAAAAAGTCAAAAATACAAAACTTACCCATAGTGCCCTGTGCCCCTAGTAAAATTTCCTAAGGGACCCCATCTTGTCAGTGATTGCAAAAAAACTAAAAAAGTCCTTCGAAGTTGATCAAAAAACCGAAAAAGTCTTTTGAAATCGACAAAAACACTAAGAAAATCCTTCAAAATCGACAAAAACACTAAGAAAATCCCTCAAAATCAACTATAAAACTAAAAAAAAAAAACTCGAAACGGTTTAATTAGGGTAAAAACATGTGATGTGACTTTACGCGTCTTTAGTCTAGCTTAATTGGAACCCCACTAAGCAAAAATTCTAGTTCTTTCACTGGTTGTCCAGATGTAGTACGAAAAACTATACATGACATCATAGGATTGAAGAAACCAAAGCATAAACGTAGAGCGTTTAACGATAGGTCATTTCTGCCATCCAAGCTCGTTGGCTCCATTGATGATAAAACAACTAGGTCGTAGCCCTAGTTTTTTGTTCGTAACTAGGAAGGGATAGAATAATAGATTTCAACATTTGAGATGTGGAATAAAAAAACTCTCTCTACTACGATCTCACATTTTCAGATATCGTTTAGAATTAGATCAATCTTGGTAAAACCGTCTTTGTATAAAATTTAAACAAAAAACTTCAAGGTAATTTACTAATTGCAAGCCTATATGGCAAACAAAAAACATCACTTACTTAAAATTTCATATTTTTAGACTTCATAAAACCAACTATAAATACATTCAAAATACATGATAAAAATTAGACTCTACAATTCTCAATCCTTAAATCTACCATAAATTACATTCTTATTTATAAACACAAAAATACATAAATTATAATAAATATCTAAATTAAACAAAATTCTACAATGAAAAAAAGAAAATTCATAATCTTAATTTAACACCCATATTAATATATTTTTTCCAAGATTTTTTACAAAAGACTACTTGTAAATTCTATTTTGTTCAAACCTAAATTTCAGTTTCTCCTTATTAAAGAGAAGTTCCATTTTTTCCATTCTCGGTTTACAATAAAATTTTATATCCCGCCAACAGAAGTTTGGATTCATAACGGTGGCAAAGTGTGCGAAAATCTTTCTAACTCGGAATTTGTGCAACCAGAAAGCGAAAGGATATCAGTCGTAAAACCGAACCCTTGAGTGTTACACACAACGAGTAGGTCAGAAAATGTGCATTTCTCATAAAACTTCAATCATTTTGAAACAAATCTTCTGCACTTTTGCGAGATCGAAACTGATCACGAGCCTTGTAATTTTCTCGATCACGATTTTGAGCTTCATTTTCTTCGTTTCTTTTCATGAAATGAAACCCCATAAGATACCTATACTCTCCGGTCCCTAGACAACGTGAGCAGTACGCGAGCCCACTACCACCACACGTCTTGCACCTGCGTAATTTGTCAAAGAAAGAAAGAGGGTTTATTTAGGAGAATAACCGTCTGCCATATTTCTTTTAAATGCGTGACAAACTAATATTTTTTTTAAAAAAAAATGCATAACCTTTTGACAGATTTATGAACACCTTTGTTAAAACGCAAAATGTCTTTTCATAACACAAGAATGCTGAGAGAGCTATGTTGTTATAACGGTGAACATACAGTATTGTAGTCGGGACCGAAATTTGAAATAACGGTTGTATCGGTGGTACAGCGGTCCAAAAATAACGGTTCATATAATATTTTATAGAATTATATATATATATATAGGGTTGTGAGACCAACCTGTTTTCGTGAGATCCGTGAGATCACATTTTTACACTTGAAACTTCACAATGTGAAGATAAAAAAAATCCGAACCTTCACAGCAAAAACACTGTGAAGGTTACCTTCATAGTGTTTTGCAGTGAAGTCTCAAGTGTAAAAAAGTGGTCACACGGGTCTCACGAAAACAGGTTGGTCTCACGCGATCCCAAATATATATATATATATATATAGAGAGAGAGAGAGAGAGTTTCCTATTTTTAGTAAACATATCATTTGCATTAAATAAAATATAGTTTCAGCATCAAAACATTAACTTAAACAAGTTTCACAAAACAAAATAAGAAAACTGTTCACAAAAAATAAGGCCAAAACCCAAAACCCAAAAGGATAGAAAATAAGCCCAAAAAATTACCCAAAAAAATAACGCTATATTGGACCGCAATATGACACTAAATATCGGTCAATATTTGCGCCATTATTAATGCTTTCCTTAAACTAACCGTTATTTGACCACCACGATATTATTTAGGTCCGTTAACCGATATATCGGCGTTATAACACCGGTATTAACAGCATAGCAAAGAGAGTAATGCATTTAAGAAAGAATATGTCAGAAGGTTATTCTTCTAAATAACCGCTAAAGACGGAAAGGGGTGTATCACTAAAGTAGTTAGGGGATACTTCACCATTTTGGCCACTCCCCATTTGGGAGCATCGCTAACTCAACATTGTTCCTCCTTCCTGCAAAGGAAAAGAAGAAACATATATATCATAGTAAACATCATATGTCGTTTTTCGCCAAATGGTAATGTGGACACGTATACATTGGTTGAAATCCAATGGATTTAGGAGGAACTGACTCGATGTTGGATTTTTCCAACGGATATGATACGATTAACTTTGGAAAAGGGGACAGTCCAATCCAATCAAATGGATGATTGGATCGGATTGATTCCTTCCATTGGATATTATTATTGGTTGTCCATTTGATTAGATTAGATCCATCCAATATTTTGATATAATTTTCCAACTAATTAATCCATAATTTCAACCAATTGTACTAATGTACTTAAAAAACAAATAGATTGAAATTTTATAATGTTAAAAAACATATTGTAGAATAGGGTTGGGTTATGTTGAGAAAGGAAGTTATGCTGAGAAACATAAGAAGACATCTCCACCCTTGGATCAATCCTAATTGAATGTCAACATTAATGAGGTGCACCGGATCAATTCCCTTCTAAAACGCAATTCATGGGTGGGTATGAGATTAAAAGTGATCAAGGGTTCATATCTCTTCTTCTTACACGATCCATCGCCTTGTAGGATAATATTGTTATATAGAGGCTGGTTCATTTAGAAACTAGACAAAGGATAGAAACTATAGAAACTTTGGCAAATCAATATAAAAAATACTTTTTTTCATGATTTTTTTTCATCAAATGCTATGATTTAAGATATTATTGCACATATGTTTGTTTCATAATTTAAAGTTTCACGTGTATTTGTTTTTCATAAGTTGAAAGTTTCTCATATATTTTTTTATGAAAAGTTTCATATGTTTTTGTTTCATAGTGTAAAAGTTTCACATGTATTTTTTCACAAGATGAAACAAACATATGTGCAATAATATCTTAAATCATAGCATTTGATGAAAAAAAATCATGAAAAAAATTATTTTTTATATTGATTTGCCAAAGTTTCTGTAGTTTCTATCCTTCGTCTAGTTTCTAAATGAACCAGCCTCTATAGGGGCGGGTTCAAATGAGAACTCAAATTTGGTTGTGAACGTGAGGATAAATGAGAGCGTGACCCTTGTCATATTCAGAATGAATAATCAAGGAAAATATTCAGACTGAATAATACTACAATCAGACTGAATATTTTCCTTCATTATTCAGTACTGAATATGACACGTGTTGCGCTCTCATTTGTCCTCACGTTCACAACCAAATTCGAGTTCTCATTTGAACTTTCTTCTCTCTCTCTCTCTCTATATATATATATATATACATATGTGTGTGTGTGTGTATATATATACATATTAATTGGATGTTAGTTACATGGTAATAGTATCCAATCGGTATGCTCTTGTTGGATTATGGATTGTCATCCAAGAACCAACCAATCTAATTTGGATGTCGAAATTTTGGATCCAATCTGATCCAATTTTGGTCGGTGGATTCTAAATTGTAATTGGATCGGACAACCTTTCTGCACACTCCTAGTTGGTCGATTGACGTTGTAAATTTTGTGTTCGTGTTGTGAGACCTATCTTTGTTCAGAAAATAAACATCCTTTCTAGACCGTAAACGTAAACTTTATTTGGACTCGAATGTAAAACTAGTGATACATACCTAAGGTGCATTTGTGTGTTTGCAGTGTAAAGGTGAGGAAAAGAGCGAACCTTTTCCACAACAATCGTAACAATCGACTCTACCACTGCCTCTGCATACGACACATGAAGGATCTGGTTTTCGTCTTTTCTCTAATCTAACGTTAGACTGCAAGAAAAGAGGCATTTAGAGATCAAGTATTCTTCAAAACACACCCGCATAACATGGGTAATCTATTAATCTACCCATTTTGTAGAATTTTTGTTCCACCTATTTTGGTGTGACAAAAAAGATGCATTTTTGTCTCACTCAATCCTGTTCCAATTCTAAATGTCACACCAACATGGGATAATATATATATATATATATATATTTGTTCAATCACGTTCTAAATGTCTCTCTACCCCTTGGGGTAAAAGGCAATGCTTATATGTTACCTCAGATGCTACCTCTATGTGGAATTTTACTGGGTCCGTTTGGTTTGGTTTTACACTATGCTGTTAATAACGCCGTTATATCGGTTAACGGACCTAGAGAATGTAACGGTGAAAATGTAACGCCCAGTATAACAAAAACGTTTTTAACACCGTTACACACCGAAATATCGACCGATATATTGGTAATATTGCAGCGCAATATACCAATTTTTTTTTGGGTACTTTTGGGCCTTTTTGAACTGATTTTCAATTTTCTGGGTCATATTGGGCCTTATTTTTTTACTGGTTTCTTTTTGTTTTATCAGCCCAACCTTTTGTTTGTTAGGTTTTCCTTCTTTGACGTCTTTCTTTTCTTTCCTTTCACGACTTCACCACCTCTGTTACAATTACTCACCAGCTTCGACTTTTCCTATTTAGGTCGTTTATGAACACTTTTCCTATTTCATTTTGTGAAACTCGTTTAAGTTAGTGTTTTGCTGTTGAAACTATATCTTTTATTAATGCAAATTATATGTTCACTAAAAATAGGGAACTATATATATATATTATAATACATAATTCTACGAAATATTATATGAACCGTTATTTTTGGACCGCTATACCACCGATTTAACCCCGTTATTTCAAATACCGGTCCCGGCCGTTATATGATATTTTCACCGTTATAACAGCATAGGTTTTACAATACAATAGCTACTTGAATGCCATAACATGTACAGAAAGTAGGAAAAACGTCTTTATATTTAAGACCCACGAATCAGAATCAAAATCAAATTTGTATAAGTATCTCTCCTTGTGGAAGAAAGGGAGTAGTAATAAGCTATATATATGGAAGTAAGAATATGGCAGTTACTTATTCCATTTGCCGTATATAAATATTATATACTTCAAAAAAAAAAGAATATGGCAGTTATTCATAAATTCTCATCAAGAATCAGTTAGATCTTACATACGCATAACGACAAGAATACGAGTTTATGGGCTTGTTTGGAACACCCGGAGGCTCACAAAGCCTTGGGTTGACCTGGGGAAAAGTCAACAGCGTCGGTTTTGGAAAAATATACACCTTTCCAAGTGGAAACAGTGTTTTGAGCATAATGCAGGGCTATTCTTAGGGCCGGCGTGATTTTTGGCCAAATTCCATCGTTTCATGGGTCAAAAATCGACATTTCCTGTGGCGTACTGGTTAAGGCTTGTGGGGGATGAGGCTAGATAACCCATCTACCCCAGGTTCGAATCCAGGCACAAACAACTTGTGGCCACTGGAGAATTATCTCAGGGCTGCATGCTTTAGCAGTCTTAAAATTGTCAGGGATTAGTCTAGGCAACTGCCTAGGATACCCTTCCCAAAAAAAAAAATCGACATTTCTAAATTTCTTCCAAAGTTTAGAATTTAAAAATAAAGGATTATCTTTTACCTTCTTCCTAGGATTTTTTTATTTTGTTTCCTTATCTTTTAGGATTAGTATGCTATTAAATATGGTGTTTTTCTTTCTTTTTGATAATTGTTTTGATTAATAAAGTTTGGAGTTGTTTTGAATTATCTCTCGATTCATTTTTTCCAGCATTCTATTGAATCAACGAACTGTGAGTGAAACATTCGATTCGCTTTGGTGTTCTGTTGAATCAACCAGAATTTATCATTCAAGCTGCATCACATACATTATGAATCACAATCACTTTAATACTGCCTAAAATAGTTATACCCTGTGAAAAAAGTGTGCTTTACAACATGCGATTTCGCTACTACCACTGAAGATATATACAGCAAGTGTTTACTGTCTATTTTCACTAAGCATGTTTCAAGATGATTAAGGGGCTGTTTGGTTGGTTTTCCATTAAAGTTGTCTGTGGATAAATCTGTCTGTATGGATTGGGAAGGTTTTTGTTTGGGGGGGTTTTTTCATAAGATGGAAGGAGCGTGATTTTTTGTTGGGAGAGACAGGTTTGGAAAAAACATGATTTTCTGCATAAAGCTCTTCCTTAAAAGCTTACTGAATAAGCCACTTTCTATATTATTAAGCCACTACCAAACAGTCATGTATAGCTGACTGAATAAGCTGTTAGTCCCATTAAGCTTATTAAGCTGCTAACAAGCAGGCCCTAAAACACACAATAATACATAGTGCAGATTTAGGATTAAAATTTTCATCTTGGATTAAAGAAACCTTGCCTGCAACTTGTTGGAACCAAATAGAAATAAGTTCAAATTATGAATCTTATGGCACCGAAAACCTCAGCTTATACTTGATAACTGTAATTTTATGTTCAAGAACTCTAAAGTATCTTCAGTAATACTTTTGTTAGATAGGTTAATGTAACAATCTAACATCTTTTGACTTGAATCATCACCACTTTTATCAATTTTACCTAAAAAGAAACTATTCACATGAAAATATGACATTTCCCTTTTCTTAAATGTCTGCAAAGTTTATGATATTTCTATTTTTGGAAAGTTTTCAAGTTACATTCCCTTATTCACATCAGCGTTATTATTCAAAAAGTTGATACTACCAGCATCATCCCAACATTTTCTTATAAAAAAAACCAAACAAAACAAACCTAATATATCTCACTCAAAAGGGGTAGGGGTGGGATCTCTCCAAAGGATAGAGCGGTTGTTTCCGTGGAGACCCTATATATGTTTTTATTATTTAAAGATATTTTTAGACGATTGACGGAAGGATTATGTCCATTTAAAAGTTCCAATTTTTGTATGGATGGTCTACTCTTTTGGCCATATGGTACTAACCAACTCTCTTAAAAATGGTGGTTGGTGGTTCTCTCTTGGACACTCACTAACAACAGTTGTTAATTTTCGTGGAAACTCAATTTGATAATTAGGGTTTAGGGGGCGTCTGAATGTGCATTTTAAATTGACTATTAGCATTTAGGATTGTAATTTGCAATAATAAATTTTGACACTTTGGGTAAACAAATTATGATTATGTTATCAAGATAAATGTTTATCTCAATCTGGTTCTTCAGTCGTATAAATTCCTAATCATCTTGAGAAACACATCCAAACACACTGTGTAAAGTCTAATTGTTAGGTAGTTGTTGAATGTCTTGGTGCAGGATGATTAAGTGGTCTGAATGATTAAGAGGCTCTTATGATATATAATGCAAAATGAAATATAATTGTTTGGTAGACAAACTTTTATTTTACTAAACAAGATTCACCTCTTAGGGGTTGTTTCACTTGTTTGGCGGTTGTTGAATGGTTTTGATACAGAATGATTAAATGGTCAGAATGATTACAATATAGTGCAAAATGAAATATAATTGTTTGGTAATGTTCATGATGTAATTAGGGCTTTTAATGGTTAAGGGAGGTCCAGGATACAAAATGATTCAATAGTTTTGGAACTACTAAAAGATAGACTATTTTTCTGCCAAACAGGATTCACCTCTTAGAGATTCAGAGGCTACCTCTTAATGGAACTGTTAAGACGTAAACAAACAGCCCCTTAGCTAATGGAATTATTAAGAGGTAAACAATCAAACATCCAGCTTGCCCTAACAAAAAACTCGCATAATTCAAAATCAGTCAATCAAATGATTCAAAATCGCCAACAATTTCCAACATTCGAGCCAATCCAAACATATGCTGTGTTTTTAACTAACAAAGTATAAACTAGTAATGAATTTTAAGTTTGAATTTCATGAGCAAGTAAACAATCTGTAACGAAATCAATTTAAGACATTGTTACCTCTGTTCTAACAATCCAAGATGGCTTGGGGACTGATAGCAGAGGTGGTGATGGTGATGGTGATGGTGATAGTGGTGGGAGATTGTGAGCGTCTGGAGATGGTGAACCGTTGGTGGCCTCGAATCTTACAATCGCCGGCCTCAAGAAATTCGATACTGCTCCCATGGAGGTTATCATTTTTCACCCACTTTTGAATCGAAACTGTTGTAATCCTATTCTATATACATATGTCCCATAATTAAACAAATATAAATGTTAGCATCCCCCAATTAAAATAGAAATTAGATACGATGTAAAATAAAAAACTCTTTCTTTTATCTAACATATATTTTTTTATTTATTTCAAACAAAATCCATTGAACATAAATAAGTTGAGAAGGATAAAAATGAATCCCCACTCTTAAATGTATGTTAGAATGAGATACATCAACATACATTAGATCAATTCTAACATGATTTATGGATGGGTATTGAGATTAAAGATGATCAACGGTTCAATCTGTTGTTATACTTCTGACTTTAGCTCTCATTCTCACACGATTTTTCGCTAAAACATTCCATCCGTATTGGATTTATCTGAACGAATGCATTTGAATAATTCAATTGATTATTGTATTTGGTACACATACATGATTAGATAGGATATGGATAGGATAAAAAGATGGAACTGGGTGAGATTGGACTGAATTAAGCAAGTGTATGTCTGGTGTTTGGTACAATTAGGGTCGGAGAAAATATAACTGTTTTGTTGTAACCGGAGGCACAAGATCTTATGAGAAAGAGAGTTAAGTTAAGAAGCGTAAGAAGAGATCCGGATGCTTGACCATCTTTAATCTCAAACTCACCCATTAATTGCATTTGATACGTTGATTGATCCGGTGAATTTTGGTGTGTCTCATCATGACATGCAACCAAGGGTGGAGATCCATTTTTACGCTTCTCATCTTAACTCTCCTTTTCACCAGAACCCAACCTTGTAACTGAAAGTCTTCTATTTATCAACATATATTTTTGAGTAAACTACGATTTCGTCCCTATGATTTGATGTTTATAACAATTTTCGTCCCTAGTCTTTAAAATCAAAATCTGCTTTTTTCGTCCTTATGGTTTACATTTTCTTCTATTTTTGTCTCTCGATCCAACTATGTTAAATATAGGCGCTAAAATTTCAAAAATTGATTTAAGAAATTACATATTTAGTTCTTATGGTATATAGGGTTTTAATATTTATTGTTAAATTTCATTTATTACTTGTTCTTCTTTATTACTATTTTAATACTACATATATATATATACATACATTTTTAATTTAAACATTAAACAAATTTAATTAATTAATAATAAATAAAGTTTAAATGAAAACATAGAATAGTAGGCGTAAGGTACACTTAATAAAAATAAAAACCGGTTGGTATAAAATAAAACTAGTTTTTTTCTCGAATCCCATTAAATTTTTTCAAATAGTAATTTAAAATAAATAAAATTCTTACAAAATCAATAAATAAAAAATTATCAGTTTTTGAGATTTCAGTCTAAAACTTTGAAAAAAGTATATAATTTATTAATCAATAATAATAAGATTAAACTACAATTTTGGTCCCTGGCATTCACACCTTGCTTTGAAAATTGTTCTTAGGTGTCAATAACTACAACAAACATCTCACTATTTGCATTTTGTTTTGAAAATCGTCCCTCGACTTAACTCTTTAAAATTTTCCCATTAAGTTAGGGGTATTTTTGTCTTTTTACTTTTACACAAACAAGTTATACCATTTTCTTTAAACAATAAGACCAAATTGCAATTTATTCTAATTAATATTATTATTAATATATATATACACACACATTAGATACGCGCACAATCGCACACGATGACACATGGCCTTCTCCGACTTCTTTTCTCTGACACCCTCCTCCGGCGACACAAGAAACAGTAGGGACTATCACCGACGTCTTTTTACTTCTCAGTCACAAGACACAACAAGGACCATCAACGGCAGTCTCCTCCGGCACCCTCTTTCGGCGACCACAACACCACCTCCGTCACTCTCCAACCATCCCTGTCCCCCTCCCCTTTTCTTTCCGACGAGCACAACACCACCTCCTCCTCATTTGTTGTCAACCTTTGGCACCACCTACAATTCCGACCAACCACCATCCCAGCCCCCTTCTTCAACTAGGATGATCTCCCCCCACCCAATCTGATTATCGGCCATCACCCTACCCCTCCGTCCTGACAAACTCGTTCCACCTCCTCACTTTGTTTTCCGGCAAACCTCCTGCATCCACCTGCAACTCCGACCGACCACCGTCCCAGCCTCCCTCCTTCAACAAGGCAGTGATGTGGTTGAGAGAAACCAGTGAGATGGTGTGTAATGGTGTTGGCCGGAGATACGGAGTGGGAACCAATCCACATAGGGTGTTCAAGGTGGTGGTCGACAGCGAGGAAAGGTGTTACAAGAGGGAAAAAAAGGCAGGTGTAGAAGACAAAAAGGAAAGGACAAAACCAAGAAAAGGACAAAAAAGGTGTAAAAGGAGAAAAATACCCCTTACTTAATCGAGTTCTTAACGAAGTTAGCGATCAACGACTATTTTCAAAGCAAAATGCAAACATTAGGGATGTTTACTGTAGTTATTTGAAGCCTAGGGACCATTTTCAGAGCAAGGTATAAATGGCAGGGACCAAAGTTATAGTTTACTCTAATTTTAATGAAAGTATTCAATTTTTATTAGTTATAATACAACATAAATTATATTAATAAAATGAATAAATTTTTTAATATTTTTTATTTAATATTATATCGAAGTTTTCTTTTAAATCAATTATCTTTTACATTAACGAATGGTTTAAATCTGATGTTAATAAGTAAATCATATCTTATTGATAAGTAATGAAAAAAAATCTCTAAAATTATTGATAGGTAAATGATATCTTAATTTTTTTAAGTTTTAGGTTGATTAAAATTAATAGTTTCTATTTATTGATTTACTTGAAACTTTTTACTTTAAATCACCATATGAAGAAGTTTAATAGGGTTCGAGGGAAAAAAAAATTATCTTGTACCAACAGGTTGTTTTTTTTTATTTTATTAAATGCACTTTATTCCCACTATTCTGTATTTTCATTTAAACTTTGTTTTTTATTTATTAATCAAATTTGTTTAATATTTAAATCAAACACACACACACACACATATATGTATATATATTTAGGGGGCTCTTCAAAAGAGATCTAGGTTAATCATGATAACCATGAGATCCAATCTCAACCACATATCAAGGATAAATTAGGAAATTAACAATTTTGATAATTTTGAATTAAATTTCCAGTTAAAGGGCATATTAGGTATTTTAAAAAATTACTCTCTCTTTTCTCCGACTTCTGACTTCCGATGAACCTAATTCCGGCGAACTCAAAATAAAGACAGAATACACAATGTGGTACCATTGTTATAAAAATGTGATACCATTATTATAAAAAAATGTGATACCATTACGTACAAATGATCCTCGTGTGATACCCAAAATATATACATGATATGCTGTAATACCACTATGATACAGACCAAGATACCTAAAAAGTTGATATTGCAAAAAAAGATGCCTACAAATGACCCTCGATGTGATACCAACTGTGTATCTGATACACCGATACAACAAATTCTGATTAAGACTCACATCTGATACCGTCATACCACTGTGATACCCAGTGTGATACACTGTGATACCCACGGGATCATCGGCACCGGAGAAAGCGGAGGTCAACACCGGAGTTGCAATTTAGGTTTCTTCGAGATTTGGTTTCTAGTGAACCGGGGAGATCGGGGTCGTAGTACACCAACGAGATCTGGGTTACATCGTCAGCGTTACATCTCCGATGAGTTATGGGTTCCATCTTCGACGAGATCTGAAACCAGAAACGAAAACCTGGTTATTTTCCCAGTCAAATCGAAACCATATATGTGCGGATGGCATCAATTTCAACCTATAATATGGGTTATCTTCATTGTCAAACCGAAACTATATAATGGCTTCGAAACTGATACGATGGAGATTGGAGATGGAGTGTTCGTCCGGTGGTGGTGGTAGTTGTTCAGCAGAGTTGGATCGACGGTGGTGGTGGTGGTGGTGATATGGTGGAGGTTGGAGGCGGAGTGTTCGTCCGGAGATGATAATGAGAGAGAGAGAGACATGAACACGCCGACGTTAAAGCCGATGAAGAATCTTCCGGCGTAGGTGAAAGTTGGTGGCTGTCAGAGGTCGCTGGTCGGAAGTCGCTGGCCGGAGGATGGAGGCTGGATATATGAGTTGAGATATGAATGAGCTTGAGGAGGCACATAGGGTTTTATCAATTTGCCAAGATTACCATTTTACCCCCTTTGTGTTATTTAAGTAAATGTTATTAATTATTAAAATGATTGTTTAGGAATGGATAACATGATTATCAACATTTATAGAGTTCTCATTTGATTATGCCCCTATATATATATATATTGGAGATATCCATTACAAACCAAACAATTCGTACAAACCGTACAAACTCTATTCAACCAATCATTTTTTTAAAAAAATCACTTTTTCTTAATTATGGGGATTGATTAGTCAATAATATGTGAAAAATTTTCATCAAGAACACATGAGGGTTGATTAATCAAGAATATATGAAATAAGATTCATCAAAATGAGAAATACATGAAACAATTTCATTTTCATATAGAAACAAATATATATATGAAATAATTTCATGAAAAAAAGAATTATATGAAACAATTTCATCATATTAAACACTTTCATGAAGAAAAAAAAGTCATTCAAAAAACCAATGAAACCATGGAGTTTGTACAAATTGTTTGGTTTGTATTTGAAATCTCTCCTATATATTCAGTGGTGGATATAAGAATTTTGTCCACTGGGGTCCCATTAAGGTAGACTAAAGGCGCGTAAAGTCACCCGACATGTTTCGGGAATTTTTTCAAGTTTTTTAGTTGATTTCCAGGGATTTTCTTAGTATTTTTGTCGATTTTAAAGAACCTTCCTAGTGTTTTTGTGGATTTCGAAGGATTTTTTTCGTTTTTTTATGATTTCAAGAGACTTTTTTAGTGTTTTTGTCAATTGCGGGTAAGATGGGGTCCCTTGAATTTTTTTACTGGGGGTTAGAAAGGCTAAATTAAGTATTTTTGATATTTTTTACCCTATATAATTTTTTTAACATTCAGTGGGGTCCTTGGACTCCCCCTTTTGTACACTATCTCAGCCACTGTATATATTAGGGGTATTTATATATATATATATATGTATATATGTATATATATGTATATATATGTATATATATATATATATGTAGGATTGGGTTCACGTGAGACCAAGGGTATTTCGTGAGACCCGTAAGACCAATTTAGGTGCATTGATCAAGTTTATTAAGTAATAATCTGATGGTCAAGATCAAACACTAAATTTGAATGTGCAGGGGTATTTTAGACCATCTATTTTTTCCCTTTTCTTAACACTGGATAGAAAAACATCGCTCCTCATTCTATAACGTCGTGACCTCCATTGTTGAGCTCTACCTTCTTCCTCGATGAGCATCTCCTTCTTCCTCCAATAAGTCGTGATTGCGTTTGGCGTTGAATGTCTCTACTGGTGCAAGAATGTCTCCATTGATGTTGAATGTCTCTATTGAATGTCTGCTTCGATCTAGGGTTTACGATATTTCAATTTCAGGTAAAAAAATGTCTAATGAAGATGATCAACAAATTATCTCGAATGATGCTTTCAACAACGCACAAGGTAATCAAGGTCGTTAGTTTATTTTGAATTATTGTTTTTGTTGTGAAATTTCATTAACCAGATGCAAATATTTAAAACCTCTGGATGAATGTTTTACAATTGCAAAGCTAAACAAAATGTTAGTAACCAATAGGTTTTAGGTTCAAGTTCAAGAGGAATAAACAACCTAGATATTATATAGCTTTTTAATTGATTGCAATAGGAATATACGATCTGGATACTGTAAAGTTTTTCAAAGATTTCATAGGTGATTTCTATTTGATGAAATTTACTTTTTGTTTCATAATTTGTGATGAAAGAGTAATAATAGTATACTACAAAGTTATCTTTTGACGTATCCAATTTGATTCATTCTTATTGGTTTCCCATTTAGTTTATGTAGATACCACTAGCTATTTTAATGTAACTGTCCCTGCTTTTGGGGGAAATAAGAGACAAAAAAAATTCATCTTGAGAATAGAGTTCGATTAGCATTTCCATAATCTTTTCAATGATGAGTAACAACATCAGAATATATACACAAGGGTGCATGTCCAGTTTATGTAGATACTTAGTTTCATTTATGATTATTTGTGAAGTTTTGTTTGGTTCTTTCTCCTATATAACGGTCCGGACTTCTTTTTGTTAGGAAATGAATCAAAACAAATGTAAATGAGAAGACGCAAATTTCTATTTGCTAGGGGCTACCATTGTAGTTGTGTTTGTTTGCAAACTAAGTTATTTGTAAATCAGTTAGGCCCCTCATAGAAGAAAGTAACAGTGACTGCACACACTTGACTTAACCTTGGTACACCAACAACCTAATCTTGTAACATGCTTGTAAACTTTGATTAGAGACCTAAGCTAACCATATGGCCATTTCCTTGCATCCTAACCTTATCCAGATATGCAGGGCTAATCACTACCTGCATGATTAGTGGGAAGAATAATCATGAATGATGGTAATTTTATTTTTGAATCCAACGATGTCAATTACTTGCTTCATGTTATAATTGATAGGAGCTCACAATTACTGTTTTTCTCCTCTTCCTATATAAGATAGCAAAAACCTTACAAACTTCTTCCTAGGTGCACATACCAAAGTGTTAGTTTAGGGTGATGTCATGTTCATTTTCTTCAATAGTGGTTGATGTCATGTTCATTTTCTTCTTATTTCATTATATTAGTTATGGTATCCATCTCATGGTTCTTTCAAGATGATGTTCATGATTCTAAAATGGCATCCACATCAACAGAAGATGAACATTTATGGTAACAATCTCCTTCCTACTTTACTTCCTATTGGATTACTTACAAACCTTCACAACAAACTTATTGTGAAGGTTCAATTTATTTCAGTTAGACCAACTTACCTTTTATATGATTCATCATAAATATGTGTATGTAAGATATATGAAATGAACATCAGTTCAATTTGTTTCACTTGGACCAACTTACCTTTTATATCATTCACTGTATGAACCTTCACAACAAATTTCTTGTGAAGGTTGAGTTCACCCCAAGGTGTCCAAAACAAAAGGTTACGATAGGTAGTAACAAATACCTTATTTCCCACATAAGGCGTCTTCATTTCCATTTTGGTTTGCATTCTGTTAGATGCCACTTGACCTTTGCAATGACGATAGTAGTTATTATTGTTGTTGTTGTTCGACTACCTTTGGATAAATTATATAAGTCTCAACTCTGAAGTAATTACGACATTAACGAGCTACTAAAATTAAGTTACGACGGTGTCGCCTGTTTGGAGCGTACAATCATATAAATCATTTCACTTTCACCTTACATAACTGAACCTTCATGGCAACCTTGTTCTGATTTGTGAAGGTTTAGTTTTGTCAAGTAACCTTAAATTTTCATTTTAGTTTTCTCGTCTTTTTGAACCTTTGTGTATTAGTATGTAGTAAAATAGGTATTTCTCATAATCTTGGGAGCATCTACATGGTGGTCTTGAATTTCGTAAACCCATCATTGAGATTATAAACAAGATCAAACATAAGAAAACCATTCCGCAAGTTCGTGGAAGTCTGTCAGAAATGTTGGTAAGCTTTTATGCAACTTTAACTCTGAAAATAAATGTTTTTCTTGGTTTCCATGGGTTAGGTTCGCGTGAGACCGGGTTGTTTTCGTGAGATCACATTTTTACACTTGAAAACTTCACACAAAAACACTATGAAGGTAAAAAAAAGTCTGAACATTCACAACAAAAACATTGTGAAGGTTATCTTCAGAGTGTTTTGTTGTGAAGTTTCAAGTGTAAAAAAGTGGTCTCATGGTTTCCAATATAGCTATATATGATTGAAGATATAAACTATTTATTTAGCTTCACTTTTATAGCATAGTTTCTTCTAAAAACCATTATCTGTCTGATATTGATTATCTAAAGCCTGATGAAATGATAGATCTTCAAAAACAAGCTGGAAAACAAGCAAATGTGGAGGGCTAAGAGAATTTTTGTTGATTGCAGGGGAATTTATCATGAGATTTGAGACACATGGAAACGTGTTTTTGCACAAGGTCAAAGAATGAAAATTTTAGATTATGAAAACATTTAAGATTGGTTTTTGTTTGATATCATCAAATTATCATATTAACCTTTTGATATTTGTACCAACGCTCATATTAAATGTTGATATCAAAGTACTTTTAGAATGGAAAATATGTAATCAAACGTTGTATTGAACCACAATTGAATAAATCTTCACATGAAGTATTGTGTGAAGCTTAACACATTGTTTTGAGGTACTATATATGAATGTTTAGTATATTGGTTGATGTTTGTTATCGGTTTAAGTGTCTCAAAATGTACTTTATCTTCACGCTAAATGAATTATTCTAAATTACTTTTTTTGAAATCATTTTTTACGTTAACATAAATTGAACAAACCTTCAAGGGAAACTCACTATGCAGGTTGAGTTGATTGCTGCAAAAGTTCGTTTCCAGTTTGACTTTCAGTGCATCTTCAAACGATTTTTAACTATTATATCAATATCTCATTGATCCTAAATTATTTGTTTGTAATTGTTTTTTACCTTCACACAAATTGAATAAACCTTCACAACAAACTAATTGTGAAGGTAAATTCATTGTACTGAAAGTTTGTTTCTTATTTGACTTTTAACTACAATACATAACCTAATGAAACAAAAATATATTCAATATCAACATAAATCGGCCGAGAAAAATTACAATAACAAAACCAAATTTCAGAAGAATACGAGTGAAGTTTATTAGAATACTAGAAGGCAATATTCTTATGAATGTTTAACGATTTCTAGCATTCATTGTTTTTAAGACAGTTCCTAAAGTCATTATTACATGTGGTCGGTAACTTCTGCTATCCTCTTTGCCTTGCCTGTTGATTCTTCTCTACTGCTGACATAACACCTGCTTGTTCTGCAACATTTGTCTCATTATAAATAACATGCAACAAGAAAAAAAAACGAAATGAAGGTTATTTTGAATTTCACTTTAAAATGAACTCTTACATTCATAAATGTATATTGTGTAATAGATTACAACTTTGTTCATTTGATAAAATCGTACCTTTGTAGAAAGGTTGCTATGAAGGTTTGGTTTATGAAGTGAAAATGAAGTTAGATATTTATGTTGATACATTTCATTATATAATGAAAATAATGTGGATGTCCAAGTATCGGAGAATGGTTTATAATCTAAATTCATTCCACATTAAGTTGATAAAATGAACCTTCATAAAAAAACATGTTGTGAAGTTTCATTTTGGTCCGACACTAGGAATGATTCCATATTTTGCTACGTATTTCAACAATAAATTCATTGACTTCACCTACTACGTCAGAAACATAAATCTTATACTAACCACCACCAAAGTAAAACCAAGACCTTAAGCATGTTCTAAAGTAAAATTGAACAATTAAACAAACCTTCACAACCATGGAATATAACTTCACAAACAATAAAAAATTCACAAGAAAGAAAAAACAACGACTCGGAATAAAGAAATCTAACCTTTATTACATTTTTCAAATTCACAAGCATCATTTGAGATGTTATGCTATAATCTTCATTAGCCCTTATCTAACAAAAACAAAAACAAGTAAATTCTAGGTCAAGAAAATAGAAAACAAAAGATAAAGAGTAGGGGCTAAACAACCTTGTCTCACGAGAAAGAGGAACAAGACACAAAAGATAAGATGACATACATTAAGGACTAGCTTCTTCTCTGGACATTGTTTCATTCATTTCTTTAGAAGGATCATCTGATTCTGAACTAGGAATTGATATAAACGGCACAATGTATTATAAAAACTTAATCAAATAAAATAACAAATAATAAGAAGGTAAGATTAGTTATTCCCAGATGAAATCAAGAGAACCTTCACAGTTAGTTTGTTGTAAAGGTCAATTTAATGGCTAATACCTCTCTCATTAAATTCATTTGATTCAGGTACTTCATCATCTGAAAAAAGTTCTTCTTTATCTGAATCAAGTTCTTCTTCATCTTCTCCATTTGTTGTCTGTGTTTGATTTAAGTCAATTGACTTCAAATCTTCATCTATCTGCGTACCTTGGGTTTTTTCTTCACCTTGAGGTAAAAGACAAAAAAAAAAGGAACAAATGAAACTAAATTGATGCACTAAACAGAGTTTGTACACATATTGAAAACAAACATCCAATAACTTTATATTAACAATTAATGTGATGTAAAAGTTGGTTGAATTACCTTCTTGTACGGTATTTGTATCCTGGTCTCCTTGGGGTAGTGCTTTCTTTAAAGAATTTTTATAATTCGAAACAAAACTTTTTGTCATATGCGTACTTTTTCTCAGCATTTTAATGTGTCTGTTGAAACATAAAAGTAGAAGTCATCACTTTTTAATGGGACCCCTCTAACGATAGTTAGGACCATGAACCAAATCCAAAGCAAAATTGAAAACTATATGAAATAATTTGTAACTTTAATACTATGAGAACGACATTTTTACACTTGAAACTTCACAGCAAATCAATTTGAAGGTAAAAAAAATTAAAACTCTTCACAACATAAACACTACGAATGTTACCTTCATAGTGTTTTGTTGTGAAGTTTCAAGTGTAAAAAAAATGGTGTCACGGAAACATGATTTTTTTTTACCTTCACAGTGATTTGTTGTGAAGTTTCAATTGTAAATAGGTGGTCTCGTGGGTCTCATGAAAACAAACTGGTCTCACGAGATCCCAAGTCATAAGAACTAAATCCAGAGTATCCTTAGATTTATATGTTGTTGTTCATGCTCTAGTTATGAATGACTAGCTTCTAGGTACCATTTCTACTTGCTTGGAGGTCCCCTAAAATTGCAAGTATGTACTTGACTCCTTTGGTTTACCCACTTTTGGGCTCAATTGATTGTAAGAATGCCATAAACTCAACAAATGCATCCAACAATAACAAAAGATTATACTTATTTCAACATCAGCGAAGAACGGATTGATTTCATTAATGAATATGAGCAAGCAGAACACATTTTCTGGTTAGGTATAACTTGTGACATAGCAAGTTGTTGGGGGTTTGATAACTTATGTTAGATTGTTAACACATGATTGTTAGCCATCGTGTAAACATAAGCTCCTGCTGTAAAGTGGAGCTGATTGCAATTTTTCAGTTTATGTAATGTATGAAAGTTCAAAGTTTTAGATACTATACTATTTTGACACATGTACTAATTTAAATGACAATTGACCAACACAAGTGAATTAGGGGGAATGGACTGTGATTTTAACTATTTGGAATGCATATTAGCTTTGTTTAGTGATATGATAAATGGTGTGAAGTTTTAGAAAATCAATAGAATATCAATATAAGAGAAGACAGAAAAGAAGCTTGAACTTCAAATCCATAACTATATAACATAAATATGAAATTAGGGTTTAAACTTCAAATCCATTAGAACCCAAAGAAGAACACGATTTCATAAAAAACCCTAAAATTACATAAATCATGGTTCAATCGATGAACATTATGACACCAAACCACAGATAGAAGACAAAAATGAAGCTTAAACTTCACATATATAAAACTAGGGTTTAAACTTTCACAATCATTAGAACATAAAGAAGAACATAAATTCATAAACAAAACCTAATTTTAGGGACTTACATTAACCACCGATAAAAGTTCAGGTTCAATCGAGAATCAGAGATCGATCGTGAACTTCAATTTCGCCATGAGTTTACTGGATTTCTACGAGCGAGGGAAGATGAAGCCGTGCGTGAAATGTAATTTGATGAAGCATGTGCGTGAAATGTAATTTTGACTTTCATAGAGTCCTTTTGAACTTTCATAAATGCCACGGGACTTCAACATAATTACACAACTGCCACCGTGTAATTTAAAACCATTGATCACTTTGATGATCTGATCCAAAGGCTAAGAATAGGTCTTATGGATCTTACCAAAATCACTTGGTCTCACGTGATCCCAAGTCTATATATGTATATATATATATATATATATATATATTAGGGACGGGTTCATACGAGAACGCTAACTATTTACGAGAATACGAGAAACTTTTTTCATGTACAAAATCATATGCGATTTTGCACTAACTGGAGCGGGCGACTTAAGTCGCATGCGAAAAGTCGGCCGGATCATGTATGATTTTGTACAAAATCATATATAATTTGTACATGAAAAAAGTTTCTCGTATTCTCGTAAAAAGTTAACATACTCGTTTAAACCTTCCTCATATATATTATGTGTGTGTATATAGTATTAAAGTATAATAAATAAAGAAAAAGTAATAAATGAAATTTAAGAATGAATATTTAATACTCCATACACAATAAGGATTAAATATGTAATTTCTCAAATTGCCTTTTTTTAACGCCTATTTTAAAGGTGTTGGATGGAGGGATGAAAATAGAAGCAAAATGGAAACCATTGGAACGAAAAAAAAAATTCAAAGACCACGGACGAAAATCATTATACACATCAAACCATAAGCACGAAAATTGTAGTTCACTCTATATTTTTTATTTATTTTGAACAATATTAAATAAATAGTAAAGGGGGGTTGGATTGATCACCATCGGGACAAGGATTTGAAAAAAATTAACTTACTCCAATCCAAACAAAAGTATGAACACGCCTAACCAAATCATGCAGGTTGGGTTAGGTTTGATGCAGGTTGAGTTGGTCGAGTTGAAACTTTATTATATCATTTTATAAAATAACTAAGTGATTGTGTTTAAATAAAGTAAAATCAAAGTTGAAAACAGACAAAGAAAGGTTACAATTACATAACAGAATGAATATAATTAGGAATAGAACTAATTGTGTTTAAATGGTTGAAATGGTGATATAGTTATCAATAGAGATAATTATGGGTTTGTCTTTGTCTGATGTCTAATGTACATATATTAATTAAGAACTTAACAATCATATTAAATTCATGATATAAAAAGGGGAATTTAATTATTTTGACTATTTTAGAAAATCAATTTACCAAAATAACCATTTTCTTTCTCATTTTACTGAGATGACCAAAACCTATTCGAAATACATATCGAAATACATATCAGATCGAGTGGATTTGCGATACAACCAAAACGACGTCGTTTTGGCCCGTTTTAAGCTGTCTAGAGACCATATATGATACCTTTGCCAAACCGTATAAATACCTCCGCCAAATTTGGCAAAGGTGCCCAAAACGACGTCGTTTTGGGCCGTTTTTTATTTCAGAAACCTTAAAAAGAACCCTAAATTTTCTTATAACACACGCCCTCATCCAAAATATTTCAACTTAGCGGCTGGAGCATTCATCTTCTTTTTCTCTTCTTGCTTTCAATTATTTAAGTTGTGTTGCTTTCATCCAAAAAGAACCCCCTTACTTCGAAGTTGTCATTTGCAAAGCTGAGTAAATTTTAGGGTTCTTTGGAATAAAAATTTAGGGTTCTTTTTAGGGTTTCTGGAATAAAAAACGGCCCAAAACGACGTCGTTTTGGGCACCTTTGCCAAATTTGGCGGAGGTATTTATACGGATTGGCAAAGGTATCTTATACGGTCTCTAGACGGCTTAAAACGGGCCAAAACGACGTTGTTTTGGCACCTTTGCCAAATTTGGCGTTGGTTTTAAAAATTTGGCGGAGGTTTTAAGCCAAAACGACGTCGTTTTGGTGGTATTGCAAACCCACTCGATCTGTTATGTATTTCGAATAGGTTTTGGTCATTTCAGTAAACTCAGAAAGAAATTGGTCATTTTGGTAAATGGGTTTTCAATTTTGGTCATTTTAATTAAATTCCCTATAAAAAGACATCGAGTTTATTGGTCATTTTGGTAAATGGACCTAAACTAATTCCAACTCATTACCTATAGCTTGAAATTTTTACAACTAAATTAAAGTATCAAGTGGCTTTGTGTTGGGTTATTTCCGGTTGGACTGGTCGGTTTTCTGTGCACCCTCAAATAGTACCATATCTTTATTTATTACTCCCTCCGTTTATTATTCTGTAGGCCCCGAAATAAAATGTCCACAATAAAAAAGACATTCAGTTTTAAACATGCACAATTATTACACTTTTTAGTTAATAAAATAACAAATTTACCACTTAATTAACTTATCTATTTTCACAACTCTTTAAATATATGTGTATTAATTAATGATATACTTGAAAATTTATCTATTTTGAAACTAGACAGTTATTTTGAGACATATATATATATATATATATGAAAATTTCGACACTTATTTTGTGATGCATGAAGTACTAATTAAAGAACATTTTACCAAACGTTAATCGGGTAAGCCTTTACCGGGTCATTTACCCTACCAAATGAGCATGTGTTACAACCTAATTCAAGACGCACGATCTCCAAGATCATAAAGGAAAGGCTGAAAAAATTGAGCACCTTTTCTGCATACTCTAAAACGGTAACCATATAAGCATACAAAATAAAGGTAACCTCTACGACATGACCCATTAACTACTCCTACACATTTCTCATAACTTTCCACTTCAACACTTTTAACATAATTTCTTGAAACTAACACTTCATACATGCAAAATAAGGGACCCATACTTTATTATGATGTTATGACATACTGGAATAAAAGTACAACAGTTGATGCGGCTAAACGGTTAGAGGAGTGCATGTTCGTATTAACAATGACCTTGTCTGCAAGGTCAGGGATAAAAAAACATCTAGGATCTCATCCCGGTTCTCCCAAGTGGCTTCTAATATGTCGTACGTATTGCTCCTTGACTATGGTGGCACCCATATATGGGTTTGATCAGGGGTGTATTTAGTCAGGGGCATGTTGTCATGTGGCGTCAACGACTTGTGGTACTCGATCATCAAGAATTGAGTGGGTTTGAAACGGTGCCCTAGATAGAACTTCTCGAGACATCAAAAACATAACACTTGTGCCTTTTGACGTTGCATTTCTTTCGGCCTAAGACGCTTGACTGGTAAAATGTTAGTGTATATGCCCAAAAGTCAATCATTAGATGATTATGTTTGGACATTTTGTCGTGATTATTAATTAATGAAAGGCATTGCCTAATTATTATGTTTATGTATTATTCTGCGTTATACCTATACGTTATAATGTATTCTAAAATGTCCAAAGTCAAGTATTAAATTTTGGTTTAGGTTAAATTAGTACAATACGACTAGTATATGCAGGGATTCATATAGAGATACAGAATCCACATATGGGTACGAGATTCGTGACTCGCTATGAGAACATTTCATTAGATGTCATATGGGTGTCACAGACGTTTCTCATGTGGTCATTGTACGGTTAGTCCTTTGACCGGAGATCATGGAGTTTGCGTTGAGTGAGTCGTGTACTTTGATAACCGATTCCATTCATTCTGTAACTGGGTAACAGATCTGTTGTTTGGTATATCATATATCACTTTGTAGTACTTCATGGATCAAGATAGGATTTGTTCCACTTGTATGACGAGAGTGATATCCCTTGGTACCTCGATTGAATAGTACTGAAGACATGCATACATGATCGGATGGTCAAAATAGTACTAAGGAAGTGCATACATGGATCAAGATAGGATTTGTTCCACTTGTATGATAAGAGTGATTCCGGAATCGAGAAACTAAGGATCAGACATAACGAATATTACACATCTACACGTCCTGTTCAATCTGGATATCTGAAAAAAGGAACATAAATGTGTACACTGGTAATGATCACACAGTTTGCTGATTAGCTGAATCACCAAACTTTATCATTTAGGTAACGATGATGTATTGCTAGATGTCTCTCTTTATTTATAATTATAAATAAAATTTATCATTATTGTCAGCATGATAAAATCCCAATGGGTCACACACGCAAAATGTATATATGAATAAGGGAAACCAATAATTAAATAAGGTATTTAATTGTTATATCTGATTTATAGAGATGGATTCGTATTTATTTGTTAGACAAAAGTGGATGGGACCTAACAAGTAGAAACTTCTTGAGTCTTTTATACATTGTGTAAAGAAAAAGAAAAGGAAAATAAGACATGGGATTTCTTAATATTCGTGCCACTCTTCCTACCATATGCCTATGAGATAGATATTGTCATTTCACATGTACAACATAGATAGAAGCCTTGAGAAAGGCTGGTGGTTTTCATCTAAGAAAAAGGATTGCTAAGAATAGTTCATATGATCCTCTCCCTCCCCAGGGGCGAACCCACCCTATGGGAAGGGGGGTTCCGTGGTACCGCTCAACCGTGTTCCGTAAGGGTAAAAAAATCATGTTTCGTAAGTTTTACATTAGGTGCACCCGCTAAACTTTTGATATTTCAAGGGTTAAAGGAGCACTACTTTAAAAAATCTCTCGTAATCAACCAAAAACCTTAAAAAAATCACTCGAAATCAACCAAAAACCTTAAAAAAATCCATCGAAATCAACCGAAAAACTTAAAAAATTCCCCAAACGGGGAATTCGGCTAAAAAATCTCTCGAAATCAACCGAAAAATACATCAAACAGCCTTGCGGACATTTGATACAATTTAAGGGTGCACCCGCTCGGGAAAAATCATGGGTCCGCCGCTGTCCCTCTCTATATTCCCAGATACTATTCGTCCTTCCCTCAAAGGAGTTAGAGACGATGCCTAGCATTCTGGAATGAAGAATAACTTCTTTCTTGATGTAGAACGATAAAAGGATTCAGGACATTTGCGTGGATACCATGGAGGCAATGAGTTGTGTTCATTGCTAGATTCATATACGATATAAAAGAGTTGCTATTCGCAACTGGTAAAATTTTGAAACACCCATCCTACCCCGTTTTTATGGATCTTTGGAAGGATACGGTTATTTTCCGCTGAGTGTACGACTCCCATATCCCAATAGTGGTACCGGTTCCTCTTACGAAACTCTAGGATGGTTTACCTGGAAATATATATGTTGTTTAAAATTGTTATTTACCATGATATATGATTCTGTTTCAAAATACATGTTTTTTATTTTAAATAAGTTGTTAAAGCATGAATCTTGTTTTTGATAACATACATGACTATAATTTTCAACATTGGGGTAAAAGAATCAAAATGCTTTTTGAAATAGTTTTGATATCTGGAGTTTGTGTTATCCGATAATATTATTGTTGAAAAATGATCTTATCCGATCATTATTGTTTTCATCCGATTTAGAAATCTAAATGAGTATAGGATTTTGATAATCATTTATGGCCAACATCCGAATTTTGAGAAATTCGTTTTTGAGAACAATCGAAATTGAACAGTCGGATTTGAATTTCGGATTTGACTTTTAGATTTTGACATATGAAATTATACATCCGATAATGACATCTGCTCAAACCATATTGATAGGCTGTCACAGTGGATGCATGCAGTAGTTTGAACAAGGTGGACTAGTGGTTTTCGTAAGTCGAAGGACCAAAATGAAGTTCCAAGCGGACACGGTCGTTCCTGAGGGCGTTCGAACCTGTGTCATCGCACCGGGCCTCCGAATTTTTTATAATCTATAGGTGGGATACTAATATAAATATCTAAAAGTCGATTAATTTAAACAAAGTAGCGTGTATTTTAGTTGGGTAGCGCGCAGGTCATCAACCATTGAATCCCAGGATCGAATCTCGGCAGTGACATTTTTTTATGGAGGGAGTTGTAAATTCCTATTTCAATACTTTCTTAATTATATAATCAAATAATTTTTTTTATGGAAGGAGTTTTAAATTCCTTTTTCAATACTTTTTTTATTATATAATTTTTTTATGGAAGGAGTTTTAAATTCCTATTTCAATACTTTGTTAATTATATAAATTTTTAAATCACGATAGCAACTTTTTTTTATTAAAGGATTTAAATTCTTATTTCAGTAATTTTTGATTATATAAATTTTTTAATTATATAAATTTCTTACCTTTTATTTATTAAACTTAACTTAATTTACAAATTTCAAAAAATAGACAATTAATTATATAAAAACTGTTCAAGATACTATATAATTTTTTTCAAATACTTTATTTTTAATTATTTGTTTATTGTTGATACGTTGTCTCATATTATTAATTTTAGTTCTTATAGACACTTTAAATTATGTCTTTTTCTTTATATATAATATTTAGTGTTGATGCCAAAAATTAAATTAACAAAGTCAACTTAACGTACTTTTGGATCTGATCGATTAAAAGAAGGATTCTCCCAACGAGCGTAAATAAAATGAAAAGAAAACAAGAGACAGGAGATTTGGTGACGCAGGAAAACCCTTGGACGAGAGAAAAAAGCGCGGACGATGGGTTTGTATCGTCGATGCACTATGGAAAAGTGACGCCAAGCAGGGGTGTCGTCCTTTAGAACTTTAGTCGTATGGTTACAAGTGAAAAGACAAATATAAAGACTAAGCTAGCATATGAGTTTCGTAGGATTATTGAGTGTCCTTTGACCTTGAGAGTGTGAGTGTAAATCTATCTGTTTGGGGGAGATTCTTCGTGTCCTTTTGATAACTCAAACCTTTGCCTTTATATCCGTGGTTACTTGTAACAGTCAATCGCCATTGATTGCCTCCATAAATGCTGTTGATGGTGTTTATGCGTAACTGCCCAACGATTATGTGGGGGAGATAACGGCTGATCGATGGAGGTAACGAATTTTGGTAGTAATGGTTTCGAGTCGAGCGTGTGTCGGACGTTAGAGGTTTCATCTGGGACTTCCGTTCGACTGCCGCTTCACAATTCGTAAAATATCTTTCGTCGCTTGTTCTATCCTATGGTCGAGAGTTTGTGCTCGACCTTTGTTTTCCTATGCTGCGGTCGATATGTAGGAGTCGTGGAGGATCATTGGTCAAACGTTTTTTGTCTGTTGTCGAGCCTTTTATTCGTCCATCGCTCCTTGGGGCTTTGGTTGACACCCGAGGGTCGTAGAATGTCTTTGGTCGGATGTTTTAGTCAACGATCGAGGGTTTGAGATTTTTGTCGAAACAGTTTGCCCCCAAATTCAAATTTCAAGCATCAACTTTATTTTTGAATTTCGTCGAGACACGTGTTGCTGGTCCGCTTAACGTGTTCGGGGGGGGGGGGGGAATGGAGTCGTTTGATTTTGGGCGGGAATAGTTAGGATCTAACTTATCCAATTAGCCTAGCTGACGAGGCGGAGGTTATCCGTTCGGGTGATGATGGCTTTTGATGATGTCACACGTACACACGAGCACGCGTGGGCAGCTGTCATGGACAGGTGTCGTTTATCTGACGGCTGCATGCGGAGGTGCACGGGACAGGTGTCGTCCCAGGGAGACGAAACGATGATTTGAGCGGGATTTTGGGGATATAAAAGGAGCTGATCGCCTTTTCATTTCTTCTTCCAGGCTTCTTTTCGAAAAACATTCTCTTCGAGACCTACAACTTCTCCTTTTTCTGGAAGAAATGTCGAACCCTCTGAGTACAATCCAGTCGGCAAGCGATCTTTGGAATTTCCTTGGTTTGGCTCAACCGGACAATGTCGAGGTGGTGAGTTCTGGAGATTTAATGGTGGATGAATGTCCAGCGGAGGCCTTCGTCCTCTACGAGTACCCTTTCACGATCGGTCTGAAATGGCCGTTTCCCCGTTGGCTCGGGATTTCCTGAGTCGCTTCGGCATTCCCCCATGGCAGATGATGCCTCCAGTTCTGGAGGGTGGTGATGATGATCGACCGTTTATCCTGTGATTGGGATCCTCCTTTCACCGTTTGCGAGCTCTTGATGGCGTACGTGGTGAAGGCGGATGCCTAGTTCCGATACAGTCCGTACGTCCGGGGCGGCAGGGATCGGGCGCTGATTTCTGGGACTGGGGTGAACAACCAAGGTTGGAGGGAGAGGTACGTGTGTTGTTACCCGCGACATCCTTCCGAGGGTGAGCAATGGGTTGTCCGTGGCTCGCCCAAACAAGGTAAGGATCCAAAACTTATGCTTTCGACTTTGGGTGGATTCCTGATGTTTGGTTGTTCCTTATGCAGCGGTGATGTACGAGCTCCTCCCTTCTCCTGATTCTGCATCGATAGTCGAGCGTTTCCAGAGAATCCCGGATCATGCGTTTCGAACGTCGGAGGACGAGGGAGACGATGATTCTGTTGAGGAGGGCGAAGACGTTGTCCTTGTCGGAACCTCCGAGTCTTCCCTTCATCCGGAAGAGGAGAGGACAAGTAATCATCTTCGTTTGCCTTTAATCCTTGTTTTCTTTCCTCTAACTTGTTAGTTCTTGGTTTTCTTAGTTTCAGAAGAAACGCGAGGCCCTTCGACTGGTCGTGGGATCCTCTATGCTCGGAGGAGTCTGAACAGGAGGGGGTCGCCGGGGACCGTCCCGAGGGAACTGTCTCCTAGATCCCTGATGAAGACTTTGAAGGAAGCTATGCCTTCGCATGTTTCTGTTTTTCCTCCGTCGCAAGGCTAGGGGAAAAGGCTGGTCGCTGGAACTTCCGTCGGTAACCCATTCCAGGTATTATTATCCAACGTTTTGTCCGATGGAGTCATGACTCCCATTTAGTGCGTCGTGCGACATGCGTTCGAGCGATCGTGCGTTCTTGTGATACTGACGCTAAGTGGTCTTTTGTTTTCAGGCCATACAGGCGTTGCTTGGCCAGGCGTTGCTTGGCCAGGCGATCGCCAGGGCAAGCCAAGCTGAAGGTGACAAGGGAGGCCCTTTTGGAGAAGACGAATGAGGCCGATGATCTGAAGATCCGAATGAGGCGAGCCCAAGGGTCTGCTGGACCGTCTTTTCATCCAGTCCCCCTGGCTTTCCGCCGCTTTAGCCCTGTTGTCCCTATCATCCCGCATGTGCACGCATGTAGAAATCATTTTTACGAGGATGGAAAGCTTTGTTATAAATCACCGTTCCAGGTTGTACGTTATTTGGGGATCCTGGTTGGGAGAATTTAGTGATGGTGATGTGCGGGCCTTCTTTTTCCTTTAGGGTGACCTGTTTCGGTTGCGCCTGTTTTTGTTCTTTTTTTTTGGTTTAGTAAAAGCTTTTTCTTTTTCTCTTGTCAGAAGTGTAGTTCGAATGATAATGAAAGGGAATTTTTCTTTAAGTTGATTTTTGGTGATCGATCACTGTTTATTTCTTTGGGGCGGTGCTCCTTTGGTATGTTTTCTGTCAATGCTATTTCCTCCTTTTGTTGTTTTTCTGTCAGACGCAGAGTAGGTTCTATCGCATGTTTGGAATCCTTATCCACCAGTCCGCTTATATACCGAAAATGCTTAGGTGATTAATATTGATAAAGAGCATTCGACTAGCAATCCCATGATCGGTCGAAGTTGGGATACAAGGAAAGATTCATTTCGTCCAAAGGATGATGATGAAGAAGTGCTGGGAGCTGAAATTCCCTATTTAAGTGCAATAGGCACATTATTGTACTTAGCACAATGTACTTGACCATATATTGCATTCTCAGTGAACTTGTTAGCTAGATTTAGATCGGCGCCAATGCAACAACATTGGAATGGTATCAAGAATATATTGCGATTCCTAAAAGGAACCATCAACATAGGCATGTTCCTTATCTACAAAGAGAAAAATGGGATTACATACCTATTAAAGGTATTAACAAAAAAGGCTTATCCCCTATAATAAAACCCCAAACGCTATATTTGTAGGCTTTGCTGATGCAGGGTATCTCTCTGACCCACACAAAGGTCGTTCTCAAACAGGATATGTTTTTTTCAATTGGGAACACTAAGATTTTTTAGAGATCTACGAAGCAAACCCATGTAGCTACTCCTTGAACCATTCAGAGATTATTGCTCTACATGGGCCGATTCAAGAATATAGATGGTTAAGGTTTGTCATTACACATATCAAAGGGGCTAGTGGTTTAAAGTTCAACCACTAAAACATCTATAGACATTGTTGATCCAACCTCCTTTAGAAATTTATGATGACCCTCTATACTTAGTGAAAAGTCTCAAGTTTAGTTTTCTGTTCACTTTCAGCGAGTCATCACTGACTGTGCTCAGTGATCGCTGGAACTACTCCATAACAGTCTTGGAACCTAAATGACCATGAAGACAAAACTCACAACAACGAAGCCTTCAACGAAGTCGAAGAATTGGCTGAAGATAGAGACATATCAGTTCATGATCTGAAGCGACTTTTAGATAACAAGACTGTCTACTACAAGTGTGAAATCTGAACAAGACTTAGTGATACCTGAAGAATCCTCAGTGAAGCTTCAGTATCAGTGATCAAATAAATCTTGCTCAACAAGATTAGTTCGTCTCATCCTGTATGCACAAAGGACAACCCCACAGACCTGTCAGGAAGGTACATGTACTAAGTTGATTTATTGCTCCCCACGTGCTTGCTAACCCTAAAAGTCAATTGTTCATATGCGGCTAAAAGCCTGCATAACCTAAGGACAAAGGACAAAGGACAAAGTCTTCAATAGAAGGTTGACACATGGATTGTTCCATCTGACTTGCATTTAATGCAGTAGGTATAAATAGATGAAGAAATCCTTTCTTCATAAGTATGCATCCATATCTTTCTCTTCTTGAATCCTCTCTTTATGTTCTCTCTATTCTTGTGCATAAACTTAGTGATTTTTAGATTGTTTAGAAAATGTTTTATTAACTTGTTCTTAGTCCGTAACAATCTGTAAATTTGTTTATGATTAATAAACATATTTAAAAAGTAAAAATTTGTGTTTTAATTCATCCCCCCCTCCCTTCTACAAATTTTAGGATAACTTTAACACTCTTGTAGACCCCTCTGGGACCAACATGCATATATGAAGATAATGTAGCTTGTATCGATCAAATGAAAGTTAGATATATCAAGGGTGATAATACAAAGCATATTTGGCCAAACTTTTTTTTTCTATAATCAGCAACAACAGACTCTCGTTAAGATTCAAGTGAATCAAGTAAGGTCTGAGGCGAATGTGGCTGATTTGTTTACCAAATCACTTCCTAAAGCCACATTTGAGAAACATGTGGAAAGCATTTGAATGCGGAGACTATCCAAGCTCCTTTGATTAATGTAAGTATTAGGGGGAATAGTGAGCATGGGTCGGATCAGATCGGTTCGGGGGAGAAAATGGAAAACCCGATCGGGTTTTGGGTAGGAATTAGAATCCCTGAATGTTGTAATCGGCTGAATCGGATTTTTGGTGTCGGGTCTAGTCGGGTTTCGGGTAGGATCGGTTCGGATTTCGGGTAAATCCGAAGAGAATTTAGCATATATAAATATAATGTTAATTTTAATTTTCAAGCACAAGGCTTCCTCTCCTTTCTAATTTGCAATTTAAGTTTTCCACATTTATCATATATAAAGATAATAGCAATACAAATTATAAAATAGACTAAACAATGATAAAAAATAGCATTAAATTGTTTAGGAAATAATAAAAAAATTGAATTTATATTCACTTATTAAGAATTCGGGTTTCGGGTCGGATCGGGTGCCAAAGATTAAAACCCTACCCGAACCTATATACCCGACCAAAATTTCGGACTTTGGGTATTGGGTACGGGGTGTTCGGGGCTTTTTTCGGGTCGGTTTTCGGGTACGGTCGGGTTTTGCTCACCTCTAGATGAAAGGGGGAGTCTATTGTACATGTGATATTGGTATCTTGTACTCTTTCCTTCACCCAAGGTTTTGTTTTTCCCATTGGGGTTTTGTTCTTTAGTATAAGGTTTTGGTGAGGCAACATCTAGTTTTCTTAACTCATATGCTTGATGTATCAATTTGAGGGAATACTAAATTAAAGGAAAAGTAAAAGTAAACAGGTGAGTTGTACTCTTTCCTTTGTCCTATTTTTTTTTCTGGGTTTTTATTTTGACATAAGGTTTTAACGAGGCAACAATACTGGCCCATCACTCCTTTGACTCCGCACAAGGGAGAGTTTTGAAGGATAATCGTGCCATCGTCAAAAGGATATGATGATAATGATAAAGGTAGAGATAGAGATATATAGAGATAGAGATAAACATATTAGAGTTAGATTAGAATTATGTATCTCATGGTTTTCTCTTTGTAACCCGTCCCTATTTAAAGGACTTATGATTAATGAGAATTTACTGCTTCTCGATTTTTCATGTCGGTTGTTCTACATCACATATTAAACTATAGTGATTGTTTTAAATATACTATGAAATGTTAAAATTTATTAGTTTTAAATGTCCTTTTTGGTCATTTTACATTTTTCAACTAATTTATCAACTAGTTTTAGTCAAATGTATTTAGTTCATCATCTTATCTTATCAGCCACCAATAATCTTATCAACTAGTCTGTAAAACATAGCCTAGATACTCTTTTGATTGAAAACTTTTAACACAATTAAAAGGATCAATGCATTATCTATACTTCTTTAATATGTATCTAAAAGAAAAAACTCTTAATGACAAGTATTTAAGCATCCAGTACAACCAATTAATCATAAAACTCAAAAATTTATTAATTACAAATTATTATGCATGACATACAAGCTGTTAATGCAAAAATTTATAACTAGAAAGTTTGCAGCTCCTGTAAACTTCTTGTATCATGTTTCTAGCTCTCCCCTTCTCTTCTTGAAAAGCTGATTTTTCATCTGCCATTTCAAACACCATTTTAAACACTGTATCCCATGATATTGAAATTTCAAAGACAACGATATGAATTCTCCATCTCTATCTCCCACTTCCTATTTGAATGAGTTCCTTGGTCCCTCTAAAACCCTAGAGTTTACTCTCCAAGACAAGGAATGTTTCAATATGTTCTTTAACAAAGTATATTTCTTGAACGAAGTTGGTATTCTTGATTTGTGATTTCTTCTAGCTATTTTGATTTTTTCTCCACCTCTCCCCTGGTGTTTGAAGATTCAATAATCTCTATATGAAACTTTCCTATGCAGGTCTAACCGGTGATGAGATCAACCTTCAAATAGAAGAGGTATTGAAAGGTTAACCGCCAAAAGATGTGTTAAATCCTTAGATTCCAAATTTATAGAAAAGATAAGCAAAGCTAGAGTTGTGCATTTTCTCTGGTTGCCTATTTTTATGGATAATTGTATGCCTTTTTCCTGTTGTAGTGTGACCTCTTTAAAGAACAAAAATGCTATTTGAAGCCACAAGTGTTTAAGTATCTTAAGATAATCAACAACAACATCGCATGTAGTGAGAAAAATGTACTAATACCTTTTGTCAACATTTACCTTTATATATTTCTATTAACTTCTTGAATTCTTAAGGACCTCTCTTTTATTTTGCATAATCCCAATGGCTTAACCAGATACATCCTTGGATCCAGATGTGCCCCATACAAATGAAGTTGGTGGACATTGTACAAGACTGATAACTAGAAGTAACAAGAAGAAATTTAAGGTATTATTTAAAACCACTGAATCAACATTATAGTGAGTTCCATATCTACAACCTTCATTTATCCAGGTAACCATTTAGTTATAGACAGAGAGACCAAAGAGAATGTGTAACACAATGAAAGAAGTGCTGACAAAAACAAGCCACACTTATTAATGGGATATATTTGTTTTATCTTCTTTAATGGGGTTAAGCAGTGTATTTAGACTAAGTGAACTTTCTTTATGCCCTATGGCATGTATCTTCATATTTATAGTAGCATCACATTTGAATAACATGAACCAAGATCTACTGGGGTGGGATAGGGGTGGACTAGGCAAAATCAATTTCAATAGGTAATCCGGACATACTATTTGTTTTGTTTTGTAGGTTTCTATTAATTGTTAACCTTCCATTTGATGTGTTTTTTTTAATATATCTTGACTTTAGTGATGTTGAAGTGAATGGTTCCTAGGTGATTCAGAACCAAAATCATATTTTTTGTCATGTGAGTATCTTTCGAATCCGGCCACTAATCTATTAATCTATCTACACCTTACAAAAGGTCTTTTGTGAAGGGTTTTACAAGTTTGCTTTAAAAGATTTGAAGTTAGACTAATTAGTTTTGGAAGAAGGTTTTATTTAGGTTGCAAGGTACTTTAGACTAAACATTGGCAACATAATTGTTAAGGTAAAAAATGGTGTTTAATCCCAATTTATTAGACTTCTTTAGCAAATTGTGATCATTATTAGATTTGACATTGTAGCTTGGTATTTAGATAAAGAGTGGTTAAATTTGTAGTCAAATTTATACCAAGTTTGAAAAACTAGCGAATCCTTGAAAGTTAAATGGTGGAAATGCTTTCATGATTGTTATATTGACATGAAATTAGGTATTGTTGTTCTTTTGTTTCAGTTCTAGTTTAACAAGTTTGCTGCTTAACTGTTATAATCTCGCGAGAGTAAGTCTTTTGATTTGGTTTAACAAGTTTGGTATTCAACTTCTACAAGCATGTGGCTAGTTTTACATCTGAGATACAACCCTCACAAGACAAAACACTCTACTACATAGAGTTGTGAATAACATTCATTGTAGGCAACAATAGGAGTCTCCAAGGATGATTTGTTAAAACTCAGAAGTCCTAAAGAAGCCATTTCGTAAACAAATATTGTAACAATACTTTCTACATGTTCTATTGATCATTATGCCTCAATTTGAATTTTCAAATTGATGTATAACAGGGCTTTGCTCTTTGATTTTGAATTCTTATTTACCAACCCTTTTATTTGCAGGAAAATGCTATCTTGTAGTTGGTTCATATTGGGATGTGGGTATGGGTAATGTGGTGGACTAGTTATGGATTGTAGAGTAACGGTGATATATGTTTTTTTTTAATTTGAAATGGAATTATAAGGAGGTCTTTTTGGAGGTTTAGGTGGACGTTATATGGGATTTTTTTCTTCTTCTGGTGTGTAGGGTGTTCTATTTAGGGATGTACATAATGAGAATCGAGGGTAGATAAAGTTTATTTGATGTCATTATGTAACACCCCAAAATATAAGATAACAAAAATTCCCGGAAAAGGGAAATACGATATATAAATGTCAAAATATGAGCTTGACCAAAAGGGAATAAAACACACCAGTTAAATAGAGTTTGTAAATAAGATGGTTTGAGGTTAACAACCTCCTAATCTAATCCTAGAAGAACTAGATTACAATCGGGTGTCATCCCAACCAATCAAAAGTTTAGTCAACTGAATAGTGTCCCCAAAGTTTCCCCAAGCTCACTCTACAAGCCGATCAAACCTTCTTGGCGGTCACGCCGCTAGCACCTGAGATACATGTCGACACCAAACAAGTGTTAGTCCTTAAAAGCCTAGTGAGCATGAACAAGTAAAACAGATGCAATTCAATAGTGAAGAACATTTACGAGAGTTATTTAGGAACGAAGAAGTCCCGTATAGCAATATGAGCATCACCATAAAGGAACGGTTGACCTTAGTGTCCATAATTATAGATAGCACCGCAAGGCCAGGCTCACTTAAAGACTACCTCCAAGGCATTACTTCAAGGGTGGAGATCCTGGTGTGTCAGGGAGACATTACTTCCGGACTCAACCTTCTAGTGAGTGCTCATAGGTTTACCCAATCATATCACATAACACATAGGGGAATTTATATGATCATGTATTAGCATATACTTACCATAAAAATGGTTCAATAAGTGGTCTACCCACTAAATAAATCATGTTTATAAATTAATCCCCAAATATGCAATAACCCCAAATATTAGGTCAAAATACCCATAATGTATTTTCCACATTTCTTAAGTAAATCTCATGAAATCTCTTTATAACAAGTATGATCAAGGGTGTACAATAAATGCAAGGAATAATTTCAAGTTTATGCATAATATCAAAAATAAGGTCAAATAATCAAGATATCAATTTATGGACCAATATGTGAAATTTAAACTAGCTAAACAAATAAAACATAACATATAAACATGTATCTAATTTTTACAAAGAGATGTATACTGACCACTAGATTTTTAGAAAAAATATAGAAAAATTGGCAAACCCTAGAAATATAGTAGATCTTGAAGCTTTGACTACCAAATATTCTACACTCAGAAGACAATAATTATAATCTTGCTTTCATCAACTAAAACTCTCCAATAAATGAAACCCTTTGCTTGGATTTATTGTTGGAGAGGTAGAGATTCAAGTAGGTGGATGAGAGAAAGATAAGAAAATAGAAACAAATGTGCAGCAAAAGAAAAATGAGAGAAAACTGATGTTCAAGAGAGATAAAAGGAGAGGACGGCTGGAAAATGGGAAACCATCCGGGCGGCCAATCATGCGGCTCTAGCCGGCGGCAACTAAACCGCTTAATCTACTATTTGAAAGACCAAAAATGTAAACATATATGTGAATTAGTGGGAGATGCCTAATAATATATATATATATATATATATATATATACATTGCCAACAATTCAAGCATCCGTATACATCCCTACGTAAACATACATATATATTTATATGTTAATTCATATATTTATTTGTTTACATATTTATAAATTTATACTCTTATATATATAGTTATATAAGGCTATAATTATATAAGGCTATATATATACATAGAGGGCCTTTCTTGTGTTAACCTAAACCAACCAATAAGAAAATTCTATTAATTATGGAATTAAATAAATTTAGCAGGGGTAATTTCGTATTTATTAAATCATATATATTAATTTTATCTAATTATTTATTATATAATTAATGCATTCCTTAAATTTATCAATGTTAAGTATAAAACATATCTCTAAATATCCTCATTAACAAAACCAATATATCAATAAATTCGAATTCTGTAGGTAACACTACTAAACAAATGGCTAGTTCCGACGGCCAAATCCGTCGGAAAAACATGGTTTCCGACGTATTTCCGACGGATTTGACCGTCAGAATAACCTTTGTCGGAAAATCAGATTTCCGACGGTTTCCGACGGATTTGACCGTCGGAAAACCGTCGGAAACGATATTCCCACTTTTACCAAATTAATCGGATAGTTAATCATAAGAAGATATTTTTATTAATTAAAAAATCCGTCGGAAATCCGTCGAAAACTAGCTAATTCTTTCCGACGGATTTCCGACGGCTAATAATTAAAATTATTTTTCATTTTAACTATTCCGTCGGAAATCCGTCGGAAACTTCCGACAGATTTCCGACGGATTTCTGACGGGTAATAATTTAAATTTTTTATTATTTAAATAATCCGTCGGAAACTTCCGACGGATTTCCGACGAAATTATATTATTAATTTTCTTTTTCATTTATTTTGAGAATATATTTCCGTCGGAAATCCGTCGGAAAATGAGCTGATCAATTTAAAAAAAATTAAAAATATATTAAAATCCTGTAAATTCTTAAAATTATGCTAAATACAGGAAATCAAAATAATACACATTCATTAAAGCCCCATCAGAATTCGGATACATAAATACGATTGTGCAAATTGTGTCAATCTAAAAAAACAATGAAGTTTGTGATTTTTTCGATAAATGATTCCCAAACTCAAAAAACAATGAAATACAATCTTTTGTCACTTGATAACTAATAACAATCTATTTAACAAGTGAGCATAAATTGCAAATAAGCAAACTAAAATTAACATACTCCTTATCCCGTAAAGTTGTGCTCTTCATGCGATTTGGGTTGCGTTGTAGGTCCTACAATCTCTTTCATCACAGGAAGATCTGGCTGTAAATATCTGCAAAGGATACAAGGTTACAAATTAAACACGAACATGATGTTTTTACAACACATCCAAGAAAATGAAATTGAGGGCCGCCCACTTCAGGACCATGAAAGGTCGTTTGGAGTTGTGTTGCCATTTGGTTGAATGATGGATCTTTTGCTATTTGTTCAGCTAATTCTTTCTCAAAGCACAATTGAACTCATTAAGGCCCAATAATATATGTTAAAGCCCAATTGAACTCATTAAGGCCCAATAATATACGTTAAAGCCCAATTGAACCCATTAAGGCCCAATAAAATCCACTAAAAACCGTTAAAAGCCCAATAATATCATTTAAACTTTAATTGAACTCATTAAGTCCTAATAGATTCATTAAAGTTCATTAAGAACCGTTAAAACCCAATTATCTCGTTAAGGCCTACTAGATTCATTAAAAATCATTAAGAATCGTTAATGCCCAATTAACTCTTTAAGGCATAATTCGTTCGTTAAAAATAATTAAGAACCGTTAGCGTCCAATAGTATACGTTAAAACATAATTGAACCAATTAAGACACAATAATATATGTTAACACATTTGTATTAAAGTTAAAATTTTGAATAAATGTCAGAATATTTATTAATTAAACAATTTTGATGAAAATAAAAATAAAAAAAGAATTCCGTCGGAAACTTATTACCTTTTTATTTATTTATTTTTATTAACTTAGGGTTCCGACGGATTTCCGACGGACTTATTACCAATTGTTGACTTTTATACAATCCGTCGGAAATCTGTCGAAAATCCGTTGGAAATTTTCCGACGGCCAAATCCGTCGGAAACTGTCTGTCGGAACTGGCCATTTGTTTAGTAGTGTAAACAACATCAACGATAACGATCTCTACACTATGGTAAACAACATCAACGATCTTCACAATCAACAAAACGAAGATGAAGAAGTTTGTTATACGTTTCCGTTGTCCAACGAGATATATGTTTCTGAAGTAGTTGATGATGTTCAAAAACCCGTAAATGGATGCACCGAAGAGCAACGTAACGATGTTGATGAAAGCCAAGAACACTCGCAAGGTAATTGAGACGACGTTTACAATTTCATATTCTTGAATATGAAATTGTTCACCTATGAAAAACTTTCAAATTCGAAAGAAGCAATGTAAATAGGTTTATGTGGACGGCGGTTTTATGTGAATTTCATATTGTGTTAGTTTAAATTTTTGCACCTCTGTAATTTGTTCATATGCGAGAGAAACGTTTTTCATATCCATGTTTTATTTGTATGCGAAGTTTGTTCATTTATGAAATTGGTCAAATTCGAGATTAAATCATTGTATCCAGGTTTTTTTGTTGATGGATGTTTCGATAATTAGATGTGACACCAAGATAATTTTGTTCATTTGTGTATTTTGATATTGTATTAGTTCTATTAAGAACAATCATAGTTGAATACGAAACTTGCGCATCGATGAAAATCATTCAATCTTAAATAGTAAAATGCTAATATTTGAATGAATAATATTTGTGTTCCACTTTGAAGCGTATGATGGTAGTTTCGCTAATTAAATGCGTCGACAAAACCATTAACAGTTTTGTTCGTATGTGAATTAGATTTTCTATTAGTTTCAATTATGAACAGAAACCTAAAACCTTGTTCATCGATGAAATTTATTAAAGTCTAATAGAAAAAATGTTAATATATGAAAGAATACTTGCGAGTTTCATTTTATTCATATCAATGGTAATTCTTGAGCAGTGAACAAACAAAACAATCGAGTATATTGTTTTAATGTGGATGTTAAATCTCATAGTATTTGTTCAACAAAACAATTAAGTATGTTGTTTTAATGTTGATGTTAAATCTCATAGTATTTGTTCATTTTAATGTAGATTTTAACTATGAGATTGAAGGAAGTGATTCCTACGATGTTCCAAAGTTTTGGTTACCAACAGTACCTTAAAATGTAACGGAAAATTTGTTAAATTGTAATGGAATAGTGGTTCAAGCACCAGGAATATGACCTTAAAATGTAACGGAAAATTTGTTAAATTGTATTAATTATTAAATTAAAAAATGACGTATAATAGGTTTACATGTTTTTATCACTTACAAGGTCTAAATTTTTCATCCTAATTATGTGTTTTTCCTTGCATGACGCAAGTTCCATTTTTCCCCGGAAGCGATTATATCTCATTTTCTCGCTGAAGCTTGTGTTGAATTACATTATAAATGAACAGATTGTTCACTAACGAAGTAAACAAAATTTTCCAACAATCTTAAACTAATATGTTGTTCAACTGTGAACAACATAAAAGAAATAGACCTTTTTCTATAACAAACAATTTGTTCATCAGTGAACTTTTTAACAACACTAACACTTTTCTTCATTGTTGAACAACATCAAGTTATACATACATGTAGATAACTTGTTCAATAGTTAAAAATGCACATATTACACCTATGCATATACAATCTGAAACCAAGATTTTTCAATGCTGAAAATTAAATGAAGATGTTCATTAGTGAAACATACATAATCTGAAACCAAAAAAGAACAAATAATATAGTTCCCAAATAAGCAAATCATACATTTAAGTCATGAACATTGAATACCTTTTTTCCCTTTTCTTTCTTGAGCTTTCTTCAACTTGATCTTCAGTTTCAATTCTTTATCTTTCTTAGCCATTTCAACTCTATGGTTTTCGGCTTCAACATCCAAAGCCGTATCCATTGTGTTTTTGTAGTTCGATAATGACTTCTTCGTTATTCTCTCGCTTGGTTTTCGAACTATGATGAACAGAAGATAATCCTTAAATACCAATCGATTCAAACACAATAAACCTAGAAAATTTTCAAAATTTCCCGCTCTGAATTGGATGAAAAAGCTCGAAAATTTACCTCTTTTTCTCAGTTTGGCGCCAAGATATTCACCTTCTCATCCATCTGCGACGACATCAACAATAACCCTAAAGAATCGGCTGATGAAATCGCCCCCAATTTGTCGCTGGAATGAATCCCATGTATTTCTCTCTCTCCCCTTCCAGTTATCGAAATACATGGAAACTATATTAGTTATGAAAATATCTTTTAATGCAAAATGACAAAATAGCCCTTTGTTCACTTGTGTTTAGACCTTTTTAGATTTCTCTCCATGTTTCACATTTTAAACATATTTACAATAATGCCACTTTTTTTACCATTGATCTATTGATTGTAAGGTCTAGATCGGGTTAACACGGTTAACACAAATACTTAGGTTAACACAAGAAGGTGCCTCTATATACATAAGTATTTATACTCCTATATATAATTATATAAGGCTATATATATAAATATTTATACTCTTATATATAATTATATAAGGCTATATATATATGAATACAATGACTTAACCGACAAATATTACGTTACATAATTTCCTTACCAAAATTTCGAGTGTTACAATCCTCCCCGCCTTGGAAATGATTTCGTCCTCGAAATCTCGCTTCAAATGAAAAGGAGATGATATCGTCTTTTCATGTCCTCTTCGGCTTCCCAGGTTATGTTTGTTCCTCGTTGGTGTTTCCATTGTAGCTTGACCAACACCACATCTTTATGACGGAATTTCTTCAACTTTCTCTCCAAAATGGCGTCAGGTTCTTCCATGCAATGATTGTTATTATTAACCCGAATTTCCATTAAAGGAATGACGTTTTCTTCTTCCGCCAAACATTTACGTAAGTAACACACGTGGAATGTATTGTGGATGCCCTCCATTTCTGGTGGTAAGTCCAATTTGTAAGCTTGTAGCCCAACCCGATTTAAAATTTTAAAAGGTCCAAGAAAACGGGGGCTAAGCTTCCCGCGCTTTCCAAATCGGATTATACCTTTCCACCGGGACACCTTTAGCATAACTCGGTCCCCCACTTGGAATTCAATCGGTCTTCTTTTCTTATCGGCATAACTCTTTGGCCAAACTTGAGGCGCCTTCAAGCGTTCTCGAATGCATTTTACTTTATCTGCCGTTTATTGAACGATCTCAGGCCTGGAAAACTGTTTCTCTCCCGCCTCAAGCCAACATACGGGAATTCTACACTTTCGACTATATAAAGCTTCAAACGGTGCCATCCCAATGCTTGAGTGGTAACTGTTGTTATAGGCGAACTCTACCAACGGTAAATGTAAGTCCCCATTACCTCCAAAGTCAATGATACACGATCTTAACTTATCTTCAAGTGTCTGAATGGTCCTTTCACTTTGACCGTTTGTCTGGGGGTGATACGCCGTGCTCAAATTTATTCTCGTTCCTAACTCTTTCTGAAATCCCTCCCAAAATTTTGAAGTAAATCGGGTATCTCGATCCGAAACAATAGACAATGGCACCCCATTCATTGAGATCATCTCATCAATGTATAATTTTACCCATTTATCCATCGGTAAGGTTTCCCGCACCGCTAGGAAGTGTGCGCTCTTGGTCAAACGATCTACTACTACCCAAATCATATCGTGCCCTCTTAACGTTCTCGGTAGCTTTGTCACGAAATCCATAGTGATGTGCTCCCACTTCCACTCTGGAATCTTTAAAGATTGAAGACTTCCATAAGGTTTTTTATGTTCGACCTTGACTTGAAGACAAGTCACACATCTCTCTACATACCTCGCCACATCGAGCTTCATCACGGGCCACCAATAATTCAACTTCAAATCTCTATACATCTTTGTGCTACCAGGGTGAATGGAATATCTGGATTTGTGAGCATCTTCTAAGAGTAGTTCTCGGGTCCCTCCAAGTTTCGGTACCCAAATTCGGCCTTGAAGTAATTTAAGACCACGACTATCTTCTGTCGATAAGTCACGTTGCTTTGTCATGCCTCAGCTTGGCATGACTTGATTTTCTCGATCAAACTTGACACGATGCCGAACCTTGTGAGTGTCATTTTAGTGCTCTCATCGTGACTCTTCTAACTTAGCGCATCTGCAACCATATTCGCCTTACCGGGATGGTAAAGTAATTCACAGTCGTAATCTTTTAGTAGTTCTAACCACCTTCTTTGACGCATGTTTAGCTCCTTCTGATCGAATATATACTTCAAGCTTTTGTGATCAGTGAAAAGAGTGCATTTTGTCCCATAGAGATAATGTCGCCATAACTTCAAAGCAAAAGCTAGTGCGGCTAGCTCCAAGTCATGTGTTGGGTAATTCTTCTCGTGTTCTTTTAGTTGGCGAGACGCGTAGGCTATCACTTTACTCCTTTGCATTAGAACACATCCTAATCCCATTTTAGAGGCGTCGCTGAAAACTACAAAGTCCTCCGATCCTTCGGGTAAGGATAGGACTAGTGCCTCACACAACTTCTTTTAAAGAGCTCGAAACGCTTGATCTTGAGTCTCAGTCCACGCGAACTTGACATTTTTCCTTGTCAATGCCGTTAGAGGAGAAGCGAGCTTCGAGAAGCCTTGGATAAATCTCCGGTAGTAACCGACTAATCCCAAGAAACTTCGAATTTCCGTCGGGCTTGTTGGTGATTCCCAATTCATCATTGCTTTAATTTTGGCTTGGTCCACCTTCATTTTGTCTTTGGAGACCACGTGACCCAAAAACTGCACTTCTTGAAGCCAAAACTCGCATTTGGAAAACTTTGCGAACAATTTTCCTTTCGTAGAACTTCGAGCACCTCTCGAAGATGGCGTTCGTGCGCTGCTTCATTCTGTGAGTAGACTAGGATGTCATCAATAAAAACTATTATTGATCTGTCCAAGAAAGAGCGACAAACTCGGTTCATTAGGGCCATAAATACTGCTGGTGCATTCGTCAAACCAAACGGCATCACCAAAAAATCGTAGTGACTGTACCTTGTCCGAAATGTCGTCTTCGACACATCTTCGTCTCTCACTCTTACTTGATGGTATCCGGACCAAAGATCAATCTTTGAGAAACACACCGCTCCATGTCATTGATCGAAAAGATCATCAATCCGGGGTAGTGGATATTTTTTCTTTACCGTCACCTTGTTCAATTCTCTATAATCTATGCACATCCGCATAGATCCGTCCTTCTTCTTAACGAAAAGTATCGGAGCTCCCCAAGGTGAAGAGCTCGGTCTCACAAACCCCTTCTCTAGCAGCTCTTGGAGTTGATTCATCATTTCTTGCAACTCGGTTGGCTCTAGACAGTAAGGAGCACAGGCAATTGGCACTGCACCCGGAACTAGATCGATATGAAACTCCACTTGATGTTCCAGTGGTAATCCGAGTAGGTCATCCGGAAAGACATTCGGGTATTCCCGAACCACCTCCACATCTTCTAACTTCTTTTTCTCAAGCCTTGCATCTAGGACGTACGCCAAGTATGAGAAACATCCTTTGGATAAAAACTTGCGCGCCTTGATCATAGAAATAATTGGAGTAGTAACTCTTCTTCTTTCTCCATAGATGGTCACTGTCTCTCCATCCGATAAAGGTACTCTGATCATCTTTTTGGAACAAATTATTTCTGCTTGATTCTGGAATAACCAATCCATGCCTACTACTACATCGAACCCACCCATGGACATAGGCAGCAAAGTCACCAAAAACTGTTTCCCATCAAATTCTAGCGTGCAATTCTCATAGCACGTTCATACTAGGACTTGCTCACCGCTCGCTACTTCTATTACTAAAGCATTACGTAGTGGAATAATGGGAATAGAAAATTTCTTGCAGAAAGTAGTGGATACAAAAGAGTAGTTGGCACCCGAATCAAACAAAACATGCGCAGGCAAGAAGTTGACTAGAAACGTAGCCGACACCACATCGGCAGTCTCCTTCGCCTCTTCGATGGTCATATGAAAGGCTCGGCTCTGCACCTTTGGCAGATTCTCTTTCCTGAATGTGCTTCCTCCTAAAGCTCCACGACTACTACCCATCATCTTTGGGCACTCTTTCTTGACTTGCCTTGGCTCGCGACACTCAAAGAAAACCGCCCCTCGAATGTGGCAGTCCTGGCTCATGCGGTCTTTCTTTCCACACTTAAAGCAGTCAATCGAACTTGAGTTGGCTCTAGGTTTGCATGAGCCATAGTGCCTATTTTTGCACTTATTGCACCATCTCATCTCTCGGCGCGAGTCTGAACTTTTCCCATTAGAAAAAGACTTGAAATGTTTAGCGGGTCCGGTTGACCCTTCCCATTTTCTCTTTTCTCCCGTCGTTGCTCTCTCTTCTTTTCCTTGAGCAAGATCATCTTCTGACAGTTGTGCTTCTTCCATCGCTTCTTCTAAGGTTGCAACTTTGGAATTTCGTACCGACATTTTCATATCCGCCGGTAGCCCCTTCAAAAATACCTTGACCTTGGATTTCTCATCACGGGCCAAATGCCCCACTAGATTAAGCTTTTCCATAAACAATTGACAATATTCAGCTACAGTCTTATTCCCTTTCTTCAGAGCCCGGAACTCATCCTCAATACGGTCCATTGCTCTTTCATTGCAGTACTTGTCCAAAATCTTCTTTTGGAAAACTTCCCACGTGAGAAGTGGGATGACAACAGCTCCAAGGGCGGATTTTGTAACATTCCACCATCTAAGGGCTTGGTCCCTTAGCATCTGAGAAGCAGACTTCACCTTCTGCTGCTCCCTACAATCACTTGAATCAAAGGCTTGTTCGATCTCTTGGATCCAGTTCATGCAAATGACCAGATCGGTGGTTCCAGAAAACTCTGGGGGTTTGATACAAAGAAATTCTTGTACGAGCAAACTCTTTCTGCTTGAGTCACTTCTACCACCCTCTGTTCTTCGGTGCCAACAACTTGTACCACACCACCCGAACGACCCGCACCATTATCCGCAACGGCCTCGTGTCTACGGTTGCTAACATCTCAATCCTATAGGATCTTCATGAACCTTTCTTCTCGTCGATCCATTGCCGAGTTCATGGCTTGAAGGATACTGGTCATCATCATAGACTAAGGGTCCACCTCTTGAATTACTGGAGGATCTAGTGGTAAATTTGTCTATGGTACCACATCTATGATGCCCCGTAGCATAGGCAGAATTGGGGGCTCTTGGGTGTTAGTGGCTTGACCTGGAGGTCCTAAAGGTCCATGAGCCGTCCCACTTGCATTGTTTCTCTCTTCTTGGGTGTCCTGTCGACTCCGAGTGTTTACCATGGTGAACTGTACACGCATGATAAAGATCATACCGGTTAATCCTTATAAGATAAATGGTTGTAACGTAATGCTACATTCATCAATCATCATAATAATAATTATTCAAGCACATTCACGTATCAATATATTCACAATAGCATTGGCCATACGAGATTCTGAACATATTACACATAAGAATTCTCGTCATCATCATTACAAGTCTCAATTAATGCATTCCGTAAACCCTAACACTCTCACAGCCCATAGTTCTACACAAAACTAAAGATTTAGTCGCTAAGATTTCACAGCTTAAGTCTAGGCATCTAAGTTAATACCTAGTTCACTTAAACTAAAGCTCTGATACCAACTTGTAACATCCCAAAAAATAAGATAACAAAAATTTCCAGAATAAAGGGAAATACGATATCTAAATGTCAAAATATGAGCTTGACCAAAAGGGAATAACGCACACCAGTTAAATACAGTTTGTAAATAAGATGGTTTGAAGTTAACAACCTCCTAATCTAATCCTAGAAGAACTAGATTACAATTGGGTGTCATCCCAACCTATCAAAAGTTTAGTCAACTGAATAGTGTCCCCAAAGTTTCCCTAAGCTCACTCTACAGGCCGATAAAACCTTCTTGGCGGTCACGCCGCTAGCACCTGAGATACATGTCGACACCAAACAAGTGTTAGGCAAAAAAGCCTAGTGAGCATGAACAAGTAAAACAGATGCAATTCAATAGTGAAGACCATTTAAGAAAGTTATTTAGGATTAACGGGGAAGTCCCATATAGCAATATGAGCATCACCATAATGGAATGGTTGACCTTAGTCTCCACAATTGTAGATAGCACCGCAAGTCCCTGTTCACTTAAAGACTACCTCCAAGGCATTACTTCAAGGGTGGAGATCCTAGTGTGTCACGGAGACATCACTTCCGAACTCAACCTCCTAGTGAATACTCATAGGTTTTGCCAATCATATCACATAACACATAAGGGAATTTATATGATCATGTATTAGCATATACTTACGATAAAAATGGTCCAATAAGTGGTCCAACCACTAAATAAATCATGTTTATAAATTATTCCCCAAATATGCAATAACCCCAAATATTAGGTCAAAATACCTATAATGTATTTTCCACATTTCTTAAGTAAATGTCATGAAATCTCTTTATAACAAGTATGATCAAGGGTAAGGGTGTACAATAAATGCAAGGAATAATTTCAAGTTTATGCATAATATAAAAAATAATGTCAAATAATCAAGATATCAATTTATGGACCAATATGGGAAATTTAAACTAGCTAAATAAATAAAACATAACATATAAACATGTATCTAGTTTTAACAAAGAGATTTATACTCACCACTAGATTTTTAGAAAAAATGGCAAACCCTAGAAATATAGTAGATCTTGAAGCTTTGACTACCAAATATTCTACACTCAGAAGACAATAATTATAATCTTGCTTTCATCAACTAAAACTCTCCAATAAATGAAACCCTTTGCTTGGATTTATTGTTGGAGAGGTAGAGATTCAAGTAGGTGGATGAGAGAAAGATAAGAAAATAGAAACAAATGTGCAGCAAAAGTAAAATGAGAGAAAATTGATGTCCAAGAGAGATAAAAGGACAGGACGGCTGGAAAATGGGAAACCATTCGGGCGGTCAATCATGCGGCTCTAGTTGCTAACTAAACCGCTTACTCTACTGTTTGAAAGACCAAATATGTAAACCCATATGTGAATTATTAGGAGATGCCTAATATTATGTATATATATATACACACATATTGCCCACAATTCAAGCATGTGTATACATACCTACGTAAACACATATATATATATATATATATTTATATGTTAATTCATATATTTATATGTTTACATATTTATAAATTTATACTCTTGTATATATATATATATAATTATATAAGGTTATATATATACATAAGTATTTATACTCCTAGGGGTGGGTTCAAATGAGAACTCAAATTTGATTGTGAACGTGAAAACAAATGAGAGTGTGACACGTGTCCCATTCGAACACGTGTCCCATTCGAAGAAATATATTCAGACTGAATATAGTATTTATTCAATCTGAATATACAAAGAAATATTCAGACCGGATATAGTATATATTCAGTCTGAATAAGGCTTATTCAGTGTGAATATTTGTATATTTGTATATTCAGTCTGAATAATCAATATTCAGACACGTGTCGCAATGTCATTTGCCCTCATGTGCACAACCAAATTTGAGTTCGCATTTGAATTTTCCTCTATACTCCTATATATAATTATATAAGGCTATATATATATATATATATGAATACAATGACTTAACCAACAAAAATTACGTTACATAATTTCCTTACCAAAATTTCAGAGTGTTACACATTAGATCCAAAGGAGAATGGTTTGCTGGCTCTCTTTTGGTGATGATATCATTTCTTTGGGACTGGTGGTATAATAACCATGATGGGCAATTTATCTATGACTTGAAGAGAAGGATGTTTTTTTTGTGTGGATTGTCTCTTCTTGGTTGTATCTATTTGGAGTTGTTATCATGGATGCATCTACTTGATGGTGGATAAAGTTGAGTTTTTTAATTTATTTATGAAACCAATCAATATCTAACAGCAACTTCAATTTGGAATTATTTTTTCTTTGGTAAGGATGTGTCTTAATTTTTTATAATGGTGTTGTTTTCTGTATGCAACAGGACCATCATATGTTTTTTTATTAGGATTTATATTTGGATAAGATATCTGCTACTCTTGTTTTGGTTGGGGGATCTTAAGTCTTATACTTTGATCATTTGCAGTTCTATTTTTTGGAGATTTATGGATGTTGTCCCGATTTTTAATTTTAGTTATAATGATCTAGTGGTTTTTGGTGTTCTGAAGGAGTTATCAAAAGTTGGTTCAATTATTTTCAAGAGGTGTCATAAAGAACTTGAGGAATAAGTAGGTTTGATATGTAAATTGGGTTGAGAATTTTGATAGAGGAGTTAACTGATGCAGATCTTATCTGTCTTTTGTTGTTGAACCATGTTGTTGGCAGCTTATTTTTTTTGTTCGATTTTGTTATCAGTTTGTTTCTTTATTGCGTATGGAGTATAAGGGTTGATTATTGTTGTTGTTTTTTGGGCTTGATCATGACTTTTATTGGGGTGTGTGTGTTCTTGTTCTCCCTATCATTGCTCTCTTCTTGAAGCTTCAAGATGGTGGTTGATTTATTGATCCTACCATCTTGTTTGCTTTATTCTCACGGAAATCGTCCAAAGTAGCCATTTTATATCGTATACATTGACAAAAATAACTATTTTTTAGACTTTTCTCACACACTAGCCACCCCAATCTCCCTTGGAGGGTGATCGTACAATGTGGGCCCCACATGTTTTCCATATTTAAGACAAATGTTACAAACGAGAACGATTGTAAAGATGAATGTACGAGACGAATGATGGTGCCGAATGGTTTCCAGCTTTCGTACTGATCTTGAGAGTAAACGTACAAGAATAGTGAAAATGTAAATGAGATGTTTAACCTAAACTAGAGAATTATAAGGGATTAAATACATATTGTAAAAGGTAACTATACATAAGAGCCCATGGGCCTTCAGGCCTACTATAAACGTTAACACCCCCTCAAATTCAATCGGGGGAAGAATGAGCCAGATTGAGTTTGTAAACAAGATCTTGAAAACGTCCGGGGAGATGAGCTTTGGTGAAGATATCAGTCGGCTGATCAACGGTTGAAATGGGAAGAAGTTGTATAGTGTGACGAACCACATGTTGACGAACAAAGTGACAGTCAATCTCTATGTTTTTTGTAAGCTCATGAAAAATATCATTATGAGCAATCTAAATAGCGCTATTGTTATCACACCACAACGAGGTTGGAGAAGTTTGAGGAGCTCCCATGTCAGATAGTAACCACCGTAACCAGATAAGTTCTTGTGGCGTGTCAGCTAATGCTCGATACTCAGCTTCAGTACTGGATCGAGATGTGAGAGACTGTTTCTTGTTGCACCAAGAAATGAGCGAGTCTCCTAGAAAGAAGCAATAGCCGGTAGTGGATCGACGGTCAGTTATATCACTATCCCAATCAGCATCAGAAAATCCACACAGGGTTAAGGACGATGTGGATGCAAAATGAAGCCCATGAAACATTGTACCTTTGAGATACCGAAGAATGCGAAGGACCACAGCATAATGATCAGAACATGGTGTAGACATAAACTGACTGACGGTATGAACGACATAGGCAATGTTAGGACGAGTAACAGTCAGATAGACAAGGGAGCCCACTAAATGACGATACAATGTGGGATCTCATAAAGAAGGTCCAGCATTAGGAGCCAGATGAAGATTATATTCCAGTGGTGTGGAGGCCACTTTGTTGTCGGTAATACCCACCTTTGACAGAAGATCTGAAGTATATTTTTCTTGGCAGAGATAGATTCCAGAAGTATCAGACAAAATTTCGAGGACAAGAAAGTAATGTAGATTGCCAAGATCCTTCATCTCAAAACATGAACTAAGAGATTGTTTCAGGTGAGTGATACCTGTAGAGTCACTACCAGTAATGATCATGTCATCCACATATAAGAGGAGTAAAATTGTACCTGCATTGGTGATTCGAGTAAACAGACCAGAATCATAGTTGTTTGATGAAAAGCCCAATGAAATTACCGTCTTGCTAAATTTCTCAAACCATGCTCGAGGAGCTTGTTTGAGTCCGTATATAGCTTTCCGAAGGTCATGCCCTTTGGGAAGTTGAACACTAGGAGGTGTCATGTATACTTCTCCTGATAAATCACCGTTTAGAAAGGCATTCTTAACATCCATCTGGAAGAGAGACCACTATTTTGTGGCTGCTATGGCAAGAAGACTGCAAACTGAAGTTATGTGAGCAACAGGAGTGAAAGTTTCCTCATAATCAATGCCATAATCCTGATTGAAGCCTTTTGCCACAAGCCGAGCTTTGTACCGATCAATAGAACCATCGGACTTAGTCTTTATTTTGAAGATCCATTTAGAGCCAATGGGTGACTTGCCTGGTGGAAGAGGAATAAATTCCCATGTATTTACTTTATCAAGAGTAAGAAGTTCTTCCTGCATTGCTTTCTACCAGCCTGGATTAGAGGAAGCTTCCTTATAAGAAGTTGGCTCATGGTTTGATAGTTGAGTTGCATAACAGTGATAATCACGGAGATGAGAAGGAACTTGTCTTACCCGGTCTGAGCGTCGTATATTATGTGGTTGAGATGGTCAAGGATCCGTAGATTCAGCAGATGGCTCAGATGTAGGCCCTAGAGGTGGTACAGATAATTGAGTCTGAGAAGGAAGTATGGGTAAGGATGAATCAGGAATTTCTGAAGATTGAGTAGAAACAGGAGATGGTATGGAATTTGGTTGGGCGAGTTCAATGAAACAGATGGGTCTGTGAAGAAGGGAACAGTGGAGTTGGGTGACTCTTGAAACTTAGACATGATGGAGAAAAGAACATGTTCCTAGAAAGTTACATGACGGGAGATGCGTAAACGTTTAGAAATGGGATCCCAACAGCGATAACCTTTGTGTTCAATTCCATACCCAAGGAAAAGGCATAACCTAGAGCGAGATTCGAGTTTGTTATGTTCATGAGGTTGCAATTGAAGAAAACACGCACAACCCCATACTTTGAGGAGTTCGTATGCAGCGGAGACCCCATAAAGTGCTTCATAAGGAGTTTGTTGTTTCAAGACTGGAATGGGATGTCGATTTATAGACAGCTGTAAATGCTGCCTCACACCAAAACCGTTCTGGAAAGTTGGTAGAGATAAGAAGTGTACGAACAGTATCAAGAATGTGAGTGTTAGTCCCCAAAGAGAGATGGCTAACTAAGAGAGGGTTTTGTAGAAGGGGGGGGGGGTTGAATATAAAACACACAGAATATACTCTTTTTAAATTTTTTAATATAAATATTAAAAATTTACACACAGATAGTTTGATGCGGAAAAGAACAAAGTACTATTCTATCAAACTAAACACACAGATAACAGTAATTAACTATTACACTAAGCAAGTTAAAACAATACTGTTATAGCACACAGCTTTGCCACAGTCAAACAAATAATCACTCTGAAGATTTGTTGAAAGCGTGAGATTTCTGGGAAGGACTTCATCTCCTTTTATAGTGTCCATGCATGGGATGCAAGTGGACAGCTGTCAAGGTTTCATTAGCTGGAAGATTATCTGATGGACAAAGGAAGAGACCACTTCCTTTGTACTAGAATAATGGATGAACCATTCCTTGTAGCACGTAATGTCAGATAACTTTATCTTCTTTTCTTCATGCTCTGTGAAGTCCCATCAAGCCTTTTAGCTAAAAGACAAATATTCCTTTTATAAGAATAAAAGAGAATGTCTTTAATTAAGGCTTGGTGCCCAAGTTCTTGCTGGCTCACGTGTCTTGCAATTGATGTGAGTCAAGAACTTATCTCTTTGAAATTGCTAAGTGATACATCTCACTATGTATCACATCGGTGGATACCTTATAAGGCTGGAGTTGATAAGTGTACACTTTGCTTGATAACTTCTTCTTTCACTAAGTGACAAAAGTGTATACCCTTGTGAGTTGATATCACAGCCTTAGAAAATATACCTGCAATTTCGGTGACCAAGATCATAGTGTCGGTGACCATGACATCAAACTTGATGACCTCATCTTATTTGATGTCCTTAGTACTTTTGATAACTTTTGAGTGTACCATCGGTGACCCACTATATTGGTGACCCAATCTTGACTTGGCAAGATGGTCTGAATATTGAAGTTGGTTGATACATCCAAAATTCCACTTTTTGATGTACAACCCCTTGATTGAATAGTCTTTGACTCTTCAATACTTGAAGCATATTTCAGACCTTCAAAAGAACCTGTAAAAATTCATTCATATAAAGGAAGGTGGTTCATCACCAAATCATCGGTGACCCAACAATCTCCCCCTATTTGATGATGATACCTGTAGGTTAGAAAAGAATTCTTTTTGACCCTTTCTATTTTTCTTTTGGGTTCTTTTGACTCAGATTTTCTTTTTCATTTTTTTTTTTCATTTTTTTTTTTCATTTTTTTTTAACTGAGTATGTACAGTATAGAGTATAAACTGAATAAAAGATAAAGTATAAGTTTAAATATGTGCAAAGCTTGTAAAAATATTAACAAGAGATGGGATGGAAGAAAAGTATGAACTTTTATTAATCAACACATAGGATTGATCAGAGTACATGATTAATAAAGTTCATACTGTACTATACGTCTGCAAGATCATGGATCTGAGGGTTCTCTTCGTTTAAGTTCATCCAAGATCATTCTTGTGATGCCATGGTCTTCAATGGGAGGCACTCCAAGAATAGCAGAGAGGAAGGAGCTGTGAGCCCTTGGAATGTCAGAGGCTCTGAAGAAACCTATGTTGCCATAGATGTCCTCAAAGAATACTCCAAGTTCAGGCTCGGTGATCATGGTTTGCTCAGGATAAGCAATAGGAGTGGGAACAGAGAGATTAATACCTGATGCGTCAATCTTTATGCCCCTTTCATGAAGCATGGAAAAGTGTCCTTTCTTTTTGTTCTTTGGAGGTTTGACCAACTCTCCAGAGAGACCCTTTTGAATAAGGTACATCTGTTGACCTTCAAGAAAGGTGACAAGAATATTATGCTCCTTTTGAATCTTCACCATTTTGACAAAGAGCTTTCTGATGGTATTCAGTATCAATTCCTTGTGTTTGCTTTTGCTCTTGTCAATGCAATTTCCAACCTCTATCCATTCAGAGATCCCAAGAGCTTCAAGCCAATCAACCTCACAAACTTTCATAAGAGAATCAGCTCTTTTAAGAGTGATAAGAAGTTTGGGAGAATTCTTAGTTGGGGGATGGATGGTAGCACCGATGATCTTTGAATCATCCTTTCTATTCTTCAACCTCCTTTTGAACCACTCTACTTCCTTTGCCTTCTTGGCCTCATCAACCAATTTTGCAGCTTCAGATTTCTTCTTTATATTTTCAAGCTCATCTTTTTGAGCTTGAATTGCATCGGTGACTTTGGCATGAACAGCTTCATCATGAGCTAGCTTGAGTACATTTGTCTGATCATACTCAAGCTGAGCCTTGATAGCTTCTTCTCTTTCAGCCTCAGTAAGAATCACCCCAATAGGATCGGTCAGTGCAGGGGCAGGCTGTAGTCTGAGAGTGTCTGCATTAGGATCTCTCATTTTCTTCTTTCTCTTCTTTTCTTCCTTCTGTTCTTCAAAGGAAAGAGGCTTCTTTCCTTTGGCTTTTTCTTTTCTTCTTTTCTCTTCTTCAGTTTCAAGGGGTTGAGCACTGACACTCTCCCCCTCAACAGCTGCTTCGGGTACCAAAGGAACAGGGACCACCTCTGTGACCATACCACCATCGGTGGCTGTAGGGGCCACATCGGTGGCTGCCACGTCGGTGGTTAGATGAGTTGGAGAGGCCACATCGGTGGCTGTATGGCTGGCGTCGGCGGCTGGCATGCTGACTTCGGCGGCTGGCATGCTGACGTCGGCGGCTGGCATGCTGACGTCGGCGGCTGGCATGCTGACGTCGGCGGCTTTGGCTGCTGTTGTAGAGGTCTTCACATTTTTCTCCCCCTCAGTGGTTGAACCCTTGAAACCCACTGAAGAGAGAAACTCCTTAATCCTTTCCACATCAGAGCAGAGACCCCCAAGTTTCTTTTCTACCCTTTGAAGGACAAACCTGTCAGTATCTTGGAAGAAAGAATCACCAATATCAAGTTCAACCGTTGGAGAAGAGGTTGGAACTTTATCAATCTTGGTGTGTAGACTTGAGAGAGACTCCATTATTGCCTGTTGGTTTGCAATAAGAGTAGAAATATCGGTGGCTTGCTTAGAAGAGATGCTTCGAAGATCTTGAATGGATGAAAGCATAGAAGCTTGGCTTGAAGAGAATCCTTGCTGAAGATCAAGGATATCCAAATGTAGAAGATCTAAACATGTCATTAGAGTTGGGTGACTCACCGACAACTCCTCTATGTTAGATCTGAGAGATGAGGAAAGGGAATCCATTCTTTCCTTTTCCTTAGTTGCATGTTCTTCTAAGACCTCCACCCTTCTGATAGTATCACTGATAAAGGTGGTGAAAGCCTGTAGAAGGTCATTCCCTTGCTTTGAAGACATGGGAGCAGTAGGATGAGGCTTTGGTGGTTGATCAGTATCATCATCATCACTGGAAGAATAATCCACCAAACCTGTAGATTTTCTTGGGGGGGATTTAGGAGATGAGGGGGAGATACTCTTAGGAGAGTGTCTTTGAGGGGATTCCTCAGTAATGGGTTCCTCCACACCCTTGTCATGTACGGGAGACGTACCTATCCAAGGAGTAGTGTCGGACATCAGAAAATCAGTAAAGAGGGTTGCTCCATCAAATGCACTGGTTGTGGTGCATTCTCACGTGGAGTGTGGACACGGAGCTGAGAGAGCTCTAGGGGTGAAGAAGAGGTACCTTGGATGGGAGACTCCAAGTCATCTTTATCAACTAAGGAGAAAGTTGATGAAGGAATAAGAGGGGTGTCCCTTTGTACAACCATGTCCTTTTGAGAGGGCATGGAGGAGATGGGAGTAGCTAAGTGTTCCTTGGGTTTTGTGAGGATATTTTCAACACCTACTGGCTTTTGGGAGCCAGTAGATGGATCATGTGCTTTAACCCTTTGGGTTCCCTTAGACTTCTTTGAGGAAGTCTTTGGGGGGCTTTTAGAGTTTCTCCGCTTATGGGATTTGGATGCTTGGGTGGAAGCCAAAGGCTCTTTTGCTTCGTAGCATCGGTGGGTGCGGAGGTAGATGTGCCCGACGCTTTGGATCTCTTAAGAGATTTGGGCACACCAGTGACTCTAGGTATAGAGGGGATAGAAGACATACCTGAGGTTCTCTGAAGACGCGGTTCATTTTCTCCCCAAGTAAGAGTTGCATTCCTTGCAAACTCAACCATAGAAGGTCTGAGAGGGTTGTACGATGCTAAGACAGCCTTTTTCATGATTTGGTTACCCACTTGGTGGAGAGGGAGATCATATACGATATCATCTCTTTTCTCTAATTTATCTGCCAACTTTGCATGAATAATAAGAGAGAAAAGTCGTTGGAAGGGTACCTGAGGACGTCGGAGGGTGGAGAACGAGGAGATCATTTCATTAAAGAAATAGGCGGCATAATCTATTTTTCTCTCGAAAAATAAGAGCATGTGCCACTCGATTACTGAGAAGGTGACCGATCCGGACCACTGTCTTCTTGCTCGCATACGTAATCAGATGAGCAAAGAAGAAGTTCCAAATACTTCCCATGTTTTTGTGCAATAAAGTACCCGGACCCTTTGACTTTGATCCCTTCTTCTCTTCCAAATAGTTTAACACATCAACCACCATTTGATGTTCATTACCAAGAGGGAATGGTTCATAGGAATCATAAACAGGAAGCTTGAGAATGCTTCTAACATCTTCCACATTGAAGATCACATCATGTTCATCATTACTTAGAACAGATGCAATAATTTGATCCGATGAGGCATCAAATGTGCAAGTTAACCAAAAGTTTCCAAGAAGAAACTTACTCATTTTGGGTTTTGCTGTTAGAGCATATTGTAGAGGGCATCTCTGAAGAAACCAGCAAACATCATTGTACTCTGGATGAGCATTGTCAACTCCTATTCTTCCAAAGTAATTGCATGCAGGGAAGGAGAGAGATCCAAAAGTGATTGTCTGTTCTTCACTAATTCTTGAAGGAGAAGCCATTGAAAAAGAAGATGAAGTTGCAGGTTGCAGGTTTTTGCTTTTGAAGATGAGGAGAAGATGGGTGCGAGAAAGGTGGTGAAGTAGTGGGGGAAGAGGTTATATATGAGAGGGAAATTTCAACTTTCAAAAATAATGATTATTTTTGGTGATTGAAAGGTCAGAATTCTAAGGGTTTTAGGGTTGAATTCGGCGCATGGTCTGACATTGATGATGTCATTAGGGATAAGAACAAATAATCTTGCTTATCAAGAGTGATAAGTCAAGAGTTATCTTTTAAGGGTTAAGAAAGTGAAGGGTTTGTAATGGTTACCTTGGAGAGTTTAAAACGTCGGTGGCTTCATAAAAGGGACAAACGTCGGTGGCTCAGTAATGAGATAAACGTCGGTGGCTTGCCGTCAGCAAACGTCGGTGGCTCGTGAGGCTGACGTCAGCAAACGTCGGTGGATGACGTCATTGAAACGTCGGTGAATCGAACAAGGGAGCAACGTCGGTGGCTCAGGGGTGGTTGTCGGAAAGGGACACGTAGGAAACCACGAGCGACCGTCGGTGGATGGCTGTGGTGTCGTCGGTGGCTCGACGTCGGAGAGAAGAGGAGTGAGACGTCGGAAAGTGATGGATGGTGTCGGTGGCTTCGAGGTGAGAGAAAGGGGGGTTTCGTCGGTGTGCCGCCGATGGTGTACCACGGTGGTTTGTGGTGACTTTCGGTGGTTGGTGGCCGTGAATCGGTGGCTCAATGGTGGTGGTGAATAGGGTTAGGGTTTGGAGAGAGAGAAAATAGAAAGAGAGAGAGAGAGATTTCGTCGGTGACTCAGTCACCGACATGGTATATATATATATTATTATTATTTTTCTTTTTATATAAATATATTAATATAATATATAATATAATATATAATATATCTATAAAGTATACATATAATATATATATAAAACATATAACATATATAAGTTATAAATATATAAATGTATATAATATATATATATGGAATATATATATATAACATACATTATATATAAATATAAAATATATTAGTCTATGTTTACCATACCTAACTCACCGATGAGAAACTTGAACCTTGCTTCATCAAGGGGCTTTGTGAACAGATCAGCTAATTGATAATCAGTGGGAATAAAGTGATACCTGATATCAATGTGCTTAGATCTTGAATGAAGCACAGGGTTGTTGGCAATGGCTATTGCACTTGAGTTGTCACACATTATTGGGATTTTTGAGAAAATCTGATTGTAATCACACAAATGATTTTTCATCCACAATATCTGTGCACAACAACTTCCAGCAGCCACATATTCTGCTTCAGCAGTAGAGGTAGACACCGAATGTTGTTTCTTACTTGACCAGCTCATAAGCTTTCCACCAAGTAACTGACAACTTCCAGTTGTACTTTTTCTGTCTATTTTTGAACCTGCAAAATCGTAATCGTAGCAATTCGATGAGATCGAAACCTGAGTCTTTGGGATACCAAAGACCCAGATTTATGGTACCTTTCAGATACCTGAAAATCCTTTTCACAGCAGCTAGGTGTGATTCTTTAGGATTTGCTTGGTATCGGGCACATAGACAAGTAGCAAACATAATGTCAGGTCTACTTGCAGTTAGATAAAGAAGGGATCCTATCATGGCTCTATAATTTGTAATATTTACAGAAATGCCATCAGGATCAGAAAAGAGTTTAAGAGGAGGAGCCATGGGAGTTTTCATGGTAGAGCAAGTATCAAATTGAAACTTTTTCAGAAGATCTTTAATGTATTTACTTTGATTTATGAAAATACCTTCTGAAGATTGTTTTACTTGCAAACCTAGAAAGAAAGTTAACTCCCCCATCATGCTCATTTCATATTCTTTTTGCATGAGGGAGCTAAACTCATCACACAAGGATTCATCGGTGGCTCCAAAAATAATATCATCTACATAGATTTGAACAAGAATGATATTACCTTGTGATTTCTTGAAGAAGAGAGTGTTGTCAACCTTGCCTCGTATGTACTTATTTCTAAGTAGATATTCTGAGAGAGTGTCATACCAGGCACGTGGAGCTTGCTTCAGTCCATATAGAGCTTTATCCAGCCTATATACATGATATGGATGGACTGGATCTTCAAACCCAGGAGGTTGCTTCACATACACTTCTTCAGCTAATTCACCATTCAGGAAGGCACTTTTGACATCCATTTGGAATACCCGAAAATTCTTGTAAGCTGCATGGGCAAGAAATATTCGGATAGCTTCCAATCTGGCAACAGGAGCAAAGGTTTCATCATAATCAATTCCTTCCTCTTGCCGATATCCTTGAGCAACCAACCTTGTCTTGTTCCTTATGACAGTTCCTTCTTCGTCCATCTTGTTTCGAAACACCCATTTTGTTCCAATAATAGTTTTGTTGGATGGACGAGGAACTAACTTCCAGACTTTGTTTCTCTCAAATTGTGAGAGCTCATCTTGCATGGCAATTACCCAGCTTGGATCAGCTAGGGCTTCATTTATCAGCTTAGGCTCAATAAGGGAAACAAAGTTGACATATAAGCACAGATTGCTTATGCCTCTTCTGGTTTTTACACCAACTTGTGGATCACCTATGATTTGATCTATTGGATGACCCATGGTCCACTTTAGTGCAGGAGGTAAGGAGGGAGGTAGAGAAGAGGATGAGGTAGGAATTTGAGATGGTGAAGAAGGGTTTAAGGGAGATATGGTGTTTTGGTGGGTAAGGTCTTCTGAAGAGTTAGTTTCAGGAGGTGGAAAAGAAAGAGAAGGTTCTGAAGGTAAGGTGGTGTTTATGCGAGGCTGAGAAGGGTTGCTATCTGGAGGATTGGTTTGAGAGGAGGATGGAATTTCACTAACACATGAATTTATCCATAGGTTTAATTCTTCTTCATCACAAGATAATGAAGAAGTTTCAAACTCATCAAACTTTACATGCATGGATTCATCTATGCATTGTCTTCTTAGGTTGAAAATTCTGAAGGCTCTTGAGGAGAGAGAGTAGCCCATGAAAATTCCATCATCTGACTTCGGATCAAACTTTCCAAGTTGTTCCCTGTCATTTAGCATGTGACATGCACAGCCAAACACATGGAAGAAGTCAACTGCAGGTTTTCTACCATGGAAAACTTCATACGGAGTCTTGTCATGCCTTTTGACTATGATAGACCTATTTTGAGTAAAGCATGCAGTGTTAACTGCTTTTGCCCAAAAATAGGTTGGCAACTTGGATTCACTTAGCATAGACCTTGCAGCTTCACATAGTGTTCTATTCTTTCTCTCAACAACACCATTTTGCTGAGGAGTGCGTACGGCAGAGAAGTTCTGAGAGATTCCTTTTAGGTCAAAGAAATCTTCCAGAGCAGCATTCTTGAATTCTGTGCCATTATCACTTCTGAAGGACTTCACCAGTTTACCATTCAAATTTTCAATTTTTCTTGTAAACCTGATGATTTCTTCAGCCGCATCACTCTTGTGTTTCATAAAGAACACCCAAGTATATCTAGAGAATTCATCGACGATTACTAGCATATACTTTTTACCACCCAGACTGGGTATGCTTACTGGACCGCACAGATCCATGTGAAGCATTTGAAGAGGTTGAGAGATAGAAGAGCATTGTTTTGTTTTAAAGGAAGTTCTGGTGAGTTTTCCTTTTTCACATTCCCCACACAGCTTTTCTTTTTCAAAAGCTATTTTTGGCATTCCAACAACTAGCTCCTTGTTGGAGAGTTTGTTCAAGGTTTTAAAGTTTAGATGAGAGAACCTTTTATGCCACAGCCAACTTTGTTTGGCTAGTTCTTGAGAGAGGAGACACACAGCTTCTCCTATTGCACTTTCCTTCATGTTGATTATGTACACGTCATTCAGTCGGGTTCCTGCTAGTACAATCTTGTTCTGTACATCAAAGACCAAGCACACACACAGTTGGAACATGACCTTATAGCCCAAATCACATATTTGGCTGATGCTTAGAAGATTGTACATTAGCCCTTCAACATGAGCTACTCTGGAGAAAGTGATGGTTCCATTTGAAATGGTACCATATCCTTTGGTGACCCCTTTTCCATTTCCTCCAAAGGAAACAGTGGGTCCCTTTTCTTTTGAGAAGTTAGAGAGAAGAAGTTTGTTTCCGGTCATGTGTCTTGAACATCCACTATCCATGTACCATATATGATCTTTATTTGGTACCGCACCTTAAACAAATTTAGACTTTTGGTACCCATTTTGAGGTGGGTCCTTTGGGATTAGAAGGCATTTTAGATTTGCAAGGGGCCAAGTCTTTTGGGCAATTTTTAGCAAGATGAAGAGTGTTGCCACAGTTATAGCACTTCTTTAAAGAAAAGACCTTTTTAAAATCCCTATCATCTAAACTTTGGACAGAGGTTGAGGAATGAGAAGAAGAGGGGTGTCCAACACCTGGTCTTGGTCCAAGAATACCTTTACCAGGATTTCTTGATTTCTTCAAGTTTACTGACCGAGGAATAAAGTCAGTAGCTATTTGAGATTTCCTTTTAGATGAAAAATTTGATTTAGAAAAATTTTTCTTTTGAAAAGAAAATCTTTTTGAAGAAGGATACTCAGCAACTTCAGAAGGCTGCTCCTGGGAGTACCTTGACTCATGCAGACTTAAAGAATTTAAAAGTCTTTGAATAGGTTTGGGAGAAGAAGAAGAGCTTGGAAGAGTTGAAACCATTGAAGACTCAGAAGAGATTTCTTTAGCTTTAACAAAGACTCCAAACTTTTTAGAACCAGATTCTACTTTGAGCATGTCAAGTAGATCTATAGAGTGAACGGAGGTAGAATCCTCAGATGAGTAACCGAAGAGATCATCATCGTCATCGGAAAGGAAACCAGCAGGAAAACCTTGACACTCAGAAGAGGAAGGGAGTGGAAGGTCAAGAGGTTGAGGAACATCTTTTCCATAACCAAGGCCAGACTTATCCTTGCTGGTGATTTGATCTTGAAGGATCCTTTCTAGATTCTTAGAGGATTTAGTCCATTTAGACAGAACCTCTTGTTCCTTTTCAAGAGTGGAAGAAATCTTTGATTTTTCCTCAGAAAGACTGTCATTTAAGTACCGAAGGTTTTCCAGATCAACTTTCATTTTGTCAAAATCTTTTAGTTTTGAAAAGCAAGAGAGGAGTTGATCATTTAGACATTTTATGTGTATATCAGCCTTTTTCTTTTGAATCTTTAAGTCACAGAAGTCAACAGTTAAAGAATCAAAGGCATCAGCCTTTTGATCATCAGAGAGAAAGTTAAAAGGATGTACCTGAGGTTTTGTCCCTGAAGTGGATCCCTCAGCAGATACAAGAGAGGTGTAGAGTGATTTCTCCATGTCTTCTATCTCATCAATTTTGGCCATGAGGCACTTGGTGACATACTCACTCTCACTCTCAGAGGTTTGCTCATCTTCCCAGCAATGAGCCTCAGCAACTAAGGTTTTATTTTTACCTTGGTTTCTCTCCTTTTCTCTCTTGTATTTGCCTTTGTATTTCTTGTACCTTAAGGTTTCTTTTGATTCAGAGTTTTCTTTAGAGGATTGGCTATTTCTCTCTTCATGCTTCCTAGAAGCTGATTTTGAGAAGTCATGGCCATAAGAAAAAGAAGGTTTAGAAGAAGAAGCTTTTGATCTGCATTCAGAAGCAAAATGACCTTTCTTTCCACAATTGAAGCATTCTTCATTTGCTTTATCAGAAGAGGATTTTTGAGAAAAAGGTTTTCTATTAAATTTGGAGCGGTTTGAAGAAAATCTTTTGTTCTTAAGGTTTCCAGCAAGCATTGCCATACCGTCGTAAAGTATGTCAATGGTCGATTCTTCTCCTTCATCATCAAGAAGACTATAGTATGCATCTGACAGATGAGAAGAGTCTTCCTTAATATCTTTTTCAGAATCAGAAGAAGGATAGGTGATTCTAGGAACACAAGAAGAAGATTTTGAATCACCTATCAAAGCAATAGAAGAGGATTTGATATCCTTTATAAGAGACTTTCTCTGGTTCTTAGTTTGTTCATAGTGAAGAAGAGTTCCATAGAGAGCAGTTAAAGGCATTATTTCTAAGTCCTTGGTTTGCTTGATGCAAGTACAGATAGTTTCCCAGAAATCTGGAAGACAATCCATGAACTTGCAGAGAACTTCTTCATTTTCATAAACTCGGCCAAGAACTTTGAGATCGTTGAGAAGACAGTTAAAACGATTAAAGTAGGTAGAAAGAGATTCTCCTTTTTCATGGGAGAAGAGTTCATACTTTCTAACAAGACAGATCCTGTTAGATTTCTTTACTTCTTTGGTGCCTTCATATAAGACACTCAAAGTATCCCACATTTCTTTAGCAGTGGGAAGGTTAAGAAGAGAATGATACACATCATCGTAAGGGGAAACAAAGAAGAGCGCATTTGACTTTAGTATCTAAAGCAACTAGGCGTTTATCATCTTCACTAAATTTGTTAGAAGGTTTAATGATATATCTACCAGTTTTCTCACTTCTTTCGTCATCTGACTCTATGTCCTTTCCTTCAGCGTCCTTTTGAGGGCCAAAGCGAGCCCATATTTTAGGAATAATAGGTCCCTCACTGAGAATGTTGGGATACCTGCAATCGATCCCTTCCAAGAATAATAACATGCGATTTTTCCATAACCCAAAGTTGTTTGGGTTGAATCTTGGGGGTTTAGCCAAAGATCCTAAATCATATGTATTACCGGGAAGAGGTCCGCAAGGTACCATCAATATTTGAGGTAGTAGCCATCACGGATCCGGTTTATGAGATTAAACCAACCGATACCAATTGTTAGTCCCCAAAGAGAGATGGCTAACTAAGAGAGGGTTTTGTAGAAGGGGGGGGGGTTGAATATAAAACACACAGAATATACTCTTTTTAAATTTTTTAATATAAATATTAAAAATTTACACACAGATAGTTTGATGCGGAAAAGAACAAAGGAGACTATTCTATCAAACTAAACACACAGATAACAAGTAATTAACTATTACACTAAGCAAGTTAAAACAATACTGTTATAGCACACAGCTTTGCCACAGTCAAACAAATAATCACTCTGAAGATTTGTTGAAAGCGTGAGATTTCTGGGAAGGACTTCATCTCCTTTTATAGTGTCCATGCATGGGATGCAAGTGGACAGCTGTCAAGGTTTCATTAGCTGGAAGATTATTCGATGGACAAAGGAAGAGACCACTTCCTTTGTACTAGAATAATGGATGAACCATTCCTTGTAGCACGTAATGTCGATAACTTTATCTTCTTTTCTTCATGCTCTGTGAAGTCCCATCAAGCCTTTTAGCTAAAAGACAAATATTCCTTTTATAAGAATAAAAGAGAATGTCTTTAATTAAGGCTTGGTGCCCAAGTTCTTGCTGGCTCACGTGTCTTGCAATTGATGTGAGTCAAGAACTTATCTCTTTGAAATTTCTAAGTGATACATCTCACTATGTATCACATCGGTGGATACCTTATAAGGCTGGAGTTGATAAGTGTACACTTTGCTTGATAACTTCTTCTTTCACTAAGTGACAAAAGTGTATACCCTTGTGAGTTGATATCACAGCCTTAGAAAATATACCTGCAATTTCGGTGACCAAGATCATAGTGTCGGTGACCATGACATCAAACTTGATGACCTCATCTTATTTGATGTCCTTAGTACTTTTGATAACTTTTGAGTGTACCATCGGTGACCCACTATATTGGTGACCCAATCTTGACTTGGCAAGATGGTCTGAATATTGAAGTTGGTTGATACATCCAAAATTCCACTTTTTGATGTACAACCCCTTGATTGAATAGTCTTTGACTCTTCAATACTTGAAGCATATTTCAGACCTTCAAAAGAACCTGTAAAAATTCATTCATATAAAGGAAGGTGGTTCATCACCAAATCATCGGTGACCCAACAGTGAGGATGTTTGCGTTCAGCACGACCATTTTGGGGTGATGTACCTGGACAAGAGTACTGAGAGAGAGTACCTTAAGAAACAACGAAAGCAAGGAGAGAAGACTCTTTGTATTCCATGGCATTATCTGCACGAAGAACCTTTATAGGTTTGGAGAACTGGGTTTGAATCATACGAGCAAACGTGATGTAGATTTGGGGTAATTCAGAACGATGTTTCATGAGGTATATCCATGTAAAATGTGTATGATCATCAATAAAGATAACAAAGTACCGAGCACCACCCATGGATGAATGTGGTGCTGGTCTACAGACATCAGAATGAATAAGATCAAACGAAGAAGTAGATTGAAATTCATTTGTTTCAAAAGGTAAAGCATGATGTTTTCCAAGTTTACAGGATAAACAAGAAACATTTTCAGAAGAGGTGTTTCCTAATAATCCTGAATTGGCTAACGTTTTTATTCTAGCGATGGATAAATGTCCTAACCGAGCATGCCATAGGTCAAAGGAAGGTGCACTAGAGACAGAAGCGACAAGATTTGATGTTTGTAATAGAAGACGAAGATGAGTTACTTCAACCGTCCGACCAACTCTACGACCTACTCCAAGGATCTGGTTGGTCTTTGGATCCTGCACAACACAACCAGAAGGATGAAACAAAATCATCAGAACAAATTCCATAAGTTGAGTAATGGAGATTAGACTTATGGATAGATTAGGGACTTGTAACACATTAGGTAATTTTATATGAGGAGTGGAGAAATTTCCACTGAAAGATACCGGTAAGCTTGTATTGTTAGCTGAGGGAAAGTTCTGAGATGGTTGTTTAGAAACAAACCCATCAGTACACGGCATCATGTGATTACAGCAACCTGAATCGAAAAGCCACGTATTACCTGAAGTAGTCGAGTTCGGAGAGTTCATACCCATAGAACATGTCATGAGTTGTTCTATAAGTTATTGATTTCGACGCATAAGCTTTATCAGATCAGATATTGAGGTTCCATTTGGAATAGTTGATCCCTCAACCGGCTGAGTCCGGCGTTGTTGGTGTTTCTTGGATTCTGTGGGCAGTTAGACCCATAGTGTCGAGGGTAGCATGGTTGATGATTTGAAATATAAGCCATCTGATACCTTTGATTATGGAACAAACAGATGGTGATCGTCTTCTGAGCTGAAGTCCGATAAGGGCTCGGATTGAGCAATCCGAATGGTGACGAGATCCGATTGAAATGCTTAGGAAGAATTCGACAATTGTGTAATTGATAGCTGAGTGTATTGTGAAAACCAATTAGGTTCGATAACTGATTAGAAAGACTTCGACAATGGTGATGATCGGACTTGGAAGAAGATCCGATAGTGGTGAAGGTGAGTCGTGCAACCCAAGGAATGTTAATGATAGGGAGGACCTACCCGGTGAGACAGTTGAGGAGACTTTATTGGTGTTAATTGTTTATGAAATAAAATGCATGTTATTTTATTGGTGTTTATTGCTGTGATACTCGATGAAGTGTGTATTTGTGTACAAGTAAACCATGAACTCACTTAGCTTTTAGCTAACTATTAGTATGCATCTTAGGAATGGTGGTTTAGGTGTGGACAAAGGAAAGGGCAAGGCGTAGATAGGATCTTTTATGCTATATATTTTTATGCTTGCTAGTTGTTAAACTTATCTATTATGTATTTGGATTTTATGTAACATAGTACGGTATGGGACGGACAAATGTTGGAGACTTGTAATTTCTTTAAGTTAAAACTTTCATTGTGATGATGATTTTGTTTTAACTTATCGTTGCGTTCGACGATTTGAGGTAATATTTGGGTTGAATGATGTGACATTTCTCATGGTTGTTATGAGGGTGTTAGATCTTTCGTCTTCTAATGAAGACAACCTATGACGCACTTTTAGAACCGATTTGATTGTTGTTTCGTCTTATTTGGAACAAATATAGTATAAATATCTTTTGTAATATTATTTATGTTATAAATTAGAAATTGATTATCACTAATTAGCAGTAGATTAAGAAATCTATGGAGAAAGAAAGGTAGAACTTAAAGAAGATTAATAAACTTATGTAAGTATATTGAAGGTATGGATTTACTTTTACACAAGGAGTATTTATACTAAAGAATTCCCTATTCATCTACATGGTTTTAGGTATGGGATTAATTCACAACTTGGTTGTGGATTGGACATTAGAGTTGAGAATGTCATCCACACCCACGTCTATCTAATCATTCACTATATAATAATATTAATATTATAACACTCCTATATTATACTAATACTACAACACTCCCCCTTGGAGTTCATCCTTGAAGTACTGCCTTGTTAAAAACCTTGCTAAAGAAAAATCGAATGGGAAAAAAAACTTTAGCTAAGGGAAAAAGAGTGCAGCTTGTAGTTGACTCCCCCTATATAGACATCCATGAATCATCACTTGTTCACGTGTCGCATGCCGATATTGTGAACGTGTTTTCTAAAAATTGCAGTACGTAGTGCCTTTGTGAAAAGATCTGCTGCATTATTGCTTGATTGAATATATTTCCTTTCAATCTGATTATCTTTTATAAGATCTTGAGTGTATGGGAACAACCTTGGAGGTATGGGCTTTGTCCTGTCACTTTTGATATATCCTTCTTTCATCTGCGTGACACACGCGGCGTTATCTTCATAGATCAAAGTTAGAATCTTGTTCTTCTCAAGTCCGCATGAAGTCAAAATGAGTTGCGTCATTGACCTCAACCAAACACATTCTCTACTAGCTTCATGAAGTGCAATAACTTCGGCATGATTTGAAGATGTGGCAACAAGAGTTTGCTTCTGAGAGCGCCATGAAATAGTAGTATCTTCGTTCATAAATACGTATCCAGTTTGAGATCTAGCTTTATGAGGATCATACAAACAACCTACATCTGCATAACCAACCAAACCTTCTTTTGAATTGTTAGAATAAAATAGACCTAAACCAACAGTTCCTCAAAGGTATCGAAATATGTGTTTGATTCCATCCAGTGTCTCTTTGTCGGAGATGAACTGAATCTTGCTAACAAATTCACTGCAAAAGAAATGTCAGGTCTGGTATAGTTAGTAAGATATATAAGAGCTTCAATTGCACTGAGGCATTGCACTTCCGGACCAAGAACCTCTTCATTTTCTTCACAAGGACGAAATAGATCATTGTCAATATTGAGTGATCTAACAACCAATAGAGTGCTTAAAGGATATGCTTCGTCCATATTGAAACATTTTAAGACCTATTCAATATAATTTGATTGATGCACAAGTATTCTGTTGTGCATATGCTCGATCTGTAAACCAACATAGTATTTGGTTTTTCCAAGGTCTTTCATTTCAAACTCTTCCTTCAAGAGTACAAGGACTTCATGGATTTCTCTATTTGTCCCAATGATATTTAGATCATCAACATAGACGGCTATGATTACGTATCCAGATGTTGTTTTCTTAATAAAAACGCATGGACATATAAGATTATTTGCAAAACCTTTAGTTATCAAATAATAGCTTAAACAATTATACCACATGCGTCCAGATTGCTTTAACCCATATAAAGATCTCTATAACTTGATTGAATACATTTCTTTGGGTTTTACCCTTAATGCTTCAGGCATTTTAAATCCTTCAGGGATTTTCATATAGATATCACTATCTAGTAATCCATATAACTATGCTGTAACAACATCCATAAGGCGCATCTCTAAATTCTCGGAGACTGCTAGGCTGATTAAATATCTAAAAGTAATTGCATCCATAACAGGAGAATATGTTTCCTCATAATCAATCTCTAGTCGTTGAGGAAAACCTTGAGCTACAAGTCGAGCTTTGTATCTCATAATTTCATTCTTCTCATTTCTTTTCCATACGAAAATCAATCTGTTTCCCACGGGTTTCACAGCTTCGGGCGTGAGAATAATAGGTCCAAAAACCTTTCGCTTATTAAGAGAATTTAATTCAGCCTGGATGGCTTTTTTCCATTTAACCCAGTCTTGTCTACTTTGACATTCAGTGACAGATATTGGTTCAAGATCATCAGTTCCATCCAAAATATCACATGCAACAGCGTATGAAATTATATCATCCATATTTCTCATTTCATTTTTGTTCCATAATATTTCTTTATGCCCATAATTAATTCCAGCCTCTTCACTAATATCATTCACTTCCTCTTCTAGGGTAGTTTTGATATTCTCGATTTCTTCAGGAACACTTTCCTTGTTACCAATAGTAGTTCATGCATCTTTTCTTTTTCGAGGGTTTTTATCCTTGGAACCACCGAATGGCCTTCCACGCTTCAAGCGTGTTTTGGACTCTTGAGTGACTTTTGCATCAAATTGTCCATCTGGGATTTCAACTCGGGTTGGAGCATTCAGAGCCGATATATACGATTTGGTCACTCTTTTTGTATCAGTAAATGCATCAGGTAATTGATTTGCAATTTGTTGCAAATGCATTATCTTTGGAAATTGTGATTCACATTGCTTCGTGCAAGGATCAAGATAAAACAATGAAGGTTCAGACCATTAAACATCCTTTGTTTGGTCCTTCTTTTCTCCCCCTAATGCTGGGAACATAGCCTCATTAAACTGACAGTCGGCAAAGCGTGCTGTAAAAACATCACCCATTAGTGGTTCCAGATATCTTATAATGGAAGATGTTTCATACCCAACATATATTCCCATCTTCTTTGAGGACCCATTTTTGTGCGTTGTGGGGGTGCAATAGGGACATATATTGCACATCCATAAATTATAAGATGAGAAATATTAGGTTGTTGGCCAAAAGCAAGTTGTATAGGAGAATATGTATGATATGCACTTGGTCTCATGCGAATTAATGATGCAGCATGTAAAATTGCATGACCCCATATAGAAACCGGAAGCTTTGTTCTCATTAATAGTGGTATAGCTATTAGTTGGGGAGACGTTTAATCAATGATCAACTAAACCATTTTGTGTGTGAACATAAGCAATTGGGTGTTCAACAATAATTCCTAAGACATACAATAGTCATTGAATGCTTGAAATGTAAATTCACCAGCATTATCAAGTCTCACCCTTTTAACGATATAATCTGGAAAATGTGCTTTCAATTTAATAATTTGTGAAAGAAACTTTGCAAATGCCACATTACGAGTTGATAATAGGCAAACATGCCACATTACAAGTATCTGAATGGTCCACATGGTGGATGAATAGCTCCACATATATCACCTTTAATTCTTTCACGAAACGTAGGTGATTCATTTTCTAGTTTTATTGGAGAAGGTCTCACAATTAATTTCCCAAGTGACAAGATTTGCATGGAATTACTTTACCTGTTTGATGGATCTTCTGGTCCTTCAATGGATGCCCATGTGTATTTTCAATTATCCTGCACATCATTGTTGATCTTGGATGACCTAAATTGTCATACCATAAACTGAAAATACCAGGATCACAATATTTTTCCTTAACTACCATATTTAATTCAACCACATATTATATATGTACAATGTAAACCAGAATGAAGTATTGGTAGTTTTTCTAGTACATTGTTCCTATCAATAATATGCATATTTTTCTCATTTCTCGAGGTCACAATTTGAGTATCGTATCCGTTAAGATATATATCATTGAAACTCAATAAATTTCTTTTTGATTTTGGAGAAAATAAAGCATTTTTTAAAGAAACTTTATACCATTTGGTAATATAAAATGAGCATTTTCTATCCCTTCTATCAAATAGGTTGGACCTGATGTAGTATGTATGGTCCATTTTGTTTGTTTTAATTCGAAAAAATATTTCTTAGCTTTTAAGATGGTGTGTGTAATACCACTATCCGGTATACACAAATCTCCAATATTTGTTTGATATTGTGCTTCAACGGAATTCATATCAAACTTCAAAATATGAAGAATTTTTTTTGTAAAGAATCGTAATAATAACAATAATAATGACAATGATAATAATAAAACGATATTATTGTAGAATTATATTACAAAACGAAAATGGGAAAAACATAGTTATATAAGAAATGGAAACATTACATAGTCATAAAAGAAAATGTATACTAGGAATAAAAAGGACCATCAATACTCATATAATTCAAAGCCCTATATCGTTAAAGAAATCATAAACATTTAGCTTAGTGTTTGTCAATTCAAAATTATCAACAAGCTTTGCTTCCTTCTCCTTTCCTTTGAGGGATTCTTTATAGAGATGACAGAAATGTGGAGGTATGCGGCATGTCCTTGACCAGTGGTCCGTGCTACCACATCTATAACAAGAACCTTCAGGATTTTGAGAATGACTCGTACTGGCATCATGTTTGTCATGTTGAGCTTATTTTCTGGTTGGGTCTTATTTCCTCGTGGAACATGATGACGACTCGCTCTTTGCCCACGACCACGATTAATACAACGACCACAACCACGAGGGTGGTCTCGGCCAAAGTTGTAGTTTCGAACATAAAAATGATTTTGGCTAAAATAACCACTGCGTCGACCACGACCACGTCCCCGTCCAAGAATATTATTTCTAGGACCTTCATTATTTATAGCATTTGCTTCAGGAAATGCTACTTAACCGGTCGGACAAAATTGATGGTTTTTCAGTAAAAGCTCATTATTTTGTTCTGCAACAAGTAAACACGAATTAAGCTCAGAATATCTGGTGAATTTCTGCAATCGATATTGTTGTTGCAAAGTAAAGTTTGATGAAAGTGGAGTAGGTTTTCTCCAACATATCCGCATCAGTAACAGTTTGTCTATAAAACCTAAGTTGCGAACATATTCTGAATAATGCAGAGCTATAGTCATTCACTTTTTTAAAATCTTGAAATCTCAAAGTTCTCCATTCATCCCTGGCAGCCGGAAGTAAAACTTCATTTTGGTGATCAAACCTATCTTTAAGGTCTTTCCACAGGATTCTTGGATCACTTGTATTGAGATATTCAAAATTTAACATATCGTCAACATGTCTCCAAAGAAAAATGTTGGTCTTTGCTTTGTCTTGTGACGAGCATTCATTGTTTTCCTCTAAGGTGTCTAAAATACCCATAGACTCAAGGTGCATTTTGACATCCATCATCCATGACATGTAATTTTTCCCGTTTACGTCAAGGGCCGTAAACTCAATCTCTGCAGGGTTCGACATATTATAACTATCAAACAACGAGATAAAAATTAGAATCCATTTATATCAATAAAAATTGACATACAAAGAAGTAGAAGAACTAGAAGTACAAACATGCTCAAGAAAAAATAAAATTCATCCGGTCGGAAATGACTAACAGGAGTGATTAGTAATATAGTATGACCAACACTAGAATTAGAACTGGATTTCGAAAAAACTTTTCTGAAGAAATGAATTCGGAAAAATAAGAATAAGAGTAAGGGTGTTGAGAAATAACTTAATTATTATGTTATAATGTAAAAATATAGCCTTTGGGAAAAGTTTTTATTACCGTTGTAAATATAGCTGTTGGAAATGATTTTTTTTAAATGATAATTAACACATATAATTAATAAAGGTTATAATATCAATGATTGTAGACATATGATAAAATTAGTTGTATAACGTTAGTACAAATAAATGTTAGTATGTTTAGATAAAATTAGCAAAGAGAATAAACATAAGTAAATATTAGTATGTTCATGAATAAAGTAAATATGATCATGAAATAAACATGCATTACTAAAAATTATTATAAGCATATAAAAGCATAATGTTAGTACATGCATAATACATACATTGACTATTTTTGGTATTTAATCTTCTTAACATATGGTATTAAGGAATTTTTTTGAAACGGTAGTATTAAGGAAATACATACCTTGATTAGAGTCTCGTGCTGATAACGTGTTATAAATTAGCAATTGATTATCACTAATTAGCAATGGATTAAGAAATCTATGAAGAAAGAAAGGTAAAACTTGGAGAAGATTAATACACTTATATAAGTATATTTAAGGTATGGATTTACTTTTACCAGGGACGTTCCAATCATTTTGGAGGCCCTGTTACGTTTATATCGAAACTATTGATCGATAGATAATTAAGTAATATGTAAATGAAAATATTAAAGTTTATACCATATATTAATATTAAAAGTACTACAAATTAGAATAACAAAAATGAAGTAACATGTGAAATTCACTTAAATAAAATTAGTCTTCTAACGTTTTTTGAAACGAAATCTTTAATCAAATCTTCATAATGAACTTTCTCTAAAAACCCATGTTCAATAGCTGTTAGGTCTAATCCGTTAAGGCTTTCTTGTGTCATTCTCGAGCGTAAATAGTTCTTTAACAACTTCAACTTTGAGAAACTTCTTTCTGCGCATGCAACAGTTACTAGAATAGTCAACAAGACTCTATAAGCAATAATAACATTAGGAAAGCAATCAACATGTTTCCAATACTCTAAAATATCAAGAGGTCCTATTTTTTCATGTGGTAAAAACTCTTGGAGTAATTTTAATTCCACATATAAGTCATTTCCATCAACATCAGATTGATCTTGATTCTTAAGCGCAATTTCAAAATTATTACAATATGACTTTAAACATGCATTATTATCCAAAGAACGTAACTTATTAGAAGTAAATAAAAACCCAAACACATTTTTCATATTCCTGGTATTGTTCAAATCTTCTTTTTAGAGAAGCAATTGCATGATAAACAACACATAAAAAATAATTAACACTAAATGACTCTTCCGCGGATTGTGAAGTAAATTCAGATGCATCACTCGGATTTTCATCAAAATGTCTTTTCCTTCGAACCTCACGTTTTCTAGGAAATAATAGATCAAAATCCAAATCAATGGCAACTTTCTTTGCTGATTCTATAGCATCTAAAAATCCCGTCTCTCTATATTCTTCAAAAAAAGAAATTAGTCCTTTAATTTGTTCAATGGCAACATCAATTAGCATATTTTTTTATTGTAAATGTTTACTAACCAAATTCACAGCATATAGAATTTCATACCAAATCACTATTGACACTAGAAACTCAAAATCACCAAGCTCATTTTGTGCTAAACATTTTGCTTCACTTCTAATTTTTGAATCATTATCAATTTCAGCTACTTGAAGTAAAACTTCTCTTATATCAAACACTTGAAATCTTATGGCTTTTATGCTATCAATAGGACTCACCCAATGAGTCGTTGACAACGATTTAACAGTACATCCTTTTACATTATATTTAAACACTTGCCATCTTTTAGTAGAATTAGCAAATATTGTATAAATACGTTGAATTATTCCAAAAACAATCTCTAGCTTTACCACAAGTATCGGCTATGTCACATAAAGTCAAATTAAGACCGTAAGAAGCACACGAACTATAAAATGCTCTAAGATTTATATCTAACAGTTTCTTTTGCATTCCTTTATGTTTTCCCTTCATGTTTGCACCGTTATCATAACCTTGTCCTCGGACATTGTCTATATCTAGACCAGGACACTTTAACTCAGATTATAAAATATAAAACAAACCTTGGCCAATGGTATCATCTACCTCTAAAAATCCAAGAAAAGATTCTTCAATACTAACAGTTTTAGAAGAGAAATCTACATACCTTGTTATTAAGGACATTTGTTCTTGATGCCTTATATCAGGAGTGCAATCAGGAACAATAGAGAAATATTTTGCCTCTTTTACTTTGTTAATGATTTCACATTTGATTCTCTTAGCAAGAAAAGTTATTAACTTGTTTTGAATCTTATTACCAAGATAATGAACATGTATATCATCATTAGTAATACGTTGAACATGATCTTGAACAATTGGGTCAAATTCGACCAACATTTCAACCAATCCTAAAAACTTTCCATTGCCATTTTCATACAATATACCATTAGTTCCACGAAATGCAAGATTGTTTGTTACAAGAAACTTTACAATACAAAAAATTCTTACCAAGACTTTTTTCCAATGATTTTTTTCTTTCTCTATTTGATTTTAAGCAACTCTATCAATAGTTTCATTCTTTTGAAGTCTGAGACGCAAATCATACCAAGTTTTCATATTTGTAACATGCTCCACACTTGTTTCATGCTCTTTAAGTCTAGTGCTAAGGTGTGGCCAATCTCTATACCTATCATTTGCTAATTGGCCCTTTACGTGCCTCTTTTTAAAAAATTTACAACAAAAACAAAATAGTCTATCAAGCTCTAGAGAATACACAAGCCAATCTCTATCACATTTTTCTCCATTTGATAAATATCATTAACATTATCAGTAACTTTAAAATCATCATCAATATCATCATTAGCATCATCATCAACATCAATAACATCGTTAGCATTAATATTAGTAGCATCAACATTAGCATTAATATTAATAGTAGCATCATCGGTAGCATTATCATTAATATTAGTAGTAGCATCATCGGAAGCATTATCATTAGCATTAACATTAATATTAGTAGCATCATCATCATCATCATCATCAACATTGATATCGACATTTTCATCTAAACTAACACTAGCATCAACATCAACATCAACAGAATTATCAAAGGGAAGCTTGTGATTTTTTAACGAAAAATTTGTCAATAGCTCCTTTTTGAGACAAAATCATCTCTTCCGCTCTTTTTTTCTTTTTACGTTTTTGACATTCGGAATCATGTTTTCTAACTCTAGAAGACATGATGAAAATTGAAAAACTACTAAAACAAATTAACAATTAGCAAACAGGTTACTAATTCAAATCAGAAATAAACCCCAAATAACACATTTAACAATTTAGAAACATGTTAGAAACTCATAATCTTGAATCACAAAGATTAGAATTTTGAAATAATACACCTGATTTAAATAATGAGTTGTCCAACAATCCACGTTCAATTGCCCAAATCAAGTTAAACTCGTCTCGTCTCTGTGTGAGCCCTAAACTCGTCGTCTGAAATGCAAACATAAAAGAGAGCAGCAGAGAAATTGCAAATTGGGATGTAGAACAACAGAATTGATTCAATTCAAGGTGATTAGTGAATGGTAGAAAGTAGAATGATTTCATATTTGGACTTGATTTACTGAATTTATACTTGATTTTTTGGGTCATTGACGTAAAAATCGAACAAAATTAGCCGTTGTGAACAAAAAACTTACCGGCCATTTGAAGAGTCTTCTTGTTCTTGCTAGAATCGTCATTAATGGAAGAAAAAACGAAGAAGATGGGAGTGGTTGAAGCATTCAAGGAAAAAAAATGAAGAAGACGGGTGAAGCGTGCTTAATTGATGATGATTGGGGAAAAAAGGGAATTCCGGGTTGTTCTTGGATTGTACGCATCATCATCAGATTAAGGATTGGGCCTAAAAACTAAAATAACTTGGGTTTTAGAAAATACATATAATATGAGTAATCAGAATTTTGGGCCCCAAGTATTTTGGGGATCCTTTGCAAGTGAACCTGCTGAAACAGGCCCAAGTACGTCCCTGACTTTTACACAAAGAGTATTTATACTAAAGAATTCTCTATTCATCTACATGGTTTTAGGTATTAATTCACAACTTGGTTGTGGATTGGACATTAGAGTTGAAAATGTCATCCACACCCATGTCTATCTAATCATTCACTATATAATAATATTAATATTATAACACTCCTATATTATACTAATATTACAACAATTTATACATATATATATAGGAGCGGGTTCAAACGAGGACGGTAACAATTTACGAGAATATGAGGACAATCCTCAGGCAATCATTTTGTACATGAATTTTTTTGTACTAGCATCAAAAAGGACAAGGGCAACTTTTCTCATGGGCTAGGTCGCAGGAAAAGGCGCGGCTAATCATATATGATTTTGTACGTGAATCATATGTGATTTTGTACATGAATCATATGTGATTTTGTACATGAAAAATTTAATGTACAAAATGATTGGCTCAGGATTGTCCTTGCATTCTCGTAAATTGTCATCGTTCTCGCATGAGCCTTTTTCTATATATATATATATATATACATACATACATACATACATACATACTTTCTAAATGAGAGCAGGGGCGGCCCTGGGGGTGTGCCGGTGGTGCCGCCGCATGGGGCCTCCGATCGTAGGGGGCCTCCGATTTTCTATATGTCATATATACTATTTATATTGGCGTAAATATATTATGGGACGTGAATATTACTGTAGCATAGTTGGTTAAGGTGTCTTACTTATACCTAAATGATCCAGGTTCAAGACCTGTGCTCTCTATTCTCCTCCTTTTTTATTTTAATTTTTTCAACTTTAATTGGAATACCAATGCAATGTCTACGTGTCTTTCTTTTAATTTAATTAAATTGCACCACATATAAATAATTTTATATGTATTAATTATTTAGATTTTTGAGATTTTTAATTTTTTTTAACTTTAATTGGAATAGCAATGCAATGCCTACGTGTCTTTCTTTTAATTAAATTAAATTGCACTTCATATAAAAAAAATTATTATATTAATTATTTAGGTTTTTGAGATTTTTTGCCGCTGTCAATTTTTCCAAATCCTAAAAAACAATCACCAAGCTCCATTCTTGAATTCATTCAATTTTTGTCTTAAATTATTCTACTTTTTAATTTCAATTTCACTAAAGTATTATATCAAATCTTATGATTTATATTTAATGTTCTTTTATTTTCTTATCTTTTTATTCTATAACTTTGTTATTTGATTATTTATATATGATTTTTGAAAGTTTTTTAATTTTTAACGTTAGTGTTTTTTGATAACAACAAATAAATATTCTTCTGTTGATATGTGTTTTTGTATATACCAATATTGATTGACCGATTTTACATAAAATAGGATGCCTCCAACTAGATTTTATGCCTCAACACTTAAGGATTTTAGTTTTTAAATTTAGAAATAATTTTTTTAATAAAGAATACAATTGGAAAAATTATAAGGCCACATTTATATTTTAGCATGCGGCCTCCAAAATGTTAGGGTCGGTCCTGAATGAGAGTAGAAGAGAAGACATTTATATAGATAATATTATAAAAGATATATATAACATATTTGTTCCAAATAATAGTAGATAAGAATGAGAGCATAAGAGAATACATTTGTATAGATAATATTACAAAAGATATACATACTATATTTATATAGATAATATTATAAAAGATATATATAACATATTTGTTCCAAATAATAGTAGATAAGAATGAGAGTAGAAGAGAATACATTTATATAGATAATATTATAAAAGATATATATAACATATTTGTTCCAAATAATAGTAGATAAGAATGAGAGCATAAGAGAATACATTTGTATAGATAATATTACAAAAGATATACATACTATATTTGTTCTAAATAAGACGAAACAATGATCAACTAAGTTCTAAAAGTGCGTCATATGTTGTTTTCACTAAAAGACAAAAGAATGGTTAACATCGTCCCTTGAGGAGATTTGCACAAAAAATGAGAAAATCAGATAAAATCTTTAGAAACTATATATTTTTGTCTCAAATATGGAAGACATGTGGGGCCCACATAGGGGTCGTTTACCAACACTTAACGGTTAAGTGTTGTCCGGGTAAGAGTGTTGACCTGGGTAAGTGCTAACCGGGTAAAAGTGTTTATCAAATGTTTTTTGTAAGTGTTTACCAACTATAAAATGACCATTATAGCCCCATTTGTAATTATATTTTGAATAAAATTTAATTTTTTTCTATTATTAATAGTTTAATGGAAGAAAAAAAAAACATAATGCATACTTTAAATAAATGTTTACCATAAAAAATAATACTATTTTACTCATTTTTTATACGATTAATTGCCAAACTAGAGAAAAATAAAAACAATTTTCATATAACATAATACATTAATAGTCTTTGGCATTTAAATATAAACGGAATATGAAAAAAAAATTGTTTGTTTTTCCTTCTAGAGAAAAAAAAATTAATTTGAAGCATTTGAAAACAGTTGAGTCGCAATCTGATCCCGTAGATTAGCCATATACTCCTTGTCTTGAGAAGCCCCCCAATGTACTTCGACGATTTCTTCTTCAATGTCTCCTCCATGTTGCTCTTCCGCAGTAAACATGGCGCATTCATCATATTCATAAACGATTGATCTTGGATATTACATTTTCTTATAAATTATGGATTGCAAAACAAGCAACCACTACCTCTATTTGTTTTGGATAAGGATAAGAAGTCATTTGCTTCAAAATCGGGAATCTTGCTTTCCAGACGCCATACACACGTTCAATAACGTTTCTATGTTTTGCATGTGCATGATTGAACTTTTCTTATTTAGTTACAGCACGTCAGCGTCGGAAATCAGCTAACCAATACCTTGTATTGCGATATGGCATAAAAATCCACAAATATTGGGGTATGCAGCATCACATAGATAATATTTATCTACATTTACAAATACACTTATAAAAACTACAAAAAATAACAATATTTCACTATTAGAAAAAGATGATACATACTTGGTGGAGGAAACGGAAATCTCGAATTTGGGTCAAATGCAACTTTTCTCAAAACTCTAGCATCATGTGCAATATCTTCCCATCCATCCCAAATATATGTGAATATCATATTAAAATCACGCATTGCTAGAACATTTTGAAAGCAATCACCTCTTCCTCTGCCTTCGTATCTTGCTTGTTGATTTATGGGCACAACTGCATGTATCAAAGTTCCATCTACTGCGACTATAGCCCCTATAAGAAAAAAAAAACAAATTATATATAATAATATCATAAGAATTTTTCAGGTTTTACAAAGTATTAAAACAAATAACATACCGGAAATAGTTCTTTGAGGCGTCTGACTCTCTTTGACATGTTCAAAGTTCCATCCAAGGATGTTGGTCTTATGACTTCTCTTGCAAATTCTTTCATTCCATTTAAGACTTCATGAAAACATATATAAATAGTTCGTGTGGAATGTTGAAATCTCCGTTTGACCGTTCTAAAACATTCATTATGGCCAATAATAGTTAAAAACATTGTCATCTTCTCTTCGACGCTTATACGACTACTTGATTGCAACTAATTGTTTTGTTTAAAATGGTTACACAAGAGTATATAACCATCACGATATAGACGCATCAATTCATGACATTGCGTATTAGACCCATGTAATAGTTCTTGTGTATACGCATGTCCGGTCAAATTTAAATTGTTATCTCTTAATCTTTCTATTCTTTCTATTCTTTCCCTTCTTTCTATTCCTGTTTTGGCTCTTCTTCTCGAATACCAATACGCAGTCACCACAATCATCATTAATTGATTACGATCCATATGACCTTGCAAATATAAAATATAAAAAAAACATCATATTGTGTTTCATTCATGACATAGATATTTAACATACAATTAAAACAACAAAAACATCAAGTTAAACAATCAACACTAAAAAGTGACATAACATCAAACTGAATATATTAATTCATAACACTAAAACATGACAAAGTTCCATAATTCGTCCCATAGTAAATACCAAAAAGCGACAAAGTTTCATGTTCGTCCATACATCAATATAAAACATCACATGATTAGTTTAAATTAAGTTGGTGTGCCGTAAACTTAATCATGACTCACACCTCTTATCCTTCAAATGCAACCAAATTCTCCTATAATCTATGTCGTGGGTAAAAAGGTAAAGTCTGGTGTCATACAATGGGCTACCTTCCAAACCAAGTTTCTCCAATTTCGAAATACAAGCATCCATATCACCATCCTCCGATGGTTTGTCAAAAATGGTTTTCACATGTGTAACACCCGTATTTTTATAAATATTGGAGTATATGGAAATACAAGAATTATCGTTTGGCCCGGTATCGGTTTGAGAAATTAACGTTTAGGATGTTTATTTTGATCTCGGGTTGATTCGGGTCGAAATAGGATCTAATGATGGTGGAATCAGAGTTTTCTGGAGGTCTGGGCGACTTCCTGGGCGGCTTAAACCTCGGGAAAAGTCGCCTAAAGTTTTGTTGTGGTCGACTGATTAGTGCAGCACAAGAAAAGTCATTTGGTGTTTGGGACCACCTTTGAGGCTACTTAAGTAGCACAAGCATAAGTAGCCCGGATGTTTTGTTTTCGAGGCCACCTTTGAGGCTACTTAAGTAGCACGGGCATAAGTAGCCTGTATGTTTTGTGCGTGTTGGGAGTTCCGAGCGACCTCGGCCAAGCTACTTACGTAGCCCCGTAAGTAGCCTGAGCGCCTGAAGCCTAGAAAATCGATCAGATCAGCCCCTTTCTCTCATTTTACTTCTCATTCTTCTTTTTTCTCTCAAATTTCTCTTATTGGATCCGATTGAGATGTTCTTTTGGAGTACTTTGGAGTCTTAAACGGAGTTTCAACCTAAGGACTTCAAGTTATTTTGATGAGGCCCTCATGTTCTTAAAGAGGTAAGATTTTTGGAAGTTTTGCTATAATTAGGGTTTTATTATAAATCTGATTTAGGGTTATTTTTGGTGTATTTTGGAGTTGTTTATGATCTAGATGGAAGTTATAATGTTGGATTTTGATGGATCTAAAGTCTTCATCAAGGGAGCTCAAGTTTGGAGTAAAATCTAGATTTAACCTAAATCTAACAAGGTGAGTTCAAGATACTTTGTGAAAACTATGTACATGCCAAAAACGTCCATTTTGAAGTATTAACATGTTTTACTTGCTATTTGTCAAATGTGTGAGTATTTTGATAATATGCAATTATTTGGTAAAAATGGTTTTTTAAATATTACGAGATGTTATGTTTGGATTCTTGTCACTTTGATAACTAAAACATATTTCATTAGATGTTTTGACGTTTATTTTATAATCGAGGATTATTTGGTGTCAATGGCACTTCGAGAATATTGGATTTATAAACCATCGAAATTACATGTTATGGTATTATGAGACATTTTGGAAAATATATGAAATGATTTGTTTGGAAAAATGGTTAGTCTCAACCAACGTTTGGGGTAATCACATAAGTGTTGAGTTATTTAGCCTTTGCTCGGTTTTGACTAAAAAGAGTCTCGTGGACAATTGTCCGATTTAAATGACTATGCGTTGTGGGTACGTTAGTCATTCGTATAGCGTCATGTAACTTTATGATTTCCTAACTTTGAGAGATAATTGCTTATCGGGGGATGTTAGTTGGAGCAAAGAATTGGTGTTGGGAAATTATTAATATGTCTTGTTTGATATATTGGATTTGTAGACTAAAATGAAATGGGAAATTATTAATATGTCTTGCTTGATATATTGGAATTGTAGACTAGAATGAAATGGGAAATTATTAATATGTCTTGCTTGATATATTGGATTTGTAGACTAGAATGAAACGGGAAATTATTAATATGTTTTGCTTGATATATTGGATTTGTAAACTAAAATAAAATGGATTTTTTCAATATGTCTTTCTTGATATATTGGATTTGTAGACTAAAAAGAAATGGAAATTAACAATATGTCTTGCTTGATATATTTGATTTATAGACTAGAATGTAATGGATCTATAGGCATACAGGTCGGTCTTAAAAATCGGGATTGTCATCCCTTTTTGGTCAACGTAAAGGATCAACTTAGGCCATACTTGCTTGTATGATTGGTTGCTGCCATTAAGCCATTGGTCCTTACGTCGCTAATTGGAATCAACTTAGGTCGTACTTGCTTGTATGATTGGTTGCTGCCATTAAGCCATTGATCCTTAACGCGAGCTCTTGGCTAGAACCTTCGGAGTTCATACTGCTTGTGTGATGGGTTGCTGCCTACATCCCTTGGTCCTAGAAAGAACTCTTAACATCCAAAAGTAGCTCACTTAGGTGTTCTGTCACTATGAATGGTAAATCGGGCCTCCCCCATTATCTTCAGATATTTTCACCCCTTTCAAGGGTAAGCATTAGTTAGCGGTTTATAAAACTCGGTTAAAGCTACGTCGATATCTTTACGTTTATAAACTTATTCATGGTCATATGAATATTGGATTTGGTATTCACGTTAAATGAGTATTTCTCCTTAAAACTTTCACTTCTAATGCCATTTTGGTCTAAAGATTTTCATTATGGAAATATTGAATTTGGGAAAGATGTTGCTTTTATAATAAAGTTTTATGTCTTTTGAGAATTATATTTTATCAAGCAAATCTTTTGGTTTCAAATCAATTATAAATATGTTATAAACTATTGAGCTCACTAAGCGTTAAGCCTAACCCTTTTTCTTTGTCGGCATGTGCATCAGGTTATCGTTGGGGTTGGTACTAGCGATACGTGTGGATTTGAGTGCTAGGAAGTGGCACGATAAATATTAGACACTTGGTGATGTTTTACGCATTCGAAGATAGCGACTCTTTTGGGTTTAGTAACACCCGATTGTAATTATGTCTTAGTATAAGACTTGACCAATCTGTTGTTGTTGTTTTATAGAATTGTTATTTGAGGAACTTTGAGTATCGAATTATAGGAAGTGATCTATCCTTCAATTGATGTAATATTGAAAATTTTAAATTAGTCGCTCTTTCCAAATTTGAGGGTGTTACAAGTTGGTATCGGAGCATAAGTTTGAGAGATTTAGGTATTAATTTTGGATGCCTAGACTCAAACTAGTGTAATTCTAAGTGATCGGATGTGAGATTTCACGAGGACGTTTTAAGGTTAATAGATGCACTAGAATCGAGAATCATGGTGATGGTAACAAGGATCCGCATGTGAGGTAAATTTGTATTATCATTCGGTCGGTGATAATATGAATTTATAGTTACGTGTGTGTATTTGAGTCGCATTTTCGTGATAATCTACGGGGTAGTGAATGAGTTCTCATGAGTTAACCGTTGAAAGAATTGGTGTTTGTAGCATTGCCATTTTGGGTGACAATTAAGTATGGCGAATGTGTAACTTCGATCGTTATGGAGTCGGAGATGATGGTTAGTTATGAACCAGAGGCTTGTTGAATCATCCTTATTCTGAAAGGAAAATTATAAATCGATGGATTTAGTTGTGGATGAAAGTCTTAAGATATGAATCTTCCCAATGTCGGACTCGTGGTAGACTTGGTGAGTGTGGTTTTAAGACTTCGGGTCCCAACCGGATGCATGCACGACATTCAATTTAGAAAACAAATTTATTAAGCCATTTTATGTTGTCAAAAAAATTTGCATTTGACAAGTTAATATATTTGGAAAATGTTTTGGGCACACCAGGAGTGTAGCTATGTATTGAAATTGTTAAATGGTTTTAGTTGCGTGAGAAATGCATACGGGTTTACCAAGAAACTTATTTCGTATTGTTTTGCTAGGATTGCAAATTTTGAGATTTATAGCTCAAGAGAGTTTAAATTTAAAACTAACCTAAATTGTTTCGTTTGTTACCCGAGAATCATGAAAATACCGTTCTACGAATTTTGAGAAATCATTTGGTGTATGTGAGTTTTGGATCAACATTGAAATGCATGAACTATCGTACCTCCTATGGTTGTTTACAAGCTTCATTGGAATGTTGGGGTGCGTAGTGTTCATGAGTCAATTTTGAGATTTTAGAATTTTGTGGTTTTGCTCAGTGGCAGTATTGAGTATGAGGGTTACTGATAATTTTATTTCGCGTCAATTATTTTGGGCATAAAGATTTTGAAGTTGTCCAGAATATAAAATTCCCATCAATATCATTTTAATTTTTATAAGAACAATTTGTTGCATAAAGTTTGCATACGTTTTAATTGTAGCTTCTTTAATTTATGTAGCCAACATTTTAGAAAGGCATAAACATTGTGTTAATTGACTTTAAATTTGAAATCAAAATCAAATTGATTTTATGATGCAACCAAGATGCATGCATATAACGTTTATATAGTTCTGAGAAAGTAAACCGATGGATGCTATTATTATTGAGAAATTTTGCTTTCTTACAGATAAAAGAAGAAAATACTTGGGAAATTTGGTACAACCTTTTTGTTGCACACTATTTAATGCACAAATTTATCTTACATACATGACATAAATAAATGGGTGTCAAGGCCAAATCGGTTCATTTTAAAAGTTTACTAATCGTATCCTCGTTGTTGTCATTATTAGTTTAAATAATGATTACATAGCTTTTAAATGGTTTTCTATACTGACGTTGGTCACTTTCCATGGTTACTGATTATGGTAAAAATCTTTAAATGTGCATAAGTTGAATTATAAAGGTTTTATGTTTGTTAAATCTTTGATAAATGAAATTGGTATATTTGTTTGGTCTTATAATTGTAAACCTTGAACTCATTAGGAAACCTTGAATATAAAAGCTATTCTTTTTGCGTTGAGCATTTCAAGTGAGAAGCATATGAGTCCCCGCGAAATTAAGTAGCAGATGATTGGATTTGCGGTAAGTTTGTTAGAACCTAATACGTAAATCCTTAAGTTTCTTAAGACGTAAGTATGTGATCATGTTAGTTAATATTTTGAGTAAATGTTGGACTTTCTTAAGAGGTAACCCTTATTAGACCTCTTGGTTATTTCGGCATTTTGAGTTTGTAGTGAAGAGACATCTCATGTAGAAGTCTTAGATATCTTGGCAACTTGTGATCAAGTTGGGTGTTTGGAAGGTTCTAACTATGAACCTATATAACCTTGACGAGAGATCTTGTCTGAGTTATGGTTTAAGTTTTCTTGTGAAATAATTAGTGTTCGCCTTGTCGAGAAAGATCGTTGATGGTAGGATTTTCCTAAGAATCTCTAGACCTGGAAAGTATGTGGAGGGTTGTCCCATGGGTTGGTTGCTCATATATTTTTATATATATCGGAATTTAAGTTATTAACGATAAGATTAATGGCAAGCATGGTCTCTTAGATCGGAAGACTAAGGAATTGGTAGAAGCGGGTGTAATGATCTAGAGTTTACTAGAGCAAGTACCCGTTGGGGCTCCAGTTTGATCGGTCGATGTGTGAAAGAGTTTTTTTTTTTTTGAAGTATTCGGTTCTTGGTTCGTTTCGCGATATCTTGGCGGTGATCCTTTAGTTTCATAAACCTTCAAGTTAGTATTTATGGAATTGTTTGCCTTAAGGAGATGTTTGGTTTTTGTGTCAACTTCTAGTTTTCTTGAGGTCAAGTATCATTAGAGTGTTTGGAGCACTTCAGTTGAATTCTAAGAGTGTTCGGAAGCTGTATATGAATAACTTGAGGAAAATAGATCCCAGCGAAAAGTGATGAATGTTTATGATTAATGGAGTTGCTAGGAATTTTGTGAGTTCCTTGGAGTTTTGGTGTATTTAAGATAGTTGGAATATCATTTTAAGCTTATAACTAGGAATTATGTCCTGAGCGTGGCAATAGATTCTGCATAGTTTAGATTTGGATGAGGTTCGATGGTCGACGATGAGTTTTAATGCGGTAATGGAGACGGTTAAGTGGGCCTCTAAAATTCTTTCGATGTGGCAAGAATCTTCTAAGGTTGGGAGACAACTAAGCTTGTAGGGTCGACGGTTGTGTGAATCGAGAAGGCGATGATTTGTGGTTTGTGCGTTTTGATCAGCATTAGATTTCGAGGACGTAATCATTCTAAGGTTGGGAGGATTGTAACACGCATATTTTTATAAATATTGGAGTATTTGGAAATATGAGAATTATCGTTAGGCCCGGTATCGGTTTGAGAAATTAACGTTTAGGATGTTTATTAATATGTCTTGCTTGATATATTGGATTTGTAGACTAAAATGAAATGGGAAATTATTAATATGTCTTGCATGATATATTGGATTTGTAGACTAAAATGAAATGGAATTTATCAATATATCTTGCTTGATATATTGGATTTGTAGACTAAAACGAAATGGAAATTATCAATATGTCTTGCTAGATATATTTGATTTATAGACTAGAATGTAATGGATCCATAGGCATATAAGTCGGTCTTAAAAATCAGAATTGTCGTCCCTTTTTGGTCAACGTAAGGGATCAACTTAGGCCATACTTGCTTGTATGATTGATTGCTGCCATTAAACCATTGGTCCTTACGTCACTAATTGGAATCAACTTAGGCCATACTTGCATGTATGATTGGTTGCTGCCATTAAGCCATTGATCCTTAGCGCGAGCTCTTGGCTAGGACCTTCGAAGTTCATACTTGCTTGTGTGATGGGTTGCTGCCTACATCCCTTGGTCCTAGTAAGAACTCTTAACATCCAAAAGTGGCTTACTTAGGTGTTCTGTCACTATGAGTGGTAAATCGGGTCTCCCCCATTATCTTCGGATATTCTCACCCCTTTCAAGGGTAAGCATGAGTTAGCGGTTTATAAAACTCGGTTAAAGCTACGTTGATATCTTTACGTTTATAAATTTATTCATGGTCGTGGGAGTATTGGATTTGGTATTCACGTTAAATGAGTATTTCTATTTAAAGCTTTCACTTCTAATGCCATTTTGGTCTAAAGCTTTTTATTATGGAAATATTGAATTTGAGAAAGATGTTGCTTTTAGAATAATGTTATTTCTTTTGAGAATTATATTTTATCAAGCAAATCTTTTGACTTCAAATCAATTATAGATATGTTATAAACTGTTTAGCTCACAAGGCGTTAAGCCTAACCCTTTTTCTTTGTCGGCGTGTGCATTAGGTTATCGTTGGGGTTGGTACTAACGACACGTGTGGATTTGAGTGCTAGGAAGTGGCACGATAAAGATTAGACTCTTGGTGATGTTTTCCGCATTCGAAGATAGCGACTCTTTTGGGTTTAGTAACACCCGATTGTAATTATGTCTTAGTATAAGACTTGACCAATTTGTTGTGGTTGTTTTATAAAATTGTTATTTGAGGAACTTTAAGTATCGAATTATAGGAAGTGATCTATCCTTCAATTGATGTAATATTGAAAATTTTAAATTAGTCGCTCTTTCCAAATTTGAGGGTGTTACAACATGTGTCACCACATGAGCCAACTCCTCTTCCCTTACCAATGGTTGGTTAGCTTTCCGTTTTCTCGTTTGAGGACGAGATGAACATTATTGTGTTGAGCTAGATGGTCCTTGAGTTGGAATCGGTGGTCCTTGAGTGGGAATCGTTGGTCCTTGAGTTGTGTTGATCCAAGCTCCTTCAGTGATTTAATTATGATTCTTCTTTATACTTAGTGAAAATCCTAGTTCTAGTTACTGTTCAAATTCAGCGAATGCAAACACTGATTGCACTTAGTGATCGCTAAAACCATCAAGAACACTATCTAAACCTAGAAGATCTTAAGACAGCATTCACACCAAAAGAACCTTCAACGATAGTCGAAGACCTAGCTGAAGATAGAGACAGACAACTCGTGATCTGAAGCGGTTCAGTGATAGCAACGATTGTCTACATAAAGTGTGAGATCTTGTGTATGCGTCAGTGATACCTAAAGGGATCCTCCTTAAGACCTTAAGTATCAGCGATCAAAATGAAGCATGCTCAAGAAATATTGACGTTGTTCTTATCCTCGATGCACATATGTCAACCTCCCATACCTTTGTTAGATAGTACATACAGAGATATTTTATTGCCTCCCACGTGCTTACCAATTCTGATAGGGTCACTATTCATATTCGGCTAAAAACATGGTTGCTTTATGAACAAAAGATAAGCCTCCAATGGATGCTTGACACGTGGCATGTACCCTCTGACTTGCATTTAGTGCATTGTGTATAAATAGATGAAGAACCTCTTATTCATCTTCATGCATGCTTAATCGCTTCTTGAACCTCTGATTATTTCTCTTCAATATCCTGTGCATCAAAACTACTGAGTGGTTCTTAGATTGTAATAGAATAGGTATTCATACTTGTTCTTATTCCACTTACAATCTGTAAATTTGTTTATACCAATAAACTTATTTAAAACTTAAAAAGTTGTGTTTGTATTCATCCCCCCCCCCCTCTACAAATTGTATCTATACTTATATACACTCTTGTAGTCTCCTTAGGGAGCAACAAGTGGTATCAGAACAATGTTTATTGCTTTCAATCTTTGAAAACTAATATCTTGTTTTTATAATGGCTAATCAAAACTAACATTTGTCCTAATTTTTCCAAGACTCTTGAGACTAATCAAGGTGCAAGGAAATTGGCATAGACACCATGATTAAAATGAGAGCGGCTAATGATAAAGTTTTTTTAATTGGTGAATATAATACATGTTGAGAATTTTATTCTTTTCTTTTTTGAAGTATATAATATTTATATACGGTACTTCAAATAATCAAACAAACTCACACACCCTCCTCACCTATGTGACGTTTGAACCCCCGACCTCCTAGAAGACAAGGGGCTCACATACCGCTAGGCCAAAAGCCCTTTGGTGAGAACTTTATTCTTGGTTGCTACTATGATTTTGAAGTTGAAGTTTATAATTCATCGGTAGATGAATTCTTTTCAACGGTTTCTCAAATGGTAAAACATTGCATCAATGGATATGAATATGCCAAAAAATGATAATATTTTAATTTTTGGATAAAGTATAAACTTGAAGATATCATAACTTTTTTTAAAACATATCATTTTTAGTATCAAATTAACTATTTAAAAGTTCTTTTTTTTAAAATGTAATTTCTCTATTTCAATTTTTTATTATAATTTCATTCAGTTTTTTAATAAGCGAATTATTTGATTTTTGTTTAATAATATAATTTTTTTATAAAGATAATAATTAAATATTTGGTTAGAATTTAATGATTATCCTAATTATATTTTAGATTTTTCATACTTAAAATGAGATGTTTATCTTGTACTTGATTATGCTTATCTGTTGTTAGTTACACGAATTCAAACATGAAGCTTTAATAAACTATACATATGCACAATTTACTTGTAATCTTAAATTTTAATTAATATGCATCAATAAACAGTACTTTATTCATAAAAATTAGTTTTTAAGAGTTTTTGTCAAATACTATATAATATAGTATAGATATAGATAATCTATTCCTCTTATAAAATTTCAATATAACTCCAACTTGTCTTTTTTTAATATAGTATAGATATAGATAATTTATGATTGTAATTTTTTATTTCTGTTCAAACTTAATTTTAGATTTTTATTTCGTAAAAGAAATTAATTAAATTTTAATAACCGACTTTAATTAAAGAACACTACTAATCATAGACAGATACCAATACCACCGCCTCAAGAGAAATCATGTTCTTATCAAAAACCCTAATTTCATCCAACAAATCACATCACCTGCAAAAAGAGGTCGACGCTAATAGCGGCTTAGGATTGCTTTCTTCTAGGTTGTTTTCTCTATACATAAAGCATCAATCAACCATGGCGGAAGTCATGTCAATGGAAGATAGATCAAAAGATAGATTACTATAAGGATGAAATCTGGGTATACATTTATCATCAGATAGGTGTAATTGGAGAGATAAGGAGAAAAAGGGATTTAAGGGTAAATCAACTACAAGAATGGGTTTCGAATTTGGTTGGTATTTGGATCGATAGTAGATGAACACAAGTTACTTGGTATCTAATAATAGAGGGAAAAGTGTGAATTTTTTGGTAATTAGATGTAAATTGTAGATTTTGATCGACATAGTGATGCAGAGCAGATGTAGTGGGTTCAGAGTCGGCCTAAGTGCTGGGCAACATAGGCGGTGGCCCAGGGCAGCACAGCCCAACACTTGTATATGACTGAGTAGGCTCTGTTCTTTGAAAATTTTCCCAAATAGCCGCTCTCTTGCCTCTAATCGCTGATTCCTCTCACCTCTGCCCTTAATCATCGCCAAACAGACGACTATCCCGACCCCTTCTTGCCCTACCCTATCGCTAATTGCTCTCACCTTCTAGCCACGATGATATTGCCCCTTCGATATTCACCAACGACTGGCGCTGCCCACCAGCCACCAGTCATGACGTCGACTGACCTTCACTTGATCACTTCTTAGTTGTCACCGGTCACATCTACTCTCAGTCTTACTCACTCAATCAGTTTCCTTGAGGCTCCATGTGTTTTCTTTTGATTTACTTATCTAAACCCTATATATATTCACTGATGTGCTTATTTTCCTGTCAAATTTTTGGTCGTTTAAGTTGTTGCAAATTAGTATTTAAAGATAAAAATTAGTGCACTCTAAATTAGTATATGAGAAATTCTTATCCATATGAGAAATTCTTGGTTGTTTAATGAACTGCAAAGTAGTATTTAACAAAAGTTTAACAAACTGTCAACTCTGGTATTTATGAGAAGATTAGTCTCCCAGTAAGTGATTTATAGACAAAATGCCCTATAGTTTAGACTTGTGCACATCTTTACACTTTAGAATTGGCTAGCGACTATAGGCTTGGTATGTATAGCAAACCTGAGTCCTTAAGGAGCTATTGTGTAAACTTTGTTTGAGCTATAGCCAGGCCTTTTCAAAACGTACTTGGCTTCTAGACCTAAGAAACAGTGAAGAAACCTCATGCCTCTGTGATGGTAAATTGATTATTCAAGAAATTCTTGAGTTAGATCTCTATGAGATCAGAACTAATTACCAAAATATCATCTTCATAAGCAACTACCATAATGAGATTGAGATGTTACCAATTTGTTGTAGAAAAAGGCTATAGTAATGCTTACTTGCTTCCTTAGGTGAACTCGTCCTCGTTTTGTTGTTCGGGGTTTTGATTTATGTGCTTTTTTGTAACTCTCTTTTTTCAATAAAAATCGACGTGGGTATGAGCCTCTAAGGTTGAATAGTTTCCAACCCCCTTAAAATTTTGTGTGTTCTCTATTTCTTGTATTAGGGGCATCTTTTTAACTCTTCGCCCAAGGCATCCAAAACCATTGGAATGGCCCTGAGTGGGTTGAATATAGGGATTAGGCATCGAGATAATGCTCTTAACATTTTGGTTAACATCGGGATATAATGTTTAACTTCATATAATTTGGTTCTTTCCCATCGTTAAAAAAAATTGGTTCTTTCCCTTTTTATTATCATTCTAGAGGATATTATCCTTAGGGGACGTTTGGTTCGTAAAATGTTGTTTGGATGAAATGGAATCTGTCAAAGAATTTGACTTTGAAGGAACTAGAATGGAATGTTGTCAGGTTTAACCATCTATTTGATTGGCAGAATTGGAATGAAACTGTTAAATAAATGGGAATCTGTTTGTTTGGTTCACAGAATGTAGCTTTGGAATTCGAATGAAATTCTGGTAAATGACTAAAATACCCTTTTTATTAAAAAAAATTTAACTAAAATTACTTTAATATAAAATAATTATTAATTACTTCAATTTTTTAAAAACTAAAAATACTTTGATAAAATAGACCCCCTTAATCCATACTAATGACCACAACAATCTCATATTTAGAAGAAAAATCACATGTATTCAACAATACTTACATGCACCATTAAATTGACAGTTCTAAAATTATTCCAAATCCATTAAAAACAGACGTTCTTAAATTGACATTAAAATGATTCCAAAATCCATCAATCATTCATTAAACAATCCTATAAATGACAACAAAATACTAAACATGTTTAAATACATGTTCCAAAAGACATTAAACATCATAGTTCCCAAAAAGAGCTAAACCATAGTTGCGAAAGCCATCAAACATCAATCACAATCATTCTTGCAAAACATAGCTCACAAACTCTTCTCGAGCTTCTCCTTCATAGTTCCGAAAACTTAAGATGGATTGAGGTTCACGTGTAATTTTCCTCAGTGCTGTAAACTTTTCTATTGAAGTAACATTTTTGTAAGTTCAGAACCAATCACTGAAGTCTTTTGATGTAAACCCATCTCAACTTTTACCAACTTGTCTGATGATTTTTCAAGTCTATCTCCAAGAATGACAACAACATTATTTATTACATCCACAAGAGGATAGCCTTTCCTACTACCCTGAGATGACATTCTTGACTTGGCATTTGACTATCTTCTGCTGGATTGTCATTGCTTTCATCAGATTGTTGTTCTTGACTAAACATCTGGCTAACGTCCATGTCAACATTTTCTTCTAAACCGTCATAGTCTCTTGTTTGATTTCTATGAGCACGATCTTTTCCAAAACCATAAGACAAGTCTTCTTTGTGTAACTAAATTTGCAAAAATCATAAAAACCTTGAAAAAACAATTCTTAACATGATAATATATAAAACATAGTAATATGTACATGTAGGTAGGACTTCCAAACCGACGCCTCGGCAGTCACACACATTTTAGAGGTGTCGTACCCAAAACCACTTGTGTTCGTACCATGTAGCATATCATGGACGATTTGTCAGTCCTTTTTCATGGTCTTTATTCTTGACTCGATGTGTGGTTTACCTAATATATTAGAATCAGGAAGTGATACTTTTAAAGTTTGTTCCATGTAAGTATGTGGATTTAAAGCCGTTATTGGCTTTATATTGTCCAACATTGATCACTTGTGTTTCGTACCATGTAGCATATCATTCGTGTTCTGTATCTAGGTTTGTCTTTAAGTGGCACTAGGCACTTTATGTATGTTTCATCTAAAACACCTATACAATTCTAAAACCAAAAAAAAAATATTACGTGGATGTACTTTGCTACAAAAGAAGAGTAGTAACTATATTTACCTTGAACCATTTCCATCTTCGATCAGTGGAGTCCTCGAGAACATGTTCAAGTTTCTTAAGTAAATGTGGATGCAATCTATTAACCGCGTCGCAAACTAGAGTAAAAAGTCTACTAATTATTTCTCCCAAACAATGAAAACGACATTTGACAACCCTATGCTTAACATTATGAGCAACCATGTGACGCAAAAATGGCAACTTGTTCATCAATGTTCACCGTGGTGCTAAAGTGACGTGGGAGGCAGGAGACGTGAAAAGGCATTATCTTCACCCTTTTGTTTAGTTTGTGATTTCGAGGACGAAATCGAATTCAAGGTTGAGAGAATTGTAACACTCTGAATATTTGGTAAGGAGAATTTTGCTATCATGACTTTACCGATTTAAGTCACAACGTATCTGCATACTTATTTATATACGACAATTTATTTACATACTAACTTCTATTAATATAAACACACACACATATATATTTGTATATCTATTACAAGTATGTATCTAGATATAATAGATGGGTTAGATAAATTATGTTCACGTGGGTCCATAAGGGTGCCATATAAATATATTATGGATGTCATGCCTTTATATATATTTAAAAAAATCAAGGAAATTAAAGTTGAATTGATAGTGTGCCTCATGACTTTGCTATCCACGTGGATTGATCGTGTGAATTGAATTTATTAAGCTGAATGAATTGAATTACTACCCACGTGGGAGCCGTATGCCATACTTAAAATTATGAGTTGTGAGTCGTGAGTGAGAGGAGACTCATGCCCTAAACAGTGGCCAACGCGGTTTCACCGCAGATTCCACCCACGGCTAAGTCGTCCAAATGAAGAAGGACACATTTGAATAGGATTTATCCACATGGCCCGCACTCGAATAGGCTCAACCCTTTCCTTCCTACTCAATGCGCCAGCCACTGCGTTTGCTTTGCCTAGATGATAATGAATCTCACGGTCATAATCCTTGAGAAGTTCCATCCATCTTCTCTGTCTCATATTTAATTCCTTCTTATCAAAAAGATACTTCAGGCTCTTATGATCAGTATTAATCATACACTTTGTACCATAAAGGTAGTTCCTTCAAATCTTCAACGCGAATACTACTGCGGCTAACTCCATATCATGACTTGTGTACTTCTTCTCATGCTCTTTTAATTGTCGGGAGGCATAGGTGATAACCTTACCCCGTTGCATCAGTAGGCAACCCAACCCCATCTTAGAAGCGTCGATATAAACGATGAAGTTTTTCGTTCCTTCCGGCAAGGTAAGGACTGGCCGCTACTCAATTTTGTCTTGAGTTTTTGGAAAGATTCTTCTTGCTTTTCTCCGCAATAGAACTTTCCTACCTTCTCTGTCGACTTTGTCATGGGCATTTTTATTTTGGAGAAATCCTGGATAAACCTCCGGTAATATCCAGCCAAACCTAGAAAACTTTGGATTTCTGACGCATACTTTGGCGACTCCCGATCCATGGCTGCCTCTATTTTTGTCGAATCCACCTTAATCCCGTCTACGTTGACTACATGACCGAGAAACTGCACTTCTTGTAACGAAAATTCACATTTCGATAATTTGGCATATAAGTTTTCTCTCTTAGTAATTCTAAAATAGTTCTTAAATGTTTTTTGTGCTCTTCTTCACTTTTCGAATAAATAAGAATGTCATCGATGAACACGATGACAAACTTGTCTAAATATGGTCTACATACTCGATTCATCAGGTCCATGAAGGTTGTTGGCGGTTTGTCAGTCAAAACGGCATCACTACAAACTCGTAGCGCCCATATCGAGTTCTGAAAGAAGTATTTGGCACATCCTTTTCTTGCACTTTCAACTGATTGTAACCTGATCTTAAATCGATCTTTGAGAAGTGACTAGCTCCTTGTAACTGATCGAATAAGTCATCGATTCTTGGTAACGGGTATCTAACCTTGACCGTGAGCTTGTTAAGTTTGCGATAATCGATACACATCCGCATTGAGCCATCCTTCTTATTTACAAATAGGATTGGCGCTCCCCATGGCCATGAACTTGGCCTGATAAACTGTTTGTCTAACAACTCCTGAAGTTGTTTCATCAACTCTTGCATCTCCGTCGGGGCCAGTCGATAGGGTGCTTATGCAACCAGAGCCACACCTTGCATCAAGTCAATCCGAAACTCTACCTGGCGTTCCGGGGGTAGACCTAGTAGTTCCTCCAAAAAACTTCTGGATACTCATTCACCATTGGTACCCATTGGACCGTTCCTTTTTTCTAGCTTAGCATTGACTGCGTACGCTAGATTAGCAATACATCCTTTTCAAAGGCAATTATTTTCTTTTAGTGCGGTGATGATTCTCGTACTACCCTTTCTTCGATCGCCATAAACATGCATCGTCTGCCCTTCCGGGGTTTGGGTTTTGATCATCTTTTGGTGGCACATAATTTGCGCTTTGTTTCCGGATAACTAGTCCATCCCCAGGACCACATCAAAACCTCCTAAACACATAGGCATAAGCCTAGAGACAATTACCTCCCATCTATACAAATCGTGCATCCATTAATTATTTCATCTACCTTAATCTGACTACCGTCAGCGGTTTCTACAGTGTAGTTCTTCCCTAGTGTACAAGCATCCTTATTCAAATAGTGGCGGAAAGTAGAAGATACGAAATTACCATCTGCACCCGATCAAACAACACATTAGCATAAACATTGTTTATAAGAAACATGCCTGATACGACGTCCGAAGACTCCCTAGCCTTCTCTAAAGTCATGTTGTATGCTTATCCCGGTCCTTTAGGCAGTTCCTTCTTCTTTTTCGACCCCTTTCCTAGCCCATTGCCCAAAGCTCTAACATTGTTCGTTGCCCCTTTTTGGATCTTAGGGCATTCAAACCATATTTTCTCTGCCACCCCCACATTCATAGGATGATTTGTTCTTAGTACACTCCTTTGATGTATGTCTGGGTTTTCCACAACAATAACACGTCACTTTTGTTGCCCAACACTCGCCCATGTGTCTTCGATTGCATTTAGTGCACTGAGGAATAGTGAATTCCTCATTTTGCCTTTGCATGTGTCATCACTCCCTTAGATTTCTTTGTCAACTTACTTGGCCCTTCCCATTTCCTCTTGGCATCTATTCTTCCCCGGTTATCTTTATGTTATTCTCCTCAACAACAGTTGACATCTCCACCGCTTGAACAAACGTGGTTGGTTTGGTCATATCCATGTATTGCTTTATCTCTATACTTAGACCGTCCTTAAAAAAAACCGGTCTATCATTCTTTGTTTTGTTGCCACCTGGTAACTAGCAAACCTAGGCTTTTCTAGAAATTGGTTCACATATTCTTGAACAGATAATGAACCTTGCTCCAACCTCAAGAACTCCGAGTCCAACTTTTTCTCCTCCGTTTGTGTATAATATTTATCCATCAACATTTTTCGTCATCTGTTCCCAGGTTAGGACATAAATGTTTTCATCCCCTCCAATGGCATATTCAGCCTCTCACCAATGAAGTGTGGAATCCCCAAAGGTGGTAGCCGCATATGTTACCTTTTGTTACTCTGAACACCTACAGATCTTGAAACAACTTTGCATTTTGGCCACCCAATTCATCAGGTAGCCGCATATGTTACCTTTTGTTACTCTGAATACCCTTAAACTCCTTTTGGCGAGTGCTACTGAAAGTCTTGTAACTACAACCCCTTTCATTCGCTTGTGGTTCGACTCTTGGATCCACTAGTGGTTCATCTTTCTCTTTGACAGACAACTTCACTCATTCAGTGGTTTGAGTGTTAACCATTGTATTCTCCTTCTGGTTTCTCGCTTCCTCTTCTTCTTTGGGGTCCTCGAATCAGTCTCCTAACATGGCTTTAAGCATATCTGGAAGGGTATTCTGGAGAACTTGAATCATCTTTTTTATTAGTACCTCCTCCGTGAGAGCATTTTCTCCTCTCCCGATTTCTTGGTTTCGCACTCGTATGCTACGGGAAGCTGAGCTTGCATCCACCGACCGGGTCGTACTTGAGCTTGTGGTGTTTCCACAACTACAACCATGACCGCGACCACGTCCTCTTCCTGTTGGTGGTGGATGATTACCAACTCCTTCCCTGATAGTGGCATTTCTTACAGACCTACATGATACCGTACTGAATATAGTAGGGCGATATTAAAATATAATTGCTAGATACATGCAATTATTTGAAGAAAGTACTACCATCACACAATAAAAAAATATCATTCGTATATTAAAATTTTCCCAAGAGAGAGATAGTCAATAATAATCTTGCTATAATTATCAAAATTTGGGATCACTAAACTGTCTCCAAAGTATTATCTATCCAAAAATATCCGAAGCTAAACATCAATTTAAATACTAATAATAAAAATATTCTCTCTATGGCTATCAACATCCTTAAGGCATCTTGGGGAGATAGGGGTCTCTAATCCATTGTGCATAGGTCAATGAAGGTTTAAAACTCCAAAGTGGTTTCGCCTTTGGACCCTTTTGGTAACATTGGGTCCAAGCAGAAAAATACCCCTTAACCACCCTTGCATATTCGAGGGTCACTTTCTTGTAAAAACCGGTCCTATCTCATATCTGAGTACTTCACGTCCGAGCAATAAATCATCCGCTCTTGTGACAGCATCAGTTTTAAAAGATCTCTAAAACCCAATAGGTTATCCCTCTACGCAATAACCCTAGCATGTACCCTTTGTAAGTTGCCAAGCCTTCCTTTAGTCGTATTACTATCCCATTTAGTGTCGGCCAACTTATTCTATAACGCAACCTTCCCTCTTTGAAAGGACTCTATCTTTTCTTCTAGTTCGAAAGTCTTTGGCAAGCTCGGAGTGTACTCTTCAGATGGATCATATGAGGACTCTCTATGGGTCGGTGCCTGGGATTACGTGTCCCCGTTGTGGGTAGGACTACTAACCCTGGTCTGATGACCCGAGTTATGACTGAAACTATGGCCCGTGCTGGAATGGTGACTGTATACCGATCTCCATTCGAACCTAGCCCATATGGTGTCCTTCGTCCCCTAATGTCCTCGTCCACGCCCAGGGCTAACGATCCTAACGCTCCTAACCATCTTCCTTCAAAACCAAAAAGAATACTATGTCATATATCAATATAAAGATCACGCTTAGTTGTAAGGAAACAATAAATAATCACTCACTAAATCTTAGGCTAAAAAAATAATCTTAACTTAGTTCTCTTAAACTAAGGCTCTGATACCATTTGTAACACCCCTAAAGCCTAAAGCAATGGACTAACCCAATAACTTCAAATCCAACTTAAAACCATGATGGAAATTATTGGTAGCCCACTACTTGAGGCTTATAAGGAGCTTCCAAATCCCTTAGTTTATCAATGTGGGACGAGTTGTTACAAACTCCCTCACTTAAACTCCTGACATTCTCGTCAGGCTTGCCCAGAATCTTTCTCCTTGTCATCGGAATGTGGGATTCGCCTAAGATGTTACAAACACCCCCTCTTAAGGACTCATCATACCCGATGAGGTTTACCCCCACCATCCTGATGGTACAAGGATCGGCTTTTATACCATTTTGTAACACCCTCATTTTTACCACGAGGTGCCACGTAGTTTTCACAATTAAAGCATTAAATATTTCAAAACTTAAGAGCTAATAAGCCCTATTACAGCGGAAGTCTGAAGAATATTTAATCGCAACTAATATCCCAAAACTGACTCGTTCCATATCGGATTACATTACATATAAGTTCATAAAATAAAATCAGGGCAACGTGATAAATATAATTTATTTCCCATGCGAGTCGCTTGCCTTTGTCCATCTTTGAACTTCGGCCCCTGAGATGCACATTAATAGTCAGCTTTATAATGGTCAGTGAGTTCATGGTTTTAATGCATAAAACATACACATCCCAATTATTTATAGTAACAACAAAATACCCACATAATAATATGCACATTTATTCAAAACCCTTTTTATTTAAAAATGATGAAATCTCTTAATTTCGTGCCGGGTTAAGGTCTTATCGTCATCAATACTTCCCCGGGTTATACGGCTCTCCCTTAACCTTCCACCCATCCCTAGGATGTACCATCCCTTATGACTATCTTACCCATCTCCATACCCGACAAGATAACAACCATTTATAAAACATACTAATTAATGTTTAAAGCACGTAAACAAGATAGCATGCAACCCATATGTAACAACAATTCATGTACATGTAACAAACCCATAAATATGTACATAAAATAAAATAATGCTCAAATAATTTTTACGTAAGCATGCATCCCAGTTTAAGTCTCGTGAAGACTCACCTTGACTTATATGAGATTTAATCGATACTTGACAGTTTCTTGAACCTACACAAATTGTAACACATTCATCCCTTACTGTTGACTTCATAAAAATAAAAACTAATTTCCGTCATATTATATAAAACCTTGTCTTCAAGTACCCACTACCTAGGTGACCTATTATATATTATATTATTAGTTTATTGGTTTCTGGCAATGCCTTTATGTAGGCATGCATGCCATGACAAGATATATATACACAATTATTATATGTATATTTCATCTTTGTGGATTCAAAGAAAAGCCATACATGGCATTTTTATATTCAAAAGCCATGGATTTATCTTTTTGTTTCCAAAGCCACGCATCAATTCCAAGGCCACAAACAATTTCTTTTTACATGGATGAATTAATAAAAATGTTAAAGTCTTTTAATCGCCACCGAGTACAACCCCCTCCCACCTTCTTGAGATTTAAACTTACTAAGAATCCCCTTTGATTCTTACAGTACAAATCATTATTATCTTCCTTTATCTCAAAGAAAAAAAAGGAAGATAATAATACCTGAGAATGACCTTGATAACTTCTTTCCTAATGGCTTCCTACTCTTCGTGCTCTCCCTTTTTCTGTTGATGTCCTCTCCCAATTGGCTTGGTCCTCTTTTTATACTCTCCAAATAGTTAGTCATGTAACCACCATTTATTTTCTTTCCATTAAATTTGCTCCCAAAATCCTCCACTTCCAAAATCTTATTTCTCCGCTCCTTGGATATGAGGAATTGAGAAGGTGATTGATTACATGAATAATTATTTTAATGTAAGTCCTTCAAATAGATAGATCTTCCAATCTCAATCTTCTATATATTTTTATTTAATTTAATTATTTATTAATTGTTATTTAGAATAGAATAAAACAAAAAAAAAAGAATCTTATACTATTCTCGTTGCTTTATTTCTACTTGATCCATTTAGTCCACTAATAATTAAAATATTACACAAGATTTCTCAGAATGGGGTGTTACAAAAATGGGATCTTCCACTAGATGGGAATATTTGTATGATTATACCTATGTGTGGGTAAGGTTCAATATATTGTGTAAGATATATTGTCATGGCTAGAATGTAATGGATCCATAGGCATAAAAGTCAATGTTTATAAAGCGGGGCGATCACTCATTTGTAACTAGAAATAACCATTGGGTCATCGGAGGCAAGTTAGTAACAGGCTCTAGTAGCCGTCGGCACTAGCCATTGGCCATATAATGTATTTTCTAGAGAATGAGTATAATTAGGATCATTGGGGGCCATAAACTTTGATTTGTTATTGGTCCATGCCAATAGACATTGATCCCTAGTGTGAACTCTTAACATTGAAAAGTGAATTACCTTTACGTTTCGTCACTAGGAATGGTAAGCGGGTCTCCCCTGTTATTTTTGGTTTGTTTTGTGCTTTTCGAGGGCAAACGTAAATTTTTAAATTATAAATGCCTTGTTATAAAGTTATGTCTTCCATTTTAAAGTTTTCTAACTTTATTTTATATTTGTTTGTTCTCACTAGGCGTAAGCCTAACACGTTTTCTCAAATGACATGTATATCAGGTTCTCTTAGCAATGGGAATCCTATGGTTTGAGCAAAGCGTATTGACGGTTGGGCAATTTTTGGGAATGCACTTTCAAGTGTATTTTTGGAGTTACTAGATACAATTCTCTTGAGGACATTAGCAACACCCAAATGTAATCTATGTTTCGAATTAGTGTAGATTAATATGTTGTTGTTTTGTATCCATTTATCGTTGTAAACTCTATTACTAGTTCCCATAAGATGGGTGATCTTTATGTTATTAATCATCTTTTAGTAGAATTGTTTCGGTTTAAATTGTCTCCTATTTTTAGGGTGTTACAAGTTGGTATCAGAGCTCTAGTTTAAGTGAACTAGGTATGAAATTAAGATTCCTAGACTTAAGCTGAGACTTTAAGTAACGAATTGTGAAATGTGGGTAAAAACTTTTGAGACAGGAGGGCTATAGAGTCGACGGCAGTGCTCTAATCATGAAATGTGACATTGGTAATGAGAATTCTTATATGTATGATATATTCAAAATATCACGTAGCTAATGCTATTTTGGATATATTGTTATGTGAGTATACGTACCTTTCTATCGTTACGATGATTGATGAATGTATTATACGTATTTATGTTATCCTTGTCTTACTCTTATTCTCATCCTCTTATGGCAGACCAAGAAGGTTAGTATGCCAAATAGATCGCGAAATGAAGTTGATAGCGCGAAGGGTAGTGCTTTTACTCTAAGCCAACAAGAGGGAGCCGGTGGTGCTTAGTTACCTCCACTCCCTATCTTTCCACAAAGCTTTAGGAGCCGAGGTGGAGTATGTGCCGAGAACCAACCTTCTTTCCGATAATTTGATTGTGCAACAAGTGGACCCTCAGGAAGAGTTCAAATTTAGTGTGATGCACGCAGTCACTTGTGCCATGGAGAAGCAACACCAAACCTTCATGAAGATGTTTGAGGAGTGAGATGCTAGTAACCAGAGGGACGAGACAGTTGTTGAGAATGCGGTGGGAGGTTCTGGGCGGGAATTCAAATGTTAATGGTACTGAAGAGACGACGGTGGTGGGAGGGAGGCGTGCGGAGAGAGGTTGTTCATATAAGACCTTTTTGTGCACCAAACCACCCGAGTTTTCAGGTTCAGGCGATCCAGTAGTTTGTATGAACTTGATAAGGGAGATCGAACAAGCAAAAGGTGATATTTGCCTTGCAGATGCTTAGAGGCGAAGCTTTGGGGTGGTGGAACATCACCAAGCCCACTCTAGGACCTGTTATTATCTCCATGTTCACTTGGGAGATGTTCAACGGAAACGTTATGGAAGAGTATTGCAACGAGAGAGCTATAGACCGAATTGTGGAAGAGTTCCGAACTCTCAAGAAGAGGAGCAAGACTATGAGAGAATACTCTCGTTTATTTGTGGAGAAACTTAATCTAGTGGGGAACGTGTCCCCGGATGATAAGGAGAAGGTGAAGGCGTACATCAAAGGTTTGCAATCAAACATGATGGCGATGGTTTGTATCTCGAAAACCTCTACTCTTAGAGAGGCAAACAAACAAGCGCAACTTATGGAGGATGCCTATGCTCTAGGTAAGGAAGAGAAAGTTGTGATTGGGTAAAAAGAACGTGGGAGGGAAACTCGATGCATTCCAAGAGAACGGGTTGTTTCAACAATAACCGTGGGGCCAATTCCGGGCGAGAAGATAAATGGTGCTCATGTTGCCAAAAGAAACACCACGGCTATTGCAACACAAAACCCAACAACTGTTACAAGTATGGGAAGTCCGGTCATGTATTCGCGGACTGTCCTGTTAAAGGACTCATTTGTTTTGAATGTAAAGAACCAGGGAACTTCAAGAGAATTTCCCGAAGCTAAAGTCGAGAGGGAGCCACGGGAAGAAAGAGAAACCCTCCTAAAGGTCAAGGCCTTTCATATGACCAAGTAGGAAGCAAATGCATCAACAGATGTTGTGTCAGATACGTTCTTTGTCACTCCGTAACTGCACATGTATTATTTGATTATGGTGAATCTTACTCTTTCGTATCACACACTTTCTCTCAACGATTATTTTTGCCCACTACTACACTAGAAGATGCCTTGATTATAGAGATAGCTGATGTAGTCAGATTTTTGTTCGAGACGTTCTTAGAGGTTGTTCTTTTGAAACTAGGGGAAAAAGTTTCTGGTGAACCTCATGCCAATGGCTATTGCAAGTTTTGATATCGAGATTGGGATGGATTAGTTGGTTGAAAACCAAGCCGAAATCCTATGCTCCAAAAGGTTGATATGTTCCTTTAACGGATGGCAGAATGTTGCTTGTTTATGGTGAGAGAAGAAAGGGAGATGTCGCGTTTCTAACTATGGCAAAGGCTCGCAAGTGCCTAGATAAAGGGTGTCCCTCATATATCGCTTATGTGATGGATGCCAAGTTAGAGAAGAAGAAACCTGAAGACGTAAGGGTCGTCAGCGAATTTCCCGACATATTCCCGACGACTTGCCTGTATTGCCACCCGATCGACAAATGGAATTCTGAATCGATCTTGTTCCAGGGACCGCTCCAATTGCTAAAGTGCCTTACCATTTGGCATCGTCTGAAATGCAAGAGATGATGTCACAACTACAAGATATATTAGAGAAAGGATTTGTGAGACCGAGCTCGTCACCTTGGTGAGCTCCGGTCTTGTACATAAAGAAAAAGGATGGCACAATGAGAATGTGCACCGATTATCGAGAACTAATTTTTTTATAAAGCAACTGTGATTCTATGAAGAATAAGTATCCACTTCCTCGAATCGAAGATATTTTTGATCAACTTCAAGGAGCGGGTTGTTTCTCGAAAATCGACCTTCGTTCAGGTTATCACCAAGTGAGGGTGAAAGAAGATGACGTAATGGAGACAACTTTTAGGACGTGTTATAGTCATTAAGAATTCTTGGTATTTCGTTTGGTTTGACAAATGCACCGACAGTATTCATGGATTTGATGAATCGGGTGTGCGGCCCTTTCCTAGACAAGTCAGTAATCGTGTTCATTGACGACATACTCTTGTATTCCAAAGACGATTCAGATCATGAGCAACACCTGCGAGAAGTCCTAGAAGTATTGAGAAAGGAGAACTTATATGTAAAATTCTCCATGTGCAACTTTTGGTTGGAAGAAGTCCAATTCTTGGGTTACATAGTCACTCGGACAGAGTGAAGGTTGACCCGTCCAAAATTCAAGCGATGATGAATAAAAGCCACCTAAGAGTCCATTTAAGATCCGAAGCTTTTTGGGTTTGGTAGGTTATTATAGAATATTTATTCAAGATTTCTCCAAGATCGCTTCTTCCTTGACGGTTGACAAGAAATAATGTGAAGTTCGTTTAGACCGAGAAGCAAGAGAAGGCTTTCCGGACTATCCAAAAGAAGTTATGTGAGGCTCCAATTATTTCATTACCGGAAGGGTTCGAAGACTTCGTGATATATAGCGACTCATCCAAAGTTGGTTTGGGTTGTGTCTTGATGCAACGAGGCAAGGTGATTGCTTATGCATTGAGACAACTTAAAGAGCATGAGAAAAATTACCCTACCCATGATTTGGAGTTAGCGGCGGTGGTGTTCGCTTTGAAACTTTAGTGACACTATCTCTATGGTACAAAAGGGGCGTTTGGTTTGCAGAATGGAATTGGATGAAACGGAATCTGTCAAATGAATTTGACTTTGAAGGAATTGGAACGGAATGTTGTCAGGTTTGACCAGCTGTTTGGTTGACAGAATTGGAATGGAATATGTTGAAAGAATTGGAATATGTCTGTTTGGTTCACCTTATGTAGCTTCGGAATTGGAATGAAATTCCAGTTTATGACTAAAATACCCTTTTTATTAAATTTAATTTTTTTAAACTAAAATTAATTTAATAAAATAATTATTAATTACTTCAATTTTTAACACTAAAAATAATGAGTTTTTTTACAACTAAAACAGCAAAAATCATAATTTTTTTATAGCAAAAAACACCTAAAAAGTGCAGCAAAAAAAGCAAAAAACTGCAGAAAAACTACAAAACAACATTTGTTAGGGCAAGACATATTTTAGTTGTTGTAAGAAACGATGGAGAACCTAACTGCTAGGGGTGAGAAAAAACCGAAAGAAAACAGAAAAAAAGCCGAGAAACCGAAACTAAAAACCCCCCCGAAAAAACCAAACCGAAATCGAAAAACTGAAAAAAAAAACCACGAAAAAATCGAATCGAAAATCCAAACGGTTCGGTTTTGGTATTGTTGGGTAATGTGGTAAGGGTATTTTGGGTATTAAAAAGGAACAAATTCCATTCCAATGAAATTCCACCTTTTACCTAAGGAATCTCAAATTGAATTATTTTGGAATTCATTGGAATTTACCAGATTCCATTCCTTGAAAAGATCGAACCAAACAAGGGAATTGAATCTGGTCAAAGGAATTCAGATTCCAATTCCACCAGATTACATTCCATTTCGGCGAACCAAACGCCCCCTAAGTGTATGCATTTTACCGACTACAAGAGTTTAAAGTACGTTTTTTATTAAAAAGGACTAAATATGAAGCAAAGACGTTGGCTTGAGTTTCTTAAAGACTATGACTGTGACTTGCTCTACCACACGGGTAAACCGAATGTGGTGGCGAACGCTTTGAGCCGGAAGAATCATGATAGTGGAACACGAGTCGTACTCACTACAATCAACATTGTATCTATTTTGATCGACTGAATCAAAGTGTCTTAATGGGATGCGCTTTTGGAAGAAAACCTCAAGGACAAAGAAATGGAAAACAAACATTTACTCTTGACAGAAGATGATCGTGGTTTAAAACTATTTTGAGGTCGAATATGGGTGCCCAAGATCGAGGGCAACCGTGAACTGTTGTTAGAAGATGCACATAAGTCCAAATATTCTATTCATCCGGGTAGCACAAAATGTATAGAGATTTGAAATTGGTGTATTTGTGGCCCATTATGAAATTGGATGTGGCAAGTTATGTGGAGGATGCGTGACTTGCCTGCAAGTCAAAGCGAAGCACCAACGACCATACGACAGTCTAAATCCTTGGAGATCCTGTAGTGGAAATAGGAACACATCACCATGGATTTTGTGACAAAATTGCCGAAAACTCTAAGGGGTCACAATACGATATGGGTGGTGGTAGATCGTTTGATGAAGAGTGCTCACTTCTTGGTGATGCGAGAGACCTTGCCAATGGATAAGCTTGCCAAGTTATACATTGATGAAGTCGTTTCAAGACATGGTGTACCGTTATCCATCGTGTCAGATCGGGATAGCCAGCTCACTTCTCACTTTTGGGATGACTTACAAAAAGAGTTGGGTACGAGGGTAAAGTTGAGTACGACCTACAATCCTCAAACTGATGGTCAAAGCGAAAGGACCATTAAAACTCTCGAAGACATGCTTAGTTCGTGCGTTATCGACTTTGCCGAGAATTGGGATTCTCACCTACCCCTTGTGGAGTTTGCCTACAACAATAGTTACCATTCTAGTATTGGGATGGCACTGTTTGAAGCTTTGTATGGGCGGAAGTGTAGGACACTAGTGTGTTGGATTGAGGCGGGTGAGAAACAATTCGCCAGTCCCGAGATTATACAAGAAACGTCTGACAAGGTGAAAAGTATTCGTGAACGCTTGAAGGTGGCTCAAGATCGACAAAAGAGTTATGCCGAAAAGAAAAAAAGACCTATTGAGTTCCAAGTGGGTAACCGAGTAATGTTAAAAGTGTCCCCTTAGTCCTCGTTTCCTTGGACCATTCAAAATTTTGGCAAAGGTGGGACTCCAAGCTTACTGTTGGAGTTACCACCCGAAATGGCCGGAATACACAACACTTTCCATGTATGTTACTTACGCAAGTGTTTGGCAGAAGAAGAGAGTGTGATTCCCCTCTCTGAGATTCAAGTAGATGAGAACAAACCGTTGTGTTGAAGAACCGGAAGCAATTTTAGAAAGAAAATCTAAATGTTGCGCCATAATAAAATTGTCATGATCAAAGTCCAATGGAAAAATCACAGTGGTGCTATCGTGACGTGGGAGGCGGAAGAAGACATGAAAAGGCATTATCCTCACCTTTTTGTTTTAGTTTGTGAGTTCGATATAACGTCCTAAACCTTGAACAACAATCCTACCAAAAATTCGGCATGACCCGTTCGTAAAAACATGATATGCCATTTAATAGCCTGCTTGCATATACATATAAATAAAACCCAAAAGACTACATATAAAAATTTACACATATTTAGATCAAATCTACATAGATACAACTAGATACTAGAACGATACTAAAATGACATCCATACAAAAAAAAATCATCTGCTACTAAGATTATTACCCAAAAAGCCATTACGCAAAGCATCATCCCATTATGCTAATTACTAGCTTTTCTTACCGCAAACACTAGAACCTGTTGGCCCAGGGACACACATCAACAAATAAAACAAGTCAGGCTTGACACCCGGTGAGTTCAAGAGTTTATACTATAAACATTATATAAATAAAACGAGTTGATTCATATTTCAAAATGATGTGTGATTTGTAAACACTAATAAACATGCAATTTAATCAATCACATTTCACCGACAACCGATAAAGGAATTTATTTCCTACATCATAGTTCCCTCAGATAATCCCTCGTAATAACAACTTCCCAATTGGTGCCATCAATAATCTAGGTAGGGGCGTAACCGGTTAATGAGGGAGCACAAAGCAACTCATCTATACCGTTGGCCAATTTACACACGTCATTCGACCTCCCAGATCGGTGTAAATACATCAGTTTAACCTCCCAGGTAAGTGTATATACTGGACCCCCCCCCCCCCCCCCCCGGGCCCCATGCCTAATAGCAACATGTTCGGGCTCCCAGCCCACAGTTTTACACATCTTCCAAAGAATGTCCTATATTCTACGTCTCATGTCAATATGTGTGATCATTCAACATATCTCATATGTTCATTAAAATACATCAAGTCTGCTCAATTAAATATCACATTTCCATATATCAAGTAAACACCACATAGTTGTCAATTAACGTGCTCAATTCATTTTTCAGAAGATGTTTTCCATGACACATATTCAATACAAACAACATGAATCAGTTATATAAAACACATACTTTGACGTGTACCCACTAAAATCTACTTGAACTCACCTTTGTCAAAATTAGGCGAATCTAGTCTCCGAATGGCTATATCGACCGGCTTGGCACCTAAATAACCCATACATAATCTGTACATTAGTACATCCATTCTACTAACACATTCAATCCATCATATTCAGTCCATTAAGAATCATTCATACCGGTTGTAAAACCATTTTAGCTTAGATTTATAAAAATCACATGTTTATATATATATATATAAAGAAAACGGACAGCTCTAAAAAGTCAGATTTTTGATCTATTTAAAGTCTTAATTGCATCATGGTCACCACAATAACTTGTAGAATATATCCTAATGATTCAAAAAAGGTATTACACACTTAAATCCGAGTTAGGGGTGATTTTTAATGATTTTTACAAGCTTTGACAACTAGCAAATGCAACCCGACCAATTACCCATAATTCTTATGGAGTACTTGGCGTGAATTCTAACCTTCAAAACATGATTATTTTACCATTTAGGATATGCTTAGAAAGTTCTCATATCCGTTTTCACTTGAAATTCATCTAACATAATATTTCCCCCTATTTTGACTCAAACTGAAAATCCACATTCTTTAACTTTGAATATCCATCCAAATCCCTATGAAAAGGTGATTTGCTCATTAAACTAAGTTTATAAACCTTATACAACTCCACCCCTTCAATCTCAACCTCTAATTTAACATAAAACTATAAAATTTCAATTTTATGAAAAATAGTTTGACTTTTTGTAAAAAGTCAACTGTTTGTTCTAACACTCAAATCTTCCATCAAAACGATTTTGGGTGAAAATTTTCTTCTTGAATCCATAAAATATCACCTAAATAATGCTAAGGAACAATCTATATCAAGTTTTTTCGCCTATTCATGCCAATTTCAAAGCTTCAAGTCTATCCTTTTAGCTTGACTTTTAAAAGTAATCATATATTGAAAGTTCTAACTCCAATTCATGATTAAACACTTCTAAGACTTGAAACTATGATGAAGCTCCAACTAATTCATATCTAAACATGTAAAAGACAACCAATACAACTAATATTTCTCAACAATTCAAAGGTTTTACTCAAAAGATAATACAAAGAAACCCTAAGTAGTAATTCTATAAAGAGAGTAGAAATTGGTACCTTAATCAACAATCAATTTGAAGAGAATTGGGGGGAATGATGAAGATGAATTAGATGATTGTTTGATGTTGAAGAAAAGTCGACCAAGAACACTGAGTCACCGATTTTCTGTTTTGGAATCGAGAAGGAGAATTAACACAAATAAAAGATATGGGCTTCAATTTGGGTCTAGACATAAAAAGCCCAATTTTATCTTTTAACATTTTATCCCCCTTTGGTTCTCTTTAAAACATTTCCACCTCCAAACTTATAAAAGTGTAAACTTTCAAAATGGGATGTTACAATTCTCCCTCTCTCAAAAAAGATTTCGTCCCCGAAATCTAAACTACTCAAACAGCCGCGGGTAGCGTAATCTCATTTCATTTTCTCTTCCCCATGTGATATTTGAACCCTGACGATGTTTCCATTGAACTTTAACCATCCCGATCTCCTTTCGGCGCAACTTCTTTGTCTTCTGATCTAATATCACCTCAGGCTCTTTAATAAATTGCATTTTATCATCTATTTGAATTTCCGATAACGGGATAACGTTTTCTTCTTCCGCCAAACAATTTCGTAGATAGCATACATGGAAAGTGTCATGGATACCTTGCAATTCTGGTGGTAAGTCTAATCGGTATGCTTGGGATCCAATCCTTTCTAACACTGTGAAAGGCCCAAGGAAACGGGGACTGAGTTTCCCATGCTTCCCAAATCTTATCACTCCTTTCCAAGGTGATACTTTCAACATGACTTTATCGCCCACTTGAAACTCTACGGGTCGTCTCTTTCGATTTGCATAGCTCTTTTGTCGGTCATGTGCAACTTTAAGACGTTCACGGATCACTTTAACTTTGTCTGCAGTTTCTTGTACAATCTCAGGGCCTGTAAATTGTTTCTCTCCGGCTTCTAACCAAGAAATGGGTGTTCTACATTTCCGCTCGTGTAACGCTTCAAACGGTGCCAAACCGAGGCTAGAGTGATAGCTATTGTTATATACAAATTCAACCAATGGTAAGTGCACGTCCCAACTCCCACCAAAGTCAAATACACAAGAACGTAACATATCCTCGAGAGTCTGAATTGTCCTCTCACTTGACCCGTCAGTTTGAGGATGATAGGCAGTGCTCAAATTTACTCTTGTCCGTAATTCTCGCTGCAATCCTTAACTTGAATCGGCTATCTCTATTAGAGACAATAGATAATGGCACTCCATGTCTCAAGATCACTTCATCGATATATAACTTGGCAAATCTGTCCATTGACCAAGTTTCTTTCATTGGTAAGAAGTGTGCACTTTTCGTCAATCGGTCTACAACCACCCAGATTGCATCATGGCCCTTCAGCATCTTGGGTAAACCCATCACGAAATCCATAGTAACATGATCCCATTTCCACTCTGGTATAACCAACGGTTGCAGACTACCGTATGGTCGTTGATGCTCAGCTTTTACTTGTAAGAATGTCACATACTTCTCAACATACTTTGTTATGTCAAGTTTCATGACAGGCCACCAGTAGTGTAACTTCATATCTTGATACATTTTGGTGCTTCCTGGGTGAATATAATACTTTGACTTTTGCTTCTTCTGATAATAGATTTCGAATACCCCCGATCTTTGGCACCCAAATTCTTCCTTTAAATAGCTTTAAACCCCTGCTATCTTCTTCTAATAAAGATTGTTGCTTCATCATGACTTCATCCTTCAAGTTTTCTTTTAATAAAGCTTCCTTCTGTGCTACTTTAATTCTTTCAATCAAGCTTGAGATGACTTCAATTTTATTAAATCTGACCAATACCTCACCACCTTGGTCTTTACGGCTCAACGCATCCGCCACTACATTAGCTTTCCCAGGGTGGTACCTGATTTCACAATCATAATCTTTGATCAACTCTAACCAATCGTCTTTGCCTCGTATTGAGTTCTTTCTGATCGAAGACGTAATTCAGACTTTTATGATCTGTATAGATGATGCAATGTGTACCATACAAGTAATGCCTCCATAACTTGAGTGCAAAAACAACAGCGGCTAGCTCTAAATCATGCATCGGGTAATTTTTCTCATGCTCTTTTAGTTGTCTAGAAGCATAAGCGATTACCATGTCTCGTTGCATTAGAACACAACCCAATCCAGATCCAGACGCATCGTTGTATACCATGAAGCCTTCAGACCCTTCTGGTAAGGATAATACAGGTGCCTTACGTAATCTTTCTTTAACACTTCAAAGGCATTTGTATATTTTTCTGTCCATACAAATTTCACATTCTTTCTGGTTAAAGAGGTCAATGGTGAAGCAATCTTTGAGAAGTCCCGTATGAATCTACGGTAATGACCAGCCAATCCCAAAAAACTTCTTATCTTTGTAGGACTTTTTGGAGCTTCCCAACCCATTACTGCTTCTATCTTGGATGGGTCTACTTTCACACCCTCTTTACATATTACATGACCCAGAAACATCACTTCTAATAACCAAAAATCACGTTTAGAAAACTTTGCATAGAGTTTTTCTTGCCTCAATAAATCGAGAATCTCCGCAGATGTCCTTCATGTTCCTTCTCGGTCTTAGAATAAATGAGGATATCATCAATGAATACTATAACTGACTTGTCCAAAAATGGGTGACAAACCCGGTTCATTAAATCCATAAATGCGGCAGGAGCATTCGTCAAACTGAAAGGCATAACAAGGAACTCATAGTGACTGTAGCTGATCCTAAAAGCAGTTTTAGCAACATCTTCCTCCCGCACCTTCAACTGGTGATAACCCGATCGAAGATCAATCTTCGGAAAACAACTAGCTCCCTGTAATTGATCAAATAAATCATCAATATGAGGAAGGAGATACTTATTCTTGATGGTCACTTTGTTCACTTCGCGGTAGTCGATACACATTCTCAACGTGCCATCTTTTTTCTTTACAAACAACACCGGAGCACCCCATGGCGAGGAACTAGGTCGGATGAAACCCTAATCGAGAAATTCTTGCAACTGAGTCATTATTTCCTTCATTTCTGATGGATCTAACCGATATGGAGAATGAGCTATTGGTGCTGCTCCCGGAACGAGGTCTATGCGAAACTCCACCTGCCGGTCGGGTGGCAAACCGGGTAGGTCTTCGGGGAACACATCAGGGAATTCACATACAACCGGAATATCTTCAATCTCCTTTTTTTTTAAAAATTTGGCATCCACAGTGTATGCCAAAAATGAACAACAACCTTTACGAAGGCATTTTTGTGCTTTCGTCACGAAGATGATCCCCATATCACCCTTTCGCTTATCCCCATAAACCAATATTGTATCTCCATCCGGGTTCGGAATGAGCATTCCTCTTGAACATAAAATATCGACTCCATTCTCAAATAACCAATCCATGCCTATTACTGCATCAAACCCTCCTATCATCATAGGTAACAAGCAAATTGGAAAGAAAATACCCTCAATTTCAATTGTGCAACTATCATAAACTTCTCGTACTAACACTCTCCCTCCATTAGATGTCTCTACCACTAACGCTTCTGGTAATATGCTAGTCGACACATCAAACCGCTCACAGAAGGTTATGGATACAAATGAAAGATTGGCTCTTGAATCAAATAATACACATGCAGGTATAGAATTGATTAAGAACGTACTCGTCACTACATCAGCTACACCTTGAGCTTTTTCTGCAGTCATCTGAAATGCTCTACCCGGTACCCGTGTCTCTTTCTTTTGAGAAGTACTTGTTGTTTTCCCCTTTTTTACATTTTTCAGTTTTGGGCAATCCCGCCGAAAATGTCCCGATTCTTCCACAATGAAAGCACGTAATGGAAATCTGACTATGACAATCTCGACTGTAATGTCCCGGCTTTCCACAACGAAAACAACATGTTGATAACTACTGCAATCCCCGGGGTGTCTTCTATTGCACTTTGGACACTGCTTTACCATCTGCTTGTCATCAAAGCGTCTACCCGATGATTTCGTCTTGCGTTTCTTTGAGCTACCTGAAGGTGTCTCCTATCTGCGTTTGTCACCCAATACAACATTTTGTACTCTATTTGCATGCTTTAGATCATCCTCCAATACTTGTGCTTCTTCAATTGCTTCTTGAAGGGTAGATACTTTACTGCTTCGAACTACTGTCTTCATTTCAACGGGAAGACCTTTAAGAAAGAACTTTATCTTTGACCTTTCATCTGGTGCTATGTGTCCTAGAAAATTTTAATTTCATCATCTACCGATTGATTTCCTTTCTCAAGATGTCTGAACTCATCCTTCATTTTGTCTTTGGCTCTTTCGTTGCAATATCTTTCTTTTAACTTCATGATGAACATATCCCAAGTCAACATTTTATTGATAGCAGGTCCCAACGTTTGTCGTGTCATATTCCACCAATCTAAAGCCTCGTCCCTTAACATTTGAGATGCAAACCGAACTCTTTGTTGATCATCACATTCACTAGCTTCAAAAGCTTGCTCAATTCCTCGTAACCATCGCATACAAACCAAGGGATCATCACTGCCTGCAAACTCTGGCGGTCTGCATCCGATAAAAGCTTTAAATGTACACTTATTTGAAGATTTATCACCTTCCACATGCAAACATGTATCTATAGCTACTTTCTCGACCCCACTGACGTTAGGAATCACATTTTCAGCAACCTTTTTAGGATGGATACCAGCAACCATAACTCTCTCTTCTACTCTTTTCATAATAGATTCTTCCTGCCTTTCTAAAGCTGTTTCCATGAATTGCTTCAAATTGGCAAATAAGGTATCTTGAAAGTTTGTCTCTGGATTCTCCGAATGTCTATGCCTTCCTTCTTTAGGATGAGAGGTCCCGATCAAACTCGTAGAAACATCCGGTTCTGGAATAATTGGAGACGATAATTTAATTGTGCAGTGGGAGTTCTACTAGACTCCTGTACATCCTTTCCTTTTGTCTGATGACTTCTTGTATTTACCATCATTTCACTAACAAAAAGCAACAACACTTATTAATACAAAACTTTCTAGTCATATAAACTTGCAAATTATAATGCAATAAAATATGACAATAGTTATTGAAATATTACGTATATATATATATCAAAATTCATGCAACTTATATGCCCTATACCAAGACATACAAATATTTCTCAACTACAAACTTTCCTATATATAAAAAGAAGATCTCAAAATAACATTCATCATGAACTTACCTATTTTCCAACGACCCCTAATTATTTCTTAAGCATAATCACTTAATCTTAGGTTTAAGACTAGGTTCTCTTTACCTAATTCCCTTAAACCATTGCTCTGATACCAACTTATAACATCCTAAACCTTGAACAACACTCCTACCAAAAATTCGGCATGACCCGTTCGTAAAAACATGATATGCCATTTAATAGCCTGCTTGCATATACATATAAATAAAACCGAAAAGACTACATATAAAAATTTACACATATTTAGATCAAATCTACATACATACAACTAGATACTGAAACGATACTAAAATGACATCCATACAAAAAAAACATCATCCGCTACTTGTTAGATATTAAAGTATGAGTCAAAGAAGAGATGTCTACAAATGTCAACACACACTTCTTGTTATAACTAATTGTTGTTAGACGCTCCCTTTATGACACATGGCACTTTGTAATTGGCTAGCATTTTGACTTTCTGTTTTTGTATCTGTATAAATAGCATTGTATTGTGTTTGTAAAAGTTGTCGATTAATACATTTACATTTTGAAGAATACTGTGCGTAATTCATTTCATAATCTTTGTTCTTCATTCTGTTTACTGTTCTATTGATTTAAATTGTTAATTGATCTGCTTCCGCATTTCACTTTGATTCAATACTCTCAATTAACAATCGGTTTAAAGGAATCTGGAACCAACAATTGGTATCAGAGCCTTCTAATCAATCTATTGATTATTAGATCTCTTCCATTGAAGAAATTCCTTTCAATCGAACAGTATTTTCTCAGATTCAAAATTTGTTTATCAATCCACTCTGTTTTACGAAATTTTGTTAAATCGTTAACAATCTTCTCTTAAATTGAGTCATTCATTTTGTAATGCGAAGAAACGGTGATATTATCGACTTTGTTCTTCTTGAGATTTAATTGTTCTAAATTTCTTTCAAATCTTCAAATTTTCTCTTCTATCATACTTAAATGACAAATTCGAGCTTGAATCTTTGTTTATACGTCCGGGTCCCTGACTAAACCTCCAACTCTTGTACGTGATGAATACCCACAATGGAAGATTCGAATGGTTAACTTCTATGAGGGATTGGATGCTGAGTTATATCCAATTATTCAAAACGGTCCGTTTGTTCCCATCACTACTATTCCCAGAATTCCAGCCACTGCAAATTCAGATGAGGTACCAGCAAGACTGGTTCAGAAGTCAAGGAATAAACTGACCGATGAAGAAAAAGCTAAGGTGGAATTAGCTAAGAAAGCTAAGTCTGTTGATAATGGCCATTCCAAATGAGATTTTTCAATCTCGGACTCATGTGACACGGCAAAAGATTTATGGGATCAACCGGAGAATCTCTTAGAAGGTGGTGCGAAAATGAAAAAGAACAAGAGCCCAAGCTCTAAATGAATATAATAGTTTTCAAGCACCGACCGATGAATCTACGGAACAAACATTTCATCGATTCAACAATCCGATTAATCTCTCGCAAGAGATGTGACATTGTTAGATCAAAGGAAGACAACAATGTTCTATTTCTCAAAAGGTTAAACCCTGAATGGTCAAATCTATCCATGTCACTACAAGCCAATCAGGATCTTGAACAATGGTCGCTGCATGATGTATTCGGTACACTGCAAGCTCATGAAAAAGAAGTTGTTCAGAAAAGAACAAACATCGGAGGTCCTCTGGCTTTGATCTCAGAAACAAAAGGAATCAGAAGACGAAGTGATGACAGGAAGAAATCGAAGGCCTTCATATCAGAGTAGGCCGCTCCCGAGAAGATGACTACGAATCGGATGATGAAATTAAAGCGTTATTGACTCTCGGCTTTAATAACCAAGCAATTTACTAATCGTTTTGGAAATAGGTCTTTGAAAGGAAATAAACGATTTGATCGTCCCTATGTTCCTAAACAAGAAGTACGAGTAGAGAAAACAGAAGAAGAAAAGAAAGAAGAAGAATTAAAAAGGAAGAAAGATGTCTGCTACAGATGTGGCAAACCCGGACATTACTCGAGAGATTGCAGAGGAGCTCTGGAAAAGGATAAAACTTATTACAAAAACAAATATAAGTACAATGTCACTGAAAGAGCACACTTTGCAGAAAAAGAAAAGCGGGTGCAAGATGAATCCAGCGGTGATGAAGCCATGTTCTGTGGAATGGCAAACACAAACGATTCAGAGGATCAACCCTCTGAGTCACCGGTTAGTAATTTCTGCGGATTATACGAGCTTGAACAAACGATTGTGATGTTATCAAACAATTTTGAGGAACTAAAACTGAAACTTACAATCGAAAAGAAATTACGAAAAAGTACTGAGAAAACTCTTTCTACAATCAAAAGGGAAAGAGATATTTTCAAAAGAGAAATGGATTTACTTACAGAAGAAAAACTCGAATTAAATACTGCAAAGGAAACAATTTCCATGAGTTTAAAACTTTCTGAAGAAAAACTTAAAAAGGAAATTTTGAATCTCAATAAACACGGAAGAAAAAAGAAAGAAATCGAGACAAAGAGAGTGATAGACTCAACTCGTAGCACTTAAAAACTATTTTCGAAAGAGAGAGAATTTTTACACATTGAACTTCAACGAGAAAAAGCTACGATTATAACATATCCGGATGCACGAAGGTTCATGACAAAATTAACACACAAGTAGGAAGATACGGACTTGGTTTCGAGGACCTAGATCCCTACACGTGTAAGAAAAGGTCGGATACGAAATCGTTTTTGTATTGGACAAATACGAAGCCAAAGTTTCCAATTTTGTATGAAAAATCTATTTTTAAAAAATCTAGATATGAAAATCATCATAAAACAAGCAAACTTCAATTCGAAAATATTGAATATTTGTGTAAAACAAATGTTGATCTAAATAAAGTTCGAGAAGAAAGATGATATTTTCAATTTTGGTTCAAATAAACATACAATTTTGAATCCGAGGCGGATATTTTTGTTCCAAGTCAAGCGAGAGGAAGATCTACGACTTATGTTTGAAAACGATATTCTCTCTACTCGGACAAGTGTTTTAGAAATGAAACTCTTTGTGAGAATCATCCAGAGATCTCTCCCCGTTCATTTGAAGATTTACATCTTTACGAAACTCAAGAAAGTTTGGTGAGATTACGTATCCATGGGAGAATGACAATAATGATGAAGAATTTTTTGATAACTCGAAAATTACATTTCAAATTTAGAAATAAATTCTTTTAAATCATCAAAAGTTATCACAAATAATTCGAAATTAATGATAAAAAGGATGATTATTTGTATATCGATAAATCTCAAGAAATCGAGCTTCGATAGAGATTGTGCTAAACTTTCAAGTGGTATACCTATTCTTCCCGTTTCGTTCCGGAACCGAGAAAATTAGTATCTATACATCCAGTACTTCTTCGATATGTGTCTCAAAGCCAAAACATGTCTTGAACTTGAGAAAGAGGCGAACTTCAAAAACAAAGTGCAAAATCAAAAGATTTTAAACTCTACTCTTCCGAAGTTTACTAATATTCAAAAAGGCAAATGGAAATCCTCTAATTCTTATGTTCCTTTTTCAGTAAATAACAGAGCTTCTGCAAAAGTAGATCAGAGGAAGAACACAGAGAAGAAAACGCCAGAACTAAAACAAAAGTCTAGTCTAGATAGGTTCTCTAGAACAACTAATACTAGAAAAGACTTTAGAAAGAATAATTGTAATTACCATTCTCGCAATGAAAATTCAATTCAATCTTCTGTGTTTCGGTCTTGAATGTTTTTCAACGTTCTTAAAGTTAAAACAATTTTTCTCGCAAATCTCTGATCATTCCAATTCAAAATATGGTTGTCACCAAAAGAATAAAACTCAAAAAACCCAAAAACCAAAAATAAAGTCTTTACCTTCTGTTAAATCAAAAAACGAGCATACTCCAAAAGCTAACATAAAAGGACCCATTATGCGATGGGTACCTAAGAAATTCTGATTTTTTTTTGATTGCAGAAACAGCGTGTGCATATCTGGTATCTTGACTCTGGATGCTCGAGGCACATGACTGGATCCCAAAATTTACTATCCCAATTCAAGGACAAATCAGGTGGAGTAGTAACTTTTGGTGATAATGGTAAGGGTCAAATAAAAGGCTACGGAACTCTACAAGAAGGTAATATCACCTTATCAAAGGTAGCTCATGTTTCTGGCTTGAAACATAATCTCCTTAGTGTAAGTCAACTTTGTGATTCTAAAATACTAGTAGTATTTGATGAAAAACATTGTTATTTATTCTCTAAGGCGAGGTGAAGAACTTTGGAGAAAGCGAGACGGAAAAAAGGTAACTTGTAGATGATGAATTTTACCTCTAAGGATGGTAAGGAAACTTTATGTCTCATCTCCAAAAAGAGTGAGGTTGCGTGGCTCGGCATCATAAAATGTCTCACTTAAATTTTAATAATCTTGAGATGCTTGTTAAAAACAAACCGGTATACGGACTTCCGGATATTCATTTTCAAAAAGATCACCTCTCGCCCCGCATGTGAAATGGGCAAAATTAAACGAGCATCTCATAAAACAAAAAGTGATCATTCTTGTACTAGACCTACGCAATTATTACATGTGGATCTCTGTGGTCCAATTGCAATTCGAGTCTATACGGTAAAAAGTATATTACGGTACTAATTGATGAATTTTCCGGATATACTTGGCTTGCTTTCGTTCGTCAAAAGTCGAAGTCCCGGTGGTACTACGAGAATATGATGACCGAATTCAAGTTCTTCTACATCGAAGATTCGGCGGCTTCGAAGTGATAATGGTACAGAATTCAAGAACGCCAAGCTTGAATCGTATCTTGTTGAACAAGGAATTACTCAAAACTTCTCTCGCCGTTCGCACTCCACAACAAAACGGTGTAGTTGAACGTCGCAACGAGAACCTTGGTTGAAGCGACGAACGATGCTCGCGAGCCTTCGGTCTCCCGATCCACTACCGGGCCGAAGGCTCGTCGCATCGCTTGTTTCACTCAAAACCGTTCAATTATTGTCAAGAGGCATCTCAAAACCTCTTATGAGCTGATTAATAAAAGAAAACCATACGTAAAATTTTTTCATATCTTTGGTTGCAGATGTTTTATCTTAAACGACAGAGATAATCTTGGCAAATTTGATCCAAAGTCCGATGAAGCTAAATTTTTAGGCTACTCGTTAAATTCAAGAGCTTTCCGAGTTTTTAACTTACGAACAAAAACTGTTATGGAAAGCATCAACATTGACTTCGATGATAACACTCAACTGACTTCTGAACACTCTACTTCAGAACTCAAGCTTAATACCGTTACTTCGACTATCTTTCGGGTTCCGGAGAATCCGAGATTGATGCTATTTTTCATGATTTTACGGCGACGAAGTTGTGTCGGAAGCTATATCACCTCCACATTTGCAGATACCAGATATTCTCCAAGCCTCAGGCATTACTCTCTCTGGTCCTGCTTCTTCTGTTTCCTCTGTCACGTCTATTTTTCCAGAAGTTCCCACTACTACATCTGCCAGTCAAGAAGCTACTTCTGTTTCATCATCTGAGGGGGAGACACAAGGACAGGTGACAAAACAGATACCAGAAGGACATACAGAAGAAAATAAAGAAGATTTTGTGTTTCCAGATGAAATCATTTCGTCAAATGAAACAACCCATTCAATTTCTCAACCCAGAATGACGAAATGGACTAAATCTCACACACCAGATCTTATAATTGGTAGTCCTTCTGAGGGGGTCAGAACACGATCTGCTACTGCAAATGAAGCATTCTTTGTTAATTTTCTTAGTATGATCGAACCTAAACGTGTACATAAAGCCTTAGTTGAACCAAGCTGGGTGGATGCTATGCAGGAAGAACTACTTCAATTCGAAAGAAATAAAGTTTGGCGTCTTGTTCCTTTACCAAAAGGCAAAGTTGCTATTGGCACAAAATGGGTATTTAGGAACAAAAAGGATGAAGATGGAATTGTTGTCAGAAATAAAGCTCGTTTGGTGGCTAAAGGCTACTGTCAAGAGGAAGGTATCGATTATGATGAAACCTTTGCTCCTGTTGCAAGACTAGAAGCAATAAGATTATTCTTGGCTTTCTCTGCATACAAAAACTTCAAAGTCTACCAAATGGATGTTAAATGTGCATTTCTTAATGGATGTCTAAAAGAAGAAGTGTATGTCGAACAACCCGATGGTTTCTAAGATGCAAGATATCCGAATATGTTTATCTTCTTGACAAAGCTTTGTATGGTCTAAAGCAAGCCCCAAGAGCCTGGTATGAACGACTATCGAAATTTCTGATCAGCAAAGGATATGAAAAAGGTAAAATCGATACAACTCTGTTCATCAAAAGAGGCAAAGGTATGTTAACTATAGTTCAAATTTACGTGGATGACATAATATTTGGTTCTACTCATCAAACAGAAGTTGATTTGTTTTCTAAGTTGATGGAACCGAATTTGAAATGAGTATGATGGGAGAATTAACTTTCTTCCTAGGACTTCAAGTTAAACAAAGTACCTACGGTATCTTTATAAATCGAGCAAAATATGTTTACGACATGCTTAAAAAGTTTCATCTTCAAAACTCATCATCCATGAAAACACCCATCTCTCCCGGTATGAAATTAGGACTCGACTCCTCCGGTAAATACGTTGATATTACCAAATACGGAGGAATGATTGGTTCTCTTTTATATTTAACGACAAGTAGACCGATATTATGTTTGCCACTTGTCTTTGTGCTCGTTATCAAGCCAATCCTAAAGAGTCTCATTTCTTTGTAAAAAGAATTTTTAGGTACTTAAAAGGTTCACCATCGTTGGGCCTTTGGTATCCTAAAAATTGGATTTGATTTAATGGCGTATACTGATTCGATCATGCGGGTTGTAAGCTTGACGGAAAAAGTACATCGTGTAGTCAACTTCTCGGGAAATCGACTTATAAGTTGGACATCCAAGAAACAAAATCGCGTATCCACATCTACAGCAGAAGCTGAATATGTTGCTGCTGCTAGTTGTTGTTCACAAGTTATTTGGATGAAGACCCAACTTAGAGATTATGGTCTGATATACGATAAGATTCCCATCCTATGTGATTCTAAAAGTGCTATCGCCATTACAGAAAATCCAGTTCAGCATTCCAAAACAAAGCATATCGATGTCAGGTATCATTTCATCAAGGATCATGTCGAAAAGGGTACAATCGAAATGTATTTTGTTTCTACTGATTATCAACTTGCTGATATTTTCACAAAAGCTCTTGATGAGAGTCGTTTTAACTTCTTAATTAGCAAGTTGGGAATGCTTAATATGTAACAATGATTTCTTCAGAAGCATCCAGAAGCCTCTGAACTATTCTGACGATACTTCAGAAGTCATCAGAAGTCTCTGATGCTGTCTGAACTCTTCAGAACACTTCAGAAGCCTCTGAATTACTCTGATTTTCTGTTTCATAATAATATTTTTCTTTCAAGATATATCATAAAGTACAGATTGAGAAACGAGGTAAAGAAGCTACTACAGGGGGAGTTCACCATTCAAGGGAGTTTACCATTCAAGGGGAGTTTACCATTCAAGGGGAGTTTACCATTCACGGGGGAGTTTCACAATGAAGAAGATATTCGTCTAAGTCTAACTCTGGTTAGCTGTCTTCTGATTTACTATTTTACTTAAATTTTATTTGAATCTATCTGCTCTGAGTTTCTCTTGCCGCCAAGGTCTCTTAGACTTTTGATTCATTTCAAATTTTTTTTAAAATATAAATCAAGTCGACATGTTTTTCAACTACATTTTCTATAAATTGATACTTCTTATAATTTCCATTAAATATATAAATTCAATCAACTCTTGCCTCCAAGGTTGTTTAAATCTATATGTTTAATGCAAATTCTTCTTTATTATTCTTTTATAGAAACTAAACTCTCATGTGATTTTTGTTCTCACTTGACTGATTTTTAAACTTAAATAAATAAAATTAAGATTAAATTTTGTGTTTATTCAATTAATTCAAAATTAATTGATTAATTAAACGATTTTTTATTACTTTTGTTTATTTCTGCTTTTAAGAAAAATCGCATCTGCTACTAAATCATCATCATACATGTGTCTCGTCGTACACGTGTCTCCAATCGAAACCCTGCATGTGTATACCCGCGTGCTTACCTCAGCTCAAATGAACCGTTTTTTGTTTCTCCCCAAACTGAATAACCCCTTCCCATTCTACAGTTTCTCTCTCACATAAAACCCCCAATTTCAACCTTCATCTTCTTCCTCGCAAAAATTCCCTAAATCAGTGTTTATTCTCATTGCAAAGACAAAGTGTTCTACTGTCAAGCATTCAAAATTTCAAAATGGCTTCCAATCCGTGCCCATCCTTCCAACAATGATGAAGAAAGAATCATCGATTCCACCGTCGATAGTACTCCCATTGTGAAACCGCCATTGAAGGCGAACAATGTGCGAGTGCTTGCTCAACCCTAACAACTTATCAACCGGAATTTCGCATCATGATCGAGTTTCTACAACAAAGACCAGTTGAATCGAGCCCTAACCCTAACCAACCCAAACATCCCTGAAATCTATGTCCAAGAACTGTGGCAAACAATGATCATCAAAAATGATGAAACACTCGCCGGTTCTGTCACCCATCCTGAACAAGTGGAAATTGCTGTTCAAATCCCAATCACCAAAAGAAAACTCGCCAAATATTTTCATCTTCCCCTATCAGTGATCGAAGTCGACGGGCAAACCATTCCCAATCCTGCCCTAGAAAAAAACCCTTCCACGAAGCCCTCCTAGCCTTCATCAATCTTCTGGGTTACAATGAACCTCTTACCAGGCTGTCCGAATTCAAGAGGAAGAAGTTGCCCCCAATGTGGAATCTACTCGTCTCCATACTCAACAAGAGCCTAACCTGCAAAATAGGTTCTCTGGATCAAGCTAGCCGAAACATTCTGACGATTATGTATGGGATGTTCTTCAATCGACCCTTGGACTATGCAAGTCTCATCTTCCAAGAGATCAAAGCGACCGTGCACACTAAGGTGCTCCATCAAAGTCGTGGAAGCCACTACCAAGACTCATGTTCCCACGATTTCTATCTCTCATCACTCATCCCGCAATTGGGGCAATCGAAGCTCCCCGATTCGGCCATTCCGCAAAATTGCATCAATGAGCTCCCATCGATCAACCATCGACAGCATCGGCTACTCTGCACCCAGAGAACTATCCAGGTACATGCTAAACCTAATCCAATCTAGCTCTTCTAATCTCCAAATCTATAAAAGCTCTATGGTTTTCTCAGAACAGAGAATTCCTACCCCAGAGCACTTAGAGCAGTGTAGGTGGTCGGGGGTACGGTGAGCATGAGCTTGAAAAAACTAGGAGTGAACATCCGAGTGCTTCTACCCATGCCGACCTTCTATTAAATGAAGGTACGGTAAGATGTCCTCGCAGACACATATGAGTGTTCCTCTCCATTCCCCAAAGGGCAACCACAACTTCGAGGTTGACGTCACCACGTTTCCACTCATTGACTTAGAACGACCCGAGTTCAAACCACCTAGAAACCAGCCGTTCAGAGGATACTTCTTCTTCTTCTGAATCAAATTCATCTGGGGAAAGCACCTCCACTTCATCATCCTCCCAAAAGGATGATGATGATAATATAAGAGTTCATTCGCCCCAGAACTCGCCACTTCCTTCACCACATGTTCATGTCTCCGTGACTGACATACCAATACGCACAGAGGATGCGTCCACATCCTCTCCTAGGATAGATGCTAATGAATTCCCATCAGAGGGTTACGGCCTAGGAATGCACCCCTTACCGGAGTGTTTACACTTCATCAAGGTAAGCATCTTGTCTTCTGACACCTCATCCTCTCGATGATGAGGATCTTGTTGAAAGCTTGATCGGAACAACCGAAGAGGAGCTCGTGAATAACGTACCCTCAAGGATCGGTTGGAAGTCCTTCTACACTCAACGTCAAAACGTGTGTAGAAGGCCCCTCCGAACGCGAGGGTAAAGGGGCTCCATGTGTTGGAGATGCACGGTTACATCTTCGATTTTGTCACAAATGCGGCGTTCTTGGCATTTGCCGATCAAATTCGAGATCCGTGGAAGATCTAAAATTATCCGTCACAACTAATAATTCTCTTCTTCTGAGCCTTCAATTTCAAATTGAAAGGCAGAACTCTCTCTTAGCAGATCTTCAGCGCCAAATGAGTACCTCTCAAGAAGATCAGAAGGCCTATTTTGCTGAACAACTTTTGCTCTTGAATAATGGTCTTCAAGCAAATGCAGAGGCAATATCTCAACTTCCAGAATCTCTACGTGCCTCTGTAGACTACAGCTCTCTGGTGGCCGATATACAGAAGATTGTCAAGACCATCATTACTTCTGATGATCCCTCTGGGTCTACGCTCGTCAAGAAATCTGACCTCGCCTCTTTCCAGAAGATTATTCTTGAGCGAATGTCGACCATCGCTTCAAAGTACTCTTCCAAGCCCTCCACATCTTCAACCGACCAGAAACTTGCTGCTCTCGAATCTACTATATCTCAACTTGTGCCTCTGGTTTCTTCTATTGCTGAGGCGTTTAATTCCAAGAAGAAAGCCAAGGAAGAAAGGGCTTGCAGAAAGGCGGAGCTAAAAAGAAAACGTTCTGAGGATCAGGATCCTGATTCTCAGAAGGGGGAGAAAGGTTCTGAGCCTAAGCAAGCCAAACAAACACCACCAGAAACAAACACGACCACTGCTGACTCTTCAACGCCAACACCAACACAGCAACCCTCTTCTTCAAAACAAGTGCCACTGACTCCAACACCTCTGGCTACGCATTCTGGTCCTCTACCCAGAGATCCAGAGCTAGCTAAGTTCATTACGGGATCTTATGGGAAAAAGCGAGAATCCCGAGCTCTCCTACCGAAAGGGCCGAAGTAGTCGAGCTCACGAAGAACGAGAACGAGCGAAAGCTGCAAAGGAAAGAGCTAAAAGGGCCAGAGAGGAGGATGAGGAAGTGTTCGTAGCCGAAAAAGAGAGAAGAAGAGATAATACGCCGAGGCTAATAGTTGAAGAACAAATAGAGATAGAGAGGGTCGAAAAAGAGAATGCGGAAAGAGAGAAGGCTAGACTTAAAGAAGAACTACGAGAGACAAAATTTTGAAGTCAAGAAAGAGCAAGAGTCGGAGCGAGGCCGCTCGGAAGCGAGAAAGAGATCGAAGAGGAGAATTTGAAGAAAAATTAAATAAAGTTGGAAACATTGTTGGAAACATTGAACTTCCAACACTTGAAGTTGAGAAAAGGCACATGTATGCTCCAACGGATCGTAAGATTTATCTCATGATGCCTAACTTCGCCAACCAATACAATGTAAGCGGTGAAGTTAAAGATAACTTCATGGCTCATAAACAAGACGAAAGACGGTTTTCACCATCGCTCCAATTACAAAGATAACGACCATGAAACATAAGCGGTTCAAGATACACCCATTTGGTACACAATCTACGAGATAGTCGGATCAAACAACAAGAGTTATTACATATGTGATAATGATTCCGTTGTCCATCCATCCACCGATCTCATTTTTCCGGAAGAATTTATGAAGACTCAGCTTTCTGAACGCAAAGATCCACAAGACCATGTTGCCTACACTAGAATTATTCTGTGTATGAAATCATACATTAGATACAAAAGGCAGGTCGACTTCCAGATTGGATTAAATTTCAAAATGGATAATCTGGCTATCTCTGCACCAAATGAGGAACTTGAAGGGATAAGCAAATTCAGAGTGGGTAGACTTCTTACTGAACCAGAAGAGGGAATCATCTTCAAAAGACCAAATGGAAAGAGCTTCTTTCGCATCAAAGAAGCTCACAAATACTCTTCTGAGGTAGTCTACATCATCAAGTGCTATGCTGGCTTAGACACGACAAATCCAGAAGTTGCAAAGAAAATAGAGAAAAGACTTGATGGACTTCAGAAGAACAGAGAGCTTATCAATAATATTTCAAGTATCATTGCTGCTGTTGATCCTCTCTGAAGAAAGTTTTTTTTTGACTTCATACTTAGGGGGAGAATGTTAGATATTAAAGTATGAGTCAAAGAAGAGATGTCTACAAATGTCAACACACACTTCTTGTTATAACTAATTGTTGTTAGACGCTCCCTTTATGACACATGGCACTTTGTAATTGGCTAGCATTTTGACTTTCTGTTTTTGTATCTGTATAAATAGCATTGTATTGTGTTTGTAAAAGTTGTCGATTAATACATTTACATTTTGAAGAATACTGTGCGTAATTCATTTCATAATCTTTGTTCTTCATTCTGTTTACTGTTCTATTGATTTAAATTGTTAATTGATCTGCTTCCGCATTTCACTTTGATTCAATACTCTCAATTAACAATCGGTTTAAAGGAATCTGGAACCAACACTACTAAGATTATTTCCCAAAAAGCCATACGCAAAACATCGTCCCATTATGCTAATTACTAGCTTTTCTTACCGCAAACACTAGCACCTGTTGGCCCTGGGACACACATCAACGAATAAAACAAGTCAGGCTTGACATCCGGTGAGTTCAAGAGTTTATACTATAAACATTATATAAATAAAACGAGTTGATTCATATTTCAAAATGATGTGTGATTTGTAAACACTAATAAACATGCAATTTAATCAATCACATTTCATCAACAATCGATAAAGGAATTTATTTTCTACATCATAGTTCCCTTAGATAATCCCTCGTAATAACAACTTCCCAATTAGTGCCATCAATAATCTAGTTACGGGGGTTACCGGTTAACGAGGGAGCACAAAGCAACTCATCTATACCGTTGGCCAATTTAGACACGTCATTCGACCTCCCAGGTCGGGGTAAATACACCAGTTTAACCTTCCAGGTCAGGGTAAATACATCAGTTTAACCTCCCAGGTAAGTAAGTGTATATACTTGACCCCCCGGGCCCCATGCCTAATAGCCACATGTCCGGGATCCCAGCCCTCAGTTTTACACATCTTCCAACGAATGTCCCACATTATATGTCTCATGTCAATATGATATCTCATATGTTCATTAAAATAAATCAAGTCTGCTCAATTAAATATCACATTTCCATATATCAAGTAAATACCACATAGTTGTCAATTAACATGCTCAATTCATTTTTCAGAAGACGTTTTTCATGACACATATTCAATACAAACAACATGAATCAGTTATATAAAACACATACTTTGACGTGTACCCACTAAAATCTACTTGAACTCACATTTGTCAAAATTAGGCGAATCTAGTCTCCGAATGGCTATTTCGACCAGCTTGGCACCTAAATAACCCATACATAATCTCTACATTAGTACATCCATTCTACTAACACATTCAATCCATCATATTCAGTCCATTAAGAATCATTCATACCGGTTGTAAAACCATTTTAGCTCACGGACAGCTCTAAAAAGTCAGCTTTTTGATCTATTTAAAGTCTTAATTGCATCATGGTCACCACAACAACTTGTAGAATATAACCTAACGATTCCAAAAAGGTATTACACGCTTAAATCCGAGTTACGAGTAATTTTTAATGATTTTTACAAGCTTTGACAACTAACAAATGCAACCCGACCAATTACCCATAATTCTTATGGAGTCCTTGGCGTGAATTCTAACCTTCAAAACATGATTATTTTACCATTTAGGATATGCTTAGAAAGTTCTCATATCCGTTTTTACTTGAAATTCATCTAACATAACATTTCCCCCTATTTTGACTCAAACCGAAAATACACATTCTTTAACTTTGAATATCCATCCAAATCCCTATGAAAAGGTGATTTGATCATTAAACTAAGTTTATAAACCTTATACAACTCCACCCCTTCAATCTCAACCTTTAATTTAACATAAAATTATAAAATTTCAATTTTATGAAAAATAGTTTGACTTTTTGGAAAAAGTCAACTGTTTTGTTCTAACACTCAAATCTTCCATCAAAACGATTTTGGGTGAAAATTTTCTTCTTGAATCCATAAAATATCACCTAAATAATGCTAAGGAACAATCTATATCAAGTATTTTCGCCTATTCATGCCAATTTCAAAGCTTCAAGTCTATCCTTTTAGCTTGACTTTTAAAAGTAATCATATATTGAAAGTTCTAACTCCAATTCATGATTAAACACTTCTAAGACTTGAAACTATGATGAAGCTCCAACTAATTCATATCTAAACATGTAAAAGACAACCAATACAACTAATATTTCTCAACAATTCAAAGGTTTTACTCAAAAGATAATACAAAGAAACCCTAGGTAGTAATTCTATAAAGAGAGTAGAAATTGGTACCTTAATCAACAATCAATTTGAAGAGAATCGGGGGGAATGATGAAGATGAATGAGATGATTGTTCGATGTTGAAGAAAAGTCGACCAAGAACACTGAGTCACCGATTTTCTGTTTTGGAATCGAGAAGGAGAATTAACACAAATAAAAGATATGGGCTTCAATTTGGGTCTAGACATAAAAAGCCCAATTTTATCTTTTAACATTTCATCCCCCTTTGGTTCTCTTTATAACATTTCCACCTCCAAACTTATAAAAGTGTAAAACTTTCAAAATGGGATGTTACATTCGAGGACGAAGTCGAATTCTAGGTTGGGAGGATTGTAGCAACCGAAAAATTTGGTAAGGAAAATTTTGTTATCATGACTTTACCGGTTTAAGTCACAAAGTATCCACATACGTATTTATATACGACTATTTATTTACACACTAACTTCTATTAATATATATATATATATTACGAGTATATATATAGATATAATAGATGGGTTAGATAGATTATGTTCACGTGGGTACGTAAGGGTGCCATATAAATATACTATGGAAGCCATGCATTTATATATATTTTATTATAAAAAAACGAAGGAAATTAAAGTTGAATCGATGGTGTGCCTCATGACTTTGCTATCCACGTGGATTGATTGTATGAATTGCATTTATTAAGCTGGATGAATTGAATTACTACCCACGTGGGAGCCGCAGGCCATACTTAAAATTGAGAGTTGTGAGCCGTGAGTGAGAAGGGACTCATGCCCCAAACAGTGGCCAAGGAGGTTTCACTGTGGATGCCACTCGCGGCTAAGCCGTCCAAATGAAGAAGCTTGGGAGCTGTCGTTTTTCTTTCCTATTTGTTGAGCTGCGGGATCACAACTCTCATATTTCACTCCCTCCTTATAAATTTTCTCTTTTCCTCATTTTTTCCTCTTAAATTATCTCTCTCTCTCTCTCCGGCAAAACGTGTCGCCATTTCGAAAAAGAATGGATAACCATTTTAGATAATTTGTAGATGATTACTTCCAAATACTAATGCATTTTGGAACTCCAGTTTATAATGAACCTATATTGTGATTTTAGTAATAAAATGGGACCTTCCACTTTATGGGAATATTTGTATGATTATACCTATGTGTGGGTAGGGTTGAAATTGTGTTAGATATATTGTCATAGCTAGAATGTAATGGATCCATAGGCATAAAAGTCAATGTTTATAAAATGGGACGATCACTCCTAGAAATAAGCATTGGGTCATCGGAGACAAATTAGTAACGGGCTCTAGTAGCCGTCGGCACTAGCCATTGACCACATAATGTATTTTCTAGCGATTGAGTATAACTAGGATCATTAGAGGCCATAAACTTTGATTTATTATTAGTCGGTGCCAATAGTCATTGATCCCTAATATGAATTCTTAACATTGAAAAATGACTTACCTTTACGTTTCATCACTAGTAATGGTAAGTGGGTCTCCCCCACTATCTTCGGTTGTTTTGTACCTGTCGAGGGCAAAACGTAAAATTTTAAATTATGAATGCTTTGTTATAAAGATATGTCTTCCATTTTAAAGTTTTCTAGCTTTATGTCATAATTGTTTGTTCTCACTAGGCATAAGCCTAACACATTTTCTCAAATGATATGTATATCAGGTGCTCTTAGCAATGAGACTCCCAAGGTTTGAGAGGAGCGTATTGCTGGTTGGGCAATTTTTCGGGAATGCACTTTCAAGTGTATTTTTGGAGTTACTAGATACAATTCTCTTGAGGACATTAACAACACCAGAATGTAATTTATGTTTCAAATTAGTGTAGATTAATAGGTTGTTGTTTAATATCCATTTATTGTTGAAAACTCTATTACTATTTCCCTATTAGATGGGTGATCTTTATGTTATCAATCATCTTTTAGTTGAACTGTTTTGGTTTAAATTGTCTCATATTTTAGCGTGTTACATCACATAACTCTTTAAAACACCTGCTATCCATGCTAAGTTGTGATATGCACATGGTATCACTATCATAGGCGTACCTATGCAATATTTCAGATCGATCCACACTTGACAACAAATATTGAATACATGGTCTATCCCTTCTATGTTTGTATACTAAACAACAAACTGTAATGAAAAACCAAGTAATAGCGTTCATAGTTCCATCCATAAACAATCTCATAATCCTACATTTGCGTGTCATGAGGCTAATTCGGGCCATTTTGTGTTTATAAACCGTACAAAATATGTTGTTACAAAACAACAAACAGGTAACAAAGATCAAAGGAAACAATAAACAGAAAACAAACACCAAAACAAATAGCAAACAAAAAACTGATTTTGAGTTCCACAATGACTCTTCAAACACCCCTTGTCTGTGTTTCTTTTTGGTTCCATTTAATGGTGTCATAAATGTATGTATGTAACAATATGACTCTTCAAGCACCTTATTTTTTGTTTCTTTTTCTGGTTCCATTTAAGATAACAATATAAATCATAGAGTTCAAACAACAAATATAAATCAAAGAACAATTATAAATCAAATATAGTTCAAACAACAAAGCAAACATCAAAGCAAAATCAAAGAACAATTCAAGTTTAACAAATGAAAATACTTTGGAATCTTTGACCATCAAGCTATCAAACACATAAATCGACATGGAGATAATCCATTGTTGATGTTCGTGTTCTAAAATCAAAGAACAATCCAAGTTCTAAAAGCATACTCAAATACAGAAATGGAGCACAAAAGTTTGAAATGCAGAAATCAAAGAACAATTCAAGTTCTAAAAGCATACTCAAATACTGTTGTTGTTCGTGTTCCAGCAAAGAAAGAAGAGAGTTTCGATAGGTGTTGTTCTTGTTCGAGCAGAGAGAGAAATAGAGTTCGATCAAGCAGACGGAGACAAGAACATAGGAAGAAGAGAGTTTGATCATACCTTTCGATGTTGTTGTTGTTCGTATTTGATGGAGACGAGAACATATGAGGAGACGAGGAGAATGATGGAGTGTCGACTTGTTTATCTGATTAGGGCACGACAGAGTTTAACAAATGAGGTATATTAGATCAGGGGTATAATGGGTATTATGAAAATATGAGATTCCATTCCATCAAAACCCTACATATTTGCCAAGGAATGTTAAAATCTTATACTTGTGGAATTCATAGGAATTTGAACATTCCGATCCATGAAAAAGAACCAACCAAACATGGGGATGGAATCTGGTCAAAGGAATTCAACATTCTAATTCCAGCAGATTTCATTAGATTTTGCGAAACAAACACCCCCTTAGTATCTTCAAATTGTTAGCTCATATTGTTGTTTGGATGATTTTGTATTGTTGAAGGATAAATGAGCATGACCCATAGTTTGGGATGGATATATTATTTTTCTGACTCCAAATTGTAGAGAATTGTCATCTTTTTTGTTGAAATTTAAATTGTTACATTATCTTGATACAAATTATTGTGTTTTTATGGGTCCATAGAGAAATGGCAACAACAGTTGAACCACTAAATAACAACATCAGTTAAACCACCAAATGGCATTAGATAAGAAGGGAAACCTTACTTTTCTATGTGGCAAACACTTTTTGAAATCGATACCAAATATCTTCCCATCAAACATATTGTGGAGGTGCATATGGCATTCTTTGTTTTTCTGTTAATCATGAAACCAATGAAAAGGGCACGGTAACGAAGATAAATAATGCATTTGATAACCATATTGACGCACTAAGAATTTTACATGAATTTAAGCTTCTTTGTCATCTTAAATATTAAAACTGTATTGCCTTAAAAGATGTGATAGTACCTATCCATATTAGAAGTCCAAGGATGTCTATTTGGTATACGAGCTTATGGATACAAATTAGCATTAGATTATCTTGAGTTTTTTTAAAGGTCTACTTCAAACCACAGTTAAAAAGACCGTGTTCTATTTGGTAAAAAAATTATACTTTATTTTCGCTTACAATTACGGTAAATTTGTATTGTATATCCTACCATATTGGCAAACACACAACTACTAATTATATAATATATGAATGCAATTTTTTTTTTAATTTTCTATTCAAAATTAATTGTAGATTTTTAATTTTGAAAATAAATCCATTAATTTTAAGAGTAAATTTTCATCCATGTGGTTTGTTAAAATTTGCTGATTTTGTCTTTGTGATTTTGAAATTTTGATTTTTATCTTATGGTATGCAATTGATTTTTGGGGCCAAATTTTAAGTATGAAAGACTAAAAAATCGAATTTTTTCTTAAATCATAAGGACCAAAAAAGAAAGAAAATTTAAATCATAAGAACGGAAAATGTAATAAATTTAAAACCGTAAGGTCGAAAATAGAAATCTTTTACAAACAATAGGGACTAAAAACGTAATTTACTCTAATGTTAATAGCCAGACTTATAACAAAATTTAACGTACTCCGTTAGACTGGATTCCTAATTGTAGACGGATACCATCGCCTTCTGAAATCCTGTTCTTATAAAACCCTAATTTCGACAAACAGATCGCATCATCTGCAAAAAGGGGTTCAGCGGCTTAGGATTACGTTTTCTCTATCAAGCAACCATGGCGGAAGTCATGTCAATGGAAGATATAAGAACAGAAGCCTCTCGTTTGGATATCGATTTGTCTGTAGTTGATTGGAACTCTGTTTGGGTTCCTCCCGGTGAAGATTTTGGTATCAAAAGGTAAAAAAAGATAAGAACTCCCAATGTAACACTTACACTGATAAATGCTTTGATATGTGTTCAATTGCTTGTTCTTTTTTACTTCTTGCAACAGCCTTGAAGAACGATTTTCATTGAGTATTTAGGGTTTTGTTTTGAACAACCTAAGAACTTCTACCAAAAATAGCACTGTTATGTCTATATGTTTTGTTTGGAGCAATTTTGGTCATCTTTTTTATGTATCTATACGTGTTTTTTGGACCATTGGTAATCTGTGTACATTGTGTATGTTTTTCTTCTTAATATAGCACTAAATGTATGTATTTATGTATATGTAAAAGCCAAGAGTGTATTATTAGCTAATTTGAGTCTATGATATTATCTCAGTGATGATGAGGATCTCAATGAAGACAATTCCTTGGAATTTGATGCTGGTTTTGGGAATGTTATAGTTGTGGATAATTTACCAGTTGTTCCCAAGGAGAAATTTGAGAAGCTTGAAGGTGTTATACGAAAGATTTACAGCCAAATTGGGGTAATCAAGGAGAATGGGCTTTGGATGCCTGTTGAGGAAGATACTGGTAAAACTCGTGGTTACTGCTTCATTGAATACAATACTCCACAGGTATTTATATCCGTTGCTTGTTCCAGAAATCTTGCTAATAGTATTATGTTTTGTAAACATAAATTTATTGGTGACAAAAGTTAGTTTAGGGGCCGTTAACCAGACGCCTACCCGGGTAGACGCTTACTAATACCATAAATCTTACCCGGTAAGAGCAAATACAAGGAAAACAAGGACCAAGAGTCTTACCCGGTAAGTGATGGCGACGACTCTTACCACGGTAAGCGCTTACATGTAAATTGTTGCATACGATGCTCTTTTGGTGGACTAAAATCTTACCCGGTAAGTAAGTGATAATGTTGAATTTTGCCGGTAAGCACTTACCCGGGTAAGATTTGGTAAATGGCCCCTTGGTCATTGTATCCGTAGAAAAAAGTAGTACTTAACTACTTATAAATGAAGTCTTAAGTCGTTTATCATACTGTCATATTGATACCCTTTTGGGTTGATGTTGCTTCATACCTACTTAAATATGTGCCCTTGGCATATGCTTCCCTGTTAGTGGTAAAATAAATCTCTAAAACATCCGTCTGATGATCGTTAATCGAAGACTGATTCAGTTCTCTAAATTTCTTTCTTTTGAGATATTTTTATTCTCAGTTAGGGTTTAAATATTTTAGCAAGATGGTGATAAATCAATGTGATTTTATGTTTTTGTGGTGTGGTTTAGGAAGCTGAGCTTGCCAAGGAGAAGACGAATGGGTACAAGCTAGACAGAGCACATATATTTGCTGTTAACGTGTTTGATGAAATTGAGAAATTCATGCGTGTCCCAGATGAGTGGGCCCCACCAGAAACTAAACCATACACATCAGGGGTATGTACTTCAACTTCCTTAATTTATTAGTTATTTCTCTAGGTACGGTTTTATTTTCTTTTGTATATTGAACATAATATAGTGGAGATAAATAAAGAATATTGCAAAAATAGGGAAAGTATTAAAAAGGGTAATTCAACTGTTGTGTGTCTCTTAAGTTATATCTACCCTTATTTGCATACCATCATTTTTGTTGAAGTTTTTTATAAAATATTTACTTCATAAGTGTGTGAGTTTTGTTAAATTTTTTGTGTATTGATGCAGGAGAATCTACAACACTGGCTTACTGATGAGAAAGGTAGAGATCAGTTTGTTATTCGTGCTGGATCAGACACGGAGGTTCTTTGGAATGATGCAAGACAAGTGAAGGCTGATCCTGTTTACAAACGACCTGTAAGCTGACATCTTTTTTTATCCTTTAATCCTTTATCTTTTACTTATTGAGTATTGTTCCATCAAACCGTTTTTGGTGGTTCAAGTTTGTACTCCCTCTGTCCCAAATTAAATGTCTACATTACTATTTTTGTTTGTCCCAAAGTAAGCATCCATTTTCAAAAGTAAGTTTTCAATTTCCCATTCTACCCTTAAATATGAGATGGAGAAAGTTTCTCTCTCTCAACTATCAATGGTAAAAGTGTCATTTAGTTATTTAAAAAGTGTAATAATTGCACAATCCTAAAACTGTAAGTGTCCACTTCAAAACTAAGTTTTCAATTTCCCATTCTACCCTTAAATATGAGATGGAGAAAGTTTCTCTCTCTCTCTCTCCCAACTATCAATGGTAAAAGTGTCATTTGGTTATTTAAAAAGTGTAATAATTGCACAATCCTAAAACTGTAAGTGTCCACTTTCAAAAGTAAGTTTTCAATTTCCCATTCAACCCTTAAATATGAGATGGAGAAAGTTTCTCTCTCTCTCTCCCAACTATCAATGGTAAAAGTGTCATTTGGTTATTTAAAAAGTGTAATAATTGCACAATCCTAAAACTGTAAGTGTCCACTTTCAAAAGTAAGTTTTCAATTTCCCATTCAACCCTTAAATATGAGATGGAGAAAGTTTCTCTCTCTCTCTCTGTCACTCAACTATCAATAAAGTGTAATAATTGCACAATCCTAAAACTGTAAGTGTCCACTTCAAAACTAAGTTTTCAATTTCCCATTCTACCCTTAAATATGAGATGGAGAAAGTTTCTCTCTCTCTCTCCCAACTATCAATGGTAAAAGTGTCAATTGGTTATTTAAAAAGTGTAATAATTGCACATTCCTAAAACTGTGTGCCATTTTCATTGTGGACGTTGATTTATTTTGAGACGGTGGGAGTATTTATGAATCGTGCTAAAGATTCAAAACCTATTTTCGGCCTTTTTCTAAAAAAGAAGATGAAAAAAATCCAATGGATTTAAAAACGTATTTTTTTGTTTGTGCAAGAATGATGATGATGATAGCATACTTTTTATTTTTATTTTTATTTTTATGCAGTTCTGGACTGAAAGTTTTGTGCAATGGTCTCCCTTGGGGACATATTTAGCAACGGTTCATCGACAGGGTGCTGCTGTGTGGGGTGGTGCTTCTACCTTTAATCGTCTAATGCGTTATGCTCATCCACAGGTTGTTTGTGTTCAAGAATTTTTTTATAACATAATATATATTACGTCTCAGATGATCTGCTTTGGAATGGTTTCTTTGACTTTTTTATAAGTTTTATGGCGATAGTAGTAATTCTCTTGATAGTATAAGAGTTGTTTTAACTTTAGAACTCAAAGCACACTGGCTCTAATGTGTATTTTTAATATATCTTAAAACCCAAAAAGCTAGTACTTTCTCCCTTCATTCCAAAAGTGTGGTTGGACCCTACCTCTTCTTCCAAGCAACCAGTTTTTTACAATGGTTCAACAAATCTCACGGTTTCACTCTTTTCTTTGTCAAGAACCGCTGGACCTCTTAGTAATCTAGTATTATAATATATATATATATATATATATAGAGAGAGAGAGAGAGAGAGAGAGAGAGATAGAGAGAGAGGGAGGTTCAAGGGAAAACCCCAAATAAAGAGGTTCAAGGGAAAACCCCAATAAATATAGTATTATAATATATATAGAGAGAGAGAGACAGAGAGAGAGAGATAGAGAGAGAGAGAGGGAGAGAGAGGGAGGTTCAACTGTTTTTTTCTCTTATGCACGAATGCATGCTACAAATTACCAGTATGCATTTGTGCGTCCCATATAGATGGAGGCCTTACAAGGTGTTCTTCAGTTTTTTCTTTGAGGTTTTCCCTTGAATCTGACCCCATATATATATACACACACAAATGTATACATATGTCTGTAGTACATATATACATATGTTGATGTATATATATATTTCCGCCTCGTACTTACGCCTCGAGGCTCGATTCTGCCTTTTAAAACCTTGGTCTTACATTATTAAATAATTGGAATTGTGTTGTAATTGTAGGTTAAATTGATTGACTTCTCTCCTGGTGAGAAGTATCTGGTTACTTACAGCAGCCATGAACCAAGCACCCCTCATGATAGTCATGTAAGCAGATCTAATTATAATACAATAACTATAATGTAATTAGAATAAATATATATATATATATATCATTTAACAACTCTAATATTTTCTTCTTGACCAGAGGGTTGTTCTCAATGTATTTGATGTTAGAACCGGCAAAGTAATGAGAGATTTTAAGGGAAGTGCAGATGAATTTGCATTTGGAGGAACCGGAGGTTTTACTGGGGTTTCTTGGCCCGTTTTCAGGTGATCTATTTGTAGGATTATAAGTTGCTATTGATTTTTTTTTCTCCTGTTCCTTTTTTTAATCCATTTATGCTATATGCTTTGCAGATGGGGTGGTGGAAAAGAGGACAAGTACTTTGCTCGTCTTGGAAAGAATGTCATTTCCGTCTATGAGACTGAGACTTTTAGTCTTATTGATAAAAAATCCATTAAAGTCGAAAATGTGACGGATTTTAGTTGGTCCCCAACTGATCCTATCTTTGCACTCTTTGTTCCAGAACAAGGTGGCGGAAATCAACCTGCTAGAGTAAGTTTCTCATATTGTTGGATATTATTAACCTCTTTTTTTGGGTTAAATTTCTATTTATTATCTCGTTCCTCTTAAAAGTAAATCCTTGCATAACATAGCTTTTTCAGCGCCATACCTTTATTTGCCACTCTCACACACACCAAAATACATCATTATTTTCTTAGTGCCACGAAACCACCAATTTCATCATCTTCAAACTCAGGGGCTGTTTGTTTACCTCTTAACAGTTCCATTAAGAGGCAGCCTCTGAATCGCTAAGAGGTGAATACCGTTTGGCAAAAAATGAGTCTGCCTCTTAATGGTTCCAAAACCCTCTGAATCATTTTGTATCCTGGACGTCCCTTAACCATTAAGAGCCCTGATGACATCCTGAACAATTACCAAAACAATTATGTTTCATTTTGCACTATATCATAAGAGTCTCTTAATCATTCTGACCACTTAATCATTCAGTTCTTGAACATTCAAGTCATGTCTTTTTTGTCACCCACAATTTATTTTATTTTATATGATCACATAAAGAGAATTTTCTTGCAAATCTGAACACAGTTGGATCTGAAGGTGCACAAACCAAACTTACACCATCTAGGTAAAATTCTAGAGTGTGCACTTCAGTTTCGAGAAAGAACAATTACAGGTGGTTAGTTAAGAATGGGTGTCCTCATAAACATAATTGGGAGAAATAGCTTCTATCTAGTTCTTCGAAAATGGATGACAAAAAAATGGGTTTAGTACCAGATGTATAATAAAGATAGATAAATAAATACACAACTTCGACGAAGATGATATGGTGAAAGAGATGGAAAAGACAAACCATAAATTGTAATTTACTAAATACTCTTATAAAACAAAAAATGAAAAAAGACAAAGAAAATGCAAAAGGACCGTAATAAGCTTAACCATTTTAACTAAAGTTGGTCAGAGGGACCAAAAGTGAAATAGAATGAAAACCACAATGACCAAAATTGTAATTAGTTTGAAATAATGACCAAACTTGAAAGTGGAAGGAAACCACATGGACCAAAAATGTAATTTACTCTAGAAATTAAAAAATCTGATAAAAATGTCTTGGCAGATTTCCTCAATTTGCTTCAAATATCATAATTAATCATCTTTTTCTAAACCAACGTCAATTAGGGTACGATTCGACCCCCAAAGGGCCAACGTCAAATTTTTTATTCAATATTTTAACATTTTGAAAATTGTAAATGATATTAATAGGTGAGCCTTTTCCAAATCCCAAGCAAAGAAGAGTTACGTCAAAAGAATCTCTTCAGTGTTAGCGATTGCAAAATGTATTGGCAAAGTGATGGGGAGTATCTTGCCGTTAAAGTCGACCGATACACAAAAACTAAGAAAAGCACATATACCGGATTCGAGCTTTTCCGTATTAAAGAACGTGATATACCTATAGAGGTTTTCGAGCTTGAAAACAAAAACGACAAAATAATTGCATTTGCTTGGGAGCCAAAGGGTCACAGATTTGCAGTCATTCACGGTGATAACCCAAAACCCGATGTAAGTTTTTACTCGATGAAAGGAGGTAAAGTATCGAAGCTCATTACGCTAAAGCAAAAACAGGCGAACGCGCTTTTTTGGTCACCTGGTGGCCGGTTTATTATTTTGGCTGGAATGAAGGTTTTTAGTGGTCAATTGGAATTTTATAATGTGGATGAGCTTGAAACTATGGCAACGGCCGAGCATTTTATGGCAACGGATATAGAATGGGATCCTACTGGAAGGTAAGTTTTCTAAATTTAATTGGCATGTTTTATAAAAGGGAAAAGTCCAAAAAACACCCAACAAACTCTTTTTATTTTGAATGGTTTAGTTCCTAAGCTATTTTTTTGAGTCAAAAAACCATTAAACTTTCTGATTTTGAATGATTAAGTCCCTGAACTATTTTTTTGAGTATAAAATTAATTAAACTTTCACATTTTGAATGATTAAGACCCTGATTTAAAAAAATAAAAAAATAAACCATCGAACTTTTACTAGTCGGTTAATGTGACTTTTTTGCGTTAAAAGAATGTAAATAACTAATTTCTAAAAGTCCGATGATTTATTTATTAAAAAAATGTTCAGGGACTTAATCAATCAAAATGAGAAAGTTTAATAACTTTTTCATTCAAAAAGATAAAGTTTAATGGTTTTTTCATTCAAGAAAATAGTTCAAGGACTTGATCATTCAAAATGAAAAAGTTCAATGGTTTTTTCATTCAAAAAAATAATTTGACTAAACCATTCAAAATAGAAAAGTTTGTTCGGTTTTTTTTTTTGAACTTTTCCCTTTATGAAATGAACATTTTGGGTGGAGAATTATGTAATATTTATGCCGAAAAATGATGTGGTTGATACTTGTGGTTACAGGTATGTTGCAACTTCAGTCACTTCCGTGCATGAGATGGAAAATGGTTTCAACATATGGTCATTCAATGGAAAGCTGCTATACCGTATTTCGAAGGACCATTTCTTTCAGGTAAATTTTAATTTCATCAATTGATTGCTTTTCGTTTTCTTTCATTACCATGTTTATTTGGCATTTTTTTCGATTAGTCCATTGGGTTTATTAAAGCACCCCCTCCATACGCACTTAGCAATTTTTAGGCTTTTTGGCCAATGGGAGTTTGGGGCTTTTTGGTTGGTATTCCATTAAGCCCTGTATGGATAAAGCTGTCTGTGTGGATTAATTTGTCTATATAGATTGAGAAGCTTTTGTTTGGGAGGTTTTTTTATAGTTGAATCTTGAATGTGCATGTTTTTTAATTCAGAGGGGCAAGTTTAGAAAAAAACCTGCCTTTCTGCATAAAGCTCTCTCCTCAAAGCTTACTGAATAAGCCACTTTCTATATCGTCAAGCCACTACCAAACAGTGATGTATAGCTGACTGAATAAGCTTTGAGTCCCATTAAGCTCATGAAGCTGCTAACAAACAGACTCTTAGCTGATAAACTAGTCATTTTAGGTAAAAACTAGCTTTTTTAAGTTATACGACAATGTAAAATGACATACAAACATGTCAAAATATTTATTTGAAAAATATTACAATGGGCGCATAACTGTAATTGAAACGCTACTTGAAGTAGGTTTTTAAAATGCTAGCTTATAACTAACCAAACGAGACTTTTTTCAATAAGCTCAACAAATAAGAGTTTTCAAACATGATCTAAAAGCATATTTGTTCTTATATTATTATGTTAATATTATGATTCATTTGCAGTTCTTGTGGAGGCCAAGGCCTCCATCGTTCTTAAGCCCCGAAAAAGAGGAAGAAATCGCAAAAAACCTCAAGAAATACAGTAAGAAATACGATGTACAAGATCAAGATATATCGTTGTTATTAAGCGAGCAAGATCGCGAGAAGAGGAAGCAATTGAAGGAAGAATGGGAGAGGTGGGTTAACGAATGGAAGATATATCATAACGAAGAGAAAATGGAGAGACAAATACTTAGAGATGGAGAAATTAGTGACGTTGAAGAGGAATACGAAGCTAAAGAAGTTGAAGTTGAAGAATTATTGGACGTTTCCGAAGTTATTGTTCCCGATGCCTAAAATTAATCGTTGAATTTTGGTAGCCGTACTTTTGTTTCTAGTTTTGTAGCGAATTCACTGAAACGGTTTCTGTACTTTTTTGAGGGTAGAGGTCAGATCTGCATACATTATACATCCTCTGATACCCAACCTTAGGGGTTGTTTATTTGTACTCTTTTTTATTGAAACAACTGGTCTACTCGTATGTTGGTAGAGGTCAGGTCTGCTTACATTCCACTCTGTTAGAACTAACATCTGGGTGGGTGATATTGTGCTTGTTTTGGTTTTTAATTTCGTACCGAATAGTTTTGTGATTATTTGAGCAAAAAGGAATATTTATTACTCTAATCACATGACAATGACGATGTTTGTTTTCTTAGACGTTCTATTTTTTCTATTTGACGACTTCAAATATGGTTTTATTTAGGGGTGACAATCGTGTCGGGTTCGGGTTGGGGTGTCGCGGGTTGGCGGGGGGTCAACCCGGACACGACCTGTTTAGCTAATCGTATTGAGATACGCAACACTAACCGCACACGGTCGTGTTGGCGGGTTGGCGTGTCAACCTGCGGGTTAGTCGTGGGTTGGCGGGTCAAAAAATCCATTTATACAAACTTCAAATCATAATACACAAACCTTATTTTGACATTTCAGACACTTTAAACATAAAATATATATTATTATTTTTTAATAAATTTTGGCGAGTTGGCGGGTCAACCTGCGACCCGTTCGTGTCAACCTGACACGACACGTTTATTTGGTGGGTTGGCGTGTCAATAAATTCAACTCTAACCTGTTTATTTTCATATCGGGTTCGTGTCATGTCGAGAATTGCGACCCCTAGTTTTATTTTCACATAGGAATTAATCAATATTAATGTTATATTCATTTTTTTCTTTTCTAAGGGGCAGTTTATAGAACACTTGGGTAATTTCTAAGGGGCAGTTTAACAAACACTTATTTGGGCAAGTGTTTATCAGGTCATATTACCTTACTGGATACAAAGATCAAGAATCTTACCCGGTAAGAGCAAGACAAGAATTGAGAATCTTGCATGGTAATTGAGGGCGACGACTCTTATCATGGTTCGTATTTACTGGGTAAATTGTTGCATATGATGTCGTTTTTGTTCACTAAAATCTTACCTGGTAAATAAGTGATAATGTTAAATTTTATCGGTAAGCGTTTACCGAGTAAGTTTGGTAAACGACCTCTAAGGCCGTGTTCTCGAGTTTTTTTCCGAAGGAAAGGAAGAGAATGAGAAAAAAGTAGGGGGAAAAGAAAAAATCTTGTGTTCTAGAGTTTTTTAAGGAGGGAAAGGAAAGGAAAGGAAGAGAAAGAAAATCATGATAATTTTCCTCCCAAACGTGGGAGGAAAGGGAAGAAAAGAAAATAAAATTAATTTATAATAATTAAAAATATTTAAAAAATTACATATTTACCTATCAATTATATTTTCCTATAATATAAATAAGGATACACATCCCTTCAATCTCAAAAACATAAATAAAAAAATTACTTTAATTTCTTTTCCGTCCTTTTATTTTCTTTCCTTCCCTTTTTTTTCTCTTTTTTCCTTTCCTTTTTTCCTTTTCATTTATTCAAAAACTCAAGAACAGAGCAACACATGTACTCTTTACCCGCTTATGCATTTATAGCGCAAGACTTTACTACTCAAGCTGCGTTATATACTCAGTAAAGAGTCTATAAATATTATGGTTTGTTGGGTTACAATGCAACTTATAGATAGATAAACTGGTTGGATCGGTCCTTGATGGGTCTTTTTTTTAATCTTCATATTAATTATTTCTTTAGTAGCGTTATTATTAATAAATGTGCTAAAACACAAAATATTACGTTCAAATCGAATTATATTTTTAGTCTTTTTATTACGAATAGGAAAAAACCCTAATCTTCTAAAACTCGTAAAAATCGTTTTAAAATTACGAATATTAACGACTTACTAACTAATAAGCATATGGAATTATTTTGAAATTTCTAAACATAAAAATAGTAAAATCGTCGTTTTTTGTTGGAGTTTTCGAAATGGTAAGTGATCCAATATAAATTTTGTAAATAGAAAAGAAAAAAAAACGATCTAACAATATAAAAACAAAAAAAATTCAAAAACCGGTAAATTTTGCCCGATTGAAGGCCGCTATTAAATAATTAGAAAAAGTTAGACCGGTCTTGCTACAGGTTAGTCCCCAAGACGATCTAATTGTTCCGGACCTATTGGTTCTAACCGGTCAACCCTTAACCGACCATCGGTCTTGAACCGGTCTATTTTAAATTTAACCTAGCGTATGGTTCGGGCCGTTGGGCTCTAGATTGGTTTAAAAGATCAACATATGAATCATTGTCGTAATGGCGGAAAGGCATCGATGCTTTCTTTGTTTGGTTTTGCGCAAAAGTCATTAACATTTTTAGGCTTTGTTTGTTGATTTTAAGTTCTCAACCAAAGAAAGGTCGGACATATTTCCCACCATCCATATGATTCAACTAGTGAAGCCTCCAATACCGGTAGAACAAGTTCAACATACTGTCTGCTGGTATGAAGCATGCAATTGTCAAGATTGCTTTCCTTGACTCATTTTGGCTCAAGTAAGGTGTGATCTTGGAGGGAGAGTTTATAAAATTAAGGCCCTCATTCGGATCGTCATCGGTTAATTTTGATCGGTTAAAGAGGATCCCTTATAACCACCCAAGGTCACTTCGGTCCATGATCCTACCATCCAGGTAGAGACTGTGTCAAGATCACTGACCAACCCATCAGTGATCATCCTTGACTCATCTTCTTCTCCTCTCAAGCGCAAACAACCAGCCAACGAGGGTCATATAAAGACCATCGCTCATAAGCCAACAACAAAAAAGCTCAAGAAGAGCATCTCTATACAAACGTCTCTCTACAGACGTCTCTCTCTGATTTCGACGTCGTACAAACGCCTCCTCTCTCCTCAACCACGACAACGGCTTCTATGTCCGTTGCCGCTTCATCAGCACTACCTTTTTCAGGGACCTCGGTCACTGAAAACTTAGGCACCAGCTACGCTGAAGCTGGTACAGGTATTTCAATCACTGCCTTCTCTTCTCCTTCTATCTACTCTTCTTTGGTCCACACATCAACCCATGATTCAGATATGGGTGTCCCCATATCTGAAGAGATTAAACAACGTGCTATCCAATTATCAACTTTGTTTCTACAATCTGAAAATTGGAAAGCGATGTGCATAGGACCTGAACATATTTCTCTTAAACATTCTCAGAGACAGGTTTTTTATCCTCAGGACACAACCGTAGCAAGTACCAACCCTGAGAGCAATCCTTCAGATACTCTTAAGGAACCCTTGCAAGCATCTACTACCACCCAACTTCTTTCTTCTAACCTTGAGCTCTTTTTGGCTCATTTATCTATGTTATCTACAGGTATCTCTAGTGCACCCACCACCTCCGTTGCTACCACCACTACTACAACAAAGGGTGTCTCTACTGCTTCTACTCCCAAGTCTCCAACTCTCATAATGGAGCAAATCAAGCAGATAAAGAAAGAGAAAGGTCAAGGATCTTCTCCCCCAGCCTTTAGGAACCACCTATCCTCTCTTTGCCTCCTCCTACTGCATCTATCCAGATTCTAGCTCTGGATAAGGAAGCTGCTCACATCAACCGCAAGGCAAATATACTTTCAGCTCTCTACAGAGCATATCTACACCAAGGTGTCAGGGACACCTGCCTTGAAGAATGCTGTGGTAAGCATTCAATCTGAGCTTACCTCTCCGAAGACCACAATGAGCAATGCTATCGCTCAAAACACTTTCTCAGTGACTCAAATGGGTAAACGAATTGATGGGTAGAGAAGGAGCTTGCCGCTCAAGGCAAGAATATTGCAGAGATCCTCCGTCTCCTTCAGGCACCTAATGCTCCCACCTCCTCTCTCGTGGCAGAAGACAGAGAGAACCTGAGTCAGCTTGCTGCTACTCAGAAGAACCACACGGAGACACATCCCACCATCAAGGGCAACGTTGCTACTCTGTTGGTGCACGTTCTCCCTCATGACAACACAGAGGGGAGAAAGTTCTAAAAGAGCTAAAGGAGCAGATGATAAACGAAACATACACCATCTTTACCAACGCTGCTCCTACTCAGAGAAACATCGACGCTCTGAAAGATCTCATCTATGACGATGGTGATGAAGACGCTGAAGAAGAAGAAAACGAAGAAGTGGACGTTCAAGATGAAAGCATTCCTTTTCATCTCAAAGATGAAGAAGATGATGATGATGCCACAACAAACTTCTTCAAATCCCATCATCCAACGATAGCACAATTAGGGGTTTCTTTCAGAGAACCTTTGGGGGACAAACCCCTCCTTCTATGGAGGAGTCTGATCCATCAGGGAAAAACAAACAACCAATGGACTCTGATCCATCTTCCCTAAACAAAGAGGGGGAGCTCTACATCCCTATCTCTGAACCTTAACCTTCTATATCCCTACCTCTCCCCATGCTTACCAATACTTCATTCATAAGAAGTATTGATGAAGTTACTAACGATGAACTTTCCTCTCCCCATCACAGTGACCCTATCCCCCGAAGGTGTCTCCCCTGAATGAACCTTCCACTGAGGACTGATTTATGTACATATCTGAATCGGAGTCTAAAGAGGAAGAAGGTCTTATTCAAAGGCGTCTACATAGACAACCTATTTCTGAACTAGAAGAAGAACAGAGAAGAGCTATGATAATAAAGGAGCTAGAAAGAACAAGAATAAGAGTCCATGCTTATAACTCTGATATTGAAGCTCGTACTCCAATAAACGTCTATGACAAATTTTCCTTCCTTTCCCCTGAAGAAAGAGCAGATGCTCTGGAAGCTCAGCGAATTAGAGACCAACAATTAAAAGATGCACAAGAAAGTTTCAAAGTCGCTGAAGCAATAGTCAGGGAAGACAGAAGAAAATCTAGGGTACACAAACATGAAGTCGAGCAAAGCCAAAAAACCGCTGAAGCCCTAGCAAAGAAGGAACTTGTTGCTGATAACCTAAAGGTAAATCCTATCAGAGCTCAAGAGAAAATTCTACAAGCTTTGAATAGAGAAAATTAGGAGGCCCAAGAACCAAGAAATGAAGAACTGGAATGGTGCTAGAAAAAGCTCAACTATCGGATATCTCCTGCAATGATTACCAGTGCAACTATGGAAGGAAGAAAGTCAAAAACTGGTCCAAAGATAAAGGTATTCATGTTCAGGGAGACTATTCGAAAACGAGAATCAAAAGAACTCCAGTTTCTGAAATTCTACGGCTTCTCTGAATGGCTTGAAATTAGAGATGCCGTTCAGAAATCTAAATCTCAATTCAAAGACGTTGTAAAAAGATACATCGAACAGCTTCTGCAAAAGATATCTCAGTATGTGACTGTTCCTTCTGTTCTCTCTAAATCCAAAAAGAAGAGATCTAAGTCTGAAGCTGAAGAAGGTCCATCGTTCAGAAATGAACATAAGACAAAATTTGATGTTGAAAGTCTCTTCGCCCATCTCGTTCTCTCTGATATTTCAATGCTCAACACATCCTTTCCTTCTCAAAGGTATTATGATGACTTTGAAATAGTTAGTGCTCCTGAACCTAGAATGACATTCAGAGATAACGATGGGTCACTAAGATTTCTCAGAAATAAAGAAGTTCATATTGCTCCTACAATCAAACTGCAGTACTACAGCTGTTGGGAAAACAATGATCCTCTCTTCATTCAAAAATCCATTGATGAGAAAGAACTACAAAGAAGAGAAGAGTACGTTGAACGCTACGCTAAACCCAACTTTTAATTTGTTTCCTTTGTAGTTACTTCAGTGTTTTGTACTTTGCCTTTATTATTGTAATTTCATTTTCATAATGTAATTCTTCAGATTATCCTTGATTAATGAAATTTAATGAAGTACTCTACTCCATCTATGTACTGAAAAGATCTCTGAAAACAGTAAAAAGGGACAATGAACATATGAGTTCTATTTCTTTAAAATCTCTAATACTCACTGACATTACACTTAGTGATCAATCAGTGAATGTACTTTATAGCTTTTACACTTGTAAAAATTGTGATTTCATATCCTTATAAATGAAACTCAACTTAGATTGGTTATTAGCTGAAAAAGATCTCAAAGATTAGTACTTAAAATTCTTTATGTTAAAATTTCTATGTCGTTACTAATTCACACAAGCAATTTTCCTATGTTGTTTAATCATAATCAAATAGGGGGAGATTGTTGATCCAAACTCCTTTTAATGATTTGAATATGATTCCTTTGTATTCAGCGATAGCATACACTGATTACACTCAGTGATCGCTGAAGATCAAGAACACTACCTTATCTCTTAAACCATGTTCTAAAATTCCTTTTGAAACCCACAGTTACCCAAGAAAACTATATACATATTATTATGAAATTCCATATTCACATTTCGATATTCCATTCACAATTATCGACTTGCTGAATAACCAAAGCAGAACATTAATGGGTCAAAACAATGCAAAATATAAGTATCCTCAAACTAACCAACCAACAAATATCTGAAGACTTCAATTGAAAATAGAGTAAACAACGATTTTCATTCCTGTGGTTTACTGTTTATAACGATTTTCGTCACTGTGGTTTAAAAACTGTAATAACCCGGATCCCTGTTAGTATTTTAATGTTTACAAGTTGTGTGGTTGGAACCAAAGCTTCCAAACTCCAGGGACTGAAGTTGTAAATATGGGATTTAGGTCATAAAAGGGTGAAATACCATCATTTGGAATTAGTCGGCTGAAATTGGTGTGTGTGTATTCTTGAGGCGTGATTGGGAAGTGAAGAGGAGCAAAGTGAAGAAAACCTTGGAGGAACAAGAGTTTAGCAAGAAATCTTAGGTATGAATGCTTATTATCTTCATCCCTTTCACTAGTTGAGTCTAATAGATGATTATTGATTTGGGGTTCTATGATTTGAGTTGTTGTTGGTTTGATGGAGTCTTCAAATTAGAATTTAGTGGGTTAATAGAGTAAGTATTGGAGCATTCTTAAATATTGGGATTCATATTTCAATCTGAGGGGTTGAAATCAATGGAAACCACCATAGATGACCTTGAGTTCGTCTATGGAGATGCTATACCACAAAGTCAATGGATGGAATGGATGAGATGGTTTATTTGTTGTTGAGAATGGCTTTGGTATAGGCTTAGACAAGTTTTACATCAACTTTGTGGCTGGAAATTGATAGAATGGTGTTTTTGCGGTTTTTGGTTCGAGCAGAATTGTGCAGGTCAAAAGTGAGTCCCGCGACCTGGCCCGCGGCTTCATGTCGCGTGGCTAGCCGCACAACTCACTTTTTCAGCATTTTGAAGTTTTTGCTAAAAGGCTAGTTAAGTGGGTTAAGTGTAGTCCTAGCCTAAGGGGTTTATAGGTAGGATGTGTGGAAGTATATTTGGTCATTAACTCGTAGTTAATTGATCTAAATCAGGTGATCGGTTTGTGGGATCGTAGTTGGGAGAGTGTAAGCGACTTGGCAATTCAGGTGAGTTCCCTTCGTGTGCTTCTTTAATAAATGAATGTTTTAAATTGAAACGTTTAATTCATTTACACGGGGCAGTCTGTGTCCATTTTAATGATCACTATGTGTGTGATCATGCTAGTCACGATGCGTGTGACATTAAATATTTTACCGTTGCAACAGGTACATAAAAGTGTGATTTAAGCGTGAGTTAATATTCATGACTAACCGTTTTCTCTTATATCTGTCATGCATATATTAACTGTTGTTTTGGGGGAATTCACTAGGCATTTTGGTCTAATCCTCTCTTTTATAAAACTGAAAACCTTTCAGGGAAGCACATGGTAGAATGTTCGGGTAAGGGCAAGGGGAAGCTGTGAGCCCGGGTGATAGAAGTGAGGTGCTATGCGTTTAAATAGTAGCCTAGTTAGTAGTTGGTTGTAATAATCTCAGTAGCTAGTTTTATTTCCGCTGCAAACATTTGAGATTAAGTTACTTTGGGACCATTTATGTTCAGATTCGACTTTAATTTTTTAAAGCAATAGTATACGTTACCTTTGTTTTAGAATCGTGGTTGTTACAAGTGGTATCAGAACCCTAGTTTAAGAGAATTAGTTGTTCGAGGAGCACCTAGACTTAGACCGAGGGATAGGTGGGACTGGGATTTAAGTAGAGATAGGTAGAACGTGGTTTGACCGGTAAGAGTAATGATAGGGTAGAAAGAACTAACATGTAAGGTAAATTCAAAATCACATCTGGCCAATGTCATTGTGAGTTTACAGGTACATGAAGGTGCTTAAATACCTTGTTATGATCTAACTGGTTGTCTTATGTTATGTTCGTTTTAGTATCGAGAAGTATGACTCGAGGTTCTGTGAGATCAACATCGATAACACCAGCGAAAGGAGATCTTCTGACTGGAGATACTCAACCCGATCAAGTTGAAACCGTTGTAGCTGCTCCTACCCAAGGAAGGGGTCGTGGAACCCGAAGAGGTGCAGCATCTGTGGGAGCCCTTGAGGGTGGGTCCCGAGGCCGAGGTACGATCCGTACTCGTGGTCGTGGAGTGGTGACCGAGCCGTTGAATGAGGCGGCGGAATCGATTCAAGAAAGTTCTGTGAGTGTGCGTGCCGGAAAAAGGGGAGGTCGAACCCAAGAGCGAGGGTTTGTGACCAAGGATGACTTCAATGCGGGAATGGGGAAGCTTGAAGCGGTAATTCAAGCTTTGGCGGGTAAACAATATTCTTCAAGCGCGGCTATTCCTTGTGAGGATGATGATGCAGAGGGGTCTAAAGGAGAAGGAAGTCGTAGTCACTTATCCCAAAATACTACCCCCGAAGTGGAGAGTAAGGAATCGAAAGGATGTAGCTACAAGACTTTCCTAACTTGCAAGCCTCCTGCTTTCACGGGAGAGCGTAACTCGGTGTTGGCTTTGAAATGGATTAGGGAAATGGAAGTGGTGTTTGATACTAGCGAATGTGCGGATAAGGATAGGGTGTTGCATGACACCACTATGCTCAAGGCGGAAGCTCATTGTTGGTGGGATTTGAAAAGTGGAAAGATAGGCTAGGTAGCGGCTAAGAAGACCTCATGGGAGAAGTTTGTGGGCTTGTTTAAGAACAAGTATTGTCCTAAAACCGCAATAAGGAAACTTGAGGAAGAATTCTTACATCTAGATCAAGAGGATATGACTGTCCAAGAATACACCACAACATTCTTGGAGAAATCCCGTTTTGCCGAGGCGTATGTCTCAACCGAGGAAAGATTGGTGAATCGTTATGTGTGGGGTTTGAAAGCTTCCATAAGGGAGTTAGTGATGACAATGAACATATCGACTTTCCAATTGGCGGTTAATGTGGCCGAGATGACCGAGAAGGAAAACAACCGCCAAATAATGGAAAAGGGTACCCAGAAGAGGAAGTGCGAAGGAGCACCAAATGATTCCAAGAAAGTTAAGTTCTCTAAGTATGATATTCACGGTAGTCAAAAGTTTGTGAAGAAACCGTGTGAGAAATGTAATCGGGTGCATCAAGGATATTGTGCTACAGAGTCAAAAGGGTGTTTTAAGTGTGGGAAAATAGGGCACATGGCAAGAGAGTGTCCCAACTCGAGAGCATGTTATCAATGTGGGTCTCCCGAGCATTTGAGGACGGATTGACCTCAATTAAAGAAAGGTGTGCTGAACAACTTTAGTGGAGGACGTGGTGGTGGAGCGAAAAGGAAAGTGGAGGCCCCACAAGCTCAAGTTTGGGCTTTCCAGATGACGACTAATGAAGCGGAGGAGGCGCCTGATGTGGTAACAGGTACCTTTCTTATCAATTCTATGCATGCCAAGGTGTTATTTGATTCGGGTGCGAATCGTTCTTTTATATCAACTGCATTTATGAGACTATTGAATGTCAAGCCCAAGAGGTTGGATCATGGGTTTGAGGTAGAAATCGCCGATGATAGGCGAGTCATGATAAGGGTAGTTTTAGAAGGTTGTAGCATTGATATAGAGGGTTGTCTTATTCCGATGTTGTTATATCCGATGGTGATGAGAGAGTTTGATGTAATTGTGGGGATGGATTGGTTGGCTAGCAACAACGTGTATATCGTGTGTAAAAAGAAGTTAATTCGAGTTACCTTGCCGGAAGGAAGAGAGGTTGTGATTTATGGTGACCGAAGTGAGAGGAAGTCATGCATTATATCCATGTTGAAAGCTAGACAATGTTTAGCCAAAGGATGTTGTTGGTTCATGGCATATGTGGTCGATGTCGAGAGAGAAACGAAAGGGGTGGAATAAGTACCCGTAGTGAAAGAATATCCCGAAGTATTTCCCGATGATCTTGTCGGATTACCTCCGGATCGTCAAGTAGAATTTAGAATCGATTTGGTACCCGGGGCAGCGCTAATAGCCCGTGCACCATATCGGCTAGCGCCGACAAAAATGAAAGAGATGATGACGCAGCTTCAAGAGTTGCTAGATAAGGGTTTTGTACGCCCTAGTACGTCACCGTGGGGAGCACCGGTATTGTTCGTTAAGAAGAAGGATGGGTCTATGAGGATGTGCATAGACTACCGTGAGTTGAACAAGGTAACGATCAAGAATAAGTATCCGTTGCCTAGGACGGATGATTTGTTTGACCAACTTCAAGGAGCAAGTTACTTTTCGAAGATAGACTTGCGGTCCGGTTATCATCAGTTGAAAGTGAGAGAGGAGGATGTGTCTAAAACGGCTTTCCGAACGAGGTATGGTCACTATGAGTTTTTAGTTATGCCTTTTGGCTTAACTAATGCTCCAGCGGCATTTATGGATTTGATGAACCGAGTGTGTGGTTATTTGTTGGATAAGTGTGTGATCGTCTGTAGGATCTTATGTGCCCACGTCATATGAAAACACTGCTGACGTCAGATGAACCTAGAGGGTCACACGCATAAGAGTGTGTAGATCACGAATTAACCAAGTTGGTTATAACCCAACAAAGTTACAAGTTGTAAAGTGTGGGAGTATTATTCTAGTAGAATAATAATCAAAGTGTGTGAAAACATAATTATGATAATTGTGTAATTTAATTATTAAGTTAATAATTAAATTGGGCTAATTATTATGTTTAATAATTAATATAATTAAATATCTATCGGACCTTAAATAAATGTTTTATTTAAAAGCCCAAAAGGGTTAAGTAATGTTTACTTAAGCCCAAGCCCAAATTGATTAATTAATTATTAAGTTAATGATTAATTAATTAATTAATTAATAGTATATGGAATGATTTAATTATGTCAACAAAGCCTTGCGGGCTTTATTGAGCCCGGTCCGAGGTTTGAGGGAAAAGTATATAAAGGCATGTTGCCTTATGGAAATCATAATTCACTCAAGGGATTTTGAGAAACCTGAAGTTTGCTCTCTCCTACCTTCCCTCTCATCTTAATCGACAAACACACACACACAAGGAGAAATCGATTTTCTCCTTGTGTTATTCGGGTATTCGGGCTAGCAACCACACGTGATCGGTTTCATACTTGCGTGGATACCGCTAGAGGGAATCTATTTTGATTCCTAACGCTTGATCTCAATCAATCAAACTAAACCATTGAGGTAATTTTCTAAACCCTCTATGGTTGTATTTTAATCCTTAAAGTTGTTCGTAACGGATCCGGGCTCATAGGGCTTTTACCGGTTAATTTTTTATTCCACTGCACATGTTTTATGATCCCGGTTCTTGTGAAAAACCCTATAGTGGTATCAGAGCCTCGTTACAATAACTTAAGGATTAGAATCAATAGAAAATTGGTTAAACACGAAAAACCCGGAAAGACCACCACCATCGCTGTCGCCGCCGCCGACGTGCGCCACCGCTGCCGCCGCTGTGCGCCGTCGTGGTCGCCGACGATCGCGACTGCCGTTCCGCCGGTGCGGCGCCCATCCAGCCGTCGGCGGCCACCTTCGGGTGGAGTGTCCCCGATTTGTTTGGTGGTTTCTCTTTTTATTAATTGGGCTTTTAGTGTTTTGCGTTTTTGGGCCGTTTGGGCCCAATGGGGTTTAACCTAATTTGATTGATTCGTTGGGCTTGTTAATCATATTTAATTGGACCCAAGCCCAGTTTGATTGATTTGGTTGTTTTCCATGATGAATTCGATTTAGGCCAATGACCCGTGGTTGTTTTATTTTTCCAGTTGGTTAAATTAAAATGTATTTAATTCATGGGTTGTATTTTTGTGCGATCTGCGTATCGTTTCCGATTTCAATGTAATGTAATAGTTAGTTATGTTAAGCTATATTAGTTTTTGTAAACCGGAAGACCGAAGGAATCGAAGACGGTGTCCCAGAGTCCACCTCGGTTGGCAGAGCTAGTGGGAGTCGCCTTGCGGTGTCCTTAGGGTTTGGACCGGGGTTTTCGTGTGGGCTCGCGAAAACCTTATAGTTGGGTCTAATCGAATCCATATTGTGTGTTTGCATGATTAAGGTTGTTTATTTTTCGTATTTTATTGCGTTTAATTATGTGTTATAATTATTGCAATGGATTTTAAAATTGAAAAACTATTTTACAACCACTAACGTCGGTAATTTGTAAATGCTTTTACAAATTAATTTGATAAGCTATCAAGCTAATATCGATGGGATAAGTTGTAAATGTTTTACAAATAAATTTGACAAGTTATGAAATAGTGAATTTTAAATAAATTGGTACCATCTCAAAGTAATTTTGAAGTTGATTAATTTGTAAAATTTGAATGAGGTCGGTAAAACCCTTTACAATTAAAACGTGAGTTTTTCACCACCCATTTAAAACGATTATCGAGTGCATAGCTAGTCGGTTTTGGGTAAGCATTGGCAAATCCGGATCGGAAAAGTATGTGGTGAGATAAAGTGTCGGCTCACAAGATCATTGCACGTTGTGTATTGCCCGCCTGTAATGATAGTCATGACCCGAACGACCAATTTCTGAGTTGTTACTCAAAATAGAAATTGTGACGTTTTAGTATGGTTAGGCTCACATGGGATATTTGTACATTGTGTATTGCCCGTCTATAAATGATCTCAAGGCAAAGAAGTGAGATTAAACATGTCTTTATTTTAAAATGAATCTCATGAAGGATCTAAAAGTTGTGATGATCATAATTGGAAGTTGCCTACCTAAATAATTAGTTTTCACCATTTGCATATTGCCCAATCGTGAAAATTAATGAAATATGGATCTTAGCTAAAATGTTTGAATTTTAAGGGTTATTCAAAATTTTAAATTAATACTAAAAATCGGACTTTAATTTTTGTAGATGTCTGCGAATCAAGAAAACACAAACTCAAACCTATCTCAGTACATTATTCAACCCGTTTTTAGTGTGGGAATTCTGAATGGACAAAATTTCTTGGAATGGTTCCAACTGTTAAGGCTTGTCCTAAGATATGAAAAGAAATCCTACATGCTCGAGCTTTCCCTTCCGAATCTTCCAGCAAGGGACGCATCTGAAAGTGTCCAGGTTACTTATGATAAGTACCAAAAGGACTTTATCAGCGTAGCCCATCTGATGTTAGCCTCAATGACTCCTGAACTTCGTCGGAAGCATGAGGAGTTGACAGCTTGGGAGATTATGAGCAGCCTGAAGACCATGTTTGGTCAATAGCCGAGACAAGAAAAGTTTGAAACTTTGCGATCATTACATGCTTGTATGATGCAGGAGGGAACACCGGTCAAAGTCCACTTTAAAATAATAAAAGGACATCTTGACCGACTGGCGCAACTTGGATACCCTCTTGGACAAGAGTTAGGGGTCGATATAGTCCTAAACTCTTTGTCTAAATTTTATGATAGCTTTGTGTTCAACTACTATAAGAAAGGGATAAATGTATCTCTCTTTAAATTACTTGGAAATCTTAAAGTCTTTTGAAAAGAAGAATAACTCCATGTTGGAGAAAGCCAAAGCCGCTTTGATGATCAAAGCGCAAAGAGGGATAAGAAAGAAACGGGGTGTGAAAGTTGTTACTGAAAAAGGAAAGGCAAAGACTGGATGCTCCAGTCGAACCAAGAAGAATGAGGGAAATTTTCCCCTGGACTCAGTTTCACTCAAAAGAAATGATCCAGTTCTTAAGGCCAAAGAAGGAAAAATCTATGATAGTCGGACCTTCAGGTATGTTTAATATCGATTTATTCACTTCTGATTATGATTCCTGGGTATTGGATACCGGATGTGGAGCTCACATATGTGCTTCTCCACAGGGATTAAGAAGTGAAAGGTAACTGCGACCGGGCCAGTTGGAGCTCAAGATGGGCAATGGGGCAAGAGTTGATGCTGTGTCCCAAAGGGAAATATGATATGACCCTTCCAAATGGTCTAGTCTTGAAACTGAATGATTGTCTTTACGTTCCTAGTATCGTTAGAAACATTGTTTCAGTTGCACATTTGAGACAAGATGAATTTATGTTTAAATTCAATGATGATGGATCTATTTCTGCATGTTTGCATGGTTTATTATATTTTATAGCCAGGTCAGTTAATGACATTTATGAAATAGATATACATAATAATCTCAACCATAAATCGATATATAATGTGAATGCTAAAAGACTTAAGCAAGACTTAAGTCAAACATACTTGTGGCATTGTCGTCTTGGCCATATAAACAAGAAGCGCATTGCCAAGCTCCAAGTGGACGGGATCTTGGAATCAACTGATGATTCTTTTGATAAATGGGAAGCTTGTTTATTAGGGAATATGACTAAAGAACCTTTTAAAGGAAAGCCTGAAAGAGCCAATGAGTTGTTAGGAGTCTAACACACTGATGTGTGTGGGCCCTTCAACCCAGCCACAAAAAATGGTTGCTACTACTTCGTTACATTTACTGATGATTACAGTAGATATGGATATGTTTATCTAATGAAGCTTAAGTCTGAAAGCTTTGAAATTATCAAAGAGTTTCAAAATGAAGTAGAGAACCAACTGGGCAAGAAGATAAAAGCTCTTCGATCTGATCGAGGTGGTGAATATCGGAGCCATGAATTCACTGAGCATCTTAGCAAGTGCTGGATAGTATCCCAACTTACTCCACCAAGAACACCACAACATAATGGTGTGTCTGAGAGGAAGAACCGTACCTTGTTAGATATGGTTAGATCTATGATGAGTCATACCAAACTGCCTATGAGTTTTTAGGGATATGCTTTGGAAGCAGCCGCCAAAATATAAACAATGTACCGACCAAGAAGATCGACAAGACTCCATATGAGATGTGGACTGGGAAGATCCCAAGCCTATCTTACATGAATGTCTGGGGCTGCGATGCTTATGTTAAGCGAGACGCTTCTAGGAAGTTAGAACCAAGATCTGATAAGTGCATCTTTGTAGGATATCCCAAGGAGACGATTGGGTATTATTTCTACAACCCCAGTGAGAACAAGGTGTTCATTTCATGCAAGGCCGAGTTCCTAGAAAATGATTTTCTAACTAAGCCAAGCAATGGGGATAGGGTGGAACTTGAGGAAGTTCGGGAAACACCTGATGCACAGGTTGACACTAGCATTCAACAAGATGTTGAAACTCAACGAGATGTTGAACCACAACAAGATGTTGTGGATACCAATGATTGACAAACGATCCGAAGGTCGGGAAGGATTCGTCAAGAGCCAGATAGATACCTAGGGTTTCTAATTGGCTATGACGATACGGTTGATGATGAACCGTCAAACTACCGACAGGCTATGTCAGGTGCATAATCTGACAAATGGCATGATGCTATGAAAGCCGAGATTCAATCCATGGATGATAACCAGGTCTGGGATCTGGTAGACGCACCCAGTGGATGCAAAGTCGTTGGGAGCAAGTGGGTTTTCAAGAAGAAAACTAACATGGATGGGATCGTGCACACATATAAGGCTAGACTGGTAGCAAAGGGTTTTACTCAAACTCACGATGTAGACTATGATGAAACCTTTTCTCCGGTAGCCATGATAAAATCCATTAGGATTTTGCTTGCTGTAGCTGCATATCACGATTATGAGATATGGCAAATGGATGTCAAAACCGCGTTTCTTAACGGAACGCTAAGCGACGATGTGTACATGGTACAACCAGAAGGTTTTGAAGATCCCAAGCATCCTAATAGAGTGTGCAAGTTGCTTAGATCCATTTATGGACTGAAGCAAGCGTCTAGGAGTTGGAATCTTCATTTTGACGAGAAAATCAAAGAATTTGGTTTTGTCAAAAAACGAAGATGAACCTTGTGTATACAAGAAAGCTAGTGGGAGCATTGTTGTCTTCCTAGTTCTGTATGTGGATGACATACTGATAAATGGAAACGACATCCCGACGCTAAAAGGTGTGAAAGCCTGGCTAGGGAAGTGTTTCTCAATGAAGGACTTAGGAGAAGGTGCATTTATCCTTGGAATTAAGATCTATCGGGATAGATCGAGGCGCTTAATTAGATTAAGCCAGAGTACATATATTGACAAGGTCTTAAAACGCTTCAAGATGGAGAGTTCTAAGAGGGGAAACTTGCCAATGGTACATGGAATACAACTGAGCAAGTCTCAATGTCCTTCGGGGAAGGAAGATATAGATCGTATGAAGGGTGTTCCCTATGCTTCAGCTATTGGATCTATAATGTACGCCATGATATGTACTCAACCTGATGTATCTTATGCTTTAAGCATGACTAGTAGTTACCAGTCGAACCCTGGTGATGCTCACTGGGTTGCGGTAAAGAATATCCTCAAGTACTTGAGAAGAACTAAGGATATGTTCCTGCTATACGGTAGTGAAGAAGGAGATTTGTGTGTCCGAGGATACTCAGATGCTAGCTTCCAAACCGACCGTGACGACTTCAGGTCACAATCAGGTTTTGTGTTTAAGATTCAATGGTGAAGTTTGGTAAACGTCAAGTTGGGCCAGCATGGGATGCGACCAAAGTCACTTACACTTGTAGGTTCAAGTGCTGGAAGATTTGTAAAGTTCGTTCGGAAGATAATCCGGTAGATCCATTCACTAAACCTATAAGTCTGAGTAAGCATGATTGCGATACTAGCTCAATAGGTTTGAGGTTTTTGAAGTGTTTGAAATGATCTGTAAATTTAGTATGACTTTTGGAACATTAAGCAATGAAATTCTATCTGTTATTGGCATACTAGGTATGAGTAATTACATTGATTCCATTGTATTCTATATTAACATGTTTAGATCCTAAACTATATGATATGGTTTAAACTATCCATGATCACTTATCACTGGGGGACCGGTGATAAACTAAGATCATAGTGAAGTTTGGTTAAGGTCAAGTTGGGCCAAGCATGTTGCGACCAAAGTCACTTGCACTTGTAGGTTCAAGTGTTGGAAGACCCGTTTTCAAGATCACTTCATAGATCGACGTCATAAAGTGAATCTTGAAGATGATAGTTATTCATTTTATCCTTTTACCTGAGATGTATATTGGGACCTCGAGCATAAGTAGTGTTGTACTTTGATATATGTCTAACGTCACCCTTGATCAGGTGATTATAAGGGTTGTGTTAGGTGCAATACGATCTATGTAAGAGTCGTATGCATGCAATATGTAATTTGCTCCTTTCAAGTTGAGAGAGAAATCTTTGGGCCCCTCGATGATATTGAAATGAGAAATGTATGACCACACAAATAGATTGATTGAATCAGTAGTACTTGTTCTCTCATTAAATGTCGGGATCTAGAAACATAATAATTGAACAATCAAGGATGAGCCAGATTTATGCCTTGAGTTCAATTAAGATTTCGTGAAGCAAAGGGATAAGGAATACACCGATCAACACATTGACTGTTGTCAATAGAACCTAAAGCTGAATAGCGTTCTTTCATTTGACTTGGGGGGCGGTGCCGCGTTGCTAGACACATAACCACTATCTATGTTTTATGTGGCATGTGCAAGTGGGAGACTGTAGGATCTTATGTGCCCACGTCATATGAAAGAAGTAAGAAGTTTCTTAGGTCTAAAGGGGTACTACCGGAAGTTCATTCAAGACTTTTCGCGGGTGGCTACACCCTTGACTTCGTTGAACAAGAAGAATGTCAAGTTTGTGTGGACCGAAGCTCAAGATTCGGCATTTAGCTTGTTGAAAGAGAAGTTTAGTAGTGCGCCGATTTTGTCGTTACCGGACGGAACGGAAGGGTTCGTAATTTATAGTGACACATCCAAGTTGGGATTGGGAAGCGTGCTCATGCAACATGGGAAAGTGATTACATATGCTTCGAGGCAGTTGAAGGATCATGAGAGAAACTACCCTACTCACGATATAGAGTTAGCGGCGGTAGTTTTTGCACTCAAGATTTGGCGACATTACCTCTATGGGGTGAAGTGACAAATTTATACCGATCATAACAGTCTCAAGCACTTGTTTGATCAAAAGGAGTTGAATATGAGGCAGAGAAGGTGGGTTGAGTTATTGAATGACTATGATTATGAAATCTTGTACCATATGGGGAACGCAAATGTGGTAGCTGATGCGCTAAGTCGAAATGATAGAGGAGAGCCGACCAAGATAGTGGCTTTTACAATTGAAGTGTCGCCTACTATCTTGGAGGAGATTAAGAAAGTTCAAGATGAAGCACTCTTAAAAGAAAATCTAAAGAGTGAAAGGATGGTGGGAAATGTTTCAATGTTGGTGCACGATAGTAAAAGTGTGAAATGTTTGGGTGACCGTGCTTGGATCCCTAAACTTGGTGGATTGCGTGAGAAGGTATTAGAAGAAGCTCATAAGTCGAGATATTCGGTACATCCGGGCACGAACAAAATGTACCGAGATTTACGATAGTATAATTGGTGGCCGGGGATGAAGAAGGTTATAACATATTATGTGGAGAGATGCTTGACATGTTTGCAAGTCAAAGCGGAACACCAAAGACCGTATGGGAAACTTCAACCGTTGGATATTCCGGTATGGAAGTGGGATCATATAACGATGGATTTTGTTACAAAGTTGCCAAGTACTCCAAAGGGGTACGACGCCATTTGGGTGATAGTGGACCGTCTCACCAAGTCGGCACATTTATTACCGTATAAGGAAACGTACCCAATGGAGAAGCTAGCAAGGTTGTACATCGATGAGATCGTGACCAGACATGGTGTACCGTCGTCTATAGTTTCGGATCGAGATAGCCATTTTACGTCGGCATTTTGGGAAAGCTTCCAACAAGAGTTGGGAACAACGTTGAATTTGAGTACGGCTTATCATCCACAGACGGATGGACAGAGTGAGCGAACGGTCCAAACTTTGGAAGACATGCTTAGAGTGTGTGTGATCGATTTTGGTGGTTCTTGGGAGACACATTTACCGTTGATTGAATTCTCGTACAATAACAATTATCATGCAAGTATTCAGGCGGCACCGTTTGAGGCGTTGTATGGACGCAAGTGTAGAACATCTTTGTGTTGGAATGAAGTGGGGGAAAAGCAATTAGCTGGCCCGGAAATTATTCAGATTGCTGCAGATAAGATTGGACAGATTCATGAGAAATTGAAAGTGGCTCAAAGCCGACAAAAAACGTATGCGGATAAGAGAAGGAAACCGATTGAGTTTCAAGTGAATGACAAGGTTATGTTGAAGATATCACACTGGAAAGGAGTGGTGTGTTTTGGAAAGAGAGGAAAGTTGAGTCCTCGGTATAAAGGACCATTTATTATAAAGGCACGTGTGGTGCAGTGGCATTCAAGTTGGAGCTTCCAGAGAAACTTCGTGGTATTCATAGCACTTTCACGTGTCTAATTTGCGTAAATGTTTAGCGGACACGGGTGTGTCGGTACCATTGGATGATATCCAAGTGGATGAAAAGTTGGAGTACGCAGAAGAACCGGAAGCGTTCGCTGATCGAAAGATTAAGAAGTTGAGGAGCAAAGAGATTGTGTTAGTAAAGGTGCAATGGAGGTTCCACAAGGGGCAAGATGCGACGTGGGAACGGGAATCAGAAATGAAGAAGAAATACCCTCAACTCTTTGCTTGATGAATTCCGGGGACAAAATTCTTTTAAGGGGGGTGAGATGTAATAACCCGGACCCCTGTTAGTATTTTAATGTTTACAAGTTGTGTGGTTGGAACCTAACCTTCCAAACTCCAAGGACTGAAGTTGTAAATATGGGATTTAGGTCATAAAAGGGTGAAATACCCTCATTTTGAATTAGTCAGCTGAAATTGGTGTGTGTGTATTCTTGTGGTGCGATTGGGAGGTGAAAAGGAGCAGAGTGAAGAAAACCTTGGAGGAACAAGAGTTTAGCAAGAAATCTCAGGTATGAATGCTCATTATCTTCATCCCTTTCACTAGTTGAGTCTAATAGATGATTATTGATTTGGGGTTCTATGATTTGAGTTGTTGTTGGTTTTATGGAGTCTTCAAATCAATATTTAGTGGGTTAATAGAGTAAGTATTGGGGCATTCTATAAATATTGGGATTCATATTTCAATCTGAGGGGTTGAAATCAATGGAAACCACCATAGATGACCTTGAGTTCGTCTATGGAGATGCTATACCATGAAGTCAATGTATGGAATGGATGAGATGGTTTATTTGTTGTTGAGAATGGCTTTGGTATAGGTTTAAACAAGTTTTACATCAGCTTTGTGGCTGGCAATTGATAGAATGGTGTTTTTGGGGTTTTTGGTTCGAGCAGAATTGTGCAGGTCAAACAGTGAGTCTCGCGACCTGGCCTGCGGCTTCAAGTCGCGCGGCAAGCCCCGCAACTCACTGTTTCAGCATTTTGAAGTTTTTGCTAAAAGGCTAATTAAGTGGGTTAAGTGGTGTCCTAACCTAAGGGGTTTATAGGTAGGATGTGTGGACCTATAATTGGGTCATTAACTCGTAGTTAATTGATCTAAATCAGGTGATCGGTTTATGGGATCGTAGTTGGGAGAGCGTAAGCGGCTTGGCAGTTCAGGTGAGTTCCCTTCGTGTGCTTCTTTAATAAATGAATGTTTTAAATTGAAAGGTTTAATTCATTCACAGGGGCGGTGTGTGTCCATTTTAATGATAACAGTGTGTGTGATCATGCTAGTCACGGTGTGTGTGAAATTAAATATTTTACCGTTGCAACAGGTACATAAAAGTGTGATTTAAGTGTGAGTTAATATTCATGACTAACCGTTTCTCTTATATCTGTCATGCATATATTAACTGTGTTTTTGGGGGAATTCACTAGGCCTTTTGGTCTAATCCTCTTTTTTATAAAACTGAAAACCTTTCAGGGAAGCACATGGTAGAATGTTCGCATAAGGGCAAGGGGAAGTTGTGAGCCCGGGTGATAGAAGTGAGGTGCTATGCGTTTAAATAGTAGCCTAGTTAGTAGTTGGTTGTAATAATCTCCGTAGCTTGTTTTATTTCCGCTGCAAACATTTGAGATTAAGTTACTTTGGGACCATTTATGTTCAGATTCTACTTTATTTTTTTAAAGCAATAGTATACGTTACCTTTGTTTTAGAATCGTGGTTGTTACAAAAACTGCTTTTTTGGTCCCTATAGTTTTCATTTTGCTTCCATTTTCATCCTTAAATCTAACATTGCTAAAAGAGCTATTAAAAAGTTTTGAAAAATTACATATTTAGTCCTTATGTTATATAAAGTTTAAATATTTAATCCTAAATTTCATTTATTACATTAGTAAACTATTAATTTGTCACTTATATAATTATTTTTATTTTTCTTTCTTTATTATATTCTAATACTATATATAGTTTAATACTTTTTCTTTATATATGTGTGTTTTTTTCTTTATACATAGTTTAAGACTTTTTCTTTCTTTACATAGTTATAATTGTTTTGAAAACACACGATATAGTTAATAAAAATAAATAATTTTTTTGATATTTTAATTAATACCATTTTTATTATATAATCGAAATTTTATTTATTTATTTAAAACCGGTTGGTATTTTTATTAAATTTTTTAAAAAAGCAGATTGGTTAAAAATGAGAAAAAGTTGCGAATCATTAAATTTTTTGGTAAATAAGTGATATCTTATTTTTTTCAAAGTTTTATATTTATTTTAAACTATTATCTGGAAAAGTTTAATAGAATTCGAGAAAAAAAATAGTTTTATTTATACTCAAACGGTTGTTTTTATTAAATTAATGCACTTTACTCTCACTATTTTTATCAAGTCAAAGATAATTGGACAATCTTAAAATCAACAATCTTAAAATCAACAATCAAGAAATTTGATTAATTTAACACTTATCCGATAATTATTTAGTAAACGACCCAAAAGAACAACTGCTTTGAAGATAGAGAAGCCATATGCTCCATCCACCTCTAACTTGCCATCACATTCTGATTCAATAATGGTGATAAGAAAAAACACCCTATGAATCTATGATAACAAAAACAATCCTTTAATCTTACATTATGTTGTTTTCAATAAACATGTAATTAGAATCAATTTTCACTAAGAAAGGAAACTTGTATATATATATATACAAACAGAGAAGGACATGAACCAACATTATATCATTGTACAAATCTAACACTAACACATATAAAAAGGATTCGTTGTTATAATAACTTGTACATCTTGCATTAGGACTTGTACCCTAAACAAAAGCCAGACTTCATCCTAAAGTCTAAAACAAAAGCAGGGGAAGGAGACTCTATATTTCTCTGCCATTACTTGACCAAATACATGCTACATTTTTAACCATTTTTTTTCTTTTCAAAATTTAAATAATAATGCTCCCATCCTAAAACCAAGTGACATGCCATGGTGGTGGTAGTGTTTTCGTATCCAAATGTGGTCTACAAATATAATTCATGTCACGGAAAAGCATGGGTTTTATTTGACTTTACACTACCAAATTAAAAAAGTTATAAATTAAATTAAAAAGAAAAAACTTGTATACAAAAATAACTATAATAGTTCTCCATCACTTATAGAATACTTAAGACAACAAAGTGTGCACACATATACACAAAACTATCATTAGACATTTACTTTTATCATTTACATCAAAACATACACTTCTTGATTTGCTTGCAAAAACCTTCCTTGCAGATCTCAAATATTAAAAAAATAGATCTATAACAACAATCAATATTTTATATTTGACAAAATAACTAATCTTAATATAAAGAAAAAACTTGTATACAAACTAACCATAATGGTTCTCCATCACTTATAGAAGATTCAAGACAACAAAGTGTTCACATATATACACAAAACTATCATTGGACATTTACTTCTATCATCTACATCAAGACACACTTCTTGGTTTGCTTGTAGAAACCTTCCCTACATATCTCAAATATTAAAAAATTAGATCTATAACAATAATCAATATTTTATATTTAACAAAATAGCTAACATCAACACCCATAAATTCACCAAAAAACAAAACCCAGAAACCTTACTATAACTCATATAGCAACTAAATGATTTGGTTTTAACGATTTAGTGGTAATAAAAATCTATATGATTTAGTGGGAAAAAATGTATGTAATTTAATATTAAATAATATAAAATTACTATTTTAACTCTGTACATAATTTAATACTAAATAAATAAAATTCGTTTTTTTTTGGTTGATAATTGTTTTGTTGCAAATATAAATTATTTGATAAAAAAATCTTTTTTTAATTTATTTTCATCCAATCTGATATTATAATTTAATTATAACCGTAGGCTTTAGAAATTAATATACTTAAAATAATTAATATAATATAATCTAACTATGTTTTTAAGAATAATTTAAATATTTACAACATTTTTTAAAGAAATATTCAACAACATTAAAAACCCTAATTCTATTCTCCATATCGCGTGCTCACACTGCCTCACTTTCTTTTTCTACTTTATTTCTTCCGCTTTTATCGGATGCCATCTAAAATGTAATCAACATTTATCACTTGTATATCATGCATACAATTTTGTAATTAGAGGTTTTTTAAGATTTATGCATAATTGGTTGTATTCTATGCATAGAAGATTGTAATTAAGACTATTGGTGTAAATCAATATTAAGGTAGTATATATATGTGTATATATATATATATATATATTGGGGCGAGTTCAAATGAGAACTTAAATTTGGTTATGAACGTGAGGACAAATGAGAGTGCAACACATGTCATATTCAGACTGAATAACACTATATTCAATCTGAATATTTCTCTTCATTATTTAGTCTGAACATGGCATGTGTCGTGCTCTCCTTTGTCCTCATGTTCGCAATCACATTTGAGTTCGCATTTGACCCCCCCCCCCCTCCCCTCTCTCTCTATGTGTATATATATAGGTAAGGTTCAGAGAAAACCTCAAAATAATGGAAAACTGAATAACACCCGGTAGCCCTCCATCTAAACGGTACACATAAATCCATACTGCTAATTTGTAACATGCACTCGTGCATAGAAAAAAGCAGCTTCAATCGATTGAATGCAATTGTGCATACCGTCCAAATGGAAGGCTCTCAGAGTGTTTTCAGTTTTTTTTTGAGGTTTTCCTCTGAACCTCTCTCTCTTTCTCTCTCTCTCTCTCTCTCTCTCTATATATATATATATATATATAGGGCATGTTCAAATGAGAACTCAAATTTGGTTGTGAACGTGAAGACAAATGAGAGCGCTTCACGTTTCATATTCAGACTGAATAATAAAGAAAATATTCAGACTGAATAATGGTATTATTCAGTCTGGATATTTTCTTCATTATTCAGTCTGAATAATACAAATTCAGACATGTGTCGCGCTCTTATTTGTCCTCACGTTCACAACCAAATTTGAGTTCGCATTTGAACTTTCCTCTCTCTCTCTCTCTATCTCTCTCTCTACATATATATATAGGGAGGTTCAAATGAGAACTTTGTAAATTTAAAGGAATAAAGGGACACCTTGTGGACCACATATGATGTGGGTCTCACACATTAAAAAATCATATCTGATTCAATGGTGGGCCCCTTAAGTGGCATTGAAAGTCGCCCAGATTTTTTGGTGATTTAGTACAAAATGATATATATATATATATATAAGGTTGGGTTCACTTGAGACCAAGGGTTTTTCGTGAGACCCGTAAGACCCATTCTCAGCCCTTGGATTAGATAATCAAAATGATCAATGGTCTCAAGTTGCACAGTGGCATTTTGTAATTAGATTGAAATCTCGTGGCATTTAGAAAAGTTAAAAAAACATATTTGAACGTACATTTCCCAAATTCATCTTCACCCATCGAAATCCTCTTCAAACTCATGCGAACTATGATTCCTGATTGAAGGCAAAAGGCATATCGAACCGTGATTCTCCATTGAAGCCTAATTTCTATCGTGTTTACTCGTTGGTCATTACCTTCATCGTCGATTGAACTGTGGTCTTTGTAAGTAATTAAAATTAGGTTTTCATTTTGATTAAATCATGTTCTTCTCCTTCTTCTTCTTATGTAAATTCTAATGAACTGTGAATCTTGATTGAAGGCAAAAGGTATATCTGCTGTGATTCTCGATTGAAGGCTAAATTTCTATCGTGTTTACTCGTTGGTGATGACCTTCATCATCAATTGAACTGTGGCCTCTGTAAGTAACTAAAATTAGGTTTTCATTTTTGATTAAATCATGTTCTTCTCCTTCTTCGTCTTATGTAATTTCTAATGAATTGTGATTCTCGATTGAAGACAAAATTTCTATTGATGGTTACTTGATGGTCATAACCTTCATCGTTGACGGAACTGCGATCTCTGTAAGTAACTAAAACTAGGTTTTCTTTTTTTTTATGAAATCGTGTTCTGCTCCTCTTTCGTCTTATGTACGTTCTAATGAATTTTGATTCTCGAATGAAGGGAAAATACATATCTAATTGTGATTCTCTAGTGTATGCTAAATTTCTATTGGCGATTACTTGTTGGTCATAACCTTCATCGTTGATTGAATCATGATCTCTATAACTAACTAAAATTAGCAAAATTAAACATGGAAAAAAAGATTTGCAAAAAAACAGCTTTGACAATTTGACAATCTGTAAAAAAGTAGTTCAAACGAAATCAAGTTGTTTGATTGTAATCGATCAAATATCGTATATTAAAAAAAACCAGACTAATTGGAGGTGTTTGATTGTAACTGAAGGTAGATGAATGGAGTTAAACCTAGACTGAAAGTAGGTGGCATCATCTAAGGCTTAGAAGTTATTCTATGTTTTTTCTCAAATTTTTGATTTTTTTAAATGTTGAGATTGTTAAAGACTTTTCCGCCCCTATAAGGAAAATGTGTAAATCGTTATTAAAAGGATTTTTGGTAATTTTACATACCCAAGTTTAACAGAGAACTCTTGACTTGTCTTTCATTTACTTTCTTTTATTTCTTAATTAAGTTTGTTTTTCAAAGAAATGAAATCCTATAAATTTCTTTGGTGTGGGATTTAAAAAAATTGTACTCTTTAAAAAAATGTGTTTTGTTATTACATATTTCTTGTTTTCATATTGTTGGATTTGTTGTTATCATTGGACATTCTTTTTTGCATATTGTTGATTTGTTGTTATCATTGGACATCCTTTTTTGCATATTGTGTCCATATAAGCTATTTGGTGAGGGATGAGAGTTGAAGAAGACTTAAAAGATTTGAAGGTATGTAAAATTGTATTATTTATAAAAATGTGATTTGTTATTACATATTTAATCTTCGCAATATTTTGGAGTTGTTATCATAAGACATGTTTGTGTTTATGACTGTATCATATAAATTCATTGTTGTTATCATTGGACATTCTTTTTTGCATATTGTGTCCATATAAGTTATTTGGTGAAGGATGAAGAAGATGAGAGTTAAAGAAGACTTAAAAGATTTGAAGGTATGTAAAAATTGTATTATTTAGAAAATGCGATTTGTTATTACATATTTAATCTTTGCAATATTGTTGGATTTGTTGTTATAATAAGACATGATTGTGTTTACGATTGTATCATATAAACTTGAATAAAATTTTGACATTTTGTTATTACAATATATGATAAAAAATTGAATTGAAGTTTCATTGACAATAATTGTTTATACATGACTGATACTTATGTTATATTTTGACTACTTCAAAAACATTTCTATTGATAGGAATTTTTTGGTGGTGATGAAGAAGATGATAGTTCAAGAAGACTTGGAAGATGTTAATCATTATGTGAAAATTGTATTCTTTGAAAAATGTGATTTGTTATAACATTTTTCTTTTTTGGATTTCTTGTTATCCTAAGACATAAATGTGTTTACGATTGGATCATATAAATTTGAATAGAATTTTGATTTTTTATTATTATAAAACATGATAAAAAAATCAAATTTAAGATCCTTTGACAATAATTGTTTATACGTGAAAAATAATTACGTAAAATTTTGATTATTTCAAGATTTTGATTTTATTGTAGTGAAAATTTATGGGTCTATGACTTCGTCCTCAAAAAACGTCTCTCAAATCTTAATGGATCAAACATCGAAAAAAGACGTTTGTTGAATTTTTTTATAGATTTGGTTTGTAACGATCTAAAGTTTTATTTTACTTCTAGGTTTTCTATCTATCTTAGACATCCTCTATTTATAAGTTTAAAGAAGATAGTTTTATGTTTTATTTTTTCATAATATGATATATTGCATTTTGAGAGTTTGAAATAATATTATGTACTATTTTTTCGATATATAAATTAATTTAAAATAAAAACATATCATTAAATGAATGTTTTTTATTAAATAACGATCAATATGAATATTTTATTATCGTTCTTTATTTTATTAGCTTAACAATCAACATAATTAAAAGATTTTGGTTGTATTTACAATTCTTTTATTATATAAACACCAATCAATACATTAATGTAATATTATAAAAATACCTGAAAACATATGTTGGTGTTTTGAGAATGTGTGGATGGTGGATTTTATTATTTATCAAATCTTTAGTTTTTTAAATCTTTGTGTTTGTAATTATTACAAATTAATATAATCATTAATTGATCCAACCTTTCATATTTTTCTTTTATTTATTATACATAAATAAAATATTTATGAAAATTTAATACATTTAAATATAAATGACAAAAAAATATTTAATGATAAGGTTTAATCAATATAAACTCAACATATTGATTTTCTAAATTTTCATTTTCTATTTTTATTACATAACAATTGATATATAAAAAAAATTCATTTACACCAGTGACGGTCAATATAATCAAAACTATAAATATTGTGATAAAACACATTTTTCTTATTATTTCTCTTATTAATTGAAGAAATCTTTCATTAATTTTATATATATTATAGAAATAACCATTGATAATAATATATGATTTGATGATAGATCAGAAAAAAACATATCTATAACAATCACTACAACAATATTGATTTTATAGGACGCCTAAAATGAAAAAGCGTCCTAAAAGATTACTTTATAGGACACTAATTTATAGGACCAAACCAAAAAGTGTCTCAACTAAAAGCGTTACGCCAAAGGGCCTCTGACCTAGCGGTACCGGGGTTTTTACATCATCCTCAAGGTCTCGGGTTCGAGCCTTGGGAGTGGTGGTTTTCCTAAAAATGGTGGAGGAGTAGGGATTTATCCCCTGAGGTGAAGGTTCGGGTCCCGCATACTGCCCATATGGATGTCACTGTGGGTCTGAATCACTAATTACTAACTACTAACTTGGCGTTCAAAAATAAAAAGCGTTACATTAAGTTTATATGACGGTTTTAGGCGTCTTAACAAGTTCTTTTACGACGCTTTAAAATAAGGTGTCATATTAGCTATTTTATAGGACACTTTTCAAAAGTGTCCTATAAAATATGGGTTTATAGGACGCTTTCAAAAGTGTCCCATAAAATATGGGTTTATAGGACACTTTTCAAAAGTGTTCTAAAAAATAGTTAATGGGGACACTTTATTTTAAAAACGTCGTAAAAACTTGTTAAGACGCCTAAAACCTCACATAAACTTATTGTAACGCTTTTAGATATGACACTTTTTGGTTTGGTCCTATAAATTAGTGTCCTATAAAGTAATCTTTTAGGATGTTTTTTCATTTTAGGCGTCCTATAAAATCACTTTTGTTGTAGTGTAATGACGAATTATAAAAGACAACCGTGCTATATGATTTATGTGGTGTTATATAATATTCATTTTGTCATTAAAAAAGGCAAGAACATTAATCCATGAAGATTTCAAAGATATATTATATAATTTACATGATTTAAATAATTCATTGTATGATAAATTTTTTTAGCAATGTAATATATCTATCATCTATTATATCTATTAAAGAAAAAAATTGACTAAACCTAAATTTGTTTTATTTTTATTATTCCACGTTGGTGGAAAGACGAAAGTTTAGAAAGAAAAATTAGATTTATCAAAACAGAAGATGATTCATTTGTGTGAAATCATAGGGTTGAAGAAAATAAAGTATATCAAAAAAGGAAATGATTCCTTTGTATACACTCAAACACTGCTTATTTTAGTCGTATTTATCCCGCATTCGTTAAAACTTAGAATACTGGAATAAAAATGTATAAAGTAAGTGGATTGGATAATGTGGCATCATAAGAATTGGGTATGCTTAAACATTGAAATGTAGCATCATTGTGGTCTATCCCATGTTGGTAATTAAGATGTTAAATTGAAATAATTATGTGACTATATATGGATAATATGATGCATTTGTGACAACTTATAGAATTAATAGTAATCTTATTTCTATGGGGTAAAAAGTTACTATAATAGTTAAAGAAGAAGGGGTGCATTTGTGACAAAATCATGGACTTGAAACTAATCTTATTTTTATGGCGGAAAAATTACTGTAATAACTTGCTATTGAGATTTTTAACACGGTCCATCTTTGCATATTGATCAACTAATTTTGCATATTTATAATATTTTCTATAAAAGTGATATTGGACCTGTCGCTTGAGTTTTAAATAACAAAATTATTATCAATGTATCACAAACTTATCGTAATAATAAACGAGAATTAATACATGCAGGTTAATCAATTATGAAAAATACCATAATTTTTTATATTGTATTTCAATAATTATTAGCTAAGGAATTACGTTTGATTTTAGCTCGGTTCAATATTTACTTCAAAAATTTATTGTCGTCGCGCAAAGCACGGGCCTAACACTATATGATTATAATTATATATGATTATACTGCCCTCATACATTAACACATAATAATATTTGAGGTGCATGTAGGAAATCTAAATGGACCCAAATTACAAAGTCGAATCTAAAGACCTTTGCAAGAGAAGAAATGACATTTGATGTTTATTAGGCGTGTAAAAATGTAAACCACAGGGACCAAATCCATAATTATTTTTAAAAAGGGACGCACAATGTTTTTAAGTGTAAACCACAAAGACCAATCATGTAATTTACTCTAAATTATAACATTTGATAAAAAAAAATTATATTTGGTTTCCGCTTGATTTTCAAAGTTTCTACTCTTCGTGTGTGTGTGTATATATATATATATTAAAGAAGAACAACAGATCTTGAACGCGACACCATGAGGATTAAGTATTCTCAAATGACGAATTGTGGTTGAGTTTTAATTATCCACATTGGCGAGAGGTTGAAATATTGAAATAAATGGTGTATAAAATAGGTTAAGATGAGTGATGTATTTGTAACAAATTATTGAGTTGATATTAATCATACATTTTTCTTTAAAATAATTACTATAATAATTTGCTACCTTGATTTTCAGTGCGATCCGTTTACAAGTTGATCAACTAATTTGCATTATACTATATTCAATAATAATAATATGGTTGTTGGGCATGTCGTTTGAGTTTTAAATAATATAATATAAAACTATTATTGGTATATCACAAATTCATCGTAATAACAAAAGGGTAAGAATATATGCAAATTAACAACTATGAAATATGTTTATTTTTCACATTATATTTCGTTAATTGTTAAATGAGAAATTACGATGCATTTTAACTTTGTTTAATACTCCAATAAAAAAATTATCGTCATGTTCGTGCAACGCACGGGCCCAACACTAATTTAAATTAATGTAGTTAAATATAGATGAACGTAGTTGAGATAATAAGTAATTATGTAACACAGGTTAAGTGAACTTGTTTGGATTAAATTGAATCTTATTAAACGTATTTGTATTTGGTCTGAAGTAAAAGAATATTGGACTAAATGAAGGAATTTTTTCAATGATTTTGAATCCATATAGTTTGTCAGGTGAAATAACTTCCACTTGAATCCATTATAGTTTGTATCTGACAGTAGAACACTTAATCGGCCAAACCAAAGGAGTTAAGTAAATCCCTGCATTTTTATAGGACCTCTAAGCAAGTAGAAATGGTACCCAGAGGATGGTCATCATCACTAGAGCATGAACAACAACATAGAAATTTGAGGAAACTTTTGACTTCGTTCTTATAGAAATTTGATGAACACTCAAGGTAATAACTGAACGAACCTTTACTACAAGTTATCGTGCAAGTTACGTACTTAGATTTTTACGTTATCTTTAACGCAACTAGAAGAAAGATAAAAAAACCGTTGAATTTTCTCAGATTGCTTTATGTCAAATAGTTCTTACCCTCATATTAAATTAATCAACCTTCACAGCAAACCTATTGTGAAGGTTCATTTGATTTCACTCGGGACAAACTTACATTTTATACATTGTTTATAATTTGAGTTATTGATATTTCAATATCGTAGACAATTATGATGAGGAAAGGATAGTGTTAAAATTTCTGGTTGGAACATATTGATAACACTTCCCTTGCCTAATAAATCAATAGTACTCCACTTTATATAACATATACTTTATACATTTTGTTAACATATTTGACCGGTGGTGCCTTCTTCGTAAGACATCATTAAATTAATTGGAGAATTTGAGGGCGTTTGAGAGCCTTCTTGATTCTCATTGTCTTTTTCCATTTTGTTTGAATGAAAGATGTGAAGGATTTATCATATGGTGACATATATATATATATATATATATAACAATTTAATGTATTTTTTTAAAATTGAAAAGATATTTTCAATTATTATTTTACATTTATAAACTAATTATATATAATCAAAATATAATAATATAATGAGATAATAAAAAAAAACTTGTATACCAATTTAAAGAAAAGAAAATTAAAAAATGTATTTTATATTTTTTTTAATCACTATTTTTTTATATGTTTTATAGTTTATTTGGTAAAAATAACCTAGCTTATAAGCTGACTTATAAGCTAACTTATTTTTAGTATACACGTTTGGCAAACCATAAGCTAGCTTATAAGTTAGCTTATTAAAACGCTACTTGAAGTAGCGTTTTGGGGCTTATTGTCATATTTTTCAATTATAACCCTCATTAATATTAATTACTATTATTTTTTAATATACCATTTTTGGTCATTTTTCATTCTTATACGCTAGTTTTGCCAAACATGATTTTTTCATCAGTTAGTTTATCAGCTACCAGCTAGCAGCTATCAGCTAGCTTATCAGCCATCCGCTAGCTTATCCGCTAGTTTGCCAAACATAGCCTTAATATTTTATATTTTTTCACTATAAGTTTCCTCTGTCATATATATATATATATATATATATATAGAGAGAGAGAGAGAGAGAGATATTAAACGATAATGAAACCTATTCATGAAAATACAATAATGGTCGTTCATGTACAAAACTATATATATATATATATAGGGTTGGGTTCACGTGAGACCAGCCTGTTTTCGTGAGACCATTAGACCACCTTTTTACTCTTGAAACTTCACAGCAAAAACATTGTGAAGGTAAAAAAAATCTGATAGGTTCACGTGAGACCAGCCTGTTTCCATGACCCGTCGGAAACCCGTGAGACCACCTTTTTACTCTTGAAACTTCACAGCAAAAACACCGTGAAGGTAAAAAAAATCTGAACATTTACAGCAAAAACACTGTGAATGTTACCTTCACAACAAAAACACTATGTAGGTTACCTTCATAGCAAAAATATTGTAAAGATTCATATTTTTTTTTTACCTTCATAGTGTTTTTGCTTTGAAGTTTCAAGTGTAAAAAAGTTGTCTCACGGGTCTCACGGAAACAGGTTGGTCTCACGGGATCCCAAGTATATATATATATATATATATATATGGGGATTTCAAATACAAATAAAGTAACTCGTACAAACCATACAAACTTCATAGTTTCATTGTTTTATTGAATAAAACTGTTTCATGAAAGTGTTTAATATAATGAAATTGTTTCATATAATTCTTTTCTTCATGAAATTATTATTATTATTTTATATATATAGAGGCCTCTTCAAGTGTTAACTCAATTATTTGTGTTAACCGTGTTAACCCATCGTTCACTGGTGAACACCATGCTCGTTCACTGGTGAACACCATGCTCGTTCACTGTTGAACACGATGCTCGTATACTGACGAACACGATGCTCGTTCACTGATGAATGATGTTCACTAGTGATCGAGCATCGTGTTCACCAGTGAACGATGGGTTAACACGGTTAACACAAATTATTGGGTTAACACAAGAAGCCACCTCTATATATATATATATATATTTGTTTCTATATCTCATTTTGATGAATCATGTTTCATATATTATTGATTAATCAACCCTCATATATTTTTGATGAATTTTTTTTCATATATTATTTACTATATAATTAACCCTCATAATTAAGAAAAAGTGAAAAAAAATTAAAAAAATGATTGGTTGAATGGATTTTGTACGGTTTGTATGAAAATGACTGATTTGTAATGGATATTTCCCCTACATATATAATTACATTTATGATGATTATATATAGAGGGAGGTTCAGGGGAAAACCTCAAAAAAACATAAAACTGAAGAACACCCTGAGAGCCCTCCCTCTGGACGGTATGCACAAATGCATACAAGCAATTGAAGTTGTTTTATTCCTATGTATTAGTGCATGTTATGCACTAGTGCATATGCACTAATGCATGTTACAAGTTACCAGTATACATTTGTGCATATTGTCCAGATGGAGGGCTTCCATAGTGTTCTTCAATTTTTTTCCCCTGAACCTGAACCTGACTATATATATATATATAGAGAGAGAGAGAGAGAGAGAGGTTGGTTCATTTACGAACCGGATGAATCATACAAACTCGTACAAACCATATATAAAAACAAAATTTTTCATATTTTTTTTCATCAAATGCTATGATTTAAGATGTTATTACACATTTGTTTGTTTTACCTTGCGAAAAAATTACATATAAAAAAAATACATGTGAAACTTTTACATTATGAAGCAAATAAATGTACTTATGAAAACAAGTAAATGTGAAAGTTTTACATTATGAAACAAACATATATGTAATAACATCTTAAATCATAACATTTGATGAAAAAAAATCATGAAAATATTAATTTTTATATATAGTTTATACGAGTTTGTACGATTCATCTAGTTTGTAAATAAACCAACATATATTAACATTTTTATATATAACACCAAATGTTATGATTTAAGATGTTTGTATTTTTAAAGTTCAAATGAGAACTTTGTATTAAATGAGAACTTTGTATTTTTAAAGGAACAAAGGGATACTTGTGAATCACATATGATGTAGGTCCAACATAATATTAAATCATAAATTATTAATATTATTAATTTCATGAAGAAAAGACTTAGTTTTATTGTTCGTTTTTTTACCTTCATAGTGTTTTTGCTTTGAAGTTTCAAGTGTAAAAAAGTTGTCTCACGGGTCTCACGGAAACAGATTGGTCTCACGGGATCCCAAGTCATATATATATATATATAGAGAGAGAGATTTAAAATACAAATAAAGTAATTCGTACAAACCATACAAACTTCATGGTTTCATTGTTTTATTGAATAAAACTGTTTCATAAAGTGTTTAATATAAATAAATTGTTTCATATAATTCTTTTCTTCATGAAATTATTATATATATATATATCTGTTTCTGTATATCATTTTGATGAATCATGTTTTTTATATTATTGATTAATCAACCCTCATGTATTTTTGATGATTTTTTTTTCATATATTATTTACTATAATTAACCCTCATAATTAAGAAAAAGTGAAAAAAATTAAAAAAAAATGAGTGGTTGAGTAGAGTTTGTACGGTTTGTATGAAAATGACTGATTTGTAATGGATATTTCCCCTATATATATAAATATCTATAATTACATTTATGATGATTATATATATAGAGGGAGGTTCACGGGAAAACCTCAAAAAAAGATAAAACTGAAAAACACCCTGAGAGCCTTTCTTCTGGACGGTATGCACAAATGCATACAAGTAATTGAAGTTGTTTTATTCCTATGTATTAGTGCATGTTATGCACTAGTGCATATGCACTAATGCATGTTACAAGTTACCAGTATACATTTGTGCATACTGTGCAGATGGAGGGCTCCCATAGTATTTTTCAATGTTTTTGACGTTTTCCTCTGAACCTGAACCTGACCCTATATATATATATATATATATAGAGAGAGAGAGAGAGAGAGAGAGAGAGATAGAGAGAGAGAGAGGGTGGTTCGTTTACGAACCGGATGAATCATACAAACTCGTACATACCATATATGAAAACAATTTTTTCATATTTTTTTTCATCAAATGCTATGATTTAAGATGTTATTATACATTTGTTTGTTTTACCTTGCGAAAAAATTACATGTAAAAAAAATACATGTGAAACTTTTACATTATGAAACAAATACATGTACTTATGAAAACAAGTAAATGTGAAACTTTTACATTATAAAACAAACATATATGTAATAACATCTTAAATCATAACATTTGATGAAAAAAAATAATGAAAATATTAATTTTTATATATAGTTTATACGAGTTTGTACGATTCATCTAGTTTGTAAATAAACCAACATATATATATATATAGATACATACAAAACCTTAGAGTTATAATCTATCTATGATTCAGAAAATCACATATAAATATAAATAAAGTGATATGCGTAAGTCTAAAAGGTTAATCAATCTATTAATTAGATTTATTAGTTGTTAGAAAAATAGAAAATAAATTTTTTTTCTTTCTTTTCTATAAACACATACTAAATTAGAGTTTTGGAGTAGAATCCGGTAGAGGCTAAAGGCGTGTCTATTTGTGGATCTCCGATACAGGAAATCTGGTTTGATTCTAAATGTTCCGTCAAAATTTACATCAGAAAAAATTGTATCATCTAAAACACCTTATGGTTTGTTTTAGACTTATTTTAAATTATTTTCCGATGTGTTTTAAAAAGTTAAAAATTATTTAAAACCCTACAGTTTTTTTTGATTTAGAAATGAAGCATAGTTAAAAAGAGAAAGAATTGAAACTCTTTAGAGCATCTCCTAGATATTCCTTAAAATGAAGATCTTGGGTATGTTTTTTACTTCAAAATTTTTTCCATAATATTTTCTTCAAAATAAAGAAAGTAGGAGAGATGATGTAAAAATCTCTGAATTAGAAGAACATTTCCAATGCAAGATTCTTATTAGGAAAAAGTGAAGTGGCTTGTAGGAACTACCATTATGGATGATTCTTATAAGAACCTTATCCTCTTTAGGTTCTTGTACAAATATACATACATATATACATATATAGAGGCGGGTTCATACGAGGACGGTATCAATTTACGAGAATACGAGGACAATCCTCAACCAATCATTTTGTACATGAAATTTTTCATGTACAAAATCATATATGATTTCATGTACAAAATCATATGTGATTTTGTAAGCATCAAAAATGACACCCGTTACTTTTTTCGTGGGCAAGTCACAGGAAAAGTCGCGGCTAATCGTATATGATTTTGTACATGAATCATATGTGATTTTATACATGAATCATATATGATTTTGTACATGAAAAGTTTCATGTCCAAAATGATTCGCTAAGGATTGTCCTCGCATTCTCGTAAAATGTTACCGTCCTCGTATGAACCTCTTTCTACATATATATAAATATATATATGTGTGTATATGTGTATAAAAATATTTTTATTTTTTTATAGGAAAGAGAAAAAAGAATAGGCAAAAATGTTAAAAGACCCTTGATTTAACGGAGCTAATCGAAGTGTTAGTCGGAGGGTCCATAACCAAAACATATTGAATACCATGAGAAAATCTTATCTGAACTGCGAGAATAACTGACTAAGCCGTGTCATAAGGGGTCATTCTCCAAACGGGGTAAGCAAAATCTATTGCATAATCCAAGTAAAAGTGAACATCTCGCTAATCAAAATCATCATCACGAGCAGTAGCTGAAACTGCTAGCCAAATCCACAATAAACGTACCATATATATCCTATTCAAAAAAATTTAAAAGATAGGTACAAATCCATAATTCACTCTTTGATATATTTCCACCGATAGAAAACTTTAAAAATAAATATCTAGAGATAGATAAATAATGTTTTATGAGATAAAATGAATATTTTAATAATATAATAATATTGTAATCTTTAAAATAAACAATTTATTAGAGTTAAATGTACTTTTATTATAAATATTTTAAAGTCTCATTCTCTATTTTAATAAAATTTTGAAGAACATGAATGAATATCCTCTTTAACCGGAAATATGCAAATGACGTACTTTCTTTTTAACGAGTCATTACTGTTACAAACTATCATTCACCAACCACTATTTAAGATCTTTAGTCCACATTTGTTGGACAGGGTGTCAGATTTAAGATATACCTTTAAAAACACCAAAATTTAAGTTAAAACTAAAAATTTGATATTGGTGGGACTCGAGCCTAAGGTTTTTCAAACAAAGTGAGCAACATTCATCAACTATTTGGTTCAAACTTATCCCAAAGATTTAATTAGTTTGGAAAACTATATGGTGGTATCCATCTAAACAATTTGATGGTAACCTTAAGAAACGTAATTTCTTCTCCTTACAACGTAACCATAAAGCAGTAGACCGTATTATCATATGGATATATGTAAGTCCAACCCTGAAGGATGTTTAGGTATGTTACCCGACCCAGTAAATCCTAGACGCTAAAACATGAGTAACTTGTGGTGTTTACCTCACATTTGTTTTTGACCATTAAAAAAATCGAACTGTTTTTGTTTTGAAAAATGACTGACCGTTAAAACTTTTTATTCATGAAAAAAAGGAAAACAACTTTACTTCCACTCACTATAACAAAATAGGGCATTACCGACGGCAAAAACCGTCGGAAACTCGTCGGAAATGGCTCTTACCGACGGTTTTCCGACATAAACAACCTGTCGCTAAAACCTTGGTCGGTAATGTGAAGCGACGGCTTTTCGACAGTTTATTTACCGACGGCTTTCAAACATAAAAAAGCCACAAATTCAAAATCACATAACATTCTCCAAACGAATTCAATTTACATGGTTTCTATGGTACACGCAGGACTGAGGAAATGATTTCAGGAAAACATCAGCGCTGATGTTGCTGCTACAACCAGGATTATATATGGAGGTATATTTATATTTATCTACTATCTTTATCTTAACAATACCTAACCTATTTTATATAAAAAGCAAACAGATGTTGATGGTTTCTTAGTTGGTGGAGCAACTAGGATTAATTGAAAAAATGGTGGATTGGTTTTCAAATTAAAGTAAATATCATGGATCCTTCGGTGTTCTTTTTTTCCATCCATCCATATGATAGTTACATTTATTTTAATGCATTGACCATAATTACAACAAAAAGTACAATGTCATAAAAATAAAACTATATCATCATTTAGCTTTCAAACATAAAAAAACTTGATGTTAAAAGCTATAAAAACAAGTTAACATTCAATAATACTACATATATAATAAAGCATCAGCCAAGTTGTAATGCATTATTTAAGTAAGTAACCAATCCACAACAAAATGAGACAAGTGTTGCATACGTATATACATACAAACATGCTTAATTTCGATCTCATGTTTGTTGCATACATACAACTAGGATAAACCCTAAGAGAAAACAATAAACCATACCTGAATTGAGGTCGTCGGGAATCAAAGGGAGAGAGCGGCAGACAGAGCACAACAGCAGAGTAGAACTAGGGATTTGAAGGCGAAAGGGGGATGTATATATATATATACATAATATTTAACCTAGCTAGTTGAAATTTTAGGAAAACTTGTGTAAAATATTAAATTGAGACTTGAAAATGAAAATCAAACCTGAACAACAGCGACGTTTCTGGAATGATTGTTCAAATCAGATGAATTGTGAGCGATGATTGCAGAATTCCATCGTCTCGTCTTACATCACTAACGTTTCTCTGTAATATCGATCTCGATAGCCACTAATTGTTACCAGATTGCTGCTGGTGATGCTGAGACAACGTCGTTGTAGGGGCAGAATCCGAATTCGTCACCGAATGGACCTTGTTGTCGGAGAATTACGCTATTGAGCCAAAACTCCAAATATCAATAGAAAGGGGAGAAAAGGGAGAACAATGCTTGAACCAAGGTTCTAAAAAACGCGTTATGGCGGCGTTATGGCGCGCCATAACGTCGAGGCGTGGCCTCGCCGCCACGTTAAAGCCCGTGGCGCGACTCTGAGGCGTGACTTGCAGTATGGCGCGTTATGGCGTGTTATGGCGTGTTATGGCGGGTTATGGCGGGTTATAAGGCGTGTTATGACGCGTTATGGCGAGTTATAAGACGTGAGTTGGTTTTTTTTCTTCTTTTGCAAACCTTGTGTATTTGATATAAAATTATAAATGCATGTTTCTTTCTTTGTTTGTAGTTTTATATGAATTTAATTTTTTAATGATTACTATTTATTACACTGGCTCATATAGACATATGTATATATAATATATATAAAAATTTGCTGCCTTAAGTTGCGCCTTCAAAAATGCCACGCCTCACTGCATTTAGATAATATATATAATATATATAAAAACTTGAGGCTTGACCTCGCCGCCACGCCACGCCTCACGCCATTTTGAACCTTGGCTTGAACCTGAAAAATCGATGTCTATGGAGTAAAATCGATGGAGATACCGACAAACATGGAACTGAGATATTCAAAATCGATGCAGAAACAAAGAAAACGTCGGAATGTGATATTCAAATCGATGGACGATGCGTATTTTTTAGCTAGGGTTTTGGGTGGGACGAATCTGGAAAGTCAAAACTTATGGTTTTTCTTTTATTTTAATTAGGTTAATTAAATTGTGTTTTATTTTATCCTACCTTTTAATTTATTTTATCTGGAAAGTTAAAATTTCGGTTTTTCTTTTATTTTAATTTAATTAATTATGTTAATTAAATTGTGTTTCATTTTATTCTACATTTTAATTTATTTTAAAAAGTATTTAAATTACGTTATATTTATAATGTTTATGACGAATTCTTGAAAATAAATAAAAATTAAATTAAAAATGAATGCGACAGTTTACCGACGGTTTTTTCTACGATTTTTTCGACGGTTTTTCCGATGGTTTAGCGACAATTTTTCCGACGGTTATTTATAATATTGCCAACTTTTTTCACGTTTTTTTAAAATTAAAAAAAAAAAATTAAAATTATTTTTTTCGTCGGTAACTTGTCGGTGTACCGTCGGTAATTAGCGACTGTTTTAGCCGTCGGGAAAAGCTGTCGGTAATGCTCAGTTTTCTTGTAGTGACATGATTTTAATGTAAATAAATATACATATATAAAAAATATTGTTATATATATACATATTTATATCAAGATTAGATCAACTCACACTCTGATTTTTTTTCATATTATATTTCTCTGAAGATATTAGTAAATAAGAGCGTTAACCTATCCCATAGCAACACCCAATACCATTTGGTTAAGAAGCACTTGGTAATTTATGTTGCATTTCTTGTTGCTATTGCTTGTGATTGTAGACAGTGTATATATATATATATATATATATATATATATATATAAGGTTAGGTTCAAATGTGAACTCAATGTTGGCTGTAAACGTGAGGACGAATCTCAGCCGCACATCTTCTGTTATGGTGGACGCGATCACGGAGGATTGACGCGATTCATGGGAGGGTGGAGATTATTAAAGGAGGGGAACCAGGTCAAAGCCGCCTTTATTGACCGGATAAGTGGCTGAGATTCGTCCTCACGTTCACAACCAAAAATGAGTTCACATTTGAACTTTCCTCTCTCTCTCTCTCTATATATATATATTATCCCCTAATTATGGGTGATGTTGTATACACTATTTTAATATCATAATCATATTAAATTATGGATTAATAATGTAAAATATAAGTTTTGATATTGATGTGTGAGACGAGAAAATGAAACAGGCTAAGGGTGCTGCTATATTCACTTCTGCCTATACCTAATATATAGTTACATGTTAATCATCATTACAATACTATTACTTAGGAGTGCTCTTCGGTTAAAGCCATTGGATTTAGGTGAATCCGATCCGATCCAATCATCAACTAGACGTTGGATTTGCATCTGATCTAATCCGATTAAATTTGGACATCCAATCCAATCCCATCCAAATCCAATGGATGATTAGACCGGATCGGTTCCATCCATTGGATGTTACTATTGGGTATCCATTGGATGAGATTGGATCCATCCAATCTTCTAATCCAATACTCAACCATTTAATCCACCATTTCAAACAATTATTCAAATGTTTTCTTAAGTTATTAAAAGACAATGTATATAAATATCAATTAAAAACAATATCGTAAAATGTTAATAATTATATATAATTATTATTGGATATTAGTTGGATGATAATTGGATGTAAGTTATTATATGTCCACGACAAGTGTGACACAATGATACTGCTGGAAGTTTGTAAACCTATATGGTCGCACACAAAGAATATGTTTGCTTTCATTTGTAGAAACCCGGATTAAATCAAGTTGATTGTGGATATAATTATTCTTGGTAGATAATTATGAAAATGTGTTGAAACGTAATCATGATAATTACATGGTGTATCCGTAAAGATGTATAATCATATTATTTAAGATAATTATATATATATATATATACATGTATGTATATATATAGAGAGAGAAAGAGAGAGAGGGGGGAAAGTTCAAATGCGAACTCAAATTTGGTTGTGAACGTAAGAACAAACGAGAGAGCGATACATGCCTGAATGTAGATTATTTAGACTGAACAATCAAATAAATATTCAGACTGAATATAAGATTTCTTCAGTCTGAATAATGCTTATTCAGATTGAATAAACATTATTTAGACCGAATAAATACTATATTCAGTTTGAATATTTCTTTGATTATTCAGTCTGAATATGACACGTGTTGCGCTCTCATTTGTCTTCATGTTCACAACCAAATTTGAGTTCTCATTTGACCCACCCCTATATATATGTTACAAATAATTACTAAACCTTATTAAGTTATAATCTATCTTTAATTCAGTGAAAATAACTAATGGCCTAGGCTAAATCAAATCTGACTGATTGGATCTTCAATAATTTTGTATAACACCTTAGATTTGTTACTGACAAATCTTGGTATATTGATTTATATGGGAATTTGATGTAATATATATTTGTACCCATGCTTAAAATAGTTGTGTTTCGGACTAATTATGCAAGTCAAGTTTTATGTATATAACAACTGCGATTCTAAAATAACGGTAAACCATGACATTGCTCTAAAGTAGCAATTACATAACCAATTGGTCCCAAAGTATAAACATAATCTCATAAGATTGCAACGGAAATAAACAACTACTGAGATTATTACATTTCAACTATTAAACTAGTCAGCTAACTAAACAAGTAGCGCCTCACTTCTATCCTTCCCAAGCTCACAGCTTCCCTTTCCCTTTACTTGTGCTTTCTATCATATGCCTTCCTAAAAATGGTTTTCAGTTTATAAAAGAGAGAGGGTTAGACCAAAAGGCCTAGTGAATTCCCCCAAAATTGACAGTTAATATGCATGACAGTTATAAGAGAAAACGGTTAGTCATGAATATCAACTCACACCTTTCAAAAAAACACTTTACACGTACCTGTTGCAACAGTACACACTTTCGTCACACACACCGTGACCTTAAATGGGCACACACCACCAAAAAGTCGGGCACAGGGCGCCCAATTTGAAAGATTTAAAACATTTCAATTTAAAACATTCATTTATAAAGTTTAGCACACGAAAGGGAATTCACCTGAATTGCCAAGCACTTAGCTCACTTTCCAACCACGATCACACCAACCGAACACTTGATTGAGATCAATTAACTACGAGTTAATGACCGAATTATACTTCCACACATCATACCTATTAACCCCCTAGGCTAGGACACTACTAAACGCCCTTAAAAGACTTTCCATCAAAAACCGAAAATCAGTAAAATAGTGAGTTGCGCGACTTTCTGCGCGATCTGAAGCCGCGGGACAAGTCGCGGGAACTCACTGTGGTTCCTGTACTTTCCTGCTCGAACAACAAATCCCCAAAACACCATTTCTAATGATTTCCAGCCCAAAACTGATATGAAAATTACCCCAAACACATAACCAAACCATTCCCAACAACAAATAACCCATCCAATCCAATCCATCCATTGATTTCATGGCATTGCATCTCTATAGATGAACTCAAGGTCATCCATGGTGGTTTCCATTGATTTCAATCCCTTAGACTGAAATATGAACCCCAATACTTGAAGAACACTTCAATACCCAATCTAATAACCCAACAAATATTGATTTGAGGGTTTAATCAAACATACCACCAACTAAACCATAAAACCCCATGGTTTTACATCTCCCAAAAGATCCAACTAAGCAAGAAGATGAAGAGGAAGAACTTTCATACCTGAAATTGATTGTTGCACCTTGATTCTCCAAGCTTTCTTCTCTTCTCTTCTCCTTTCACCAAAATCGCACACACTAGGTGCACACACAAGCTACCAACCGTTTTCACTCAAATGAGAAGGTTTCCAAACCCTTATTAATCATCTTTTCCATATTTACCACTTCAGCCCCTGCTGTTTAGAAAATAAGATGCAATCCACCTTATTTGCACAATTCTCTACAAAATAAGATTTCGGGTTATTACATCTCTCCCCCCTTAAAAAAAATTCGTCCCCAGAATTCATCAAGCGAAAAGCTGGGGGTATTTCTTCCTCATTTCGGATTCCGGTCCCCACGTCGCATCTTGCCCGTTATGGAACCTCCAATTGCACCCTCACAAGCATAATCTCTTTGAGTAACCAACCACCAAACCAAGCTAGTCAAAATTTCCACCCTACTTCTTACCCTTAGGGGATTTCCGACAGCCAAACACAATACCAATCTCTTTGTTCTTGATATAACTCTTTTGTTCCCTCTTGGAACAATTTCTCAGGAAAACACACGATCACCAGCAGGTTGTCACCCTTTCGCTGGATACTCTTAATAAATTTACAGACACTCGATATCCCGCACAATCACATATTGATTAGATGCCATTTCCATTTACCAAACTACTTCACAACAATTCACATCGTTACCAAACTTCCATTTCAACATTCTCCACTCAAAATTTGTACTACAAAACAAATACCGACTATTTTCCATAACATCTCAGGTAAACCATAATTGTTTTGTCTGATCTGTTCACACACCGGACTCATGATGTTAAAACGCGTCCACTTCGGACTTCATACTGAACTTCAGTTCTTCGAAAAAAAGAACTTTCTAATGAAGTTTTACCCCTCAACAACCATGAATCCCCAACTAATCATTACTTCCACTCAAAATTGTTAACTTAACAACAAGTCAATCTTGCAGTTTCCACTTAGGCTTTCAATTAAGAGTTGCTTAACAAGCAACATGCATTTCCCATAACACCTGGTGCCACAATTTAAATCCATCTGGATTAATATTGTACCTCTACTATAGTATTGACCATAAGCTCATCGATACTACTCCTTTCTTCCGAAGGTAACACATCTTACTCGCAACTTAATTAACACATTTACTTACATAAGTAAATGCCTTTATATAAACTTCCACCGAATAGCTTCTGGATAGTCTACCAATCAAAATTGAACCAATCCTGTAAACACACCATTCGAAATTTCCTTCAAGTCGACCGATACCCAAGATTTCTTTAAATTAATTTAGAGTTCATTTGTCCCACAAAAGGAGCAACCACTCACTAAAACCCAGTCCATCCAGCCTTATATCAACCACAAGGTCCACGCAGAGTGCAAACCACCCCCATAATAAAATAACTTCGACAACCTATCTCTCAGAACACTACTTTATAACTACTTTTACTTATTTTCTCGAAATTAGAAAGGCACACACTTCCAATATAAGACTTGCTAGCACGCAAGCTTTAAACAATGTCCCGACTTACTTTACCAATTAACTTAGCTAGGGCTAGCATCAACACCTTTACCCTCTCGAAGGGTATATATAAATATACTCAACAAATTGACATGCTTTACCACCACTCTATTCCTTTACATCACTCGAACAACTCCTTACTTTCGTCAGAATCACATATTCCACATGCCATTTCCTCCTCACACTAATCTGAATTACTGGTGTCGAACCAATACCATTCATCAAATATTCAATGCAATCCATTACCAAAATCACACATCCACTATTGCGAGACTAGGTCTAGCTAAATGATCTCATCAAAATTTCCATTCATGATATTTAACTATGCCACCACACTTGGCTCTCACGAATCCATACCAATACTTCAAACCACTACACGCCTCTCGATCCTCTGAAGGAGATAAACAAACCACTGATATTCCGTTACACACAAGGAATGTTTTGCAACTTTAATCAAATTAGTATACCCACTATCAAGCCCGTTCTCCAACCGAATTTGACATCTCGCCAATGTCCCATCGGGAATAAATCACGACATACCCGAATAATTATGTGAACCCATCACCAATTACCACTCAAGTCTTTTCTTCTCAAAACAAGGATATTATAATGCCGTCAAGAACTTCTGTACCTCAAGCAATCATCATTAACACTCTTGAATACCTCTACAGTAGATACTTAAACAATGATTCACACCGACATTCAAACAATTTATCTTATTGGCCTTGCATACTCACCAAGAACGTTCTAACTGCCATTCGTATAACATCACACACTATAGTCATAAAAGACTTCATTTCCCCCGGGTAACGTTAAGTAACATCCATCTAGCTCTAGTCACGCATAATTGTGACTACACACATTGGCTACACACTTGCCAGTCCCTTGAGCTATGCAAACCGTAGAGTGACCATATTTCCACTACACTAACTAAACACACACTTCCACTCCTCGTACGCCTTAAGACCAAGTCGACTAGAAACCCCCACATTACACTATCGCCAACTGTCAGCAACACGTTTAACTAGATCAAAGAGGAAAAGCATCCTCTTGTGCGGACCGTTATAGTCCCACGTGCACCCACTTCCGCCCTTGATGGCTACTCTATTCTCATACTAAGCCACTAATCCAACTAACGACTTCCAGCCTTCATAACAATCACTTGAAGATTAACCTGAAGCCAAGAATGCCTCTTGCTCATACGACCACTCACGTTGTTGTTTATTCACAACCAATTAACTACATTACAGTCAGTTGCCAAACCTATAACTTTAGTCACATCACACCCATTAACAACTACTCACAGTCCACACCTATAATGATGCATGACCTCATTACCTCATAACCCAACTGCAAGTCTACTTTAACATTCTATGAACACTTCGGTTGATAATCCTCTTTCACTCCCTTATAGGTAGTATTTCTCAAAAATAACGTACCATTACTTTTTAGCACGTTTTGGCTTAAGATATTTCGAATATCAACATTCATTGCCAACCACCTCATCAACAACACTGAGACAAGAATTTAAATTCCTACCACAGGAATCAATACTTACTTTACCTCCTTGTATTACTATTATACACCGACCATTCACATACTAGCATGCCACGATCAAGAATCAACCTCAAATGGCCAAAATGCTATTCCGACAACCTCTCCTTCCCTTTTCTCTTATCATCCTTCTAAAGGAAAAGCTAAACCCAATAGCCCTACGAGTTCATAGCATCGAGCATGCCGACACACCCACACGCACGCTTGCTCGCTCACACGTGACCAAAGATATAACTCAGATCTATCAACCCAAATCGATGCCAATAATAATTATGATGCTTGTAATGAACCCGTCCCTTCATTTGGATTATTAACGATCCCACACTTTTACTACACCGAAGTATCAAAAATTTCTTGTTCCCACCATTGCCATATTACAACATTTCGAGTACGTTGATGATAAACTCAACACGCTCACACCCCCTCATAAACCCCCTTTGAAACATAAACAACGTGATACATAAAACTCGCCTTAGAAACGAGGGCAACTCACACTATCCACTTTGCAACTTGGCAACAACCTCGCATTCAATTGCAATCAAGATCGAAGAACAATTCTTCTATTTTCTCTTAACAAATTCTCCAAACATATTTTCTCAATATTCAAGATTTCTCGGACTATACCATGTCCACTCTCATCACTAACTAACAGTACTCGATTTCAACAACTTCGACTTTTTTAGAACATCTGTTGATCCCTTCATTCATTCCACCATTTGACTTCATTTCCCGCATAACAACTCTATCCTTTCAACAATCTTGTCCCATACATCGATGAGTATGAGTATGGGATCCAATAATCTCATCTGCTTCCTTACGGAAGCTTTCAAAATCCAAACACACTTGTCTATTCCATAACGTCTGACTGATGTGATCAAACCTACATTTGTGAACTTGCCCACTATTCGAAGTACACACTTAGACAATGTATTTCCTCGCTCAATTCTCAAGAATTCCATCTTGATGAATCACCAATACTCTCGGACTAAACTTCATCTTGAAGTTCCAAACAACTTCTCACTTTGCATCCTTGTATAAGACACCAAAACTCCCAACTAATCTTTGCACACTAGTCTTTACTCAGACTACCACATCCAATGGTTCCCTTAACAATAGCAATCAAGCACACTCATATACTAGAAAAATCAAAATTTTCCCTTTGGCTAAATGTGATTTTGAATTTACCTTACACGTTAGTCCTTTCTACCCTATCATTACTCTCACCGGTTAAACCACACTCTACCCCTTCTACTTAAATCTCAGTCCCCCTTTCACTCCTCAGTAAAGTCTAGATACTCCTCGAACACCTAAATATCTTAAACTATGAGCTCCAATACCACTTGTAACAACCACGATTCTAAAATAACGGTAAACCATGACATTGATCTAAAGTAGCAATTATATAACCAATTGGTCCCAAAGTATAAACATAATCTCACAAGATTGCAGCAGAAATAAACAACTACTAAGATTATTACATTTCAACTATTAAACTAGGCAGCTAACTAAACAAGTAGCACCTCACTTCTATCCTTCCCTAGCTCACAACTTCCCTTTCCCTTTACCTGTGCTTTCTGTCATATGCCTACCTGAAAATGGTTTTCAGTTTATAAAAGAGAGAGGGTTAGACCAAAAGGTCTAGTGGATTCCCCCAAAATCAACATTTAATATGCATGACAGTTATAAGAGAAAACGGTTAGTCATGAATATCAACTCACACCTTTCAAAAAAAACACTTTACACGTACCTGTTGCAACAGTACACACACCTTCGTCACACACACCGTGACCTTAAATGGGCACACACCGCCCAAAAGTGGGGCACATGTCACCCAATTTGAATGATTTAAAACATTCATTTATAATGTTTAGCACACGAAAGGGAACTCACCTGAATTGCCAAGCACTTAGCTCACTTTCCAACCACAATCACACCAACAACACCTGATTGAGATCAATTAACTACGAGTTAATGACCCAATTATACTTCCATACGTGCTACCTATTAACCCCCTAGGCTAGGACACCACTAAACGCCCTTAAAAGACTTCCCATCGAAAATCAAAAATCGGCAAAACAGTGAGTTGTGCGACTTTCCGCACGGCCTGAAGTTGCGAGACAAGTCGCGGGAACTCACTGTGGTTCCTGCACTTTCCTGCTCGAACAACAAATCCCCAAAACACCATTTCTAATGATTTCCAGCCCAAAACTAATATTAAAATTACCCCAAACACATACCAAAACCATTCCCAACAGCAAATAACCCATCCAATCCAATCCATCCATTGATTTCATGGCATTTCATCTCTATAGATGAACTCAAGGTCATCCACGGTGGTTTCCATTGATTTCAATCCCTTAGACTGAAATATGAATCCCAATACTTGAAGAACACTTCAATACCCAATCTAATAACCCAACAAATACTGATTTGAGGGTTTAATCAAACATACCACCAACTAAACCATTAAACCCCATGGTTTTACGTCTCCCAAAAGACCCAACTAAGCAAGAAGATGAAGAGGAAGAACTTTCATACCTGAAATTGATTGTCACACCTTGATTCTCCAAGATTTCTTCTCTTCTTCTTCACCAAAATCGCACACACTAGGTGCACAAACAAGCTACCAGTCGTTTTCACTCAAATGAGAGGGTTTCCAAACCCTTATTAATCATCTTTTCCATATTTACCACTTCAGCCCCTGTTGTTTAGGAAATTAGACACCATCCACCTTATTTGCACAATTCTCTACAAAATAACATTTCGGGTTATTACAATGTAGGGGTCAGTTATGTACAAGAAAACTTGATCTTAGGATTTGGAATATTAAGAAAAATCCATGTAGGGACCAATGTTGGATTAGGCTATAGATGATGGGTCGATATTAGATAAATAGAAACCTTATACCTCCTTTTGCCAACTATTTAAACCATTATTTTTCAGCAAAAAACACTCATTTTAGTCTTAGTTAGAACTTGACACCTCTCTCTCTCTCTCTCTCTCACTCTCTAACAATGAACGACCTCTTGTTTCTATTCTACTCATGAAACAAGGAAGAATATGAATCTTCGAAAGATTGGTGAATAAACTTTGAAGAATTGCTAGTTGTAGAAATGAATCCAAGGTGTGTTCTCTAAATTGACGATTTATGTCAAACTTAGAAAGGTTCATGTTAGGGTTCATAAAGTTTTGATTAGTATGCTAAACGATTGTTAAATGATGTTATTTCTATGTTATTGTTGGTTAAAGAAGTGGGAAATTAAGTTTCAATCATTTATTTCTTATTTGGGAAAGTTAGATACTTGATTCATTATGGTTTTAGTAACAAACTTATGTTAAAGGGACTGTTTTGAGTTGTGCATAAAAGTCATAATAGTTGCAGGTTGCTTAAAAACTCATATAAAATCACTTGTTGATCTCATTGAGGTGTGCGATATACCATTAGAAATGTTACCGTGTCTACTAAAACTTTCTAGTTTATATACATACCTGATTTTAGCTCCGCAAGTTTGAAAACAATGAGTTTCTATAGCTTGTTCTGGGTAAAAATGGGATTTGCACACTTTTGTAGAAAATTCTTATAAAATCGGTTTTTACTCCAAATGGGATGAATCCAAAACGATTGGGACCCTAAAGAATATGCCTACAACTTTTAGATATTAGCACCTAAATATACCTCTAATTATGATAAATATGAGCTGGTACAAAACTTTTAGGTGTAGAGGATTATCTTGCATTACTTGTTTGTACTTTGTGCTTTAAGGATTTGTATTGTATGTAATCCAATCCCAATCATGTCTAAACTTATTCAGGACCAATATTACGATAACAAAGGTATAGGAGTTATGTGCATTTGTAAAAATCTAAGGTGACTTGGAGTGATGTGACTTAAGTTTTTAAAATCTAGAACACATAACTTTATACCGATTACCATCTAAGGTGCGAAAATCCAATTCTTCTAACTTTCCTTAATCTCTAGTCTATTATTGAGGTAATATCACATCTTAATTGTCATCTACACATCTATCACTCATTCTGGTTATAATCCTTCATTTTCCAATTTGTGAAATCATATTGGAACATTGTGAGTTTGATAACTCCTCTAATTGTTCGTGATCAATATGTCTATGATCATGCCAACTATTTGAAATTATTATCATAATTTTATCTTTGATGTATTCATTGTTCGTGACTTAAGTCTGAATTGACCCATGTTGGGTCACCGATGATTTGGTGATGAACCTTCTCTATTTATGTTGTTGATCTTTTATAGGTTCTTTTGAATGTCTGAAATATACTTCAAGTATTGGAAAATCAAAGACTATCCAACCAAGGGTTGTACATCAAAATGTGGAATTTTTGATATACCAACCAACATCAAAATTCAGACCACTTGCCGAATTCAAAAAAGTGTAGTCTTCGAAAATTGAAGTTGCTGACTCTAAGGGTGAGAAGCAGTTGCCGATCCAAGCTGGTGTACACTTGCCGATCCTAAGTTTGAAATGGAGTTGCCGATCCAAGCATTATGTACACTTACCGATTCCAACCTTAGAGTGCACTAACCGATGTGATACATAATCACTTAGCAATTTTCAAAGACAAGTTCTTGAGTCACAATAAATGCAAAACTTGTGCAGCAAGAACGTGGACAACAAACCTTAAATTCGAACATTCTCTTTTACTCTCATAAAAGGGATGTTTGTCTTTAGCTAAAAGGTTTGATGGGACTTCACAGAGCACAAAGAAAAGGAGATAAAGTTATCTGGCATTGCGTGCTACAAAGAATGGTTCACCCATTAACCTAGTACAAAAGGAGTGGCATCTCCTTTTGTCCATCAGATATACTACCAGCTAATGAAACCTTGACAGGTGTCTCCATGCATCCCATGAATGGGCACTATAAAAGGAGATGAAGCCCTGCCCATAAATCTCACGCTTTCAACAAATCCTCTGAGTGATCTTTTGTTTGATTTCGGCATCCTGAGTGTTTTAATAGTTTCATTTTAGCTTTCTTAGTGTATAAGTTAATTACTGTTATTATGTGTTTCATGTGTTAAGTTTGTTAGAGTAGAGAGTTATCTATTCTTTTACGCAACAAACTTCTGTGTGTAAATTTTTAATATTTATATTAAAAAATTTAAAAGAGTAAAAATTGTGTGTTTGTATTCAACCCCCCCCCCCTTCCTTCTACAAACCTTACTTACGTAGCAGTTGGTATCAGAGCAGTTGGTTTAATCTAATAAACTAGATCTGTGATGGCTACTACTCCTCCAAATGTTGATGGTGCTCTGCAAACTCCTTTCAGTGGTACATATGATTTAGGCTCTTTAGCCAAACCTCCAAGATTCAACCCAAGTAACTTTGGGTTATGGAAATATCGTATGATACTATTCTTGGAAGGAATCGACTGCTACTATTCTGAGTGAGGGACCTATTGTTCCTAATATCTGGGCTCGCTTTGGCCCACAAAAAGACGTTGAAGGAAAAGATATAGAGTCAGATGATAAAGGAGTGATAAAACTGGCAGATACATTATTAAACCTTCAAATAAATATAATGAGGATGATAAACGCCTAGTTGCTCTAGACACTAAAATCAAATCTGCTCTTGTTGTATCTCTTCCTGATGAAGTGTACCATTCTCTTCTAAATCTTTCTACTGCTAAAGAAATGTGGGATACTCTGAGTGTTCTATATGAAGGGACAAAAGAAGTGAGAAAATCTAACAAAATTTGTCTTGTGAGAAAATATGAACTCTTCTCTCATGAGAAAGGATAATCTCTTCCTGCTTACTTCAATTGTTTTAACTGTCTTCTTAATGATCTCAAAGTTCTAGGCGAAGTATATGACAATGAGGAAGTTTTATGCAAGTTTATGGACTGCCTTCCAGACTTATGGGAAACCATATGCACTTGCATTAAACAGACCAAGGATCTTGAGCAAATGCCTTTAACTGCTTTGTATGGGACTCTTATGAACTATGAGCAAACTAAAAATCAAAGAAAATCCCTCATTAAAGACATTAACACCTCTTCTATTGCTTTAGTATGTGAGTCTAAGTCTTCCTCATGTGTTCCTAGAATCACCTATCCTTCCTTAGAATCTGAAAATGAAATTAAGGAAGATTCATCTCATTTGTCAGAAGTTTACTATAGTGCTGCTGATGATAAGGGTGAAGAATCTGCCATTGACATACTGTCTGATAGTATGGCAATGATTGCAGGGAACCTTAAAAATAAAAGATTCTCTTCTAACCGTTCTAAGTTTCAAAGAAAACCCTTTTCTCAAAAACCTCTCTCCGATAAAGCAAATGAGGAATGCTTTAATTGTGGAAAGAAAGGTCACTTTGCCTCTGAGTGTAGGTCTAAACTTTTCTCAAAACACAAGTCTTCTTCTTCTGGCCATGACTTCTCTAAATCGGCTACTAGAAAGCCTGAAGAGAGAAGTAGTCGATCTTTTAAAGGAAGTCTTGAACCTTCTCAATCAAAAGAAATCTCAAGGTGTAAAAAGAATAAAGCCAAGTATAGGAGAGAAAAAGAGAAAAAGAGAAAAAGAGAAAAATCAAAGTAAAGAAAAAACTTTGGTTGCTGATGCCCATTGTTGGGAAGATGAGCAAACATCAGAGAGTGAGAGTGAGTATGTGACAAAATGTCTCATGGCCAAGATTGATGAACTTGAAGAAATGGAGAGATCACTCCACATTACTGCTCTTGTCTCTACTGAGGGATCAACTTCGGGAACCAAACCTCAGGTACATCCTTTAACTTTTCTGTCTGATGATCAAAAGATTGATGCCTTTGATTCTTTAACCGTTGACTTTTGTAACTTAAAGGAAAAAAAGAAAAAGGTTGAGTTGCACATAAAATCCTTAAATGATCAACTTCTCTTTTGCTTCTCAAAACTTAAAGACTTTGATAAAATGAAAGCTAATCTAAAAAATCTAAGGTACTTAAATGATAGTCTTTTTGAAGAGAAAACCAAGATTTCTAATACTTTTGAAAAGGAACAAGAGGTTCTTTCAAAATGGACTAAATCTTCCAAAAATCTTAACAAGATTCTTCAAGATCAAATCTCTTGCAATGATAAGTCTGGACTTAGATATGGAATAGATGATCCTCAAACTTTTGACCCCCAACTTCCATCATCTGAATGTCAAGGCTTTCCGGCTGGCTTTTTCTCCGATGACGATGATGATCTCTTAGATTACTTATCTGAGGATTCTACTTCTGTTCATTCTATAGACTTGTTAGATATGCTCAAAGTAGAGTCTAATGCCAAAAAGTTTGGAGTTTTTGTAAAGGCCAAATGATCCTCTCCTGAACCTTTAAAAATTTCAACTCTTCCAAGCTCGTCCTCTTCTTCTCCCAAACCAATTCAAAGACTTCTAAATTCTCTTAAGTCTTCATGAGTCAAGATACTCTCATGAGTCACCGACTCTTCCTGAGTATCCTGTACTAAAAAGATTTCCTACCTTTCAAAAGAAAAATGTTCCCAAAATAAATTTCTCATCCAAAAGGAAATCTCAAATAGTCACCGATTTCATTCCTCGCTCGGTGAACTTGAAGAAATTTAAAAATCCTGGTAAAGGTATTCTTGGACCTAGACCAGGAGTCGGTCACCCCTCCTCGTCTCAGTCACCGACTTTCTCTCAAAGCTTTGATAGTATGGATTTCAAAAGGGCTTTTACCATCAAGAAATGCTACAACTGTGGCAATACTCTTCATCTTGCGAAAAACTGCCCAAAAGACAATGATCTTCGTAGAAACAATAAAATGCCTTCTAATCCCAAAGGACCCACTTCAAAATGGGTACCAAGAGTCTAAATTTGTTTGTGGGTGCAGGTACCAAACAAAGATCATATATGGTACATGGATAGCGGTTGTTCAAGGCACATGACTGGAAACAAATCTCTTTTATCAAACTTCTCAAAAGAAGAAGGACCCATTGTCTCCTTTGGAGGAAATGGAAAAGGTGTTACAAAAGGTTATGGTACCATATCAAATGGAACCATCACTTTCTCAAAAGTGGCTCATGTTGAGGGACTAATGTACAACTTACTGAGCATCAGCCAAATCTGTGATTTGGGATATAAAGTCATGTTTCAACTGTGTGTTTGCTTGGTCTTTGATGTGCAAAATAAAGTTGTACTAGCAGGTATCCGAATGAACGATGTATACATCATCAACATGAAAGAAAGTGCTATTGGTGAAGATATGTGTCTTCTCTCTCAAAAATTAGCTAAACAAAGTTGTCTATAGCATAAAAGGTTTTCATATCTAAATTTCAAAACCTTGAATAGACTTTCCAGCAAAGATCTAGTTGTTGGTATGCCAAAAATATCTTTTGAGAAAGGAAAGCTATGTGGTGCATGTGAAAAAGGAAAGCTTACCAAAACCTCTTTTAAAACAAAGCAATGCTCATCTATCTCTCAGCCTTTTCAAATGCTTCATATGGATCTGTGTGGACCAGTAAGCACTCCCAGTCTAGGTGATAAAAATTATATGCTAGTAATTGTTGATAAATACTCTAGATATACATGGGTTTTCTTTCTAAAACATAAGAGTGATGCCGCTGAAGAAATCATTCGATTTGTCAGGAAGATTGAAAATCTAAATGGTCAACTTGTGAAGTCTATCAAGAGTGATAATGGCACTGAATTCAAGAATGCCATTTTGGAAGAATTCTTTGACATCAAACGAATCTCTCAGAACTTCTCTGCCGTACGCACTCCTCAGCAAAATGGTATTGTTGAAAGAAAGAATCGGACGCTGTGTGAAGCTGCAAGATCAATGCTGAGTGAATCCAAGTTACCAACCTAATTTTGGGCTAAAGTAATTAATACTGCATGTTTTACTCAAAATAGGTCTATTATTGTCAAAAGGCACAACAAACTGCCTATGAAGTGCTTCATGGTCGGAAATCTGCAGTTGGCTGTGCATGTCATATGCTGAATGATAGGGAACAACTTGGAAAATTTGATCCAAAGTCTGATGATGGAACATTCATGGGTTATTCTCTCTTCTCTAGAGCTTTCTGAATCTATAATCTCAGAAGAAAATGCATTGATGAATCTATGCATGTAAAGTTTGATGATTTTGAAACATCTTCATTATCTTGCAATGAAGAAGAACTCAATCAATGGATAAACTCATGTGTTAGGGAAATTCCATCTCATTCTACTCAACAACCTTCTCAACCAAGTCAAGAAGATAACAACCCTTCTCAGGCTCCAAATAATACTACCATATCTCCTGAACCCATTCTTTCTTCTCCATCTCCTGAAATTGACTTTTCAGGAGAACACTCTCATCTAAACACCATACATTCCACTAACCTACCCTCACCATCTCAAATTCCAACTTCATCTTCTTCTATATCTCCTCCCTTGCCTCCTGCATTAAAATGGACAATGGATCACCCAATAGATCAAATCATCGGTGATCCTCAAGTTGGTGTAAAAACAATAAGAGGCATCAGCAATCTGTGCTTGTATGTCAACTTTGTTTCCATTATTGAGCCTAAAAAAATAAATGAAGCCCTAGCTGATCCTAGCTGGGTAATTGCCATGCAAGAAGAACTCTCAGAGTTTGAGAGATATTAAGTCTGGGAGTTAGTTCCTCGTCCATCTCACAAAACCATTATTGGAACTAAATGGGTGTTCAGAAATAAGATGGATGAAGAAGGAACTGTCATACGAAATAAAGCAAGGCTAGTTGCTCAAGGATATCGGCAAGAGGAAGGAATGGACTATGATGAAACTTTTGCTCCTGTTGCCATATTGGAAGCTATCCGAATCTTTCTTGCCCATGCAGCTTATAAGGATTTTCGGTTATTCCAAAAGGATGTCAAAAGTGCCTTTCTAAATGGTGAGCTAGCTGAAGAAGTCTATGTAAAGCAACTACCTGTGGGTTTGAAGATCCAGTCCATCCATATCATGTGTATCGGTTAGATAAAGCTTTGTATTTACTGAAGCAAGCTCCCCGTGCCTGGTATGATACTCTTTCAGATTATCTTCTGAAAAATGAGTATGTCCGAGGAGAAGTTGACAACACTCTCTTCTTCAAGAAATCAAAAGGTAATATCATTCTTGTACAAATCTATGTGGATGATATTATTTTTGGAGCCACCGATAAATCTGTGTGTGACGAGTTTAGCTCTCTCATGCAAAAGAAGTATGAAATGAGCATGATGGGAGAGCTAACATTCTTTCTTGGTTTGAAAGTAAAACAATCTCCAGAAGGCATTTTCATTAACCAAAGTAAATACATTAAAGACCTTCTGAAAAGTTTCAACTTGATACTTGCTCTACCATGAAAACCCCTATGGCTCCTCCTCTTAGACTTTATTCTGATCCTGATGTTGTGTCTGTCAATATCACAAGTTATAAAGGCATGATAGGATCTCTTCTTTATCTTACTGCAAGTAGACTCGATATAATGTTTGCTACTTGTCTGTGTGCTCGATATCAAGCAAATTCTAAGGAATCACTTCTAGCTACTGCAAAAAGGATTTTTCGGTATCTGAAAGGTACCATAAATCTGGGTCTTTGGTATCCCAAAGACTAAGGTTTTGAACTCATCGGGTACTCTGATTCTGATTTTGCAGGTTCAAAAATAGACAGAAAGAGTACTACAGGAAGTTGTCAACTTCTTGGTGGAAAGCTTGTGAGTTGGTCAAGTAAGAAGCAACATTCGGTGTCTACATCTACCGCTGAAGCAGAATATGTGTCTGTAAAGGTGATGTGGAACTACACTTTATTCCCACTGATTATCAATTACCTGATCTATTCACAAAGCCTGTTGATGAAGCAAGGTTCAAGTTTCTAATCGGTGAACTAGGTATGATAAATATCGATTAATATATATATATAGGGTCCGTATCCGTCGCAAACTCCTTCATTTGTGCACACTTTACAAACTTTTATCAACCAATCAGAATTCAGCATTAAATTCTTTTTAAAATTAATAATTTAGCAATTAATAAGGGTATATGGGTAATTTAATAACAGTTATTATCATTAAACATAAAAATAAATTAAAAAAACTAATTGATATATCATGCAATCACGAGATTTTAGGAAACGATAATATCTGCCAAATCAGTTTCAAACAATCCATTGATAACCAAAATTGTGAAGAAAATACAATAATCTGCAAATTAAAGAATTCGGGAAAAAGAACCGGTATAGTGAAAAGCATGAAGAACATGAACCATAAATCTGAATGTTAAATCTGAATCTAACACAAAGTGTTCATGAACCACACTGTGCAGTTTCATGATGCAGTAAGAGAATTGAAGAAAGATTGTTTACAGGAAAAGGGGAAAAGAATTGCAAATGAACACTTTGTGCATCTTCTTGAACCCTTTATTCATCTTTTTCAACACTTTATTTAGCGTCATGAACATCTACTTTTTCTTCATCTGGATAATTAAACAATTTGCTTCATGAACCCTTTATTCTGCTTCCTGAACACTTTATCGGATCTTCGTGAACATCTTATTTTGCTTCTTGAACACGTTATTCTGCTTCTTGAACACTTTATCGTCTTCAGCCCAGGAACCTGTTGTCCGGAAGAGTCGCTGCACACAGATTTTTATTCGGGATGTCCATGGGCAAGCGAGGTCGATAAAGAGGTTAGATCGTATATACGGGTGGTAAAAAAGGTGGATGTCATCAAAGATTTGGTAGCAAACTGCAATTGTTTTTAACTTGGAAGCAAATTGGAACCAAATTGAAGGTTGCTGTTTGCTTCTTTGTGGTTTGCTTCTTGCAAACTTGATGAAACTTCCTGCCTTTTTTCCTTGGTTATATCCTCATGGGTGGTTGTCTCTAATTCTTCATGAGGTTGTTTCAATGATTGTACAACATGTATACTGACTTTTGTGGTAATAAAATGGTTCTTTGGCTGTTTAAAAAAAAAGAATCGTCTTCATCCAACATGACAGGGTTTTCTGCAATGTTCATTAATTAGCCCAGAAACTGATTTCTTCATTCGATTTCTTTGACAACTGGTTAAACGAACCCTAATTACACTATCAAACAATATAGATACGTCAATTAACAAAAAAGATTTAAACTTGATTTTGTTCAAGAGTTGAAGACAATCAGTTTCTAAAAATCATTGCTTTATTCACGGTAACTGTTTAGAAAGATATGGATTCCATTTATGATTAATAATTTAATTCTAAAATACAAATATAATAATCGAATTACAAAACAGGGTAAAAGACGTTCATACCCTCCAGGCAATTAACCTCCCTAATAATAAATCATAAAAGTGATCTGAATTACATATAATGCCACCGCCTAACTCTAACCGTTGATCTATCAAATGAAGGGTCTAGATGGGTTTGCAAAGTATGCACAAATTGAAGAGTTTGCAACGGATACGTGTCCTATATATATATAAAAATAAAAATATATATATATATATATATATATAAAATAATAAATAAATAAATAAATAAATTTATATATAAATATAATATAAATATATATATAGTCGGTGAGTATATACACCCACTCACCAACGTTCCCTCTCCTTAATCACTCACCGAAATTGTTCATTAACCACTCACCAACATTGTTCAAAAACCACTCACCGATGTTATTCAAAAACCCCTCACCGACATCTCTCTAAACCCTAGACTACCCGACATTGTTCAAAAACCACTCACCGACGTTCCCTCTTCTTAAGCACTCACCGACGTCATCCTAAACCACACTCACCGACGTCGCACCCTACTCTCCATTCACCGACGTCTTCAAACTCATCGACGTACCTCTAAACCCCTTCATATTTCTTATCTATTAAAAGATAACTCTTAGGTTACCACTCTTGGTGACTAAGTATTCAACGCTATCTATCCACATTTACATCAGCAACGTCATTAATGTCAGAACATGCGCCGAATTAAACCTGAAAACCCTTAGAATTCTGACCTTTCAATCACTTCTTCCATCATTGTTTTTGAAAATCGAAATTCCCTCCTCATATATATATAACCGTTCCCCCCTTTTCTTCTCCTTCTTTATCATCTCCACCATCCCCGTTCTCTCTCTCTTTCTCGATTACAAACCTGCAACACTCAAGTTCATCCATGGCTTCCACTAACACTCCTTCGAAATCGCCTAAAACCTCTGAAGAACAAACACTCACCCTTGAATCTCTTACCTTTTCTTCATGCAACCACTTTGCTCGCATTGGTATCGATGAAGCTCATCCGGAGTATAATGAGATTTGTTGGTTTCTTCAGAGATGTCCTCTCAAGTATGCTCTCACTGCTAAACCTAAGATGAGCAATTTTCTGTTGGGAAACTTCTGGCTAACTTGCTCATATGATGCTTCATCCGATCAAATATGCGTTTCTGTTCTTAGTGATGACTAACCGGATGTCATCTTTGATGCTGAAGATGTTCGTACCGTTCTTCACCTTCCTTCATATGACACATATGAAGCATCCCTCTTAGGAATGAACACCAACAGGTTGTGACTGCTCTGAATTATCTTGAAGACAAAAGGGGTCCAAAATCCAAGGGTCCAGATACCTTGGTAAGGAAAAACATGGGTAACATCTGGAACTTCTTCTTTTCTCATCTCATCCTATGTTTGAGTAAGAAGACAGGTGGTCCGGATCAAGCCCCATCACAAGTCACCGAGTTGGCCCATGCTTTAATCTTCCAAAGAAAAATCGATTTTGCAGCTTACTTCTTCAATGAGATGATCTCCTCATTCTCTCTCCTTCGGCGACCTCAGGTACCATTTCAACGTCCCTTATCTCTTATCATAAATGTCAAGCTTGCCGATAAGATTGAAAAGCTGGATGATATTGCATATGATCTTCCCCTTCACCAAGTCGGCAAGCAACTTATGTCAAAGGGACCATTGGCCTCCGACAACCCACTTAGACAGGGTATGATTGAGTTTTCCAAAAATGCAACTTTAGCTTGGGGTGAGAATGAACCCAGGATTCGGGGACACTCAGTCACCGAATCCACCACCTCTGCCACTTCTCAACCACGAGCGATGTGCCCAAATCTCGCAAGAGATCCAAGGCGTCAGGCACATCTACCTCCGCACCCACTGATGCCACGAAGCCAAAAGAGCCTTTGGTTTCTACCCAGGCACCGAAAACTTCCCAAAAGCAGAGACACTCGAAAATCCCCACTAGGACTTCATCAAAGAAGTCTTAGGGAAACAAAAGGGTCAAAACACAAAAACCACACACCGACTCCCAAAAGTCGGTGAGTGTTGAAAATATCCTCACTAGACCCAAGGATCATTCTGTAACCCATCCTACCTCCTCCATGCCCTCCCAAAAGGACATGGTTGTAAAAAGGGATACCCAAATTATGCCTTCATCAACTTATTCCTTAGATGATGAAGATGACTTGGAGTCTCCCATCCAAGGCGCATCTACACCACCTCCGGAGATCTCACAACTCCTTTTCCCATCTCTAAATGAAGGTGCATCACAACAAGATGCACTTGATGAAGCAACCCACTTTACCGACTTCCTTTTCTCCGATACTACTATACCTTGGATGCGTACGTCTCCCTTGCATATTTATAGGGAAGTTGAGGAACCCATAATTGAGGAATCCCCTCACAGACAGTCTTCTCATCGTGTCTCCCCCACAGTAACTCACTCTCTTGAGTCCCTGAGGTCTCTCCTCAAAAACACAACTCACATCACGGACTCCCCAAAATCCCCCCAAAATCCCCCCAAATAAAACTACAGGTTTGGTGGACTATTCTTCTTCAAGTGACGATAATGATCAACAGCCACCAAAGCCTCAACCTTCCGATCCTATGACATCTCCTTTCAACTCTTTCTCAAGTGGAACACTTCATTGGGTGGAACTCTTGGAAGAACATGCAAACAAAGAGATGGAAAGAATGACTACGTTTGTTAATGCAACGAGCAATCTGTCTACACTTCTAACATCCAGTATTCCTTCTATAATAAAAGATCAAGAAGCAATTGTGGAGTCACTTGCTTCTTTACACTCAAAGGTTGAAAAGGTACCGACTTCTCTTCCCACCTTTGAAATCGATGCAGGTGACGCCTTTTTCAAGGATGAAGATAGATTCATGGTTCAACGAATTGAACGAAAGCTTGAAAATTTGGGCTCTGATGTTGACAAGATCAAAAGATTTCTCTCTTCAGTTGGTTTCAACGGCTCAACCACCGAGGGGGAGAAAAACACAAAGGCAGCAGCAAAGGAGGTCCCCGATGTACCACCACCTGTGGTCATCGAGGTGCCATCTCAGGTAGTCACCAAGGTGACAACACCCTTGGTTACTGATGCCAAGGTTTCTGATGAACAGCAACAGCAACCACCAGTCACCGATGTGGTCACCGAGGCTTCAGTCTCCGACGTACGGGTCACTGAAACAATTGCCAATGAACCTCTAGTACCGGGTAACACTGGGTTATCTAGAGGTGAGGCTAATATAGAAACTGGAGCACAAATTCAGGGGAAGAAATTCAGTGCCCGACCCCTTGAAGAATCTGAAGAGGAAAAGAAAACGAAAGCCAAAGCTGAAGGAAAGAAACCACTCTCTTATGCTCAACAGTTAGCCCAACTTCATGAAAAGAAAAAGAAAAGAGATAGAGGTCCTAAAGCTGATACTCTCAGATTGCAACTAGCTTCCACAGCTTTCACACTTACCGATCCTCTTGGGGTCATACTCACCGAAGCTGAAAGAGAAGAAGCAATAAGGGCTCAACTTGAGTATGATCAGACTAATGTAATTAAGTTTGCTCAAGATGAGGCTACCCGAGCCAAAGTCGCCGATCCTCTTCAAGCTCAGAAAGATGAGCTTGAAAGTTTAAATAAGAAGTCTGAAACCGTAGCAGAAGCAAAAAAGACCAAGGAAGTAGATTGGTTCAAGAGAACACTTAAAAATCGGAAAGATGATTCAAAGATCATTGGTGCTTCTATTCATCCTCCAACCGTGAAATCTCCTAAGTTACTTATCACTATTAAAAGAGCTGATTCTTTTAATAAAACTTATGAGATTTAATGGTTGGAAGTTATTGGGATCACAGAATGGTTGGAGATCGGCAACCATATTTCAAAGAGTAGGAGCAAATACAAAGAAACTGTGCTCAACACTCTCCGAAAATTCTTCATCAACATGGTCAAAATACAGAATGAGCATAACATAGCGGTTACAACCAATAAGGCCAACAACTATATCTGGTTAAGCAAGGTCTTACAGGAGAAATCATTACAGCTCCAAGGAACAAGAAAAAGGGGCACTTGGCCACGCTTCATGAAAAAGGGATCAAGATCGATGCTTCAGGCATAAATCTCTCCATTCCGACTCCATTTGCTTACCCTGAGCAAACTATGCTCTCTGAACCTGAACTTGGAGTATTCTTTGAAGATACCTTTGGAAACATAGGATTCTTTAGAACCTCCGACATTCCAAGGGCTCACACTACCTTTCTAACAGCCATTTTGGGTGCTTCCTGTAGATGACAAAGGGATGTGCAGACTTATCCTCGATGAACTGAAAAAGAGAGAACCCGCCGATCCTTAGTCACTCATTCTCAGTATGAACTTTCTTAATCAAGTACTCTGTGTGATGTACTATCTTGTGTGATGATTAATAAAAGTTCATATTATCTTTCATTCTATACTTGTTCATACTTTAAATTTCTGCACATACTTATACTTATACTGTACATACTCAGTTAAAAAAAAATCTAAGTGAAAAGAACCCCAAAAAAAAATAGAAAGGGTCAAAAGTATTCTAACATACAGGTATCATCTTCAAATGGGGGAGATTGTTGGGTCACCGATAATTTGGTGATGAACCTTCTCTATTTATGTTGTTGATCTTTTATAGGTTCTTTTGAATGTCTGAAATATACTTCAAGTATTAGCAAATCAAAGACAGTCCAATCGAGGGTTGTACATCAAAATGTAGAATTTTTGATATACCAACCAACATTAAAATTCAGACCACTTGCCGAATTCAAAAGAATGTAGTCTCCGAAAATTGAAGTTGTCGACTCTAAGGGTGCAAAGCAGTTGCCGATCCAAGCTGGTGTACACTTGCCGATCCTAAGTTTGAAATGGAGTTGCCGATCCAAGCATTATGTACACTTGCCGATTCCAACCGTAGAGTGCACTAACCGATGTGATACATAATCACTTAGCAACTTTCAAAGACAAGTTCTTGACTCACAATAAATGCAAAACTTGTGCAGCAAGAACGTGGACAACAAACCTTAAATTCGAACATTCTCTTTTACTCTCATAAAAGGGATGTTTGTCTTTAGCTAAAAGGTTTGATGGGACTTCACAGAGCACAAAGAAAAAAAGATAAAGTTATCTGGCATTGAGTGCTACAAAGAATGGTTTACCCATTAACCTAGTACAAAGGGAGTGGCATCTCCTTTTGTCCATCAGATATACTACCAGCTAATGAAACCTTGACAGGTGTCTCCATGCATCCCATGAATAGGCACTATAAAAGGAGATGAAGCCCTGCCCATAAATCTCACGCTTTCAACAAATCCTCTGAGTGATCTTTTGTTTGATTCCGGCATCCTGAGTATTTTAATAGTTTCATTTTAGCTTTCATAGTGTATAAGTTAATTACTGTTATTATGTGTTTCATGTGTTAAGTTTGTTAGAGTAGAGAGTTATCTATTCTTTTCCGCAACAAAATTCTGTGTGTAAATTTTTAATATTTATATTAAAAAATTTAAAAGAATACAAATTGTGTGTTTTTATTCAACCCCCCCCCCCCCCTTCCTTCTACAAACCTTACTTATGTAGCCATTTCTAAATAGGGACTAACAACCCGCCATTGGGATTTATCCTTTTTGGTGGTGAACTATTGTCGGAATTGAACCGTTTTCGAATTTGAACCGTTTTAGAGTTCTATTTTGATGTATAGTGACTGAAACCCATATATTTATAAGATTACTATTTACACATGGATTGACATATTTTCAAATAGATTGAATGTTTTCTACTTTAAGGCACAACATCGAGGTCAACAATGTCGTATTCCTCCATGGCAGCTATAAATTGTCATGGCGTCCTTATTATTATACCCCAATGTCACATTGTTAACCGAATATATATGAAAGAAAAAGTACACGTTAAAAAGTATCACATTGTGAACCGAATACATATGAAACAAACACATCGTGAAACAAATATATGTTAATCAATACATTAAATACTATAATTATATGAAGAAAAAAAGTCATATGAAACAAATCTTAAGGTAGAAATTCTCACGGATCTCACAAAATTTTGAGTTCTCAAATGTTTAATTTACTTTTTATATTTCTCGAGTAAAGGAGTTCATGATGATTAAATGAGAAACAGGACAAGGTTTGAAAAATAAATACAACGAAAATGGATTTGGTTATATTTTTGATGTTGACGTATTGGTTGATGCAATGAAAACATTTATGTTGCCAGTCTTAAAAGTGTCATCAGGATTTTATGGTATTACTATTTTAGTATGATCGAGAAAATGGCGTAGTATGCCTAAGTAAACATGTAAGTCTATGCTTGGTTATCAAGTTTTTGTGGTTATGTAAAGTATTAACATTGGATTGTTTTGTAAAGTGTGTTATGATATAAGTTTTAGCTTGTTCTTGATGAGAAATCAAAATTGGAAAGTGAAATTTATTAAGATATCGAGAGTTATTAGATAATTATACGCTTATGTTTGGGTGAAAAAAGAGGTATCAATGGTATTTAAGGATCTTATGAAATGAAGGATTTATGTTCTTATTTTGGTGGGGTTACAATTTCGGATGAGTTTATTTTGTTTCGGTTAATCATTGATGAAAACGACAATTTCGGTTGATCAATAGTGTTTAGCATTTGTTTAAGGTTTTTGAATTAAATGTTGGAGCATTCTTAAAAGTGGCTAGATTAATTTTATTCGGAGATTAAAAAGTGCGATGCATTGAACATCATTAAGTATTGTTCGTAATAATCAGTGTGCTATATTAGTGTTATATTGGGATTGTAGATTTTGGTGGAGCCGTTTGGTTAGGTTAAATCTTGCAAGTATAAGTATGATTTTGGTGTTTGATCTTGTTTCAAGTTTGATCAGATAATGGCGAATTTAAGAAATTTGTTGGGAGAAATAAAATTTTTGTTTGTCGTGCATTTAAATCCTTGGGAAAGTATAAGAAAAGCTTTGTGCAAGTTCTAGTTAAGGTGTTTGGTAGTTTTTTTTGGGTGATTGATCTAAAGCTTGCATTTGTTAGCAAGTTTTATATTGGAAGTGGATGTTATGATTTCGAGAAGGTATAGTGAAAGTGTTGAATGTGACATCTGTCGTGAAAGGCCGAGAGAGTTAAATTAGTATCAGTGCAAATACTATTTCGGGTGATTATGATGTTCAATATTATGTTATTTGGATTAGTGTTGTGTAGGTATGAATTTTTTTGCATTGTAAGTAAATTGTCCAATCTATTGAAATCGTAAGATTGCCTGGCACTCTAGTTTTTATCAAATCGGACCGAGATCCGCGATTTACCTCTCGATTTTGGAAAAGTCTTCATCAGGCTTAAGGTACGCGATTGACTATGCGTCAACTTTTCACCCTCAAGCAGATGATCAGACTGAGCAAATTATTCAGACCCTAGAAGATATGTTACGGGCTTATGACTCGTGGTTGGGACGTCGATTTTGTATATAACAATAGTTTGCAAACCAATATCGGCATGACCCGTATAAAGCTTTATATGGCTGGAAATTTAGAACACCGATATGCTGGAATGAAGTTGGGGAACGAGTCATCGAAGGATACAAGCTTTTCCGAATTATTATTGAACAAGTCAAGATCACTAGAAAAAAAATGAAAGAGGCTCAATCTCAGCAGAAAAGTTGTGTGGACAAGCATCGAGAACTTTTAGAGTTCCAAACGGGTGATCATGTCTTGCTAAAAGTTTTACCGTTGTGGGTATTCGATTCGAGTAATCAAAGGTAAACTCAGTTTGAGATATATTGGACCCCTTGAAATACGTGAACAAGTTGGAGAGGTGGAGTATCGCCTAACCTTACCTCCTCAACTATAATACATCCACAATGTTTTCCATATCTAGTTGCTCTGTGGATATCATTATCACCCCCTTCACGTCATTGATTATCCGTTAGACAAGGTTCAAAGAGACCTCTCTTATATTGAAGAACCTGAGGCGATTATTACTCGAGAAGAGAGACAAATGCGATGAACATCGATACTGTTTGTGAAAGTGTTATTGAGAAATCATTCCGAGCGGGAAGCCATATGGGAAATAGAAGAATCTATGCGAAAGGAGTACCCATATCTTTTCGATTCATGTACGTCCAATAACCTTATCTCAATTTTGGGGACAGAATATTCTTTTTTAGGAGGGGAGGATTATAATATCCGTGTCCCGTTAAGTCGTACAAATTGTGCATAACGTGTTTCTACTATACACTTACCCGACTTGTAACTCAAACTAAATTGTGATGTACATAATATCATACAAAGGGGTTACACATGTACCAAATGAAACTAAACTTAACTTAAAATGTTAAGTTTATACCTACTAGGGCATAAAGTTGATAAACTAGACTTGAGGAGTCAAAGTGAAAAATTAGAAAATATAAATACTCCCAAATTTCATGAAAATCATTTTAACCTAACATCATCTTCATATGCGGCTTCTCTATATCTTCAAGAACCTCCATCACCAAACCTAAATCAAGTGAAGGAACTATCAAATTAGTTGAAGGTTTGGAAGATTAGAGCTCAAAAACTCAAGGTCTGTGCAGAATTGCTAATCTTTCCAAGTTCAAATTCTTATTTCGGTCAACAATCAATCATTGGGTTTAATTTCTGTTTTAGGATTGAATTTGGGAGAAGATTGAAGATAATGAAGCTTGCTTGAAGTTGAAATCACCATTGAATCAAGGTATGTTATGCTTTTGGTAGAAAACTTTGAGGTTTTAGTTAATTTAGGTCTCTCATGGTGAAACACAGAAATGATCTTAAAGAATATTTATTTAATGCTTAGAAATTCAATTGGGATGAATATAAACATTGGTGTTAGTTTCATATCAAATGGAATGGAATTCAAGTGGTTTGTTTGAAAAAATCGGAGTTGTGGCAAAGGTGAAACATAAATCAAAACCATATTAAAATCTTCGTATAAAATCATTAGTTGGTCCAAATTAGATGTGTAATATATTTTTGGAAAGCCTGAAGTGTCTACTACATTGCTTTAGTTTACACCAAAGCTGATTCTGAATCTAAATAGCAAAAAATCATAAGTTTCCTAAACTAGTCAAATGAAACTCGAGAATTGCATTCTGTTTTTTGCAACATTCATAGTAAATTGGTCGTTGATCCAAATAAGGTGATTTATATGCTATTATATTCCTAAGAGATGGTTCTATAACTTTCATTTAAATGTTAATGCTTAACTATTCTTCTAAGTATGTGTAAATCATCCAAAGTTTAGAGGTACAGAAGCAGAAATATGCTGTAACTTGAGCTGCAGTTTTTGTTTGTACTTTGAGCATATCCACCTTGTATCATATGAGGAACTTATACCAATCAAACATAAATCTATCTAGGATTAATCTATATATAAGGAGTAGAAACAATGGTCTAAGTCTTATTTCCCGACTAAATATATTTGTTATTGTATAAGTGGTAATGAGTTATTGTTTTACATAAGGTGACTTTGGGTAATGGGAATCAACATTAAAGGCATCTTAAACTCGTGGTATTATATCAATCACTGTTCATGTACGGATATCCTACCTTACAAATTCTCATTTTTCTTGTGAAATGCTATTGAGGTTTTGTTTCCTTTTGAAATATGATATACATTCTTATTTGGAACATGGATCACTTTGATTAATTGAGTTGTTAGATCGTATCAGTTATGATACTCATACTATAGACTCAATATTCGAAGCACCGATATTGAGATTCTTCCATGATGGCTAAAACTATCATGGCGTCCTCAATTATATATAGTCCTTAAAAGCGGACTTGACTAGATACCGGTCAAATAAAGGGTGTATGGATCGATCCTAGGAACCATTATTGGGGAATGTTTTTTTCCGTGGTTAAATCCACGGAGAGGATTGTTGTGTTGTGCTTTCACCCCTTTTCTTACTCATGCCTGAATGAACTCGTCATTCTTTGGGAACAACACGTCCTCGTGATGCGGTTTGGTCTTCGGATATCTTTCTTTGATTACAGGATCAAGATTCATTTATATCTATATAATGTTCTATCATTTAGATTTATAGCTATCATATCGCGGCTTGATGTACCAAAAATTTCCATTTCACGGGCCATTGGTTTGACATGAATTTCTTTTGGATTATCATCTAACATGATGGATTGCTCTTGATCTTGTTATCTCATATTCATTGTTTGCGTATTATTATCAGTTCACTGAGTATTAAGCCCAACCGAGGTTTTCTTTGTCCCTGGCAGGTTCGTGACTTAACATAGATTAGTGGGAAAAGAGTAACATTCAATAAATATCTTGAAGATGGGTTGAAGGTTATCTCAGTTACCAATTCATTAGTATTGTCGAGTAAATTATGTTTTTGATTGATGGTTTGGGTGATTGTAGATCGGTAAGATTTATATCTCCGGTTAGAATTTTGTTGGATCGGTTGGTAAACGTTTTATTTTATTTCGGTTAGATTTATTCTTTCCGTCATTGTATTTGAGGTGATTCTAGGAAGATGTTATTATCCAATCCTTTTCAAATCGTAGTTTTAGTTGGTTTCCTATCTTTGTCTTTGAGGTTATTTTCGAAACCCGGTCGTTACACCACGATATTGTCATTGAAGTCATGATCCATCAATGCTAATCAAAATACATTAAGACCAATGCATTCAAGTTCTGAATTTTTACGTAAATTTGAAAACGAGATGCTAGTATGTCATCTTCTATCAAGACCAATATAGACTTCCATTGGAGACCAATAAAGAACCCATCAAGACCGTCATGAATGTCATATTCGATCAAGACCAATCGAAATCGTTATTTGAGTCATCTTCCTTCGAGACCAATCAAGACCGACTTTAAATTATCTTTCATAGAGTCCATTATTGGAGTCTCGATGAACTACTTTATTCTAATGAAGGAAAATTATAGTATGTAAGATTAAAACTATAGTTTATTAACAATGAATATTAAAGTGAAAAATGTATATTCGTGATGAATATCATACTATTATATGAATAACTGAGAGTTCCTTGTATACACGCGAACACACATTGATATTCATGATGAATATTAGAGTGAAAATGTATATTCATGATAAATATCATATGTGATGTTTGAATAATACTGGAGAATTCTTGTATACACATGAACATAAGTGAATATTAATGATGAACAATATGTATATTATTATAGTGAAAATAGATATTATCATATTGATGTATGAATACTGAAAAATTGTTATATACATACATGAATATTACATAGACATATAAATTCATGTAAAAAACCAGTTAAAAAGTAACACCCATATTTTATTAAAATATAAATTTTGGGATTTATCAAATTATTCAGCTACCAAATTGAAAATTTCAGTTTCCGAAAGTCCAGGGCGAAAAAAACCGCATGAAAACCTTTTCAAGCCTTAAGGGTCGCAAAATGGAGGATTGCAAAACAGTCGACACACGGTCAGGGAACAATAGGATTCAGGCACAGACCATGCAGCACAACCCGTGGTCTGAGTCGCATAAGCACTATTTTTGGCACGGTGGTGGAGACGGGTGACCTGGGCTGCAACTTATGTCGCGTGAAGTCTCTAGAGGTCGTAAAAACTTGATTTTTAGGGTTTTCAACCATTTCTTCCACCACTTCACATAGTGATTTTTGCAGCAAGAAGGAAGGTTTAGCATGGAATGAAGATCCTTTGGTGGATGGTTTCAAGATCTTGATGAGGTAAGTTCTTGGGTGTTCTAAGCTCCATTTTTTAATGGATCTAAAACTTGTGTTCATATTTGGTGTATTTGATTTAGTAACCCGTTTGAAAAATGCATATTTTTGTGTTATGTGACATTTTGGATGTATAAATGGCATGATTATTTAGAAAATTCTTTGTCCCAACTTAGGGTGTGTTTTTTGAGTTAATCATACATTTGAAACATGCATTTACATAAATGTTGGTTAATTAAGTTTTATTACTTTTGATGACTTTTATGGATTAGTCAATCATCTTGTTAAGCTTTTGGTTTGTTTTTGACTCAGATCAATCTTGGGGACATTTGCCCGGTTCTTTTTATTCGATGTTGAGATTTTCAAATTATATGCAATTATGACATAGTTATACAATATATTGGACGTTTTGAGTGCGTCAGTCATTCAGTTGGTGTCGCATAATCTTAAACTATAATGCAATGGATCCATAGACATACAAGTCGGTTTCTTCTTGTAAAATGTGCACTTATCTCATTTGAATATATATATATATTGGTTTTGGTGGATATCGTCCTGTACCTATTTGACTATATACTGGTTTTTACAAGCTGATTATCTCATTTGCCTATATACTGGTTTTGGTTGATGTCATCATCTCCTATCTAACTATATACTTGTTTTGGTTGATGTTAATGTGCATACATCTACGAGCTTATTATCTCGTTTGGCTATATACTGGTTTCGGTTGAGGTTATCGTATACCTATCTGACCATATAATAGTTTTTTGGTTGATGTGAATGTGCACACATCTACGAGCTTATTATCTCATTTGGCTATATACTAGTTTCATTTGATGTCATCGTGTGTCTATCTAACTATATATTGGTTTTGGTTGATGTCAATATGCACACATTACAAGCTTATTATCTCATCTGGCTATATACTGGTTTCGGTTGATGTCATTTGTGTACCTATCTGACTATATACTGGTTTTGGTTGATGTCAATGTGCACATATCAACGAACTTATTATATCATTGGACTATATTTTGGTTTTGGTTGATATCATCGAACACCTATCGGACTGTATATTGGTTTTTGGTTGATGTTAGGGTATGCGAGTTAATCGTATAAATAACTTGATTAAAGTTTTGTTTTCTGATTTAATGATTTATAGATTTACTCTTGGTCGTGTGAGTATTGGATTTGGCTGAGTATAGTTAGATATTTCGAGTTATGAGTTTTCGTCAAGAAAATGGTAGATTCTGGGGAGATACTTCTTTTACGATAAAGACATTTAATTCAATAAACAATATTTAATAAGTAATCTTGCAATCTTACTGTTATATATTTATGATAAAAACTACTTTAACTTACTAGGCATTAAGTCTAACATTTTATTTTTTTGACATGTGCATCAAGTCCATGGGAAATAGTAGCGACACCATGATGAGATTAGTGTTAGAAAGATACAAGATAATAACTTAGCTATTCATTGACGTTTTTTGCAATTGGAGATAGTGACGGTTATTGGGTTATAGTAACACCCGACCTTACCCTCATCTTTTTCTATGGTTTGCTCTATCATTTATTGATGTCGATTTTCGATTTGATATTCGAGGTAATTCATTGGACTGAGATTGGAATAATTTTTTATACCCATTTTGCTTCTTTCCCTTTCATTTTGTCTATTTTGCTTTTAAGAGATGATAAATAGCCAAGAAGTGATTTTTATGCAAAAAGAGGTCACTACTGTGCAGTTTGCACACTAATATGCTCACAGTGGGCGTTTATAACTGGTCACAAGTACTTTTAAACACTAGTTGCTTATCCTTGAACTCATGGTTTGGCAGATTCAGCATGCTCAAAATTTAGGAAGTATGGGACAAATAGTGAAAACTATTTGTACTATATTACTTCTTTATTTTCTTGCCATACTCGAAGAAGGCTATAAAAGGAGGCTTTGGGATGCAAAGGAAAGGCACCAATTCACACCATTATCTATCTTTCTCATTTCCACCAAAGTTCATCTTTGGTGGAAGACTACTTTCAATATATATTTTCTGTAATTTACTTTTATGCATTTAATTTATGTAATTTACTCTTTCATAATTATACATTCTGCTCATAGATCTGTTCCCAGTGGACACAATGTGAATTTTAAATTAATGCAATTTCCTTTCAAGTATTTTTTTATTATGTCTTTTATTTTTAGTATGAGCTAATCACCTCCTTGGGTGTGGGTATGAATCAAACTTAAGGCTAGTTGACAACACTTGGGTGTTGCCATAATTGCTAATTCTTAAGCTTGATCACTTGACTCGAGAAATAACTCAATGCGGATAAGCCGATCACTTTGAAGTGTTAATATTAGACCTTAGACCTCGAGAGGGGCGGATTCGAAATACGGATTAAATGATGCACAAGGATTTGAGGGAGTCTTTGATAACCACATAGAGATATGGGTTTTGTATGATTTACTAAGGTTCAAACTTTAATCGAGTATTATATCAGAAAGAGATTTGGATAAAATCTTTATACTAATCGAACTTGATTTTACATATCAAACTTAGTTAAATCGGCAAGCTTATTAATCGGTAATTATGGAAACTTCATAAGGACTTTGTAAAGCACGGTTAATATTTATTCACTTTCGAGAGATTGGAAAATTTTTAAACCACTCTTGTGATTTACAAAGTATTTAACCATTTGTTTCCACAAAATGCCTTAAGGAAAATTTACTCCCATACCAATTTTTAGTTGCTTATTTGGATTTCATTGTTAAAATCATCAAACTCAAATATATTTACCTTCTCTAAGAGAAATCGTTGTATTCTCAACTTACTACTCGAAACTTTGAAGTCCAATCCCTGTGGATACGATCTTGGTACTATACCACTTTATTACTTGTAAGCGATCATAGTGTCGACGTGCACCGCCACTTTTGGGACTTTATACCCATTGTATGAACCTATACGATCTTTTGCTATCAACTGCCATCCAAGAACCAACCGATCCGATTTGGATGTTGAAATTATGGATTCGATCCAATCCAATTACAATTGGATATCCGAGTATGGTCGGTCGGTCGGTTCTAATTGGATCGGTCTGTTTAAATTGGATCGTATAACTTTCTATATACCCCTACTGTCTTACTTTTCTCTCTCGTCTCCCTTCTATCTTATCATTATTATGATAATTATTGTTTTTTCTTGTTTCTTTCTCTCTTCTATATTTTTTCGTTTTTCATTATCATATAAAAATAGTGATTAATATTGTAATATAATAATAACTATTATTATTTTAACGATGATTATATATATACGAAGAAGATGATCGCTGACATAATACATAAGCTAACTATATATTTTTATTTAAATTTATTATATATAAATAATGCAATCTTTTATTTTTGTGTATTAGCGTTTAGTTTATTATGTTACTAGTCTTTTATTTTATTTTTATTAAACTAATCATCGAAATGTAAAATAAATAATTAATTATTTATGAAAATAACTTTTAACACAAAAAAATTTATTTACTTTTTATATTCTAAATAAAAATTCACACATAAGCCTAACTCCATTCACATACCAAACCAAACTGTTTTTGAATAAAACAAAAACTTATTATTTAAAAAAAATAAAAAATAAAACCAATCCAAACTTTTCCCACAAACGGTTTCCACCAGCAAACCATATTCGAAGAATAAAATATTAATAAAACCAGATTTTTAAGATAAATGATATATATAGGTGGCAAACTCTAATCGGTTGGTTTAGATTTATTAGGATAAAACTTATCTGATTAAAAAGGTAACTTTTATAAAAAAAAATTAAAAATATAATTCATATTTTTCAATTCCCTATATATATAGAGGCCAATCTTTGTATTCATTTCAATACTCTCATCCTCTTGAAAATTTCAAAGATCTTGATTTTTTTTCAAGTTTTCCTCTATGGATCCAAACCAGCAAATATTTTGGATTAACTCTCAACATCCTGATAACTCTCAATATATCCGTGCAAATGTTCAAACCTCACAAAAATTCTTAAGAGTCGACCATCCATGGGAACTAAAGAATATATGGCTTTAATGTCAGCATGGATTTTTGTTAGCGAAGACGCTACTCGTGGCGAAAACAAAAAGAAACTTTTTTCACAAGTAAAAAAAATACTATGATCCAACTCGAGAAGAAAATCCAGAAGGAATGCGCGTAAGGAACTAAAATCAAATGAAAGTTTGTTGGACTCGACTTAACGAAAATGCAAACAAATGGATTGATGCATTCAAAGAAACATATCGTCAAAAAAGAAGTGGAATGAGTATGGAAGATGTTGAGAACGGAGCTCATGCAATTTATGAGGCGGGTGGGAAAAAGTTTTTGGACTTGCTTGTATTTAACCAAGTTATGTGTAAACATCCCAGGTGGGAAATAAAATTAGATCTACGTTCTCGTTTGGAATATGAAGTGGGTTGTGAAGATAGTGATGGAAGCACGAAAAGGTCTAATGTAACGCCCGAAAAATTCTATAAAAATCAAAACGTTGGAATGGACTTATTTTATGGGTTGAATATTTTATTCGGGATTAAATCTAGTTTAGATAGATGAAATGGATATCCCAAAGTTAGTTTTATAGGTTACTTGGTTATTGTATTACGAGGTTTGAAGGTATGCAACTAAACTCAAAGTTAAAGAGGTTTCTAGGCGAGTTGGGCAACCCAGGCCGGTTCTGGGCCAGTTGGGCAACCAGGGCGGGTTCTGGGCGACTTAGGCAACACGGGCAGGTTCTGGGCGGCTTAAACTCGCCAACAAGCCTCTTTGTCCACTATTTGAGCTGGTTCTCTCCTTAAAATCGATTTCTTCTGCATTATTTCATATCTTCCTCATCCCAACTCCGTTTTTTGACGATTGTTGTTCCTACATTCTCGTTTTTGAGAGCTCTTCAAGCCAAGATCAGTGGAGTAAACTCAATGGATGATCTTAGAGCATTTTGTAGAAGGTTTTATCTTCATCTTCTCCATTCTTTCCACCATTGTTGACCAATCTTGGGGGTTTTCCTCCAAACTCGAATTGTAAGTTATTCCAACTATTTTAGACATTATTTCTTGTCAAAACCTTTTTTTTGGTTCTCTAGCACTTTGTTCTTGAAACAATTTCGGTATTTTAGAGTTTTGACCATTTTTGGAAGATTTGAGATGTTGTCTAGGGTTTACTTAAGATCTGACTTTTTGGGGGTTATTATTGGAACATTTAGTTTTCTCATGAACTAGAGATGATTTTTAGTGAAGGAGTCTTGAATATCTGGACATTTCTTCATATGGAGCTTTTGGGGTAAACCTAGATTTAGCCTAAATCTAGCAAGGTGAGTTCAAGTTGCATTGTGAAAGCGGTGTACATGCCAAAAATGTCCATTTTGATGTATCAACATGTTTTACTTAGTATTTGTCAAATGTGTGAGTATTATGATAATATGCGAACTATTTGGTATAAATGGTTCTATAAATCCTGGGAAATGTTTATATTTGGATTCACGATACTTTGATAAATAAAACATGAGTATGAGGTGTTTCAAATGTTTTTTTAAATGAGAATTATTTGGTGCCTTATGCATTTCGAAATATTGGATTTATAAACCATTGGAAAAATATAGGTTATTGCATTATGAGACATTTTGGAATTATATGAATATGAATTCATTTTGGAAAATTGTTTGTCTCAACCAATGTTTTGAGTAATCATATAAGTGTTGGGTTATAGAGATTTTGCTCAATTTTGTCTAAAATGAGTCTTGTGGACATTTGTCCGATTTAAATGACTATATGTCGAGCTTTGGAGTTATATGCAGTTATGGCATAAATTATGATTTATTACATGCTTTGAGTGAGCTGGTCATTCAGTTGGAGTCATGTAAGTTACACTGGGTTGCATTTGGATCCATAGGCACATGAGTCAGTCATTTGGTTATTTGAAAGACTTTCGAGTCCCTCGTTTGAGGCAATAAGCCGTTGGGCTTTTTAGTAGTCGGTATTTCAGAGATAGACCCAAGTGGGAATGCCTCTGTAACCGTGGGTATTAGAGAGATGGACCCAAGTGGGAATGTCTCTGCGACCCTGGGTATTACGATGATGTAACTCGTTTGGAGTATGTTGTCGGGACCCATGTTTAAAGGTTGGTGCCTCTTATAGTTCACACATGTATTCTGGGAATAAACTCATTTAGGGTCGGGTCCCATTATCATCGGTTCTTAGTGTGAGTCTATAGTATTCAAGTAGCTCCGGGGTCGGGGTGTTTCGGAGATGAATCTGTATAGGTGGGGCTTCGGGACCTTAGGTATTACGGTGGGTACTCATTGAGGAGTCGTATACCGGGACCGTGATCTTAAGGCGTTACTTTGCAACGTTGAAAATATGGTTTACTTTGTGTTACACCATTGCCGAAGGAAACGGGCCTCCCCTGCCACCGAAAGGTATTGTTTGGGTATAGGGTCTTACCTATATTTCCGATGATGTATTTGAAGTATGGAGTATTATCCATAATTTATAAAATTGTATCTTGGGGACTTACCCATGTTTGGTACTAAAGAAAATGGAGTTTTGTGCGTATTTGGTATTTGAAGCATTTAAACGTATTTATGCTTTGAGATAGTAAAAGGTGTAAAGTTTCGTGTTTGAACGTGTATATTTATTTAAAGCTTTAATTTACCACGGTTTTTTGATTTAAATCTTTGTTATGAAAATGATGAGTTTGGCAAAGATGTTGTTTTTATATAAAGGGTCATTCTATTTGAGAAAACTACTATTTGATCAAGCAGTCTTTCAATCTCTATTGATTACTAATATGTTATAAACTCTTGAGCTCACTAGGCGTTAAGTCTAACCTTTTTCTTTGTCGGCATGTGCATCAGGTTATTGTTGGGGTTGGTACTAGAGACGCGTGTTGACTTGAGTGCTAGGAAGTGGCACGTAAAAAATCTAGCTTTGGTGACGTTTTCCGCATTTGGAGATAACGACACTTATTGGTTTAATAACACCCGACCATATGTATGTCTTTACATAAGACTTGGTCTAACTTTTGTCGAGGTTATATTTAGAATATTTATTGATGTAATTCGAGTTCAATTTATAAGAGAGAGATTTATTCCTTATTCATTGTATTGATGAAAAATTTAAATTAGTCGTTTTTTCCAAATTTGAAGGTGTTACATATAAAACTACGTAAGAAGAAGACACCGACCAAGAATCTCCAATTGTTGGTGGTTCAACAATTCAGCGTTCTACGGGTATAGATGGAGCAAAAAAAAGAGGAAAAGGTAAGACATCACAATCTTCTTCATTTTCTAATGACTTTTCTGCAGAACTTCATCCAATGATGATTACAAGAAACAATGAAGTTGAAATCATGACAAAAAAAACTGAACTTTGACAAATAAAAATTTGAAGTCGAACAACACCACAAAAATCTACGTATACTGATGGCGAAAGAACATCTGTCATCGGGAGAGGAGGCGTTGGAAGAACGTCTTTTGGCAATGTTGTATAGATAGTGATATTATGTATTAGTAATTTATTATTTCGTGTATTTTTGTTAATTTACGTATTATGTATTAGTAATTTAGTATTCCGTGTATATTTTTTTAAAAGTTTACGTATTATGTATTTGTAATTTTAATTAAAATGAATGGTTATGGTTGCTTTGGAAGTTAGCTGAAGTTCATATGTCATTGTCACTTTATAATGTGTTGTCTCTTTCAACTAAAATTCACATGACATTGTCTCCTTTGTGTTGTCTCTTTCATTAAAGTTTACATGCCATTGTCTCCTCATTATGTGTTGTCTCTATCTACTGAAAGTTCACATGCCATTGTCCCCCACTGATGATTCAAGCTTTCCTTATATATTTGTTGTGTTTCACCATATACTAATTCATACAACCTTCCTCAAACATCCTCAAACTTTCCTAAAAAATCTTACTAAAATGTCTCTTAATGAAAACTATTCATCAGAATTAGTTGACGAATTTGATGAATGACAATCACGAGTTGTTGAACAAAACCAACAACTTGATCGCATGGTCGAAGATACGGTTATAAACTCATCGAATATGTTTGTAGGAGATCAACCTCCAAGAACAAGAAGAATATATCGTGATAGGCAACGTGAGATGACTGAAGCGCATTTGATGGAAGACTATTTTGTCGATAACCCAACGTAAACATCATCCAGGGAAGATTTCAAATGAGAAGACCTTTATTTCATTGTATAGTGAATGTCGTTACTGCTAATGATGTATATTTTCAACGAAACCTTGATGATGCCACAGGTAGACAAAGTATTTCACCATTGCAAGAATGTATTGGAGCCATAAGGGTGTTGGCTTATGGGACATCAGTTGATGCAGTTGACGAATATTTGAGAATGAGTGAATCCACAACAAGGGAAGCTCTCATCAACTTTGTAAATGGTGTTATCTCATGTTTTGGTGATGAGTACTTGGAGCCACAAGGAAGCTCCGTAGAAGATGATAGTTAGCTGCTTGGATTCTCCGTTGAACGAATTGCAAGCCTATAAAAGTATATGGCTAATAGGGAACAATTTTGCAATAGGAAACTCATAACTAGGGGTATAAATGAGACGAGACAACTCGTGAGTTACTAGAGATCGACTCGGTCAAACTCGACTCGAGTAGGCTTGACTCGAACTCGAACTCGGCTTGACAAAATAAGGAGTCGAGTCGAGCTACCTGATACTCGACTCGATAAGCTCGTGAGATACTCGATACTTTTTATATAATTAATTTTATAATATAATTAATTTTATAATATAATTATATTTATAAATATAAACTTTTTTAATACCAAATAAATAATATAATAATTAAAAACAAGAAAGTACATTAAAAAATTTATTCAAATAAATTGAATTGAAATTTGAAAGTTGCTTACTTGCTTTCACATGAATACCGACGCCAATTGAAAAAAAACATATTAGAATTAAAAACAAAAAAACGCCTAAAACTTGTGAATACGTGTAACGTGATTAACAACTCATTCACTAACCCTAACCCTAGAACTAAACCACCACCCACCTCCATCTCCATCTCAGGCCACTTCATAGTTCACACCGTCGAAAACCTCCATCTCCGGGAAACTTCACGCCGTCGACCGCCTCAATCTCAGGTTGTTTCACGTTGGCCGACCACCTTCTTCTCTCACGTCGACCGGCCTCCTTCTCTGTCGCAGGTAACTGATATGTCGAAATCACTAAGTTCTTGTTAATTTCATGCATTTCTTTCTTTATCAACTTCACTGATATGCGGGAATCAAGTTCACTGATATGCATTTTTTTTTATCAACTTCAGGTTAGACTTAATGTTTTTATAGTTCTTACTGTTTTGACTTTAATTTTTTCCTTTATATATAATACTTTAAGATTATTTATTGTTTTAGATTTCTTAATGTTTTAGACTAATTGTTGTTTTAGATTATTTATTTATTGAGGTTACTTACTGTTTTAGACTTTATTGATTGATGCTTATGTAGTTACGTTTGTATATAATTTGTTTAATGCTTCGATTTTCTGTTTTTTTTATTTACTTACATAAATATGATTTGTTCTCATCAAGTGATCATTTTTATTGAGATTAAACTTATCTGAATATTTATTTATAATTATATAGATGTCTAGTGGACCACAATTATCTTCTACCCTAGTTGGTGCTTCGAATGAGGATTTCGTGTGAATATTGAGGAACGATCAAATGAAGGGGCGGATGTATCCATGGAGGTTAATGAAGAACCTCGTGACCCCCCCCCCCTAACACCACAAATAAAGAGTGGTGCAGATCACTTCATGCTAGATTGTGCCATCAAGTTTAAACATGTATTTTCTCGATATGCTTTGGATGACCGTAATTATACTTCTTGTCCTAATGAAGCGGAGTGGGGTAAAGTTGCAAAATTGCTTGATATAATGAAAGTATGTAAAAATGTTACTAATTCGATATCGGGTTCTGAATATCCAACTTCTAACTTGTTTCTTGTAGAAATACAAAGGATTAAAGTTATGTTGGATCAACAATCTGAATCGAATGATACTTTTCTTAAAAGTATGGTAGACAACATGAAGGAGAGATTTGATAAATATTGGGGGGGATGTAACATGCTAATGTCAGTAGAAAACATGTTAGACCCTAGATTGAAAATGAAGGCTATAGAGATTACATGGCCTAAAATGTTTACTCCAAATGTAGTTTGTGATAATATTAGTAAAGTTAAAGAGGTGATGTACGGATTTTTTGATGGCTATGTGAGGATGTATTCTTCTTCTTTTAGGGATGAAAGTGGAGAATGTGAATTTGGATCAAATACTCGTGAAGGAAATGATGGATGTAGTGGTTTATCTGAAAATTTGTTAGATGTTTTTAGTAGGGAGACATCAATAACTCGTGTGAAATCTGAGCTTGATATATATCGAGAAGAGGGGTGTTTCTTTAGTCAAGACTATAATTTTAATGTCATATCTTGGTGGAAGTAACAATCAAGCAAGTTTCGAATTTTATCTAGAATGGTTGCAAATGTCTTGTCTGTTCCTATCACTACTGTGGCTTCAGATGCGACTTTTAGTGCTGGTGGTCGTGTAATAGATCCTTATAGAGCTTCTCTTGCTCCGGAAACGGTACAAATGTCGATATGCACGGGTGAGTGGTGTAGATCACTTCATGGAGTGAAAGGGAAGAATAAGGTATATGTCGAAATATGCTTAGTTGTTTTGTTTAAATATTCTTTACTCTTAACAAGTATACTAATTTTTTATTATTGTAGGAGAACGAAGAGCAAACCAAATGAATTATTCATTCAAGTGTCGTCTACGGAATCTGGAAATTGAATGAAATGAGATCATTGTTTTGCTTTATTGATGGATTTATATTGGACTTGGTTTTAATTTGGCTGTAAACTTTTTTGTATTTGGTTGTAAACTCTTAATTTTTAGGATGTATTTTGATGGTATTTTAAATTTATTTTAAACTTCTAATATGTTAAGCTTTAAACGAGTTCGTGTTTGATTCGAGTTTGAGTTCGAGCTTGAGCTTGATTTGAGCCTAATTCGAGCATTATCCGAGTTCGAGCTTGCAAAATGGTTATCAAGTTCGAGTCGAGCTTGGATTTTTACTACTCGCGAGTTTTCGAGTCGGGTTCGAGCTTGGAAATTAGGTTTCGAGTTCGAGTCGAGTATAGTGATACTCGAGCTCTAGTCGCATCATTTACACCCCTGCTCATAACGCCTAAAAAATGATTTGATTGAGCATATATGGCAAAATTGCGGCCCTAATAATTAACTATGTTATTTCTTTATTTTAAATATGTAATTTCGTACTTTTTCTGTATTTTCTTTTATTTATTTTCAATTGTAAGTTTTTTATATTTATAATTATGTTTTAATATATGAAATTATATTTATTTATTTTTTATTTAAAGTTAAGAAGATACATTTTAAAATATTAAATATATAACTTTTAAGATTGGTTTGGATTGTGGATAAAGTATAAAAAAAGTTAGATTGGATTGGAATTGAAGATTGGGTAGGTGGAAGAGAGATAACTTAGTTTTTTTTAATAAAAATTGGTTTGGTTTGGTTTGGTTTGTGAATAAAGAGATGATATGTGTGTTGAAAATATGTCAAGATTGGTCTCTATTTGTAGGGAATTGAAAAATATGAATTTTGGTATACTTTTTAATTTTTAATTTTTTTTATTAAAGTTATCGTTTTAATCAAATAAGTTTTATCCTAATAAAATCTAAACCAACCAATTAGAGTTTCCACCTTTTTATCTTATTAATTTTTTCAATATGAGTACCATTACCCTCATCATTTCTCTCGTCTTTTTTCATCTCTTAACTCAAAATCGAAATCATCTCCATCTCCTATTGCATCTTTGAGCACATAGGAAGACCATGAAGAGTTTGGAGAACATGTTGGCGATTGGTACTGGGTGACCAACATCGGTGGGATTATCTGAAGGAGGCTATATCCTTCCAAAGCACAGGGTTTGTAGATGAAGGTGAGAAAACATGTTTGAGAGATCATTTGAGATGGTGCTGTAAATCCACGACGGAAGTAGATAATCAACACGGATCCAATCTTCTTCTGGATTCTGGTTTAGGTTGCCCGAGAAGCAAATCTTTGAGTTGAAATCGACTAGAAATGATAAGGAAGAACTGACTCCATTTGTGATAGTTTGGGTTTTTGATTTCAAGGGTCACAGGGATAACAGTTTTTATATTTATAATAACATAAGCAAGTTGGAAAGGGCTATCCGAGGGATCAGGTTTTTCACCTTTTGATGTAGAGGTATTTGTTTTGTTTGTCATGACGGAGATGACAGAAAGGATAAAGAAATGACATAAATGATGAAGAAGAGTGAGTTGTCTAAATTCTAAACAAAAAGATTGGAAAGAAAATAAAAAGGAAAGAGGGAGAAAATAATTTGGTTAGGGATTTGAGAGGAGAAAAAGGGATGAAAAAGACGGTATTGCTCTGATACCATGTCAGAGAGCAAACATTTTCTGACGATTCTATTATAGAGAGGAAACAGTAATTATACACATATGGGAAGGCCATTGGGCTATGGGAAGGCTATTGGGCTAGGGATCTACTACCGCTCTACAAGTATAGAAAGCAATAAGGTACAAGTATTCATAAGGGGAATATACATATTTAATAATTTCTGCTGCATGTATGTGATCCCGGTGAAGCTCTTCACTTGTGGACTAGTCAACTCTATTGGTTCAAAGGTTGATGGATCGATCTAAGGATACCCGTCATGTGACCGTGGTTAAATTCACGGGGGATTCGGGGTGTGCGCCCCCACGCCGATCCAATAGTTCATGTGGTTTGGCCACCCCACGAACACTTGAAAAGAAATTGACGGATTTTGTATATATTATGATTTGAAACGAGAAATGGGAATCGTCATGAAATATGTGAACTCGGTATAAATTGTATTGTAAGTCTTCCGCTTTATTATTATTGTTACCTTTTGTGATTTTGAATTCATATTATAATCTGTTCACTGAGCCCTATGCTCAACTGAGTTGTTGTTTTCTGACACGACATGTGATAAGTGACTGATAGGGCATGACTTGATATCGAGAGTGCAACTTTTGGGGTTTTCAAACTCGCATTTAGATGATAATATTCTAAGTTTATAAATACCCTTTGGAAGGTGAGGCTTTGTATTGTAAAACATGGTGTAGAAGTTGTAATCATGTTTGTAGTTTATTAGTAGCTCTGAATTATTTATGTCTTTGTATTAAGTCCTGTTAGTGAAACCGCACATTCCGGACCATGTGGACGGAGGATATTTTAAATTAAATAAAAAGTGATGTCAAATTTTCTTAAAATATGCAACTTCCTAGGTCTTTGCACTCTTAAAATTGGACCACAACAAAACTGTTATTCTCAACTATCGGGTTTGTAAATAATACATTTAGCATCCAACCAAAACACTTTAAAAGAGAATTATTGTCTTACAATGAGAATATCTGATATATCACACCCATTGGATATAACTCCAAAGGTTTAATATCTGAACCTTAAGCTTAATGTTTTGGATGTTGAATATTCATCAGATTGTTTGCTTGCGCGATCAAATCATTTCTTGATGATTCTCCTTCCGATAAAGAGAATCCGATTGACTTACTTCTTGGTCATTTAATCTTGGTCTTTAAGAACCCACAATTTATACCAAGTGATCTTAGATCCAATGAATCAACTTTTTAAAGTTTATGTTGATAGAAATCCGATCTATGACTTATATTTCGAAATAGAGCAAGATAAAATTTTTATTTATAAAATCTTTTAACTATCTGTGCTGATCCAATAACAAATGCCTTTAACAAAATTGAAGACTAGTTGAAGAGAGGTCAAGTTCGTCCAAAGAGAATTGATTTGTAATCTAGCCGAAAAAGAAGATCAATGTAAAAATATAGTCAAATAGTATTCTAAAAAATACAACTACTGGCAAGTCGGATTTTAGAGTGCAACCAACTCCACCAACTCTCATCCTAGAATGGGAACATGCTCAACATGTCAGTAAAATAAGTTTTTTACACTATTTTATTAGTGTCAAACTTCCTTTACTGTTCCCTCGACATATAAAAGGATGATATAGGATAACAAATGGGTACGCTAACCACAAACCTAAAATGAAGAATACAAAATGGAAGGATCAACAAATCAAATGAAGACATGTATTAAAGTCAGACAATAGTATTGATAACTCTCACTTTGAGTGTTATTTCTTTTTAGTATGTATTTCCCTTTATGTGACGTTTCCCCTTTTTATTTATTTATTTTCATTTGGAGTTGTTGAGGGTAAAAATTTGTATTTTGATTAGTGTATGTGTTGTTTTGGAAATGGTGCATCGTAGGGGCAAGTTGCCACTGTGGTGAGCAATGACTGGAGCTACTGGAGCTGCAGAAAATCTTTATGAAGATGTATTGCTAAATGTATGAAAGAGGAATGCAGGTTTCAGTTGGTCAAGGGCTGGAGATATCATGAAAGTGATGAGGAAGATGGCAAAAGAGATGAAGACATCATTAATGGTCCCTCTCCTCTCTCAAGTCTCTATCATGAAAAGAAGACAAGATTGGAGAAGAAGACAACCATGAATGATCCCTTTCTTCTCTTAAGTCCCTTTCACCTTCTCTTTCTTCCTCAACTATATAAAGAGGCTTGGGGCAAGACATTTGAAACATCCCTCTACATACGACGGAGCTAAGATCTTCGAGTATAATATTTATTAAGAATATATATTTTTACTATAATAGTCATCATGAATATATTATAGGTTCAACCTTACATAATCTAGTCTTCTTTATTGTGTCTTCGATGGGCCTTGAAAGGTTGTCAAAAGGTCTTGATGAATGATAAAGGTGGTGGGTTATGACTTTTTATACATAAACACAAACAAAATTAATCAATAGTTCTCGATTACTCTTGATGTGTTATCGATAAGTCTTGATGGATTCTCGATGGAAGATGAATGTTTCTATCTTGTATTCGCTGAAAGACAAAGTTGAAAGAATAAATACAACGAAAATTATCGTTTTACAATTTTTAAATTGTTTTTAAAACATTATACTATGATTATATTTAGAGTAATATTAAAATGATTATTATAGCAAATTAGATACATAATAATTAACTTATGCTATATATATGTTTGAGATTTCACAACATCATTTAAAATGAAATTTTGTTATACCATTTATCTATTACCCATTTTGTTACCCGTTATTTTAATGGGTAAGATACGATATGAATAATAGGTTTATGAGATGAATAATTACTCATTTTATTATCCTCTATTAACATGTCGATATCAAGCTACATGGTTGGTGTTCAGTTATCTCGATCATCAAGAAATAAGAAAAGGAATAATGACAATTAAAAGAGAAAACACATAAATATCAATTACTTATGCGTCCTATATTTTATTAATAAAAAATGTTTTAAAAATAGACGTTGTAACAAACGAGGTGGTATATTTATTATGAATATCTATGTATTTTCACGTGTATACAACGATTTTCAGTATTCATACATCGATCATTATGATATTCATCATCAATATTTATGTATTAAATATAGTTTTTTACCACAATATTCATTATGAATATTTATGTACGTTCACGTGTATACAATAAATCTACAATATACATATAGCAATATGATATTTATTAAGAATATACATTTTTACTATAATATTTATCATGAATATATTATAGGTTCACTCTTACATAATCTAGTCTTCTCTATTGTGTCTTCGATGGGCATTGAAAGGTTGTCAGTTGGTCTTGATGAATGATAGAGGTGGTAGGTTATGACTTTGTATACACAAACACAAACTAAATCAATCAATCAGTCAATAGTTCCCAAATATTCTTGATGTGTTATCGATAAGTCTTGATGGATTCTCAATAGAAGATGAATGTTTCTGTTTTGCAGTCGTTGAAAGACAAAGTTGAAAAAATAAATACAACAAAAATTGTTGTTTGTAACAACCCAATTTCACCAAAAGCAATAAAGCATAAATATAATTCAACCAATAAGTAATAAATTTGAAATCTATTACATCCCATTGTTTACTGTGGGTAAAACTTCCACAACTGAGAAATATTATCTAACTAACAAGAAATAAATCTTCTCATCGCCTCTAACTAACTTCAAATCTTCCCTTTCCCCTTAAACGTGCCCTCTCCCAAAGGCTTAAGTGTAACATCCACCCTTCTAAATATGCTTAGCTAGTGATTCTAAATTTGTATTATATGTTAAAGCATGTTTTATGTGTTAGTTATGTATAAAAAAGGAACTTGCTACATGCTTAGTGTACTAATGACCTATAAGTTGAACCCATAGTTGGAATGAGATGTAAGAGGTAAGAATGGAGCTAACACCTTACAAATGACATAATTAGATGATGTGAAGATTCACAATACAAAGTACATTGTCTAAATGGAAATTGGGTAGGTAACTAGAGTGCCTAAATGGAAAAAACTACCCAAAACTTGAACGGATGGTCTAAATTGTGATGTAAAGGTTGGAACACCTTTGAATAAGTTAATATGAAGTGTTAGAAATGATGGAAGTCGAAATAGTCCCGTAAATTTCATTTTATACAACTTTTACAAAATACGTTGCTATTTCGGTAAACTACGCGCACAACACTCAAACGGTAGGTGTTTGATGGAATGTTAAGATTTGGAACTAAGTTTTGGATCTATTAGAATTGTTGGAGGTGTTAGAAAAGTTTTACGGGGTTCCGAGCTCGAAATAAAAAACGACAAAAATGCAAAGGAAAGCTTAACACCCACAAATATGTAAAACTGCTTTTATTGGAGGATCTTTTCTAGAATATTTTTGTGAAAGTGATAGATTATCTTGTTATGAACGCGTAGGTGAAAATCTCATCGAAAACGGATGTTCGAGCGAAAAGTTATGATCTTTTTAGTAATTGATGGTCAAATGGGTCAACCGGACCCAACTCGAGATTTAGCATACAAAACACGATATTTTGGCCGATTTGCTGTGAATCGCACCTCCAATGTGTGTTTATCTTTGCAATTGTTCTTGGTTTTCATTCTTGAAATATGAATCTCATGTTAAGAAAGAGTTAGGGTTTCATTTGGGCTTGATCTTAAATGTGTAAATGAGTATGTTTTACAATTGATGGAATAAATTGATCATTAGATTCAAAAGATTATCAACAAATAAGCAATTTTCATGTGAACTTTGACTTGAATAAGTCAAATTAATTTGGGGAGATGATATAAATTATGAAATTAAGGTTGGATTTAGGTTGTTTCTGTCAAATAAGTTATACTAAGATGAAACCCGGAAATTGGAAGAACTTGGAATTGAAATGGTATGAAAAATGTATGAAATGAGAAATTTCGACTTTAGAAGGCATTGAAATTGTGCAGACTTTGAAAAATCGTATAAAACCATAAAAAAATGGTATAGAGGTGATTCCAGTGGCATTAGAAAGATATGGATATCTAGGTTATTTCATTTTTGGACATCTTAACCTCATTCTGATTTTAAAATGGGTAAAGAGAGCATAATATACAGATCTTTGTATCCACAAAATGATTTCCAGGTACATAGATGTTAAATCCCAATACATTTGCAAGGTCTCACTTTGAAAGTGAGTCACGTGGCCTTCATCGCGGCCTCTACCCATGGGACCTACTGTTCGAACTTGTTCGTCCCTGTAGTCCCAAACATTCCCCAAAAAAACATCCTAATGTCAATTCTCAAGTCCAAATATGAATATTAAAAGATAGAATACTCTCAAATCAATCCCAAATAACTTCCAATTCAAATATATGGATTATTCTACAAGATTTCAATCTAAATAACTTCCAATTCAAATCTAATGAGGAATAGCATTTGTGCAAAGGAATTGTGATTGAGAAATTATTAATATGTCTTGGTTGATGTATTAGAATTAATGACTAGGATGTAACGGATCCATAGGCGTAAAAGTCGAGTCAAACTAGGATTGTCGTCCCTTTTGATCAACGTATAGGATCATCGAGGGCCATACTGGGTTGTATTATCGGTCCGTGCCAATAGCTTTGATCCTTGCGTGGGTTTCTGTCTAGGATCATCGAAGGCCATATTGGGTTGTATTATTCGTCACTGCCAATAGTCATTGGTCCTAGAAAGAGCTCTCAACATTTATATGTGACTTACTATTGTACCCGTCACTATGGACGGTAACATCGGGACTCCCCGGTTATCTTTAAAAGAATCGTGCTCACCCAAGAGCAAGCTTGAGTAAGAAAATATATTTTGGATAAAGTCCCTTATTACACTTTCAAAGATTTTACGGCTTCACCTATATAACTGTTTGTTCTCACTAGGCGTTAAGCCTAACACTTTTCCTCAAATGACATATATATTAGGTGATCATCCTAGCGGATCTTTTTGGGAATGCACTTCCACATGCATGAGTTAGAGTTATTAATTAGTTATTTTGAGGATATTAGCAACACCAGAACATAATCTGTATATCCAATTTATGTAGATTAATAGGTTGTTGTGTTAGTATCCATACTTCGATGTAAACTCTATCACTCTCTCTTCCCAATTGTCTGGGTAATCTTAATGGTATTTAGCTTTATTCTGCAATGTATTTCAGTTTAAATTATCTTCTATTTTTAGAATGCTACAAGTTGGTATCAGAGCTCTAGTTTATGCGAACTAGGTATGAATTTAAGATGCCTAGACGTAAGTTGAGACTTTTAAGTATTGAATTGTGAGATGGGGTAGAAACTCTTGAGATAGGAGAGCTTTATAGTCGACAGAAGTGCACTAATCATGAAATGTGATTTTAGTAATAAGAATTCTTATATGTATGATCTATTCAAAATATCACGTAGCTAATGCTATTTTGGTATATTGTTATGTGAGCATATTTACGTTACTATCGTTGTGATGAATGGTGAATGTATCATATGTATTTATGTTACTTTTTTCTTACTCTTACTCTTTCCTCTTGACGAGCAATATGGTCAACACACGTAAAAGATCTCGGGATGGAGTAAAAGGTGCGGAAGGTAGCATCTCCACCCCGCACCTTATAGTCGGACCTGAAGTCACTCAACAACCTCCGATCCCTACTAACCCACGGGGGTTTACGAACAGGGTGGAACACATGCCAAGAGTGAACCTCCTCTAGAACGATCCTTTAATGGTAGAGGTGGGCTCTCAAGACGAATTTAGAGTTAGTATGATGCAAGCGGTTAACTCCTTTACGGCTCAACAGAATGAGGCAATTCTGAAAATGTTCGAGGAGCGTGATGCCAGTCACCAAAGACATGAGGCGACTGCTGAGAACATTATAGGGGGTTCCGGAGGGAACGAGAATGGTCATGGTAGCAAAGAGACTCCCGAGGACGGTGTAAGGAGGATAGAAAAAGGTTGCTTATACAAGACCTTTTGGTGCTCCAAACCACCCGAGTTTTCAGGTTCATATGATTCGGTGGTTTATATGAACTGGATATGGGAAATCGAGCAATCATTCGACTCAAGTGAATGTGAAGAGAAACAAAAGGTGAAATTTGCTTCGCAAGTGCTAAGAGGTGAAGCTTTGGCATGGTGGAATATCACCAAGTCCACTCTCGGACCCGCCATTATTTCATTGCTCACATGGGAAATGTTCAATGGGAAGATCATGGAAGAGTATTGTAATGAAAGAGCTATTGATTGTATCGTGGATGAGTTTCGGGCTCTCAAGAAAGGGATCAAGATTGTGAGAGTATACTCTCGGCTGTTCGTGGAAAAGTTGAACTTGGTGGGGCACGTGGCCCCGGATGAGAAGGAAAAAGTGAAGGCCTACATCAAGGGATTGCCATCCGACATGATGGCAATGGTCCGAATATCAAAAGCCTCTACTCTTAGAGAGGCAATCGAGCAAGCCCAACTTATGGAGGATGCGTGTAATTTAGGCAAGGAAGAGAGGTTGGTAGTCGGTGAGAAAAGAAAGTGGGAAGGAAATTCGGCACCACCTAAGAGAACGAGTCACTTCAATTACGACAACCATGGAGGCAACTCCGGACGGGAAGCTAGGTGGCTCCCGTTGCAAAAAAAACAACATGACTATTGCAACTCAAACCTCAATGATTGTCCCAAGTGTGGGAAGCCCAACCATGGCCTAGCGGAATGTCCCATTAAGGGACGCATTTATTACGAATGCAAGGAGTCGGGGCACTTCAATAGAGGTTTCACGATGTTGAAGACATGAGGGAGTCAAGGGAGGAAGGAAGGTGCTCCTAAAGCTACGGGGAGGGCCTTCAAGATGACGGGGGATGAGGCGAAAGCATCGGCGAACGTTGTGACGGGTAGGTTCCTTGTTAACTCCGTACCCGCTTGTGTTCTATTTGATTCCAGTGCTAATTTTTCTTTTGTGTCCACTAATTTCTATCCATGACTACTTGTGCCCATTAGTAATTTAGGGGGTGCCTTTATTTTTTAGATAGCCGATGGTAATCAAGTCTTAGTTTGGGATGTCCTTAGAGGTTGCACTTTGGAGATCAAAGAGAAGAAGTTTTCGGTCAATCTCATGCCCATGGCAATAGGAGGAATCGATGTGATGATTGGAATGGATTGGTTGGCCGAGAACCAAGCTGATATTTTATGCTCTAAGAAATTAATCCGGATTCCTTTGGCGGATGGCGGCATGGTGTTAATCTACGAGGAGAGAAGAAAAGGCGATGTAGTGATTCTAAACATGGCAAAGGCACACAAGTGCCTAGACAAAAGGGTGTCCTTCATTTGTAGCCTGTGTTGGATGCAAAGTTAGAGAAGAAGAAGCTCGAAGACGTTCGGGTTGTTAGTGAATTTCCCGATGTGTTTCCCGAAGACTTACCCGGTTTGCCACCATACCGACAAGTAGAGTTCCGGATTGATCTCGTACTATGGGCCACTCCAATTGGTAGAGCGCCTTACATATTGGCACCATCCAAAATGCAAGAGATGATGTCACAACTACAAGATCTCCTAGAGAAAGTTTTTGTGAGACCAAGCTCGTCACCTTGGGGAGCTCCAATCTTGTTTGTGTAGAATAAGGATGGCACAATGAGAATGTGCATCGACTATCAAGAGTTAAATAAAGCAAACGTGAAAACAAGTACCCACTCCCTAGAATTGATGACCTCTTTGATCAACTTCAAGGAGCGGGTTGTTTCTCGAAAATTGACCTCCGCTCGGGATACCATCAAGTGAGAGTGAGAGAAGATGATGTAGCAAAGACGCCTTTTAGGATGCGTTACGGTCATTATGAATTCTTAGTAATGCCATTTGGTTTGACTAATGCACCGACGGTGTCCATGGACTTAATAAACCGAGTGTGCCAACCCTTCCTCGACAAGTCGGTAATCGTGTTCATTGACGACATACTCATTTACTCTAAACACGAGTTCGACCATGAGCAACACCTTCGGGAAGTCTTAGAAGTCTTGAGAGAAGAGAAATTGTACGCCAAGTTCTCTAAATGCGACTTTGGTTGAAAGAAGTCCAATTCTTGGGTCACGTTGTCACCGATGGGGTTAAGGTGGACCCGTCCAAGATAGAGGCGATGATGAATTAGGAACCGCCAAAGAGTCCATCTGAAATTTGAAGCTTCTTCGGATTGGCGGGTTATTATAGAAGGTTAATCCAAGATTTCTCAAAGGTTGCATCTTCCTTGACGCCGTTGACGAAGAAGAACGTGAAATTCGTTTGGACTGAAAAACAGAAGAAAGCTTTATGGACCCTTCAAAAGAAGTTATGTGAAGCACCGATTCTTTCCTTGCCGGAAGGATCTGAAGATTTCATAGTGTATAGCAATGCATCCAAGATGGGTTTAGACTGTGTATTGATGCAAAGGGGTAAAGTTATTGCATTTGCATCAAGAAAACTCACGGAGCACGAGAAGGATTATCCTACCCATGATTTGGAATTAGAGACGGTGGTCTTTGCCTTGAAGTTGTGGCGGCACTATCTCTACGGCACCAAATGCACCTTCTATACCCAACACAAAGCCTAAAGTATGTATTCGATCAAAAGGAGCTAAACATGAGGCATCGGCGTTGGCTCGAATTACTCAAAGACTATGATTGCAAGTTGCTTTACCATCCGGGTAAAGCAAATGTGGTGGCGGATCTATTGAGTCGCAAAGAATATGGTAGTGGAACGCGGGTCGTGCTTACAAGAATCGACCTCTTGTCAAGCTTGATCGATCGGATCAATACTTTCCAAGTGGAGGCACTTTTGGAAGAAAATCTCATGAGTGAAGTGATGGTAAAGCAACACTTGCTCTTGACGGAAGACAGTCGCGGGTTTGAAGTTGTTCCAAGGTCGTATTTTGGTGCCCAAGATCGGAGGCAACCGCGAGTTACTACTAGAAGATGCGTACAAATCCAAATATTCCATTCATTCGGGCAGCACCAAAATGTATAGGGACTTGAAATTGACGTATTGGTGGCCTGTTATGAAGTTGGACATAGCCAGTTATATGGAAAGGTGCGTGACGTGCTTACAAATGATGGCAGAACATCAACGACCATACGGGAATCTCCAATCCTTGGAGATCCCAGAATGGAAATGGGAACACATCACTAAGGATTTCGTAACTAAATTGCCAAAGACCTCGAAGGGTCACGATACCATATGAATGGTGGTGGATCGTTTGACAAAGAGTGCTCATTTCTTAGAAATGCGTGAGGTTGGGCCGGTAGATAAGCTAGCTAAGCTATATGTTGATGAGATCGTCTCGAGACATGGTGTGCCTTTGACCATAAAGTTGGATCGAGATAGTCATTTCACTTCCAACTTTTGGGATAGTTTACAAAGGGGTTAGGCACTCGGATAAGTTTAAGTACGGCGTATAACCCTCAAACCAATGGTCAAACTCTCGAAGACATGCTCAGATCGTGTATCATAGACTATGGTGGAAGTTGGGACTCGCACCTGCCACTCTTGAAGTTTGCCTACAGTAATAACTACCATTCTAGTATTGGGATGGCGCCGTTCGAAGCCTTGTATGCACGGAAATGTAGGACTCTGGTGTGTCAGTTGGAAGCTGCTGAGAAACAATGAGTTGGTCCCGAGATCAAGCAAGAGACGGGCGATCAAGTGAAGAGTATCAGCGAACAACTGAAAGCGGCTCAATATCATCAAAAGAGTTACACCGACAAGAAGAGAAGACCAATGGAGTTCCAAGTGGGTGAGCGCGTCATGCTAAAAGAATCCCCTTGGAAAGGCATCATCCGGTTTGGGAAGCATGAGAAGCTTAGTCCTCGTTTCCTTGGACCGTTCAAAATTCTAGATAGAGTGGGGCGTCAAGCTTATAGGTTGGAGCTACCACCCAATATGGCCAGAATCCACAACACGTTCCATGTATGTTATCTACGAAAATGTTTGGTGGAAGAAGAGAGCGGGATCCCTCTCTTGGAAATTCGAGTTGACAGCAACTGGTGTATAGAAGAACCGAAAGCAATTTTGGAAAGAAAATCCAAGAGGTTGCGTTACAAAGAAATCCTCATGGTTAAAGTCCAATGGAAGCATCATCGAGGCTCAAATGTTACGTGGGAAGAGGAAGAAAATATGAAGAGAAAATATCTGCAAATGTTTGTGTAGTTGAGATTTCGAGGACGAAATCAAGTTCAAGGGTAGGAGGATTGTAACATCCGAAAAATGTAAGAAAATCCTCAAGTTATTTTATTTGATACATAGTTAGTGTTGTGTGTGGGATATAGGTTTTATGTAAACTAAAAGATAATTGGTCATGTTTTATCTTTTAGAATTGACTCTAAGAACGGAATTAGAGAGTTAAATATTCAAGTTATGAGGATTACCTAGTTAACGTTAAGAAAATATGGAGAATTGTGAAATTAATTGGCCTAAATTAGTTGTTGGTATGATAGGAATTTTGGATCAACTCAAAAACAAGAAAAAAGGCCCAGCTGGGTGAGTTTGAGGTTCCACGCGACTAGGCCCGCGGGCCTAGGTCGCTCATCTTACCGCGCAACTCACTGGAAGGACCCAATTCCGTGCGCGCAACCTCTCACGTGAACTGAGGTCGTGGCACAAGTCGCGGGGGTACAGAAATTGGGCTGCCTAAACCTTAAGTCGAGATCTCAGCTCCCACTTCCTCATACATATATTTATTACTCGTTTTTCCTCCAACTTTCTCCCTAGGTGCCGATTTTTGGAGCCATTAATCTTCCAACCCAGCCACCCAATATCATTTATTATCACCCCAAGTCAAAGATTCAAGGTTCCTCTCCAAGATCCTTAGGGGGTGTTTGGTAGAGAGAATTGAGAGGAGAGAAATGGAATTCTCTTGTTTGGAAGAATTGGGCTTAAATTTTGGGCGGAGTATTGAATTCCTGAGTAAAGTAGAGAAAGGCATTTCTCTCCATTTTGAGGACAAATGCCGAGAAATGGTCCATCCTTGCCACCCGCCTTTGATGTCTGATCTTCACCTTGACATCCGCTTTTGCCGCCTGCCTTTCAACTTGCCCCCAAACCTTGCCCCCCACACCTTGCCGTCCACCATTTCTCCGTTTCATTTCTTGATGATACCAAACAAGGGATCAATTCCAATTCTCCACCCAATTTCCATTTCTCCCCCCATTTCCATTTTTCCTCATTTCCATTTCCAATTCTCCCCAATTCTTTTATCTATACCAAACACACCCTTAGTGTTCTTCACCATTTCTCCATTCTTCAAGAAATTTGGGGTTTTCCAGGGTTCCCAAACCTTAGCTTTGTGAGTTCATTCTATCTTTTTATAAAACTTTATATATCTCAAAATGATATATTTTACCTTCTATAAGTTTGCATTCCAAGTATTTTCGTATTTTGTTGACTTTAGTAATTTAGGTCAAACTTGAGGATTTGGGGGTTTTAATTATGTTGTTAAAATGAGTATGAGAAATGGTTTTACATGCTTAGTATTAGCTTATTTCAAAGTAATTATCGATTTTAGAACTCAAACTACTTTGACCTAATTTGAGAAATGTTTAAATAATGAGGAATAGCATTTGTGCAAAGGAATTGTGATTGAGAAATTATTAATATGTCTTGGTTGATGTATTAGAATTAATGACTAGGATGTAATGGATCCATAGGCGTAAAAGTAGAGTCAAACTAGGATTGTCGTCCCTTTTGATCAACGTATAGGATCATCAATGGCCATACTGGGTTGTATTATCGGTCCGTGCCAATAGCTTTGATCCTTGCGTGGGTTTCTGTCTAGGATCATCGAAGGCCATATTGGGTTGTATTATTGGTTACTGCCAATAGTCATTGGTCCTAGAAAGAACTCTCAATATTTATATGTGACTTACTATTGTACCCGTCACTATGGATGGTAACATCGGGCCTCCCCGGTTATCTTTAAAATCGTGCTCACCCAAGAGCAAACTTGAGTAAGAAAATATATTTTGGATAAAGTCCCTTATTACACTTTCAAAGATTTTACGGCTTTACCTATATAACTGTTTGTTCTCACTAGGCGTTAAGCCTAACACTTTTTCTCAAATGACATGTATATATCAGGTGATCATCCTAGCGGAGCTCCCAAGGGTTGAGTGGAGCGTTATGCCTGTTGAGGCATCTTTTTGGAAATGCACTTCCACATGCATGAGTTAGAGTTATTAATTAGTTATTTTGAAGATGTTAGCAACACCCGAACATAATCTATATTTCCGAGTTATGTAGATTAATAGGTTGTTGTCTTAGTATCCATACCTCGATGTAAACTCAATCACTCTCTCTCCCCAATTGTTTGGGTAATCTTTATGGTATTTATCTTTATTTCGTAATGTATTTCGGTTTAAATTATCTCCTATTTTTATGGTGTTACAGATTGCTCCCAATATCCTTGCATTCTTCTCCAAGGTGTTAAACCCTCTAAATACCTCTCAAGCATAAACACCCGTACACCCACACACCTTTTGGAGCTGATTTTACAAACCACGAGAAATGAGAGGAAATCCATCATATTTTACATTTAAATACTATGGGTTTTGAGCCCTAACACCCCAAGCCCAAACATTATCCCTAGATCCATTATTAGCTTAACTAAATAACTAGGGTTATCACATTGTTTTACAATTTTTAAATTGTTTTTAAAATATTATACTATGATTATATTTAGGTAATATTAATATGATTATTATAACAAGTTAGATACATAAAAATTAACTTATGCTATATATATATATATGTTTGAGATTTAAAAATATTGTTTGAGATTTAAAAATATTATTTATAGTTCAAAATAAAATTTTGTCCTATCATTTATCCATCACCCATTTTGTTACGCGCTATTGTAATAGGTAAGTTAGGATATGGATAATAGGTTTATGAGATGAATAATTACCCATTTTATTATATGTTATTAACAGGTCGATATCAAGCTACATGGTTGGTGTTCGTTTATCTAGATCATCAAGAAAGAAGAAAAGAAACAATGACAATTAGAAGAGGAAGACATAAATATCAATTACTTATACATCCTATTATTTATTTATTTTACAGAAAATGTATTTAAAGTAGACATTGTAACAAACGAGATGGAAACTTGATATTGGTTCTCACTCTTCTCAATCTACTAGACCCTTATATGGAGGCAGGGTCGTCCTTGGAGGAGAGCGACACGGACGCACGCCCATGGCCTAAAAATATTAGGGGCCCGATTTTTCACTCCCGGTATATAGTAGTAGTATAAAAAATTAATACATTAAAGAAACCCAAAAAAATATTTGTAGTATAATCAGAGGTAAAAAGATTTTAGTAGATTGGAGCCCAAAAATATTAACTAATTATAGTGATAAAGAAAACCAAAATATTAGCATTTCATTATATGTTATTGTTTATTGTCTCTCTAACCCAATGTTATTGGCTATTGTTATTTCTATATGTTTGACTATTTTCATGCTTCAATAATTTAACGTATAACAACTTTAAGCTCATATGTTTGTTATTGTTATATGTTTGTATCGACTATTGCGCACTATTTGTTTATGTTGTTTGCCTAATTGCTTTTGTTGGCTATTTGTTATCTATTTTTGTTTCTACAGATGATATTATACTATTGGTTGATGAACTATTTATTGTTTTAATTAGTTATGCCTGTTTTATGGTTTTATGATTAATCAATAAACTTTTCAGACTAATGTCTTTTATATATGTCATGTTTTATAAACTTTTAATCATAACATCTTATTTAGTAGAACAAGAAAAAGAGGAATAGGAAATTCAAACATTTTCATCAATTGTACATTTGGCTTATTCATCTTTCATTATGATTTCACTACACAAAAGATTCTATTTTAGTTCTCAAGCATCCACTCATTAAGTTTGTAAATGATCAAACTCGTATCTATATTTTAGTATTCAAAATTATCCTTGTCATCTAATACATTATACTCTTGGTTGTTAATTATCTAATAATTACGGAATACGTAAATATTAAGTACTCACTTATCTATAATAAAGAAGAATAAAATTTCATCCCTCCATGAATTATTAACATTCATTGTATTCAATTTCTTTAGTAATGAAAAACATTTATTAAAAAAATTCGGTAGTTATCGAGGGCCCACAATTTTACATACGCCCAGGGCCTAAAAAATGTCAGGAACGGGCCTGTATGGAGGTACTATTAAAAACATCAAAACACGGCGAGAACCCTGGAACTGATTATGGCCATCTATCTCCACCTGATCTAATTTAAACTAATAAATACATTAATTAAAAAAATACATAAAATGGACTATTTTTTATCTTCAATTTAACATCTATCTTGATATAATTTTTTTTTTCATTTTCGTTTTAAGTAAGTTTTACATGAAATGGTGTGTATGTGGTATTGTGGCATATTCATTATGCATATCTATGTATTTTCACGTGTAAAACAAATGACTTTCACCCACAAAAAACATCTAGAGAGACCTTTTCGTGGGTGATTACCACGGATCACCCAGGAAATACTAATGGTTTAGATGAAATCCGATATTTTCAAGAGAATACCAATGGAGTACCAAAAAAAAAATTGGGTAATCTGTCACTGATTTAATTACCCACCAACAATTTAACAACGAACTTTTGTGACAGTTTTGTGACGAATCACCTTTTAGCGACAGATTTCCTAGGAAAATGTTAAAGGATTTCATTTTAGTAGTGATAATTGATGAAAAACAAAATAGAAAAGATTGATATTTAAATAAAATTTTAAAATTAACAGTGATATAAAAGGTAAATATAGTGTATGATATATATAATTTATGAAAACCAAAATTAAAAAAATTGATATTTAAAATTTTTGGGGTTTAAAGGATTCGAACCCTGAACTTCTTGGTAACAACACAAAGCGTTAGTCATCTCCACTAACACAAGTTATAGGTTTTAGTTCGTAAGTTTATTATATAAGGTAGAACATGTGTGTGGGTGGTCTCCTCACTGGCTCAACCACTGATTGTGTCTTCGATGGCCCTTGAAAGGTTTTCAATTGGTCTTGATGAATGATAAAGGTGGTGGGTTATGACTTTTTATACACAAACACAAACTAAATCAATCAATAGTTTCCGATTATTCTTAATGTGTTATCGATAAGTCTTGATGGATTCTCGATGGAAGATGAATATTTTTGTCTTGCAGTCGCTGTTAGACAAAGGTTAAAAAATAAATACAACAAAAATTGTTGTTTTACAATTTTTAAATTGTTTTTAAAATATTATGTTATGATTATATTTAGAGTAATATTTATAAAAAATTAGATACATAATAATTAACTTGTGCTATATATATGTTTGAGATTTTAACAATATTATTTATAGTTCAAAATGAAATTTATTCTATCATTTATTCATTATCAATTTCGTTACCTGCTATTTTTAACGGGTAAGATAGGATAAGAATAATAAGTTCATTAGATGAATAAGTATCCATCTTATTATCCGCTATTAAAAAGTCAATGTCAAGCTATATGGTTGGTGTTTGCTTATCTCGATCATCAAAAAAGAAGAAAAGGAATAATGACATTTAGAAGAGAAGAACACGTAAATATCAATTATTTATACATTCTATTTTTTTATTTTTTTATAGAAAGTTTAAATAGACGTTGTAACAAACGAGGTTGAAGCGTGAGATTGGTTCTCACCCACTGACCCGGTGAGAACCTTGGAACCGATTATGGCCATCTATCTCTCCATCTGACAACTCTTATCAAATAACATTTTGTAATTAAAAAGTATTTAAACAAATAAGGAAAAATGTAATATTAAAAAACAATTTCTAAATTAAACACTTTGTACGTCTTCATCTTCACAAAGATCACCACAATTACCATTTTAGTGTGTTTTTGAAAACCCAAAACCCGCCACCTTTATCTTCCTAATAGCTATACGTGTCTGTAAAATCTATCACCCACAATCGGATATTTGATAGCCACTTATCAAGTCTAAAAAAAATCACAAACTCGTGATATTGAAACAACAAAGGTGTCATATTGAAAACCAATCGAGGTCAGTATTTGAGTCAATTCCACCAATCGATAATTGCACATTTAATGTGCAGTAGCCGTTTCAGAATTTATCTTCAGTAGACCAAAGTTCAGAACCAAGTTCAGAACTTCTGAAGACCAAGTTCAGAACACGACTGACTCGACTGGCCCAGTCGAGTATTCCAGAACTTCTGCTTCTGAACTCCTGACCATTCAGAACTTCTGAAAGATCGTTCAGAACTTCTGCTTCTGAACTTCTGAAAACCATTTTGAACTTTTGACCATTCAGAAATTCTGAAAAACTATTCAGAACTTCTGCTTCTGAACTTCTGAAAACCATTCAGAACTTCTGAATAAACATTCAGAACTTATGTGTAAACATTCAGAACTTCTGAATCCTATTTCCCACTTTTACTCCAAGTCCAATTACATTCCGACCGACTCGACTGGCTCGACTGGCCCAGTCGAGTATTCCAGAGGATATCAACATCCAAACCAGTATAGACTCGACTGGCTCTACTGGCCCAGTCGAGTATTCTAGAGGATGCCAACCCAAATTCACAAAGGTCGAATGGAACCAGTCGAGCTTGACTGGGTTCCAGTCGAACCTTGTAGTATTCAGTTGTTACCGGGTTCATACTCGTCTTATAACAAGCGTGCACTTCGCACCACCTAACTTGAATTAGATCACAGTATAAAACCCATATAGACATCATGTTATTTCCAATCACATAAATGGACCGGTGACACTAAAATCACCAACAATCCTCCCCCATTTTAGTGTGACCCATGAAATAACATCTTAAAATAAACAACACCAAACTTGCACATAAATGAAAATGTCGAAACGATTGAATTTCCATCTTAGTATTTTACACATTTTAAATATTCGAGAATCAAGGTGTCCTAAGGATTGAACCCATCAACTCATTTGAATACCTAAATATAAAATACATACAAGTTTCACCTACTCTTCAAGAAAATAAATGTGACACAATTATAAAGCCGAGTGTCCTAATCCTCTCATGATCGTATAAAGGCCAAGCCCCAACCTTCTGAAATGCGGCTGCACTTCACGATCACTTAGGTAATTCCTTTACTTCGTGTACCTACAAATACACTTTCTCAAAGGAATTATTAAGAAGTTAAATTTCAACCTACTACTGTAGTACCAAACACATACCTGGGATGATTTATCATGTGTTCCAATCTTATAAGTGTGAGCTTTCCTCATTGAATTCAGCCCCTAATGTCATATTAGAGGGGAATTGGGTGTCTCATCATTATAGATTTATAAGGACTTTATCTCCATCCCAATGGCAGACTTGTGCACTAAGTCTCTTGCCAAACCCTTGGTCAGATGATTCGCCAAATTTTGTTGCGATCTAACAAACTCAACAGAGATTACACCATTCATGATTAATTCTCTAATCATACTATGTCTAACACCCAAGTGTCTAGACTTGCCATTATACACTTGGCTATAAGCCTTAGCCAAAGTGGCTGCACTATCACAGTGGATAGAAATAGGTGCAATCAGCTTCGACCACAATGGAATCTCATAAACAAGATTCTTTAACCATTCTGCCTCTTTACCGGCAGCGGCTAAAGCCACAAACTCATATTCCATTGTTGAGTTTGTAATACAACTCTGCTTCTTTGATGCCCAAGAAATCGCACCACCTCCAAGCAAAAATACCCAACCACTCGTCGAAGAGTGATCCTCCATATTGGATATCCAACTTGCATCTGAGTATCCTTCTAACACCGAAGGATATCCCAAATAACTCAAACCATAATCCATGGTACCCTTGTGATATTTAAATACTCTTTGAACCGCTTGTCAATGTTAAGTGTTCGGATTACTAGTATACCTACTCAACCGTCCCACGACATAGGCTATATCAGGCCTTGTACTTGTCATGACATACATCAAGCTACCAATGGACTTAGAGTATTCTAGTTGTGAAATAGAAATGCCTGTATTTGGCATTATCTTCAAACTAGGATCCATAGGAGTGCTCACGGGAGAACAATCACTATGATTGAACTTTTTGAGAATTTTCTCAATATAGTGTGATTGTGTCACAACAATCCCTTTGTTAACCCGCTTAAATCTAATACCAAGAATTACATCAGCCTCCCCCATATCTTTCATGGAAAAATTAGATGATAACAACTTTTTAGTTGTATCTATCTGATTTTGATCAGTTCCAAAAATCAGCATGTCATCCACATACAAACAGATGATAACACCCGCACCTTTAGCATCAAAAATGCTATAAACACATTTATCACTTTGGTTTAGAGAGAAACCACATGATAAAATAACCTCATCAAACTTTTGATCCCATTGTTTAGGTGCTTGTTTCAGCCCATACAAGGATTTCACGAGTTTACATACCTTATGCTCATTACCGGATATAACGAAACCTTCCGGTTGTTTCATGTAAACCTCTTCCTGAAGATCACCATTCAAGAAGGCTGTTTTAACATCCATTTGATGGATAACCAAGTTGTGAATTGCAGCCAAGGCAACCAACAACCTAATAGTTGAAATACGAGCTACCGGAGCATACGTATCGAAATAGTCAATACCGGGTTTTTGTCGAAACCCTTGAATGACTAGCCGGGCATTGAATTTATCAATTGTCCCATCAACTTTCATCTTCTTTTTGAAGATCCATTTGCATCCAAGTGGTTTAGAACCAAGAGGCAAATCAGATAACACCCAAGTGTTATTCTCAAGAATCGATGACATTTCGTCATCAATTGCTTCTTTCCAAAAAGCGACATCTCGAGACTCCATTGCTTCTTGAAAGGTCTTTGGGTCATCTTCAATACTGTAACAATAAGAGTATTGAAGCCCAAGTTCATCTCTCGAACCTTCAACCAAATACAGTTGAAAATCATCACCGAAATTTTTGGCTATTCGACCTCTTTTGCTTCTCCGGACCTGCTGTGTTTCTGGGGTTGAAACACCAGCCATAATTTCTGGATTTTGCACTTCATTAGTGTTAGGAATCAGATCCTTAGGCCTTTGGATAGATGAAAATCGCATCTCATCAAAAATCGCATCCCGCGACTCGATACCGGTATTTTTCGATACCGAATCATTAATCAATTCCATGTTCATCCAAAGTGTTTCTTTTGGGTTCAGGTAGCTTTACAACCGCCCGACAACCCCAAATTCGAAAATAACTCAAATTCGGAGTTTTCTTGAACCAAAGTTCATATGGGGTTGTTTTGTTCCGTTTGTTTGGAACTCTATTCAAAATATAACAGGTTGTCAACATACCTTTCCCCAAAATCCCTCACTCAATCCCGAGTATGAGAGCATCGAGTTTACCATTTCTTTTAAAACTCGATTTTTCCGTTCGGAAACCCCATTTGTTGATGTGTGTACGGAGCCGTAGTCTCATGGACTATACCAACTGACTGGAAGTATTGAGGGTCCATATATTCCCTTCCCCGATCAGTTCGGAGACGCTTAATTGAACCACCCAATTGTAGTTCGACCTCGGTTTGTATATTTTAAACTTTTCCAAAGCTTCATCTTTGGCATGTTACAAATACACATAACAAAACGAGTGTTGTCATCAATAAATGTGACAGCATATTTCTTATTACCCAACGAAGGAGTAGAATGAAGGTCACATAAATCACTATGTATAAGTTCCAAAACAGCCGACTTTCTTTCGACATTCGGAAATGGCTGTTTTGTGACTTTCGTAAGCATACATGTTTTACATGTATCTGTATGAATATCAAAGGCTGAAATAAGACCATCCTTTGACATTTCATGCATTCTTCTAAACTTCACATGACCCAGTCTAGCATGCCAAGCCATTGAGTCGTGAATTTTAGACGAAGATGATGACAATATAAATGCAGAATTTTCGGAATTGAAAACTTTAGATATAACATTCAAACAAAACATTTTATTAAAATAATATCCAAAACCAACAAATTTACCATATCAAGATAGAATATATCTATCCGAATCATAAACTTGTCTATACCCTATACAATTCAATCTACCTCCACTAACTAAATTCTTTCGATTTTTAGGAACAAACAAAACATCAGATAATCTAACATGATTTCCAGAAGTAAACTCTAAATTAACTACTCCAAATCCACAAATCGGTGCGGTCGACTCGTTACCCATATTTAGTATAGATCCATCTTCAACCAGTGTCAATTTCTCGAACCAGCGTTGATCTTTACAAACATGCCATGTTGCCCCCGAGTCCACCCATCATGCACAATCATCCTGTACATAGAAAGACTCCGAAATAAGTGAAACATAATAAATACTTTCAGATTTATTATCAAAGTTAGTCAAAAACTGACCTCCTTTCACTTGAGCTTGGTCTTTAGACCCGGCTCCACTTGTTCCAGCACCGTTGTTATTCAACTTAACCCGGCAATCACGTTTGGTATGACCCACTTTGTTGCATCTCCAACATACCAGATCCTTCTTCTTCTTGAAGGATTTATTGGGTCCGTCAAACTTTCGTTTCTTGCCTTTTCCTTGATTATTGGAGTTTGGTTTCTTCTCTTCAATCATATTAACAAAGGGCTGTCTAGATTCAACTTTGGACTTGGATGTGTCATTTTTTTGCACCCGAAGAGATTATTCGATGCGCAAGTGACTCCCAAGTTGAACCAACGATAGTTCCTCCTTTTGATGTTTCAAATTGTGCTTTAAATCTTTCCAAGATGGAGGAAGTTTTTCAATCACACTCGACACAGCAATGGACGCATCCATGTTCATTTTGTGTAACGTGAATTGACCATAAATGCGAAGTTTCTCTTGATATTGTTCCATTACGGGCCTTGAGTCAACCATTTTATAATTATTAAAATCGCTCTCCAAGAACTTCTTACTAGAAGCATCTTCAGCGATATATTTTGACTCAACGAAATCCCATAACTCCTTCGCACTTTCAGCACTTTGGTAGATATCAAAGAGGGAATCACACATACCGTTTAGAACATGACCTCTGCAGATATAGTCATCGTTCTCCCACTTACTTCTCCTTCGGGCATGCTCCAGCTTCTCGTTCTCCATGATTTCTGGAATGGGGGTGCTCACCAAGTACACCACTTTCAGAGTCGTCAACAGAAAATGCATCTTTTTCTGTCAACGTCTAAAGTCAGCCCCTTCGAACTTCTCCAGCTTTCCGAACTTTAAAGTCATCTCTTTCACAGATTCAGCCATGATCGACATCACGAAAATATCAATTCGATTATTGGAGGAGGTCCCAACTATCAACTCGATTGTTGGAATCGTGTAGGCAAACAAGGGTAAGTCGACCACCGAATTATATTGAGAATCGTGTGAGAAACTTTCCGAATTGATATTTCGACCCTATGCCTGGGTTTCACGAAATTCAATCTAGGATAAGACTCAAAACAATTTCGTTCTTAGGCACAAAAACGAGAGCAATTTTCTGGAGAGTATATGGGAGTATTATTCAAAAAACCGTGTCTAAAAACCGTATCTAAAACCATGAGTATAGATTCTTATTTATACTCAAAATAACGTAACTGAAATTATAATCATGGCTGAAATTTAGGAGTCATGGTAAGTTACACAATTTCTTATAACTGCTCAATAGTTGCACATTTAATGTGCAATAGCCGTTTCAGAATTTATCTTCAGAAGACCAAAGTTCAGAACCAAGTTCAGAACTTCTGAAGACCAAGTTCAGCACACGACTGACTCGACTGGCTCGACTGGCCCAGTCGAGTATACCGGGTTCATACTCGACTTATAAAAAGCGTGCACTCTGCACCACCTAACTTGAATTAGATCACAGTATAAAACCCATATAGATATCATGTTATTTCCAATCACATAAATGGACCGGTGACACTAAAATCACCAACACATTTACAACCAATTGCCTTTTTTTCCCGCATGTAACTCTACCAAATCCCATGTATCATTATGATCGAGAGAATTAATCTCATCAATCATAGCATCCCGCCATCTAGGATGGGCCAAAGATATACCAACCATTTTAGGAACAGATAAAGAATCAAGTGTAGGGATCAAAGAACGAGAACATGAAGAAAGTTTATCATAGGAAACAATAGAATAAATAGGGTAAGAATAAATGGGAACATCAAGATCAGGAACTTGTGTGTCGGAGGGTTATGGATCACTTGAAGCAAGAGGATCATCATTAGGCGGATCTGTAGACGATGATGAAGATGGTGTTGGGTCGGGAGGTCGTGTCGAGTCGAATAGGCAATAGATTCAGGAACAGGTATGGTATATACCAATAAATCATCGATATCTCTTGGGTTGCAAGGATTAGACATGGGAACGAAGGGTATATTCTCATGAAATGTAACATCTCGAGATACAATTTATCGATTGAGCGTGGGGGAAAAACACTTGTACTCTTTTTGAAGTCGAGAGTAACCAAGAAAGACACATTTCAGAGACTTTGGATCCAACTTATATATGTGTGGTCGGGTATCATGGACAAAACAGGAACTACCAAAGATCTTTGGGTTGACAGGAAACAAAGATTTTGTAAGAAACAGAACTGAGAAAGGACTTTACCATCCAAAACAACCTAGGGCATTTAGTTGGTAAGAAAACAAGAGGTAGTAACCGCATCAACCAAGAAGAGTTGAGGAACGACCATGTAAAATAATAGAGTCTGAGCCACCTCTAGGAGATGACGATTCTTTTAATTCGTTCTGCAACTTCATTTTGGTCTGGTGTGTCAACACAGGAAGACTCATGCAAAATGCCATTTTGAAGCATATATGACTTAAAAGTTTGAGACAAGTATTCTTTTGCATTATCACTACGAAGAGTTTTAATGGAGACTTTAAACTAGGTTTTAATCTCAACATAAAGTGAACAAAAGTGTGTAAATACCTCATAGAGATTTTTTCATAAAGTAAATCCAAGTAATGCGAGAGTAATCATCAACAAATGGAACGAAATATTTAAACCCAAGTTTTGAAGTAACAGGACATGGTCCCCAAACATCAGAATGGACTAACTCAAATGGGGATGAAGCCCGCTTATTATAAACTCTAGGACTTACATGAAAACATTGATGTTTGGGAAACTAACAAGACTCACACTATAGAGACGATAAATAAGAAAACTCAGGACACAACATCTTCAGATTCTGTAAAGATGGATGACTGAATCGACAATGAATTTCAAGTGGATACGATGAACTGGAGTAAATCAATGAGGAAGGTACTTGTTGTTCAAATATATATATATATATAGGCCATCAGTCTCCCGCCCTCTACCAATAATCTTCTTCATCGATAGATCCTGAAAGACACAAGATCAGGAAAGAATGAGACATAACAATTCAAAGCACGAATAATTTTACTGACTGCTAACAAATTGAACAAAAAATTAGGTAGGCACAATACGGAGGATAACGAACAGATGGGGTAAGATCGATGGTGCCAGAACCAAGGACAGGTGTGGTAGACCCGTCAGCAATTGTTACATGTGATGGGGATCTGTGTTTATTAAAGTTAGAGAAGATGGTGAGATTACCTATTATGTGATCTGAAGCACCTAAATCAATGACCCGTTTGGAGGCAGAAGATAATAGGCATGTACTAGAGTTACTTGTCTCGACAAATGCAATGGTCGGAGTAGTGCGATTCTCAGTCCCTAAAAGTCGTGCATATTCTTCTACGGGTATAGTAGCAGTACTATCTAAGGCAGAGGCAATGCACGCTGATTAACTCCTCGGATATCTAGACAAAAGCTTCTTACATGTGCGCTTGGCATGACCGAACTCATGCCAGTAGTAACACTCAACATCACCATATTCTAGAAGAGTAGCCCGTGAGTCAGTTGTTCGGTCACCGTGGCTACCTCTAGATCCACCACGGTGACCCCCATGAAATCCTCCTCGGTAGCCACCACGAAATCCCCCTCCACAAACCAGGGCACTATTGTGATCAGAAGTTTGAGAAGTCTGAAGATTCTCATTCCTAAGAACACGTGCAATTGTTTCTTGAAAAGAAGGAATAGCGGATTCATTCAAGAACTGAGATCTGATAGAGTCAAATTCTGGTCGCATACTAGTCAAGAAACTGATAACAACGACTTGTTCCCTATGAGTCTACGTGGTTTTGACATCAACAATTAATGGAAGAAGAGATTTAAGCTCTTCATATACTTTCTTGAACTCCATAACGTACATAGAGAGTGATCGGTCCTGCTGTTCTCTATGATGAAAGGACTTACAAACACTAGAGATTCAAAGGACGTTACTTTGTCCAAAATACAAAAAATCAAGATAATCCATAACTGCCTTCACATATTCACAGTGACTAACTAGAGATGAAATAGAAGGATCAATATATAGAGGTAGTTATCACTGTAAATAGTGTCGATCATTGTTGAGAGAGAAAGTGCATTTCATTCTGTATATTGTAACCGATCTTCAGATTATCCAATACTAATTCTCATTTGATCTTTATATACTGTTCTTACTGATTTAATTAATGTTCTAGCTTTAATCATAGATTTATATTGCTTCCGCTCATATATTTCTCCTAGGTCTATTGATTAATTGAGTAAAATAGGGATCTGGGTTCCAACAATTGGTATCAGAGCTAGATAATCAATCTATTGATTATTCAATCTCGTCCAGTTTGGAGAAATTCCCACTCAACTAGCAGTTAATTTCAAGTTTTAAACTATTGTTATTCATTCTACCCTGTTTCTCGAGATTTTGTTGGTTTCATACAATTTTCTCAAAATCAGTGGTAATCTTGATTTAATTCTGAAATCAGTAAGTAAAACGTTTCGTTTCGATTCCTTTGAAGTTTATTTATTCTAAATTTCAAAAGTATTTCCTGTAAATTTTGAATCCCTGTTTTCTGAAAAATGGCAAATCAAAACCTAAACGCCATATACACCTCTGGATCCTTAACAAAACCCCCCACTCTAATTCGTGACGAATATTCTCAATGGAAGATTCGTATGATAAACTTTTACGAAGGACTAGATGTAAATCTATATCCTACCATTCTAAATGGTTCCTTCGTACCCACGACCACCATTCCAAGAGTTACACTCAAAGCAACAACGGAAGAAATTCCTGCTCGCCAAGTTCCCAAAGAAAAGGGAAATTGGACTGATGATGATAAGGCCAAAGTGGAAATTGCCAAAAAGGCAAAAAGTCTACTAATCATGGAAATTCCCAATGAGATTTTTCAATCTCTTGATTCCTGCGAGACGGCCAATGAACTATGTGATCAACTTGCATATCAATTAGAGGGAGGTGCTAAAATGAAGAAAAACAGAAGAGCTCAAGCTTTGAACGAATACAACAGTTTTCAAGCACTCCCAGAAGAAACTCTGGAACAGACTTATCACAGATTTAATACTCTGATAAATTTGTGCAAAAAGTGTGATATCATCAGATCAAAGGAGGATAATAATGTTTTATTCCTCAAACGCTTGAATCCAGAATGGTCGAATCGTTCCATGTCTTTTCAGGCCAATCAAGATCTGGAAATGTGGTCTCTACATGATGTGTTTGGTACCTTGCAAGCACATGAGAAAGAGGTTATTCAGAAGAAGATAAGTGTCAGTGGACCTCTGGCCCTCATCTCTGAATCAAGAGGATCAAGTAGAAGAAGTAAAGAGACAGAGAAGAAAGGCAAGAGTAATTTATATCAGAGGCTGGTACAAAAGATTTCTCTGATACAGAAGATGGTGAAATCAGTTCATTTGTTAAATCCTTGGCAATAATTACCAAACAGTTCACAAAGAAGTTTGGTAATCGTTCATTTCAAAACAGAAGGTTTGACAATAGAAATGAACGCCCTACTCCGCCTTATGTTCAAAGGCAAGAAGTACATAAGGTGGAAAAGTCTGAAGCTAAGAAGAAAGAAGAAGTTTGTTACAGATGTGGAAAGTCGGGTCATTATTCGAAGGACTGTAAAAGTGTTCTTTTCAAAGACAAACAATATTAGAAGAACAAATACAAATACAACAAAGTTGAAAGAGCACACTATGCTAAAAGAAAGAACTGGCTAGATAATCAATCAAGTGAAGATGAAGCCATGTTCTGTGGGATGGCAATGGCAGATGACTCAGAAGATCAACCTTCTGAAACTCCGGTTTGTACTATCTCTATTCTTCGGAACTCGAGCAAACAATTTTAAATCTAACTGTTGGTTTTGAAAATCTAAACCAGAAGTTTTTTGTTGAAAAAAATTAAGGAAAAACATTGAACTATCTGTTTCTACCATCCAAAAGGAAAGAGATATTTTCAAAAGAGAGATGGAGATTTTAACTAATGAGAAACTTGAACTATCTGTTGAGAATGAAAAGATTTTAAAGCTTCAAAAATCAACAGAACTCAAACTCAGAGAAGCGAACCAAAACTTTTGTAAACTTCTGCAAGATAAGGATAAGGAGATAAATGCTAAAGAAAGTGACAGATTAAATTCTGTAGCACTTAAAAACTACTTTCAAAAGGAGAGGGAGTTTGTACATATTGAACTTCAAAACAAGGAGCTACATATGGAAAAATATCTGGATGCTCAAAAGGTTCATGAAAAGAAAAATACACAAGTAGGGAAAATTGGCCTTGGTTTTGAGGATCTGGATCCTTATACGTGTAAAAAGAGATCTACTCTTGCTTCTGTCTTCTGTATGGGTAAAGAACAGAAACCAAGTTTTCCCATCCTATTTGAGCAATCAGTCTTTAAAAAATCAAAATATGAGAATGGACATCAATTTAGAAAACTAAAATACAAAAACATAAAACATTGCTCTGTAAAGAAAAGACAAGTTGATCTTATGCTTTTTCAGAAGAGGACAGATGCTTTTAATTTTGGTTCATTCACTCATATAACCTTAGATCCAGAAGCTGAGGAGTTCATACTCTTACAGGTAGAAGAGGAACTTAGACTCCTCTTTGAAAAAGATATTCTTACAACTCTGGATGAATGTTTAAATCCATTCAAACAAAACTCAAACAAACAGTTTCCGAAAACCATCCAGAGACAATTTCCTGCTCTTTTATAGATTTAAACCCTTGTGAAGTCGAAGATATGGATGAATTTGTTGCTTATCCCTGGGAAAATGATAATCAAAATGATGATGAATTTTTTGAAAGTTCTTAAATCTATTTTTCAAATCTAAAAGACCTTTTGCCTCATAATTTTACAAAGGTTCCAGAAGTTATCAAGGATTCAAATGCTCCATTTTTATATACCAATGAACCTATGGAAGTGAGAGCGGCTGACTCAAATGTTGCTAAACTCTCAAATGGAATACCACTAATCTCTGTTCCTCCAAAAGAACGAAGAAAAGAGGTTTCTATTCATCCAGATTTCCTTGGGATGTGTTTACAGGCTAAGACTTGTCTCGAATTAGAAAAAGAGGCAAATCTCAAAGAGAAAGCAAAACTTAAGCACCAACCTCTGAAATCTCAATCGTAGAAGTTTACTTGTTTTGAAAAAGGAAAATGGAAAGCTAACTCTTATACTTCTGTTTCAGTAAAACCAAAAGTTCCAGAGAAGTCTACACAGAAGAAGCCCCCACAGAAGAATTCACATGTTTCTAAGCATAAGTCTAGACTAGATAAGAAGTTCAATAGAACAACTGATGATAGAATAGACAGAAATAAGAACAATTGTAATTATCATTCTAGTAATGAAAATTCAAGGAATTCTTTTATGTTTCAGAACTCTGAATGTTTCTCTTTATTTCTAAAACTTAAACAATTTTTCTCAAGGCCTTCTAGTTATTTCTTTGATGAACAAAAACACTCAAATTTTAGACATCAAAACAAAAGAAATAATTCAAACAAAACAGGAAAACCAATTGTCTCTGGAAAACCTGTCCATCTTTCCGCTCAAACAGAAAAGATAAATCAAAAACCCAAACCTAACATCAAAGGACCCACTGTGAAATGGCTACCTAAATCTTTCTGATTTTGATTGCAGAAGCAACATGTGCATATCTGGTATCTTGACTCTGGATGCTCGAGGCACATGACTGGGAACGAAAAAACTTACTTTCCAAATTCAAAGATAAAATTGGTGGAGCAGTAACGTTTGGTGATGATGGTAAGGGTCAGATAAAAGGCTACGGTACTCTTCAAGAAGGTAATATTACCTTATCCAAAGTAGCTCATGTTTTTGGGTTGAAACATAACATGTTAAGTGTAAGTCAACCATGTGATTCTAAAATGCTAGTTGTATTTGATGAAAAACATTGTTACTTATTCTCTAAGGCAGGTGAAGAATTATGGAGAGCTGATGAAAAAGGTAATCTATATATGATGAGCCTTACATCTAAAGATGGTAAGGAAACTCTTTGTCTTATCTCTAAGAAGAGTGAAGTTGCATGGTTATGGCATCATAAACTTTCACATCTGAATTTTGAAAATCCTTAGCTTCTTGTCAAACATAATCTGGGCAAGATGGGCAAAATAAAAAGAGCATCTCTTAAAACCAAAAATGATCATTCGTGCACTAGGCCTCTTCAAATGCTACATGTTGACCTCTGTATTCCTATTGCAATTCAGAGCCTTTTTGGCAAAAAGTATATCTTGGTACTAATAGATGAATTTTCCAGGTATACATGGCTTGCCTTTTTACGATAAAAATCAGAGGTTCCAATAGTGCTAAAAAACATGATGACAAGAATACAAGTTCTTTTGCAACAGAAAATACAACAACTTAGAAATGACAATGGTACTGAATTTAAGAATGCCAAGCTTGAAGAATATCTTGTTGGTAACGGCATTACTCAAAACTTCTTTGTTGTGCGCACGCCTCAGCAAAATGGTGTAGTAGAAAGACGAAACAAAACATTGGTTGAAGCAGCAAGAACAATGCTTGGAACTTCTGGATTACCTACTAATTTTTGGGCAGAAGTTGTTGCCACGGCGTGCTTCACTCAAAATAGATCAATCATAATCAAGAGGCATTTTAAACCTCTTATGAGCTGATAAATAACAGAATACCCTCTGTTAAAATTTTCCATATTTTTTGCTCCAGGTGTTTTATTCTGAATGATCGAGAAAAACTTGACAAGTTTGACAAAAATCCGATGAAGCCAAGTTCTTGGAATACTCATTAAATTCTAAAACTTTTACAGTTTTTAATTTGAGAACTAAGACTGTGATGGAGAGTATAAACATCGATTTTGATGATCAAACTCAGTTGACTTTTGATTATTCTGATTCAGAACTCAAACTTAATACTATCACCTCTGATTATATTTCAGGCACCAGAGAATCCGAGATTGATGCCTTATTTGAAGATTTTCTGGGAGAAGAAATACCTTCAGAGAGAATACCCATTAATCGACCCTTGAATATTCCTGAAGTATTTCAAACTTCTGGGCTAACTCTTTTTGGTCCTTCCGAATCACCAAATGACAGTCCAGAGGTATCCTTCGTGCCTTCATTTGACGGGGAGACATTAGGTACTCATCCAGATCCAGAACCAATCCCAATACCAGAAGATGTCATCCAACCCTCGGACACAGAAGTCCAAGCTCAGCAAATGCCTCAAACAAGGATGAAAAGATGGACAAAGTCTCATACCCCAGATCTGGTAATTGGAGATCTATCTGAAGAAATTAAAACCATATCTGCAACTGTAAATGAAGCCTTCTTTGTAAACTTTCTAAGCATGATTGAGCCAAAAGAAAGTTCATGAAGCTTTACAAGAACCAAGCTGGTTGGATGCAATGCAAGAAGAGTTGCTTTAATTTGACAGAAACTAGGTATGGAAATTAGTACCTCTGCCTAAAGATAAGGTCGCCATTAGTACTAAATGGGTATTCAGAAACAAAAAGGATGAAGATGGAATTGTGATCAGAAACAAGGCAAGGTTGGTGGCCAAGGGATACTGTCAAGAAGAAGGAATTGACTACAATGAAACTTTTGCTCTAGTTGCAAGACTTGAAGCAATAAGACTCTTTCTGGCCTTTTCAGCATACAAAGATTTCAAGGTGTATCAAATGGACGTTAAATGTGCATTTTTAAATGGAGATCTCAAAGAAGAAGTGTATGTTCTACAACCTTCTGGCTTTGAAGACCCAAGACACCCAGATCACGTATATCTTCTGGACAAAGTTCTATATGGCTTAAAGCAAGCTCCAAGAGCTTGGTATGAACGATTGTCAAAATATTTGATTAAGCACTCATACGAGAAAGGTAAAATTGATACAACTTTGTTCATCAAAAGAGGCAAAGATATGTTAATTGTGGTTCAAATTTATGTGGATGACATTATATTTGGTTCTACTGATCAAACATAAGTTGATTTGTTTTCTAAGTTAATGGAAAATGAATTTGAAATGAGCTTGATGGGAGAATTAACATTCTTCCTAGGACTTCAAGTCAAACAAACTACCTCTAGCATTTTTATAAATAAAGCCAAGTATGTTTCAGACATGTTACACAAATTCAAACTTCAAAATTCCAGTCCTATGAAAACACCTATCTCTCCTAGTATGAAACTTGATCCTGATCTCTCTGGGAAATCAGTTGATGTTACGAACTATAGAGCTATGATAGGATCCCTTCTGTATTTGACTGCAAGCAGACCAGATATAATGTTTGCCACCTGTCTCTGTGAGAGATTTCAAGCCAATCCAAAAAAATCTCATTTGCTGCTGTAAAAAGAATTTTTAGGTGCCTAAAAGGAACACCTTCACTAGGTCTATGATATCTAAAAAATTCTGGATTTGATTTAATTGCATATACTGACTCTGATCATGCAGGATGTAAGTTAGACAGAAAAATCACTTCTGGTAGCTGTCAACTTCTGGGGAATAGGCTAATAAGTTGGACATCCAAAAAGCAAAACTGTGTTTCAATTTCCACAGTAGAAGCAGAATATGTTGCTGCTGCTAGTTGTTGTTCACAAGTTATTTGGATGAATACTCAACTCAGAGACTATGGTCTATTATATGATAAAATCCCCATCCTCCGTGACTCAGAAAGTGTTATCGCAATCATAGAAAATCCGGTACAACATTCAAAGACCAAGCACATTGTTATGAGGTATCATTTCATAAATTAAGGATCATGTGGAGAAAGGATCTATTGAAATGTATTTTGTCTCCACTGATTACCAACTTGCTGATATTTTCAAAAAAGCTCTAGATGAGAAAAGATTTAATTTTCTGATTAGCAAGTTGGGTATGCTAAACATGTATTAACTTGGATGATAAAAATCTTTTACATTATATGTTTAGTTACTTATTTAGTATATCTTTGTTTATAATACTTAGAAAAGTTTTGATAAATAGACCAGAGACACCCAAAAGTCTCTGGATTCCTCTGAAGAAAAATGAACCAGAGACACTCAGAAGTCTCTAGGTGCCTCTGATTATAAAACAAATACTTGTTCTCATTTTATGATCCAAGTACAGTCCAAGGGGGAGCATTGCATGCAGAAATCAAGAGGGAGGAACAAATGCAAGATTCAAGGGGGAACACAAAATGTTGATTTATTCAAAGGGGTGACTTTATCAAATTTTTCAAGACTAACTCTTGTTAGCTGTTCTTTGAATATGTTATTCCTTTGAATTTCTTTTAATAAGTTACTTCTGAACTAACTCTTGCCGTCAAGGTTATTCAGAATTTTCTTATTCAATAAAATTTCTTCAGAAATACTGTTCATAGGACACAAAACTTTCTTTTGGTTCAAAAATGTTTTATTTCACCAATTGACTGACTTTAAATTTTTCTTAGTAAATTAATTTCTAATTTTTTTTAGAGTTATCTTTATAGAAAGTATGAACCAGAATAGCTAAATATTTGGGATCAGAAGAAGACTCGGAAGCTTATCTTCTGATGTGTCAGTTATCAGATGCGCTTAGAGACTTGAAGAACCTCTGGACCTTAACTGTCGTCCCACACGTGCTTTAGATGATGTGGCATGTCACACTTCCTGTGCATAACTAATTCTGTTGGAAGTACGAGTGACGTGTCATCTTACAATTGGCTAGGTTATTGACTGTTCTATTTGTAATTGTATAAATAGAAGTAGTTATCTTTGTAAAGGGTGTCGATGAACCTGAGAAAAATCGATATTATTCACTCCTACGGATTGTAATCTATTTCAAGGTTATCAATACGATTTCTCATTTGATTTGTCTTACTGTTCTTACTACTTTACTGTTTGAGTATTAATCATAGATCTGTATTGCTTCCGCTCATACTCTGTTATTACGATCTATTGATATATTGTTAAGAAAGGATCTGGGTTCCAACAATTGGTATCAGAGTTGGACAATCAATCTATTGATTATTCGATCTCGTCCAGTTTGGAGAAATCCCTTTTTTGCAAACAGTAAATTTTAGTTTTAAACTATTGTTCATCATTCTACCCTGTTTTACGAGATTTTGTCATTTCATACAAATTTTCTCTTAATCAGTGGTAATTCAGGTTTATTTCTAAAATCATTAAGAACAATGTCTCGATTCGATTGATTTGAAGTTTAATTGTTCTAAATTTCATAAACTTTTTCTGCATTTTTTAAAACTCTGCTTTTAAAAATTATGGCAAATCAAAATATGAATGCTATATATACTTCTGGATCTTTTACCAAACCTCCCACTCTAGTCTTAGATGAATATCCACAGTGGAAAATTCGTATGATAAATTTCTATGAAGGACTAGATGTTGAACTATATCCTACTATACTAAATGGTCCATTCATACCCATGACTGTCATTCCAAGGGTTCCTCATACTTCTACAACTGAAGAAATTCCTGCAAGGAATGTTCCTAAGGAAAGGAAAAACTATGATGATGAGGAACGTGCTAAAGTTGAAACTGCCAAAAAGGCCAAAAGTCTTCTGATAATGGAAATTCCAAATGAGATTTTCCAATATCTAGATTCATGTGAAACCACAAAGGAATTGTGAGATCAGCTTGAAAATATTCTAGAAGGAGGAGTAAAGATGAAGAAAAACAGAAGAGCTCAAGCTCTGAACGAATATAACAGCTTTCAAGCTATTCCAGAAGAGACTCTGGAGCAGACCTTTCATAGATTTAACACTCTGATAAATCTATGCAAGAGATGTGATATTGTCAGATCAAAGGAAGACAACAATGTCTTATTTCTCAAATGTTTAAATCTAGAATGGTCAAATCTCTCCATGTCTCTTCAGGCAAACCAAGACTTAGAACTGTGGTCTTTCCATGATGTATTTGGCACTCTTCAGGCACATGAAAAGGAAGTCGTTCAAAAGAAAACTTCAATTGGTGGACCTCTGGCCCTAATCTCTGAATCCAGCGGGTCAGGTAGAAGGAGTAAAGAGACTGAGAAGAAAGGAAAGAGTAAGGAATTTATCTCAGAAGCAAGTCCAAAAGATGCTTCTGACTCTGAAGATGATGATATCAACTCTTTTGCTGAATCGTTAACACTTATTACCAAACAATTCACCAAAAAGTTTGGTAATAGATCTTATCAAGGGAACAGAAGATTTGATCGCCCCACTCAAACTTATGCTCCAGGGCAAGAAGTCCAGAAAGGTGAAAAATCAGAAGCAGAGAAGAAAGAGGAAGAGCTGAAGAAGAAGAAGAAGAAGGATGTGTGTTACAGATGTGGAAAACCAGGCCATTGTTGGTCCCAAAGGAGTCTACAAGAGTTCAAGGATATAGAAACAGTTTGTAGAAGGAGGGGGGTTGAATACAAACACACAGATTTTTAGTTTTTTAAATTATTTTATATTGAATAAACAAATTTACAGTTACAAGCGGAATTAGAACAAGTATTTCAACCTATTCTATTGTAAATAAGAACACACAGTTTGATGCACAAAAAAAAGAGAAAGAAAAGAGACAGAGGTTTTAGAAACTAGAAAGTAGCATGCATGAAGATGAAGAAGATATCTTTATCTTATTTATACCCGTTTGCATTTAATGCAAAACAAAAGGTATATGCCACATGTCAAGCTTTCCTAGGAAGCTTGTACTTTGTTCAAAAGCAACCATGCTTTTGGCCGCATGTGAACACTACCATATCAGATATGATGGGGATATAAGAGATAATCCGTACATCCTTTTCTTATATAGTATAAGGTTTGACTTTTGTGCATCAAGGATAAGATCAACATTAATCTTGTTTGAGAAGCTTCACTTGATCGTTGAACTTGAAACTTCAAGGATGAACTTTCATAGTATCGCTGAGGCTTGACAAGACTTCACACTTTGGTTTAGATAGTTCTTGCTATCACTGAACCGCTTCAAATCACCTCCGAAAAAACTCGCTCTATCAGGTTTGATTTCGACCCTGATGAACCTGGGTGCTTTCTAGAAGTACCTGATTATCTCTTTCTTCAGCTTGGTCTTCGACTTTCGCTAAATGTCCTTTTGGTGTGTTGATTGATATTCAGATCTTCAGAGGTAGACTTAAGGTTCCTAATTTTCAGCGATCGCTGATAGCGATCAGCGTATGCTATCGCTGAATTTGAACTTAAGTTTACGAATGGAATTTCACTTAGTATACAGAGGAATCATATTCAAATCACTAAGAGAAGTTATGATCAACAATCTCCCCTTATTTGATTATGATTGAGTAATATAGGAAAATTGCCTTGAAAAGGTTAGTAAGGACTTAAATATCTTAAAGTAAAATTTCAAAGTACTAATCTGTAAGATATTTTTCAGCTAATCTATTATTGCCATTGAGTTTCATTTATAAGCATATGAAAACACAATATTCTACAAGTATAGAGGCGTTATGTACATTCACTGATTTGAATTTCAGAGAGAAATATCAGTGAGTAAAGAGGTTTGTAAAGAGGCATTTAGTTTCATGTTCGCTTTTAGAAGATGAACCTCCTTCAGCATTTGATATTCTTTTTCTTGTAGGCTCAAGGAGAGGAGGAACTTGCACATGCTGTGACATCCTTTGACGTAGCTGATCCAATGCTCTTTCCACCACATCTTTGAACTTAGACTTGGAACCCTAAATGGCGTCTCTGATTTCTAGCCATTCATAGTATCCATAGAATTTTAAGAACTTGGCCTCTTTTTTTTTCACAATTTGAATGTCTGTACATTCGTACAAATACCTTCAGACCACTTCTTTTGGAAGGACGTCCTTCAATAGTTGCACGAATGACTTTTTGAATCAGACCGTCGAAAATTGAATCGTTCCGTGCACCAATGTAGTTCTTTCTCTCTGTGGCTTGTATCTTCATCAGTTAGTGCACTTAGGATCCTTTCTTGAGCAAGGATCGGATTCACATTGATATTTTCTTCATTCAGTTCTCTTTGTGCCAGAGCTTCAACGACTCTTTTACTTTTCTCGTTCATCTTTTTAGTCGCTTAATCTCTTGCAGCATCTTATCTGAGTATCTTTCTTGCGAGCTCAAGATCGTTTTCTGTTTGCTTCATCTTTTCATCCCTGATTCTCTGAGCTTCAAGTGCTTGTGCTCTCTCCTCTTTAGATAGAAAGTAGAAATCATCCACCACTCTGATAGGCATAGGGTTTTCTGTTTAGCAGTGGGCGTCTTTATTCTTTTGGCTTCAAGTTCCCTTAGGAAATTTATTCGCCTTTCTTCTTCTTCAGGCTTGCTTAGTGGTTTTTGTGCGTGTCGTTTGGTAATAAGGCCTTCTTCATCTTCAGAGTCAAAATCAGATATGTACACAAACTGCCCTTCTGATGAAGGTTCCTTCAAAAACGTGGAGTCCTTTGGGAGACTAGACTCACTGAGAATGGGGGAAGAAAAAGATGGATAGGTTGGGGGTTCAGAGATTGGAGTAGTATAAAGGATAACGGGAAGGATTACCTCTACAGCAGTCTCCCCCTCAGATAATGGGATGGTGGCATCAAGATCCACCACTTCCTTTCCTTTGCCTGATGGTTTGGACGGTTCCTGAGAAGGAGGTGGTCCGTCCCCCAAAGGCTCCTTGTAGATCACTTCAGGCATGAAGTTGCCTGGTCTACTACTCCTAAAGTGCTCAAAAGCACTAGGAGGGACGTCATCATCAGCATCGTCATCATTTCCCCATAATGAGGGATTTCATCATCATCTCATCATCGTCTTCTTCCTCCTCATCATCTTCCTCGCCATTTTTTTCAGCGACGACGGGATGCTCTTGCTGACGCTGAATGTAAGGAGATATCGGAGGTCCAGGGATTCTTTCATTTACCTGTCCAATTATCTCATCAGCGATTTCTTTGGCGCATCTCTCCCCCTCGATGTTGTCAGCGGGGAGAACATGCACCACCATTGTACGAACATTGGACCCAATGTCCTTTAGAGACTCGGTGTGCGTAGTATGGGTTTGGAGGACCAGATTCACCGATGTCTGATCAGCCGCAGTGAAGGAGGAGCTAGCCTCAGAGAGCTTCGTCAGCATCTGCTACATATCGTATTGAGTCTTCTGAATAGACTCGAGCACTAGGTTTTGTGCTTGCACCTGCTTCTCCAGCTTGGCAATTGCTTTCCCATGAGCCAGATTGTCAGCCTTCATGCCTGGAGCACTAGCGACCGTCTGAAAGATGAATTCCGCAAACGTCTAAAGATTGTCCACCCAGGCCCTTGTGAGAGCATATTCGTTGACCAAGAAGTCAATTGCAGGGAATGTTGGCTGAGAAGAACAATATTTGGAACCTCAATTGGGAAGGGAGGAAGTTTGGAGGCAGACTTCACCTATTTTATCCTTCGTAGCTCTTCAGAGGTCTTCTACGGCTGTGGAGATTTACCCTCTGCTACCGTTGGAGGGAGCAGCAGCAGCCTTGCTGATGGTAGTGGTGGTCGCTGAGGTGGAGAGAGGAGGTGCGATCCCTGATGACAACATAGACAGAGTAGCCAAAAAGAGCTCTGGGTTAGATGAAGGGTGACAAGACATGTTATTTACCTTCAGAGTATCATGAGGATTACTCTCAGGGACATCGTGTACAACGGTAGTGTCATGTGGATCACTAGCCTGTGTCTTAGTATGTCTATAAGAGACATGCTGAGGTCCTGTTATATTGGCTTTCCAAAATTCGGATTGTCGAAACAATACTGAAGTTTGGACAGCGTGCGTTTCAACATCATCAGAGATAGGGACAATTATCTCTGAATCACATGTTGGTGTAAGGACCAAAGAAGAAATGGTGGAAGAAGAAGAGAGTGCTTTGAAAGTTGTACCTGATCCAGCTTCAGTGGAGCTGGCTATAACACGTTCAGTGACCGGGGTCGCTGATGGTGGTGGTAGTGCTGAAGAAACGGCAACGGATGCAGAGACCGTTGTCGTGGGATGTTCAGTGAGACGGAAAAAGGTACTGCGGCTTCAATAAGTGGCAGGATGTAAGGAGTGCAGGGAGCATCATCTGGATGTATGTCAATATTCAGGGACTTCTTGCTAACCATGGAGAAATTTTGGTTGGCGACCTTTGGATACTCCTCCTTGAAGGCAAACTCCATGATGGTAGCAAAGAATCATGGATAAGGAATGAATTGGTTCCTCTTCGCTGCTTTCACCCTGTTTTACATGTCGCTGAATATGTAGTCCGCGTAGTTAAGCTTGTAGTTGGTGTAGAGAGCAAAGCCGAGATCTTGGAAGTGTTTGCTAGCCTAATCATGAGAGCCAATCTTGGAACCCAAGCACTGAATGACTTGGGTGAAGATGTATTGCCAGCGAGCTGGAAGACGCTTCTTCTCCATCTTCGAACCTACAAACTTTACCTCAGGGTTCTCCCATACATAGCCAATGAAGTTTAAGAACTCCTCTATCTACTCCTTGGTGGGCTTAGAGGCCCATTTCTGATTCTTACCTCTTGAAAGAAGGTGAAGAGCATTTATGAGAAACCCATAAATGAAGGCAAAGGGGCCAAGAGTGGGGATTGTGAAGGCGATTGCAAGGAGCTTGGTTCCCTTATCCGTAGTAAGAGTCGTGCAGTGAGCGGTGTACCAGAGAGCTTGAAGATGAGGAGTGATGCCAATGGGATTGTGCACAAAAGCATACATCAGCGGACAAGCCTTGATGAATGTGGCACCATCATTGAAATGAGATTTGTCAACAGGGATGTCCACCAAAGCCAAGTAGTTTCAAGACTAGAAAGTTGCTTGTTCCAAGAAGAAGTTGCAGGCAGGAGTTTTGGTAAGGACAATCGGGGCACTTTCGTCAGCTTGAGTGGATTTGCTTGAAGAAGAAGCAATTTCTGTTTCAAAGATGAGAACACCAAAGTGGAAGATCATGGTTTAATACAGAAGGAATAAACCAGAATATGTTTTTGGTATAAAGACTACCAAAAGTGCAGAAGAAAAACAAGTGTTTTGATGAACAAAGATCAAAATACTTGGTATTAACACAAATTTAGAAAAGATTTTTAGAAGATTTTGAATAAAACTTGGTTAAAGATACCAAAAATGGTCTTCTGTTCTAAGACGAACCCAGAACAGGTTTTGAAAAAGATTTAGGGTTTTATCACATTTATTTTAGATTAAAATAGGATTCAATTTAAAACAAGAAGTTATAAAGAATGTAGAGATGTGATAAACAACATTGTAGTTTTAAATAAAGAATAAAGGGTGAGATCAAACCTTAAAAGTGAAAAACAAAGAAAAACGCACAAGTGCGTGTTGTTGGTGTTCTTGAAGAAAACTTGTAGATTCGAAGGAGATTCATGCTTTTAGAGAGTTATGAGCGCGTAAAGAATCAAATGAAGATGAGATTTGCTTAAATAACAAGAGGATAGAGAAAGAGGATAGCTAAACGACGGTTTTAGCTTTTTAAAAATATAATGATGACCTAGCGCACGTTCCTAGAAAAGAGTGGGAAAGGAAACGTCGTGATCCGTCATGTGTCAGATAAAGGTCTGACGTGTCCTTTTCTTATTTGAAACATTTGAAAATGATTATCATTTAAATAAATGTTAATCATTATCGTTAAATTATTCATCAATAGACAGAAAAGGATTGTCAGTGATGGGTTTTTATTTTGAAGAACTATTCTCTGAAAAGAGACGTCAGAGAGTGTAGAGATTTAGGAATTCATACCTGACCGAGATAAATCAAGTATTGCTGAATCAAAGTTCAGATAATGGATAGTTATTCAGCGTTTAACATACCAAGTTCGCTGATGAGTAGATTGAATCTAGTTTCATCAAGAAGCTTGGTGAAAAGATCAGCGAGCTGATATTCAGTTGGTATAAAATGAAGTTCAACTTCTCCATTCATCACATGATCTCTGATAAAGTGATATCGAATCTCAATGTGCTTGGTTTTTGAATGAAGTACAGGGTTGTTTGCAATTGCAATAACACTGGTGCTATCACAATAGATACGAATTTTGGAAAGTTTGAGATCGTAATCTCTTAGTTGATTTCTCATCCATAGGATTTAAGCACAACAGCTACCAGTAGCTACATACTCAGCTTCAGCGGTAGATGTGGACACAGAGTTATGCTTTTTACTAGTCCAACTTATCAACTTACCACCTAAAAGCTGACATCCACCAGTGATGCTCTTCCTATCAATCTTACATCCTGCAAAATCACTATCAGAGTAACCAATTAGATCGAACCCTGAGCCTTTGGGATACCAAAGACCCAGATTAGGAGTTCCCTTCAGATATCGGAAGATTCGATTTACAGCAATGAGGTGAGATTCCTTCGGTTCAGCTTGATATCGAGCACAGAGATAGATAGAGTACATGATATCGGGTCTACTCGCTGTAAGATACAGCAGAGATCCGATCATCCCACGATAGGTCGTGATATTGACAGGTTTCCCATTTGGGTCCTTATTCAAAGTTAGAGGAGGTGCCATAGGGGTCTTCATCGCTGAGCATTGATTCATATCAAATTTGTTCAGCATGTCCTTAACATATTTACTTTGACAAATAAAGATCCTTTGTCAGATTGCTTAATCTGCAGACCTAAAAAATATGTTAGTTCACCCATCATACTCATTTTGTATTCTTTCCTCATTCTTTTTGCAAAACGAGTGCATAGCTTAAGTCTTGTGGAGCCAAAAATAATGTCATCAACATATATTTGACCAAGAATAGTATGACCTTTATATTTCCTTAAAAATAGAGTTTGGTCAATTTTTCCACGAACGAGTTTTTCTTTAAGAAGATATTTGAAAGAGTATCATACCAAGCTCTGGGAGCTTGTTTGAACCCGTAAAGAGCTTTTTGAAGTTTAAAGACATAACCAGGATGGTTTGGATCAGAGAACCCAGGAGGTTGTTCAACATAAACTTCCTCGCTAAGTTACCATTTAGAAAAGCACTTTTAACATCCATTTGAAAAACTTTAAAGTCTTTATGGGCACCATAAGCTAAGAAAAGTCTTATGGCTTCTAGTCTAGCAACAGGGGCAAAGTTCTCATCAAAGTCAATACCTTCTTCCTGTCTGTATCCCTGAGCAACAAGTCTAACCTTATTGCGAATAATAGTGCCATTTTCATCTAGCTTATTTCGAAAGACCCATTTGGTTCCTATCACAGTTTTATCAGATGGACGAGGAACAAGATTCCAACTTTGTTTCTACGAAACTCAGTTAGTTCTTCTTGCATGGCAGAGACCCAGCTAGGATCAGAGATAGCTTGATCTATCTTCTTAGGTTCAGAGAGAGAAATATAATTAACATAGAGGCAGATATTACCTGTACCTCTACGAATCTTGATACCTGCATTTGGATCACCAATAATTTGATTTATTGGATGATTTGCAGTCATCGCTGAGCTGGAGGTTGAGGAGACTGATCAACAATAGATTCAGCGATTTGTTCTCTTTCAGGGATAACATTGATTGTTTCAACAACAGGTACTTCATTATTTAATATCCATTCTGGAGTTGATTCAGATGATTGATTAGTAGAACATGAAGCTTGGTTATTCACTGAAGTATTTCCTAATGAGGTTTCAGATGGAGAAATCTGATTGAGAGGAGTGATGTTGATCGTTGATGATGACGGATCGTTGCTTGAGATAGGAAGATCAAGGATCCCATCATCATTAGATTCAACCTTAGGTTGGTTGCTGAAATAAGTTTCAGGTTCCCCGTAATGAGATTTCATCCATTCGTTTAACTCCTCATCTTCTTCAGGGATAGGGATAGAGTTTGTTGGGCGAGATTCATCAAAATTGACGTGCATGGATTCTTCAACATGTTGTCTTCTTTTGTTGAAGATTCTGAAAGACTTGGATACAGATGAGTATCCAAGAAATATCCCATCATCAGTTTTTGGATCAAACTTACCCAAATGATCTCTGTCATTCAGAATGTAGCATCTACATCCAAAAATATGTAGACATTTCAGGGAGGGTCTTCTTCCATGAAATAGTTCATAGGAGGTCTTCTTGAATCGCTTCACTATCAGGGATTGATTCTGAGTAAAGCACGCTGTGTTGACTGCTTCAGCCCAGAATTGAGTACGTAGATGCGATTCGCTGAGCATTGAGCGAGCTGCTTCAATGATCATTCGATTTCTTCTTTCAGCAACGCCATTTTGCTGAGGAGTTCTCACTGATGAGAAGTTGTGAGTGATTCCTTTTTCTTTAAAGAAATTAATCAACGTACTTTTTTTGAATTAAGTACCATGATCACTTCTCATGGAGCGAACAATAAGATTGTTCAGGACTTCCATTCTTCTAATAAATGCAATAATAACATCAGGTCTATCACTTTTGGATCGAAGAAAGAAAACCCATGTGTATCTGGAATATTCATCAACTATCACAAGCGTGTACTTCTTTCCAGATACAGATTGGACATTGACCGATCCAAATAGATCCATATGGAGAAGCTGAAGAGGTGAGGTCAGTGAGGAAACTTGTTTCCATCTGAAAGAGGCTTTTGTTAGTTTTCCATTTTCACACGCTTAGCAAAGAGATTCCTTTGCAAAGTTATGGTTAGGGAGATCCCTGACAAGTTTTTTTGAGACAATTCATTGATCATCTTAAAGTTCAAATGAGAGAGTCTTTTGTGCCATAACCAGTTTATATATGAGGAGGCTCTGGAGATGAAGCACATGTTCTCAGATTGAGAACTATTCATGTTAATGACATACACATTTTCAACTCTTTTGCCTATTAAAGCAAGTTTGTCATTAGAAGCAGTGGTTGCACATCTATTCTTTAGAAATAGAACTTTGAAATCTTTGTCACATAGCTGACTAACGCTAATAAGTTGTGTTTTAGTCCTTCAATGTAAGAGACTCGACTGAATGCTCCATTGGATAGAATTCCATAACTTTTAGTGTATCCTTTGCCATTTCCACCGAAAGTCACTGAGGGACCAGCTTCTTCTTTGTATTCAAATAGCAGAGATTTTCTGCCAGTCATGTGCCTTAAGCATCCACTATAAAGATACAAGATACCTTTGGCACTCTGCGTACAACAAAAGGATTATTTTTTCATAGGTACCCATGTTACTATGGGTCCTGCTGTGTTAGTGGAAGGTGTGGCGGAAGAGCTACTAACTGAAGAATTTGTTTCAGTGGATATCTTCACCTTGGAAGTTTTACCAACCTTGGTGGATTTTACTCTTGTTGAGTTATCAGTTTGAGTTACTTTCTTTCCATGAGCTAATTTTTTAGCTTTGGTAACATTAGGACATTTGCTGGCAATGTGGGTGGTCTCACCACAGTGATAACATTTCCTATATTTGTGAATAGGTTTGTAATTAAAAGATTTCAGAGAGCGAGAAGAAACATTTTCAGGACCAGAGCCAAGAATTCTTTTGTCCGATGTCCTTGGGGGTATTATAATGTTTTCAAGGACAGGTGTAAGATCGATCTTAATTCTAGGTGTTGATCTCTAAATAGATCTAGGAATTTTCTTCCCAGTTTTAGGATGACTCACTGAACGAACAGAAGTCTTCTTTTTCTGTTTCTGAAAGTCTTTGATTTTAGGAACGTGGTCAGGAAATTTGTTCTTGATCATTTTCATAGAATCATTAGATTTAAGGACAGACAACTCCTTAGTTATATGAGGTTTCTAAGAAGAAGGATCGGGGATTGAGGAGACAAACATTCTAAATTTCAACATGGAACGATCATTCTCTAATTCTTCTTTATCAGGGTTATATCCAAACCCGCTTTTGACTTTCAGAGGTATTTGAGCATTGATGATCTCACTGACTTTATCAGAGACCTTGCACCATCCTTCGATAGTGGCTTTTTCAGCCTTAAGATCAGCGATAGCCTTTTCACGTTCAATGATAGCTTGTTGTCTCTCAATTTTTATGGTTTGATTTACAAAGACTTGATCTTTTAGAGTTTCTTCAATCTTTGTTAGTTATTTGATTTTTAAATGACAATTTTTCAGTTGTTCAGAAAGATCAGTATTGATTTGTTCAGCTTTAATCTTTCCATTTAGAGCATTATAAAAATCAACAGTCATAACATCGAGAGCTGACAGGTTATCATTTTCGGGTGTAGAGGAGTTAATAGGAATGTTTTCCTGAGTTGAAGGAGACTCTGAGGATGACATTTCAAAAATTTCTTCAGCTTCCTCAATTCTTGCCATTAGACAGAGGAAGGCAAGATCTTCTTCATCGGATCCTGATTCATCAGATGTTTTGGCCCAATCGTCTTCTTGATCCCAATCAACTTCTTCAGCAATTAGACCTTTGCCTTTTTGCTGGTTCTTTTTCAGATCTCTGTATTTATTTTTCAATTTAAAACACTTTTCCTTTTTATCAGAGTTTTGAGAGGTGGTGGGTGCAGCAACTTTCTTAGATCTACACTCACTAGCAAAGTGGCATTTTCGCTGACAGTTATAGCATATAGCAGATGCTTTTTCAGCGGGCAGAGTTTTTGACTTATCAGAGTCAGTGATAGTAGGAGGTTTTCGAAAGTTGCTCTTTCTAGCAAATCTTCTAAAGTTGTTTGTTAGAAGAGCTAGAGAGTTATCAAACTCAGAGATGTCACCATCAGTAAGTTCTTCTGAATCAGTTTGATTTAATTCAGTGATAGAGGTGATAGAAGAAGAAACTTGTTTTGAAGGTTCTACCTCTGAAGTCACTAGTGCCAAAGAAGTACTTTTGGCACCCTTGCTATCGTTTATGAGGTTTTTCCTTAAAACCTGAGATTGCTCTTCATTTAGGAGCATTCCATATAAAGCACTAAGAGAGAGAGTTTCAATATTCTTTGACAGTTTTAGACATGTAGTATACACTCCCCATTGTTCACGTAGTGCCTCCATGAATTTTGTCAGAATTTCGGCATTAGAATATTCTCTGTTGACAGTTTTCATATCAATCAAGAGACAGTTAAACCTTTGGTGAATTTGAGAAAGAGTTTCACCTTTTAAGTGCATAAAGCTTTCATATTGTCTTACAAGATTAATACATCTAGTGGTTTGAACTTCATTAGTCCCTTCATATTGAATACACAAGGTATCCCACATCACCTTAGATGTTCTCATCTTTACAGAATGATAGACTTCATCTGGTAAAGACATTGCAATTATGGATCTAGCTTTAGAGTTTATAGCTACTTCCTTTTTCTCTTTTTCAGTCCATCGATCTGGAGTTTTGACAATTCACCTTTCAACGATGGCTAGAGTGGTGGTGGTGGCAGGCACGCTAGCTACCAGTGTTGTAGGAACAAATGGTCCATTCTCTACATAGTAGGGGATCTTAGGATCTGACCCTTCTAGAAATAGAGTCATTTTTTCCTTCCATAATGGAAAGTTATCACGGCTAAACCTTGGAGGTTTGGCTAAAGATCCATTATCAATGTAGTTTGTATTAGTATTAGTCATTTTAAAATAGTTTTGTGAACAAATATTTTAAAGATAAGCAAGAAACACTGCTCTGATACCACTTGTTGGTCCCAAAGGAGTCTACAAGAGTTCAAAGATATATAAACAGTTTGTAGAAAGGGGGTGGGGGTTGAATACAAACACATAGATTTTTAGTTTCTAAATTCGTTTATATTGAATAAACAAATTTACAGTTACAAGCGGAATTAGAACAAGTATTTCAACCTATTCTATTGTAACTAAGAACACACAATTTGATGCACAAGAAAAAAAGAAAGAAAAGAGACAGAGGTTTTAGAATCTAGAAAGTAGCATGCATGAAGATGAAGAAGATATCTTCATATTATTTATACCCGTTTGCATTTAATGCAAAACAAAAGGTATATGCCACGTGTCAAGCTTTCATAGGAAGCTTGTCCTTTGTTCAAAAGCAACCTTGCTTTTGGCCACGTGTGAACAGTACCATATCATATATGATGGGGACATAAGAGAGAATCTGTACGTCTTTTTCTGACATAGTATAAGGTTTGACTTTTGTGCATCGAGGATAAGATCAACATTAATCTTGTTTGAGAAGCTTCACTTGATCGCTGAACTTGAAACTTCAAGGATGAACTTTCATAGTATCGTTGAGGCTTGACAAGACTTCATACTTTGGTTTAGATAATTCTTGCTATCAGTGAACCACTTCAGATCACTAGCTGATTATCTATTTCTTTAGCTTGGTCTTCGACTTTCGTTGAATGTTCTTTTGGTGTGTTGATTGATCTTCAGATCTTCAGAGGTAGACTTAAGGTTCATGATTTTCAGCGATCGCTAATAGCGATCGGCGTATGTTATCGCTGAATTTGAACTTAAGTTTACAAATGAAATTTCACTAAGTATACAGAGGAATCATATTCATATCACTGAGAGGAGTTATGAACAACACCATTACTCCAAAGTGTGCAAAAGTAATATTGTTAAAGACAATCAATATTACAAGAATAAATACAAGTACAATGTTGCTGAAAGAGCACATTATGCGGAGAAGGAGAATTGGCTAGATGATAAATCAAGTGGAGATGAAGCTATGTTCTGTGGAATGGCTAAGACAGATGAATCAGAAGATCAGCCTTCTGAAACTCCGGTTTGTTCCACCTCTGAAACTTGTGAACTTGAAAACACTATCTTGACTTTAACTGCTGACTTTGAAAATCTGAAACAAAAGCTTTTTATAGAAAAGAAATTGAGAAAGAATCTTGAACAAACCTTTTCTACAATACAAAAAGAAATAGATATTTACAAACGAGAAATAGATATTTTAACTAAAGAAAAACTTGAAATATTAGTTGAGAAGGAAAAGATTTCCAAACTTTTAAAAACAACAGAAGTTAAACTCAAGGAAGAAAAACAGAATTTTAGTAAACTTCTGGATGTGAAAGATAAAGAGATTAAAGCTAAGGAAAGTGACAGACTGAATTCTGTAGCACTTAAAACCTATTTTCAAAAGGAAAGGTAATATCTGCACGTTGAACTATAAAATAAAGAGCTTTTGATTAAAAATTAGCTTGAGCTAAGAAAGTGCATGATAAAATTAATACACAAGTTGGGAAAATCGGACTTGGTTTTGAGGATCTGGATCCCTACACCTGTAAAAAGAGGTCTACTTTTGACTCTGTGTTTTGTATAGGAAAAGAACAAAAATCTGTTTTTCCTATATTATATGAACAATCAGTCTTCAAAAAATCAAAATATGAACATGGTCATCGTGTGAGGAAATTAAAATACAAAAATATCAAATACTCTTCTAAAAAGATAACTCATGTTACTTTAAAGGAGGGTGATATTTTCAATTTCGGCTCTTTCACTCACATATCTTTAAATCCAGAAGTTGATGTGTTTATACCCGCGCAGGCAGAAGAAGAGATAAGACTCAATTTTGAAAATGACTTGTTAACAACCTTGGATACTTGTTTCAAATCTGAACAAACAATCTTATCTAACAAAAGTTCAGAAGATCATCCAGAGATTATTCCCTGTTCTTTTGTATATTTAAACCCCGAAGTCAGAGACAGCGATGAGTTTGTTACAAATCCCTGGGAAACTGATAATCAAGATGATGATGATTTCTTTGTTAACTCAGAGAAATATATTTCTAATTTTGAAGATGAGCTACCTCCTAATTATACAAAGGTTCCAGTGGTTGTAAAAGACAGCGATGCTCCTTCTTTATACACCATTGAACCTTTGGAAATTAGAGCTGCTGGACAAAAAGTTGCAAAACTGTCGAGTGGTATACCTTTGATATTTGTTTCTCCTAAAGAATAAGAAAACCGGTTCCCATTAATCCATATTTTCTTGCGATGTGTCTTCAAGCTAAGACTTGTCTTGAACTCGAAAATGAAGCAAACATCAAAGAGCAAGAAATTCCTCAGCAACATTATCTGAAATCTCAATCTCAGAGGCATACTTATGCTCAAAAGGGAAAATGGAAATCTAATTCTTTTACTTCTGTTTCAGTAAAACACAAAGTACCTGAAAAGTCTCCTCAGATGAAGCCTCCACGGAAGAACATGTTTAGTTCTAAACATAAGCCTAGCCTAGATAAGAGGTTCGAGAGAACTTCTGATACTAGAATAGACAGGAATAAGAAAAATTGTAATTATCATTCTCGTAATGAAAATTCCATGAAGTCTTTTATGTTTCAGAATTCTTAATGTTTCTATCTGTTCTTAAAACTCAAACAATTTTTCTCAAGGCCCTCTGATTTTATCTCTAACAATCAAAACAGAACTTCAACTTCAAAACTCATACCAAAAGGAACAATTCAAACAAAAAGGGCAAACCAGTAATCTCTGAAAAACCCATTCAATCTTCTCCTAAAAAGGAAACGGTAAACCAAAAGGATCAAAAATCTAAATCTAACATCAAAGGGCCCATTATGAAATGAGTACCTAAGTCTCTCTGATTTTGACCGCAGAAGCAGCATGTGCATATCCGGTATCTTGACTCTGGATGTTCGAAGCACATGACTGAAACGAAAAACTTACTCTCCAAATTCAAAGATAAAATCGGAGGAGAAGTAACGTTTGGCGACAGAAAAGTGTCACCCAGAAGTCTCTGGATATCTCTGATTACTAGAAAAAATGACTCAGAAGCACTCGGAAGTCTCTGAATGCCTCTGTTCACCAAAACACTTATTTTTATCTTAGCACACGAAAAGACAGCGCATAAATGCAAAATTCAAGGGGGAGCTAAGTTTGCTATTTTAAGGGGGAGCTAAACAAGCAATATTCAAGGGGAGCACATCTTCTGGATCGTATAGAAGAAATTGATTTTAAGTCTAACTCTTGTTAGCTATCTTCTGGATATATTTTTTCTTTGATATTTTATTGAATGAGTCTATTTTGAATTATCTCTTGCCGCCAAGGATAATTTAGAATTTTCACATTTCACCAAATTTCTTATGAAAACATTATTCAGTAGACACAACTTTTTTTTGATCTATAAAATGTTTTATCATGATCAATTGAATGATTTTAATTTGATTTTAAAAACAAATCTTTTTCTTAAAACTTTCAATTAATTCAATTTTTATTGATTAATTGATCGATTTTATTCCTGGAGGGAACATTCAAAATCTCAAAGGACAGACACTATCTCATCGAAAACCAACGAGAAACGTTTGACCGCCCCGTACTAAGAAAACACGTGTCATTCATCCTTCTATACACGCGCGATATAACATCCACGTGCGTGAATCGACGGCTTGCATGACTGCACATTTTTTTTTGGCATACGTCAGCCGTCTGCAACCATTTCCAATCCCATATTCCCAATTAAACCATTCCTATTCTAACCCCTTCCCAAACCTCGAATAAACCCTTCATCTTCAAATATACTCGAGTGCTTTTCTCAAATCTCACTATATAAACTTGAGTAAATCTCCAATTCCACTTTTCACCACCCTCAATCTTACTGTGCTCACGAGTTTCCAATCCTTACCTGCAAAAATGCACTTTCGATTCTCACAGTCCCAAAAGTTCTCAACGGCAAGTCCAAACGTTACCCTGAATGTTCACAACGAAGAAGATCACATCTTCAATACCATGACAGAAAATTCCCCAATCACTCGATTACTGCAAAAACCCAACAATGTTCGAGCATTAACTCTCACTAACCCAAATGTTCCTGAAATGTATGTTCAGGAAGTGTGGCAAACGTTGTACATCAAGAAGGATGATGTCCTGGCTTGAAGTTTTGGAAACCCAAATGACGAGGAGCCAGCGACTGAAATTCCAATCACAAAGTCGAAGATTGCTCAAATGTTTCACTTAACTCCATCAATGATCAAGGACGAAGGTCAAAAAATCCCCGACCCTGCTCTTGCTCCGAATCCATCCACAGAGGCTTTACTGGCTTTCATTCGATTCTTTGGTGATAATGAACCTATCACAAAACTCTCCGACTTCAAGAGGAAGAAGCTTCCACCTATGTGGAATATGTTGGTATCGATTCTCAACAAGAGTCTGACTTGCAAGACAGAGTCAATGGACCAAGCAAGAAAAAACATACTTACTATCATGTATGGTATGTACTTCAATCTACCTCTCGACTATGCGAACCTAATCTTTCAAGAGATTAAAGCTGCTGTGAATGCTAAGGTTTCACAACAAACTCATAGGAAAGCGGTACCTGCTCTCATGTTCCCAGATTTTTATCTCTATTCATACAACCAGGAATCGCGGCTCTAAAGGCACCGCTCATCCAACCATTTTGCAAACTTTCCACGATGAACTCGCCAAGCTAACCATTGATGACAAAGGATACACCATTCATCGCGAACTTTCCAGGTACATGCTCGATCTCATTCCTGAAACCGCTTCTTATCTTGTCTCTTATAGGAGCTCTCTGGTATTCTCAGAACCGAGAATACCTACCCCAGAGCATTTAGAGCCTAACATAGATAGTGAGGGGTCTGGTGAGGCTGAGACTGAAAACAACACGAGTGAACATCCGAGTGGTTTTACCCATACCGATATTCTCTTACGGGAGAGTCAAGAAGATGTCCTAAGAGACACATATGAGCGATTACAACTGAGTCCATCGAGAGCTCCCACATCTTCTGAGGTAGATGCCTACACATCCACTCTCATTGACACAGGATTGCTCAGTCCAAACCACCCCTAATCCAACCGATCAGAGGACACTTCAAGCTCCTCTGCATCAAGCACACCTGGAGACACCAATACTTCATCATTCTCTCAACAAAGTGATGATTTTAATAAAAGAGTTCCATCGCTCCAGAACTTGCCACTACCTACACAATTTGTTGTCTCTATGACCAACTTAGAAAACACAGAAGGTTCGTCCAGACCTTCTGATGTAGAGGCCTGTGAAATCCCATCAGAGAGGTTAAGGCCAGAGGATGCACCACTTACCGGAGTCCTCGGACTTTTCCACGGTAAGCACACATTGATTGACTCTCCACCCTCTGATGCTGGAGACGAAGTAAACAATGTAAGAACATCCGAAGAGGTGCCTGCTAATAACAGCCCTCGAAGACTGGATGGAAGTCCCTCCACGCTCAACATCAACACCGGCGTGAATGAGGGCCTCTCTGAACATGAGAGATAAGGGGCTCCATGTGTTATAGATGCACCGGTTACACAACCTGATTTTGTCACGAATGTAGTATTTTATGCATTCCTTGAACAAATAAAGGAATCTATGGTGGATTTAAAACAAACCATTCAACTATCAGAGTCGTGTATCAAATCAGAGATCAGTGCTCAGAAAGCTCAACTTAGTCACATTCAAACCAATCAGAGCAATCTCTCCAGCGATCTGGAAGCACTGAAGTCTTTGATCTCTACAACGGCAGACAATCAGACAAAGTTGGCCTCTGAACACTTCACAAAGATGGATGACGGAATAAAATCCAACAATGAAGCCATCTTTCACCTCCCCGACAACATTCATTTTCCAGAGGTCACCATATCCGCTGAAGAATATAGCAATTTTGTTTACGACGTCCACCGGATTGTCAAAGCGGTTGTACCATCTGAAGCCTCTACCTCCACTCACTCTACTCTTGTCAAACAATCTGACCTGGTGGCATTTAAGAAAGCCTTAATGGATAAATTCAATACCATTAACGCCAAGTTTGTCTCAAGAATCAACAAATCTTGCTCCAGTATGTTAGCACATAAGGTGTCTACTTTAGATGCTTCTGTCTCAAAGCTAACTCCATTAATTTTCGCTCTCTCTGTCGACTTTGAAGCAAAGAAGAAGAACAAAGCAGCTAAAGCATGCAAAATGGCAGAGTCCAAATAAAAAAGATTTGAGGATCAAGATCCCGACTCTTCTGCTCCTCAGAAGGGGGAGAAACGCCAGAAGGGAGATCCATCTGCTGCATTTCCTTTTTCAAGACCAGAATCTTCTTCTCATCATGCAACAGATCAACCTTCAAATGAGGCTTCGGGTCAACACCAAAAGGAAAATACAATACGAACCCCATTAGCCATGAGACCTCTGCCTCCTCAAAATCCATCTATGGCTAACCTCATCTTAAGGTTGGAGAGTACCGGACGCCAACCATTTTTGGTCCCCACACCCCGAAGACCAAGAAACACCAATACAAGACCAAGGGTCATAAATCTAATCGCTGCATCCACCTCTATAAATCCAACAGGTCAAATCAATGAAGCATCCACCAGTCAACAAGAAGCTGATCAAAGGATGAAAAGTCCTATAATCGAAGATTCAACAGGCTTAAATCTTGCTGAATAATCGTCTCAATCAAATTACAAAAGAAGTGATGATCTTCTGAATCGAATGGATCCTGATAAACGAGAAAGAATTGCCAGAGAACGTGAAAGACTATCTAAATAAAGGATAGTGACCTCTAGAGAGATTATTTACAGGCATCTATATTCTGAGAGAGATGAAGCTGCAAGATTAATAGTTCCATATTTTGCTGCAGGGTCAAATGCTAGTGTGCAAACCATTGCCAGGTTTTCTTGCTTTAAGCAGTCCAGAAATAATGTGTTCTCTTCATCACGTATCAAAAGAATTGAAGAGTTGAGAACTCAATTCTTTGAAGACTCAGATATCGTATACACTATGTACTGAGTGGTGAAAGAAGATGGACAGGTAAGCAACTTCATAGATAACGATCTTGTGAATCTAAATCCTACAGACTTAATATCTCTAGGCAAATTTATGAAGAGGGTTCGAGATAGAAGTGTAGATGATAATTTATCGTATCTAAGAATTTTGTCTTGCATGGAAGCCTTTGTCAATCTTCGAAGTCGAGTAGATTTCCAAATTGGCTGAGAAAGATTAGTAGAGAGACTTTAAATTTCTTCCCCAAATGAAGATCTTGAGGAGATGGCTACTAAAAGAGTTGGTGAAATCGTACTCTAGCCAGAAAGAGGTGTTATTTTTCTAAGGCCAAAAGGAAAAAGATTCTTCAGATGATACATTGCAAATGATCAGAGGTTGGATAACTGTCATAGGACACAAAACTTTCTTTTGGTTCAAAAATGTTTTATTTCACCAATTGACTGATTTTAAATTTTTCTTAATAAATTAATTTCTAAATTTTTTGTTAGAGTTATCTTTATAGAAAGTATGAACCAAAATAGCTAATTATTTGATATCAGAAGAAGACTCAGAAGCTTATCTTCTGATGTGTCAGTTATCCTAAGCGCCCAGGGACTTGAAGAACCTCTGGATCTTAACTGTCGTCCCACGCGAGCTTTAGATGACGTGGCATGTCACACTTCCCGTGCATAACTAATTCTGTTGGAAATACGAGTGACGTGTCATCTTACAATTGGCTAGGTTATTGACTTTTCTATCTGTAATTGTATAAATAGAAGTAGTTATCTTTGTAAAGGGTGTCGATGAACCTGAGAAAAATCGATACTATTCACTCCTACGGATTGTACCCTATTTCAAGGTTATCAATACGATATCTCATTTGATTTGTCTTACTGTTCTTACTACTTTACTGTTTGAGTATTAATCATAAATCTGTATTGCTTATGCTCATACTCTGTTATTACAATCTATTGATATATTGTTAAGAAAGGGATCTGGGTTCCAACATTTTTTTCTTTTAATCCACATTTTTTTGTTGATTGATTGATAATTTTTATTATTAATCTTTTGAGGGAATATTTAAATTAAATAAAGCGGAAACGGTTCTCATCGAAAACCAACGAGAAACCCTTGAGTGACTAGTCCAGCCTTACACGCGTCATTAATCCACTTATTCGCTTTAGAAAGTTCTTCCACGTGTCATTAATCGACCGTTTGCATGCGTACATGCTTCGTTTATTACATCAGCACCCAAAAACCGTTTCCTGTCCCCAAATCGAATAAACCCTTGATATTCAAAACACTCGAGTTCATTTTTAAATCCTACTATATAAACTCGAAGAAAACCCCAAATTTACTTTTCACCGTCTTCAACCTCTCGATCTTACTGAGCAATTGCAAACCTGCAACTTCCAACTTCAAAATCCCCAACTCCCAAAATGGTGAACCAAGCACCAAACATGAGCATTCAAGATGATGAAGACCGTGTGATTGATTCGACAGCAGATAGCACCCCAATCGTCAAGCTACCACTGAAACAAAATAATATGCAGGTTCTTCTCGATCCAAACACTTATTTAAACGACTATCGAGTAATGATCGAGTTCCTGCAAAACCACTCCCTGAACCGAGCCCTAACCCTGACAAACCCAAATGTTCCATAGATTTTCGCTCAAGAAGTATGGCAAACACTGTATATCGAGAACAAAGAAACCCTATATGGAAGTTTTGAACATCCCGACCAATCTTGAGCACGCTGTTCAAACACATCTGAGGAAACCACACCATCTTCGCCATCCTCTCAAAAGGATGTTAATGAAACCATAAGAGTTCAGTCTCCCCAGAACTTGCCACTTCCTACACTCGTTGACGTCTCTGTGACCAACGAAAACTTAGGAAATACAGAGGGTACGTGCACACCCTCTCCTAGAGTAGATGCCTACGAAATCCCATCAGAGGGGTTAAGGCCAGAGGTTGCACCACTTACTGGAGTCTTTGGACTTTTCAAAGGTAAGCACACGTTAATTGACTCTCCACCCTCTGATGTTGGAGAAAAAGTCAATAACGTCAGAACATCCGAAGAAGTGTCTATTTTTAATAGCCCTCGAAGACAGGATAGAAGTCCCTCCACGCTTAACGTCCAAACAGGTGTGAATGAGGGCCTCTCTGAACTCGAGAGACAAGGGGCTCCATGTGTTGGAGATGCACCGGTTACCACTCCAGAATTTGTCACAAATGTAGCGTTCAATACATTTGTTAATCAATTTCAGGGATCTCGGGGGGATCTAAAACAAACCGTTATATAAAGCTGAGTCAAATATCTGTTTAGAAATCAAGGCTCAGAATCTTCTAATCAGCAACGTCCAGAACACTCAAAAAGCACACTTTGAAGCTCTGGATGCCCTCAAAAAGTTGATAACGGATACTGCAGAGACCCAGAAGAATTCTGTAGTTGATCAATTCAGAAGATTGGATGATGGTATCAAGGCCAATGCAGAAGCTATATTCAATATCCCAGAAGATATTCCCTCACCAAAGGTTACTATCTCTGTGTCGAAGTATACATCCTTAGTAGCTGACATTCAGAAACTGATAAGTGTTGTAGCTCCTTCAGAAGCTTCTACCTCAAGATCCTCTACTCTAATACGACAATCGGACTTAGCAACCATTCAAAAAGCCATAATGGAAAGATTCAACGCCATTAATGTTAATTTCGTTTCAAAGAACAACTCGAGCTCAACCGACTTAGCTTAGAAGGTATCTAAGGTTTCAAAGCTATCTTCACTGGTTAGTTCCATTTCTGCAGATTTTGAAGCAAGAAAGAAAGCCAAAGAAGCCAGAGCCTGTAGAAAGGCATAATTGAAGAGGAAGAGATCTGAGGATCAGGACCCTGATTCTCAGAAGGGAGGGAGTATGGCAAAGAAGGCTAGAACTGAAGGTTTTCAAAGTGCTCAAGATTAGAAGAAAGGTCAAGCCTCTACCTCTACACCATCTGAACCATCATCTTCAAGCAAACAAGCACCTCTTACACCAACACCTTTGGCAGTGAACTCTGGACCACTTCCTAAAGATCCAGATATGGCTAAGTTCATTCTTGATCTTCTAGGAAACAAAAGAAAGCCAGAAAGTCAAACCCAGAAGCAGCCGAGCCAAACAAGCCAATCTCCAAAATCTAAAACCCAAACAGAACCCATCTCTACAAGTGCCAAAACTAGAGAATATCCCACACCTTTTGCCTCCGCAACTATAAATCCCAAAGGTCAGAGTTCGAGCTCACAACTAAAAACACCCATCTTTGAGCCTTCTGAGCCTACAAAAGAAGCTTACACAACTTCCCCAATCAGACGCATAACAGGGGTCAAACATGTAAAGTTTGAAAATACAGAGTTGTTGTATATTATATATGAGGTGGAAAGGGAAGATAAAGAGAAATATTATTTCTGTGATAATGATCTCTTCTCGATTAATCCCGCTGACTTAATACCTTTAGGAAGGTTCATGAAGAACAAGATGAATCAAAGGAAAGATGCTCAAGACAAAGTTTCCTTCTTTAGAATCATAAGGTGTATGGAAGCATTTGTGACATACAGGAAGCAGGTAGACTTTCAAACAGGGCTTGATCTCAGAACGACTATCTTAAGTATCTCTACACCTAATGAAGCAAGAGAAGGGATCGAACATATTCCTGCTGGGAAAATTTTGACAGAACCAGAGCATGGAATTGTATTCAAGAGGCCAAAAAGAAAAAGCTTCTTTAGAATAAAAGAAGCTCATAATTACTCTTCTGGAATTGTAGATATTGTCAAAGGGTTTGCTTCCCTTCATATGGATGATACAGGAAAAGAAGTTCACATAAGAATTACAGCTGAAAGAATATTTCAACAACTGAACTTGATTGTGAAGCTAAGACATATCACTGATCAATTCCACAAGATCACTACATTCCATCCTGACGCTCCTTTTTTATTCTTAACTTGTAAATTTTTATTGTACTTGTTAAAATTGAAATGAAATGAACTTCTGTTTTTGTCATGTAATTCTTAATTCTAAAATTCATACTTAGGGGGAGATTGTTAGAACTTATGAAAGTATGAACCTGAAGTAGCTAAGTCTTAAACATCAGAAGATAATATCAGAGGTTCATCTTCTGATCTATTTCATCTCAGAAGCGCCCAGAGACTTGAAGACCCTCTGGAACTCGACTGTTATTCCAGACGCGCCTCGGATGATGTGGCAGTCACTTTTTCCGTACGTAACAAATTCTGTTAGACGTATAAGTGACGTGTCATTCAGTGATAGGCTAGATCATTGACTTTTCTCTTTGTACTAGTATATATAGAGTTAGTTATCACTGTAAATAGTGACGATCATTGTTGAGAGAGAAAGTGCATTTTCATTATGTGTATTGTGATCAATCTTCAGATTATCCAATACTAATTCTCATTTGATCTTCATATATTGTTCTTACTGATTTAATTACTGTTCTAGCTTTTATCATAGATTTATATTGCTTCCGCTCATATATTTCTCTTAGATCTACTGATTAATTGAGTAAAATAGGGATCTGGATTCCAACAACTTTGGAACCATGAATCAGAACCGTTATCTTTAGGAGGATCTGCTATAAGATGAAAAGTCATTCCCATGCTTCGAAGATAGATACGAATAGCGTTGCTCCACTCAAAGTAGTTGGAGCCATTAAGCTTGTTTTCGGTTAGCTCAATACTTACCAGAAGCATCTCAGGAATACGTAGACCACTGGTGTGGTCAGACGTTTTGTCTTCTCTAATCATCTTTCAATAAATCATGATCCAGAAGCAAGAGACATAGAACTTAGGACAAAGGATAGCAAACCAGAAAGGGAATGATGCACTCACAAGGTGCCAAAATAGCCGACGAACAAAAATAAGGGTAATCGCACTCACAGGGTGCCAAATAGCCGACGAACAGAAAACTTCCAACCCAAGTAAACTTCTTGTTAGTTTACTATTCACGGCGGAGTATTGTTCACGACAGAGTAATGTTCATCATCGGAGTACTATTCACGCTGGAGTTAGTGAGTGTTATGAAACTGAGCTCTGATACCATGTAATCGGGGATCATATTATTGCTTTAACTTGTGTATTATAATGAAAGAATTTATGGATATATATATATATATATGTACACACACAAAACCTAGACAAAGAGAAACCCCAAGGGCTCATAGGCTAATTGAGCTTAAGTAAACGTATTTACATTCTAACAATAACCACTACATTAAATGCAAGTCAGACGGTATAATCCACGTGTCAAGCATCTTTTGGAGAGTTTGTCCTTTCGCCTTTGTCCTCAAAGCATGCAGGCTTGTATTCGCATATGAACACTTGACCTTTTGGGTTGCTAAGCACGTGGTTAGAAATAAAGCAACATAGTACTTGTACCTTCCTGACAAGGTCTAGGGTTGTATTTTGTGCATATAGTATAAGAACAAAACCTAATCTTATTGATCAAGATTCCTTTTGATCACGAATGTTGAGGATTCTTCAGGTATCATTGAATCATGTTCATATTTCACACTACGTATCTCAAGGTTGTGTTTCCCTCGCCTCTCTCTCAAATAAAAGTTCAATGGAATTAACATCCACAATGTTCGAGAGAAGAACAAGAGCACAAAATCCCAAAATTAGAAGTTATGAATTTCTAATACAATCTTTGAGATTTGGTGTTTTGCATCATGTTTAGGGATTTAAATCGCTTAGAAGAAACCAACCATTACTAACATGAAACAAAAAACAAAGGAAAACATTTTCCAACATTTATGCTTACTCTCCAAACTTAAATCATTGCTTGTCCTCAAGCAATAAATCTAAGAAAAACTCAAAAAAATTGACTTAAAATCCTATGACTCCAAAAATATTAACAAACACAAACTTATGATGTATGTCCATAAAATACAAATCCTGACAACAACCAGTTAACCAAAACCCAAATGTTCATTCCTTTTTATGGTGCAAAAATCAAATTTGTAAAATTCAAAATCATGTGTTTGCAACAAAGAACAAAGTTTGTCTTTCTTTCAATTCTTGCCATTTTTATGTGTATGGTGTTTCTTTGAAACTTGTGTTTCCTTCCTTGTGATGGTGACTTTTCTACCATCAAATATATGTGTATGGGAAGGAAATATATATATGAGAGACATGCATGCAATTTTGATTGAAGCTATGCTTCTTTGAGCGTGTTTTTGCATGCTTTATTTTATTTATGCACTCTAAAATTTTGAATATTAGTGCAATTTTTTTGTTTTAGAGTGAAGAGTGTATGATCTTTGTATTTAGTGATATTTTTGTATCTTGACAATGAACACGATACAAATTTCCACATCTCCAAACTTGAATTATTCAATCCTCATTGAATTCTATGAAAGATACGACCATGCAAGAAAGAAAATTGAAAACAGACAATGTTTTTGCAAAAAAAAAAAACATGTGATGGATGAAAAAAGAACAAAATTTTCATTTTGCACTGTGGTCTAGAGTGAACAATTGGGATCTTGGCAACTGTTTTGGGGCAAGACTTGTATCAAATAGACATTTGTACTAAGTTTGTTGATTAAAACAGGAAACAAAAGTGTTCCAAAAATGAGTAAAAGAAAAAAAATTGACCTTAGTGAGACATGAAGTCTAGCACTAATAACCCTAGATCCTATTTTACTAAAAACAACAAAAGTGGGTTACATATTACCCAAAAGCAACAAATAGCATGTAGAAGAAATTGCCAAATCAGGTGAATCTAAGAAGCCTCAAGTTACTGACTTAATCAATTTCCTAATCATGCAAAAACTACTATATTCAAACAGCAAATAAACCTAAAAAAACTACTCATTGCAAACAGCAAATAAACCTAAAAAAGACTACTCATTGCAAACAGCAAAATGAAGGCTTACGGCCATGTAAAAAAATCTAATAACACAGCAAATAATAAAGACAAAAGTTAAAAATACCCTTCGCCTCCTCCAGAGGAGCAGGCAACTCATTCACGCCATCCCGTCCGTCTCCGTTTGATATTCTGACATCGTGGGAGTTGTCAAAGTTGGTAAACTTTGTTGAATTCTCCTACGTTGTCTGAAGTTTTGTTCAAAATTAGAATTCACTGGAAACAACAACCGATGAGATAATCTGAGCATGATTTTTTTTCTTTTCTGAAAATTGGTAAAAATACTATTTTTTATTTTTCTTCAAAAGGTGGTAGAAAAATCAAACTTATAAGAATCTTGTTTTTCAAAAGCTTTAAACTTTAGCTTACCATCCCCGGCAGCGGCGCCAAAAACTTGTTGTAAAAGTATCGCTACCCTTAAAATCAACACAAAAATATACCTCGGCGCAAGTATACACCTCGGAATACTGTCGTATTTAAAACAAGTAATAAATGGTACAAAGTACCGGATATCGTTCCCACAGAGATGGTGTTAAAGCTTGTAAGAATGAAAAAGTAGACTTTTATAAAGATTGATTTCAGAGGGTGAAAAACAAGAGGATTTTTGATTAACTAATTTGGTTGGTTGATTGGTAACATCTGAGAAAATACAATTATAAAAAGCAAGCCTGGGGTGTAAGGATAAATTGAGATTTGGTTAATAATTTCATAAAAAGATATTTTATAATAGTAATTGTTGTCTTAGAAATATAATACTTTTTATAACCTCATTAAGGTTAAGACGTTTAAATATCAATAGTTAGTTGTCAATTAACTTTAGGGATATTACCACGAAATATGATAGATCCAATTATGACAAGTCGATCAACTACTCTTACAAATTCAATACACCTCTTTACTCTATTACTAACGTTAAATCTCAAGTTATTAACTTACACCCCAAACTTAAAGGGTTTTAGCCTTCCATTAAGAATGGATTTTTATAAGGTATTTTTGACAAATAATAAAGACAATAATTAACTAGATTAAACGTAAACGAAACAACAAACTACGATTATAAAAGCAATTTTAAAGAAAGCATTAAAGTGCAAAAAAGTAAAAGTGGGACAAGTTTGTGCTAACAAACTGGAATAAGAAATCTAGGACAAGGTTACCATTGGCACTCTTGAATGAGAAATCTAGGACAAGTATGTTACTAACAATCTTGATAAAGTGAACATGGACAAGTTTATCAGTTATGCTCTTCAAGGAATGTTTAGGACAAGTTTATCAGTGGTAATCTTGAGAAACAACTGTGGACAAAAACACTTTGAATAATCTTGACGTTCAAGGTTTGATTTATTTTCTTTGGATGGTTTTGGTGGTGAATCCGAATCAGTGAAAAGCTTGAAAGTTGGACAACTTGCTGGAGTTTTTTTTACTAACATCTGTCTTTTGTGATACTTGTGGTGTAATCAAATCCTGGCTTTTCATGATGGCATCCTGTCCTTCTTCCCTTGTCTCAATTCCCTCCTCTTCTAAAGCTTTCTCTTTCTCCTTTTTCTCCTCTTCTTTCTTCTCTTCTTCCTTTTTTCTTTCTTCAGTATTCATTTCATCAACAACAAGGCTTTTGACAACATTAGCTATTATTGCTTCAGGACTACTCTCTACATTTTGGTTTGTTTCTTCATTAACAACATTTTTCTGATTGTTGCTAATATCCCTTGAAGCTTCTTCATTAGCTTCTTCATTCTCTACTCTTCTTTATTCTCTTCTTTGTTCATTCGGCTGCACCACATCAACGATCATGTTTTCGTTAATCTTAAATACCTTTTCATATTCAGCCTTCCATTCTTTTAACGGTTGATCGCTTGGATATAGCATCATTGCTCTTATCATCTTAAATTCTATCTCGGCTTTCATTATCAGCAGTTCATCGAGATCATGATTAGGACTTCCCAAGAATTCCTGTTTTTTTATGTTTTTTATTAGTAAAGATAATTATAATTAATGTTATTATAAACTACACTGTTTATATTCAATTTGAATAAAGGTTAACGTATACCAAAACACAGTATATATTCAGACTGAATACAAACTAGCCTAAGTTAACGTATACTAAAATACAGTATTTATTCAGTCTGAATAAATGTTAACACATACTGAATTCAGACATAATACAAACCAGCTTATTTTGATTTTTATTATAAACTACATTGTTTATATTCAGTGTCAATAGAGGTTAACATATTCTAAATACAGATCGGATTCAAACTAGCTTATGTTGATTTGGAATTTAAACTACATTGTTTATATTCAGTCTGAATAAAGGTTAAAGTATACTAAAACAGAGTGTATAGACAGAACATTTTTCATACCGCTTTTATTTTCTCTCTGTTTGAGGTCATGCAATCCTGTACCTCATCGGTGTTGAGCTCTAATCTCCCAAATCCACCATTTTCGATCTCATAGTTTTCTCTCTCTTTCAACCTCTTAGATGTCCACTCAAGGATTGCAGGTTTTACTCGTCTATGTTTAACTTCAGTACAGCGTGTTGAATTTACGTACATGAGCTGCATTATTGGTAATTAAAATTAGATTATGTTATAAAATTTTAAAAAACAGAAATATTATAAACGAATACATACCGTAAGGAATGTTGTTGGTCCTGTATAGAAGTTTGTTTTGGAGCTGCTGTTCCAAAAAAGCTTGCTTATCATTAGTTGATTATAGATGTAATCGCACCAGTTTATCTTTTTAAAATCATAATTTTCTCCAACATTTGTCAAGAAGGTAGTATTGCAGATTCCCATCTTCATTGTCTCAACCATTGTGTTTACGAAAAGTATAATGAAGTTCAGCTTGAAGTTTATATCCAAAAATTTTGATTCAGTGATTTGTTTCACAAGGTGCTTCTGCCTAATCTTTTTATAATCTTCAAACTGGGCTTTCCACTCCTCATTAACCCTTTCATGGCCTGGATCAAATTGAAGTTGATAAATATCATCTCCTTCATTCTTTAGTCCAAAGATCTCTGTAACAGAGTCCTTTGTAATCTGAATATCTCCTTTCGATATTTTGATCACCATGTTTTTTGCATCAAAATTGTCAACAACAATATATGCTAGTTTCGACGGAATAGTGTCGATATTCATATCAAGGATTGGTCCTAATCCAATGTCGTTAATCCATTTGACTTGAATTGGGCTTAAACTCCCCCTTATCGCCGTTAAGTTCTTTGGAGATGTTCGTATTTGTAGACATTTGTACATTATATGCTCTGACGTTTCTACATTTGAATTTTTTTTTATTTTCTTTTTCATTCGACTTTCTTCACCTTCATTGTTGTTTTTGTTTGTTTTTGTTGCTTTTCTCTTTGTTTCTTTGTCCTGTAGTTCTTCTGTTTTCCCCTTCTTCTATTTTTTACTAGCCTCTGTTTGCTTCAGATTCTTACACATTTTGGGTCTTGATGGTTTCGCTCTATCAATATATATATATATATATATAGATCCTCCTTCTATTATATAAACATCAATTTATTATAGGTTTGTATATTTACAATATTACAAACACCTAATTGTAGCTTATATTCAGACTGAATATAAACGTTACAGAGTATTATTAAACTGTTGTGTTTATCATCAGTCTGAATATAACCTACAATTATACACATCCTAAAATGTAGAGCAAAGATATCATTGTAATAATACACAAATACGTTTATATTCAGTCTGAATATAAACTAAAATGATGCAAACATTTAATTGTAGACTATATTCAGACTGAATATAAACATAACGGTGTAGTATTTCAATGTTATGTTTGTATTCAGTCTGAATATAACCTACAATTAAAGACTATATTCAGTCTGAATATAAACTATAAACAAAAAAATCTCAGAGTGTAATGAAACAATGTAATGTTTATGTTCGGTCTGAATATAACATAAAATTCTATAATCCCCAAATTTTGGCTTATATTCAGACTGAATATAAATTGCACTTTTACAAACACAAAATTGAAGACTATATTCGGTCTGAATACAAAATACAGTTATACAAAAATCTAATTGTACACTATATTCAGTTTTTATATGTACAATCATACAAACACAAAAATGTATGTTATATTCAGAATGAATATAACCTATTGATAGAAATTAATAAACATTATTTAATATTATAAGTCTAGATTTCAAGCATTTATTCATGAAATTTGATTTACTTACAAATACATTCATTAAATATTCAGTAAAACCATAAATATTAACTAACAAGCCCTAGTTATTGATAATTTTTAAAACTCGAAAACTTGTCTGTTTCAGAAGGCTCTGTAAACGGAATAATCTGCATATTCTTATCTCCGTCCATTGTTTGTTGTTTGAACTTAAAGGAAGAAGTTCGTTCTTATCGACGTGAACGGCGGTGGTACTGGTAGAGAGCAGAGGTTTTTTAGTGATAGAGTATTTTTTTTTTTTGAAATGATGAATATGTCCATTGTTCCGAATTTCATCGTATTCTATAGTTGGCTTTGAACCGTCATGCTTTATTTACAATAATACCCATACGCGCTAAAAATAAATATTATAGTTAATTTCATATTCCGTCCTAGTTGTATAGTGGTTTTAACACTCTGGGTCCCTAAACATAATTGTAGGTTATATTCAGTCTGAATATAAACTACAATTATACAAACACATAATTGTAGGTTATATACGGTCTAAATATAATCATAACATTGTGATAAATCACAATGTAATGTTTATATTCAGTCTAAATATAACCTAAAATTATTAAAATACATTATTTTAGCTTATATTCATACTGAATATAAGGTACAATATTATGTGTTTGTATAATTTAGCTTATATTCAGACTGAATATAAGCTACAATTATACAAACACATAATATTGTACCTTATATTCAGTCTGAATATAACCTAAAATTATTAAAATACCTAATTTTAGCTTATATTCACACTGAAGATAAGGTACATAATTTTAGTTTATATTCACACTGAATATAAGTCTGAATATAACCTAAAATTATTAAAATACATAATTTTAGCTTATATTCAGTCTGAATATAAGCATAACATTGTGATAAATCACAATGTAATGTTTATATACAATGTGAATATAAGCTACAATTATACAAACACATAATTTTAGCTTATTCAGTCTGAATATAAGCTACAATTATACAAACACATAATTTTAGCTTATATTCACACTGAATATAAGGTACATAATTTTAGCTTATATTCACACTGAATATAAGTCTAAATATAACTTAAAATTATTAAAATACATAATTTTAGCTTATATTCAGTCTGAATATAAGCTACAATTATTTGTTTGTATTCAGACTGAATATAAGTTACAATTATACAAAAACATAATTGTAGCTTATATTCAGACTGAATATAAGTTAAATTATACAAACACATAATATTATACCTTATATTCAGTGTGAATATAAGCTAAAATTAGTAAATCACAAAATTCTACACTATATTCAGATTGAATATAACTAATTTTAGAAACATAATATTGTGAATATAATATTGAATCACAAAATTCTACACTATATTCAGACTGAATATAAGCTATGATTATTTTATATTCAGACAGAATCTAAACATAACATTGTGAATATAACTTTTAAAATGCTTTGAAAACAAGCACTAAATAATTCATTCAAAGCAATTAAACAACTAATCAAAGTAGTTAAAAAAAATATATTAACAAACAATTGTTTTGATCTTCAAACTTTCAAATCCTATTTAAAGCTAATAAACCTTTCTATCTTGTTCTTTTTTGCTTTTTTCTAAAAGCGTTGTTACTTCATTTGTATCAAGTTTACCAAACTCCTTTACCCCTTCAATCACAAAATCTTTCCTTAGATTGTTATCTGCCAACAATAATTTTCAAAGATATTTTGATCGGAGTATTGTAAGTTGTTCCTTCTGGTTTGGTGATAAATCACAATGTAATGCTAATATTCAGTCTGAATATAACCTAAAATTATTAAAATACCTCATTCTAGCATATATTCACACTGAATATAAGGTACAATATTATGTGTTTGTATAATTTAGCTTATATTCAGACTGAATATAAGCTAAATTATACAAACACATAATATTGTACCTTATATTCAGTCTGAATATAACCTAAAATTATTAAAATACCTAATTTTAGCTTATATTCACACTGAATATAAGGTACATAATTTTAGTTTATATTCACACTGAATATAAGTCTTAATATAACCTAAAATTATTAAAATACATAATTTTAGCTTATATTCAGTCTGAATATAAGCTACAATTATACAAACGCATAATTTTAGCTTATATTCAGTCTGAATATAAGCTACAATTATACAAACACATAATTTTAGCTTATATTCACACTGAATATAAGGTACATAATTTTAGCTTATATTCGCACTGAATATAAGTCTGAATATAACCTAAAATTATTAAAATACATAATTTTAGTTTATATTCAATCTGAATATAAGCTACAATTATGTGTTTGCATTCAGACTGAATATAAGTTACAATTATACAAACACATAATTGTAGAAGCACTGAATAATTCATTCAAAGCAATTAAACAACTAATCAAAGTACTTAAAAAAATATATTAACAAACAATTGTTTTGATCTTCAAACTTTCAAATCCTATATAAAGCTAATAAACGTTTCTATCTTGTTCTTTTTTGCTTTTTCTAAAAGCGTTGTTACTTCATTTGTATCAAGTTTACCAAACTCCTTTACTCCTTCAATCACAAAATCTTTCCTTAGATTGTTATCTGCCAACAATAATTTTGAAAGATATTTTGATCGGAGCATTGTAAGTTGTTCCTTCAGGTTTGGTGATGATTCATCATTCAATCTACAATCCCGTGTATTTACATTTTGTCCTCCATTGAATGTTTCCATATGCAGCATCAGAAAGACAGAGCAATCTGTGTGATTTTTAATTGTTCTCCATTGCATCTCTTCTCTTTTAGGTTTTACATTTTTGAATGATTTATGTCTTTTATCTCCAATCATTTCAAGATATGACATGAACAATTTTTTCTTCATGATGAAAATTATAATGAAAATTTTATCAAAACTCATATTAATAATAAAATTAATGTGTATTTATTTTGTATTATTCAATAATATACTTACAGCTGTTGTTGGCACTACGCCGTATTTGTCATCATTTGTCATATTTTCTGCACTGTTGTCTAATATATGGCTTCAACCATTATTCAGATCAAAGCATAGTAAGTAATAACGACCACTGTTGATAATAGGGAAAAATACCTGCATAAATAGTTTTTCATCATTTATACATAATGTCTGAATAAATAGATACCTAAATGATTTTTATTAAAATGCTTGTTTTACCAATTCAACAAGCCCCGTCATTGTAATATCTGCATATTCATCCAGTTCCTGAATGAGATTCTTTGTGAACAGTTCTTTTTTTTTCTTCAAAAAAGATTTTGTTCTGAATAGTTCTTATGGCTGTTGTAAAGAAGAAATGTTAATATATTATTCATCATGAATGCCTATAAAGCTTATAAATTGATAGACAGGAAGAATAATTAAGCAACTTATATTATGTTAAAGTTTAACAATAATATTCTTACCAACAATGCGGTAGGAAAATAAAACTTCTTTGGTTGTTTCTTTGTCTTCACATTTTCTTCTTCATTTAAAATGTGAGTCAAGGTGTTTATTACATTTACAAATGGTTCTGAGTCTTGAATCAAGCTTTCAAACGTAACTCGAACAACATTTTGACCTTTACTTGATAGGAATACTTCATCCATGTGAATAATTATATTGAATATTTAATGATCATGATCAATAAGAACAACATTTGCAATGAATAACATTTGCATATTCATGCTTTACATATTAAGTATGATATTCAGTCAGAATATCAATATGTAAAGAGAATGAATACATAAATGTAAATTTTATTTAATTTTAAAACTCACAATTTATCTCCTCTGGATGAGAACATCCAATTGGCAACCTTCTTCTCTGTTTTTGTCAGTTCTGTTCTTGGATCTACTGGTTTCAAGTGATATGGTGATTTCAATTCATGCTCCATATTCATGTCCTCTCGTTCATTCTCATCCTCCTCTAAATGCTCCTCCTCCTCTACCTCCTTCTCTTTCTCTTCATTCTCTTTATCTTTCTCTTTTTCCTCCACCTCTTTTTCTTGAGTTTCTTCTCCTATCTGAACAATCTGTAAAGCAACATCTTGTTCATTATTTTCTCTTTCTTCACTAGCATCAACATCATTATGTTGTTCTTGAATCTCTCCTTCATTACTTTCTTTTTCTTCTTCGATCCTTCCTTTTTGATAGAATTGAAAAAAACTTTCATATGTTTTTTTTCCATTCCTTTAAAAGTTTGTTGTTTGGATTCAGCTCTATTGCTTGATTGAAGTTGGTTTCCAAATTATGTTTGTTTGCGAGAAGTTCTTCCAAACCATCATTCAACGATTTTATAAGGTCATGTTTGTCAATTATTATGTAAGTTAGTAGAGGAAGTACTACAATTCAATCTTTGTGATACGTTATGAATAATTGTTATTTAAGTAAAACCAATGTTCTTAATGAATAGGATAATAGTAAATACCGTCACATTCTTCTTTTTTTCCTTCAATGTGTTTGTGTTTGTTTTGACATATGGTTCCTTCAGCTTTCCTAATCCAAAACCTCCTAAGCTCAATTCTTTTCTCTCCCTCATCTTCATCTTCTCCGATGTCCACCACCTTGTAGTTGGACTCGTCCTTTTATGCTCAAGCTCATCACATATTGTAGAGTCAAGATATAATAGCTGCATATCATTCATTGTGAATAGTTAAAAGGGTATTAGGCTGAATAAAGGTTGATAAAAAAAAGTTTATATTCAGAATGAATATCAACTACTATTCAGTTTGAATGACATGTACTTAAGTAAACTGTTTATCTTCACCCTGATTATATGACATCATATTGTTTTATTTGACTTCGATACTCACTCTGAATAAAGGTTTGTAACAACCTTATTTACAAATATTATAAAGTTTGAATATAACCTATCATATGGGTGTGTATCACTGCTACATTCAGACTGAATATATAAAAAGATTTTGTTCAAAACAGTTTATATTCAGTCAAAAATATCATAAAGGTTGAATAAAACAGAGGTTAAAATCAAATATATACCGTCAAAAATATGATTGGCCCTGTGTAACACATTCATCAGTTTCTTTCTTCCATGCTTGTGTGCTTTCTTTTGCACATTTGATGATGTATTTGCACCAATTTATTGTTGAGAAATCCAGTGTTTCTTTAAGTTTGGAGAGAATGGCTAGGTTGCATGTACCCATCTTCATTGAAATCACCATACCATTTACAAACAAAATAATGAAATTTGTCTGGAATATCCATTTTGCATTATTGCATTCTTTTAGTTTGTCCAGAACATCATTTGGACGGATATGTGAAGTTCTCCCAAATTGTCTTTTCCATGTCAATAGCAGTTCACCGCAGCTTTCCGGTAGCTGAACATCATCAATTATGTCTAAACCTTCATTTTTTAGTCCTAATATTTGACTAACAGAGTCCTCATTTACCGGTATTTCTCCGGATGGTATTCTTAACACCATCTTCTATGTATCAAAGTTGTCAACAACATAAAAGGCCAACTTTGATGGTATTGAATCAATCTTCATCCCAAGAAGATTATGAAATCCAATTTTGTGCAGACAATTTGATTGATGTGTTTTTAACTGTCTTATTGCTGTCATTAAGTTCTTTGTTGTTGTTCATGTAGATAGCGATTTAAATACTTTGTTGTTGCTTGTCTGTTGTACTGTGAGTTAGTCTTGTTGTTGTTATTCTTCAACTGTAACAGTTTTTTTTGTTTTCTTGCTTGTCGTTTTTACTGTGAGTTGGTCTTCTTGTTGTTCTTGTTCTTCAACTGTAGCAATTTTTTTGTTTTCTTCTTCATTCTTAATGAAGGAGTTCCTCTGATATTCTTTCTTTTTGTTCCTATTTAATTTAACATTTAAACAGTGGTTAAAATTAGAAAATTGACATATGTTATGAAATACAACAGTTTCATAATGATATCCCAATGTTATTCTTATATTCATACTGAATAGATACTACAACTATACAAACACATAATTGTAGATTGTATTCACACTGAATATAACCTACAATTATACAAACACATAATTGTAGCTTATATTCACACTAAATATAAAGATAACTATGTAATATTACAAAGTAATGTTTATATTCAGAATGAATATAAGCTACAATTATACAAACATTGAATGAATATAAGCTATAATTGTAGCTTATATTCACACTGAATATCACAATGTCATGTTTACATTCAAACACATAATTTTAGCTTATATTTAGACTGAATATAAGCTACAAGAATAGAAACCCATAATTGTAGCTTATATTCGGTCTGAATATAAACACGACATTGTGATATTATAATGTTATGCTTATACAACTTTTTTAACACATAATTTTAGCTTATATTTAGACTGAATATAAACATGAGAGTGTGATATCACTATTTTGTTGTTATAATCGGACTGAATATATACTACAAGTATTCAAACACATAACTTTAGCTTATATTCAGACTGAATATAAAGAAATAACTTTAGACTATATATTAAGTTCAAGTATATTATAAGGTATAAATATTCAAAATAAACTTTTATTTATGTAGAAAAACTTTTACCTTCTTCAAATACTTGAATAAGAGGAACGACGTTGCTTTGTTCACTGTTTGAAACCATTTTAATCTTTTCAAATAAAACTTGAATACTCTGTAGCAAATAAGTTTCTTGGTGAAGACGAAGATGAACTGATGTATGTCGAAATCTTTTTTTTGGGGACGGCGAATTTTTGTTTTTTAATGATGGTGATGAATAGTTTTGGAGGCTACGTCTTTTGCAGCAGCAGCAGTATGCAGCATGATGATAGCCTATGTGTAATTTGAACGGTCATGGTATATTTACGATGTTGCCCCTACGCGCTAATAATTGTTTAAACCATTTCCCGAGTTTTCCACTTATTTACAAAAATGGTTAAATTCAAGTTTAGCTTATATTCAGTCTGAATATAAGCTATTATTATACAAACTTCAAATTTTAGCTTATATTCAGTCTGAATATAAGCTACATTTAGGTAGTTGAACAATTTTAGGTTATATTCAGACTGAATATAAGCATGTATTGTGATATATAGCTACAATAATTTTAACTGAATATAAACATAAAATTGTAGTTCATATTCAGTTTGAATATAATCTACAATTTTATTTGAATAATTGTAGTTCATATAAGCTTTGATTTTACAAACTTCAAAATTTAGCTTATATTCAGTCTTAATATAAGCACTATGATCCAATTTAGTTTATATTCAGATTGAATGTTGGTTAATATTATAAGTTAATTGATTCTTAGTGCTTATATTCAGACTGAATATAGGTTAATATTATAACCTAAATTTAGCTTATATTTAGTCTGAATACAAACACATAATTGTAGTTCTTATATTCAGACTTAATATAAGCTAAATTGATTATTAGTGCTTATATTCAGTATGAATATAAGTTACGATTTTACAAACTTCAAATTTTAGCTTATATTCAGACTTAATATAAGCTAAATTTACGGTATGTATTTGTATTCAGACTGAATATAAGAACTACAATTATGTCTTTGTATTCAGACTGAATATAAGCTAAATTTAGCTTAAATTGATTCTTAGTGCTTATATTCAGTCTGAATATAAGCTACGATTTTACAAGCTTCAAATTTTAGCTTATATTCAGACTGAATATAACCTACGATTATACAAAACCCAAATTGCAGATTATATTCAGACTGAATATAATTTTCAAGTATCCAAACACGTAATTCTACACTATATTCAGATTGAATATAATCTACAAGTATAAAATCACCAATTGCAGCTTATATTCAGACTGAATATAAGCTACAATTATACAAATTAACGTAGCTCATATTCAGACTGAATATGAACTACAAGTAAACAAGCCATACATTTTAGGCAATATTCAGACTGAATATAACTTGTTGATTAATTGATTCAAAGCAAAACACAAGACAATCATTCAAACAAATTATATTAAGATACAACTTTTTTAATGTTCAAATGTTAAACTAATATTCAACAAACATCGTAGAATTCAAAAAAGTAATCGGCACCACTTCTTCCATCCTATGTAAAGGCTGCAAACCTTGCATCAATTTCCTTCTTTGTTCTTTTTTAAATACGTTTTCTTAAAACTTGATTCAAGGTTAAGAAAGTATTTGACCTCTTCTATGACATAGTCTCTCCTTTTATTGACATCTGCCAACAAAATTTTAGAAAGATATTTTGTTTTGAGACTATTGAGCTGTTTTTTCTGGTTTTTGGATGATTCATCATCCAATCCACAATGCCAATTATTCAAATGTTGCCCTCCATTGAAGGTTTTCATGTGCAGCATCATAAATACCGAGCAGTCTTAGTTATTTTTTTTGCTCCTCCATCTCATTTGTTCTCTTTTAGGCTTTATGTCTTCTAATGATGTGTGCCTTTCATCCCCAATCTCTTTCAGATAGTTGATGAAGAGTATTTGCTTCATGATGAAAATTTTAATGAAAACTTTATTAAAATCCAAAATAATAATAACATAACTCATTAAAATCTCTTTTATATTCAGACTGAATAACCTACTTACCATGGTTTCTGGGACGCTCTTATATTTTTTTAGCATTTGATAGTTTTGCTGCACTGTTGTCTAGTATATGGATGGATCCATTTCTCAGGTCAAAGCATATTACATAATAATGATTACTCCTCACAACAGGGAAAAATACCTGCATAAATAGTTTATATCTCTATAAATAATGTATGAATAAAAAGATAGTCAATTGAATAATATTAAAATTTTTGTTTCATACCAAATCTACATTCCCCATCACTGCAAACTTTTTGTCCAAGATGGTTTTTCTTGACATCAAACTTTTTGTCCAAGATGTCATGCGGCTGTTGTAAAAAACAAATGTTAAACTAGTATTCATCATGAATGTGTATGAAGATTATAAAGTGATACAAAGAAGAATAAGAAAGTAATCTATACTATGTTAAACTATAATAATTATATTCTTACCAAAACTTCTGTTGAACAATATAACCTCTTTGGTTGATTGTTTGTCTTCAACATTTCTTCAGAATTTAAAATGTAAGAGAAGATGTCTATTACATTTGAAAAAGGTTCTGTTTCTGGAATCAAGCTTTCAAGCAAAACTTTTATAGTTGTTTGCCCTGTACTTGATTCAAAAACCTCGTCCCTGTGATTATGATTATGTCTTAGAATTTATTTAAAAACATCTTGATATTTAGACTGAATAAAAGGGTGTGCTCAATTTTAAAAATTACATTTGATCTCCTCTGAATGAGAACATTTATTGGGCAACATTCTTCTTAGTGTCTGTTTCCTCTGTCCGTGGATCCACTGGTTTTAAAATATATGGTGATCTGAATTCATCTGCATCTGTTGACTTCTTTTTTCTTTTTGGTGAAGAACATTCTTCTTGACTCTTTCTTTTTCTTCCTATTTTAATCAAATATTTATTATCAATATAACATGTTATCCTCAAAATAGACTGTAGTCCTTATATTCATGCTGAATATAACCTACAACTTTTGGTTTGTATAATTGTAAGTTATATTCGGTCTGAATATAAACACTAAAGTGCATTGCAACACTCTTACTGCTTATATTCATTCAGACTGAATATAAGCTACACCACAAAATCTTTTAGCTTATATTCAGACTGAATATAAGCTGGGATTAAACAAACAACTAATTGTAGCTTATATTCAGACTGAATATAAGCTAAAATTATTCAAAATACTATTTGTAACTTATATTCAGTCTGAATATAAACACTAAAGAGTATAATAGAATTTAGTGTTTATATTCAGACTGAATATAAGTTACACCACAAAATCTTTTAGCTTATATTCAGTCTGAATATAAGCTAACATTATTCAAAATACTATTTGTAGCTCATATTCAGTCTGAATATAAACACTATAGAGTATAATAGAATTTAGTGTTTATATTCAGACTGAATATAAGCTAACATTATTTAAAATACTATTTGTAGCTTATTTTCAGTCTGAATATAAACACTACAGAGTATAATAGAATTTAGTGTTTATATTCAGACTGAATATAAGCTACAATGGTTATTATTAGACAGTAGTTTTTATATTAAGACTGAATACAAGTTTTTGTAGGTATCGAACATTATTTAACAAGAAGATATTCAATACGATTACATTAAAAACCCTAAATATTCAAAATAAAATTTTATATAAACAGAAAAACTTTTACCTTCTTCTTCAAAAGTTTCAATTAGATTAATATCGTTGCATTTTTCGCTACTAGAAGCCATTTTTGTTTTCTGAATAAGAGTAATCTCGTTGATTTTCAGTAGAAAATGGATTTTAGGGAAAAGTTTTCTTTTGGGGAAGATGAACGCAAGAAATTTGGGACAGAATCAAAAAGGCATAAGAGAACAGGGACGTGTTTCTGATTTGAATCGTAAGGTGGTATTTACGATTTTACCCCTAAGCGCTTAATATTCTTTAAGCCATGACCTGAGTTTTCCCGTTATTTGCGACAATGCCACCGTGCGTTTCACCCCTTTATTTTTTTGATCTGATTTTAAATGGATGGCTGAGATTCATCCTCATGTTCACAACCAAATATAGGTTCACACCCACCCCTATATATACATATATATACATACACACACTACGTTTGAAGTAATTAGGCATAATCAAAAACAAGAAAAATGACATTAAATTCCTTACCTTCAATAAGTCAATGTAGTTACTTTTAATGACTCAATATTATGAATATCCACTATTTCAAATTCTGCATACCTTGATTTCAAACCGTAATAAAGAATAGCATTATTTTATTTTATTTTATTTTATTTTAAATATAATTATAGCATTCTAGAAACTATTTCTTTCTAAACAGCGTGACACCTTGAGTAGGGGTGCTCAAAATCCCGACCAACTCGATCAACCCAACCCAACGCGAAATAACTCAACCCAAAGCTATCTTATGTCTAATCGAGTTGTAAAATCTTAAACCCGTAAGTATTGGGTTGATATTGAGTTACGTTTATTTGAACTCAAACCAACTTTATAAACCCGCTATCCTTTTATTTATTAGGTTTAATATGATCATTGAGTTTCTATTAATTTGTACATTAATCGATTACACCATAACTTATCCTCTTCATATACACATATTACCAATTTATTCTCCATCTCTATATAACGCCTTTGTATATATGTTCAGTACAGTATATATAGGGGAGATTTCAAATACAAACCAAGCAATTTGTACAAATCGTACAAACTCCATTCAACCAATCATTTTTTTAAATTTTTTTCATTTTTTCTTAATTATGAGGGTTGATTAGTCAATAATATGTGAACTTTTTTTTATCAAGAACACATGAGGGTTGATTAATCAAGAATATATGAAACAAGATTCATCAAAATGAGAAATAAATGAAACAATTTCATTTTCATGTAGAAACAAAAATATATGAAATAATTTCATAACGAAAAGAATTATATGAAACTATTTCATCATATTAGACACTTTTAATGAAGAAAAAAAATTATTCAAAAAAACAATAAAACCATGAAGTTTGTACGGTACAAATTTATTGGTTTGTATTTGAAATCTCCCAAATATATATATATATATAGAGAGAGAGAGAGAGAGAGGAAAGTTCAAATGTGAACTCATTTTTGGTTGTGAACGTGAGGACGAATCTCAGCCACTTATCCGGTCAATAAAGGCGGCTTTGACCTGGTTCCCCTCCTTTAATAATCTCCACCCTCCCATGAATCGTGTCAATCCTCCGTGATCGCGTCCACCATAACCGAAGATGTGTGGCTGAGATTCGTCCTCACGTTCACAACCAAAAATGAGTTCACATTTGAACCTAACCCTGTATATATATATACATATATGCAATTGAGAGGGTAAATTAATTGAATGTTGTATAATTAATATTTAAAAATGGAGATAAGATGTACAAAATGGTTGATGATTAAAAAAAAGAAATTATTAGCAAAGAAAATAACATAATAAATGTTAGGAGAATATTTTGACGTACCAAAGTATCAAGCCGACCAACTCGTACGGTTTGAGTTGGGTTGGGTTGGGCTGGGTTAAGATTTTTTAAACTTCAAGATTTGGGTTGGGGTTAGGTTGTTTAAATGTCTTTAACTCGATCAACCCAACTGATGATCGAAAGTTTTACATATGTTTAGATGTTTTACGATGAAATGTTGTTTCACTTCTAAAACAACACAATTTGATTTAACCCATAACTCGTATGTATCTTTCAAAGAACTCAAGGCGATTATCCAATTGCACAAGAGCAATCATAAAGTAGGAATCAAAACGGTTATGGTTTCATACATGTTGCACTTTAATGAAACAACACACTAACTATTTCCAAAAAAAGAGCAATAACATTTAAGGATTGAGTTCCGATATGAGAAGGAGAGTTATGGTGAGTACTGACAAACGTAAAAAAAGATCTCCACCTTTGGATGCATATTAGGATGATATGCACTGGATCAATCCCCCTATGAATCGCGCTTCATGGGTGGGTTTGAGATTAAAGGTGATGACGGTCCAGATCCCTTCTTACGTTTCTCACTATAACTCAATTTCTCACATGATCCTACGTCTAACATTTCATCCCCTTCTAATTTTGTGCCTTCAACCATGTTGCTTATATAAAACTTGTTCCTGGGTGGCAATAAACACCCTTATTAATGACCGAGATCCATGATTTTTTGGCTTTCACAAATGTTTCAATTATGTTTAAAGCAAACACACGAATTAATTATAGGAAGAGGATATAGCCTAAAATATCACCATGCAAGAACTGTAGAAAATAGTTTATAAGACAGGATTAGAAACGGTAAAAATTAAATCTTTATATAAAAGGATTTAAGCTTTATATATAAAGGTGGAAACTTTATTAAACTTGTTGAACCAAGATAGAGTCTTTATTAAAATATAGGTCCAATGAATTATAAAGGATTCTCGAAACCAATTGTTAAGTACCCACTATTTAAACCTATCCTTCGCGATAGATTTAATTGAAAGAAAAGGAGGAGAAGCAGATCGTTCACTCAGTGAACTGTAATTAAATACAAGACGGAATTTAAATACTAACCTCTTGTTGTTTTCGGAGAAGAGAAAGAAACTGCACGGTTTGTATAAAACCTGTCCTTTAAGGTTTTATACGGCACTCTATTAGTTGTGAGTATGACAGCCGCAAAGCCCCAGGATTGTATGCAGGTTCACGTTTCGTTAACAACAGCAATGTTACCGAAACAAAGCAGGAGTGATGCAGAAATTATGTGAAGCAGGAAGCAGCAGAGAGATGGCAGCAGTTTGCAGAAAACCGAGAGAGAAAGAGAGCAAAATCGTTTTTGATTTTCAGTGTATCAAACCAGAAGGTTTAACCCAGTATTTATACTGGGTGAATACCACGTTTCTCTCAGCTTGAGCCCCAAGAATCGGGCAGTTAGAGAGACCTATTCTCAAGCTGATAAATATCACGTTTTTTAAAAAAATAAAGATTTAATAAAATCAGTTTTAACCAACTGAGGGACTTGGTCAAAAACTGATGAGAAAATCGTGAATAAATATCTAAACTGATAATATCTACTGCTTCTCTTTCTCAAACGTTTTCTGTACCAAAAAGCTACTCGGGAGCTCGGGGCGAGGCTCCTTCTGCTCCGATGCGGCGTGCGAAGTGCAAAGTGCGCCTACTCGCGCCACTCCGCAAATTCCCGCGCCCGCACCTGCGTCCTCGGCCTCGGCCACGGCCACGCGCGCGCGCGTGTGCGTTGGTCCAACCATCCACAACCCCCACCATGAGCCCATCAACTAGTTCAAGGCCCAATTGAGGGTTAAGCCTTATAAGGCACTTCAAATTTCACCTCCCTTCCTATGTGGGATGGATGAAAAGTTCCAACCTTTAAGCTTCCATTTCCAACAATCCCCCACCAGGTTGGAAAGTTTTCTGACATTCGTAGTAAATGACGTCATAGTGGTGTCACTAAGATTAAACCATGTTTATATAAGTAAGCAAGGAGAGATCAATTCAATGGTATCCTTAGGATTTAAACCTTGAACCTTGTGATCACTTCGGCTTATCTACACACGTCATCTAACATTCTTGCTTTCTCACTGAGCGCGAATTATGGCCATGCGCTAAACCCTGTTTCATGACCTTTTTAGAAGAAGAACCACTATTCTTCATTTGAGGCGGCACCACCTCTTAGTCATATAGGCAAAGTTCTATAACATCTTCGTTGCTAAGATGCCTCTAAACTTTGTTAAGAGTTTTAACTCAACCTTATTCTCGGCAACGCCGTACTATCTTCTACCTTACATGGATCTATCATTCGATAGTACCTTCTATCAATTAGTGACTTGTTGTTACCCTTTGAACTTGATAGATAGGAGCACTAAATTCAAGTTGGGTTCCTATCACTAATTGATTCTACGTGGTTTCAAACCCATGTCTCTAGTAGTTGATCCTACTAAGTCTCTCGTCAGAGGCTTGGTTAGTGGATCAGCCAAGTTCCCACAAGACTTGACATACACAATACTTATGGTACCATCATCAATTAATTGTCTCACGAAATTGTGTCGGAGACCTATGTGTCGCGACTTCCCATTGTACACGGCATTGTATACTTTTGACAGTGTGGCCTCACTGTCACAATACATGGGAATAGAAGGGGTTGGTCGAGGCCGCGAGATGAATATCTGTTAATAGATCTCTAATCCATTCAGCCTCTTTGCACGCGGCAGCTAGTGCAATAAGTTCGGCTTCCATAGTCGAATGGGCTATACACGATTGTTTCTTGCTTGCCCAAGAAATTGCCCCACCAGCAAGAGTATAAATCCACCCACTAGTGGATTTTGAATCACTTGAGTGATCTATCCAGCTGGCGTCAGAGTACCCTTCCAAAATTCCTGGATGTGTCGTGTACGTTAACTCTAGAATCCTTTGGTTCTTTTTAAGTAACCTAGTACTCTTCCAATAGCTTTCCGGTTGATACGGACCGGGATTGCTAGTGTATTGACTCAGTCTACTCACCGCAAAAGCAATATCCGGTCTAGTGCAATGCATTGCATACATCATGCAGCCTATTGCACTCGCATACTCTAGTTGAGCCACTGCTCTACCAGAGTTTTTATCAAGTTTCACACTTGAATCAAAAGGAGTGTTATATTCTTTGATATTCAGATGTTGAAACTTTGTCAGTATCTTCTCTATGTAGTGGGATTGACAGAGAGAGATTTGAGATGCTGACTTTTTAACCTTTATTCCAAGAATCGTATCTACCTCTCGAGATCTTTCATCTTAAAGTTTGCGGATAGGTAATTTTTTGTTTCAAGAATTCCTTCCAGATCGGTTCCGATGATCAACATATCATCTACATATAGACAGATAATCACAGTGGATCCTTTTGTGCATTTTGAGTAAATGCATCTGTCGGCCCCATTGTGTTGGAACCCGAAAGAGGTGATAGTCGTATCAAATCTTTCATGCCACTGTTTGGGGGCTTGTTTTAAACCGTATAGAGATTTAACAAGTCTACACACTTTGTTCTCTTGTCCGGTTATTACAAACCCTTCGGGTTGCTCCATATAAACCTCCTCGTTTAGATAGCCATTCAAAAAGGCTGTCTTCACATCCATCTGATGAATGTACAGACCTTTTATGGCTGAAATTGCTATAAGAGTTCGAATTGAACTAATTCTAGCAATCGGAGCGTAGGTGTCAAAGTAATCGACTCCTCCCTCTCGTCTATATCCTTTTGCTACTAATCTAGCTTTAAAGGCTGAAATCGATCCATCTGGATGTCTCTTTCTTTTGAATATCCATTTGGAGCCAATGGGTTTTGCTCCCTTGGGTAAATCAGATAATTCCCAAGTACCATTTCCCATGATAGAGTCCATTTCATCTTTTATTGCTTCTTTCCACAATGGAGCATCCCTTGAAGACATGGCTTCTTTAAACGTCTTAGGATCATCATCAATATTGATGGAGAAGATGACCTCTCTCGTCACATTCTTTTGAGTTCCTTCTACAAGGTATGAGTAGAAGTCATCTCCTAGACTTTTCTCCTTTCTTGCTCTTGTACTTCTACGTGGTTCGTCAACCTTTCTTGGGGCTTCCGAACTATCACGAGATGTGCAAGGAAGATGGGGAGCCGAGTTGGTTCCGAATTTTCGACATCGCACGAAAACTTATCTTCAAAGAATTCCACGTCTCCGGATTCTACTATAACCCACGATTCTTTATCCAGTAATCTGTAAGCATTGCTATTTCTGGCATATCCAACGAATATGCTTTTAATAGCACGGGCTCCCAGTTTGGATCTTTTAGGATCAGGGGTTCGATAGTAAGCAATACACCCCCAGACTCTAAGATGGTCAAGATTTGGTTTCCTTCCTTTCCATAATTCATAAGGACTGGTTGGAATCACACGACTAGTGATTCGGTTGTGGATATGACAAGCAGTGAGTAGGGCTTCTCCCCATAAATTATTTGGCAGACCCGACTGGTTCAACATACAGTTGACCATCTCAACAAGGGTTCTATTCTTTCTTTCCGCCAAACCATTTTGTTGTGGGGTGAATGGTGAGGTGCGTTCATGTTTGATTCCATTCTCTTCGCAGAATGTATCAAACTCTCGATTAAAATATTCGCCACCTCTATCTGATCGTAGTATTTTGATTCGTTTCTCAAGTTGATTTTCCACTTCAGCTTTATAAATTTTAAATGCCTCAAAAGCTTCGTCTTTTGAGTGTAAAAGATAAACATATAAAAAACGGCTGAAGTCATCGGAGAATGTAATGAAATATCTTTTGCTTCCACGGGTAAGCATTCCATTTAATTCGCAAATGTCGGAATGAATTAATTCTAAAATCGATGTATTTCTTTTAACACTTGGAAAAGGTTTCTTAGTAAATTTTGATTTTACACAAGTTTCACATTTTCCAAAGTCTTTGTTGTTTATTTTAAGAAAACCTTTGTTTTGCATCTTTTCAATATTTTTCACGTTTGTGTGAGCTAAACGTTTATGCCATAAAGAAATAGAACAAACAATATAATTCAAAGACTTCATTTTATTAGAATCATCAATTGGAATTACATCAACATTTGAAATCGAATCAAAAACAGAAACATCATCATTGATAGCTAACACATTGCTACCCACAGAGCTACTAGGACCGGCTTCCAATGCATTCACGGACCACACGGCATTCACATCTTCATTCTCTTTTAGATTAAGGCGATACAGACCATAGATGTTGTATCCCTTACCAATATACGACCGCCTCTTATAGATAATGAGTTTCCCTGATTCGATATTCAAGCCAAACCCATTGTTGTCGAGTTTGTTTGCCGAAACAAGGCTCTTATTTAAAGAGGGGACATGAAGAACATCTTGGAGAGTGATAGTCTTCCCCGATGTGAATTTTAGTGGCACTTTTCCAATCCCAACGACGTCAGCACGGCCGTTGTTTGCCACCACCACTTGTCTTCCTTCCCTCGCTGGTCCGTACTCAATGAACTGGGATCTGTCCGGACAAACATGGACAGTAGCCCTAGTATCCATAAACCAACCTCCTCGTCCCGCTATAACTCTAGTGGCAGCTTCGGACACCATATCAGTTTCTTCCATATGAAGACTTGCCACATGATGTCGAATTTCTTCAACAGCATTTGCAAGAGGTGGACCGGACTTTCTTTGCTTGCATTCGCGAGCATAGTGCCCCGTCTCTCCGCAGACATGGCACTTACCGGTCTTCTTGATATGTTGCCCAGAACTGGATTGGCCCGGTTTTTTAAAACTTTTCTTTTGTGGGCCATTCCACTTCTGTTTTGGACCACCACACTTGCCCTTCCCTTTAACAGCCTGCACGCTGTTTGCACTCGGAATGAACTTTGCTTTCTTATCCCGATTACGTGCTTCCTCCTCAATTCTCAAATGCTTGCATAAATCTTCCATAGAGTAGTCTTCAGATTTATGCATCATTCTCTTAGAGAAGTCTTTCCAGGATGGTGGCAATTTATCTATAATTGCTCCAACTTGGAAAATTTCAGGAATGACTATGGAAAGCATTTTGAGTTTATTAATTAAAACTTGAATTTCATGAACTTGTTGCAAAATGGGTTTGTCATCTACCATTTGAAAACGCAAGTATTGAGACACAAGAAACTTGTTTGTTCCGTTTTCTTGTGACTTATACTTGTACTCAAGTGCTTTCCATAGTTCACGAGGACACGTGACGGGAGTATAAAGGTCGTATAACCGATCGTCCAGTGTGTTCTTGATATGACCACATGCCAAAGATTCGGCCTCCTTGCGGAGGAACCTTTGTTTTTCCAGATCGGATATCGCCTTTCTATCCGGTTCTTTCCCCGGCTCGGGAACCGGGTTTTCGGGAATTGGTGCAAGATTGGGGTCCAAAACCCAATAGAGATTGAGTACCATTAGCATAAACTTGACCTTGTCGGCCCAGCGAGTATATGAGGTTCCATCAAATTTCTCAAGTTTCATGAGATCTTGGTTCAACAGACGATAGTTTCCGGAGTCCATCTTCTTATAAAACCTTAAAGATTGTAGAAAATAGTTTATAAGACAGGATTAGAAACGGTAAAAATTAAATCTTTATATAAAAGGATTTAAGCTTTATATATAAAGGTGGAAACTTTATTAAACTTGTTGAACCAAGATAGAGTCTTTATTAAAATATAGGTCCAATGAATTATAAAGGATTCTCGAAACCAATTGTTAAGTACCCACTATTTAAACCTATCCTTCGCGATAGATTTAATTGAAAGAAAAGGAGGAGAAGCAGATCGTTCACTCGGTGAACTGTAATTAAATACAAGATGGAATTTAAATACTAACCTCTTGTTGTTTTCGGAGAAGAGAAAGAAACTGCACGGTTTGTATAAAACCTGTCCTTTAAGGTTTTATACGGCACTCTATTAGCTGTGAGTATGACAGCCGCAAAGCCCCAGGATTGTATGCAGGTTCACGTTTCGTTAACAACAGCAATGTTACCGAAACAAAGCAGGAGTGATGCAGAAATTATGTGAAGCAGGAAGCAGCAGAGAGATGGCAGCAGTTTGCAGAAAACCGAGAGAGAAAGAGAGCAAAATCGTTTTTGATTTTCAGTGTATCAAACCAGAAGGTTTAACCCAGTATTTATACTGGGTGAATACCACGTTTCTCTCAGCTTGAGCCCCAAGAATCGGGCAGTTAGAGAGACCTATTCTCAAGCTGATAAATATCACGTTTTTAAAAAAAATAAAGATTTAATAAAATCAGTTTTAACCAACTGAGGGACTTGGTCAAAAACTGATGAGAAAATTGTGAGTAAATATCTAAACTGATAATATCTACTGCTTCTCTTTCTCAAACGTTTTCTGTACCAAAAAGGTACTCGGGAGCTCGGGGCGAGGCTCCTTCTGCTCCAATGCGGCGTGCGCCTACTCGCGCCACTCCGCGAATACCCGCGTCCTCGGCCTCGGCCTCGCGCGCGCGTGTGCGTTGGTCCAACCATCCACAACCCCCACCATGAGCCCATCAACTAGTTCAAGGCCCAATGGAGGGTTAAGCCTTATAAGGCACTTCAACTTTCACCTCCCTTCCTATGTGGGATGGATGAAAAGTTCCAACCTTTAAGCTTCCATTTCCAACAAGAACGACAGATATGCCTTTCGATATTAAAATTTTAAATGCATTAAAAATTCTAGTTGTAGTCTTGACGGAAGGCTAGGATTGGTTAATATGGTTGTAAGAATTAATGGATTTGTATTTGATTGATAATATGTATGTATGTACATTTCTGCATATGTACATTTTGTACATATGTATAGACGTATACATACATATGTGTATGTGTATGTGTATGTGTTTGTGTATGTTTATGTGTATGTCAATATATATGTATGAAAAATTACATTCGAAGGAATTAGGGGTACTCAAAAATAAGAAAAATGACATTAAATTCCTTGCCTTCAATAAGTCAAACGTAGTACATGTTTTGATGACTTAATACTATGAATACCCACTATTTTAAATTGTAGCATACCTTGATTTCAAACGATAATAAATAATATTCTAGAAAGTATTTCTTTCTAAAGAGCGTGACACCTTGATGATGGTGCATCTAAATCGAAGTTGTACCAAGCCATTTAAACACAATTGTACAAAGACGAAAAAGTACATGAAGTATAGACTTATAGTCTCTTTCAAAAAATGAATCAAAACATTTTGAAAATAAAGTACGTTCATACCGAGTTCCAAGGTCCACAACGGATATTGGAGATGATGATATGATAGATTAGGAGTCGCGGGCAACCCAATCCCCATTGCCCCCCCCCCCCGGTCGTCGAATATGATCAGATCCTCATGCTCATCTCCAGCAGGGAACGAGGATCCCAACAGGGAATCAAAGCTTTTTTCCGTCGTTTATGTAAGATATTTTAAATCAAATATATTAAACACTATAATCGACCAATAATGGTCCATGTTTAAATGACACAGGTTCTCAAAAGTTTCTTTTTACAGAATACCAAATATTCATATGTGACCAAAATGACATCAAACGTGTAATTGTTTGATAAAACGCTTTCTTATAATTTTTATGTAAAAGAAGTAAGACTTTAAAAAATATATATGCAAGAAGAAAGATCAAAATACTACTTCTAAATTTAAACGATAGTAAATCTAATTATCTGTGAATGATATATTTAATAATAAATATACAATATATTTAATATATGGGACGAGGGAGATAATGTTACCCGGTCCCATCTCCATCCCCGATTTTTAACTTTTGGGTATCCCTGTCATCATCTTCAATCCTCGTTTTTGCAGGGAATCCCAGGCCCCGTCTGGACGGGTACACCGGGTTTTCAAATGGGGAGGGTCTCGTTTCCATGACTATGGTAGATTAATTTATCCGAGATAATGATTGTATTTAAGGAGAAGTAGAAGTCATTAGTGGAACGCATAATAGAATATAAATTGTGACGAATACCCATTAGAGACGGGCATTTGTAACATTTATTTTCATCATGAATACTTACACCATATATTTCTTCGTGATATTTGTAGTCAACATAAATTTCACCACAATATGTCGCGGAATTCTCACAAATACCGAACCATCTTATATTCCATAATTACAATTGAGATTGAACAATATATATTTAAATGTCTCTAGTGGTATGAACTAAAACATCATTCAAATATAGAAAACAACTTAAGCATAACTGAATTACACTATGTTTAGCGGATCTAGACCTTTTTCCTTGCCCTTGTATGCTCTTGATCTTTATGCTCCTAAGATATATGCAACTAGTCAACTAATTCGCTCAATACGTTTTATGGTTTCATTCAACAACATGCATGTACGAAAAACAGTGTTGTTGAGCCCTATCATATAGATTGATGATTGACAACAACTGATAAACACTTAGATTATCTCGAGTTATATGTATTGAAACTATCTGAATAGATAAGGTCTTGAAGTTGATCAAGCAACGAAAATTAAAGTATGATCTACTGCATGATCATGAACTAAAGCACACCAATTGACATATCCATTTAGTTGATGACGTAAAGTATCAAAGGACTACCCAATCCATTGACCCAATCAACGAATACACTGTAAGTTTTTAACAGTTGGTTATTAGTTAGTTTTACGGATTTTAGAAAGGTTCAAGAAATGGTAATTAAGTATATCATAATTACTTGTAATTCAAAGGATTGTGCATTATTGAGAAGTATTTATTACTTATTTAGTTGTTTTAAGAGTTTTACCTGAATGCTTTCACTACTAGAAAAATGAGTATTTTCAACGAATATTAATTTTCAACGGAAAATGTCGTTGAAAATTTTCTACGAATTTTAGAGGATTATTGACAGAACATAAATTTTCTACGAATTTTCAACGAATTTCCGTTGAAAATCTCTCACAAACATATATGCATTTTCAACCAAAAAAATTTCAATGGAATGTCTCGTCAAAAAAATTTTGGTTGAAAATGCATTTTGTGAGAGATTTTCAACGGAAATTCGTAGAAAATTTATGTTTTGTCAATAATCCCTTTAAAATTCATAGAAATTTTTCAACGACATTTTCTGTTGAAAATTTTCGTTGAAAATACTCAATTTTCTAGTAGTGTTTATAATATAGTCCAGATTATTGTTTTACATGTGAACAAATATATGTCATACATTACATCTAAAGCAATATATATATATATATATGTATTACCATACTTACTACAACAGAATGGATTTATAGTACGCCAAAAAGTTTAAACGTCTCAATAGACTCTTTTTAGGATTTAAGTTTATAAGCCCAAACATTTATTAGTCATATAAATATGTTACCATAAATTAGTAAAACGTCTTTAGTGGTCCTAACAAGTTCTTTATGGCAATTTTCAAATGTCACATAAAAACAAGTGTCCAATATAAAGATATCTTAATATAACATTTTTTGAAACTATCATGTAATGTTATAAAACATTTTTTAAAAGTGGTATACAAAACTTGTTAAGAATGTCCAAATACATCATTACATTCTATTTAACATTTTTACACATGACGCATAGTTGTTTGGTCGATAAACTAAATTCTTATAAAGCAGTCTATTGTTTTATTTAGTTATTTGACACTATAAAACTAATTTTGTTGTAGTAACAATATTACTTCACATATGAAACAATGACCATAAATAAACAATATAATATTTTACATATATCATACAATATTATTTCACATGTTCTATAAAAGATAATGCAATACATGCAACACTACAATTTCACCCACGGATTTATAACCAACTTCAAATTGGACCTAGATTTCCATCTATTTTATCTCATGGAAATCATAAGGCGAGAAAGATCTAGATCTTTCATTTAATATATTGTTCGGATTTATACAATGTCCTTTAAAAAATGATAAATTATATAACATCTTTTGTTTTAATAGCCACGTTGCAATCATTTTGAACATCTATCACAAATGTATCAAGACTATGGATTAACTAGACGAGTAATAAAAAAATAAACTATAAAATTTCATAACATATTATATTAATAGTCTTATAAATCAGGATAACAAAAATATTATGAATTTCATTTAAATATAACTATTCTTCTTAAATATATATATATATATATATAATTGAGTAAATATTAAAAAAAATGTAGAGTTGGACAAAATAGTTTTGAAGATCCCAAAAACTTTAGAATTCCTGTCCCAAATCTCACATTAACATATCCTCCCTACTCCCCTATTCTCATTTATCACCTTATACAAAGTACAAGCCAACTAATACCATCATTGTGTGTCTACACACACACACACATATATATATATACACATATATAAAGACGGGTTCAAATGAGAACTCAAATTTGATTGTAAACATGAGGACAATGAAAGCACGACACGTGTCATATTCAGACAGATAATGAAGAAAATATTCAGACTAAATAATAGTATTATTCAGTCTGAATAATACTATATTCAGTCTGAATAATACTATATATATTCAGACTGAATAATATTATTATTATTCAGTCTCAATATTTTCTTTATTCAGAAAATATTCAGACATGTGTCGCGCTCTCATTTGTCTTTACGTTCACAACCAAATTTGAGTTCGCATTTAAACTTTCCTCTCTCTCTCTCTCTCTCTATATATATATATATCTATATATATATATATATAAAGAGGGACTCCTTCATTTAGAAACCAGTCAAATGATAGAAACTCGTAGAACCCAATGTAAAAAAATAATTTTTTTGTAATTTTTTCCATAAAATGTTATGATCTAAAGATATTGCTTGACATATGTTTCTGTTAATGTAAAAAAATATATTACATGTAGAAAAAAAACGTTGGTTCATTTTCTAAATGAAATTCTCTCTCTCTCTCTCTCTACATATATGTGTGTATATATACGAACTAACCAAGGGAAACAAAGGCATAGAACTTAGAGTTGGGATCAGCAATGGCTGCCACTCCTGGACTTCTCACAGATTGGCCATGGAAACCACTTGGAAGCTTCAAGGTACAACCCTTATTGCACACCACCCTTCCCCTCTCTTCCTCTTGATTTATTACTTGTACATTCCAAAACTATTTCAAATTTCAATCAATATTTTTTTCATGAAATATTTGAACTATTTAATTGTGCTTGAAAACATGCACATTGAATGATTCTTGCTTATGTTTAAAAAATACAATAATAACGGTATTTATCTGTTTTGGGGAATAACTGAAGTACGTGGTACTGGCACCATGGGTGGTGAAGAGCATATATGACTACATGACTACCGATGCCAACGAGAAAGATATCACTGCAATCGTCATTTTTCCCTTTCTGTTGACGAGAATGCTCAACAATCAAATTTGGATTTCTGTCTCTCGGTATAAAACTGCAAAGGGTAAAAACCGAATTGTTGACAAGACTATTGAGTTTGAGCAAGTTGATCGTGAAAGAGACTGGTAATTTCTTTCTCCTTATCTCGTACATTATAAACGCACATTTTAAGAGTTTTTTTTTAAAAACGTGTTAGGCTAGTTTAGTCGTTGCATTCCCTGAAAACTTTATGACTACCAAAGAATAGATGAATGCATGCAAAATTACTAAATTGCCCTTTATAAGGTCATTTTTGTTCATCATGTTAATATGGTCAGAACTCATAGGAAAGACAAAATGGTTTCAAAACTAGTAAGAGATTACTTACTATAAACGGTTAATTGGTTGAAAAAGGAAACTTACTTTTTCTTTGATTAAAATACTTTTAAAATCTTCATTTTAATAAAATCTCGCATCTCATATATTAAGTACCTCTTTTATTTATTATTTAGTTGTGTGATTACTAAGGGTCGAATTAAGAAGAAAACCGTAAAAAAAAAAAAACCCTGAGAAGTAACCATATCTGGACGGTGTGTACATGTGCATACAAATATTATAGAAGCAATTTGTTGAAACTTCACAACAAAACATTGTGAATGTAAAAAATCTGAACTTTCACAGTAAAAGCATTGTGATCGAAGGTGTACTTTCACACTGTTTTGCTATGAAGTTTCAAGTGTAAAAAAATAGTCACACGGGTCCCACGAAAACAATCTAACCTCACATGATCTCAAGTCTACTAAAACCTGTCAGAAAGTCATGGATTTAAAAAAAAATTGAAATGTCATTCAACCGACTGACCAAAAAAGAAACCCATTATATTATATAAACTAAACAATTTCTTTTATTATCAATCACATTAATTATTGTTTCTTAATTGATTTTTTATAGGGATGACCAAATAATATTGAATGGGTTATTGTTTTATGTGGTATATTACTCTATGGAAGAGGTTAAATACTTACCCTTGTGGAGATTAGATGGGGTGATTATCTTAATTTTACTACATATTGGGGTGGTGGAATTCTTGTATTATTGGTTTCATAGAGCCCTCCACCACCACTTTCTCTACAGTCGCTACCATTCTCACCACCATTCCTCCGTCGTCACCGAACCCATCACATGTAAAATTTCTCTCATCTTTAACATTATCACTGATCTTAACCCTTTATCTGGTCAATATTTACAATTTTGACTGTAAAACATCAAATAGTTCTTTGCATTTGTATGCAGAAGATAGAGGGGTCATTTCGTAACTTTTACAAATAAGCTACAAACGGGTTAATATATGAACTCGTGTAATTCACATATTAACTATATGTTTAATTGATTCACATATGAATATGGGTTCATATCTTAATTAGTTCATATGGTTGATATGTGAATTGGTTAATTAGTTCATATATGAATCATACGAGCTCATATGTGAATCGGTTAAAATAGTTCATATATGAATTACATGGATTCAAATATGAACATTTAGTTCATACTTCAAATGTGAATCACACGTACGGGTTCACATATGAACTCGTTTCCCGTCTATTTGTAGAAGTTACAAAACTCCCATCTTTTTATTTTCCACATAGCTGCAAATTTTGAACAGTTAAAGTCGCAATCATTGATCAGTCAAATCCAATTTTGACCATATGAAGGGTTAGAATCACTTCTTTACTTCTCGAATATTTATCATTTCTCAAAATAACTTGTGGTTATATTTTGAAAATGATAAAACTGCTTTATTTTTCGTCGATTCTGTTTGAATATCACAAAGAGCAAAATGCATCAAAATATAACAAAGTATGATTCAGTTACTGTTTAGTGTAACAAATTTATTTATTTCATAATCAATTATTAAACTTTCAATCTTTTTCAATTTTGAACCAGTTTTACCTAATAAACCAATTTATGTGAATGTAAAAACGAAATTAAAAATCTCGTAAAAACGAAATTTACGTGAATGTAAAAACCAATTTTGAACCAGTTTTACCTAATAAACCAATTTTCGTGAATGTAACGAAAATGATAACAAAATTATTATAGCCTTACTTGGAAATCACGTAATCAGTTTTATAGAATAATTAATAACTTGACATTTAAGTTATCAAATATTATAATATCAATAAGTTATCGGTCAAAATATATAGAAATAGGAATGATTGAGAGAGAGTCATAGTTTGAAAAGGAAAATCATCAGTACAATAAAGTTGAAAAAAAAAACTTATCATTTACAATAAATTTAATTAACGTTCTTGTCTTTAGCTTGTACAAAAAAGTATATAGTATAAAAAATTTATTTAAGGATATTGAAACTTTATTAAAAGCATTCATTTTGACACGTTTTTATTTGAAATTATGTTCTTCAAAATTTATGTTATTTCAAACATATAAATCTTTAAATAGACTATTTTTCAAACTACTAACTTTTAAACGTGCATTTTCAAAGTATCTTTTTTCAAAATCACAATTGAACGAAGGTGTTTGTTTCTAGATGTGGTTTGCTTTTGTTTTTAGATACAGTTTACTGGTAAAAGATTATTAAACCAAGATTTTCCTTTTGGTTTACTTCAACTCTGTTTTTCATCATCCAACTTTCGACAGTACACTGGATATCCTTGGTTTCAACATTATTTCGGTTTGCGTCTGTGACCCTAAGGGGCGCATGTTATAAAAAGACACTTAACGGACGAAAATCGAAGAAATTAATGATGAATCCACATGATCTCTAATGTACTATAAAAAGTCGAGAAACGAAAACCATAGATTTTGTAGACCATAGAGATGGTTTTACTCTTGATATAGTCCAAAGTAAAGTACAACTTGTATTGCATGATGTACAAGTGATGAGAAATGCTTCTATGAAACATGGTTTGGACCATTGGGTCTAAGACTAACTCCTAAAATGGGAAAAAATTATTTTTCATATTTTGGGGCAGAAAAATCAGAGCTCATTTATGCACAATGCAGACCTTTTTTTTGCACCAAGGTCCCTTATGTATACCTATTACACATAAGGCATAATTAGTTATGATTTTAAGTACAACTATTTATGTAGAAGGTATAACTCTTTGACACAAGTATGTATGTCGGTATATCTACATTTGTTTATGTCAAAATCAGATCAAACCATATATTGAAAATGTAAAAATTAAGTCTTGATGTTAATGTATATGAATATAAAATTAGCAGGTAAAATAGATATATATAGTAAGGCCACGCCTCCGTTGCAAACCGGTCGATCTTTGCAAACTTTGCAAACCAATCTTAGCCGTCCATCTATTCTAATAAATATTTTATTTTATTTTGTTTCCTAATTCAAAGTCATGATCATAATTAATGAACCTATCATCTTCCATATATATTTCAACCATAATTAATGAATTATGATAACTGTCTATAAATATCTTAATTGTTTCCTAATATATTGGTTTGCAAAGTTTGCAAATATTCATTTGTTTGCAACATATACCTTCCCTATACAGTAATACATAAGTGTGTATTTAGCTTATCTTAATGTATACAAACATTAATTGGATGCACAAGGTACAACCATTTATTCAAAGATATCCGCATGGTACTACCATCTATCCATGAGATGAAACCCCCAAAGTATGCACAAGATAAGTATATTTTATAAATTTATTATAGTGCCAAATTATCTATTGTGTATTTCTATATTAATTATATAATTAGTATATTTTATAAAAAATTTATAGTAATAAACTATAAATTTTTATATAAAATAATAATCACATTAAAAAATTATCATCTCTTTTAAGCATTTAATGTTAGGCATTTCTTTAAATTTAAATGTAGAAGTTTTTATTCTTTGTCTTACTTTCACACATTTTAATGAGATAAAACATATCAGTAAGCGATTGAGGGACGACGAATGCCAACAATGGGGCCTAAGGACCGATATGATGATTAGTTTAGGTAGGGCAGCCGGCCTACTACGAGCACCTATAGGGATTAGTGTGGGGAGAATTTTTTATTCTTTCTCTTACTTTCACACATTTTAGAGAAAGTTTTAAAAAAAAATATTAGAAACAAAAAAAAATAGTTTAAAATCCCTAAGTCCTTTGTTTATTTTTTGTTATAAAGTATTTGTTAAAAATGTTTTAGTGTTTACATAGGAAGTACAACGAAATGGGCATAGGTCCATGCTGTACAACCATTTATGCCAAAGGTATGAAAATCAGTGTACATACACGTAAACAGTAGAATTAAAAAGAGTCGATAATATAGAAATATTGAACATAAAGATGCACATAATAAGCTACTAATTTATACGGACAAAGAACTATATATAAGAATAAGGTGTAAGTATCTACGCACAAGGTACAACTGTTTATTGCATAATTTACAATCATCTAATGCACAAGGTAGAATTGTTTATTGCACAATTTACAACTTAATAATTAAGTACAACGTACAATTATTCATGCACAAATACAACTATATAAGCACAATGCGAAACCATCTATTCACAAAGTACAATTATCTATGCACAAGGCACAACTATTTACTCAAAATGTACAACTATTTAATGCATAAGGTTCAACCTTTCATTGCACAATGTACATCTATATGCACATGATACAACTATAAGCACAAGGTGCAACCATCTATTTGCTAGGTACAACTATCTATGCACATGGTACAACTACTAAGTGCACAAGGTATACAACCATCTATACACATGGTACAACTATTTAGTGCATAATGTACAAGTATTTATTGCACAACAATCGATGGCAGCGGTGATTCATCCATTTGCGGAGCACATCGCATACTTTGCACTGTTTGCAATTCCGTTGGCGACAATTGGCTTGACTAGGACCGCATCATTGGCTGCATTTGGTGGGTACGTGACCTTCATCGACGTAATGAACAACATGGGCCATTGTAACTTTGAGCTCATCCCTAAATCGTTCTTCGCCATCTTCCCCCCTCTCAAGTACATCATGTACACTCCATCGTAAGTTCCGCATTTTTATTTTGATTTATAAATTATAAGAATTTGCAAAAGCCCAATAGATTTATACTCTGAACGATTAATTTTCTGAACTTTTTTAACAATTAAGTTCCAACACTTATTGAAATTTAACAAAGAGGTCTTTAAAATGACCACAAATGAATTACTGTGGTAAAATCATAAGGAAAAATCTAGAAGCAAAACCTCCAAGGATTTTCATATTTTGAGTGACTAAAATCCATGGACCACTGTTGCGAAAAAAGAAAAATAAACGTCATGGAAGCAGTTGCGATTGTTATAAGGATTTATTCGTAAGAAAATTGTTCAAGAACTTAGGTGCGTTTGGTTGCGAAAAACTGATTTCATTTTCCTAGAAAAAGTTTTCAGAAAATTAAGTTGAGTTTTCATTCTCGGTTAATAATGAAAATTTAAAAAAACGCGTTTGGTTGAAATTGTGGAGTTTTCATTTTCCATTTTTAGAAAATTAAAAAACGCTTTTTGGTTGTGCATTTTATATCACTTTTCATTTTCCATTTTCTATTTTTTTTTTCAAATTAGAAAGTGTGCGTGTGTGTGTGAAAGAGAGAGAGTGTGTGTGTGTGTGCATGTGAAAGAGTATGTGTGTGAATGTGTGGAAATTTTTTGAAAACTGAACGAACTAAACAGGTTTTCTAAATTTTCATTTTCCTTGGAAAATTTTCCTAGAAAACTGGAAAATTTTCCAAAACTAAACGCACCCATAATAACTGAAAGTTCGTTGGATTTTTTGTAATCATATATATATATTTATTCAGAAAATTGTATAAATGAATGTATTTGGTCCATAACTTATTTTGTGTAACGTTCTTCCAAAACTTTCATTTTGCTACCTCAGATGTGACATCTCAAACATTCAGGTACTTAGTTTATATCTGAAAATGCAACGTACTTTGGTCCGATTCTATTTTCTGTAACACACTTTTTGATCTAACTGTTTGAGATATCACATCTGAGATATCAAAATGACAGCTTTGAAAGTACGGTGAACAAAAAAATAAAATCAGACCAAACTACACTGCGGGGATGTTTGGTTGGTTTTCATTAACTCGTGTATGGATTAAGTTCTCTGTATGGATTAATCTGGCCATATAGATTGGAAAGGTTTTTGTTTGGATGGATTTCCATAGATGGAAAAGAGCATGTTTTTTAACCTTTGAGAGGCAGGTTCGAAAAAAACTTGGCTTTCCGCATAGAGCTCTCCCCTATAAGCTTATTGAATAAGCCACTTTCTATATCATTAAGCCACTACCAAACAGTCATATATAGCTGACCGAATAAGTTGTGAATTCCATTAAGCTCATTAAGCTGCTAACAAACATGCCCTATATTACATTTTTCATACAATATTGTTTTTTGCCATAGGTACCACTCTTTGCATCATACTCAATTTCGAACAAACTACGCACTTTTCATGCCGTTATATGACTACATATACGGTACGATGGACAAATCTACCGACACACTATACGAGAAGTCATTATGTCGGAAAGAAGAATCACCAAACGTAGTGCATTTAACGCATCTAACAACATTGGATTCCATCTATCACACAAGGCTCGGGTTTGCCTCTTTGGCGTCTAAACCGCATACTTTTTCAAAATGGTATTTGTGGATATTATGGCCGATTACGGTTTTGTCCATGTTCGTCACTTGGATTTACGGAAAAACGTTCATCGTTGAAAGAAACGTCTTCAAAAACCTCAAACTACAAACTTGGGCTATACCGAAATATCGGATACAAGTATGCAATTTGATCATTTTTATCAACTTTTCTTTTTTGTTTGTTTCAAGATTTTTAATGCATTTGTATGTGCTTATTTGTAGTATCTTATTGAATGGCAAAGAGAAGGTATTAATGGCTTAATTGAGACAGCCATATTAGAAGCTGAGGGAAAGGGGGTGAAGGTGCTTGGTCTTGGTCTACTCAATCAGGTAGTACACATAATCTTTGCAACAACCAATGAATAAAATGTGTATTATATATTCAATATTCATAATGAATATCATGAATATTCATAATGAATATTCAATACTTATTAGGTTGTCTAACTTTGGTCTAATAACTTATTAAAAATTTAATTGGTTTTTAGGAGGAGGCATTGAACAGGAGTGGGGAGTTATTCACAAGAAGAAATCCAGGGCTCAAAGTAAGGGTGGTGGATGGGAGTAGTTTGGCAGTTGCAGTGGTCTTAAACAGCATTCCAGGAGACACAACTCAAGTTGTTTTCAGGGGCAACTTCAACAAGGTTGCATCCTACCTTGCCCTTGCTCTATGCCACAGGGGCATCCAGGTAATTTTACTTACCTAACGCATCTTCGTATGTATGCACATATATATAAACTTCCCTCCATATTATACGCACAATTTCTTACAATCTCTGAATCCCGATATCCATGCATCATAGAGGTCATGTTTGACAACCATAAACCAACTTTTTTTAGCTTAATGAAAATGTCGTGTATTTGAAAAAGCTACTTCTATGTCCCTTATATTTTACATAAACGCCTTTTATATTTCCTTTTTAGGTCATTTGATATCGTCATCTACCTTATCAACTACTTTTCACAACGTTACTACTTTATTAGCTACTTTATCAGCTAACACCTAACTTATTTAGTTCATCATACAATACTTCTCTAAATTTTAGATTAACGCTCCAAAAAATAGAGTTGCATCTAGAAAGAGATGTTTGTAGTGTAAAACAATCATAAAATCGGAATATGTATCGATTTTAGATATATTTTCCTTGTGTTCACTTGGTTTGATCGCAGGTTGATGTATCTCAAAAGGACCATTACGAGATGCTGAAATCCAAGCTCAAATCAACCGACGACCAAGATAAGTTGGTCCTTTCACATACTTACTCTCAGAAGGTAATTTTTCTTCTCGTAATCATCTCAAATAGCAAATAAGCAACGGATCACCGTACAAATATCCAACAACAATAACTCAAATCTTATGTCCCATGCTATGCCTAGATTAATCATGACAAATTATAACTGCCATAAATCAGCATTGAGCCCTGATAAACACACATGCTACAATTGTTATGTATGTCTGGAATCAAACCTTGGACAAATGGGATATTCCACCACATCCCCTTCCCAGGAACTCCGCACCGTTCACACATGATGTTTTTTTGTTTTTGAAGTATGTAATATTTAGATACTACAAATCCATACTCACACTTCTAACATTTAGTGAGGTTTGAACCCTTGACCTTTTGAAAGGTTGGGTTGTACCAGAAACCCAAATGCCATTGGGCCAATGACCCTTTGGTTCACATGGAATGTTTGTTGCTAAAAGGTTATGTTTTGTGATGAAGGTATGGTTGGTGGGAGATGGAGTGAGCAAAGAAGAACAAATGAAGGCATCAAAAGGAACCCTAATCATTCCTTACTCTCAATTCCCTCCAAAGCAAGTGTGCAAGGATTGCTTTTACTACACCACACCATCTATGTTGACTCCTAAGTATCTTGAGAATGTTGATTCTTGTGAGGTTTGTACCACCACCTACAACTATTGATTTTTTCCAAAGCTAAAAAAGATAAAATTTACTACAAAAAAAGGTATGCATATGACTTTGGTTGCGTCATCAGGTCACGGGGCAAAATTGCGTCACATCTGATTTTGTACGTGATGTTAGTGTAAAATAACATGTGATACGACGGTTTTCTTATTCTCTTAAACATGTACCGTTCTCGTTTGAACCTGAATCTCTCTCTCTCTCTATCTATCTCTCTCTCTCTCTCTCTATATATATATATATGTATAGATATATATGTATATATATATATATGTGTGTGTGTGTGTGTGTGTGCGCCCGCGCACGTGTGATGCTTGTGAAAAGTGTCATAAAACAGTTAAGAATGATTTATTGCAACACTTCTTAGATTGGCGCTGATTTTTTGTCCTATAAACTTAAAGTCTCATTAAGTACCATATGCGTCCTAAAAGACCCATTTTTTGTCGTGATTCAGTACAAAATACAATTTCCTTTACATGATGAGACACATGTTGTTGCCCTAACTTCGATCATTTGGTTTTCCGAAACAAGTTCTAGCGGACCGAAATAAATCATGTTTCCTAATGTTATTATGTGTTTGATATACAGAATTGGTTGCCAAGAAGGGTGATGAGTGCTTGGAGAATTGCAGGGATACTTCATGGTTTAGAAGGTTGGAATGTGAACGAGTGCGGAAATAAGATTCTCGATATCGACAAAGTTTGGGAAGCCGCTCTACGACACGGGTTTACTCTCAACAAATCATTCACTTAAACCCTAACCATCTCTTCATGTTTCCATATCAATTATCTTTAACCCTAAATAACTCATGAACTTATTTCGATTCTTGTCGGTTGGTTTTCTATTAAGTCCTTTATGGATTAAGTTGCATATGTGGATGAAGTTGTCTGTACGGATTTAGTTATATTATTGTGCAGTTGTTATGCTGAATATACAATATGAAAATTATAAGCGACTATTTCACTCTTTGATCTAAATTAATCATTAGACAACAATTATGGATCAAATTTTACGGTAAAACCGCAATGTTTGCAACAAAATCATCAAACAACACCAACTTCAACTTTGGGACCGTAAATTTTGGTGGATCAATTTTATTACATCAAGCACCACCACCAAGTAGATCAAATGAAACCAATGTGTTTCAAACAACTTGATTTCAAACACTACCACTACCTTTACATTAGAGATAGATTCATTGTTACCCAGTAAACATTTATCAGTAAAATTCAACACTTTACTAATTCATTAAAACGATAACGTATGCAACAATTTACCCGACAAGCGCTTATCGGGTAAGACTGTCCATCATTATCCTTGTTCTTACCAAGTAAGATTCTGACCCTTTCCATGTTCATCAGGTAAGACATGACTTGGTAAGCATTTACTAAACAGACCCTAACACTACCATTACCTTTACAACAAAGATAGATTTTAAAAAAAAACATCACTAGAAGAACTTGTTAGCTCATTTAACGCTACAGTTGCACATATCTAATTAAAACAGTGACAACTTTTATTCGTAAAATGAATTCCACTATATAGGTCCGTTGTTGTTTGCCACCCTCTGGAGCGTTACTATTGTACCAGTCCCACGGTCATCACGGATGCATGCATCCCATTGGCTTTAACTCAAAAGTAAAAACTCAAAACCTCATACATATAGATTACACCCACAAATCTACCGCTAGTATAGTAACATAATGAAAAATAAGTAAGTGCATCAATGGAATTCCAAGAAAAAAAAATGCATACACCATCAAGATTCAAGACCCTGATCTTGAACATGAAGATAACAACATTTTAGCCTCTAACCAACAAATGCAATGAGAATTTCACAAGAAAAAATAAACAGCAAAAATCTATACAATTCTTTGATTCCCAGAAGAAACAAACACATTAAGAACATGCTATAGCACCAAACAATGACTGAAGCCATTTTGTGGATTCTTCAATGACTGAAGAAGAAACAACGTTCTGATTCGATCCGGCTAGGTAGTGCAGATGAAATCGGTTATAACCCTCACTCATTCAACGAGTCGATAACACGAATTATAGAGAGATTTGTGAACCTTTTTTTCTTTGTGAGTTTGGTGTCTAAACCCATTCAACACATATGGTATTTATAGTGTTTTGGGGTGAAAAAATGCCAAAAAAAAGGGCTATATTTGAAAGAAAAAGAAAAGGGTAACAAACGGCTATATTTTTTAAAACCCGGGCCGGGCTGAAAAAATCACTAAATTCCGTAACCGGTTACGGCCCCCGGGCGCAAATGCGGGCCGGACAATGGTCGGTCTCGGTCTCTGGCTTTCATCGGATTCGGGCCGGGCCCATTTTGCCACTAGATATGCACAGGGCCGGGTTTTTTCAGGTCAGCCTCATGTCCGGTTCTTCGGAAGAATCAAACGACTTAATTACCTTCCTATACACAGAAAAATTAAACAAACCCAGTATATCCCACTCGGAAATTAATCAAACGACTTAATTACCTCCCATGTTAACGCTTCCCGTTCGGAAATTTTTCAGCCTTTTAATTTATACTTTTTAAAAGAACAGGCGATGAGAAGGGTCGAACAGACCTCGCCTTGCAAAGGCAAGGAACAAAGTCACAAACCAATAGATCTACAATTGTTTTGGGGGAAAATTATCTATAGAATTATTTCTTATAATCAAATGGTGCCACCTGAAAAAAAGTTCTGGGTCTGCCTCTGCCTACAAACATTATAAGGTTGACTCCTACTTTACCCTTGCTCTAAGTCTAAGCCACAGGGGCATCCAGGTAATTTCACCTCCTTTTTGAAGTTGCATCTCATACAGCAAAATGATACAGTCCATCTAGATTCCCATAAATTTTAAAAGGTATGAATATTTGGTGGTATATTTTAGATATATTCTCTTCTGCTTACCGGGTTTCACAAACTTAGGCAGCGTTTGTTTTTCAAGAGGTGCTGAAGTCTGAAGTCTGATTTCAATTCTGATTTATAAGAGGTGGTGCTGAAGTTTGAAATCTGAATCAGTTAGCATGTTTGTTTTTACGTCTGAAAGCTGAAATCTGAATCAATCGTTGATTTATAAATCCCTAATAATGCGGGTGTACGCGAATAAGAGGAATTAAGTGGTAAGGTTACCACTTTTTTTTCAAATGATTTTCAGACTTAAAGAGGGTTTGAAAAAAACAAAAAAACAAACGGTCTGAATTTTAAAATGTCTGAATGAATAAGTGATAAGTGGTTGTTATTAAGAGGTAAAATTGGAAAAAAAACAAACAGGGCCTTTACTCTCAGAAGGTACGCTATCTTTTGCAAGATAATAAATAATGAGCAGTTACTACACAAATTTTCAGCAACAATCATTCGAATCTTACATGGAGTAAAACCCAACCAAAATACATGTCCTAAAATCAATTTTGTTTTCGACTTAACGTATCCCATGAGTTCCTTTTCAACTCTAAATGAGAATCGTTTTTTGTTATAAACAAAATAAGATTGCTAATTACATTAACCTAAACAAGTACATAAAAATGTTATATTTTGTGATTTGGTCTTGTGAAACCATGGCTAGTGGGAGATGTAAAGAACAACTCAAGGCCTCAAAGATTGCTTTTACTACATCAAACAAGTAATGTTGACTCCTAAACAGAGATGCATAAAGCCCTGGCTTTTTCGGGCCTGGGCTTGGGCCTTTCAAGCCCATTTTCAATGAGCAACAAAAAAGGCATGGGCTTTTTAAATCCTGGGCCAGACTTTGGGGTTGAAAAGGCCCAATTGGACTTTTCGGGCTTAACCGGGCTTTTCCAGGCAGAGATTAGGCCCGGGCCTGCGCCAATAATTCGGCCCGATCAACCTTTGAGGCCTGGCCTGGACCAGGTTTCGGGCTCACTAGGCCCGGGTATTTTTGGGCCGGGCTGTTCCTTGTTCATTTATACTCCTAAATATCCTGAGAATGCTGACTCTAGTAAGGTCAGTTCTAAGGCTAGGGAAAGGGCTTTTTCCAAAGCTAAAATGACAATTCAGTGAAAAGTACTACTTTCACTGAACAAAATACAGGTCAATATAGCAGCATTGTTCTACATGTGGACCATTTCAGCACCATTACCCGATAATAGAGTTTAGGGTTTAGGGTTTAGGATTTTAGGGTCTAGGGTTTTAGGGTTTAAGTTTAGGGTTTAGGGTTTTAAGTTTAGGGTTTAGGGTTTATGGTTTAAGGGTTTAGGGTTTTAGTGTTTTAGGGTTTAGGGTTTTAGGGTTTTAAGTTTAGGGTTTATGATTTAGGGTTTAGGGTTTTAGGCTTTTAAGTTTAGGGTTTAGGATTTAGGGTTTTAGGGTTTTAAGTTTAGGGTTTAGCGTGAAGTGTGTTCAATAGATGTGATTGTAGGAGAATTGTAGGGTTACTTCATAGTTTAGAAATGCCCAAATGTGAATAGTATCAACCATAGGTTTATTCTTATGAAATTATCCACTTGAGCTATGTTCACACATGGCTCCTATATTTCCTTAATTCCCTTATTTATTCTTTCAACTCATATTCACAAATAAGACAAGGACTTCCATAGAATCACCATCTACATTCACATTCAATTAGTAGGGTAAAGTGGTTATATCTTTAAACCATATGAATCGTCTAGAAAAGATGATGATAGCTACCTTTTTATGTCTAACAGGATTATTAATCATTCGTTGGATTTATTCAGGCCATTTCTCATTAAGGGATTTATATGAATCATTAATCTTTATTTCATGAAGCTCCTCCTTTATTCATATAGCCCCTTGTTCCAAAATAAGAAAAATATTTGGATGTATGGCAATCCATTTAGGGTGATTCTTATCTAGGGTAATTGGTGAACAACATCTATGTGTAATAAAGTGATTTTCTGAACCTTGTAGGTCCATCTCTGTATCTCTAATTTCCGGGATAAGAGTCCACTTCTTTACTTTCAGCGCTTTTTTTGTTTGCCACTTAACAGTTCCATTAAGAGACAGCTTCTGAATCATTAAGAGGTTAATAAAAAATAAGCCTGCCTCTTAATGGTTCAAAAACCCTCTTAATCATTTCGTATCTTGGACCTCCCTTAACCATCAAGAGCCCTAATTACATCCTGAACAATTACCAAACAATTATATTTCATTTTGCACTATATCATAAGAGCCTCTTAATCATTCTGCACCAAACCATTCAGTAACTGCCAAACAGCCCCTTAGTTTCTAGTCCCACTTTTAACAAGAACATATGTAAACATGGTGTTAAACCTTAAAGTCAACAACTTTATCAACTATTTTTTTCTTATACTTTCATAAACGTCAACAAAAACAAGATTCTCCGGCAATAATATGATTACTTAACATCTATGATTACATAGGGAGCATAAAAAGGAAAGTAAGATAAAGATGAAGGTTTTAACGCTATTGATTGTAACTTCAATATCAGATTCAATGAGAATAGCTGTTTATAATCATAGAAATAAGTCAAGGAAGAACAGGAAGCTCAATTTGATTGAAAGAAAAGAAACTTACACGTCCATGTTCAACATAACAAAACTTCAAAGGAATGCCTTCACATTTTCCTTCAAGATCCTCAATTTGCTTCTTGGTTGGTGGGTTGCCACTACAAAAAGACGAAACAAAATTAAATAAATTTCAAAAAAAAGTGAAGTGTGGCATTAATGAAACATATAATGTCAATATGTCATGTAAAAGTTAAAGAAACACATTGAATGTTTTCTTTCATAGAACCAATATCGTTGCAGTTGCTACCAATTATAAGTGAAAATGTAATTTTAGTCCTATCCTATGGCACAAATGAGGAGAATCTGGTTCACAGAACATAAGAGCATCTCCAACAGCTATGCTATAACTTTTCTATAATAGAGTATAAAAAGTCAAAATCTCTAAAGAAATTGCATCCAACTCCATCAGTTTTTTTTTCTATTTTAGCAATTCTAACTTAACTATATTAATAAAATATCCAATATATTAAATAAAAAAATATTTCTCTCTCCTACACATGTAACTTCAATAGTTTTAATTAGTTGGATACAATTAAAATATTATTTCCCTCTCTTCTATATGTTTTAGAGATTTCTCTAAATTTAGAGACTTTTATACTCTCTCTCCTCTTTTCTCTATTTTAGCATAGAGGATAGCATAGCTGTTGGAGCCACAAAAATGCTAAAATCCATTTTTTTCTCTATTTTAGCATAACAATCTCAATTTATAGGGCTATCTTACGTGCTTATGGAGAGAACAAAGATCGGATTGCCTGGATTAGACTTTCTGAACTTGCTGTTTGGTGGGTATACATCAAAAACCGGTCTCAATTCATTTATCTGCATGGCTCTGAACAATTCAGTGGTTGCAGTTATAGAACTGATATCTTCATTTCCGTTATTTATGATCTTTTGGCTTCCTGATTCGCCTTCAACAAATTCAGGCACTCTTTTATCACGTTTCATACTCCAACAAACACCATGCCTTTTGATTATATAACCCAGTGTTTTGAGATGCCTATACACCTCAAACGACTCCCAAGAAGATCCACCTACGCCTTCTGCAACCTTCTTGTAAATATCTTCTAGTGGAATACATTTATCCTCATCGTCTAACAGATGCAATGCCCCTATTTCTGCCAAAAACCTACACATTATCAAACATTTGTTCAACATGTAACAAACAAAGCTTGACTGAAGTCGAAATGGAGAATAATGTAGTTCCATAATTATCGATAATGTCTAGTGGGGTCAGGTTCAGGGGAAAACCTCAAAAAAATGGAAAACTGAAGAACACCCAGGTAGCATATGGACGAATGCATACCGGTAATCTGTAACATGCACACATGCATAGAAGAAAACAGCTTCAATCGCTTGTATGCATTTGTGCATACCGCCCAGATGGAGGGCAACCAGGGTGTTCTTCAGTTTTCCATTTTTTTAAGGTTTTCCCTGAACCTCCCTCATGTCTAGCATATTTGCCCGGCTGATATATTTTATTATGTAGTCCGTCGGTTGAATGACCTTACCACAATTTTGTTTTAAATCCATGACCTTCCGACAAGTTTTAGAATGTTGCTTCCATATACACGAACGCCACTAAACTTGTAAAAAGGTTATTATGTTAATAAAAATCTCATTTAAGGTTATTGAGCAAAATAGTTATTTCATTATGGATGAAAATCTTGTCAACTCAACTATCGAAGAAAAAAGCATCAAAAATTATTTGTTTCCCTCATATATGATATATCTCAACTTGAATATCACTTACAATATATCTTCAAGAAACATATATATTTTCCCACCACGCGCTATCCCTGTTGTTGTCCACATTCGGCCTTTATTACTAACAATCTCGGCCATTCCCAATTCTTCCTTCCAGCAAGCCTTGGAGGTTTCTTTCCTAAATAAATAAGAAAAACCCCAATTAATGTAAGAAAACATCATAATCAAAAATTCATAAGAGAAACCAAAGGGCCTTTGGCCTAGCGGTATCGTAGTTCTTTCCCTCCTAGGAGGTCAGGGGTTCAAACCTCACCAAAGGTGAGGAGGGTGTGTGAGTTTATTTGTTGCATTTGCCGTATATAAATAAATATTATATACTTAAAAATAAATTCATAAGAGAAGAAGAAAACACAAGTACCTAAACTGCAATTTGGGTAAGTCACCATATGCAAAGCAATTCTCCTCATTGTCGCTATCAGGTGTAGTTACTTCTGAATCACTTGATCCACCTGAGGAAGCAGCCCAATCTTCAATTTCCATTGATTAAACCTGTGCTCGATGAGATAGCAGCAAAACTTTAGAACAAGTAAAGGATCCGTGAAACCTGAAAAATGGCAAGAGAAGAAACAACTTGGTCATCTCTTATGTCACACATTATGGAGGGGAAATAGAGATCCCAATAAATAATAATATAGATAACGTAAAATAGAGGGATGAACTGTTAGGAAGAAAAAAACACATTGATGTACATTTATCGATAAAATATTTGTGAGAAGTTTGTCTAAGCCACCTAAACGGTTAATTCCCAAGTAGACGAACGATGAACTTAAATGCAGGAACGTACCCAGGAATTTTTTTTATACGACGGCATCAAATAATATAGATAAAAAATAATTAAAAAAAACACGGTTTTTATCGACGTGTCTTCAAGTTCTTACTAACTTTCAATATCGCTCGATGTGTTTTTAGCCTTATTCAACCCTTTCGAGAGATTTTTATAGTTTTTTGCTTGATTTCAAGGAACTTTTTCGGTTTTTTGGTTGATTTCAAGAGTTTTCTTTTGTTTTTTGGTTGATTACAAGGTATGGTTGCACCTTTTTGAACTTCTGAATATCATACGATAGCACCATCTAAAACAATATCGTTGCACCTTTAATAAACGTAAAAAATTTAATATTTCGGCGGAAAAATATACGGTGGCATGTGCCACCGTGTGTCCTTCAATAAGTTCGTTTATGGTTAAATGCACAACAAGGTTTGAATTTATAAAGCTAACTTAAACCTAGTGATAAGGTAAGTCGGATATCGTTATTTTCAAGAGTCGGTGGTTAAGCTAACAATTTGGGTTAAAACCGAATTTGCACATGTGTCACTTAGATATGCTTTGCCAAGTAAATCAATTAAAGCTCAAGACTCAAAAACGAAAGCTAATTAGCACAAATAACACTACTTTCAAAAATCATCGCAATTGGAGTTGTATTAAACTACTAATTACTAAACAAATAAAAAATGGAACTCTACAACCAGGCATTGACTAATGAAAACAAAAAAAACGGAACTTTAAACCAATAAGAGTAACATCCAGAGCACCCGTTTTAGTGACTAACTATCGAATAAAAACACCCACTTCAGCTAGAACTTTCTTCAAACACTTGGTATGCAATCCAAGAATCATAAACTTACTTCAATCAAATACTTGCCTAACCCAAATACCCAATAAAATAAACCAACTCTCATTCCCAAATAATGATAAGCAATTGCATTCAACTAATATTCAAGTAAATACGAAACCAAATCTCATTACTATTCCATGAAACTCAAAAGCAATTGTATTTAGTAATCTGATACTAACTAATAAAAATAAACAACAATCCAGAAAATCAAACCTGGTGAGTCTTAGAAGTTAGAACTCACTTGGGTTTCCGTCCCTCTGATTGCTACGGTTAAGAACTCCCAACAGCCCTGTTTGGCCTTCTAAATCGCCGCTGTCCAACAACCCCGATGGAGCCCAAAATAGACTCCTTTCCTGCTGTTTTTTTATTTTCTGCAGTAAAAAGGAGATTTTTAGATATATAAACTAAATGAGATTTCATATACTGTTTTTTACTAAGAGTAAACTCTAACTTTGGTCCTGAGTTTTATTGAAATCTTTGAAAACCTAAATTTTAATAAGTCTAAAAATTGTTCTTATGGCTCATATTTTGCTTTGAAAATGGTTTATGATCACTAACTCTGTTAAAAATAGATGGTAAGTGAGGGGTATTACGGTCCTTTTATCCATTTTAGCAATTTTATTTTAAAAACTTAGGGGCCGTTTACCAAATCTTACTCGGGTAAATGCTTACCGGCAAAATTCAACACTATCATTTACTTGTCGGGTAAGATTTTAGTCCACCAAAACGGCATCGTATGCAACAATTTACCCGGTAAGTGCTTACCGTGGTAAGAGTTGTCGCAATCACTTGTCGGGGTAAGACTCTTGGTCCTTATTTTCCTTGTCTTCGTTCTTACCGGGTAAGATTTTGGTACTTTTCATATTCCTCCAGTAAGGTAATATGACTTGGTAAGTCTTACCCGGGTAAGCGTTTGGTAAACGACCCCTTAACCTCATCCTCATTGTCCTCCTCCCATCACTGGGATATTATAAACAAAAAAAGAAGCAAAAACCCACTTCGATCTCCAAGGACGAAATCCCTTGTTCTAAAGCAGGAATCTAGGGACAAAATAATGAAATTCATGGATGATCATTGTGGGTTTTTACAAAGCCACTACCATCGGTGAACCTCCTTCCCCTGTTTAACCCCCGCTAGTGTGTCGCCTCCCTGTGAGATTTTGTCCTTGCAGTCTATATATTTAGCTGGTTACTTCATCAATTGACAGAAACAAAATGAATAGGAATAACGAGACTCACTGAAGAGACCAAATCACAAAGTGAATTCTTGATCCATCTAGGGTTATCTCCTACCGTAGGACCAAATCTTGGGGGATAATTGTTACACATGAACTAGAAAAAGAAATCAAAGAGAGAGAGAGGAATTCAGAAACAAAACAAATTCGAAACCGATGGAAATCTGGAGGTGATGGTTTGTGGGTTTGAGGTAACAGCGGGTTAAGTGAAGACTGGTGAGTTTATGGAGGTGAAGGCATGAGCGGATCCATTGATTCTATCTTGCAACATAATTTTAGAGGGAGTAGAGAATAATGATCGAAGAAGTCGACGGTGACATCCTGGGAAAGAGGTTTGAAAGTGTATGGTTTCTGTTAGACCTAAGAAGTATGAACCATAAGATGGAGGTATGATGACGTGGCATACTCTTACTTTATGTGTGTGCTTTTACAACTGAAGTTTGTTATACGCTCCTACCTGCTGATGTGTCAGTCTGTAACTGGTTAGAATGTTGATATTAAATTCATAGTAATAGTATAAATAGATTTGTCCTTTTGAATGTAAATGATGTCGATCAATAGCATACTTTTGGAGAACATATTGCGCGTCTAATTCCAGTATTTGTAATCGATCTTCAAGGTTATCAATACAAACTCGATATGTTCTTCATCTTCCTTACTTACTATTTGTTTCTTACTTAATTACTGTGGTTAATTGATTTGAATTGCTTCCGCTTATACTTTGATTCTCAAATCTTTCAATTAACTGTTTAGAAAGGGATCTGGGTTCTAACAATTGGTATCAGAGCCTGATAATCAATCTATTGATTATTAGATCTCTTCCTTTTGGAGAAATCTCTTTTCTATTCGAGAGTATTTTTCAATTTTAAGCATCTGTTTTCACTCAGCCCTGTTTTACGAAATTTTGTAAAATTCATTACAATTTTCTCTAAATCTGTGGTAATTCCTGCTTAAAATTGAGTTTAGTAAGTACCTTGTCTCATTTCGATCGTTTTGAAATTAATTTGGTTCAAATTTCAATAAATTTTCAATCAATTTCAAAACCTCTGTTTCTGACAATATGGCGAATTCAAATCTGAACGCTGTATACACATCTGGTTCTCTCACTAAACCTCCCACTCTAATTCGTGATGAATATCCACAATGGAAAATTCGAATGATCAACTTTTTTGAAGGATTAGATGCTGATCTATATCCTATTGTTCAAAATGGCCCATTCGTTCCAATGACAATTATCCCAAGGGTACCTGCTACAGCAGTGTCTGATGAAGTTCCTGCTAGGAGTATTCCAAAATTAAGGGATAATTGGACAGATCCAGAGAAAGCTAAGGTTGAATTGTCCAGAAAAGCTAAAAGTCTGTTGATCATGGCTATTCCAAATGATATATTTCAATCTCTGGATTCCTGTGATAGTGCCAAGGAACTATGGGATCAATTAGAGAACATACTGGAAGGTGGGGCGAAGATGAAGAAAAACAGAAGAGCTCAAGCTCTAAATGAGTATAATAGCTTCCAAGCCAATCCTGAAGAGTCTCTGGAACAGACCTATCATAGACTTAATTCCTTAATTAATCTATGTAAAAGGTGTGATATTATTCGATCAAAGGAAGACAACAACGTCCTATTTCTTAAAAGGTTGAATCCAGAGTGGTTAAATCTTTCTGTCCCTTCAAGCAAATCAAGACCTTGAGCAATGGTCTCTGCATGATGTTTTTGGTACATTGCAAGCCCATGAGAAAGAGGTTGTTCAGAAGAAAACAACTATAGGTGGACCTCTGGCTTTGATCTCTGAATCTAAGGGAACGACTAAAAGAAGAAATGAAGAAAGAAGAAAAAGCAAGGCATTCATATCAGAGGCTATTCCAGAAAGTGATTCTGATTCTGATAGTGAAATCAAAGCTTTTGCTGATTCTTTGGCTCTTATTACCAAACAATTCACTAATAGGTTTGGGAATAGATCTTTCCAGGGAAACAGAAGATCTGATCGATCTACTAATTCTCCCAAACAAGAGATTCAGAGAACTGAGAAATCTGAAGCAGAGAAGAAAGAAGATGAGATGAAGAAGAAGGATGTAAGCTCAAAAAGGAGAACTTAAATTTTAAAAAACTTTTGGAAGAAAAAGATAAGGAGATTCAAGCTAAAGAAAGTGACAGATTAAATTCTGTAGCACTTAAAAATTATTTTCAACGAGAGAGAGAGAATTTTTGCATATTGAACTTCAAACCAAAAAGCTACAGATCAAAACATATTTGGATGCTCAAAAAGTTCACGACAAAATTAATACACAAGTAGGGAGATCTGGACTTGGTTTTGAGGATTTAGATCCCTACACGTGTGAAAAAAGGTCTACCTTAGATTTTGTTTTCTGTATGGGACAAGAACAGAAGCCAGTGTTTCCAACTTTATATGCACAATCAATCTTCAAACGATCAAAACATGAAAATTGTCATCATCAACGAAAACTCAAGTTCAAAAATATTGTATATTCATCTGGAAAAACAAACGTTGATCTGAATAAAATTCAGAAGAAGGATGACATTTTCAAATCCAGAAGCTGATGCCTTTATTCCTACACAAGTAGAAGAAGAGTTACGATTTAGCTTTGAAAATGATATTCTCTCAACTCTGGATAAATGCTTTAAACATGAACATGAAAATGTTCTGCAAATTTCTTCAGAAAACAATCCAGAGATATTTCCTTGTTCTTTAATAGACTTACATCTTTCTGAATCTCAAGATAATTTGGAAGTAATCACATATCCTTGGGAGACTGATGATCAAGGTGAAGATTTCTTTGATAATTCTGAAAAGTACTTTTCTAATTTAGAAAATCATTCTCCACCCATTTACGCTAAGTCTCCAGAGGTCATCAAAAATAAGGATGCCCCTTTCTTATATACTAATGAACCTCTGGAAATCAGAGCCTCTGATAAAAATGTTGAAAAACATTTCAGTGGCATACCGATACTCTCTGCTTCTTCAATAGGACAGAGAAAATCTGTATCTATTCATCCAGACTTCATAGGGATGTGTATTAAAGCCAAATCCTGTCTTGAACTTGAGAAAGAAGAAAATCTCAAAAAAAAATTGAAAGCTAAACAATCTCCAAAACCCAATCTTCCAAAGTTTACTTATGTTCAAAAGGGAAAATGGAAATCTAATCTCTCTGCTCCTGTTTCAGTAACTTCGAAAGCTCCTAAGAAGGTAAATCAGAGGAAGCCTCCACTGAAGAACATTTCAGATTCTGAAAATAAGTCTAGTCTAGATAGGAAGTTCTATAAAACTACTGATACTAGAAAAGACAGTACTAAGAAAAATTGTAGTTATCATTATCTTAATGAAAATTCAATGCAATCTTTTTTTGTCTCAGAATTCTGAATGTTTTTCTCTGTTCTTAAAATTAAAACAATTTTTCTTGCGGACCTCTGATCAGTCAAATGCAAACTTCTCGTACTTCAAAAATAAACCAAAGAAAAACAATAAGATTAAAACTGCAAAGAATAACCCTCTACCTCTTGCTAACTCAAATCAAGAGCAAGTTAAAAGGCTTGGCAAACCCAAAACTAACATTAAAGGACCCATAATGAGATGGGTACCTAAAAAACTCTGATTGTAATTGCAGAAGCAGTGTGTGCACATCTGGTATCTTGACTCTGGATGCTCGAGACACATGAATGGATCAAAAAACTTACTCTCCCAGTTCAAAGATAAATGTGGTGGAGCTGTAACGTTTGGTGATAATGGTAAGGGTCAAATAAAGGGCTACGGTACTTTACAAGAAAGTAATATTACCTTATCTAAAGTAGCTCATGTTTCTGGATTGAAACATAACTTGCTGAGTGTAAGTCAACTTTGTGATTCTAAAATACTTGTTGTATTTGATGAAAAACATTGTTACCTATTTTCTAAGGCAGGTGAGGAACTACGGAGAGCTGACAGAAAAGGTAATCTATGTATGATGAATTTCACATCCAAGGATGGTAAAGAAATTCTCTGTCTTATCTCCAAAAAGAGTGAAATTGCATGGTTATGGCATCATAAAATGTCTCACTTAAACTTTGCTAATCTTGAAATGCTTGTCAAACAAAATCTAGTAACCGGTCTTCCAGATGTCCATTTTTAAAAAGATCACCTCTGCCCTGCATGTGTAATGGGCAAAATTAAACGAGCATCTCATAAAACAAAAAGTGATCATTCTTACACTCGACCTCTGCAATTGTTACATGTTGATCTCTGTGGTCCCATTGCAATTCAGAGTCTCTCTGATAAAAAATATATTCTGGTACTTATTGATGAATTTTCCAGGTATACTTGGCTCGCATTTGTAAGACAAAATCAGAGGTGCCGATCGTTTTACAGAATATGATGACCAGAATCCAAGTTCTTCTACACCAGAAGATTCAACAGCTCAGAAGCGACAACGGTACTGAATTCAAGAATGCCAAGCTTGAAGCATACTTTGTTGAAAATGAAATCACACAAAATTTCTCTGCTGTATGCACTCCTCAACAGAATGGTGTCGTTGAACGTCGCAACCGAATCTTGGTAGAAGCAGCCAGAACGATGCTTGCAGCTTCTGGTCTTCCCATTCATTTCTGGGCAGAAGCTGTAGCCACTGCTTGTTTCACTCAGAATCGGTCCATAATTGTCAAGAGGCATCTCAATCTTATGAACTTATGAACAAAAGAAAACCATCTGTCAAATTTTTTCATATTTTTGGTTGCAGGTGTTTTATCTTAAATGACAGAGACAACCTTGGTAAATTTGATCCAAAATTAGATGAAGCTAAATTCTTAGGATATTCGTTAAACTCTAGAGCTTTTCGAGTTTTTAACTTACGTACTAAGACTGTTATGGAAAGCATTAACATTGATTTTGATGATCAAACCCAACTGACTTCTGAGTATTCTACTTCAGAACTCAAACTTAATACACTGACGTCTGATTATCTTTCAGGCTCCAGAGAATCCGAGATCGATGCCATTTTTCAAGACTTTCTGGGCAAAAAGATATTTTCAGAACAAATACCCAATACCCCATCCTTATGTATTCCTGAAGTTCTTCACACCTTTGGCATAACTCTCTCTGGTCCTACTGTTTCTGAAAGTTCCCTTGTCACTTCTGCTCTTCCAATCTCATCACATGACAGTTCAAAAGCTACTTCTGTACCTTAATCTGAGGGGGAGACTTCAGGTACTAATAATTCAGATTCAACAATTCCAGATGAAGTTATTCAATCTTCTGAAATAGAAGTTCAGGCTCAACACGTACCACAAACAAGGATGACAAGATGAACTAAATCACACACTCCAGATCTCATCATTGGTAGTCCATCTGAGGGTATTAAAACAAGATCAGCTACTACTAATGAAGCATTCTATGTCAACTTTCTTAGTATGATCGAACCAAAGCACGTTCATGAAGCCTTGATAGAACCAAGCTGGGTGGAAGCTATGCAAGAAGAATTACTTCAATTTGAACGTAACAAGGTGTGGAACTTAGTACCTTTACCAAAAGGAAAAATTTCTATTGGTACTAAGTGGGTCTTCAGAAATAAAAAGGATGAAGACGGGATAGTGATCAGAAATAAGGCTCGTTTGGTGGCTAAGGGGTATTGTCAAGAAGATGGCATTGACTATGACGAGACATTTGCCCCTGTTGCAAGAGTTGAAGCAATACGACTATTTCTGGCTTTCTCTGCATACAAAAACTTTAAAGTATATCAAATGGATGTTAAATGTGCATTTCTGAATGGTTATCTCAAAGAAGAGGTGTACGTTGAACAACCTGCTGGTTTTAAAGATGCAAGACATCCAAAATACATTTATCTTCTCGACAAAGCTTTATATGGTTTAAAGCAAGCACCCAGAGCCTGGTACGAACGCTTATCCAAGTTTCTGATCAGCAAAGGTTATGAGAAAGGTAAGATTGATACCACATTGTTCATCAAAAGAGGCAAAGGTATGTTAACTAGTGTTCAAATTTATGTGGATGACATAATTTTTGGCTCTACTCATCAAACTGAAGTAGATTTGTTTTCTGCATTGATGGAAAAGGAGTTTGAAAGGAGTATGATGGGAGAACTAACATTCTTTCTTGGACTCCAGGCCAAACAAAATGCCGATGATATTTTTATTAACCAAGCAAAGTATGTTTGTGACATGCTAAAGAAATTTCATTTTCACAATTCATCACCTATGAAAACACCTATCTTTCCTAGTATGAAACTAGGTCCTGATTCTTCTAGGAAACCAGTAGATGTTACGGGCTACAGAGGTATGATAGGTTCTCTTCTGTATTTAACTGCTAGTAGGCCTGATATTATGTTTGTCACCTGCCTCTGTGCTCGATATCAAGCAAATCTAAAAGAATCTCATTTGGCTGCTGTCAAAAGAATTTTTAGATATTTAAAGGGAACTCCTTCATTGGGTCTCTGGTATCCTAAAAACTCTGGTTTGATTTAATGGCATATACAGATTCTGATCTTGTAGGATGTAAGCTGGACAGAAAAAGTACCTCTGGTAGCTGTCAACTTTTGGGAAATAGACTTATCAGCTGGACATCCAAAAAACAAAATTGTGTCTCAACATCTACTACAGAGGCTGAATATGTTGCTGCTGCTAGTTGTTGTTCACAAGTTATTTGGATGAAGACTCAACTCAGAGACTATGGTCTATTATATGATAAGATTCCCATCCTATGTGATTCAGAGAGTGCCATTGCCATCACTGAAAACCCAGTTCAACACTCCAAAACAAACCACATTGATGTCAGGTATCATTTTACTAAAGATCACATAGAGAAGGGCACAATAGAAATGTATTTTGTCTCTACTGATTATCAACTTGCTGATATTTTTACAAAAGCTCTGGATGAGAAGCGTTTTAATTTTTTAATCAGCAAGTTGGGGATGATAAATATGTAAATTATTTTTCTCTGTTTTTGTGTGCTTTTATCTTTTATTTTTCATTGTCTCAAAGCTGTTAAGAAGCCTCTGATTACTTCTGATGATTTCATCCAGAAGCATCCAGAAGTCTCTGATCACTTCTGATAATTTCATCCAGAAGCATCCTGAAGCTTCTGATCACTTCTGATAATTTCATCCAAAAGTACCCAGAAGTCTCTGACCACCTCTGTTTCTTGTTGAGCATTTTTATTCTTTTATATCCAAGTGATAGCAGAAAGGAAGCATTACTTGAAAAGCAAAGGGGGAGAATGATACAACTTCTGAGGGGGAGCTCCGAGTTTGTTTCCAGGGGGAGAAAAACTAAGTCTAACTTCTGTTAGCTGTCTTCTGAACTTTTTCTTTCTTTAAAATATTGTTTTACATCTGCTTCTTCTGATTAACTCTTGCCGTCAAGGTTATTCAGAATTTTCAGATTTAATTTAATCTTTTCTTGAAAAATTGATCCTTTGACATTTTTGGGTCAAATTTTTTTGACCTATTATTTGTTAACTTATTTTTCTTCTGAAATTTTAATATCAATAAGTCTATTTTAATTAACTCTTGCCTTCATGGTTACTTTAAAATTTTCTTATTATTTTTTTAATTTCTTAAGAAACATCTGTCAATAAATATTAAACTTTCATTTGGATCAAAACTGCTTTATTTAATCAAATGTCTGATTTTAACTTCATCAAAAAGATTTATTAATCTCAAAAATTGTTTTAATCAGTTAAAATGATATTTTTATTGATTAATTACTATTTTTTCTTATTAATTTTTTTTAATTTTTTTCTCGGGGATAATCAAACGGATTAACGAAGATAAACCTTTCAGTGACTCATCAAACCTTGTGCTAAGTCATCATTGCACGATTTTATGCTTTACACGTGTCTTTTATCGTGTGACTACATGACTACACACCTACGTGCTTACATCAGCGTAACTGAATCGTTTTTTTTCTTTTCCCCAAATTCAAAACCCTTCTTATTCCACATTATATTCAAACTTCCTCTCATATATAAACCCCAAACCTAGTTCTTCATCGTCTTCCTCGCAATTTTTACTGTACTTGCTTCCCTACTTTCAAACTTTCTCAAGAATTCCTAATCTTCCATCAATGACTTCCCGCCTTGGTAACCCAAATCTCAATGATGACGAAGGTCGTCTTGTTGATTCCACGGCTGATAGTGCTCCAATCGTCAAATTGCCTTTGAAGGCAAACAATGTGCAGGTTCTCCTCGATCCCAACACATATCTGGCCGAATTCAGGATCATGGTCGAATTTCTTCAACAACATCAACTAAACCGAGCCCTAACCTTGACAAATCCAAATGTTCCTGAACTTTATGTCCAAGAAGTGTGGCAGTCAATGTACATAGCCGATGAAGATACACTACGTGGGAATTTCAGTCATCCCAATGAACCTGAAATTGCTGTGGAAATACCCATCACAAAGAAAAAGATCACTAGGTATTTTCACTTGCCTTCACCAACACTTGAAAATAACGGTGAGATTGTGCCAAACCCTGCCCTAGACCAAAATCCAACATCTGAAGCCCTTCTCTCTTTTATTCAATTCTTGGGGTATAATGAGCATATATCTAAACTTTCTTAATTTAAATTCAAGAAACTGCCCCCAATGTGGAACATGCTTATCTCCATTCTCACAAAAGCCTTACATGCAAAATTGGATTCTTAGACCAAGCCAGTAAAAGCATCCTTACAATCATGTATGGAATGTACTTTAACCAACCCCTGGACTATGCTACCCTCATCTTTCAAGAGATCAAAGCCGCTGTTCACACTAAAGTATCCTTCCAGAACCAAGGGAAAGCTCTACCTGCTTTGATGTTTCCCAAATTTCTGTCCCTGTTCACCTACCCAGCGATTGGTGCTCTCAAAGCTCCTCTGATTCAACCATTTTGCAAGATAGCATCCACGAGCTCCCACAAACCAACTATAGACTGCAAAGGTTACTCATCTCTAAGGAAACTCTCCAGGTATATGCTAAACCTTATTCCCTCATCCTCTCTCTATATATTATCTTATAACCGCTCTATGGTATTCTCAGAACAGAGAATACCTACCCCAGAGCACTTAGAGCCACATGTAGGATGTGAGGGGTCTCGTGAGGCTGAGCTTGAAAAGAATCAGAGTGCACAACCGAGTGTTTCTACCCATGCTGACCTCTTAATGCAAGAGGGTACTGAAGATGTCTATAGAGACACATTTGAGCGCATCTCTCCTTCTTTCCAAAGGGTAACCACATTTGCTGAGGTAGATGCCAACACATATACTCTCATTGACCAAGGACCACCCAGTCCAAACCACCCAAAAACCATCTGATCAGAGGATAATTCTCAATCCTCTGCATCAAGCACTACTGGGGAAACCACATCCTCTTCATCATTCTCTCAAAAGAATGATGATGATAATATAAGAGTTCTTTCGCCTCAGAACTCGCAACTACCAACACCAAATGTTGCTGTCTCTGTGACCAACAATATCATAGGAATCTCGGATGATAAGTCCATATCTTCTGCTAGTTTAGAAGCTGAGGAAATCCCATCAGAGGGGTTACAGCAACAGGATGCACCACTTACCGGAGTGTTTACACTTCATCAAGGTAAGCACATTGTCTTCAGCACCTCATCCTCTGATGATGCGGACCCTGTTGAGATAATCAGAACAACCGAAGAGGTGTCTATTAATAACAACCCTCGAAGATAGGTTGGAAGTCCCTCCACACTCAAAGTCAACACAGGTGTGAAAGAGGGCCTGTCTGAAGGCGAGAGAAAAGGGGCTCCATGTGTTGGAGATGCACCGTTACACATTCTGAGTTCGTCACCGATGCAGCGTTTCAGGCATTTGGTGATAAACTTCAGAGATCTGTGGAAGATCTAAAAATATCCCTGGATTCTCACAACACTATTCTTCTTGCCATCCAAAATGAACAAACTCAGCATACTCAAGCTCTGGAGGCGCTCAGAAATTTTATCACTACAAATGTAGAAGCTCAACGTTCAACAGCTTCTGATCATTTTAACTCTCTGAACGAAGGCATCAAGGCCAACTCTGACGCCATTTTCTTTATCCTTGATGAAATTCCAACTCCAGAGGTTACAATCTCTGTTGATGAATATGGGTCTTTAGTGGAAGAACTTAAGAAGATCATTAAGGCAGTACAACCCTCTGAAGACACTTCTGGCTCATCCCTAGTGAAGAAGTCCGACATGGAAATCTTTCAGAAAGCCATGCTCGAGAGAATCAACGCTCTGACTTCAAATTATGTCTCGAAAACCACTGCCAGCACGTCAAATGTGGATCAGAAGCTCTCCTCTCTTGAGACCTCTATTTCTCAATTATCTTCTATGGTAAGCTCTTTCTCTGCTACATTTGCCGCTAAACAGAAGGCTAAGGAAGAAAGGGCGTGCAAAAAGTCTGAACTTAAAAGGAAAAGATCTAAGGATCAGGATCCTGATTCTCAGAAGGGGGAGAAAATGCCAGAAACCAAGAAGGCTAAGATTGCTATGGGTGCTGATACTTATTCTCAAGATAAAGACAAAGCTTCTCAAAATAAAGGCAAAGCTTCTGCCTCTTCTTCGTCTGCACCACCATCTTCAAAACAAACACCTCTGACTCCAAGTCTTCTAGCCACACGTTCCGGCACCCTTCCTAAGGATCCAGAAATGGCTCAATTTCTTTTGGATGTCATTGGCAATAACAGAAGTGTTCCCTATCCTCCAGATGTTGAAGCAGAAATTATCAAAGCTAAAGTTGCCAAGGCTAAAGCTGAAGCCTCAAAAGCTAAAGTCGAGGCCTTAAACAAAAGAAAAGAAGAAGAAAGAATAGAAGCTGAACTCCATGCAAGAGCTGAAGCAGAAAGAGACTATGCAGAAAAGGCAAGAGCACAAACAGAAATGGAAAGAGAAAAAGTTGAAAAAGCAAATGCTGAAGAATCATGAAGTCGAAAAGCTGAATATAGAGAAAAACTACAGAGACTTGGAAAACTTGATCTCCTAATTCCGGAAGTAACAAAAAGATACATATATGCTCCTACAGATCAAAAGATCTACCTTATGCTGCCTAATTTCTCAAATGGCTATAATGTTAGTGATGCTGAAAAAGATAAATTTATGAGTCATAGGCAAGCTAGAAAGGATGTCTACACTACTGTGCCAATCAAGAGAGTTTCTGCCATCAAGCATACACCATTTGAACAGACAGAGATTTGGTATACAATATATGAAGTAATCAGAGAAGACAATAAGACTTATTACTTCTGTGATAATGATTTGCTATCCATCTTTCCTTCTGATCTCATCTTTCTGGAAAATTTTATGAAGATTCAAATGACCAAAAGAAGTGATAACCAAGATCAAATTGCCTACTCTCGGATCACTTAATGCATGAAGTCCCTCATCAGATACAAGAGACAAGTAGATTTTCAAATTGGGATCAATTACAATGTTGATAACCTAGCAATCTCTGCTCCTAATGAAGATTTAGAAGGTATCAATACTTTAAGAATTGGCAGAGTATTGATTAAACTAGAGGAAGGGGTTATCTTCAAAAGGCCAGATAGAAGGAGTTTCTTCAGAATCAAAGAAGCACATAAATATTCATCAGAGCTTGTATACATTGCAAAATGTTATATCTCTGTTGATGTCAATAATCATGATCCTGAAGTAACTGAGAGGATGATAAAAAGACTCGATGGTCTCTTAAAGCTCAGAGGAATTATCGACAACATCTCAAAGATCATTTCAACAGTTGATCCATTCTAAGATAGACAAAACAAGGATCATATTCCAAACCTCTGGTTTCATACTTAGGGGGAGATTGTCAGACCTAAGAAGTATGAACCATAAGATGGAGGTATGATGACGTGGCATACTCTTACTTTATGTGTGTGCTTTTACAACTGAAGTTTGTTATACGCTCCTACCTGCTGATGTGTCAGTCTGTAACTGGTTAGAATGTTGACTTTAAATTCATAGTAATAGTATAAATAGATCTGTCCTTTTGAATGTAAATGATGTCGATCAATAGCATACTTTTGGAGAACATATTGCGCGTCTAATTCCAGTATTTGTAATCGATCTTCAAGGTTATCAATACAAACTCGATCTGTTCTTCATCTTCCTTACTTACTATTTGTATGTTACTTAATTACTGTGGTTAATTGATTTGAATTGCTTCCGCTTATACTTTGATTCTCAAATCTTTCAATTAACTGTTTAGAAAGGGATTTGGGTTCTAACAATTGGGATCAGAGCCTGATAATCAATCTATTGATTATTAGATCTCTTCCTTTTGGAGAAATCTCTTTTCTATTCGAGAGTATTTTTCAATTTTTAAGCATCTGTTCTTCATTCAGCCCTGTTTTACGAAATTTTGTAAAATTCATTACAATTTTCTCTAAATCTGTGGTAATTCCTGCTTAAAATTGAGTTTAGTAAGTACCTTGTCTCATTTCGATCGTTTTGAAATTAATTTTGTTCAAATTTCAATAAATCTTCAATCAATTTCAAAATCTCTGTTTCTTACAATATGGCGAATTCAAATCTGAACGCTGTATACACATCTGGTTCTCTGACTAAACCTCCCACTCTAATTCGTGATGAATATCCACAATGGAAAATTCGAATGATCAAATTTTTTGAAGAATTAGATGTTGATTTATATCCTATTGTTCAAAATGGCCCATTCGTTCCAATGACAATTATCCCAAGGGTACCTGCTATAGCAGTGTCTGATGAAGTTCCTGCTAGGAGTATTCCAAAATTAAGGGATAATTGGACAGATCCAGAGAAAGCTAAGGTTGAATTGTCCAGAAAAGCTAAAAGTCTGTTGATCATGGCTATTCCAAATGATATATTTCAATTAACTGTTTAGGGTTTCAGTACGCTTTTGAACAGATTAATACTTTATTGTACTTGAGAGATTTATAAGCTTTTGAGAGATATTTTCTCACACACTCTGTGTGTTCTTGGTGTAAACTCCATTTTCAAAGCTTAATCAATACACATGATGTAACCCCCTAACAGTTAGAGCAAATTTAAACCAAAAATAAATGCGGAAATATATAAAAATCACCCAATTAATGGGGAGTGAGTATGGGAGTTTATATCTATGAATGGAATACTAAATCAAAAACCTATTAATCTACATAATACAATACATAGATTATGTTTGGGTGTTGCTAATTTTCCTCAAAATAATAGTTCTAGAATCTCCAATAATTACACTTAATGGTGTAATCTCCAAAAGGTGCCCTCTCATGGCACAACACTCCGTTCCTCTCTAAGAAGCCCCTTCAACCCGCTCACCTGCTAAACAACATTTAAAATCAAGTGTTAGGCTTACGCCTAGTGAAAACAAACAATTAAATGGATAAGCGGTAGAATATTTAAAATAAAGATGTGGTACACTTTATCCGATTTAACTTTACTTGAAAGCTTACTCTTGATGAGCAAGGGTCTTTTGAAAACTATCGGGGGAAACCCAATATTACCATTAATTGTGGTGGGACACAAAGGTAGACCATAAATAATGTTACAAAGCGGCACAAAGAATTGCACGCAAATTCCTCAATGCAAATTCAGGGCATCTACCAAATTCCAGTACGATAGCCATTGTACGCATGCCCTCTCTCAACAACCGTATGCAAATTCCACAATGCGAATTTCGAGTGAGTGAAAGGATAATCGCGAAATAGCACGCAAATTCCATAATGCAATTCCCAATTTAAAAGATAACTTAGACTATCCTTCACGATAAATAAATTTAGACTCGTATGCCTATGGATCCATGACTGGCTAGTATAATAAATCAACTATATCAAACAAGACATATGGATGGCTTTCCAAACATTGAAAACTTTTTCATAAACTATTTCGGTTGAAATACGGATATTACCGAAAGTTAGGTCAAACCGTTTTGTAAAACCCACGTAGCTAGGGTTAGGAAAACCCTAGAAAATCTCCTAAAATGGTGAAGATGATGGAGAGGATGAAGATGAAACTTTGTTCAAAATTCTTTAAGATCAACCATTAAGTTTACTCCATCGATCTAGGCTTGAAGAGCTCCAAAAATCGAGAATGTAGAAAGAAAAATCGCCAAAAGCAGAGCTAGTATGAAGAAGTTATGGTATTATGAAGTTGAATCCCGATTTTGCGTCTTAAATCAGCTCAACAGTGAGTTACGCGGGCTGGGCCGCGACCTGAAGTCGCGGGCTGGGCCGAGAAGAGCCCAAACAGTGAGTTATGCGGGTTGGGCCGCGACCTTAGGTCGCGGGCCTAGTTGCGCCCGTCAGAGAGACCCAAACCAGCTTCAGCTTCAATAAAAAAGGATTACTGAAATGTGCTTGCCAAGCCTCGAACCTAAGACCTCCTGCAGGCAGCCTAGCGCCCTTACAACTACGTCATGACTCTCTTTTTGTTTAATTAACAACCAATAATTCTTTTATTTATTCTTTCCTATTAAACTCTCTTTGATCAACTTCGACATCGATTCCACATTCGATGTAACTCGATTTTTTCCCAATGGCTTCGTCATTATTGTTATATAAATTTCTCCAATCAATCCATCTTTATAGAATATAATTTCCAATACTAATTCCTCCCCTTAATGAGTCAAATTGTTTCCGAAATTAAATCAACCAAATTTTAAACTTAAAAAAAACACGATTTCACTAAATTAATTAACTTTCTAAAACTTTCCGGGTGTTACACATGATGACTACGTCAGTTCTCCAATCAAGTTTGTGATTCGTTTACTGCTTACTTCGTAGTTCATTAATTGTCTAGTTTAATTGGTGCTTATTAATTGCTTCTACTCATAACTCTCATTCATAGATTTGCATCAATTACTTGACTTTAAGAGGATATGGGCTCCTACAATTGGTATTAAGGGAGGTCCATGATACAAAATGATTTAGAGGGTTTTGGAACCATTAAGAGGCAAATTTATTTTTTGCCAAACAAAATTAACCTCTTAGTGATTCAGAGGTTGCCTATTCCAGGAACTGCTAAGAGGTAAACAAACAATGGCTAACTCAACCCAAACTGTACGGGTTGGTCGAGTTGATATTTTCGTATATCAAAATATTACCCAAATCTTGAATATGTTGTTTTCTCTAGTCTACTCATAATTTTTTTATCAACCATTTGATACAACCGTGTGTGTGTGTTCATAGTTATTGAACATGTATACAAACGAGTTATATAAAGATGGAGAATAGATTGGAAAATATACATATATGAAAAGGGTATGTGATAGTGTAATTATCTAATATACATATTAATGGAGACTCGACAGTCATATTAAATACAAGAAATTAAAAAAATATTAGGTTCATCGGTTTGAGTTAGGCTGGGTTAGGCTGGGTTCAAAAGTAACCCAATACCTATGGTTTGAGAATTTTACAACTCTACTAGACATTGGGTTTGCTTCGGGGTGAGTTATTTTGCATTGGGTTAGGTTAGGTTGATTGGGTTAGTTGGTTTTTGAGCACCCCCTAGTATCCCATAACGAGCCCTTACGACTGTGATTTTAAGTCGTAAAATCCTTTTTCTTTCCTTGATCGATCCCCTCCTTTGTTCTCCGTGTTTGTGCGTGTTCAATCTTTTGTTCACAGCCCCCAGAAGCCCCCCTTTTCTTCCTTTTGTTTTTATTTTTCCACGATAAAAAAACCAACGAACTATATCTTGTTCAATGATTAGGTTTTTGAACTATTTTTTAATGAAGAAACTATTAAATTGTCTATATCTATAATATCCATATTATATTATAAAGCATATGGCCTAAACTCTTAAAAACAACTTATAAAGCATTTAGTACCGTTTATTAACATTGAATTACTTAAATTTCAAGTTTACAAGTTATTGATGCATATATGTACAACTACTTAAAACCATATAAAACTGCATCCACATACAGTCTTTCATCTGCCTCCTAAAATCTATCCCTAAACTATCGATATTCAAAGACTATCAAATCCCCTTTTGTGCGGCAACAACCAACTGAGGACGAGAAAGACACAAGGCGATTCATAATCAGGCAATTAGCGCCTCCTACTTTTCTTGCATTTCTCCATTTTTCAGATGTGAATCTTTTATTCTGAATAACTAGTTGGGTACCCATGCAAGAAATGTGATCTAGGATTAAAGGTTTCTAGAGATGTTCAATGAGTCAACAAAATGTGATCTTCAACCCACCAAAACTTCGTCTTTATCTTTTCCCCTTGGTCCTCACTTATCAAGTTCTTATTTTCTAAGCCAACTACACAATGTTATAGCCCATGTCACAACAACAGCTTGTCCAAAAGGTTAAGTTAGCCTTCCATCGTATTAATACAAATAAATCATAACTTTAGCTCCATGAAGCAAAAAATAGAAAATAAGATAATAAAATATTCAAGATTGGGATATAAAAGGAAAATAAGCTAATTATAAGTGAAGAAATGGTTGTTCGAACATTGCAACAATGCATATCAACTTTTTCGATTTTTTGGTTGATATTCCTTGTATTTTCTAATATCCAGGAGAACCCCTGAAAGTTTAGCGAGTGCACCTTTTATATACTAAAAAATATTCTACTTTCGAAAACTAGTAGAGTGGGTGCACGGGACCCCGCTTGGACCTAAATAGGTCACTACGTAGATGAGTGGGTACCGAGTCATAGTAAGTCTTTCAATGAACTATAAGGAGTCGTTATTTGGATCCAATGTGGGTCATGCTAGTGAAGCTCTAAGAAGTCGTTTATATGGAGACCGTTGACTAATCCGAGAAATACTTTCTTTCTCGTCCACTAAGGGGGCTAAAGTAAGCCAAAAAAGCACAAACTCTTGGAAACGGAATAAAGGGAAAAGTGAGTGAGATTAAACTCATCTAGAGGGAGAGTAGACCCCTAAGATTATTTAAGTGCCGAGATGGAACTCAAGAGTTGTCTACACTGGTCGTTAAGTCTTGATGTGGAACTTGTAGGGTTGTCTGACCCAACTACTCGATAACATTGATTCCGTAACTTACTTTTGTATTTGTGCCCCTATTTAATGGAAACATGTCTATCTGTAATACTCACAAATCTGAAAAGAGCGACTAATTTAAAATTCCCATTATTACAACAAATAAAGGGTAACTCTCCTTCTAGTCATTAATACTTACATTAACTTGAATAACAAACCTAGATTTATCATCAATCATTGGTAACCCAAGTCTTACATCAAGACTAGGTTAAGGTCGTCCTGGTCGGGTGTTACTAAACCCCATTAATAGTCGCTATCTCCAATTGTGGATGACGTAAATGAATAATTAAATCCTTCTCGTGCATCTATCTAGCACTCATCTTATCACGGTGTCACTAATAACTGTTAGTCACAAAGAATTCCACAAGAGTGTATAAGTACCAATATAATTTGTGGAATGGGGGGGGGGGGGTGAATACAAACACAAACTTTTAAGTTTTGAATGAGTTTATTATGAATAAATTTTTTTACTGATTGCTTGCGAAAATAAGAACAAGTATAAATACCTATTCTAAAACAATCTAAGAAACATTAAGAGTTGATGTACAAGATATGGAAAAGAAAGAAGGCAGAGGTTTAAGGAGAAAGACAAGTATGCATATTGATGAAGAAGAGGTTCTTCATTTATTTATGCCCAATGCATTAAATGCTAGCCCGAAGGTACATGCCATGTGTCAAACATCCGTTAGAGGTTTTTCCTTTGTTCATAAAGCAACCATGCTTTTAGTCGAATATGAATAGTGACCCTATCAGAGTTGGTAAGCACATGGGAGGCAATAAAGTAACTTCATACATACTATCTGATAAGGCTAGTGGGAAGATTGACTTTTTGCATCGAGGATAAGACAAATTCTAATCTTGTTGAGCACGCTTCATTTTGATCATGATACTGAGGGCTCAAGGAGGATCCCTTCAGGTATCACTGAAGCATACCAGATTTCATAGTTTACGTAGACAATCTTTGCTATCACTGAACCGCTTCACATCACAGGCTGATTATCTCTTTCTTCAACTCAGTCTTCGACATTCGCTGAAGGTTCCTTTATGTGAACTTTGTCTTTAGATCTTCTAGTTCAGATATCATTCCTGATGGGTTTCAGCGATCACTATGTACAATCAGTGTTTACATTCGCTGAACCTGAACAATATCTAAAACTAAGAATTTCACTAAGTATGGAAGTATCATAATCAAATCACTAAAGGAGTTTGGATCAACAATCTCCCTCTATTTGATTATGATTAAGCAATCTAAGAAATTTGCTTGAAATTATTAGTGAGGAAATAAGATTTACAGAGTATAAGTCCTAAATAGTGATCTGTGAGTTCTTTTTCAGCTTTTATACTATCTGAATTGAGTTTCATTTATAAGAGATAGAAATCACAATTTATTATAAGTGTTTTAAATTAAGAAAGCATATTCACTGATAAGTGTAAGAAAGATGGTTATCAGTGAATGTTAGATTGTATAAAGATAAAGACTCATATGTGCCTTGTCCTTGATTACTATTTTAGGGATCTTTTCAGTACTAGATGTTGTAAAGTACTTCATTGAATATTTCATTAATGATTAAATCAAAGATTTACATCAGATAATGAAATTACAATAGTAAAGTAAAGTATAATGCACTGAATATTATAGAGGAAAAACTAAGACTGTCTAACATGAGAGGCTATGAATTATTTTCTTCTCTGAACTTCTGCTTTGATTTTCTTCCTTACCACGTTCATAGGATCATTGAACTCTAAGCACGTGTAGTACAGGACATCAAGAAGTCAGCATAGCAGATTTTGATCTTAGCAAACCTGAAGAATCGAATTTTGCCTTCATTATCCACAAAGGTCATCCTAGGTATAGGTCTGAAAGATATCTCGCTGAAGTCATAGAATCTGTTCTCTGGGAGATCTAGATGAAACATGGATAAATCAAGGAGGTTGAGGTGGCCGAATAAGCTTTCAGCGTCAAACTTGGTCTAATGTTCATTTCTGAACGACGGAGCTTCTTCATTATCAACGACACATTTTCTTCTCTTAGAAAGTTTGAAGGGAGAGGAGGGACTGAGACATGTTTTGATACTCTGTCGAGAAGCTGGTTTAGGTGATATTCAACGATGCTCTTGAACTGCAAGTTGGACTTTTGTATGCAATCCCTGATCTCTAGCCATTCAGAGAATCCGAAGAACTTGAGAAATTGGGGATACTCGGTCCTTTGTTCATTAACTCTTAAGATGTTGATTTTAATCTTGAGGCATGCCCTTGAAGACCTTCCAGAAATAGTGACATTGGTTATTTTCTTATTGTTGATCCGAGTAGCTATCTTCTTCTTGACCATTCAAGTTCTTTATCCTTCAAAGTCAGGCTCTTCTGATGATCTTAATTTCCAAGTTGAAGAAGTTTATCCTGGGCTCTGAGAGCATTCTTTATTCGAAGATTGGCTTTAGCTATCTCTTGTTTTGCCAATGCTTTAACGACTCTAAGTGTTTTTTGTGTTTCTTTTCCATGGGCGTCTTGTAAAAGCCGAGCCTTGAGTGCTTCTTCTCTTTTAGAGGGAGAAAGAAAGGAAAATTCATCTATTGCTTCTTCTGTATTTATAGGGATAGCTTCCTCGGAACCAGAGGTATGAAGAGGAATTTTTTACTCTGGTCTAGCTTTTTTATTAGCTGATCTCTCCTTGCTATTCTTCAGTTTCTTCAGGAATGAGTTGCTTATTTACACGCCTTTGAACAAGACCTTCTTCTTCAGCATCAGATTCAGATATGTACATGAATACTTCAGCTTCTGAAGGTTCATTCGGGAATGGAGTCACCTTTGGGGGAAGGGTTGAGCTGTGAATCGGTGAATGTTCAGGGTTAGGAATTTCTTCAATATCTTTAATTGTTGAAATATTGGTGGTAAGAATGAAGGGTGGTAGAGAAGCAATGGGTTGTGGTTCAGAGATGGTAGGGGTAAAGAGAGCGAGAGGAAGAATAACCTTAGGGTTATCGAGCTCCCCATCTGTGTCTAGGAGAATGGTAAGGTTTTCTTCTGTCATCCCCTTGTCTTTCTTGTTTCATGGAGGCTCCTGATTCTGAGGGGGCCTCTCCCCTACGGGGTCTCTAAATGTTACTCCAGGCATTGAGGGAGGCCTGGCTGATAAAATAAGTTTTCAGGGATGATGTCTTTATCGTCATCATCATCGTCCTTGTTCCCTGGATGAGATGGACCATCTTCTTCATCATCATCATCTTCTTCATCTTCCTCTTCTTCACCATCTTCTGGGATGGGGGAGTCTTCCTTTGTCTCAGCTAAGGGAATGTCCTCCTCAACTTCAAGGTTCTCAAAGTTACGATGCTAAGCTCCTTCATATGAGCTATGAGGTTTTCTTCGACCTCTTTGGCGACCTTTTCCCTTCTGTGTTGTCATCAGGGAGAAGTTGGATGAGAAGGATGTTGGCCTTGTCCTTCAAGGCGTCTAGGGCCGAAGTGTGCTCTTTCTGAACCAGGCTAAGCTGATTAAGAGAATTCTTATCCTCCGAGGTTAAGGACGGAGGATTGACAGGGACAGGGGTCTTGAGAATGGAGAGAATCTCTGAGAGAGTTTCCCCTTGTTTGTCTATCTTCGTGCCAAAGGAAATGATGGCGTAGGTGTTCTGAGCAACAATGCCTTTTAGGGAAGAGATCTCCCATGTGAGTTCACTCTCTTTTTGATCATGGCAGCTTCATCCACAATGTGGTACAGTGTTGGAAACTGGAAGGTGGTAGAGAAATATGCTAGAGAGACCTTTTTGGTCTCGGTCTTCAGGGAGGGCAAAGTTTTGCCTAAGACCTTCTTCGGTTCCTCCTTTCTCAGGGAATCTCCTTTCTTCAGGGGTTCATCCAACTTTGTACCTGTGTCCAACAAAGATAACTGAGCCAAGAAAAGCTCAGGGTTAGAAGAAATAAATGGGGTAGGAAAGTGTTTAACATTGGGTTCCTGGAGAGTATCTGAAGGATTACTCTCAGGATTGGAACTTGCGATGTATGTGTCCTGAGGTTCACATAACTGTCTCTGAGGTAGTTTATGAGAAACATCCTCAGGCCTTGTGCGCGTTCCTACCCAATTATTAGATTGTCGAAACAATCATGATAAGAGAATAACATGCTTCTTACCTCATGAGGTGTGGGGACAACCATACCTGATTCATTGGTTGATGTGTGGACCAAAGAAGAGTAGGTAGAAGATAAGGAGTTAGAAAAGGAGGCAGTGCATGTAATACATGATCCAGCTTCAGCACAGCTGGCAACTACTTTCTCAGTGACCTTGGTCACTGGAGGTGGTAGTGCTGATGAAGCGACAATGGCTTCAGATGTTGTTGTCGTGGTTGTGGCCGGCGGAAGTGTTGGTGTTAAACCGAAGTCATAGATTAATGTTTATTGAGAGAAAATCTTCTTGTTGAGTGGAGGCTTGGTTGTTGTGGACTTCTTTCGGCCATCAATGGTTGGGTGCTTCCTTTTCAGGAAGGGGAGGTGGTATCTTGGTTAACCATTGGTGGGTTTTCCAATGATGTGGATACTTGAACATCTACCACAAAGGTTGGAGATGAGGAGGTTGCAGGGTCCGGGATGACCACTCGTTGCTGAGCGATCTCCATCATCGCTGGAAATATAAGTATGTCGTTATCCTTTTGTCGGTGCTCTAGGACGCGGTTCCCTATCTGAGAGAACTTTTGATTGCCCGTCTTTGGGTAATTAGGGAAGATGAATTCCATGATCATGCTCATGAAACGTGGATAAGGGATAAGCTTCTCTATTTGTCTTTAATCAACACGCTTCCTCAGATCATCAAAGATGATCTTTGTGTAGTTGATCTTTCGACCATGGCACAAAGAATAAGCCATGTCGAGGAATTTCATGCTTGCATGTTCCTGACCTTTAGTTTTCGATCCCAAACACTGAATGATATTGGGGAAGAGGTATTGCCATATCGCTGACATGCGATTCTTCTCAATCTTTGTCAGGGCTTTGTTGGGTTCCTTCGTCTCTTTATGAATTGGCCAGTCATACCCTATCTGGACCAGGAAATTGACAATTTCATCATCTGTGGGCTCAGATGCCCAGGGTTGTCCTTCCTTTTTAGGGAACTTTAGAGCATTGCGCCTAAAGTAATGGCAATAGTGCATAGGCGAATGGATAAATCGATAGTAGGGATTTTATTTCCCTTTCAGCGACCTTAGTGGTGTTGTAGGTAGTATACCAGAATTGTTGGAGATACTCCTTCACACCAATAGGTTTGTGACAGATATCATAGCTGAGTGGGCATTTCTTCAGAAAGAGTGTAGCATCTCTGATGAAGTATGAGTATTCAGCGGGAAGATTCAGCAGAGGTAGAATGTTGCACGACTTCACAGTTGCTTCTTCCAGCTTGAAATTCGTAAAAGCATCCTTGAATTCTTTCCCCATTGGAGTTTCAACAAATGTTGCTTCTTTAGTGCTGTCCATTTCCGTTAAGACAATGGGGGATCCAAATAGAAAGAACATGGTTTAATACAAAAACATTTATAGATCCATCTGTGGTCTATCCATAGCCATTTGAATCGCCTGAATTGGTGATGAGTGAGTTATGATCAATTTACTCCAGCATCGCAAATCTGTTTTACGCAACAGAAAAATTGAATCTCTTTTTACACAACCAAAATACAATCAAGGTGTTGAATTCAAAACTTTGGTTCTTGACATCGAAAATGATTCTTCATCATATCATTTTAAGAAACCAAATCGCTCATAAACATTTTATCAAACACCTTGTGTGCATAATCAATTTTAAACAAATTGCCTTTGAATTTTCTTCCTTTTAAACCAAATATGGATTATTGATTCTTTGTTAATCAAACCCACATAAAATATAATGGAGTCCTATCTTGGGTGAGAAAAATGTCAGATCAACAACCTTACTACTAAGATGCATAAAATGCAAAGGACAAAATCACACAACAAGCTAGGATCATAGATCAACCATCTACTTAGTGCTAAGGTATTAGACCAATAAAGGAGGGGGATCAAAGATACACACACCCATCTTATTAAGATGATAAGAATCAATCAAAATGGAATTAATTCTTCACATAGGCATTTCATCAAACACCTAAAGTGCATAATCAAATTGTGTGTAAATCAACAAAACCTTATATCAAAAATCATCCAAATGAAAGATTGGATCTCAAGTAAGCCCAAAATAGAAAATAAACCAGAGAACAATATTTGAGTTTAGGCTCATGTGATTGAATCAATCCAAGCACCAAAACGTCAAAGTCAATTGTCAAAAATTCAATTACTGCTAAAAATGACCAAATTGAAGAAAAGTTTCTTCAATTGGCTCTGATACAAATGTTAGATCCTAAACTAGCAATAATTGAGAAAACTCTATAGAAATTAGAGATGAGAAAGCATGAAGAACAATTATAATGATAACCTTAAGTCATATGATTTAATTGCAATGGAGGGAACTGGAGAACTTGTAGAACAAGAAATTTACATGACTCTCATTAAAGTTCACTATGTATGTGTCTGTAAATTATCCAAACTAAATTGATAAAGGAGCTAAGACACCATATATATAGGTGCCCATTACAAGCGAAAAGCCCAAGCCCATAAACTCCTTAAAAGCCCAAAAATACAATTCTCTATGAAACATTCATAAAATTAGGGGCTAATTTTATCTAATAAATCGCGATACTCCATTCATTCGGGTACGAATAAAATGTATAGGGACTTTGGCCAATTCTTTTGGTGGTTGGGAATGAAGAAGGTGGTGGCACATTTTGTTGAGATATGTTTAACTTGTTTGCAAACGAAGGTAGAACATGAAAGGCCTTATGGCAAACTTCAACCATCAAAAATACCAGTGTAGAAGTGGGACCATATTATAATGGACTTCGTGTGAAATTTGCCTAGATCTTCAAAGGGATTTGACGCCATTTGGGTAATTGTGGATCGACTTATGAAGTCGGCTCATTTCCTATTAATGCGAGAATTTTATTCAATGGAGAGGTTGGCGAAACTTTACATTGATGAGATAGTGACTAGGCATGGGATGCCTTTGTCGATTGTGTCGGATCGTGATGCACATTTTATATCTATGTTTTAGAAGAGCTTTCAAAAGGAAATTCAGTCTCAAGTCAAGCTAAGTACGACATATCATTTGCAGACAAACAGATAGAGTGAGGAACGATTCAGACACTATAGGATATGCTAAGGGGTTGTGTTTTTGACTTTAGCGGGTCATGGGAGAGTCATCTACTCCTAATTGAATTCATCTATAACAATAGTTACCATGCAAGCATTCAGACCACTCCTTATTAAGTATGGTATGGAAGGAAATGTAGAACTCTATTATGTTGGAATGAGGTTGGGGAAAAACAACTAAACGGACCGGGAATTGTGCAATTGACGGCTAATAAGATTGTTCAAATCCGAGAAATATTGAAGGTGTCTCAAGATAGACAGAGGAGATACTAAGATAAAGGTTGTAAGGCACTTGAATTCAAGTTGGTGATCTTGTGATGCTCAAGGTATCCCCTTGGAACGGAGTGATGCAATTTGGTAAGAAAGGGAAGCTGAGTCCACGTTATATTGGACCATTCCGCATATTAGAACGAACTAGGAAGTGGCTTAAAGTTGGAATTACCAGAAAAGCTGCAAGGTATCCATAGTACAATCCACATATCGAATTTGAGGGAGGTATTTTAATAACTCAAATTCTTTTATAAAATAAACTTTGGGCTCTAGATAAAATTAGTTGGGCTTTTGGTCTTTTGGGATCCTAGGCGCATGGTATAAATATTTAGACGAAGAAGGAATTCCCTCATGTTTTCCTTATTTTGTGAAATAAGTTTTGAAGATGCGTGTGTGCCTACCTGAAGAACAAGCAAGAGGAGAAGTGTAGTTGAGAAATCCTATCCATTTTGAAGTAGAATTCATCTTGAAATTGATCATCTTCAACGTATATTGCTTCATCGCTTTAGCTTCCTTCAATGGTGATTTTTAGGTCATTTGGTTATTCTAGGGTTCTAGACCCTTAGTTATTTTGGGAATAGAACAAATGTTGATGATTCAAGCATCAATCATTTAGTATTTCTTGATTTGGGGATTTACCCTATTGTTCCTTCATAAAGTTATCCACTCTTTTGGAGTGTTTATGTTGGTAACTCCATTGTTGTTGAACCTCAAGATTTTTTGGAAAGAATTAGTGGTTTAATCTTCAAATCTTGGTTAGAATTGGTTTGGGTTTGATTTGGGGAAGTTTCCAATCATTTCATGTGATTTTTGGGAGTTAGAAACAACATTTAACTTTTGGCAGCTGAAATATGCAACAAGGATGAGGAGCACACATTAGTGACTCCTGTGGGTTATCACGCGGGTTAGGTCGCGGCGAAAGCCGCGCAACTCATTGTTGTGGTGCGGCTTCGTCCGTTTCATTTTTTGTCTCGAGCCAGTGCTTGGATCATCGTTCTAGGGGTTCATCTTAGGAATTAAATAGAAGACTTTTGAGGGTGTTACATTAGGTTAACACCCATTTTGTCTTGGTGAATTTAGGCATTCGGTTTAAGAAGTTTGATCGTTTGAGCTTTGGGCTAGGTGTGGCAACAACATGTGAGTTTCGTTTCCTATCTAAATGCAATATGATTCGTTTTAAAAGCTTTATTCACTGATTATGGTTTCATCTTGTCAATTCTTATATGTAAACTCACCATGATCACTTTTACGAGCTTTAGGTCTTAATGTGCACTATTTGCTTGTGTGGAGTTACATGGCAAGATTATATTAGTATTTTAAATCCTATTACCACGAAGGGAACATGGACACATAGGTTTTGTTCATCATGGACCGGGTTTGTCACGAAGGGAATGTAACGGGGAATTTTATATTAGCCATGTAACCTTCGTTGTTGTTTTTAAACCCGAAGGGAATAGGTTATTTGTTTAGTTAATCACTGCATGTTGTATTTTAAAAACAATCTTGATGTTAACTATTTTACTTGGGAATTCAGAAGACCTTTTGGTCTAACCCTCGCTTTTCAAAACAAATCATTTTTCAGGCAGGTACATAGCGGTGAGAGGAAATAAAGGGAAGGGCAAGATGTGAGTCGTAGAGAAGACGTTAGTTTAGTCTAGTATGTTTTTACTTAGAGTTTTCAGCTGTTGACGTTGGTACTTTCCGTTGCTTATTTGTGTTTGTAAACGACTTAAATCGTTCTTGGTTAATCTTATGTTGGTTGACATTTGGAATTATTTGATTTTGATCTTTTAATTTTTGGGATGTTAAGGGGGGAGTGATATCGTTGTTTGGGAGGGGTTTTATTGGTGTAAGGTTTGGGAACGTAAAATCGATTTAAGTTTACTTTTACCTTAAAAAATTTCTAGTCAGTTACATTTATCTTATTTAAAAAAAAATGTAGGTAACAATTTTTAGAAGTTCCATGGTTTATTTATTCAAAAGAAAATGTTTAGCGAACTTAACCATCGAATAAAAAACTTTAATGGTTTTTTCATTTAAAAAAATAGTTCAGGGACTTAATCATTATATATGGAAAAGTTTAAAATGTTTTTTGATTCAAAAAAATAGTTTAAGGATTTAATAATTTAAAATGGAAGAGTTCGTTAAGTTTTTTTTAACATTTTCTTTATCTATATCTATATCTATATCTATACTACTTAATAAAACAAATTTGCTTATCTCTTAAAAATAATCCTTTTAAGAGCATATCCAACCATCCGGCAAAAGTGTCCAAGATGCAATTTTCAGATTCCAACCAACACACTATCCCACCATTTACTTTTGCAGTTTTACTGTTTTGGGAAAGAGCAACACCTAATATGGTGTTTCACTTTTCACACGCCAAAGACATGGGTCCCACCATTTTATTTTTCTTTTATGTTTTTTTTCAAATGTAAATTTATAGGCTTTTATTTACTTAAATATTTCTTTAAATATGACTCATTTGTTGCTTGATAATTTCATGGTAATTAAACAAACCTCCCAATATCAATAAATTTGTAGGCTTTTATTTACTCAAATATTACTTTAATATAAAAAATTTAATATACATTGAAAATTAATTATAAATAAAAAATAATTAAAGAAAATTGGCAAGATATAAATTCATAAGAACTTAAAATTAGATAACATTTAAAATCAAATAACATAAACTAAAACATAATATTTGAAAACGACAAGTCGAATAGCATAAACTAATACATATTAAATAACACAATTCAATGCATAAATTAAAAATTCAAGTTGTTTTCGCCATTCACGTACATGTGAAAGTTTTCTGTCACGTCTTGAGATCCACCGGCTTGGTTTGCAACTCCTTCAAATCCTTGATACTCGGATGCTCGATATTGAGACCCTTGGTATTGAGTTCCTTGTCCATCCTCATCAGCGAGAGATTCTTGTGCTCTCTTCCTTAATATTCTTTGTTTTTCATTTGTGAAATATTCACGAACCGCAAGATCGGTGATGGAGGTTATATCTGTAAATAAAATTTTGTCCTCTGCTGCCATCTTATCAATTGCCAATCTTTCAGTTTGAATTTCATTCCTTCTAACAAGAGCTTGATTAGTTTGGGCTATGGCTTTGCTCATTTTTTTACTAGCCTTAACTAGTTTATCTAGGTGTTTTACATCTTGAAGATTTGTTTTTGCTTATTTCACACCAATTGGTCTTTGAGTTAAAGTAATACCTTGATCATTGTTAAGATCCAACGAGCTTATACCAGCAGGACTCCCTGACGATGAACCATAACGAGGAGAAGATGATTGATATTGAGGTGTTGTCGGGACAATCGATAATCTCTCGCAATCTTTCATAATGTTCCAAACATGATCAAACTTGAATCCTTTACTGTACTGTTTATCTTGTCTCAACATCTCTTTTGGTTGATCCAACTATGACAAATATATGTTATATTAAAAAAATACATAAAAACAATGAATAGTTAATAATCAGCAATAGTAGTAAATACTTACGATATCTTGTTCAGAAGCACCACTTTGATTCCGATTTTGAATTTGGTAGATACACCCTCGTAATTTGGTGACTGCTTTTCGGATAATCGCCATTCGTGTTTCCAATGATCTTTTTGGCCGAGGGTTGCTTTTGAATGGCTCACATGCATGATATTGAGCTTTAATTCTCGACCAAAATTTGTCGGTTGTTTGGTATATGCCCACTATCGGATTTTGGGAAACGTCATTGTATACATGACATAAATGTATGTCTTCATTGTTTGAGTAGGATGAAGTTCAGATTGTAGACATTTTGTAGGAATTGTAAGTTGAATTTTTTTTTCAGGCTTGGATAACTAGTAAGTTGATCTACAAGGTTCATCTATTATTTATATACATATCATACACTACTTGATTTGACTAAACACTTACATATTTCTCTTATCTATACACTTACACACTTGCATATTTCTCTTCTTTATACACTACTATTTATATTTTCTACTTTTTCTCTTCCCCATACCTTCCTCTTCCCTATACCTCCCTCTTCCCCATATCCCCTCTCTCTCCTACGTTTTCTCCCTACAAAATCAGATATATTCAAACTTCAATTCAACTTGAAATATGACTGATAATTCATATTCAGATGATGAGGCTTTTGATGATGCTTATGATGAAATATTGAGTCAGACAATGATTCAAGTGAGGGAAAACGAAAATTATATTCTTAGTTATCTTCAAAACAATCAACCTTCTTATCGGGGTTCAGTTCCTGGTCATATAGTTATCAACCGTGATCGAGAAAATGCTCATCGAAATCTCTTCAATGATTATTTTTCTGAAAATCCGACATTTCCCGAGTGGATGTTTCGTCGACGCTTTCGAATGAGTCATAGTTTATTTCTTCGTATTTTGGAGGCTATTCAAAGTCACGACAACTACTTCATTCAAAGAAGGGATGGACTTGGCAGACTTGGCTTGTCTGGATTACAAAAAGTAACTATTGCGTTTCGAATGTTGGCATATGGTGTTCTGGCAGATTCTACTAACGACTACATCAAAATAGGGGAGTCTACGGCTTTAGAATCTTTGAAACGATTTTGTCGTGCTATGGTAGAGGTATTTGGAGGCCGCTACCTACGAGCACCCAATGCTAGTGATGTGGCAAGACTACTCCAAATTGGAAAACAACGAGGTTTTCCAGGAATGTTAGGTAGTCTAGATTGTATGCATTGGAAGTGGAAGAATTGTCCAACGGGTTGGGCAGGACGATATGCTGGTCGTAGTAGATCCCCAAGTATTATTTGGAAGCTGTAGCTGACTACAACCTTTGGATATAGCATGCATATTTTGGTCTACCGGGAGCCAACAATGATATAAATGTGTTGGAGTCATCCCATCTTTTTGCAAATCTTGCAGCAGGCATTGCTCCTCCTGCTAATTACGTCATCAAAGGAAAATCTTATAATATGGGTTACTATTTAGCTGATGGCATATATCCAAAATGGGCTACTCTTGTTCAAACAATTCACGATCCACATGGCCCAATTTTTTTTTTTGCAATGAAACAAGAAGCATGTAGAAAAGACGTGGAACGTGCATTTGGCGTATTGCAGTCCAAATTTGTGATCGTGAAAAGGCCTGGACGGTTATGCAGGAAAGAAATATTGCATGAAATAATGACTTCATGTATCATTATGCATAATCTGATCGTAGAAGATGAGCGTGATATTAATGCAGTAATTGAAGAACGAGTCGAAGCGCCAAATGTAGTAGTTGAGATGATGAATCATGGTGGACTTGAACAGTTTCTTGCGCAACATAAAAAAATTAGAGATAAAGAAGCTCATTTTGAACTTAGAGATGCATTAATTGATCATTTGTGGGACGAATATACTAACTCGGAGAATTAGTATAATTTAATCTTAACATGTTTTTTAGTTTGTGTTATTTGAATTAATGTAACTTTGATTTCCTTGTAATGTTAAAATTTTATTTTAAAAAATTGTCGTTTTATTTTAATTAAACTTAATTAAATTAGATATTTTCTTTACTATGACAATTATTTATTAATCATAAATATTATATTTAAAATGTTTTATAATAATAAAATATGTTTTTTTTATATGGACCCACTAATTTGGTGTTTTTTTTTTAAATGCGGTTAGAGTTGTATTTTTATTTGGTGCTATGGGACCCACCAATTTTGGTGTATTTGGTGTTTTTTTGGTGCAATGGGTTGGAGTTGGTCTAACGATGTTGTACAACCCAACACCGCATAATCTCTTAAATCTCTTACGCTGTGTTCTTGAAAATCATTTAACGAAGGAAAGGAAAGGAAAGCGAGGGAAAGCGGAGAAAAGCAAAAAAAACTTGTGTTCTCGAAACTTTTTTTAGGAGAGAAAGGAAATGAAAGAAAAGGTAAATAAAGCTTACTTTCCTCCAAACCTTTCCTCTCAAATGTGTGATGAAAAGGAAGGAAAGGATAGGAAAGCAAAAAAATTAAAATCATTTAAAAAATTAATAAAAGTACAAAACTACCCAATCTTTCATCCTAAATTATATTATTTTAAAGGGCATATTAGTAAAAATCACATTTTTCCTTTTCTTTCTCTTCTTTTCAAGAACATGAAAATTATTTTCTTTCCTTTCCTTTCCTTCCTTTTACATCACTTTCGAGAACACAGATAATTTTTTTATTTTCCACTCCTTTCTTTTCTTGGGATAATTAGCTAAATAACCTTAAATGAGGTTTTAATTAGCTTCATGACCTTTTAAAATCTAATTTTAACTTAATAACCTTATAAATGTGTTATTCCTATATTGCGCTTAATGAGACCAATTTAAAAAATAAGCTAAAAATATCAAATTTATTGTATTACTAAAATACCCTTAATGAGATCAATTTTAAAAATAAACTAAAAATATCAAATTTATTGTATTACTAAAATATCCTTAATGAGTTTGAAAAAAATATGGACCCTCCCTCTTTTTAGCAACGTCCATTGACTTCTTCTTCCCTTCTTTTTCATTCTAAAAACAAGAAACCTTCATATTATTAAACAACATTCATAGTTTTCCTTCTATTCTATAATTTCAATGTTCCACTAAGTTGTTATCATATTGTCATGGCAAAATCATCCATATTGGTCGTAAGAAAAGTCATCGAAGCACACAAGAAGTAAAATAAAAGGTGAGTTCATGATTTTTGATTTGAATCATCGAAAAAAATAAATGATGGATGTTTGTGATGTTTAAAACTTTTTATAAAGATTTAAGATCATGTTTACAACCATTTTTGTTGCGAATCTACGCCATTTGACCAAAAAACGTTAAACACTTTGAGTTAAATTGAGGTAGATACAGTTGAACTCGACTGGACCTGTCGAGCACGAATGGATCCATTCGAGCTAGACGTAGAAGACGAGTCGTAACTAATGCTCAACTGAATACAAAAAGGTTCGACTGGAACCCAGTCAAGCTCGACTGTTTCCATTCAACCTCTTTGAATTTGATGTTCGCATCTCTGGACGGCTCGACTGGCCAGTCGAGGCAGTCGAGTTTTTACTGGATTTGATGTTTGCATTCTCTGGAAGACTCGACCGGACCAGTCGAGCTTATATTGGACCCAATCGAGCAAGTCAAGTTTTTACTGGATTTCAGGTTTGCATTCTCTGGAAGACTCGACCGGACCAGTCGAGCTTATATTGGACCCAGTCGAGCCAGTCGAGTTTTTACTGGATTTGATGTTTGCATTATCTAGAAGACTCGACCGGACCCGTCGAGCTTATATTGGACCCAATCGAGTCTATCAGTAGCACTATCATATCTAACATCTATTTTCAATTCTAAAGATCATAAATACTTTATTTTTTCAGAAATAAGTCGTCAAGTTATCTATATTCGATACGATGGAACATGGACGGTGAACAAAGATGTATATAAATGGTCTTCATACAATGATGAAGTTACGTAAATCTTTGTTGAGGATTCAATGAAATATGAGGCGTTTATGAAGAAATTATATGAAAAGTTTGGTGTGAACCAAAATGAAATAGAATTGAAAGTAAGTTATGTGCCTAATCATGAATGGATTTCACCAACTGTTATCGTGCGAAGTGATGAATGTCTCGCTTGTTATCTTCATGAATGTGGAAAGCAACCATATGAGATGTTGCCATGCGTGTGACTCATCAAGAAGATTGGAGGTGAGAAACACTTTGAAGATTGTGAAATTCAAGAAAATCAAATAACGTCATATGACAATTTTGAAGATAACATCATCATGGAAGTACAAGAGCGTGATATGGTTTCAAGGCACGCGGTGCAAGTGTTAGTGATGGTAGTGATGATATAGAATCAAGTCTCCCAAGTCCACCTGGAAAAGAAGGGTTACAAGTGTCTGAATGTCATAAAGGAAGCTCGTGTCATGAACCACTAGAAACTAGTGTTCCTGATTTTAATGATGAAGCCTTTTGTTTCACAGATGAGTTTGATTTAGCAGTTGGTCAAGAATTTGAGAACAAAGAGGAGGTGAGAGTTAAGTTGAACGATATTGCCTTGAAAGCTTGTTTTGAAATGGTGATAAAAAAATCAATAAAATCATTATATGTGACAAAATGCATTGATTCGACATGCAAATGGGCTGTACGAGCAGCAAAGATTATGCACTCTGACCGTTTCTCCATTCGAACCTATTGTAACACTCACACTTGCTCCCTCATTAATCGAAAACGAAAAAACAGACAGGCAAGTGCGTCATTAGTTGGAAAGATGGTGAAATCACAATTTGAAGGTCAAAAGGAGATATTGGAAAGCTTGGAAAGGTAAACAACATGCACAAGATCTTCTCATGGGTTCTCCCGAGGTAAGCTTTTTACGTGTCTTCCATCGTATTTGTACATGGTTCAAAAGATGAATTAACACATATAGAGGTTGATGAAAATGACAAATTCAAGTATGTGTTCATCGCATATGGGGCATGTATTAGGGGGATTCGTTGCATGAGGAAAGTTATTGCAGTAGATGGAACATGGTTAAAGAGCAGAAACAAAGGTGTGCTACTTCTTGCCACAACTCAAGATGGGAATTTCCATCAGTATCCCCTTGCTAGGGCTGTAGTTGACACCGAGAATGATGCTTCATGGTTATGGTTTTTTACCAAGTTGGAGGAGCTTATACCCGATGAAGAAGACTTGGCTATCATTTCAGACCGACACAAAAGCATCATTAATGGGGTAAAAAATGTCTACAAGAAGTCACAGTATGGCCATTGCAGATGGCATATTTCTCAAAATCTTAAAGCTCGTGTAAGGGTTAAAGTTGTTGTGCAATCATTTGAGAGAACTGCTAATGCATACAAAGTTTCTACTTCCAATCGCTATTACAATGATCTAAAAACCGGTATCCAGGAGCTACAAAGTATCTTGAGGAGTATCTTGATGTGAAAACATGGGCAAGATCACATTTTCCAGGTTCCCGATACAACATCATGACCACAAATGGTGCCGAGTCAATTAACTCTGTGTTGAAGGATGCAAGAGAGTATCCTATAATTTCTCTATTGGAAGCCATCCAAAAAAAACAACTGAGTGGTTTAACAAGCACCGTAACACCGCCGCTGCCTGGTCCGACCGCCGCTGCCTTGTCCGACCGTCGCTGCCTCCGGTTACTTCCATCGACTCTGCAGCAGGTTGTCTCATCTCCCTGCCTCTAGCTTTTATCTCTGTAAATAATAGTTTTTCTTCACATCATACTGTAATAATAGTAAAGATTCTAAAAGAGATTCCAATATTGTCTTCAAGATGACATGTATAAACCTTTCCTAACTATTTGATTTATATAGAGGTTGAATCAAATGGATAATCAATTGGATTCTTCAAATTCAGTGCAAGTCTAGAGAGAGTCAAGTAATTATCCAACATAGCATGATGAACATTAACCCCCTGTAACTCTACATCCCTCCTCATATTATGTTATCTCAGAGTGAAAAAAAAAATCAATACAGAAGCAACCAAAGACAAAAGCAACTTGACCAACTATAACATGCTTTCATTTTGAGTTGTTTAAAGCTCACCAAGACCTTTGAACATACCATATGAGGATATTGGTACTTAACACGAAGGAATATAGAGAGGTAAGGTAGGCTATGATTAACAAGTGGATACCAAATGAGTTAACTATAGATAACACATTTAAGGATACTACACTTCCAAAGGCCAATGAATATTTCCCATTTATACATGATGGTTCCACTTGGATAGTGGTATATGGAGCACACTGCATCAAGTATCATGTCTTTTCATACAACCTAGGAACTAAAAATAAATACTTGTTCTCTATTTTGAATTTATTATTTTGTGTGAAAAATGGAAAATAAAAACATGCAAAGTGTAGGATTACAATTAAGTTTTTATTGAACTCACAACATACTCATCTCTCTCATTCTCATTCTTGTTTACTTTTTCTTTTTCATTCTCTTTTTCCTGAAATTCTTATCTACACAGGCAACAATGAAGTTGTTCTGCATAATATCATTTACCAAATTATGTGGTGCATAAGTGACAAAAAAAATCTTGCAATAATGCAATCAAAGTTAGCTTAAATATCTTTAAATAGACTAGAACCTTTGTTTGTCATGGAAATAAAATATTGTAATTATGTAAAGTGACATTTTGAACATAAATACATAGTATTTTGATTAAACTATCGTACACCTGCGGCATTATAATTTGCATCTATTTGTCTGGACTTGAAGCACGTCTCTTGAGCTTTAACCACATTGAGGTTCAAGTAGCCACTGGATTCCTCGACTGGACCAGTTGAGTCAGACAGGACCAGGTAGACAGTGTCAGTCGAATAGTTAGACCCGGTTATGTTGGTAGAATTTTGATGATCTGTTAATACCTTTTGATTATGACATGCTTCTTCCAGTAATGTATATGTTTTTAGCTATTGTTTAACAATGGATTTCTTCTATATTCATGGCATACAAAGAATGATTACGCAACAGGGAATTGACACCAATGAATCTAGCTCAACATCTCATGGTGAATCGGTTACGCCTAGTCGAAGAGAACCCCAAGTTGAAGAGAATGAGCAAGTAAGTCCTTTTCATGATAAATTTAATATTTATTTGCAAAACATATTTTATTATATAAAATATATATTGATTTGTAGGTGAACGTTCATGCCGATATAGAAAATCCACGTCAATTAATTGCTATTCTTGACAAGAAAGAACATTTCGATTGCAAGATAAGCATCAAGTGTTCTTTGAATAAAGTTGTGGAAACTGTTGTTAAAGAATTAGGTGATAATTCCCCTGAATTAGAATGGTTCAAGACAAGTTCCCTTTTGGCCATTTTCTTGATGTCCCTACTAATTATCAACATTCAAGATAAATGATGTGATTGCTACTCCTTCGCCGAGTTAAATGTAGTAGAGGGGATGAAATTTGGTTTGTTGTGAATGGAAAACCAATTAGATTCTCACTTTTAGAGTACACATTAATATCTGGATTAAGATGTTCAGACCCTCCTACGGGTTTTGAAGAGCAGGGCGAATCTCAAGATTTTAGGAACAAACATTTCCCCCAAAATACTACTATCACTATAGGAGATGTTGAAAGAATTTTTTTTTGTTAAGAATCTACGCCATTTGACCAAAAAAAAGTGAAACACTTTGAGTTAAATTGAGGTATAAGATGATACAGTTGAACTTGACTGGACCTGTCGAGCACGACTGGATCCATTCGAGCTAGACGTAGAAGACGAGACATAGAAGACGAGACGTAACTAATGCTCAACTGAATACAAAAAGGTCTGACTGGAACCCAGTCAAGCTCGACTGTTTCCATTCAACCTTTTTGAATTTGATGTTCGCATCTCTGGACGGCTCGACTGGCCAGTCGAGGCAGTCGAGTTTTTACTGGATTTGATGTTTGGATTCTCTGGAAGACTCGACCGGACCAGTCGAGCTTATATTGGACCCAATCGAGCAAGTCGAGTTTTTACTGGATTTCAGGTTTGCATTCTCTGGAAGACTCGACCGGACCAGTCGAGCTTATATTGGACCCAGTCGAGCCAGTCGAGTTTTTACTGGATTTGATGTTTGCATTATCTAGAAGACTCGACCGGACCCGTCGAGCTTATATTGGACCCAATCGAGTCTATCAGTAGCACTATCATATCTAACATCTATTTTCAATTCTAAAGATCATAAATACTTTATTTTTTCAGAAATAAGTCGTCAAGTTATCTATATTCGATACGATGGAACATGGACGGTGAACAAAGATGTATATAAATGGTCTTCATACAATGATGAAGTCACGTAAATCTTTGTTGAGGATTCAATGAAATATGAGGCGTTTATGAAGAAATTATATGAAAAGTTTGGTGTGAACCAAAATGAAATAGAATTGAAAGTAAGTTATGTGCCTAATCATGAATGGATTTCACCAACTGTTATCGTGCGAAGTGATGAATGTCTCGCTTGTTATCTTCATGAATGTGGAAAGCAACCATATGACATGTTGCTATGCGTGGAACTCATCAAGAAGATTGGAGGTGAAAAACACTTTGAAGATTGTGAATTCAAGAAAATCAAATAACGTCATATGACAATTTTGAAGATAACATCATCATGGAAGTACAAGAGCGTGATATGGTTTCAACGGCAAGCGGTGCAAGTGTTAGTGATGGTAGTGGTGATATAGAATCAAGTCTCCCAAGTCCACCTGGAGAAGAAGGGTTACAAGTGTCTGAATGTCATGAATGAAGCCCGTGTCATGAACCACTAGAAACTAGTGTTCCTGATTTTAATGATGAAGCCTTTTGTTTCACAGATGGGTTTGATTTAGCAGTTGGTCAAGAATTTGAGAACAAAGAAGAGGTGAGAGTTAAGTTGAACAATATTGCCTTGAAAGCTTGTTTTGAAATGGTGATAAAAAATCAACAAAATCATTATATTTGACAAAATGCATTGATTCGACATGCAAATGGGCAATACGAGCAGCAAAGATTATGCACTCTGACCGTTTCTCCATTCGAACCTAGTGTAACACTCACACTTGCTCCCTCATTAATCGAACGCGAAAAAATAGACAGGTAAGTGCGTCATTAGTTGGAAAGATGGTGAAATCACAATTTGAAGGTCAAAAGGAGATACCAAATCCAAAAACAATTTGAATGTATATGATTTGTGTTCTGAATACTACAAGTTGAGAACTTGGATGTTGGCATATGCAGAAACCATTTACCCGGTTCCCCAGCAACTGGATTGGCATATTCCTGAAGATGTGGTCTTAATGAAGGTGATAGCTCCTAATGTTCCCAAGAGACGCAAAAGAGATCAAAAGCAAAGATACCCATCAGTAGGAGAAGGAAGCAAAAGAAAAAGAAAAAGATGTGAAATATGCGGAGACCTTGGACACACCAAAAAAGGTCGACTGGCGCCAGTCTAGTCTGACTGGATATAGTCATGTACATTTAAAACATATTGACTAGACCGGCTCCAGGCTGGTGCGACCGGTCTAGTCATGCCCATTGATAGAACCAGAATGGTCTAAGTGTTGCTAATTACTAAAACTCACCTCGTAATGTGATCATAATAATAAGTTGAAAACAAGATGAATTTGATTACGTCACAAACATATCCAAATATTCTATTACACTGATAAAAAAAACCCAAAATAAAATATATATATATATATATATATATATATGTGTCATGGGTCCAAATCAGCCCAAAAACATCCACAACTAATTGTTTCCGATAAATACCATAATGTTGCCCATGAATCTTTGAAAGTGAAGATATTAACTTGATTGCTTATATATCAAAGTCAATTGCACCCCTGTTTGGAAAAAAAATAATAACTAGATTAATTAAATATATAATAAAAATGATTAAAACTGAAGAAAAAAAAAGTAAAGTTACTTACTTTGCTTGTTGAAGCACCTCCCTCTGCATTTTGTTGATTGTCATTGGCTTTGGTAAAGATTAGTGAATCTATCTTAGATTCCAACATAGATTTAATTTCTTTGATTTCTTTCTCCAACTTGAATCCAAGGGCTTTGATATCATGTTCTAAATTGGTTTCTAATGTTTCAAATTTCTCATCTATGTACCTCTTTAGTTCAGTGACCAAAGAAGAAGTGCCTATAGTCACTCTCTCTGTTTCACATGGTCGGGATGGACTTGGTATGCTAAATCCTGTCATGTTAGCAATATCACAAGGGTCACCACAAGAAGTTCCAATCGTCTGCTCAACATGGATAGTTCCATCCACTTGTACATGGGGATCAACATCATCAACATCATCATCGTGCCACATGATTGAGCGTCCAGAAAGCAACTGGTTTGTCAATTTCCTCAACATTATTACTTCAACTTCTTCACTCTCAGTATCATCATATATGTTACTAAATCCTTGGATGTAAGATGATTGTAATTCTTGGTCGGTTGGTGTAAGAAGACCAATTATATCCTGTAATATAACAAATTAAAACGTTAGGTTAAAAAACTTAATTTATTCATAATTAACATAACAATTGACAATAACATGTGTTATAACTTCATTTAAGTTACAACCTGTGATTTGCCCAAGGACGCCATTATATCGCTATACGATGGGGATTGTATTGATTTCCAAATAGTCTTCCAATGACAAATTCTTGGAACTCCTTCAACATCATGTTCCCGACGTTCAGCAAAAACATTTGCAATAGAAGGTATACACTCTAATACCAATATCTATATTCATGAAAAAAATTAAACATATCACTATTTTTTCACATATGAAGAATCTAGATGAAGATAAAATAGAGAAAATTCGCTTACCGTTAACGGAAACACAAAACCAGGATAAGTGATTGTGGATGATGTTATCCCATATTTGAGCAGTTTTTGTGATTTCTCTTTAAGTGCTTTGCAAGTTGCCTTCGTAAGTATGAAAAAGAAGATTCCCCCCAAGGATATTGAATAAACATTTCAATATCGTCCACCAACCCCAATAAAAAAGAGTCAATACCACTAGTGGATTTGTCCCCTTGAAAAAGAACCGCTGAGACGAATAAAAGCATGACCATTTTTACTTTATCCATTTTCACATTACCATTAACACTTTTTGATTTTTTTTCTCTTTTTCGTCGGGCACATCTCCTTCAATTTTCTTTCAACATCTCCTATAGTGATAGTAGTATTTTGGGGGAAATGTTTGTTCCTAAAATCTTGAGATTCGCCCTGCTCTTCAAAACCCGTAGGATGGTCTGAACATCTTAATCCAGATATTAATGCGTACTCTAAAAGTGAGAATCTAATTGGTTTTCCATTCACAACAAACCAAATTTCGTCCCCTCTACTACATTTAACTCGGCGAAGGAGTACCAACCACATCATTTGGCTTGAATGTTGATAATTAGTAGGGACATCAAGAAAATGGCCAAAAGGGGAACTTGTCTTGAACCATTCTAATTCTGGGGAATTATCACCTAATTCTTTAACAATAGTTTCCACAACTTTATTCAAAGAACACTTGATGCTTATCTTGCAATCGAAATGTTCTTTCTTGTCAAGAATATGAATTAATGGACGTGGATTTTCTATATCAGCATGAATGTTCACCTACAAATCAATATATATTTTATATAATAAAATATGTTTTGCAAATAAATATTAAATTTATCATGAAAAGGACTTACTTGCTCATTCTCTTCAACTTGGGGTTCTCTTCGACTAGGCGTAACCGATTCATCGTGAGATGTTGAGCTAGATTCATTGGTGTCAATTCCCTCTTGCATAATCATTCTTTGTATGCCATGAATTTAGAAGAAATCCGTTGTTAAACAATAGATAAAAACATATACATTACTGGAAGAAGCATGTCATAATCAAAAGATATTAACAGATCATCAAAATTTTACCAACATAACCGGGTCTAACTATTCGACTGACACTGTCTAACCGGTCCTGTCTGACTCAACTGGTCCAGTCGAGGAATCCAGTGGCTATTTGAACCTCAATGTGGTTAAAGCTCAAGAGACGTGCTTCAAGTCCAGACAAATAGATGCAAATTATAATGCCGCAGGTGTACGATAGTTTAATCAAAATACTATGTATTTATGTTCAAAATGTCACTTTACATAATTACAATATTTTATTTCCATGACAAGTAAAGGTTCTAGTCTATTTAAAGATATTTAAGCTAACTTTGATTGCATTATTGCAAGATTTTTTTTGTCACTTATGCACCACATAATTTGGTAAATGATATCATGCAAAACAACTTCATTGTTGCCTGTGTAGATAAGAATTTCAGGAAAAAGAAAATTAAAAAGAAAAAGTAAACAAGAATGAGAATGAGAGAGATGAGTATGTTGTGAGTTCAATAAAAACTTAATTGTAATCCTACACTTTGCATGTTTTAGTTTTCCATTTTTCACAAAAAATAATAAATTCAAAATAGAGAACAAGTATTTATTTTTAGTTCCTAGGTTGTATGAAAAGACATGATACTTGATGCAGTGTGCTCCATATACCACTATCCAAGTGGAACCATCATGTATAAATGGGAAATATTCCTTGGCCTTTGGAAGAGTAGTATCCTTACACGTGTTATCTATAGTTAGCTCATTTGGTATCCACTTGTCAATCATAGCCTACCTTACCTCTCTATATGCCTTCTTGTTAAGTACTAATATCCTCATATGGCTGTTCAAAGGTCTTGGTGAGCTTTAAACAACTCAAAATGAAAGCATGTTATAGTTGGTCAAGTTGCTTTTGTCTTTGGTTGCTTTTGTATTGATTTTTTTTTTCACTCTGTGATAACATAATATGAGGAGGGATGTAGAGTTATAGGGGGTTAATGTTCATCATGCTATGTTGAATAATTACTTGACTCTCTCTAGACTTGCACTGAATTTGAAGAATCCAATGGATTATCCATTTGATTCAACTTCTATACAAATCAAATAGTTAGGAAAGGTTTATACATGTCATCGTGAAGACAATAATGGAATCTCTTTTAGAATCTTTACTATTATTACAGTATGATGTGAAGAAAAACTATTATTTACAGAGGTAAAAGCTAGAGGCAGGGAGATGAAACAACCCGCTGCAGAGTCGATGGAAGTAACCGGAGGCAGCGATGGTCGGACAAGGCAACGACGGTCGGACCAGGCAGCGGCGGTGTTACGGTGCTTGTTAAACCACTCAGTTGTTTTTTTTGGATGGATTCCAATAGAGCAATTATAGGATACTCTCTTGCATCCTTCAACACAGAGTTAATTGACTCGGCACCATTTGTGGTCATGATGTTGTATCGGGAACCTGGAAAATGTGATCTTGCCCATGTTTTCACATCAAGATACTCCTCAAGATACTTTGTAGCTCCTGGATACCGGTTTTTAGATCATTGTAATAGCGATTGAAGTAGAAACTTTGTATGCATTAGTAGTTCTCTCAAATGATTGCATAACACCTTTAACCCTTTCACGAGCTTTAATGTTTTGAGAAATATGCCATCTGCAACGGCCATACTGTGACTTCTTGTAGACATTTTTTACCCCATTAATGATGCTTTTGTGTCGGTCTGAAATGATAGCCAACACTTCTTCATCGGGTATAAGCTCCTCCAACTTGGTAAAAAACCATAACCATGAAGCATCATTCTCGGTGTCAACTACAGCCTTAGCAAGGGTATATTGATGGAAATTGCCATCTTGAGCTGTGGCAAGAAGTAGCACACCTTTATATCTGCTCTTTACCCATGTTCCATCTATTGGAATAACTTTCCTCATGCAACGAAACCCCCTAATACATGCCCCATATGCGATGAACACATACTTGAATTTGTCATTTTCATCAACCTCTATATGTGTTACCGTGTCAGGATTTATCTTTTGAACCATGTACAAATAAGATGGAAGACACGTAAAGCTTACCTAGGGAGAACCCATGAGAAGATCTTGTGCATGTTGTTTACCTTTCCAAGCTTTCCAATATGATATTTGCACGCTTTGATTTTTCATCATTGTCATAATTGTTTTTGGATTTGGTATCTCCTTTTGACCATCAAATTGTGATTTCACCATCTTTCCAACTAATGACGCACTTGCCTGTCTGTTTTTTCGCTTTCGATTAATGAGGGGCAAGTGTGAGTGTTACAATAGGTTCGAATGGAGAAACGGTCAGAGTGCATAATCTTTGCTGCTCGTACATCCCATTTGCATGTCGAATCCATGCATTTTGTCACATATAATTATTTTGTTGATTTTTTTATCACCATTTCAAAACAAGCTTTTAAGGCAATATCGTTCAACTTAACTCTCACCTCTTCTTTGTTCTCAAATTCTTGACCAACTGCTAAATCAGACCCATCTGTGAAACAAAAGGCTTCATCATTAAAATCAGGAACACTAGTTTCTAGTGGTTCATGACACGGGCTTCCTTTATGACATTCAGACCCTTGTAACCCTTCTTCTCTAGGTGGACTTGGGAGACTTGATTCTATATCATCACTACCATCACTAACACTTGCACCGCTTGTTGTTGAAACCATATCACGCTCTTGTACTTCCATGATGATGTTATTTTTAAAATTTTCATATGACGTTATTTGATTTTCTTGAATTTCACAATCTTCAAAGTGTTTTTCACCTCCAATCTTCTTGATGAGTTCCACGCATAGCAACATGTCATATGGTTGCTTTCCACATTCATGAAGATAACAAGCGAGACATTCATCACTTCGCACGATAACAGGTGGTGAAATCCATTCACGATTAGGTTGAGACCGAGGTCGCTGTCGCGGTCGGGTTCATGGTTATGGTCGTGGTCGTGGTAGAGATCGAGGTCGCGGTCGCAGTCGAGGAAGTGGTCGTGGAGGATATCCTGGTATCCAATTTAATCCTCCAAAGCAACATAACCATGAAAAGAGAAACACGTATGAAAGGAAAGAAAAACCGACAAGTAGTACATGTAATCACTGTGGCATGGAAAATCATCGGGCCCGAACATGTCGAACAGCAAAACATCTGGTGGAACTTTATCAGAAATCCCTCAAGAATGAGAGGAAAGGGGCGGAAGTAAACTATACTTATGAGCAAAACAAGAGCCCTGATGGTCCTGAAGACCACAACAAAACAACTCACTTGGATGTTGGGGATTTCCTTATCAATGAATGATCACTATCCTACTATTAAGCAATACGTCAAGTTTTTGTATTTTCTGTTTTTAGTAAACGAGCGAAACATTTTTCTATGAAATTTAGTGATTGAATAACATATTATGAATTTTAATATTCTTAAAATTATTCAAAATTTTAAAATTTTCAATTTAGAAAATATGGACTGCTTAAACCAACTAGACATTGATGATGAGGACATATGTCTGGTAGATAGTGCATCAACATACACAATCCTCAAGAAAAGTAGTTATTTTTCTCATTTAACTACACAAAAGGTAAATATTAACACAATATCCGAAAGTGTAGAGATAATTGAAGGCTTTAGAAAATCCCATGTACTATTACCGGGCGGAACTAATTTGAAAATTGAAAGTGCACTTTATTCCCCCAAGTCTCAAAGAAATTTACTGAATTTTAAGGATATCCGTAAGAACGGATACCATATTCAGACTACAAGTAAAGGACATCATGAATACATTCATATTACATGTATGATGTCAGGAAAGAAACAAGTGCTGGAAAAATTGCCTGCATTTTCTTCCGGTTTATACTACACTAAAATAAGTGCAATTGAATCAAATGCGGTCATAAACCAGAAGTTTGTGAACCAAGAAAACTTTATTCTTTGGGATGACCGGTTAGTCCATCGTGGGTCAATAATGATGCGAAAAATAACAATCATGTGGGCATACTTTGAAGAACCAGAAGATTCTTCAAACTAATGATATTAATTGTGTTGCTTGTTCACAAGGAAAGCTAATCACTCGCCCATCACTAGCCAAAGTAGGGTTTGAATCCCTCAATTTTCTGGAAACGATACAAGGGGATACATGTGGGCCAATACATGTGGACCATTTAGATATTTTATGGTTTTGATTGATGCATCAACCAAATGGTCACATGTGTGCTTATTATCAAGTCGCAATCTGGCGTTTGCACGATTACTTACCCAATTAATATGATTGAGAGCACATTTTCCAGATTATCCTATAAAAACAATTCGTTTAGACAATGCTGGTGAATTCACATCCCAAATATTTAATGATTATTGCATGTCAATTGCGATAAAAGTTGAGCATCTTGTAGCTCATGTTCATACACAAAATGGGCTTGCTGAATCGCTTATCAAGCGACTACAAATGATAGCCAGACCAATGATTATGAAAGCTAAACTACCAGTTTTCGCCTGGGCCAAGCTATCTTGCACGCAGCCACACTAATTCGCATCAGGCCAACAAGTTATAATGACTCCTCCCCTTTAAAAATGGTTTTTGGTCAGGAACCTAATATTTCCCATCTAATAATTTTTGGGTGTGCGGTTATGTTCCAATTGCTCCACCACAACGCACAAAGATGGGACCTCAAAGAAGATTGGGAATATATGTCGGATACGAATCCGCATTTATAATCAAATATTTAGAGCCATTAACGGGGGATTTATTTACGGCTCGATTTGCTGATTGTCATTTTAATGAATCAGAATTCCCAGCATTAGGGGGAGGGACTAAACAGCTGGAAAATCAAAGTAAAATTAGCTGGAGTGAATTATCATTATCTCATCTTGATCCTAGAAATAAACAATGTGAACTAGAAGTTCAAAAGATAATACACTTGCAAGGACTTGCAAACCAGTTACCAGACACATTCACTGACCCAAAGAGAGTGACAAGGTCACATGTGCCAGCTGCTAACGCTCCAGTTAGAATTGATATCCCAAAGGGACAAGACAACTTGAGTAATGAGTCTAGAGCACACTAGAAGCGTGGTAGACCAATCGGTTCCAAAGATAAAAGTCCTTGAAAGAAAAAAGGAGCTAATAACCAAGATGGTCAAAACGAGGTAAGAGAAACGCCAGATGAGTCTCCTGATGAGACACTAGACATGATGGTTCCAGAAGAACTTCAGGTACCTGAAAATGAAGAGATCTCAATAAATTATATCATGTCTAGACAAATATGGAATCGAAATACAACTGACGTCGATGATATCTTTGCATATAATATAGCGCTAAATGTGATTGAAAATGAGGAGGATCAAGAACCTAAGTTTGTCAATGAATGCATGCACAGAAAGGATTGGCCAAAATGGAAAAATGCAATGCAGGCAGAATTGAACTCACTAATGAAATGGGAAGTTTTCTTTAAGATTGTTGTAGTATTCCTCTTTCATTTGAGACTGAACTAAACAATTCCATGCTTGATAAAAAGAATTTTGAGAATAATTCCCCGATATCTTTTTTTTTGCTTCGTCTCAAAATGATTTCGAAGATATGCCATCTACAAAGAATTTTTTTTTTGCATCCTGAAATACACTGTGGCATGCTTTAATCAAACTTAACTCTTTGTCCATAACAATAACATGCGGGCAAATGCATCCATTCATTGTCAATTTAATACAATCTAACGCCCAAATATACGGGTAAATGCATCCACTCATTGGTTCATAAAAACGAATACAATGCAAAATGTCATGTTCGTCGATGTTACACCTACAATCTGAAGAAGAGGCATCTCATACTTATTCATTTTATATATCACATCCATCAACGCTACATGGGGAAAAGAACGCCATAGATACAAAGATAGATATTAGATGAGCGAAGAATAAATCTTCCAATTCATTCGTCAAATTATTGACTCGAGTCTGATAAAAGTAATTTTTTCGAACTAAAAATGACACAAGGATCTACATTTGAGTTCTACCATGGTTTTAAGTATGGAGACATTATCCGGATTTTGATTCTTTAGGGTGGATAAGATGTGTCGTGGTTTGACACGATTCACTAATAAATCAGCCACTAATTGAGCTTCATTTGCAGACAGTCGGGCTGCATATGGATGGCCTCCTAGATCGAATGCTGGCTCATGATTATGTGTCTCGGATTGTATCTTTGTTATCCAACATTCACGTCTGATTGAATATTTTCCCCGCAATCCAAATGGACAATTCATTTTCCTACTTCCGGTATATTTACTTGATATTTTATCACTTTTGTACACGCCACCGCGATCACATTTAAAAAACACTTTTTTAATCACTCCACTTTTTCCAATATTGGATCGTCTAATCACTATAACGTAACCAAGAGAACGCCCTTTATTTTGAACCCAATCTACTAACTCCTCGCGTGATAAGAACTCCTTCAATATTTAAATTAATAAAATATCAATACTTGTAAAATATATGAAATATTTAAATATAGCTATTTTTTCTAATTATTTTTTCTTTTATAATTCTTTATGAACATGGAGTAATTGTTTTTAATATTCTTTTTATATTTATTCTTCAAACCGAAAATTTTAATTCTTAAATATTTCTTTTATTTTATTCTTCATTCGTCATTAATGTTCATAAGTATAAAATTGGATCCGATAACTTTTTATTATTCAATGTTTTTTATTTTCTCTTTTTAACGATTAATTTACATAATTTTCTTCAATTATGTAATAGTGTAACATCCACTTTCTCAAATATGTTATAATTATCTTCCTTATACGTGTTTACGTGACCAAAACATGATAGATTAGGTGTTTGAGGAGTTAAAGTAGAACTAAGTGTTAGTCGAGGACTGAAAGGTTTTAAAATGAAAGCTCGTGGTCTAAAACCGAATTTCTTTTCGGGAAATATTTTCTGGAATATTTTTATTGTAAGCTGTAGATTATCTCGTTACGAACGCGTGAGCGAAAACCGCGTCAAAAACGGAGGTCCGAGCGAAAAGTTATATGACTTTTAGTGTTTTAGTGAGTCAAACCGAGTTTTCAGCCGAGTCAACTCGGCCCAACTAGTAAAAGTCGCAATATATACGACTTTTCTTCATTTTTGCACCCAAAAATAGAATCTAAGCTCTTACTAAGTTCCAGTGACGATTTTGGCTTCTTAGGGGTGATTTACAAAGAGTTTTGCTTAATTATTATACCAAAATCATCCACAAATCAAGGTATACCTAATTTCTTGGTTAATTTTATGAATTGAAGCTAGTTAGAGGTGAAGTTGGTGATACTAGGGTTTGGGTCTCTCAACCCTAATCTGAATTATGTGAGTATTATGTTTTATTTTGTTTGGTTATAGTCTAACTAAGTTGTTATGATGCTTAATTGATGAATTATACCTTTTGAAAATGTAGAATATAAGTTGAACTTTGATTTTCTTCATTATTGGTTATGTTGGTGAAATCTTTGAGTATTGATCTTGTAAACAATAATATAAACATGGTTAGATAGTATCTTGATTGTTGGAATGAAGTTTAAATCCAAAATATGGATTTTAGCCTTTTTTTTTCTTAGTAATTTTGACAACACCACTATATCCGAGAGGCTGTTTTGATAGTGCGATAACTGGCTCACCGTAGCTCGGGTTGCTACGATTATGGACATTTCGGAAAGCCTATATTTAGCTCTAAACCTGTCTTTTAGACACTTTTTAGAGATAAGACTTGTATGTTGGTTAGAATTGCCTCTCAAAATTGATAAAGAGTGAATTTTGAGCTGAAAATTTAAGTAACTAAAATAAGTTTAAATTAAGTTTGGTTAAGTTATTGCTGTCACCCTTTATGAAACTTCAGATACATATTACAAGTGTTAAATAAGCTCGCTTGGTTCTTTCGGAGTGATCATTGGTCGACCTTTAGGCGTATATGGACTAGGAGACTAAGTTGGCTCAATTTTGAGTATCGAAAAGCACTGTGAGTTTATGGGATTACTTAACTTGCTATTTGCTAGACATGTGTTATGTATTTTCTACTTGTTTCCATATTCATCAATGTTACGTCTTCTTATAGATTTCAAATGATTACTAGTTATGTTTCTCCGTCTTTCCATACGTGCTACCTGGTGGTTACTTCGTGTTTCACCCGGGGAGGGCACAATTAAACCCATATCTGTTGATATTACTCGAGTATGGTGCATATTTGACCGTGTTAGAGTCCGGTCGTTTTCCCCGCTGTCCGGGATAGCTCGGACAGGAAGATCATTCCACTGGCCGGGATAGCTCGAGTGGTATGATATCTATGATACATTGTTGTACTTGCCACGTCCGGGATAGCTCGGTGGTCGTACATATCTATTATTGACTTCCACGTGATATGATTGTTGCATACTTTAATATTTAGATGTTTGATTCCCGAATGATGATTACTTGTTACATTATTTACATCCTTCGTGATCATTGATTTATATGGATTATATCTATTAAGCTTTAGTAGTTAGTAATTCCCGTTTACTCACTAAGCATTTTGTGCTTACCCTTTTAGTTGTTCATATTTTTACAGGCCATGTGGATAAAGCAAAGACCAAGCTCGAGTTGATTGAGATCCTTTCTTTTGGTGTTTCCGGTAGAACAACTCTTTTGGATATTAAGTAGTTAGTCGAATACAACTTTAGTTTGTAAATTATTAGTCATCTGTTGGATTGTAATTACAAATACCTAGTTATCGGGTAGTTAGTTTCCTTCGTCTTGTATATATTTTACGCTTTCGCAAAGCCATTACTTTTGTTTTGTCCGTTTTGGAATATTTTGGAAAAACAGGTCCTTACGGAAACGTCCTGTAAACCAAGCAGACATTTCGAACGTGAAACTCGTAAATATTATATTCCGTTTGTCCTCCAATGGTCTAAAAAGTAACTTTTGGTATTACTTATGTAATTTGGGTCTTTCAATTTGGTATCAGAGCATACATTTAACTGAACTGGATACCAGTAACGGTATCCGGACTTAAACCTTGTGTCGGTATCGTGTAGTAAGTAAGTTTTGCTTTGAACGGATATGGATTTAGGAGAGACCTTGGTGGGGATTGGGAATTAGTTATAAGACTCTATTAATGTTATGTATATGTTGTAACATTCAGAAAGATGAATGACGGTGGTGAAGCTAATCATACCCCAACTAACGACAATGTGGGAGAATATACTTCACACCTGGATATTAATGATGATGAGGCACCGTTGTCTCCTTGAAGTGAACGTTTGATGATGACTTTATTGCTTCAGCAAACGTTAGCCCAACAATGACATGACGATAGAAAGTCTGAAGATGATAAAAACAAAGGCAAGGAGAAAGAAATGGGTGACACCTCAAAACCCAAAAGAGATCGAGTCTCTTTCAAAAACTTTCGTAGTAGCGGTGTTACTGAGTTCTTTGAGAAGGTTGATCCAACGGAGGCACTTGAATGGATACTAAATACTGAGAAGGTCTTTCGCATCACCCGAGTGCTAGATGATGATAAAGTGAACTATGCCACAACCATGTCAAAAGTAGGGCCTTGATATGGTGGAATGCTACTTTTGCAGCGTTAGGAGAATCCGAGAAAGAAACTATGTCTTGGGAGTCTTTCAAAACTCGTCTTAACAAGCAATATTGTCCAACTGATCTACAAAAACGATTGGAAAAGGAGTTTCTTGATCTCAAACAAGGAAATATGTCAGTGGTGGACTACGAGACCAAATTCAATCATAAAGCACAGTTTGCCATACATTTCCTAACTACGGAACAGGAACGTATAGACCACTTTATAGACAGATTGCGAACGGAGATTCGAGATGTCGTCGCCAATCGTGACATTTCGGAGTTTGAGAAATTAGTGGAGTCCGCACGACGACGCGAATACGATTTGAACCGCCCGGATCGTAATTCAGCGCCGCCAGCCAAGCGACCTCGTATTGAAGGTGCGACATCTGCACCAACACAACAAATTTCTTGGAATTTCAATCCGAGATACACTCAATCCCAAGCTAGATCGCGACCTCAATCTTAGTCTCAGGCTTATAGCCTGCAGGTACAATTGTGAAGTATGAGTCATGTATGTTGAAATTTAATTGTATTCTAGTGGTAAGGCTCATCGGGGCCGATGCAATATTGTTGTGGTAAGGCTCATCGGGGCCGATGCAATATTGTTCGCCCTGAAGTTAGATGTCATGGTTGTGGTTTGGGCACATTAGACCGAACTGCCCGAGGAGGGATATGACGTGCTACTCATGTGGTGCTTTAGGCCATCGTCAGAGAGAATGTCCCCAATCTAAACCTGAGGAAAGTAAGGCTGCTGTCCGCCGACCTTCTACTAGTGGTGCTCCTCGTCAAAAGGAGGAGGTACCGCACACCCAGGCTAGAGCTTTTCAAATCACTGTTGAGGAAGCTCGAGATAAGCTAGATTTGGTTACGGGTATATTTCTCGTTAATTCTCATTTCGCTCGTATCTACGATTCCGGTGCTACTAATTCATTCGTTTCCCATACGTTTGCTCGATGTTTAAACTCTGTGCCATATGTGCTTGCTAAACCTTTTCATGTTGACACTGCTGATGGCACATCTATGCTAGCTGATAAAGTTAGAAAAAGATTGTGTGTTGCAATTAGACGGGCACGAGTTTTCTATAGATCTTGTACCGGTGGATATCCGTAGCTTTCATATAGTTATTGGTATGGATTGGTTGGCTCGAAATTGTGCTGACATTCTGTGTTCTCAACGGATAATCCATATACCGAATGACGATGACTATTTGTACGTTTACGGTGAAAAGCAAAAAGGAGATGTAAAGTTGATTTCTACGCTTAAAGCTCGGAGACACCTATCTAAAGGTTGTTCTTCCTACTTAGCCTATATTCTTGACTCGTTAAAGGAGGTGAAGAGAACTGTTAGTGACGTACCGGTTGTGTGTGAATTTCCAGATGTATTTCCCGAGGACTTACCCGATTTACCTCCTGACAAACAAGTTGATATTCGAATTGACTTAATTCCTGGTGCAGCGCCGATTGCTAGAACGCCGTATCGTCTGGCTCCGGCTGAAAGGAAAGAAATGATGAATCAGTTGCAAGAACTTATTGATAAAGGTTTCATCCGACCGAGCACTTCTCCTTGGGGTGCTCCAGTACTATTCGTCAAGAAGAAAGTTGGTTCAATGCGTATGTGTATCGATTATCGGGAGTTAAACAAAGTAACGATCAAGAACAAATATCCACTTCCGTGTATCGATGATTTGTTCGACCAGTTGCAAGGTGCGAGCTATTTCTCTAAAATCGATTTACGGTCGGGTTATCATCAACTAAGAGTGCCTAAAGAAGATATATCGAAAACGGATTTCCGTACACGTTATGGCCACTATGAATTTTTAGTTATGCCATTCGGTTTAACTAATGCACCTGCAGCATTCATGGATATGATAAACCGCGTGTGCCGGCCAATGTTAGACAAATCTGTAATCGTGTTTACAGATGATATTCGTGTATATTCCAAATCTGAAGGGGATCACATGAAGCATGTAGATGTGATGCTTGAAGCGCTTCGACAGGAACGTCTATATGCTAATCGAAATGTGAATTCTGGCTATGCGAGGTGCAATTCTTAAGTCACACGATTTTTGGTGATGGTCTGTCGGTTGACCCGTCCAAAATTGAAGCTGTACAGAATTGGGAGCAACCCAAGAATGCATTTGAGGTCCGTAGTTTTCTTGGACTCGCGGAGTACTATAGACGATTCATACAAGATTTCTCTAAAATCGGGGGGTGCCTTTAACTTCGTTGACCCGAAAAGATGTCAAGTTCGAATGGGGTGGAGCTCAAGAGAATGCTTTTCAGGAATTGAAGCATTGTTTGACAAATGCTTTTATTTTAACTTTACCAGAGGGTAATGATGACTTGGTAGTTTACAGCGATGCTTCTAAACTGGGTCTCGGTTGTATTCTTATGCAACAAGGCAAAGTAATTGCATACGCGTCGAGACAGTTGAAAGATTATGAAAAGAACTACCCAACTCATGATCTTGAGTTGGCAACGGTCGTTTTTGCACTGAAATTATGGCGTCACTACTTATACGGTACCAAATGTCAACTATTCACAGATCATAAGAGTTTGAAGTACATCTTCACTCAACAGACTTTAAACATGAGGCAACAACGAGCCATGGAACTGATTAAAGACTATGGTTGTGAAATTTTGTACCATCCAGGCAAAGCTAATGTTGTTGTCGATGCTTTAAGCTGGAAGACGTATGCAAAGTCCATGTGTTATGCTATTATACATACATCAGTGACATCCACACTAGTTGACGACATACGAAAATGGCAAGTAGAAGCTTGAAGCCTGATCGTGAGAAACCAGAACGTATGGTTGGTTATGTTCAGTATCTGACAGAGGATAATCGAAGACTTAAAGTCTTCAAGGACCGTGTTTGGATTCTAAAACTTGGTGGTATTCGGGAACTGGTATTATCTGAAGCACACAAGTCGTGGATGTCTATGCATCCGGGCAGTACAAAGATGTATTAGGAGTTGAGATCTGAATATTGGTGGCCCGGAATGAAGCATGATATGGGAAGATATGTGGAACAGTGTGTTACGTGTTCACAAGTTAAAGCTGAACACCAGAAACCTTATGGTATCCTTCAACCTCTCGATATACCGGTATGAAAATGGGAGGAACTTACAGTGGATTTTGTAACAAAGCTACCAACACGACTCGTCAGCACGACAGTATCTGGGTTATCGTGGATCGCTTAATGAAAAGCGCTCACTTTCTGCCTGTTCGGGAATCATATTCTATTGGTAAATGGGCACAAATTTATATCGACGAGATTATTGCATGACATGGTGTTCCTCTGAAAGTAATTTCTGATCGAGATTCTCGATTCACTTCGAAGTTTTGGGTTGGTTTACAACGAGAACTAGGGACGCGCATAGTGTTGAGCACGTCATATCATCCTCAAACTGATGGTCAGTCCGAACGCACGATACAAACGTTAGAGGATATGTTGCGTGCATGAATACTTGAGTTTGGTGGTAGTTAGGATATGCATCTACCATTGGTTGAATTTTCATACAACAACAGCTACCACTCGACTATCGGTATGGCGCCTTTTGAGGCTTTATATGGTCGTAAATGTCGTACTCCCTTATGTTGGCGTGAGATGGGTGAGAAAGTGCTTGCTGGACCCGAAATGATTCAAATTACGCATGCTAAGATTCAAGTTATTCGAGATAATATGAAAGCCTCTCAGGATGGACAGAAGTCGTACGTTGATAAGCGTCGACGACCGTTTGAATTCACCGTGGGCGATATGGTTATGTTGAAAGCTTCTCCTTGGAAGGGTATTCTACGATTTGGTAAGCGAGGCAAGCTTAGTCCATGTTTTGTTGGACGATTCAAAATCATTGAACGTATTTGCAAACAAGCATATCGACTTGAACTTCCAGAAGAGTTAGCTGGTATTCACGATGTATTCCATGTTGGATATCTTCGGAAGTGTTTGGGTAAGTACGATGAAACAGTTCCCTTAGATGAGGTGAAGATTGATGGACGATTGAGATATATTGAGGAACCCGAAGATTTTCTAAATGAAAGAACGACAAATCTTAGGAACAAAACAATCGATTTGGTATTAGTGAAATGGAAGCATCACTGCAGTCCGAATTGTACGTGGGAGAGAAAAGAACATATGCATGCTAAATATCCCGAACTATTCAAGAAATGAAGATTCCGAGGCCGGAATCCTCAAAAGGAGGAGGTAATTGTAACATCCACTTTCTCAAATATGTTGTAATTATCTTCTTTATACGTGTTTACGTGACCAAAACATGATAGATTACGTGTTTGAAGAGTTAAAGTAGAGCTAAGTGTTAGTCAAGGACTGAAAGGTTTTAAAATGAAAGCTCGTGGTCTAAAACCGAATTTTTTTTGGGGAAATATTTTCTGGAATATTTTTATTGTAAGTTGTAGATTATCTCGTTATGAACGCGTGAGCGAAAACCACGTCAAAAACGGAGGTCCGAGCGAAAAGTTATGTGACTTTTACTGTTTTAGTAAGTCAAACAGAGTCTTCAGCCGAGTCAACTCGGCCCAACTAGAAAAAGTCGCTATATATACGACTTTTCTTCATTTTTCCACCCAAAAGCAGACTCTAAACTCTTACTAAGTTCCAGGGACGATTTTGACTTCTTAGGGGTGATTTACAAAGAGTTTTGCATAATTATTATACCGAAATCATCCACAAATCAAGGTATACCTACTTTCTTGGTTAATTTTATGAATTGGAGCTAGTTAGAGGTGAAATTGGTGATACTAGGGTTTGGGTCTCTCAACCCTAATCTGAATTATGTGAGTATTATGTTTTATTTTGTTTGGTTATAGTCTAACTAAGTTGTTATGATGCTTAATTATGAATTATACCTTTTGAAAATGTAGAACGTAAGTTGAACTTTGATTTTCTTCATTATTGGTTATGTTGGTGAAATCTTTGAGTATTGATCTTGTAACAATAATATAATCATGGTTAGATAGTATTTTGATTGTTGGAATGAAGATTAAATCCAAAATATGGATTTTAGCCTTTTTTTTTCTTAGTAATTTTGACACACCCACTATATCCGAGAGGATGTTTTGATAGTGCGATAACTTGCTCACCATAGCTCGGATTGCTATGATTCTGGACATTTAGGAAAGCCTATATGTAGCTCTAAATCTGTCCTTTAGACACTCTTTAGAAATAAGACTTGTGTGTTGGTTAGAATTGTCTCTCAAAATTGATAAAAAATGAATTTTGAGCTGAAAATTTAAGCAACTAAAATAAGTTTGAATTAAGTTTGGTTAAGTTATTGTTGTCAGACCTTTATGAAACTTCGGATACATATTACAAGTGTTAAATAAGTTCGCTTGGTTCTTTCGTAGTGATCGTTGGTCGACGTTTAGGCGTATATGGACTAGGAAACTAAGTTGGCTCAATTTTGAGTATCGAAAAGCACTGTGAGTTTATGGGATTACTTAACTTGCTATTTGCTAGACATGTGTTATCTATTTTCTACTTGTTTCCATATTCATCAATGTTATGTCTTCTAATAGATTTCAAATGATTGTTAGTTATTGTACTCCGTCTTTCCATACGTGCTACCCGGTGGTTACTTCATGTTTCACCCGGGGAGGGCACAATTAAACCCATATCAGCTGATATTACTCGAGTATGGTGCATATTTGACCGTGTTAGAGTCTGGTCGTTTTCCCCGCTGTTCGGGATAGCTCGGGCGGGAAGATCATTCCACTGGTCGGGATAGCTTGGGTGGTATGATATCTATGATACATTGTTGTACTTGCCACGTCCGGGATAGCTCGGTGGTCGTACATATCTATTATTGACTTCCACGTATTTGTTGCATACTTTAATATTTAGATGTTTGATTTCCGAATGATGATTACTTGTTACATTATTTACATCCTTCGTGATCATTGATTTATATGGATTACATCTGTTAAGCTTTAGTAGTTAGTAATTCCCGTTTAGTCATTAAGCATTTTGTGCTTACCCCTTTAGTTGCTCATATTTTTACAGGCCGTGTGGATATAGCAAAGAACAAGCTCGAGTAGATCAGATCCTTGCTTTTGGTGTTTCCGATAGAACAACTCTTTTGGATATTAAGTAGTTAGTCGAATACAACTTTAGTTTGTAAATTATTAGTCATCTTTTGGGTTGTAATTACAAATATCTAGTTATCGGGTAGTTAGTGTCCTTCCTCTTGGATATATTTTACACTAGGAAGCAAATTGGTCAAAGTCAACTAGGAACCATCCATAGATTTATTATCAAACATCCAATATATACAAAATAAATAAATTCTTACAAAAAAATCAGCTTTAAATAAAATAAGATATGTACCTTATCGATGGAAAATTATGATTTGTCATGGGCATGAACATCAGTTTCACACGAGTTAGGATCTTCCTTTAAACCCGACATTCCCCAAGTTTGATATTGATTCTCAAATTCATCGTGTCATTGAAATTCTTTCCACAACTCTTCCCACTTCTCTTAATAACTAACATTATGTAGTGATTATTTACAAATGAAATAAACTCATTTTATAGTAAAAAAAATTGGGTAGTAAGTTGTTAAAATTTATCAGTTAATTAGAGATTTAATTTTTCAATAATTAATTAATTTAATATTTCAGCAATTATAATTATAATTATAATTATACTTTTATAATTTCTTCAATAATTATAATTAAAAAAGTTAATTTCTTTAATAATTATATATATATAAATAAATAAAAATAGATTTAGCAATACTTGTTTTTATTATAATTTAGAAATTATAATATAAATAAAATGACTTGTCATGGATAGTTAATTTTAATATTGATTTATACTTAATAATACTTGTTTTTATTATAATTTTGAAATAAAAATAAAAATAGTACAAAATGAGGTCATTGCAATTTTTATTTAGATGAATAAAGTATATTTAATTTTAATTAAATTCATTTGTTAGGGATATTAATTTGAATTTTTAGATGGATAAAGTATATTAACTCCATTTGTTATTTAAAGAAAAGTATATTTAATTTTAGTTTTTAGGGAATGAAAAAGTAAATCTTGAACTCTTAAACAATATTTGACTTTTATTTAGATGAATAAAGTATATTTAATTTCAATTAAATTCATTTTTTAGGGATATTAATTTTAATTTTTAGATGAATAAAGTATATTAACTCCATTTGTTATTTAAAAATAAGTATATTTAATTTTAGTTTTTAGGGAATAAAAAGTAAATCTTGAACTTCAAAACCATATTTGACTTTTTGTAAAATTAATTTTTCACTTTTTTTTAAATTTTGAACTTTGACCCACAATCAATTTAGGGTATGGTGAATAACATGTGTGAGTAATTTATTGAACAATTTTTTTGATTGGTGATTAACACATCATTAATATAGGTGCATTAGACTATAGGGGGGTGTTCCTGTAGCAACACCCAAAAAAATGTGCAACTTTTTTCACTATAAACATAAGTTTATCATGATGTATATAAATACCAAAAACAACATATTAATCATACGTTACTACATTGGGTTCTAGGAGAACCTAGTCCTCTTTTCCTAGTGAATTATTGGCGAGTTAATAGCTTGATGTCTGTCCCAGATAAGATGGTAATCTGATTTTTAATTTGAAAAGTTTAAATCAATTCATTCACATCGCATATTATAGCTACCGAGTATGTTTTGGCTTGAATCCTTTTTTAGCAACATTCCTAAGTTCTAACTTTCTAATTCTTCGAGAAAAATCCTATCTCTCTCCTCCATTGTGTCATCTCATCAGGAATTTCGTACCTTAATTTTTTATACATGTTACCATCACAAAAATCACACAATTTTACTCTCTCAAACACCGTTGTTTTAAAAAAATTTATATAAAAAGAGTCCTAAATATACTTAATTTAATAACTCCTAAAATAAAGCAGAAACAAATTATTTTCAAACCAATAACCGAAAAACAACATTACTCTTTGGCTTTGGCCGAAAAACTTGGCCCAAAGTTAAAAATTCCATTTCGATAACTGAAATTACAGATATTCAAGCAAAATAAAACATTAAGCACCCATCCAAGAACGATCATGAAATCACCATCTTTAAGTATTACATAGCTAAGACTCCTATCGCTATAAAATCCAATGGCGTACCGTCTACAGGCTGGTAAAAAGCATGAAGCCTTGGTTTATGTCAATACCAAGATTTAGTCCCATAAAATTTATATCAACGCTAAAATTGATGGATCATAACATTGTTTATATTTACTCTTGTAATCTCATCTACATGTTAATAAATGCCACATCATACTATAACTTAATCATGTATCTGATTAATTGGAACTTCAAAAGTGACCTTTTGTGAAGACCTAGATAGTAATCAGAAAACACTTATCAACATTAAATGTTCACAGATCAAAAGAAAAAGAGACAGTCGAACAATCGTGTTTTACCACTAATCATCACTGAATACTTGAGCAGCCAAAAAAGTCCTAGTAGAATTACAAAACCGTATGAAGAACTACAAATTGAGAGATGGAGAGATTGAGAGGAAGTAAAAAAGAAGACTTACCAGGATTAGTCTTCTTGGATGACGCCTCAATCCCAAACATGAAAAAAAACTCCTTGGAAGAAATACCAAATAGAAATGTCTTTAATATATTAAACACTTTTAAAATCAGAAATCTAAAAGAATTCTATAAAGAATCCAATTCTAACAATGTGCCACATTATTTACCTTAAAATCTTCGATACATTACGAATGTAAGAATTTATTTGTAGCACCATAACCCTATGAACTAATAGCCATTTGGAAAAAAATTGTGAGAAATACGGGTACCAAGAACAAATTATAGATGAATATAGATTGATATTTACAACTGAAAAGAAAGTTGGGATAAATATGCCTAAGAAACCAACTGAGTACCAGGTATTGTTGGGTTACCGATGATTTGTTGATGACTCCTCAATCTTTCCTTGGTCAAAATATTTTGTATCTTGGGTTTTTTGTAAAAGTCTGGTCATACTTAACAAGTTCAGCAAATCGAAGACTAGCTGATACCAAAGGAACATATCAACATTTGTGGAAAATGAAGATATGACCTCCTATCAAATACCAGGCTTTTCATCAGCCGATTTCTATACAGCTAATCATCCGCCGAATTGATTTCACATCAAGAAGTTTCAACTGGTAGCCGATAGGAGCACCAACCGATCTTCTCCTTAACTTATCTTCGACTAAAGTTCAATTCGGGGGATATTTTTGAAGATCTCCTTGTCATCAACATCTGCAAGAACGTGGCCTGCAAGTTTTAGATACAAACATTATCCAAAGGTTTGTTTCTCTACTGCAAGAACGTGGCCTCCAAGTTTTAGATACAAACATTATCCAAAGGTTTATTTGTCTACTGCAAGAACGTGGCCTCCAAGTTTTAGATACAAACATTATCCAAAGGTTTGTTTGTCTACTGCAAGAACGTGGCCCGCAAGTTTTAGATACAAATATTATCCAAAGGTTTGTTTGTCTACTGCAAGAACGTGGCCCCCAAGTTTGTCCTTATCTAAAACTTGTTGTGACAACAAAGGACTTGAAGAAAAGATGAATAGTGCCATGTTCTTTCACCTGCACTATAAAGTATAACACCCCATCTTTTGTTCAAAGGACAACTCAGCTAATAAATGATATTGTGATAAGTGTCCCCATGCATGTAATGCATGGATACTCTAAAAAGAGAAGAAGGGTCCTCATAAAAACTAAGCTTTCAAAAAGAGAGAGATCTTCTGAGTGAGAAGCTAAAATCAGCAGTAGCATAACTTATTTGTGTTTAAGTTATGTTTTTGTTTTCTAAGTGTTAGATTGTTAGAATAGATTTTATCTGGTTTTTTCCGCAACAATCTGTTATCTAAGTGTAATTCTTAATATTTTATATTAAAGAACTTAAAAAGATAAATGTTGTGTAATTGTATTCACCCCCCCCCCTTCTATAATCTCTTACTTGCTTGCCATTACCCTAAACGGGACTAACAAGTGGTATCAGAGAAGATTAGGTTAATATAATAAACTTGATATGTGATGGCAGCCTCTCCTTCCTCAAATCCAGGCTCTACTCTGCAAAATCCTTTGGCTAGTACATATGACACTGGCTCTGCAGGCAAACCACCAAAGTTCAACCCAAATAACTTTGCTTTGTGGAAAAGTCGTATGATACTATTCTTGGAAGGGGTTGATAGCAGGTATCCTACCATTCTGAGTGAAGGACCTTTTGTTCTAAGAATCTGGGCTTGTTATGGGTCCAAAAAAACCGTTTTTGGTAAACTCTTGAATCTTCAGATTAAGAGAAATCTAAAGCTAATGGCGGATATCTGACTAAAAGTCCCAAACAATACTGAAGGTGATAAACGTCTTGTATATTTGGACACCAAAGTCAAATTTGTTTTAGCATTTTTCTCTGTTTGATGAAGTGTTCCATTCTTTGGTAAATCTCTCTACTGCCAAAGAAATGTAGGGCACTCTTTGTGACAACTGTCAAATCTGAAGCTTCAGGTTAGCCATAATTTTGAAACTTTTTGGAATTTTATGATTTTATGTGAAACAAGTTGGAACCTTTAAAAAATGGAGTTAAATAAACAATTTGGACAAATCAAGGACAACATATATTACAACTCTTTATATATTAAATTGGCATTACATAAGATAGGTTTTGATACAAGCAAAGACCTAATTCTTTTAGACCCGAAAAAGTAAAAGTGACTAATTTCATACCTTGCTTTGATAGGAAAGGATTAGGCCGAACAAGTAAGCGACTACGTTCATCTTTCAAGATTAATAGCAAACCGGTGGGTATTCACAACCCCTGTTTTAAAATGGTTTATACGTTTTGGGGTGAAAAACATGATTAAATGGAATTTTGAGTTGATTACATTATCGAATGTGAAATATTATGATATTGATGATATGGGCACTGAGGCATGTACACTAATAAATTTGTATTTGAGTAAAATGTCTTGGAAAAATTTGTACACTACTATTAACTCAAGTGAGGAGTCGAGAGTAATTGTGGATAGCGCTATTTGGACTGACAATCCCACCTAAAAACTGACAAGTAGGGATGCGGATAGCAATCCCACATAAAAACTTACAAGTAGGTGTGCACATACTTATAATAAAGGTTCTATATATGTGGGTTTTAGTCTCACCGCTAAGGTAGAACTATAAAGAGTATTATGGTCGAAAGGTTTAGTGGTGGCTCAAAAGTTACTATATATTAGAGTACAGTATGCCTTGTGAAGTTTCGTAATTCAAAGAATTATTAAGTGCCATAAAAGTTATCTCAATCAAAATTCATTTATGCAAAAGATGTTTATCGTATTGAAAACCTGTGAACTCACCAACTCTTTGTAGTTGACCTTGTTTTATCATGCTTTTCAGGAGTAATGGAGGTAAACCGAAATATTTAGTTATGTGGACGCGTCAACATCAATCAAGTTTTTATTTGAAACCGTTTCGTTTGAACACTATGTTTACTTTATTTTGTTAAAACTTTGGGATTGTAATATGTAATTTCGAATTTAATATTTTATGTATTTGAATGGATGATTGGTGTTGTTTATGTCCTATTGCTATGAAATCGTGAGCTATCATGCCTCGTGTTTCCGTTTTAGCGGGGTGTGACAGACTTGGTATCAGAGCCTTAGGTTATAGAGAATGCCGTTTTTTCTATGAAAACCATACACTATAACCAAAAGTTTTCAAAAACTATTTTCCTAAACGAACTTCAAACCTAAAGCTTACTACTAGTACAACTAGGATAGGTGCCGACTTAGCATACTATAATTAGGCAAAGCCTGATTACCTATGTCTAATTTAGTATGTATAAAGAGGGACTTGGACTGGTTATATTGGAAGTTGGACTAAAATAAAACCTTCTTACTCAAATATGAAAAGCACGGTCTTGTGTGTGAGTTTGCATAAGCGTATCATGATTTTGATATTTTACTATAGCACGCTTTGTAATTAAGCTTGTTGCTATCGGAGTTCACTATGTCTCACTCATCCACCCCTACTAAGTACTCTGCTAACTCCTCAGGCTATGTGACTAGTCAACCTAGGAGAGAACTTTTTGACTACCCTGTTGGTTAAACTTGGAAACTTATTTTGGTGGCATGTTGCCCACTATTTAGAACTCTAAGACACTTGATGTCTTTTGGCAATTATTTTTGCTGTATATTGAAGTTATGTGATTTTAAACCTATGATTTTATGGAGCGAGTGTTTTATATGCATAACTCAGTTAAGTAGACTTAGCGCAAAAATAATAATAGTAATATGACCCAACCATAATATGAACCTATGCCTAAAGACAATGCCTTCTAGGAGAGAAAACCCCGAGATCGCGCGACTTGTGCCTGAGCAACTCATCGTGGCACTTCCGAACATCGTTAGTCAAGTGGCAGCGGGTCTAAATGCTAATCCGGGAAACAACTGAGGATTTGGAGCAAGTGGAGATAGGGAATGCACATACAAAACTTTTAGGACCTGCAACCCGAAGGAATTCCATGGAACTGAAGAAGCTGTTGGATTACTGACATGGATTGAGAATATGGAGTCCGTTCACCACATCAGCAAGTGCACTGAAGGAAATAAAGTGGAGTTTGCCGCTTGTCTGCTACAAGGACGAGCATTGTCCAGGTGGAACACCTAAGTGCAAACTTGAGGCCGGGAAGCAGCCAACAGTCTTACTTGGGAGGAATTCGAAAAGATGCTCAAAGAGGAATACTGCCCGAGGAGCGAAATCCAGAAGTTGGAAGCGGAGCTATGGAATCATGAAATGAAGGGAAATAACATAGATTCTTACACTGCCCTTTTCCATGAACTGGCAAAGATGGTATCACATTTGGTGACGCCTGATGAAAATCGAGTCGACATGTACATTTGGGGTTTATCTCCTGAAATACATCGGGACGTTACTTCGGCAAACCCAAAAACCCTTCCAGATGAAGTGAATTTGGCAACCAGGCTCACCAACAATGCTAATCGTTTGGAAATATTTACAAGAGACAAAACTCAAGATAAGAGAAACATGGAGGAACCAATGAAAAGGCAATTTAGAGGAAGGACAGGTAAAAATCAGAAGGTAACAAGGAACTATGGGATCCAGACACAGATAGAGGAAAAAGGAAAGGGAACATACCCTAAGTGTGATAAGTGTAATAACCATCATGGTGGAAGATGCATCATTTGCCTCTAATGCAATAAGGGATGCCATTTTGCTAAGGATTGTAGGAGTGGCGGAAGACGAACATGTCACGAGTGTGGAAGTCCAGATCACTTTCGAAACACATGTCCGAGACTGAATCGAAGACCAAATACTAATCAAGCACGACCTGCTAATCAAGGGAATCAAGGAGGTCAGACAAGAGGTCGAGTATTCGAGTTTGGGGCAGAAGAAGCAAGATAAAGTCCGGACGTGGTCACAGGTATGTTTCTTCTAAACGATCATTATGCATCAGTACTGTTTGATTCTGGAGCAGATAGGAGTTATGTATCGCTTGAATTTAGGCCAAAGATAAACTTAAGATCCCAAAAACTGAAAGAGGTATACGTTATTGAATATGCCAACGGGCAGGAAATTAGGGCCAGGGATGTAATTATGGATTGTACCTTAAATTTAGCCCAAAGGAACTTTAGTGTAGGCCTAATCCCAATCAAGTAAGGAAGCTTTGATATAATTGTGGGTATGGATTGGTTGTCCAAAAACCGAGTCGAAATTTGGTGCTCCGAAAAGATTATTCGAGTTCCACTACCCGAAGGAGAAGTACTTGAAGTACATGGAGAGAAACCCAGAAGGAATATTAAAATAGTGACGTGCATGAAGATGCGAAAATACTTGACAAGGACTACATTGCGTTTATGGCACACGTTGTGGATAAGGAGACCGAAGAAAAACGCAATCAGGATCTTCCTATAGTCCGGGATTTTCCCGAGGTATTCCCAGATGAGTTACCCGGACTACCCCCACCAAGACAAGTTGAATTCCACATTGATTTAATTCTGGGAGTCGCGCCCGTTGCAAAATCACCTCGATTGGCACCATCAGAGATGCAGGAATTATCAGAGCAACTCCAGGAGCTGCTCGATAAAGGATTCATCAGGCCTAGCTCTTCACCTTGGGAAGCTCCAGTCCTTTTTGTTAAAAGAAGGATGGATCCTTTCGAATGTGCATTGATTACAGAGAACTTAACAAGCTGACCATCAAGAACCGATACCCCTCCCTCGAATAGATGATTTGTTCGACCAACTCCAAGGTGCTAATTACTTCTCAAAGGTCGATCTTAGATCTGGATATCATCAAATGAGAGTCCGAGAAGAGCATATTCCCAAAACGGCGTTTAGGACTCGCTACGGCCATTACGAGGTCCTAGTTATGCCTTTCGGGATAACAAATGCACCAGCAGTCTTCATGGATCTAATGAATAGAGTCTGTAGACCGTATCTGGATAAATTCATGATTGTATTCATAGATGATATACTTATTTATTCACAAGGCAAGGAGGATCATGAGCGACATCTAAAGTTGATACTAGAACTACTCAAAGAATAGAAATTGTACGCGAAGTTCTCTAAATGTGAATTTTGGATCCACGAAGTACATTTTCTTGGCCACGTAGTCAATGAGAAGGGAATTCACGTGGATCCGACAAAAATTGAGGCCATCAAAAAGTGGGAAGCACCGAAAAAACCAACGGAAATTCGTCAATTCCTTGGTTTAGCAGGCTATTATCGGCGATTCATAGCGAATTTTTCAAAAATTGCGCAACCGCTAACGATATTAACCCAAAAGGATCAGAAGTTCATTTGGGGAGAGAAACAAGAAGAAGCATTCCAGACACTTAAGCACAAGCTATGTAATGCACCGATTTTAGCATTACCCGAAGGCATAGAAAATTTCGTGGTCTACTACGATGCATCACACCAAGGTTTGGGGTGCGTGTTGATGCAAAATGATAAAGTCATTGCATATGCTTCAAGGCAACTTAAAGTCCATGAGAAGAACTATACAACCCACGATTTGGATCTAGGAGCCATGGTATTCGTACTCAAAATTTTGAGCCATTATCTGTACGGCACTAAATGCACTGTCTTCACTGATCATAAAAGCTTCAACACATCCTTGACCAAGAAATGCTCAATATGAGACAAAGAAGATGGGTTGAGTTGCTTAGTGACTATGGATGTGAAATAAAGTACCATCCAGGCAAGGCTAACGTTGTAGCCGACGCATTAAGCAGAAAGGAAAGAGTGAAGCCATCAAGGGTACGAGCTATGGGAATGTTGGTTCAGAAGAGTTTAAAAACTCAAATTCTTGAAGCTTAAGTTGAAGCATTGAAGATGGAGAATCTAAGGAACGAGACCCTACATCACATGGAAATTAAATTTCAGACAAAGTCGGATGGGGTACGTTACCTTGAAGATAGAGTTTGGGTACCAAAGGTTAGTAATCTACAATCAACCATTTTGGATGAAGCCCATCGATCAAGATATTCGGTTCACCCAGGAACGGATAAGATGTACAAGGATTTAAAGGAATACTATTGGTGGCCAGGAATGATGAAAGATATTGCTTTGTACGTAAGAAAGTGCTTAACTTGTGCTAAAGTTAAGGACGAACATCAGAAACCATCCGGTCTACTTCAACAACCTGAGCTTCCCTAATAGATATGGGAATAAATAACCGTGGATTTCATAACCAAGCTACCTAGAACTGGGAAGGGACACGATTCTATATGGGTTATAGTAGGTCGACTTACAAAATCAGCGCATTTCATTCCTATTCAGGAAGATTACAGTATGGAAAAGCGTGCGCGGATTTACATCAATGAAATAGTTACACGTCATGGGGTGCAAATTTCCATTATCTCAGATAGAGATACTCGTTTTACGTCATGATTTTGGAAATCACTTCAAAAAGCATTGGGTACGCGGTTGGATTATAGCACTGCCTATCATCCTCAAACGGACGAATAGTCGGAAAGAACTATTCAAACACTAGAAAATATGTTGCCTGCGTGTGCGATAGATTTTGGTGGGAGTTGGGACACCCACCTACCACTTGTTGAATTCTCCTATAACAACATCTTTCACACCAACCTTCAGTGTGCGCCGTACGAAGCGTTATACGGACGTAAATGTAGATCACCACTTAGCTGGTTGGAAATTGGAGACATGCAACTGACCAAGCCCGATATCATCCAGGAAACCACTGACAAGATCTCAATCATCAAGGAAAGGCTCAAGACAGCAAGAGATCGTCAGAAGAGTTACGCGGATAATCGGAGAAAGCCATTAGAATTTCAAGTGGGTGATAAAAGTGCTCCTAAAGGTATCTTTTGAAATTGCTTAAGTCTTTTGAAATTGGCTAAGTGTTTTGGTCTTTTGAAATTGGCTAAGTCTTTTAAAATTGGCTAAGTCTTTTGATCTTTTAAAACTGCCTAAGTCTTTTGAAATTGGCTAAGTCTTTTAAAATTGGCTAAGTCTTTGTCTCTCTCTCTCTCTCTCTCTCTCTCTCTCTCTTAATAAAAAGGAACTGCGTGATTTTAGTTCATCCTTAAAAATTATTTAAGTAAAACATTTTTTTTGGTCTAGACGAATCTCTATTTTTCTAAAAGCATTAATTTTAAGTTAATTTGGTTATTTTTTTTGTTATCAAATCGGCGCCTACCAAAAACTCCTACCATTTTTCTTTCTTATCAAATTGACTATCTTTCCCTCAAGTTTCCCTTACTTTATCCCAACCAATTTACCACCCCTACTGTGTGAGTTTAGTCCATTTTTTGATGGATTTTAAAACTTGTTGATTTTCCAAATCAGCTAAGCATTTCCTCTATCTCTGTTTTATCTCACTAATTGGTTACCTCAAACTTATCTCCAATTTTTTTTATCTTTCTTCTTCTCTTTCTTGATCTCTCTAATCAACTCCTTCTAGCCGATATATTTCATCTTTTCTTCTTCTCATTCTTTTAAAAAAAAAATTGCCTCATACCATCCGATCTCTTTATTATCTACCATCCTATTTCTAAGTGATTTATTCGTCTTTGAAAAGATTTAAAAAAAATATGATTTTTATCTGTAAAAATTCCCTCCGTTGTTTTACCTGTCAAAAATCACTCCGATTTTTACCTGCAAAAAATCTCTCCGATTTTTTTACCTGTCAAAAATCTCTCCGATTTTTACCTGCAAAAATCTCCCTACGATTGTTGTTTGTAAAAAAAAAATTATCTGATATTGTTGTCTCTCCGAAGTCAGATACCTTAAACTCTCTGAAATATGTATTGATTTGTGAAGGAAAATAATTCAATTTCCTTAGAGACATCTGAAGCTCAAGACTCAAATGAGGTTGTTAAACCCATTCATGACATGCTTAAATCTTTAAGTCTTGAAGAAACCAACTTCTTTTGTCCCAAGCCTTCAAAAATCCTCAAAAGTAACTTCCAAAGTTCTTGTAGGAAGTTTTCTTTTGCTGAAAAAGGAAAGTTTCCTTTTCCTATATCTTTCTTCTAAGAGAAAGACTTCTGTTTCAAAACATCCAAAATCTCAAAACCAGTCCACCTATTTTATTTCTAGAGTGGTCAATATAAGGAAAAATCAAGGTCAAGACTTCTTCCATCTCTTTTATACCTTCTTCTGAAAATGGCATCTTTGGCCCAAGTTCAGACATTGGAGCCTCCATGTCTCCGATATACTCTAGTTCCACAAATAAGAATAAATCTTCCGGTCCAAAGAAAAGTCCTTGTCTATAGAAAATGCTATAACTGTGGTGATTCATTCCATCTTACCAAGGACTGTCCAAAAGTTTCATTGTTCGAAAGAACAAAATGGATAACCCTTCTTCCCCAAAAGGACCCATCTCAAAATGGGTACCAAGAAACTAATTTGTTCTTGATTGCAGGACCCAAATAAAGATCATATATGATATATGGACAACGACTGCTCAAGGCAATCCCTTCTCTTGAACTACTTGAAGGAAAAAGGGCCAGGTGTGACTTTTGGTGGGTGAAGCAAATGAATCACAAGAGGTTATGGAACTCTCACCATGGAACCGTAACCTTCAACAAACTTTCCTATGTTGAAGGACTGATGTATAATTTTCTGAGCATCAGTCAACTATGTGAAAATAGGTCCATCATTGCCAAGAGACACAACAAAATAGCTTATGATGTCTTTGGCTGAGAATGTTATGTCTTAAATGACAGAAAAAATCTTGGGAGATTTGATCCCAAAGCTAATGAAGGAATTTTCATGAGATATTTCTTATGTATTGATGAGTCCATACTTGTCAAATTTGATGATCTTCAATCTTTTTCTTTATCAAGTAATGAAGAAAAGCTAGAACGGTGGATTGCTTCTTGTATAGAAAATATGCCTATGTCCACTTGTTTTTCATCTTTTGAACATCACCCTCCTTCTGAAAATGGTGATGTCACTTCTACCAACATTCCTCCATCCTCTCCAAACAATACCCTATCTTCTGAATCTGTTCACAAAACCCCTTCTTCTTCTTAAATTATCCGTTTAGAGGAAGAACCCGAACCTTTAAAACACGATCCCCATATCAGCCGACATACCTTCCACCTCCAACACAAATCTCACTTTTCCTCTTCAAATGCCCCAACCTTGAAATGGAAAAAAAAAATCACCCAATTAATCAAATAATTGGTGATTAACATGCTGGTGTCCAAATTCGGAGAGGAATTGGAAATATCTGTTTCTATGTGAATTTTCTCTTCATCGTTGAACATAAACAACTTGGTGAAGCTCTAGCCGATCCAAGCTGGATATCAGCCATGCAAGAAGAGCTCTCTCATTTTGAGAGAAATAAAGTTTGGAGATTGGTTCCTTGTCCTTCTCACAAAACCATTATAGGAACCAAATCGATTTTCAGAAACAAAGTCTGAAGATAATGTTATTCGCAACAAAGCAAGATTGCTTACTCAAGGCTATCGTCAAGAAGATAAAGAATTTTCTTCTTCTCTTGGTCATCTCCCCCATTTGGCCACTGAGGGGGAGAAAATTCTAAAGAGCGCCAATAAATGTACCGGTAAGGCAACCGCCAATAAACCTCAAGATGTTGCAGCAACCAATGAACCACAAGTTAAGGGTAACACCGAAACAACTGTTAGGGAGGCTACTAAAGTCACATGCGCCGACACTCGGGGGGAAAGTCCAGTGACCGACTGCATGAAGATGCCAATATTGGTGCTAGCTATGAGGAGAAAAAAAAACAAAAGCACAAAGGCAAGAAGAAGTCTATGTGAAACAACTTCCCTGGCTAGAAGATCCCTTTCCTCCTGACTATGTCTATCGGCTAGACACAGCTCTGTATGGACTGAAGCAGGCTCCTCGCGCCTGGTATGACACTCTCTCCGATTTCTTCTGTACAATGAATTTGTTTGAGGTAAAATTGACAACACTTCCTTTCTCATAAAATCTGAAGGTAATATCATTCTTGTTTAAATTTATGTTGATAATATTATTTTTGGAGCCACCGATGAATCTATGTGATGAGTTTGCCTCTCTCATGAAGAGTAGGTATGAAATGAGCACAATGGGTGAGCTCACTTTTTTCCTTTGTCTACAAGCTAAACAACTTCCTGAAGACATTTTTATAAATCAAAGTAATAAAAAAAGGACCTTCTAAAAAAGTTTAATTTTTACACTTGTACACCAATGAAGACTCCGATGGCTTCTCCTCTTAAACTTCTTTCTGACCCTGATGGTGTGTCAGCCAATGTTTAGTTTTCTTCTTTACCTTCATGCAAGTAGATCAGACATCATGTTTGCTACTTATCAAGCCAATCCCAAGGAAAGTCACTTGGCTGTGGTTAAACGAATTTTCAGGTATCTTAAAGGTATCTTGAATCTGGGTTTTGATCTCATCGGGTATTCGGATTCTGATTTTTCAGATTCCAAGACAGATCGAAAGAGCACCACTGGAAGTTATCAACTTCTCAGTGGAAAACTTGTCAGCTAGACAAGTAAGAAACAACACTCAGCTTCAACCTCTACTGCAGAAGCCGAATATGTTGCTATTGGAAATTGTTGTGCCAAATATTAACGATGAAAAATCAACTCCGTGATTATGATCAGATTTTCTCAAGAATCCCAATACTATGTGATAACTCAAGTGCAATAGCAATTGCAAATAATCCAGTTTTCCACTCAAGATCCAAGTATATTGATATCCGATATCACTTCATTAGAGATCATGTCTCTAATGGTGATGTTGAGCTTCATTTTATGCCTACTGACTTTCAACTGGCCGATCTCTCCACAAAACAATTGGGCAAAGCCGATACAAACCATTGGGCAAAGCCCGATCCAACTTCTCATTGGAGAACTAGGTATGTTATGTTTAGATATTTAAATTAAAATAAAAAATTCCATTACTCTCCGAAATTTCGGCTACTCTCCGAATTATTTTTTCAAAACAAAAAAAAATCGGCTACTCTCCAAAAATTTTAAAAAAAAATCCGGATACTCTCCAAAATATTCGGCTACCCTCCAAAAAATTTTCAAAAATAAAATCAATTTTTTTTCAGCAGTCCCCGATTTTCATGCCCCGAATAACATGCAATGATGTCACTCTCCGACATCCCATCCACCGATGGATATCCATAATTTTTATTCTCTCCGATACTTCTTTATTTTCTTCCCAATAACCTAACCCCCAAACTTTGACTATCAAAATTCTCGCTGATATACTATTCCCCGATATATCCTTGTCAAAAATCTCTCTGATTTCTGACTATCAAAAAAATTCCTCCGAATTTTCTTACTCTAAAAAATCCATCCGATTTTTGCCAGTCAGAAATTCTTCTGATTTTTGCCTGTCAAAATAGTCACCCATCTTTGACTGTCAAAATAGCCCCCGATCGTTGGTTGTCAAAATACCCTCTGATCTTTTGCTGTCAAAATCGCCTCTAATCTTTAGCTATCAAAATACCCTCCAATCTTTGACTGTCAAATATCCCTCTGAATTTTGACATAAAAAAATCCCTCAGATTTTTGTATTCCTCTACTTTTGGATACTTAAAATCCCTTTGATTTTATTCTATCTGATTTCATATTTTTTTGATATCCGATTTCTCTCTCCGAGATACGGACCTGGTTATGAAGAAGAAGAAGAAGAAAACTAAGGTTTATAAATCTTCTACCATTTCCACCTCCGCACCTGCTTCTACGGCTACGATACCGAAAAAGCCTTCGGTATCTACCCAAGCCATTATCCCTTCCAAGAAGCAGAGGAGTTCCAAAAGCCCTTCTACGGTCTCCTCAAAGAGACCTAAGGGAACCTCAAGGGTCAAAATCTCCCAACCACTCACCGATTGCCAAAAATCCATGGGTGTTGAAATTCTCCCTACTGGACCCAAGGAATCCTTTAAAACCTTACCTAGCTCCTTCATGCCCTCTAAAAAGGTCATGATTGTATTTTCGGGGACCCACATTAAACCCTCATCAACATCCTCTTTGGTTGATAAGGATGACTTAGAACCTTCCCCATTCCGAGGACTATTTTTTCCACATCACAGCCTTACACACGAGATCTATGATCTTGATAACCTTGCACGTCTGAAGATGTTTCCACCTGGTGGACTCCCCTAAATAATAATAATAATTATTATTATTATTACTTTTGAAGACTTGTTTATCCGTCTGGTGGACTCCTCGAATATCTTCCACCTTCTCACCTCATTTAAGTCTCTTCTCCCCTCAGCCGCTGAGGGGGAGAAAATTGTTAATAAGGCTAAATTGACAGCAGCTGAGGAGGACAAAGAGAAATCTTCTTGCGGTAGATTCCAGCTAAAGGGAAAGAAAATCAACTAAGGGGAAGAAATCTTCTAAAAAGGAGATTCCAGCTTAAGGGGAAGGAGATCTTTTGAAAAGGAGATTCTAGTTGAAGGGGAAGGAGATCTTTTGAAAAGGAGATATCAGGTGAGGGGGAGAAGAAGAAATATTCTAAAAAGAAGAAATCGGCTGAAGGGGAGCATCTGAAACGAATTCAAATAATAATGAGTGGGAAGCAACAGCTGAGGGGAGAAAATCAAAGACAAACAAGAAGGAGTTAACCCCCGATGAAGACTGAAGGCTGAAAGGCTAAATCGGCAGACTTATAATCAACAACGAAAAAGCAAGTACCATGATGATGTTCTCAATTACATCTGCTATCTTATCAAAAAGCTGACTGACACTCGACGCTCCTATAATCTAAAGTCCTCTGCCAATGTACTCTAAAGTCTGGACTCTTCTCTCTCCAAATCTAAGTAAAAAAATATATCTTTCAAAAGTTGGCCAAAGAAGGAAGGACTCCTGATATCTCAAAACTTGATCTATCAAATCCAATTTGGTAGTTCAACCAGTGACAATCATCATCACTGCTCCAGAATATGGTATGTTCTCTAAAGATGCTCTCAGGAACATCCAATTTTTTCCAGGCTACTGATATTTCTCTTGCCGATAGAAACTTCTTTCAAATTTCTAAGTGTGGTTCTCTACAGCAAAGATGAAAGAATTCTCTAAAGTTTAATCCTCAATGAACTCAAGAATAGAGATGTTGATGCTGCAACAATTCCTTTCATGTACCATATTGCTTGGTATCTATGTAAATTTGTTTTTTTATCTTTTGTTCTTTTTACTTATACATATGTTGCACATATTATTAATTTTTTGTAAGTATCAGATACAATAAAAAAAACTATGTGAAAAGAAAGGGTCAAAAATATTTAAGAGTTCTTTTTCAGCTTTCAAGACAAAATATTGGTCTCATTATCAAACAGGGGGAGACTGTTGGGTCACCATATGATTTGTTGATGAGTCCTCAATCTTTCCTTAGTCAAAATATTTGGTCTTATCATCAAATATGGGGAGATTATTGGGTCACCGATGACTTGTTGATGACTCCTCAATCTTTCCTTAGTCAAAAAAATTTTGTATCTTGGGTTCTTTGTAAAAGTCTGGTCATACTCAACAATTTCAGCAAATCGAAGACCTTCTGATACCAAAGGATCATATCAACATTTGTGGAAAATGAAGATATGACCTCCTATCAAATACCAGGCTTTTCATGAGCCGATTTATATACAGCTAATCATCCGTCGAATTAATTTCACATCAAGAAGTTTCGGTCGGTAGCCAATCGGAGCACCAGCCGTTCTTCTCCTTAACTTATCTTCGGCTAAAGTTCAATTCACGGGATATTTTTGAAGATCTCCTTGTCATCAATATCTGCAAGAAAGTGGCCTCCAAGTTTTAGATATAAACATTATCCAAAGGTTTGTTTGTCTACTGCAAGAACGTGGCCTCCAAGTTTTAGATACAAACATTATCGAAAGGGTTGTTTGTCTACTCCAAGAACGTGGCCCCTAAGTTTGTCCTTATGTACAACTTGATGTGATAGCAAAGGACTTGAAGAAAAGATGAATAGTGTCATATCCTTTCACCTGCACTATAAAGTATGGAACCCCATCTTTTGTCCAAAGGAAACTCAGCAAACAAATGATATTATGCATGGATATTATAAAGGAGAAGAAGGTTTCTCATGGAAACTAAGCTTTCAAAAAGAGAGAGATATTATGAGTGAGAAGCTGAAATCGGCAGTAGCATAACTTCTTTGTGTTTAAGTTATGTTTTTGTTTTCTAAGTGTTAGATTGTTAGAATAGATTTTATCTGTTCTTTTCTGCAACAATTTGTTTTTTAAGTGTAATTTTTAATATTTTATATTAAAGAATTTAAAAAGTGAAAAATGTTGTGTAATTGTATTCAACCCCCTCTTCTACAATTTCTTACTTGCTTGCCATTACCCTAAACAAGACTAACATGTATATCTTGGATTCTGATCGCAATTGTGTGTCCCTCACTTGCAGTGTTGGGGTCGATCGGGGTAGGATATGATCGGGTTCGGGGGAGATTGGGTTAATTTTGGTTTGGACGGGTTCGGATTATAGTAAACTAGGAATTATGATGGACTAATAAGAGGACAATGGTGTTCATTGTATAGGTTTTACTCAAGGTCTCCACAGGCAATAGAAAGAATGTTGCATGCAATTCATCTGCAACTGCAAGCTTGCATGTGTAAAAAAGAAAGTTGACGCATGGAATTTATTTTCAAGGATTCGAAGACTTTAACACTCAACTCTCAAGTATGTGTATGTTGCATGTGTAAAAAATATAAAACAAAAGACTAAAAATAAGAGGGTGTAGGTTCCTAATTGAGTTTCTGGTTCGCAAATTCACAATTGGTTTTTGGTTCACAAATCACGAGCAGATAGGAAAAACTGTAGAAGCATTAGATGATGGCATGGCATAAAAGAAAACAAGAACACAGTGACAAACCCATAATACATTTAGTAATTTAGGTTATTATCTTATCGGATATTCGGGCAGGTTTAGGTGGTTAATATGCAAACCCAACCCGAACCCTACAATCCTACTTAAAATTTCAATTTTCGGACTTCGGGTTTTATTAATTTTCGGATATTTGTTTAAACCACGAATTATGGTTTGGGTAGAACGGGTTTGTCGGGTCAAATCGGGTTTTGCTCAGCCCTAGAGTGAAGGACCTATTGTTCCAAGAATCCGGACCCGTTATGGGTCTAAGAAAACTGTTGATGGTAAAACTCTTGAATCTTTAGATGAAGAGAAATCTGAAGCTAATGGCAGATATCTGACTAAAAGTCCCAAACAATATACTGAAGATGATAAACGTCTTGTATCCTTGGACACCAAAGTCAAATCTGTTATAGCTGTTTTTCTTCCTGATGAAGTGTTCCATTCTTTGGTAAATCTCTCTACTGCCAAAGAAATGTGGGACACTCTATGTGTTTTTTTATGAAGGAACTATTGAAGTAAAGAAAAAAAAAAGATTTCTTTAGTGAGAAACTATAAACTTTTCACTCATGAAAAGGGAGAATCTCTTTTTGACTATTACAACCGTTTTAACAGTCTCTTAAATGTTCTTAAGTTGTTGGAAAAGGTATATAACAATGAGAAGGTTTTGTGCAAATTTTTGGAGTGTCTTCCAGACTTTTGGGAGAATATTTGTACTTGCATTAAAACCAACCACCAAGGACCTTGATCATATGCCTCTGACTGCTTTGTACGGTACCCTACATAATTATGAGCAGACAAAAATTCAACAAAAAAAATCTGTCATCAGCGACATTAAAAGCTCCTCTGTGGCTTTAATAAGTGATTCTAAGAAATCTACGTGTGTTCCAAGAATTACTTATGAAAAATATAAGGCCAAATATAAGACCAAATACAAGAGTCTTGTATGAAAAATATAAGGCCAAATACAAGAGAGAAAAGGAGAGAAATGAAAGTATTCTAAGAAAAGTAAAAGGATTTGAGACTTTTGTTCCATCAGAAGACTTACACTCTCTAAGCCTTGAAGACACAAACTCTTTATGATCAAAACCCTCTAAAATTCTTTATTCTCTCTCTCAAAGCTCAAAATAATTTTTTGAATATCTCTCAAATGAATCTATATATTTTTAAAATAAAAATAAAATTCCGTGTGATTAAATCTTCTATCTTCTCTGGTTGGAGTGAAACCCGAAAAAAAAATGATGAAATTTTTTTTTCTCTATTAACAAATTTTAATATCAAAAAGAAATTGTGTGATTTATTTTTGAAATTTCACCTTTGAAAATGATGGCTCGGCAGATTAGTTGATTTTTGAAACTGGCTAAGTCCTTGAAAATAATGGATTTTGAAAATGATGGATATTATGTGATTTGGTTTCCAAATAAAAAAAACCATTTTTTGGGATAACTTTTGACAGTATTACTTTGTGCAAGTTCAATTCATCGAATGCCTAAAATAAAATAAAATAAAAAATGAAATTTTTGTTTTTGGTATTCTTAGATGGATTTGGAGATGGAAGCATGTGATAGATTTAGGTATTTCACATACTCATCTAAGCTACTTAGGAAGCTACATAAACCAAATCATTAGTCACTTTGTTAATCTTATGTTGGTCCCAAAGAAGTTTTCAAGAGTTCAAGGATACAGAAACAGTTCGTAGAATGGGGGGGGGGGTTTGAATACAAACACACAGATTTTTAGTTTTTAAATAAGTTTATATTTAATAAACAAATTTACAGTTACAAGCGGAATTAGAACAAATAATAAACCTATTCTATTATAACTTAAGAAATCACACAGTTGATGCACAAGGAAGTAAGAAAGAAAAGGGACAGAGGTTATAGAAAATAGAAAGTAGCATGCATAAAGATGAAGAAGATATCCTCGTCTCATTTATACCCGTTTGCATTTAATGCAAGACAAAAGGTATATGCCACGTATCAAGCATTCATAGGAAGCTTGTCCTTTGTTCAAAAAGCAACCATGCTTTTGGCCGCGTGTGAACAGTACCATATAAGATATGATGGGGACATATGAGACAAATCGTACGTCCTTTTCTGACATAGTATAAGTTTTGACTTTTGTGCAACGAGGATAAGATCAACGTTAATATTGTTTGAGAAGCTTCACTTGATCGCTCAACTTGAAACTTCAAGGATGAACCTTCAGAGTATCGCTGAGGCTTGACAAGACTTCACACTTTGGTTTAGATAACCATTGCTATCACTGAACCGCTTCAAATCACTAGCTGATGATCTCTTTCTTCAGCTTGGTCTTCGACTTTCGTTGAATGTTCTTTTGGCGTGTTGGTTGATCTTCAGATCTTCAGAGGTAGACATGAGGCTTCTGATTTTCAGCGATCGCTGATAACAATCAGCGTATGCTATCGCTGAATTTAAGTATAAGTTTACCAGTGGAATTTCACTAAGTATATAAAGGAATCGTATTGGTAATCTATAACCCAAACATTTGAACTCATGAAAATGAATCATATTGGTAAAAACCTATTGCATGTGGGTTTGGTTCATGAAAATTGTGATTTTTGGTGCTGACAGAATATGTACTTGTGTTTGTGTCGTTCATTTCTTGCAAATAACACGTCCAAATGGTATGAATCTTCTTCTGAAAGTTTTATTTATGAGTTGGGGTTATAATCCAAGTGGTCTCACTCAAAAACATTGAGTTTTGACCCCCCAAATGCTCAGAACAAGTTGGATATGCATCTGGAAGTTCAATAGTAGATAAACCCTATTTTGAACAACCATAACTCTCAAAATAATCATCCAAATTACTTGATTTTTCTTCTGGAATTTATTTTAATGAGTTATCTTTCAAATGCCACTGGTTTCACTCAAAGATATGGTGATTTGGGGTTTCAACTATTCAAAATAAATGAGTGTGCAATATGTCCAAAGCTGACAGATTTGTGCATGCATGTTCAAATGGCCATATCTCCTTCAAAACTCAATGAAAAAGAATGATATTTCTTTTGAGAGTCAATTTTATGAGTTATCTTCTGTTTTCAAGCGGAATCACATGAAAATATGGAGTTTTGACCCTCCAAACACCTAAAACATTTTAGGTATGCAGACTGTGAATCCACCAGAAGGTAAACCCTACTTTGTGTGATAATATCTCTTTGATTAATTGTCCATAATGCATAATTCTTCTTCTGGAGTTTTCTTTAATGAGTTAGGGTTCATTTGAATCCGGTTTCATTCAAAAATGAGTGATTCTTCTCTTAAAAGTTTCTTTTATGTGTTATGCTTATAATACAACTGGAATTTCTGAAAAATACTTAGTAGAACTCCTCAAATGAATGTTTTACTAACAGGGTGTAATCTGCCAAACTTGTTGTGACACACTGTTTTGTATAAATTATTTGAACCCTTTTTATATGTCCAAAATTCATGAAATTTGGTCACAATGATCTTAACTCAGTAAGGACTTATAAGCACTCTCATAGTAATCGTTAGACATATAAGTAATCATTTGGGTACGTTACTTTGTTAGGTAAGCGTTAGGCCGTCAAGCGGACATCTCGAGTATCTATTTGGAAGCTTTTGCTATAAAGTGAGTATTCATAGCCCCTCTTTTAAAATATTTTATTCGTTTTGGGTGAAAAGGATGATTAAATGTAAAATTTGAGCTATTTGCATTACCGAATGTGAAACATTATGAAATTGTTGTTTTTGGGCACTAAGACATGTACACTAATAGTTTGTACTGAGTAAATGTTCCATAAAAGTTTGTACACTACTATTAACTCAAGTGAGGAGCCGAAGGTATTTGTAGATAACGTTATTGGACGGACAATCCCACCTAAAAACCGACAAGTAGGGGTGCGGATAGCAATCTCACCTAAAAACTACAGGTAGGGATGCACTATACTTAAAATAAAGATTCTACATATGTGGGGTTTTAGTCCCACAGCTAAGGTAGAATTAAAAAGAATTTTGTGGTCGAAAGGTTTAGTGGTGGCTCATTACTTACTATTAATTAGGGTACAAAATGCCTTGAACATTTTAAGATGTAAAGATTTGCTAAGTGCCATAAAAGTTATTTTGCTCAATATTCATTTATGCAAAAGAGGTTTATACTATTGAAAACATGTGAATTCACCAACTCTTTGTAGTTGACCTTGTTTTTATCATGCTTTTCAGGGGTAAGAAAGGTTAACTGAAATGCTTGTTTTATGGGCGCGAAGACATCAATCACGTTTTAAATTTGAAATCGTTATGTTTGTACACTTTGTTTCTTTTATTTTGTTAAAACTTTGGACTTGTATGATGTATTTGAATGGATGATTGGTGTTGTTTTTGCCCTATCGTTATGAAATCTTGAACTATTACACCTCGTGTTTCCGCTTTAGCGGGGTGTGACACCATGCATTTAATGCATGATGCACTATAAAAGGAGAAGAAGAGCTCTCATGCAAACCATGCTTTGAGTAAGAAAGAGATCTTCTAAGTGAGATGCTGAAATCGGCAGTAGCATAACTTCTTTGTGTTTTAAGTTATGTTTTTGTTTTCTAAGTGTTAGATTGTTGGAATAGATTTTATCTGTTCTTTTTCACAACAATCTGTTTTCTAAGTGTAATTCTTGATATTCATATCAATAAGAATTTAAAAAGTTAAAAATACTATGTAATTGTATTCAACCCCCCCTTCTACAATTTCTTAGTTGCTTGACATTACCCTAAACGGGACTAACAATTTATATTTATAAAAATATAATTCCCTCTAATTTATATAAATACCTTATTTGATATAAATTGAATTGCTAAAATTGGCAATTTATGAAATTGTTGTGTACTTTTCTCATATTAGGCATAACTAAGGTTATGATCCCATTTTCTTAATGAAATCATATTAAATTCTAACTTTCTAAAATTGGAAAGTGTTGGACTTAAGTCTGTTAAAAATAGAAAGTGAAACTTGTTCCTGCTAAAAATAGAAAGTGGACTCTCACTTGCTAAAAATGGAAAGTGCAACCACACTTGCTAAAAATGGAACGTATAACCATACTTGCTTAAATTGGAAAGTGGTCAATACTAACCAGTAGTGGAAAATTAACAGATGTCACAACTGGTCCACAGATGTCTCCTTGGATTCTCTCAAGGAAACAGGAAACCACTTTCATAGGTTTTACATGGAGTGGTTTGAGATGTGTCTTTCCAATTAAGCATTCTTGGCATAGGCTTTTTGGATTAGTAACAAAATTATTTCCTCCAAGAGGATGCCCATGAGATGGGTTCATTGTTCGAAGCATCGTACTTTGACTCGGGTGTCCCGGTCGGTCATGCCATAGCATATAAGTATTCTAATCAACAGCGCCCAACGAATTACTAGATTGCTTTCAATGTTTTGGATCATGGTAACATGCAAATCACTTGAAAGACATCTCAACTTCTCCAATATACGCTTTTGGTCGTATTGATTGAAGGTACTGTATAGATATTCAATACCATTTTCTCTAGCAGTTTCAATGTGAAACTTGTTTTCTCGAATATCTTTAAAACTCAACAACGTGCGACTGGACCTTGGAGAATATAAGGCCTCTAAAATGGTTAATTTAATACCATTTGACAACATGAACTGAGCTTTACCAAAGCCTTCAACAAGGGTCCACGGGCCTGAAATTCTTGTAAATGAGGTTACTTTAGGCGTAAAGATGATATAATAACTTTTATTTTCTAGGATAGTGTGGGTAGTACCACTATCAACCAAACAATCAACTGCACCACAATGCATACCTGAAAGTAAAAAAATTAATTTAAAGTAGGTCACACTAAGAGAATTTCACAAGGAAATAACTTTCAATTATATCGAGAAAAATTATTTAGAGAAACAAGACCGTAATTCAAAAGAGATATTCAATATCCAAATGGAAAACATAATCCGAATGGATAAAAAAATTAAGGAGGTAAATAACAGGTCAGTTATTATAAGATAAACAAACATATCTTTATTATTCCATTTGAGCCACAAAAATCAGGGGTCTCAAAAAATTTATTCGCGTTCGCTTCGACAATATTTGTTTTGGGTTTTCTTCCCTTATGATAGTTTTCAACTTCTTGGGGAGTAGCCTTACAGTCTTTTGCATATGACCATAACCACCACGTTTTTAGCACAAAGTTTTATCATTAGCATAATCTCTTGCTTTGGGACGATGGCCATATTGTTGTTGTTCCTAGCACGAAACTTCCTAGGGGCCACAGGTCGTTGGTACGGATGAGTTTCCGAACCTCACTTGGCATGAAGAATTTTAGGCTCACCACAATTCACTGGCACTCAGGATGACTGGTCCTTGTCTCGGTTCCCATGTCGTGGGTGAGTACCACGAACAATATTAGCATCCGGAATTGGAATTTCCTTTGTCCCAACAGGACGAGAGTTGTTATTTCTCATTAAAGCGGTGATATTTTTCTCATCCAATAATAATTCGGTAATCAGTTCAGGGAACGTTTGTAACTTGGATTGATGATATTGCTTTTGAAGCAAGTTGTCAGAACTAGGAAATGTAGTGTATGTCTTTTCCAATAAATCATTATCCATCAAGTTTTCACCACAATAGTGGAGAAGAAAGCAGATTATACACACTTCGACGTTATACTCGGTAATGGTAGCAAAGTCTTGGAATCCCAAATTAGCCAATCTTGACGGGGTTCAGGAAGCCATATGGTCTTTTGATGGTCAAAGCGCTCTTTCAGAGAGTCCCATAATGCCTTGGGTGAGGTGATTGCTATAAATTCACACTTCATTGTATCTGACAAATGACGACAAAATAGTATCATCGACCTTAGCATTCATTTCGTGAGTAACTTCAACTTCGCGATCATCCTCATCATAAATAACATTCAATCGGTCTTGGGTATCTAGATGGTTCTAGATATCTTGAGTTCAATCCAAATAGTTCTTGTCAACGGTATCTAAGATTGGGAATTCAAGTTTGATCGACATTTTTCTATGACGAGAGAAAAATACTGGATTAGTTATCATAAAAAACAACGGGTTTATATGTTTATGGTTTTGTATGTTTATGGTTTTGTATCAGTATAAACTATGTTTCGAAACGACTGGTTTGATAAACACTATTTTTGCTAGCACTAACTTTGTTTCGAAGCGACGGTTTCAAGAAACACAAGTTTTGCTCTAAGGTTGAATGGGTTCTCCTTGATCGATCGACAGGTTGATTATGAGACACCGATTTGGCGAATATACATTAGTATATAAACACATTTAAGGAAATTATTATTTACTCAATCCCTTTTGTTAGCTCTACTTGAACACAACCAGGAAAGACGGTGAGGGTGGTAAGTGCAAAAGCATTTTAAAAACTGACCTCATTAGAATAGAATTATCCGCCTATATTTTTCCTAGACATCTTATCCAAATAGGTGAGCCTATTCGGAGTTGATTCATAATATTTTCAACTTAAATTTGTATATATATGGTTCTACAACATTTCATCTAAAAAAAACTTTTTCAAGTTCAGACAAAAAAAATTAATGGTTAAAGATAATATACATCCGAAAAATGATATTTTTCGATTATATATGTTGGATGGACCATACAATTTCAACTTTTTTTAATAGTAAATTGTATCTTCCTCCGGATTAGAATGATGATCTACACGAGAAAAACAATCTTGTATCCCTCCGTCTTTGAGCAAAAGTGCTGATAACATGTTGTAGATGGAATTAGCCAACCATAGAGAGAAAGTAAGAGAGCTCATATATTTAGAGAAGAAGTGTATACAATGGTGAAGCCTCAACCTATTTATATAGTGAAAGAGTTGAGCCGAGACATAATGGCAATATGGGAGTTACATAGCCTATTAACTCATACATAAAGTCTCTCATAATGGTGTTAAATGTGACACCCAATACCCATAAGTTATGAGTTACAACAAGATAGAAATTCTCTTATTAAAACCCTATGAATCGTTTAAACCCCATATTCATACTTAGATTTCATTTTCTAAATAATCTTCTCTAAGGCCAAAGTCCTCAGTTTATTTTTTCAGTATTATTTTGATGTTGTCACCATAAATTTGTAAACATATGTACTTAGGTTTTTCCACTTTCAAGGTACAAATTTCAGTTTATAAGCATATATATAGGGGTTAAATCAACTAAAAACCAAAAAAAGGTTGAAGACTATGAGGACCGATCTAAGCTTTAGATCCTGTGTTTTTAATTTTAAAATTATTTTCAATTAAAAAATGACATAATCGTCATTTTGGTAACAAGATTCAACAGATGAAACATATAGATTCATCCACCATATGAAATACATATTCACCATATGAAACACACCACGAATTCACTATATGAAACACGATTCACCATATGAAATACATAGATTCGTCATATGAAACGCATAGTAATTCATCACATGAAACACATACTAACACTCCTTACAAACCCTAAATCATCAAAAGCCAAATCCTCTTTTTCATCTTTCGTGTTCATTTGTAGATTGAAGCTGGTCTACTTATTTGATGGAGCACTTGTTGGGTTTGCTTAGGGTTCGTATCCACAGAGGCATAAACTAACCTTGTGGTTCGAGATGTTTGTACCAGTGATCCCTATATTATTATTCGTATGAGAAAACAGGTGAGCACTTTTGTCTGATTTGTCTATTAATTTTATAGTTTATACAACTCTTCTTTGGATCATCTGGTGAACAGACTTCTAAAAATCAACTTCTCTTTCGTCATTTCTTCGGTTGACCAGATGTGGTTGATACTTGATCGTGGATGGTGGTAATCGCCATCAACGGTGGTTGATTTACGTCACCTACTCTAGTTGTCGCTCATCACACACCTCATGTATCAAAAAATAAAATAGAAGAATTTAGAATTCATGACGGGTTGGATTCAAAATTATGAAGTTGGGGTTGGAATGAATAGAGGAAGATGTAGATGAAGATGAAGATGAACTCTGTGCGTAGCATGTACTTTAATGGAGATGAAGAATAGGTAATGATTGAATTGAAGATGAATAGAATCAGATTTAATAAATATTTTGGAGCACATCAATTATTTTAATTTAAATTCAATATAAAATATCTATAATATCGTTACATGATTTTGACAAATATGCCCTTATTTTTTACTTTTATTTCAAATATGGGTTTTCTTTAATATCCCTTGATTTATTTTAATCAATGGTTTAGATTAATCCTTTAGTCTCTAACCTTTTTTTGGTTTTTATTTGATTATCATCTTATATATATATATATATATACATATATATATATATACATATATATATATACATATATATATATACATATATATATATATACATATATATATATATACATATATATATATATATCGGGAAGGGTTCAAACGAGAACACCTTCATTTTGCGATAACGCGAGAACACCCTTTTACTATAGAAAATCACATGTGATACTATTATTTCATCACATATAATACACATTTGATACTAAATCAGAGATGCGGATGACTTTTGGCGTGATCTAGGTTACCATCCAAGTCATTGTCAAATCACTAAGCTCCATCATATATATTATCACATGTGATAAGGATGTCTTTGATGTGATACCATAATCAATCAAAACCATCATATGTGATATTAAATCATAAACGCAAACGATCTTTGGTGTGACCTAAATAGCAAGGCACGTCATCCGCACACCATCAAGTCCCCTCTCGTGTATTATCACATGTGATAAGGATGTTCTCGCGTTCTCGTAAAATGGAGGTGTTCTCGTTTGAACCTCCACCTATATATATATATATATATATAGTGGCGGAGCTAATGTAGAAAAGGGGGGGTCCAAGGACCCCATTGAATGTTTAAAAAAAATTATATAGGGTAAAAATTATAAAAAATACTTAATTTAGCCTTTCGTCCCCCAGTAAAAAAATTCAAAGGACCCCATCTTGTCTGCAATTGACAAAAACACTAAAAAAGTCTCTTGAAATCAATAAAAAAAACCGAAAAAATCTTTTGAAATCCACAAAAACACTAAGAAAATCCTTTAAAATCGACAAAAACACTAAGAAAATCCCTTGAAATCAACTAAAAAACTTTGAAAAAATTCCAAAATACGCCGGGTGACTTTACGCGCCTTTAGTCTACCTTAATGGGACCCGGGTGGACAGAATTCCTATATCCGCCACTGTATATATATATAGGGGTTAAATCAAATGAATACCACAAAAGGTTAAAAACTGAGAGGACCGATCTAAGCCTTAGATCATATGGTTTTAATTTAAAACTATTTTTAATTTAAAAAAGGGCATAATGGTCATTTTGGTAACAATATTCACCAAACGAAACATACAAATTAATTTCACCATATGAAACACACAGAGTCACTAATTACCATATGAAATACACATATTCACCATATGAAACACAAGATCCACCATATGAAACACAAGATTCACCATATAAAACACACATATTCCTTTTTTTTTAATTGCTACCAACCCTTTATTGAAAACACACAAATCAAAATTACAAAGTTATATGACCCACAAAAGGCAAACAACAAAACTAGTACCACCACCTTACAAACCCAATTTACCACCTGCACACCCATCCCTTTACAAATCAACCTTCCATCAGCTCATGACCCCTTTTACTATATCAAAACTCAAACATAGTCACTAGCTATAACCTCCAACTAATATAAAATTAAGCTCCCAACAATAAACAATACACAGAAACAAACATAAGCATTTAATAAGAAATGACAGGGAGTTTACGAGAGGTAAACTCGCCACCCAAAAATAAAAAATAAAAACACCTTTGTCAACGCCTCAATACTGGACAGCTCCCCTTTCGAACTTTATGCAGAATGACCAGCCCCTTTCGTCCATATTCACCGTATGAAACACACAGATTCATTATATGAAACACATACTCAGCATGCTATTTCACCTCATGAAACAAAACATAGTCACCGTATGAAACACATAGATTCATTATATGAAACACATACTCACCATGCTATTTCACCTCATGAAACAAAACATATTCACCGTATGAAACACACATATTCATTATATGAAACACATACTCGCCATGCTATTTCACCTCATGAAACAAAACATAATTCTCATAAATATGCTATTTCACCTCATGAAATCCAAACATAGTGTTCATACATTTGTTATTTCACCACATGAAACCTAACACAATCTTCATCTCTAATCTATTTCACCCCATGAAATCAAGCAAAATTGAAATTAAAATTTTGAAAATTGACTCTGTATTGTTGAAAATTGATTCAAATTTTATCAGCAGTATCAAACTACAAATCCTAATCAAAATTGCAACAAAATATTGAAATCTCCCACCCAGAAATGATCACATACAAATCAAAATCCATATTTCCTTTTTTCTGATCTAGCGCCGACAAAGAAGCCCACGTCAGAATTTGCCTCAATGGAAACCTCCTCTCCGTCGATTGAAACAAAGCTGTAAACACATCAACACCATTTAATTTCTATCAGTCTCTTTTTGCTTCATAATCCTTTAAATGAAAAATAGAGAACCTAGAAACCCTAACATTCGTAACAGTAGATTCAAATTCTTTTGATCACATACAAATCAAAAGTTTACTTACATTGATGTGTTGATTATCTGGAACGGTGGAGATAAACAACATTAGACCGGCACGACCGAAGAATTTTGCGACGAAGACGGTGGCGTGATGCTTTGAAAATCTTACCGGAATTCCGTTTAGAGTAAACTACGATTTTCGTCCCTATGGTTTGATGTTTATAACGATTTTCGTCCTCGTGGTTTAAAAACGGCTTTTTTCGTCCTTGTGGCTTGCATTACTTGCTTTTTTCGTCCTTTAACATAATAAAGTTAAAAGGTTCTATTAAATTAAGGGGTAATATAGTCTTTTAACTTTTAATAATTTTTTATATTTAATTACCTTATATATTATATATTATTGTACTTGGTATTGATATTTGGGTACAATTACATGATTTAGAAGATTTAAAAATTAAAAAAGAATTAACCCACAAAGACCCATGGCCCCCACCCCACCCTTCTTCTTCCTCACCACCTGCAAAAAAAAATCTTACCATTTTTTCCTAACCTCTCTTCTTCCTCACTACATGCAACATATTATCCTACCTTGTTTGCTACTGGCACACAATCGATCTCAACAAAAACACTCAACAAATCACCATAATCCTTTTTCTCACAGTACCCACTTGCAATTGCATCAACTGGGTTTGATTCCTATGATCCAGATAATTAAGAAGAGTATGATAGAATTACAATGATGGGACGACTAAATTTAGTGCCCTCATTCTATCATACATATTGATACCCTTTTGTAACTCATCAATACCTACATGCCATTTAATCAAATTACTGAAAACTTCATGATTATCCAATAAAATTCCTTCTTTATCCATGATCAAAAGCAAGCATTAAACATCCTTAAACAATCCCACCTGAACCAACAAGTCCACCATAATTTTGAAAGACTGATCAATGCCTGCAACTTTTTCTCCTACAATTTTTTCCCAAACCCATTTGAGGGAGAAAATGAGTTTGGAAAAAATGGTAGATGATAATATGTTATATGTAGTGAGCAAGAAGAGGGGTTTGGAAAGAATGGCAAGAAACAAAATTTTGCAGGTGGTGAGGAAGAAGAAGGGTGGAGGTGGGGGCCATTGGTCTTTGTAGATTAATTATTTTTTAACTTTTAAATCTTCTAAATGGTACAATTGTACTCAAATATCAATAACAAGTACAATAATATTATATATATATAATGTAATTAAATATAAAAAGTTAAAAGGACTATATTACCCCTCAATTTAACAGAATTTTTTAACTTTATTATGATAAAGGACGAAAAAAGCAAGTACTGCAAACCACGAGGACGAAAAAAACAATTTTTAAACCACGAGAACGAAAATTGTTATAAACATCAAACCATAGGGACAAAAATCTTACCGGAATTCCGTTTATGTTTCGGACTATCGATCTTCTTCGAAGTTATGAACAATATCGGCTCATTTCCTTTGTTGTTACTCCATCGGAGTAAATGCCGATCTCCTTCGAATTGATCGGTCTTTTTTGAACTTATGATATGTTTCTGTTTCTTGATGTTAACTTGATCGGGAGCATCGCCGGTCTTTGAAGCCGGTCATGGAAGATGTTGGCGGAGATGGGAGGGAGGAACTTTCCTCTTAGATTGAAAAACCCTGATATTATTCTTGGTCTGGATTTTAAAAGGCAGAGATGAAACCCATTTCAAAGATTTAAATTCCCTAAGATGCCCCTCCACTTTTAAATCAGATGTAAAATTAGACACGAATTTCTCAAATATTACAAAAATGTCATCATGTTTAATAACCTTTGATTAAAACCTTGAATGATTGAGATTGGTCCTCGCAGTTTTTAACATTTTTTTGGTTTTTATTTGATTATCACCCTATATATATATTACTATTTTTTATTTAGTTTTTGTTCAATGATTTTCTTCTACTAACTTTGTCTGAATATTTAATGAACTTTAAAACTTTTCTTGATCGTTATTAATTATTTTTATATTTTCCTTAATCATTTTTCACAACTTTGAAATCTTATTAGCAATCGAATATGTCTTGAGATAGACTAATGTTTTCCGTTTGATATCGATTGAATATGAGTTTCAAGCAAATCTTGATTATAAAAACATGATTAGATGATTTTTCTTCCAAAACTGTTAGAAGTTTTATATTTAAAAATAGTAATGTCTATTGTTTGTTTTGTTTTGGAAAACATACATAGCATTGTCAATTTATTAGTGAAGAATGAATCACTTTTTATGTTCACTGTTAATAAACTATTTGGTGTCTATGGTTTAAAAAGAGCAACATGCTCCTTGTTTAACAATTTGGTCTCTACGGTTTAAAAAGATCAAAATGCTTCTTGAGTTAACAAGATTAACGGATTCTTAAACTTTGTTAGTCAGAGGGCCCCATAAGAAAATGAGAACCACAAGGACCCTATCCATAATTTCTTGAGTTTAGGAACGTTGGTCATAATATTTTGTATATCACAGGGACCAAATCCGTAATTCACTCTAATTATTATGTGATTACTTTTAGTTTTCTTACTAATTAATTGTTTATTGTTATCAACAAATTAATCATATTGTTAAAGGAGAAAGTAAAATAGAACAACAAGAAAGAGAGAGAAGAGATCTGTAATTCTCATTAATCATAAGCCCTTTAAATAGGGATACGTTACAAGTAGATAACTATCAGTTCTAACCTATCTCTAATAGGTTTATCTCTATCTATATCGTCATATCCATTAGACGATGGCACATTTATCCTACAACACTCCCCCTTGTGCCGAGTCAAAGAAGTGATGGTGCACAACTGTTGCCTCGTTAAAACCTTACGCCAAAATAAAAACCCAGTGGGAAAAATAAAAATAGGACGAAGGAAAAAGTACAACGCACCAGTTTATTTGCATTACATAGACTTTTCCTTTAGTCTAATAATCTCTCAGATTCTTAAATTAATCATGAGAGTTAAGAAAACAAAATGGTATATAAACTGTTGCCTCACTAAAACCTTACACCAAGGAACAAAACTCAATGGGAAAATAAACCTTGGGTGAAGGAAAGAGCACAACATACCAACATTACATATATAGTAGACTCCCCCTTTTGTCTACTACTCCCCCTGATTTGTACATTAATCAAGGGAGTTTGGAAAGTCTCGGTATTCCAATGATTTCTAATGTTTCTAAACATGGTTTTCATGTAATGATATGCTAAGTAAACATGTCACTTCCTCCTGACATCTTACTTGATTCACTTGAATATAGATGAGAGTTTGTTATTGCTGATTGTATATAAACTTAAAGCAGAATATTCTTTGTGTTATCACCCTTATCCATTTTGGGAATGAGCTTTTTGTATGAGTCAAATAGATAGTTAATATCAGCAAAGACATATCAAGACAATATTTAATGTTTTTCTATAAGGGCTGGTACTTTTCCCTTTTACATTCAACGTAGGTATTGAAATTCCATTATTAATCCTATTTTACTCTTTGTAAGGAAAGTATAAGCCCACATCAATGGTTCCAAAATATTAATTTGATATCATTCCAATGATGTTGCGTTGGCGCTGAGCTAAATCTAGCTAACGAGTTCATTGAGAGATACAATATACGGTCAAGTGTATTGTTCTAAGTACAATAATGCGCCTATTGCACTCAAATAGGGAATTCCAGCTCCCAAATCATCTTCGTCATCATCCTTCAGAAGAAATGGATCTTTCCTTTTATCCAACACTTCGACCGATCATGGGAGTGCTAGCCGGATGCGCTTTGTCCATATTAAATCGCTTGATTATTTTCTAGACATATGCGATCGGTGAATTAATATCACAAACTCGGTGTCCAAGATTAAATAGATACATAAAACCAAGTTTTCCCAAGATCTTTCATCTCAAATTCAGATTTTGAATAGAATAAAGTTTCTCTTATTTCATCAAGAATATTTATTATGTTCATTACATCGACATATAGAGTTATGATTGAACATCTGGAACTCGTTTTCTTTATAAATACGCACGGGCACAATTCATCGTTCTTATATCCCTTCCTAATGAAGTACTCACTTAGGCAGGTATCCATATCCGCCTATGTTTCAATTTCATGGAGAACGTATTTCGTGGTTTCTACTAATATAATGTCATCAAACACTTTTATATATCTCTTAATCTAGATCCCCATAGAGATATGTAGTAACCACATTCATGAGCTGCATTTCCCGTCCTTCGGATATTACTAGGCTAATTAATTAGCAGAACGTTATAACGTCCATCACGAGAGAGCAAGTCTTCTCATCATCAATCCAGGAAGTTGTGAGTAACCTTGCGCCAAAGGAGAGTCTTATGCATCATGACTTGATTATTCTCATTACGCTTTTATGACAAATGAATTATCTATGTCCTACGGGTTTTACACTTGGTGGGTTAGCACTACCGGACCAAATACCCGTGTATTTGTCAAATGTAATTATCCTGGATTGCTTCTATTAGGTCAATTTACTCTTTGATGACATTTTTCAACTGAGCATGGTTCGATGTCATAGTGCTCTATCATCTCACAAGCAACAATATATGTGAATATCATCAATGAGTATGTACGATCTGTCCATCGACCCGTATGCACTTTCATAATTCATTTGAGATTTATTTGATCTCTGGAATCAAATATTAACTTCGGAGCGTCCTCCAATAATGATTCATAGACATAGTTTTAGTCAGAGACTATCTCATAAGAGGTTTATGTATTGATGATAAATGGTTGTGCCTTACTCACCTTTTCCTTTAGATGAGTATCTATCGAACCAAGTAGCCTCCCCCATTTCCTTTTGGGAGCCACGAACTCAACCACACTTCCACCATGTGTGATTGCAACACACTTTCCAATGGCGTTGTGCCCTTGTTTAGGGACTTTTAACCTTGCGGGTATATTTGCAGCTGGTATATATGATCTCGTCACTTCATTAAACGTATCAGGTATCGAGTCTGATTCGTTTGACTTCAACTTTACATTGTGAAGTTTGGGGATCAAAATGAGACATATTGGGAATATTTTATGACACTTCCAGTCGTTCCCATGGAAAATCCTTTTTCCTATCTCCCCCTAACGACGGGAAGACTGTCTCATCAAAGTGACAAGTTGCTAACTTAGCGGTAAAGAGATCACCTGTCAAGGATTCTAATTAGCGGAAAATTGTTGGGGATTCATATCCAACATATATTGAATTGTTTTTAAGGACCCATTTGGGTGCGCTGTGGGGGCGTAATTGGCACATATACTACACAACCAAACATGCATAAATGTAAAATATCAGGCTTATATCCAGTTACCAACTGGTACGCATGTTACTGGTTGGCTAGTAGTGGGTCTAAAAACAAATGACTAAGGCTACATGTAATATTTGCATAACCCCATGCAAATGCGGGTAAATTGGTGCGCATAACCAATGCCCTATATATCATCTACATTATTTTGATGACAACTTTTATGAGACCATTTTATATATACACATGGGGTATAGGAAACTCTACATTGATCCGAATATATATATATATATATGCAATAATTATCAATTCCTTATGATGTAAATTCTCTAGCATTCCAAGTCATGTAGACTTGATGAGATAGTTAGGGTGGTGAGCCCTTGAATGTGTAACTAGTGCTAGAGTGCAGCATCTTATGTGGACAAGAATGCGACGTGCGTTCATCGTGTCGAAACCAGAACCATAAAATTCTTCAGTCGCCCGCACTCTGGTTGTGTTATGTCCATTACCTTGTATTTGTTGTAAGAATGGAATATTTTTGTATTACCTTTAGGATGGTCTCATTCTTGTCTTAGCTACGAATTAAGGTATACACAAGTTTTAGGTATGACATATTATGATAGCGGTGTTGCTTCTTGTGCTGCAGAAGTCAACGTTGTAATTTGGTTAATTGATTTATTTTGCCTTTCACTCGAAAGATAACGTGTTTATATGTATTTTTCAATACAAGGATCATTATGTCATAACCATGGTGTCCCACAAGGTCGTGTCGAAACATATATGTGTAATTGTCCCAAAGTTCTTTATTGGTGACATAATATGATTTGATGACCTTGATAATCCAATAGTGTGACACATTAATTTCTCTAATATACTTTCCTTTCATATCATTAGAGTTGATGTACATATATACCAATTTCCATTCTTATATTATGATTTCCAATTGATACGAATACTTTAACAAGGTTCTCATTAGTGTAATGCTTTAGTGACTAGTAATCTTGTGCTAACAAGAAAATGACAGTCCATCATCTAAGTATTTTGGTTGGAGGAGTTCATATTAGTCTATCTTTTATGATTGTGTGGGAGGTCCCACAAAAACACTCAAGTTCTCCTCGATACATTCCAACATGGAACGGAGAATATTGAGAGTTTTGTATTTGTGATTTTGATGTATTTTTTTTTGCATCTATAATAGTTAAATATTTGGTTTTTCATTAGCAAGTGAAATTATTTTAATGCTTAAAATAAATTTCAAATAAACTTATGCTCAATCAATCTTAAATTAATCTGATATAGTATATTTTCAATTTGTTTTTTTTTGTATGAGCGATTCTTAGCACATTTTTCTTCTTATATTGTCCATTATCTTTTAGGCAGTAGTTTCATCTCTGCTCCAAGAATTGTAAAACCCTTTTCGACTCTTTCATGACCCTTACCATTTCAATGGTTTTGTCCATGGTGTGTAGAGATGTCACCTATGTGAAATTGTCTTTAACTCACTGTCCTTTAGAGTTGTTTCACCTCTAACACTTTCATTATTGACCACGAGAACTTTCTTTATCCCAACATGTTTAGTGATATGAAATAACCTTGTTATATCTCTCAACCACTTACAGTAGGTTGATGAATTTGTCTAAAGGTTATACTTTAGCTCACATTGGTTCATTAATATGATTACTGCTATATGAAAGGTGAAAATCTTCTATGAGTTCCTTGTCATGAAGATTGAGATGTATTTTGAGCACAACATTTCTTTGTTGAAACAGTCATTTTCTTGTAATCGAGTGGGTTTCATTCCAATGTTTGATTAGTTTGGAAAGTACATGGTACTAGATACTCCTGATTTTTCTTTTCAGGGTGTCCCACTGTTCTTAGGGGATTCTAGTTAATGGTATTACATATGAAGGTTGTGACTGATGTATCGTCTCAAAAATCTCAAGATATTTACATGTATTTTAACATGTATTTTAGGGTCAATATGTTTTGATGGGTTTTACATATTTGCCTATATTATGGTATTCAAGTTCTTTCGAGTCCATGTGGTTGTAAATAATGGAGAATATATGATTTTCTAAAATCATATTCTATATGCATGAAATTTCATTATCATAATGATATTGGATTTTTGTTTGTTTACATTTTGTTGATAATACGTCATCAATATTTCAATATTCGAAAATAGATCGCAAAGACACTTTTAGATTTCCAGGTAGGAGGGGAATCACGTGGATTACTTATGTCCCTTCAACCTTAGGGTTATTTACACCCGTTTGACAAAATCTTTCGGCGTTATGCAATAATTTCGTTTCATGAAATACATTAATAACATTAATATTTTGAGAGATTTTGCCATTAAGCAAAATAAATATTGGCTTTGACATAAAATTGAATTTTGATTTTTAACATTTTAATAGTATTTTGGACCTTTTGATAGAAGACCAGATTATATGGGGGTTGGAAGTGTAACTTTCATTTATTAATTAAGATTGAAAATAATGAGTAGGAACTCATAATCAAGATAAATATCTTAATACTATTTTCATATTTCATGTTTTTTTTTTTGAAGCTTTTTGGTAAAAACCAAAAGTTATGTAAGTTGGAAGTGTAATTAAATATTATAATATTATCGAAGGAAATCAATTAAATATTAAAGGCATAATCAAGTTTGTAAACATTAATCGGCCCACATAATTAAATAGAAAATGACAATTATGATTAAATAAGTTAACCACCACATTTAAATAAGATAACTATTCAAATTTAATATAAATATATAATAACTGTGAATTAAAATAAACATTTAAAACAAATAACAGGCCTTAAAATAAATAATCATTATCCTTTCAAATAATTAAATAAGTATTAATAAAATATTTTAACCATTATATGATTTCAAAATATATAAAATAAAAAGAATTACTTGAAGAAGTTCAAATATATAAATGTATTTTAAATTAATAACAAACTAAATATTAATAACTCCTAAGTTTAGAATGGATAATCTTAATAATTTAATAATATAACAAAAATAAAATCATAAATCAATGATCCATATGTAGCATAGGAAAAAAAAATCAAAATAAAATAAAATAATCAAATATGATTATATCCATCCAACCAAATAAGTTGATAACTATAACAAATATATTTTTTTTTATATACATGTCTCCATGATATAGAATTTTTCTTTATAACTTTTAGAAATAAAATATATTATTTCCTTTCCTTAAAATAGCTGCAAAGGAGATGATTTTTCTTTTTTTCCTACAAAATATCGTAATTTATATGCAAATTTTCTTTTTCTTTTTTTTTAATTTTATTCTTAGACAATAACATCTTTGAATTTGAATTACACATTTTCTTTTCCGATAATGATTAATATAACAAAAATGAAATTCAAGGAATGCATGTAATATTCATGTTCTTCAAACCCATAAATCATTATTTGTGTATGATCATAACAAAACATAATGGAGTTATTAATGAATTCTTTTTAATTTATAAACAACATATATATAACAATTATGGGGTTTAAAAAAACGATAATATCATGGTAACACATATTATGCAGATTTCATAAACATAAACAATACGTGAATTAAGTCATAGGGATGACAAATCATATATTATATCTATACATAAAGCATATTAGAGTGATGTTTATGGTTTAAACATTTAAAAAGCAACGTGCTCTTATGAAATCATCATATTTTTTCATCTTCATAAAGCATAATATAGTGATAATTTTAAAACTAAACATATAAAAGTTACCTCAAATATCGAATCTTAGCTTGATTTCACGATCACTTCGTTCTAAGGAGCGTATGTGCCAGTTTTGATTATATTTATAGAGCGTACGTGTTGATAACGTGTTAAAGGAGAAAGTAAAATAGAAGAACAAGAAAGAGAGAGAAGAGATTTGTAGTTCTCATTAATCATAAGCCCTTTAAATAGGGATACGTTACAAGTAGATAACTATCAGTTCTAACCTATCTCTAATAGGTTTATCTCTATCTATATCGTCATATCCATTAAACGATGGCACATTTATCCTACAACATGCTCCTTGTTTAACAATTTGGTCTCTATGGTTTAAAAAGATCAAAATGCTTCTTGAGTTAACAAGGTTAACGGATTCTTAAACTGTGTTAGTCAGAGGGACCCATAAGAAAATGAGAACCACAAGGACCCTATCCATAATTTCTTGAGTTTAGGAACGTTGGTCATAATACTTTGTATATCACAGGGACCAAATCCGTAATTCACTCTAATTATTATGTGATTACTTTTAGTTTTCTTACTAATTAATTGTTTATTGTTATCAACAAATTAATCATATAAGCTTTTATGATCATTAATTTAATGATATACAGATCAGTCTGATTTTTATTTGAATCTTGTTTATAATTTTTTTTTTCTTCAACACATATTTTAATTTAAAACAACTTATTTTTGAGTTTAATAAATAATATAACAGGAAAAAGAATAGGATGGCATTTAAATTTTCGCACAAGGTCTCCAAAATATCAGGGACGTCCATGTTCAAAAGTGTTTTTGTCATTATGCATGTGGTTTAGCAATTAGCACTAATCTTTTATATGAATGGTTACTTTGTATGAAAGAATCACCACATGGTTCTTTCTTTTGCATCAATGAATGAAGGTTTATTTTCCATTTTAATTAGTTTAGCTGGAACTAAAAATAACATGTAAATTTTACAGGAAAAAAAATCATTCAAAAAAAATAAAATAACAAGTAATACACATTTTTCTTTTAAGGAGACTGAATATCCATGTTAGGCCCTGTTTAGTAGTGGCTTAATGAGCTTAATAAGGGCCTCAACTTATTCGCTCAACTATGTAAATATATTTGGTACTGGCTTAATGAAACAGATGATGACTTAATCGCTAAGCTTGGAGGAAGAAGCTTTCATGCGTGTTTGGAAAACAATGTTCAAACGTATATTGGATTATATCTATTTTTTAAAACTAATTAAGCATGCATGAACTTGGTTACAATTTATATATCTTTATCAATATTTATTTCTATGCTTTATGATAAAAATAATTGGAATCCAGATATAATCTCAACAGATATCATGGTGTTATTGGCAATTCAACATGGAGGATCTTGCACAACTATTGCGTAATTTTGGCTTTAATTCTCTGGATATATGTGTGTACGTGGTTATTGCCTAGCTACGTGGGTCTTTTATAAGCCTCGTTTTTTACCCAAACTAGCCGTTTTATACTACTGATATTAACAAAATAGCCACTTTTATAAAAATTTGCTAAAATAACCATTTTGGTCGCCCCGAGGGCGACGACACCATTTCTCGAGTACAAAAACTTAATTAAAAATTAATTTAAAGTACAAATGTCAAAGTCAAGTCTTGTCAATGTCACCTCAAAGGATTTAAATTAGATTAAATATTAAAAAACGGAATATCTCGAAACCCGGTCCTGGTCGCACCCGGGGGGTGACGTTGACCAGTCAACTCGTTATATTTGATTCCTTACGCGACGAGACAACTCAGTGGATGATTTGACCTGGTATTTTGTTTTTTATGGTCGGTTTTCGTATATAAGAAATGATATGGAAAACGATAAATTCATTCCAACGTAGTTGTCTCTCGAATCCTCTCGAATTGACTCGTTTTCTCTCGATTTTATCGTTTTCTTTTCACTTTGAGATCGAGCCAAACATTTTACATACGAGACCGAGAAATACTTCCACCGACAACGACATAATGGAACAATCCGTACATAATTTTCTCTTCCTTTTAATTTAACTTAATAATATCTTTTTGTTTAATATTTAACTTAATAATTCATTTTTGTTTAACAGACGTTAAAAAGCAGCAAATTGACGTTGAGGGTACAAATAGCCGTTTTAAAAGATATTTGCGATGCATGAGAAGTTAATTCAAAAAGGTTTAAAATGTTTAGCAACGTGCTTCGGCCCGTGGTTAAATATACCTAAAGAAAATAGTGATTCTTGTTTAATTAATTTGATGGTGCAACTCGAGGATTATTCCATCCCGACTGAATTAGAAGAAATCCAATACCGTATTGGTAGATACAATTTTCGTTTCGGTAGAAACGAGTTTTGTTTAATTACCAGTTTTCTATTTGGGTCGGAGGTTCGCCCACAACAGCGAACCATTCCATTGATTAACCAAATATTCCTTGGTAAAATCCCAAAAAATTGTGATATTAGAGTCATTGATTTTCTAAAGACACTGGCCGACCTTAAGAGCAATAAAAACATATCAGACGAGGATGTGGTGCGTATGTGCCTCATTGTCATCCTTCATTCAGTGTTTTTAGGAAGAAAACCAACCCGTAAAATTGACTGTTGGATGTTACATCTTGTTGAAAATTTGGGTGACTGGAACCAATACCCATGGGGTTCATATATATGGCACTTAAGGTATGACCAGTTGAAAGGTAAGTGGCAATGTCACTTGGAGAAAAATAAATTCATCGATAAATACACCTTGTATGGTTTCGTATATGCTTTAAAGGTTAGTTATTGTTGTTTATGTATTGTATAATATGTTAATTACGGATTTATTGACATTTTTTGACAATGTTTTTTGTTTAACCTATCAAATATGGATGTTGGAGACATTTCCCTGTTGCCAAATACATTTTAGAAATACCCATCGATCCCGAGGGCGGTTGGATGGACTCGGACAAATAAGATCTTCTGGAAAGATTGTTTAAAATTGACAAACTTCGACGAGGTTCGTTTTCATTTAATATTAAATTAAATATTACTACATTTTATAAAATGTTATTTTTTAAACAATTATTTTTTAACCTATAAAAATTCATAAAATTTTCTAGTATTTATAAATTTTTAGACCAAATATCTGTCATTTACCACGTTGGAGACGACAATTGCTGAGGAGCGGGAAGAATGGTGGATCAAAAGCAAACATTTTATTTCGAAAAATGTATACGTTGGGCGAGAAGAAGACGACTTAATGGTTGACGAAGACAATGACGTCCCATCGTCATAACCGCGAAAATCATTCGTGGGGCACACTTCACAACCTACATTTGCGTGAGAAGTACCATCATGGCTATGCACCAATACCAGAGACCACAAAATACGACAGTTGCTACGTACCACAGCCTGAAACGACAAAATACAACAATTTTCAGGTTGATAAGTCTTTTTTGTCGCAGATATTTTCTCCCACGGGTGATATGGTAACTATTTTAAAGGTTTTGATGTTTTTTATTTTACAAGTTAGCTCCAAAAAAAAACATTTATATTTATTGAACTTTTGTTTACACAATTTATGATTTCGCAGATGTTGTCCCCGACGGATTATACCGTAATTATGTTAAGTCTTATGATTTACGTTACAAGTTATTAATATAAAAACGCTTTGTATGATTTTTTTACGTTACAAGTTACTAATAAAAAAGGTTTTATATCATTTTTTACGTTACAAGTTATTAATAAAAGAAATTGTTTTGTATGATTTTTTACGCTACAAGTCATTAATAACAAAAAAGTTTTATATCATTTTTTACGTTACAAGTTATTAATAAAAAAATGTTTTGTATGATTTTTTTTACGTTAGAAGTTATTAATATAAAAAAATGTTTTGTATCATTTATATATGCAGTTTACGTCGCAACATCAACCTTTGATGGATGAGGTATCATTTACACCAGCGAGGCCCGCGTCTGTACCGTGTGAGGAAGAACATTTGCCATCCTTATCTGTAGAGTCTAAAATATCTATTGGGAAGCGAGTGAGCAAACCATCGTACTATAAAAATCTTCGTGGACAGACTTGGACGAAAGGAAACACAAGGGTAAAGCGTCTGCTGAACACCCACCATCGATGCCCACAAATGCAGTTGACATTGCTCAATTGTATCATGCTAAAATGTTACCCAAATTTATGACGCTATCTGTGTTAAAAAAATGGAAGCATGAACTGTATTTTTAGGGAATACTGTTAGGTAAAGAAGACAATGGGTATTTGGCATCCGAGTTATGATAATTAAATATATTTCATTATTAATTCATTATCTATTATTAATTCGTTACCTATTTTTTATAGCATCTTGATGCATGGAGCATATATTTGCTCCTAAGAAGGCAGCCGACTGATCGGTGGACAATAATGTCGGCCAATTGGATCGGAAGGCTAAATAATGATAGTGTTAGCTGATCGGTGGACAATATCCAGCATGGTGTGACGTCGATCGGGTCGGTATAACTTTGCAAAATTTTATTGTTATGCATAGAAAAAATTGTACTTATCATCTTTTATTTGTATCTTAATTTTGCAGGTATTCGTCGCTATAAACGTTCCAAACGCACACTGGGTGACAACGGAGCTAGACTTGCGGTCATGGCATTTGACGATCTACGACACAATGCCTCCCCAATTTTTCCAAACATCTATTCTTCAATCAATAGATATAATAAAGAAGCATCTTGGTGCTTATTTAGATAGCCTAAAATACTTTATAGGGTTTAAGGATACAACATTCAAATACCCCAATTTAGTAGTAGGTTATCGTCAAAACGTGCCCCAACAAAGTGGTCCCCTCGGTGATTGTGGGGTATTTTTTGTATGTTTGTTGAGTAGTTATCTCAAGGACAAGTTGCATCTTGTTCGGATCCTACAGATTATCATGCGATGTTATATCGTAAACGTTTGGCAATAAGTATGTTGTACGCCACACATATAAAATGTATGATATCAGTTATGTTAAAAAAACATGTTTTTACCTATCTTATTTTTACCCTATATTTTTTTCCATGTTATATGTACTTTGGAATAATGTTAAAAACTATTAATTGTTATTAATATTAAAATCTGCAAGTACATCAAGATCACTAAAAAGGAAATCCAACTTATCGCCAACACGATCTTCAACCTATGAGCTTAGAAACAACTTCGAAGAGCGATGCTTCAAGATTATTTAACCCCGGAATAATTACCACTAATCAAGGGCACATGGGTAGGTCAATCCAATCAATAAATCCACAATTTCGTCCCTGTAAAAAAAGGAATATGAAATGAAACAACGATTTTATGGAAATTAAGATGTTATATGATAAACTCACCGGTAATGAACAACAAAAGAATCGAAGGCTTGGGTTGTAATCGGTCCATGAAGTTCGGATAATTGCATCTACACCATAGTTGCAACGCCTCACCATTTTGTGTCTTAGTAAATGGGTAGTGGAAAATTTTTGAGAATCAATTCTATTTATAGTAAAAGTATGAGTGGGATTTGTATGTATTTTATCTGATTTTATCTGACCTTTATTTTGTCTCCTAGTGTCTCCTAGTATATATATATATATATAAGGCGTGTTACAATTGTTTCTCTACCATCACAATCCTAAACACAAATATAAATCCAAATGGTTCTTTTGGGTTCAATAATCCCGAACCATTTTTCCCCGGTGGCAGCAGCGGTGCAAATCCAGATGGTTCTTATTTACATGGTGGTGGTTCTTATCCTTACAATCAACCCAAAAATCCTTATTTACATGGTGGTGGTTCGTATCCTTACAGACTCCGGTCCTCTCTCCGAAACAGTCAGCTATCTGGGAGGTAAATATGGATGAAGACGTTTCTGTCGCGACAGATATCCATCCGACAATCTAGCCGGTAGACCCATTTTGGGGCATGTCCGACCCAACACCTTGCCCTACCCTCGTTATCAATCCCAGGAGAAACCTTTCCTACCGGCCTACATCACACGTAAAAGAACTACAAACCTTTGACTCAACAGATGCATTGAAGTTGGCACTGGGATTAAAATGCGTTCATGAAAACCACCAGATAAAGGTTAAAAGATCATCCAAACACCGGTAAGAGACAGTGTGTAACTCCGAAGGCTGTAACTGGCATTTAATGGCGGTTTCTATTTATGGTACAGTATGTTTTAGGTGCGCAAATTGCATGACGAACACACTTGTTCAAGGTCTCAAGTCCACCCAAACCACCGTAATGCAAATAAAAAGGTTTTGGGCACTATATTGGCAGCGAGTCTGAAGGACTGTAGGAGAGTCTACCGTGGAAAAGAAATCATAGAAGATGTGAGCCAACGGTTCAATATTAACATCTCCTACAACCAAGCATGGCGAGCAAAGATGTATGCCTTACAACTTTTGACGGGGATCACTGAATCATCGTTTAATCTACTCCCGACATATTATCACAATCTAAAGATAGCAAATCCGGGGACTGTGATGGATATCGCCCTTGATAATTTAGGACGATTTGACATGTTATTTATCGCACTTGGTTGTTCGGTAAGAATAATTTTCGTTATATTTTTTAAATTAATATAAAATCTTTTTTGGGTTTGAAGTTTTTCATAAAATTAATTTTATTTGTATGCAGATCAAATCGTTTAAGAGGCACCTGCGACCGCTACTTATAATGGAAGGTGCCCATCTGAAGGGGCCATACGTGGGCACCATGTTCATAGTGGTCGGCATGGATGGAAACAACCAGATAGTACCTATTGCAATAGCAGTGGGGAGGACAGAAAGTGGCCCTGCATGGACATGGTTTTTATATAAGTTGAAGCAACCGATCAGTGAAGTGCCTGATTTAACCTCCGTAATTGATAGGGCACCTTTTATCGAGTTGACCATTAAAATGGTTTTTCCCAACGCACATCACGGACTTTTCGGCATTTGAGCCAGAACCTGCGCCTAACCTCGGCAAGTGACAAAAGAAAACGATGGATATTCTGGGAGGCATGTAAATCTTATTGGGTGTCAGACTTTAATGCTACAATGGACTTGATGCGGCACAGTCTACCTAATGCCGCTCAATATCTTGAGGAAGTTGGCTACGCTAGATGGGCAAGATCGCACTTCCCTGCAATGGGGTATAGAGCGATGACTTCAAATAGTGTTGAGTCCGTGAACTCAGTAACTTGTTTTGCACGTTACCTACCGATAACTCAGTTAGTTGAATTTTATCGGACGACAGTGCAACAATGGTATTTTATACGTCAGCATAAAGGAGGTAAATTTATAATCGTAAACAACATTTTAAATTATATAACATAGGCTAATTTTTTCATTTTTTGTAGCGCAAATGACAAATGCAGTCACGCCTTGGGCCGAGGCAAAAATAGAGAAAAGAATCCATAGGAGTGCGACATGGAGGGTTCATCCCATTACCGATTTGTTGTTTGAGGTTGATGATAGGTATAAGAATGGAAAGTGCAATCTACGTGCTAAGACTTTTACATGCAAGCAATGGCAAATTTCTGGTACACCTTGCGGTCATGTACTATCGGTTGCTCAAACTTTAGGTATTGAGGATTGCAGCCAATTTTGTTCTGTCTGGTTCTGATTCTTATCGGGGAACATATGAGGAGGAAGTAAACCCTCTTCCACCACTAGCTGAACATGTGTTGCCAGAAAATTGTATCACAATCCTACCACCTCCAATGGAGTTACGAAACTCGGGAAGACCATGAAACAGAGACCGTATCCCTTCATGAGACGAGGAACCAATAGTAAAACCCCGTATTCGATGCCACCAAAAGGGACATTTTCGTTATAATTGTCCAAGTCTGTTGCCAACTCCTCAACCGCCCGGCTCTTCAAGTGGTCGTAGAAAATCTGCTAGCCGAACAGCCGGACCATCCCAACCGGATACTACACAGTAGTATGTAGTTGATACTTACGATTTAAGTAAGTAATGTGTTGTTTGGGTATTTTCAAGTGTAGGGTTTTGTAATTCACTTTGTATGTCTTGTTCAATGTTTATGATTACTGCTTGTTTTTCAGCCATATGTTTTTTTTTGTAACTTACAACAGAAGTGTCCTTTATGGACGAAACAATTTATTCATCAAAACAACAAATTACACTAAAACAAGAACCCAAAAACACATGAAACCAACAATACATGAACCAACAACACATGAAACAGCAACACATAAAACAACAACGTACACTCTAAATAACATGAAATATTTTACCAATAGAGTGCTTTCAAATTCGGAAGATGATGCGTTTCCAGACATTTTTGTTCTTTGCTAGTTAAGTTTAGAGATGGGTTGGAAGAGAATGATTTATAAGTTTACCAATACCTCATATATATATATGAAAACCGTCCATAAAAAACAAAATACCTGGTCAAATCGCGTCATCTAGTTGTCGTGTCATATGCAACACATATATCGAGGAAAATCCGATAAAATCGAATAAAATCGGAAAAAATCTAATAAAATCGGAAAAAATCAGATAAAATCGAATCAAATTATTGAGTTGTCTCGTCGCGTAAGGAATCAAATATAACGAGTTACGAAAAATGATTTCGAGCATTGACCGGTCAACGTCTCCCCTCGAGGGCGACCAGGACTCGGGTTTCGAGATATTCCGTTTTTTAATATTTAATCTAATTTAAATCCTTTTAGGTGACATCGACAAGACTTGACTTTGACATTTGTACTTTAAATTAAATTTTGGTGCCGTCGCCCCCTGGGGAGACCAAAATGGTTATTTTAGCAAAAAAAAAAATTCAAAGTGGCTATTTTGTTAACATCAGTAGTATAAAACGGCTAGTTTGGGTAAAATCCCATTTTTGTTTGCATATGTTAGCGTCTTGATTTTGATGTTCAATCTTTTCACAATTTAAAGTTGATGGTTAAGTTTGATGATGATTGATGATTTAACAAGTAGTTAAGGATTGAAGATTTTCAATTAATGTCGATCTTGTTTTACACAGAATGTAGACATTCTACGTAAACTTTGACTATTTTAGGAAACTCATCTAAAAATGGCTAAAAAGTGAATAACACAATAGAGAATGACTATTTCTGTCAATTTCCCGCTATATTTAGCATTTTCGGTTGAAGATGGTCTAACAAACCTGTTCTCAAATCTTGGGACAGGTTCAGGCGTTTTGCTGTAAAGTTAGGTCTAATCAGACCTTTTCTAGGCTTTCGTAGACATGACCTTTTGGGAGAAAAAACTAGGTTCGATCGGGCTTTTAGGCCTTTGCTTTTTTTTGGGCTGGCCAGGATTTTTATGACGGATCCATCTAGGACTTTATTACCTTATTCATTCCATTTCTTTTCTCATTTCATACAATCGAATTAAGCATCGAACCATGATAAGACCATTTCTTTTCTCATTTCAGACAATCGAATTAAGCGTCAAAACTCATGATAAGACATAACTACGACATTTAACTGACCTACATAATTACGTCAAAAAAAAATCAATTATCTCGTAGAAGCACAACATTTTCCTAATGCGTTTGCTCAGGCTCATCAGGCGACTTCACGTAAAACCGATTCAGCCGTTCAGAAGCCCTCTTAACCTAAAAATAAAAACCCGAATCAAAACTCTCATTATACACCATAAATACAAAAACATAAGAGCCCATTTCTCACCAATCACTGTAAGACACATCATTTTATTCACTAAATATATATATATCTAAATTATCATTATTCTTCAATGAAAAAAGAGAATTGTAAGAGCATCTCCAACACCTTTCCCAAAATGAAGAAAATAAGGACTTTGAGTCAAAAGTTTGCTCCAACAGCTTCTCCAAAACTATCTTCAAAAAAACGGAGAAAGCAGAAGAGAGATGACTTTTTCTCCAAATATGGAGAAACCCCAAAAATGACTATAAAGTGAGACCACCAATAGGAAAATTTAAAAACAAATATTTAGAGAGAGAAATAATATTTTAATAGATGAATCGAACATTTTAATATTATAATCAATGTTGGCTTCTCCAAAATGGGGAATATGTTGGAGATTAATGCAATTATTTTTAGAGATTCCGACTTTTTTAGTTCTCCATTTTAGAAAAATTTAAGAAATGTGTTGGAGATGCTATTTTAAAATGATTGATGGGACAAAAAAGAAGCATGAAAATAAAATGACTTCTATGATAATAACAAATGGAATAAATAATACTTTTTTGTTATATATATTTACCTGATCATCCCAATCCGTTCTCCATGCCATATATATAAGCGCAAGTGTTTGTGTCGCAACCCCAACAATCATCCCGATCCATATACCCTGCCAGATAATCCACTTATCACACCCAAATTAAGCAACTAAAAACACTCGATAAAAGGGCTCGAGTCAAACGTTACATACCTTTACTTTGAGATTGGTCAAATAACCAAGCAAAGCTCCCATCGGAATACCAATCAAATAGAAGCAAACAAGGTTAACGATCGCTACAGTACCCTGCATTCCCGCTCCAACCGCCACCCCTAGATTGACGACATCATTTGTATATTCAGAGCATGAAAAATTTCATGATATCAAAGTCGGTTTTCTGAATGGTTTGATGCAGAATGGTTAAGTGGTTAGAATGATTAAGAGGCTATGGACTTCCCTAATGGAACTGTTAATTAACAATCCATTCAGAGGCTATGGACTTCCCTAAAACAAAAATAATCAACCCCAAAATAAGTGTTCACATTTCTATATAAGTTTTGTCCCGAAATAACTTTCTATTTTCCAATTCTATCCTTAATTACGAGATGAACAAATTCATTACTCCGACTATTATTAAGGATACATTTGTCATTTAGTTAATTACAAATATGTAACAATTACATATTTTTAAAACTAGGGTTAGGTTCAGGGAGAAACCTCAAAAAAAAAACTGAATAACACCCTGGAAACCCTCCATGTGGAGGGTATGCACAAATGCATACCAGTAATTTGTAACATGCAGTCGTGCATATGCATTGTGTATAACATGCAATCGTGCATAGAAAAAAGAATGGTTGTATGCATTTGTGCATACCGTTCCGATGGTGGGCTCCAATGGTTTCCTTCAGTTTTCTTTTTTTTTTAGGTTTTCCCTTAAACCTCCCTCTTTAAAACTGTCCTTTTCATTGTGGACATTTTATTTGGGATGGAGGGAGTAAACGACTTCCAACGAGTAGAAAGAATAATGTTTGACTTTCCAAAAGTAGAAAGTATTAAAGGCAACTAATTTTACCTGAGAGAACCGGATAGATGCTGTTGAGTAAAACAGAAAAAGAAAGCAGCAAAGAAAGGTCCGACACAGTATCTGCAACTCTTTCATCGTTCGTAAACAAGTAGGCAAGTTTTTTCCGAAAAGCCAAGCAAAGAACGAAGAAAAACACTCCAATCTCGATTGAAAGACCCAACAAGACTTTAATCGAGAACTTTGCTGCTTTAGCATTTCCTCTCCCTAACTCATTTGCAACACGGACACTACATATTGTTGAACAAATATCATATTCATCAGATGCACGTATAAGTTATTATGCTGAAAAAAAGTGCATCTAAGCTACAACAAAACTGAGTTTATAGGACGCCACCAATAAATAAGCGTCCTAATAAACCACTTTATACGACACAAATTATAGGACCAAAAAATAAAGCGTCTTATCTAAAGGTGTTCTAATAAGTTTATAAGACGCTTTAGACGTCATAACAAAGTTTTTAGGACACTTTTAACTACAAAAGAAAACGTCGTGTTAGCTAGTTTATAGGTAGCTTTTGAGAAAGTGCCCTATAAACCCATTTTTTATAGGACGCTTGTTTTTATAGGACATTTGAAAAAGTGTCATATAAACACAAGTGTCCTATAAAAAGTTGGGTTTATAGGACATTATCTCAAAATCGTCCTATAAAATAGGTAATACGACGCTTTTTATTATAAGTGTCCTAATAAACTTGTTATGAAGCTTAAAAGCGTCCTATAAACTTATTACAACGCCAATAGATAGGAGACTTTACTTTTTGGTCCTATAATTTGTGTTCTATAAAATAGTCTATTAGGACGCTTATTTATTGGTGGCGTTCTATAAACCCAATTTTGTTGCAGTGTGATTTGATTCACCACTTACCATGCTGCACCTAAGAAACCGAGGCTAATCATGAACTCCCATGCATTGATGTTTAGGCTGCAAAAACGTTAACAAATTAGTCATTTTTCGAGAAAGAACTAAAATGCATACAAAAACACACGAAATGATTTTCATACCATATGGAGAAGGTGGAAATTGCAACCTCCGCATCTGCCATGTACCCCGCAAGCAAGACTAAAATAGCATTGTACCATAACTCCAAGCTACAATTACGAACAATAAACGGGATTGTTTAAGTTTCATCAAAGTAAAATAGGCGCATATTTGCTAATTTGGTCCATAGTTGCAAATACAAACTGAGTGCATCATGTGTTATTTTTTATATGATAATTTTTTAACTAAGGCTAGGATTTAAGGTATTGATCAACATATAGTTGTCTCATAATGTGTACATTTCACATGTATTTATTTCGCACATGTTTGTGAAACAAAAGATGCATGTAAAAAAGTTCCATATTATTAAACGAATACATGTGAAACAAAAATAAATATATGTTGATCAACATCTTCTAGCCTTAACCACAAGGCCTGTGGCGTACTAGTTAAGGCTTGTGGGGGATGAGGTTGGATAACCCATCTACCCCAGGTTCGAATCCAGGCGCAAACAACTTGTGGCCACTAGAGAATTATCTCAGGGCTGCATGCTTTAACAGTCTTAAAATTGTCAGGGATTAGTCTAGGCAATTGCCTAGGATACCCTTTCCAAAAAAAAAAAAAAATCATGTGAAACAATACCTTAAGGTAAAAGTTCTCAATATATAGGGTTCCTATTCGACTACCCCATGTATACCTTTATATATAGGGTCAGGTTCAGGTTTAGGGGAAAATCGTAAAAAAATGAAAAACTGAGGTACACCCTGGTAACCGTTCATGTGGACGGTATGCACATGTGCATACAAGTAATTGATTTCTTGGTTTTTATGCACATGTGCATGTTAGACACATTTGCATACTGGACAAATTGCTTAAAAAAATTACTTGTATGCACATGTATTTAATATAATAAATACATGTGACAATATGTGTAATGCATATGCCCACCAGGAACAGGGATGTCATTTAGTTAAATGAGTTTTCAATTAGAAACATAAGAAATTAACCCAATAAAACATCTTACCCCCGTATAATTTTGAAAAAAAAAACACACACTAGAAAGTGAGTTTGTAAAAGTGACTTTCGTAGAAGGCCGTTTTAACTAAATATCCCATGTGGAATCACAGACTTCCCCAAAGAAAAGAGCTACATTTTGACTTTTAAGCTATAGAGAAAAAGGTTAAGCCTTACCATACCATCACACCAGACGATATCGAGAGCTTCACAACAGGAAACAAATCCTTAAACGCAGCTACCGTAAATCCTTTCCAAGAATACGGACACCACCCACCAAATATATAAACGAATTCTCCGATCACCAGAATCCACGATGACATAGATAACGCAATCATCGCACCACTTACCCCAAGATCCAACTTGAACACAAATAGAAACGATAATGGAATGTGGATCCCAAATTGAACGATTGAAAGCCATGCAATCACCATGTTTTTCAGTTGTGCTTGTAAGTACATTTGTATGGTTAAACTGAAGACAAAATTGTAGACGAAAGGGATGAACCACAAAGAGAGGCATCCACCGCTTTTGGCTACGGCTATGTTTTCACCTAAAAGTTTGAAAATTTGTGTAGCGAAGATGAAAATAGGGAGTAAGATGGTTAATGTAATCAAGTCAACGATCCATGATCTTTGCAAGTAAATTCCCATCATATGGTGTTGTCCTGCTCCAAATGCTTGTCCACAAAGAGTTTCAGTTGCACTTGACATTCCTAACTGTCATTTACATTGGAATGATTTCTAGTTAAGGGAGGCAAAACGCATCAAAATGCAACGAAATTTGTAACAGTATTTAATCCCAGCAAATTGTGGCTGCAAGAAATCAGCTATGATAAACTCAGTGGCCACAATTGTTGTGTATGCTGGAATCGAACCTTGGGCAGATAGGATATTCCATCATATCTCCGAGGGCCTCAACCACTATGCCACAACCCTTGTAATAGTTGCTATTCAGTGTAAGATTTTTTTTCCCGGATCAATGTGACAAAGTTCCAAAATATTCTATTTTGCACCCAATTTGACATGTAACCTACCCATTGTGTAAAATTTGATGACATGGATATCAAGTTGTAAAATTGATTACAAGGAGATGGTCACAAATAAACTTATTTGACATCCACAATATCATTTTTTACAATATGATTTGACATTTGACATCCTCATTAAATATAACAAGATCAGTAGGTTACCTGTCAAATTAGGTCCTAAGTAGAAACTTTTGAAATTTCGTTACAGTGATTGAGATTTCTTTTTTTGTTACACTAGGTTCAGGTTCAGGGGAAAACCTCGTTAATTTCTTTTTTGTTACACAAATGCATACTGACCAGATGGAGGGCTCCCAGGGTGTTCCTCAGGTTTTTTTTTTTGAGGTTTTCCCCTGTACCTCCTTCTGTTATACTATATAGGAACTAATCTGTTATACTATATAGGAACTAAGGCAAACTTCCGTTGCATTTTCATGCATTTCTCCCAGAGAAAAAACAGACAGAAAGAGCGATATTCCACATATCTTGTGTCTATTTCCTCCTAGTTTAAACAATAAGCAACGATAATAACAAACTTACAAGGATTCCATTGACAAATCGGACGCTAAGTGTTTGAACAAGAGCATAACCAGCAAGATCCAAGTCACTGATATGCCCGATAAATGATTGTGTGACGACAATCGTTCCAAATCCACAAACTCTTGATATGACACCTGGCAATGCAACCCTCCATATCTTTTTGGATTCATCCAATATCTTCCCTGTCAAGTCACCTTCTTCCTCTTGTTCTTCTCGTCGAATTAGTTTCGCTTGAATTCCATTATCCATGTTGTTCAAACTAATAACAAACAGAATTTTTAACTATATGAGATGATCCAACTTATATTATTATGATACACTGGTGTCTTAAATGATTCTTATCTTTGCATGTGGTTTCATATATTATTCAAATAATACCACATAACTTTATCTTTTGATAAAGATTATTATCATAACAAAAAAAATGAAGTTTCGGTTACCTGGCAAAAATAGATGGAGTCGTTCCGATCTTTTTGGAGACTCTATTACACGGACAAGACTATAGATTGACTGGATGAGTAATAAATAAAATAAAACGTAAATATTCATACCATATATTGAAGTAAAAGGCTTATAAAATAGAAAAAAAAAACAAAAACGTCTCAAAATGACAAAGGCTATGTTTGGCAAACTAGCTGATAAGCTAGCTTATGACTGATAAGCTAGCGTATGACTTATAAGGTAGCGTATGACTTATAAGCTAGTTGGTAGCTGATAAGCTAGCTGATGAATAAGTTATGTTTGGCAAAAACTAGCTTATGAGCATGTGAAATGACCAAAAAGGGTATGTTGAAAGTAAATAAATAATATTAGTTAAGGGTATAATTGGAAAAAGTGTCAAAAAGCTCCTCATAAGCTACTTCAAGTACCTTATCGATAAGCTAGCCTATAAGCTGACTTATAAGCTAGCTTATGTGCATCCAAACGATTACTCAGAAAATAAGCTAGCTTATAAGTCAGCTTATAAGCTAGCTTATTTTTGCCAAACAATGCCAAAGTAACATATGAAATTCACTTAAAATAAACCATTTTTCTTATATTCTTCAAAATCCGGAATCGAGAATCACTAAGCAGGCTGAAAGAATACATTATAATTGCGCTAAAAGATGTATAATTGGGATTTGGGATAAGATTAACAAATATAATCGAGTAAAGGTTAAAACATGTATATCATTGGGCCCCATTTCTCACATTAGACCCCCCCCCCTTAGGCACACCCCGACAACAGACATTAGATGTTGTCCGCAGGGTAAAATCTCGCTTATTTGAACCTCTCCCTACTAATTTCTCCTACAAATATCAACATCAAATAACATTTTTACCTTTTCAATACTTTGAATTAACAAAAAAAACGGGGGAAATTGACTCAAATACCCATTTCCCACACCCAAATTGGTCTCCTAACCATTTCTCACCCGGATTTACCCAAATGCCACTACTTCTGCAATATCCAGATCCACAATATTAACTAAAAGACAAAAAAATAATTCAAATTCAACCAATATTAGTTACGTCTGCAATATTCGCATCGCAATTGCGGACCTCACCATTGCAATTGCAATTTTGTGTTGAATTTGATTTTTTTTTGCCTTTTAGCCAGGTCCGTTATAATATACTGCGGACATGGATATTATAAAAGTAGTGACATTCAGGTAAATCAAGGAGAAAACCCATGTAGAGGTAGGAAATTGCTATTTGAATCAATTTCCCACAAAAATGTCTTTTTTATAGAAATATCATTGCATAAAAAAGGAGCATATCTAAAGCTACTCATGGCGTAAAGTAGCGTATCTATTTCATAAAGAATCTTGCTTTTCAATTTTACCTTAATATTCGCATACCTACATCCCACGAATGAGATATACTCTTTAACTTTTTTGGTTTGTTATTTTGGTACAAAAAGCTAAAGAATGTTTCATAAAATAGTTAACACCCAAAAGGCAATCAACTTGTTTCATTCACAAAATAGTTTGCATTATCTATTTTTTAAACGAACTTTGTGTAAAATTACAAATTAATACTCCTAAAGGTTATATATAACATAAAGAACAAAGATTCCATTTGGTAAAAGCACTCTATTGACCAGTAACAGTAGCAGCCTAGGAAAAGCAGTAGAAAGGACATGGCCATAATAGCAACACATGAGTACAAGCAGTAAGAAAAGACATGACAACATGGCAACACATCAGTAGTCAGCCATAATTACAATATAGCCCTTTTTCAAGCTATTTGAACTCGCATAATTAGGCGATGAGCTCTTAAATTTATTTCATTTGGTCAATTTTTGGACTATTCTTATAGACTAGTGTTGGCATTGATGTGTATAAGTAGAGATGGCAAACCGATCCGATTTTTAAAAAATCTTAACATTATATTATTGATATCCAATGACCATATGACCCTTTTTTTTGTCTCATTTACCTCATTTACCCTTTATTCATTGTATATAAGTCATGATGTATCGGAGAAGATACCAACTTACAAAAAATTTTACAATTCTTGCTATAATTCGTGATTTCGGTTCGTATCCTCACCAAAAAACGTATTTTTTAAATTGATTTAACTGATCCAATTACATAATTTCAAATGTAATAGAATAATACTTTGGTATTTTTTTAGAAAGTTCCAAAAAAATTATGTGAAAAATCGAATTTAAAAAAAAAACACATAGAAGCGGTTTGGACCCTGCCCGAGACCGGGGTTCTCATAACCGGATCTTGAATTTTGGTATTTTTTAGAAGTGTATAACAAGATTTATGAACGTTTTTGAGTTGGTATCTCCCCTAATAGAGCATATGACTTATATAGTGAATAGAGGCCAAATGAGACTTAAATTAAGATCTGAGAGTTTCCTTAAAAAAAAAAATTAAAATAGAGAAAGTAGTAAGAAAATGATTTTTTCTCTCCAAAAGTAAAGAAGGGAACACATTCCAAAACAAATTCACATTATTTTAGAAGGGAGAGGCTAATGACACCTCTAAGCCTAGCCATTGATTGATTTAAATATTTGTATTCAATTTTTATTCATACAAATTATTAATTAACTTTTTTTCTTTATTTTTTGTTTTTAATTAACAAAAATTATTAAAAAAGAAATCTTATTCTCTTTTATTTTTTATTCATTTAAATATTTGTATTAGATTTTTATTCATACAAATTATTAATTAAATTTTTTCCTTTATCTTTTTTTTTGCTTTTAATTAATATAAATTATTAAAAAAATCTTATTCTATTATATTTTTTTAATTAATATAATAATTGATTCTTTTTTTCCTTTTTTTAATGATGATAAAAATATATTCTAAAAATAAATGTTTAATTCTTATTTTATATTAAAATAATAAATATATATAAGAATCCTATAATATATAAGATAATATGTTTAGGGGAGGATTCAAATGATAATTTAAATTTGGTTATAAACGTGAGGACAAGTGTGAACGCGACGCGTGTAATGTTTAGTCTGAACAAACAAATAAATTTTCGGACTGAATAGACATTATTCAGACCGAATATTTCTTTGTTATTAGTTCTTTTCTTTTAGATAACTTTTATTTTATATTTATATTAGAAATATATAAGTTTTAATATTTTTGTTTTATTTTATTATTTTTAATTTTATATATGTTACAGTTTTGGTATTAATTTATCATATATTATTCACACTATTAAATTTTTATATTTATATTATTACAAATACTTATTTACACTTTTTATACTAGAAAGATACTTATAAAACATATATCTCGATTTTAATATTTTATTTTATTCTTTGCATCTATCAATATTACAATACTTCTTATGTGATTTTAAGAAAATGATAATATTTTTATTTTTGAAGAAAATAAAACTTGATATTATAAAAAAATTAAAAATATAGCGATTTTAGTGTCAAATTAACTATTTAACAATTCTTTTTAATATAATATTTTTATTCGAATTTTTATTATAATTTAATTTAGATTTAATAACGAATTAATTTATTTTTATTTAATAGTATTATTTTTTTATAAATATAATAATTAAGTATTCGATTAGAATTCAATTAATATCTTAATTATATTTTAGATTTTTATGTTTAAATGAAATGTTTATCTGCTATTAGTTACACAAATTTAAACATGGAGCTTTAATAAATTATACTTACACACAATTTATTATTTATAATTTTGAATTTTAAATAATATACATCAATAAACAATACTTAATGCATAAAAAGTTATTTTTAAGAGTTTTTGTCAAATGTGTGATAATATAGTATAGATTATTTAAAATAAAATTTGCATTATTTCAAAAAATGTTGTGCATTACTTATAAAATGTAAAATATTAATTTAAAAATAAATAAAAATGGTAAAACAAAAACTAAATAAATAGACTGAAATGGCCATTTTTTCTTACATAATTTGGTCTCCTACCCAAATGGTCAATACTTTCACAACATGAATTTAGACCAAAGACAAAAAAATAAATGACTATTTCTGCCAATTACCCATCAATATATTTAATGAAGAAATTCTTTTAAAGGTTTCCATCTCCCAATGCATTTCTTTTTTCGTAAATGGTAATTTGACACGTGCCTCAACATCTATGCAGGCTGGTTACGGTAGTCATACCATGAACGTGTCACGTGTTTTGCAAACCACCTTCTAGTCATCATCATCTTTGATTTGCATACAATCCTAATTCCTAACTACACTAACGACTTGTATTGTACCCTATGCAACTTTAGTTGTACATCTAACAAATTCCAAAGAGTACAACTCATCAAACCACCGAATTCAAAACAATCAAACTTATTAAGCTCAAATTGACGATGATTATAGAAATTACCGATCGATTATCATCATATAAACTCCAATTTATCGAATCATTTGAGTTGTGTAGATCAGTAGATGATGAAGAACGTTGATCAAAACAATATATTATCATGTAAAAGTGCAAATTAATCAAAATGTTATCCTGAATTAAGAACAGATCGTGAATTTGAGTTGTGTAGACGCTGAAAACCTCGATCGTTAAATGTTTAGTTGTGAAAATTTTCACTATCGATCATTATCATCAGATGAGACTGCAAATTAAATTGCTGTGATCACTCATTTTGAGTGGTGTAATCGATGATTAAACGTTCAGGTGTGAAAAATTCGTTCTAACACCGAATTAAACTTCGAGGTTCGTAAACGAAATCAAAATCTCCACGAAATTAAAAGCAGTAGATAGCAGGAATATTATACAGATACCGACATATATACGAGCAGATCGAGACTTACATTGTTTAAGAAATATGCTTCTGATCAACGAAGGCAGGCGATGATTACGTCACTACTGCCGATATTAGCAAAGTACGGTGACGAAAGAGGTGGTGATGGCGGTGGCGGTGGCGATGGCGGTGGCGTGACGGCGTCGCCGTTGAGTCGTATTGAAATGAGTGGAAGAATCGTTATATATCTATCTATCTATATATGTTGACATTGGAAAAGAGTATGTTTACTTGCACCTACCTTTTTTTTTTTTTAAAGAAGATTTACTTACACCTACCTAAAAGCAGCAATTGCCACCTTTTCTTTCGTAAATGGGCTTTTTTGGTATTGGTACCATTCGCATGGGCCCTTTATTTTTAGAGTAAATTGCATGTTTTGTTATTTAGCTTAACGGTGAGTATAATCGGGTATTCGATCATTATTAATGAAACTGGAATCGGAATGGGAACCGATGGTTCCTAGAAATTCGAAATGAGAATCGCTAACACCGGTTCCTTATATTTTGGAACCAGAATCGGAACCGACGGGAACCGGTTCCGGTACCGGGTATCCGGTTTCAACTTTTTTATTTTATTTATTACATTGCATACGATAAAAATATAATTATAAACTACAAAATACCGACTTAAAGTAATAAATACAACAAATGGTCAAAACTAATCCAATAAAAACCAATTATTAGATAAATAAACTAAAAAATTTGAGTTTTTATTTATTATTTATAAATATATAAAATAATTTTTATTCAAAGGTAGCGGGTAACGGTTCCAACAAAATGATAACCGGAAACCGATCCTGATCGGTTTCGTATTTTAGAAACCGGAACCGAAACCAATGACATCAGTTCCGGTTCCGAAACCGGCAGTTTCGAAACGGTTCCAGTTCCAAAGACGGGTAGCGATTCCGATGCTCGCCCCTAATTTAGCTTATGTTGTTACATGTTTTTAAAGATTTTTTTTTAAATATAGAGTATTGTTTTTTTTTTTTTTTTTGTATTTTTACAATAATGTGATTATAAGGATCCAAGTTATTGATTTATTTAGGGACTAAACCGGTTGAAAAACGTAATTAAAAAAAAACATGTTCTATTGAATTTTAAAAAAAAGAAAAGAGGACTATTAAAAACATCTGACTACATAGAGGAAACATGTAATTTACTCCAATATTTATTTTTTTCTTTTTTTTACTATGTTATATGTTTAAGAGAAGATTACATGTTGTCTTTGTGGTTATTCATTTTAACGGTTCTTGTTCGTTTTTTAAAAATCCAACAGGGAGAACTATTAAAAACACTGGACTATAGGGAGGAAACATGTAATTTACTCTAGGATTTTATTTTTATAACAAGTTGGGTCCTTAAAAGAACGGAGATCCCCACTCCCCCCCCCCCCCCCCCAAAAAAAAAACCCACCCACGCACACATTTTTTGATTTATTAATAACTAAGCCGAGTGTTGATTGGGTAAAAAACTCGCAACTACAACCTACGAGAATAATATCCACTCTGTTTGGGTAAAAATATCTTGAACTCACGACCGTTGACTAAAGCGTTCGACCAAAGATATTTTACAACTCATTATGGTTTCGGAGTCAATGATCGAACGAACTCCCGACAGTATTCTACGACGTTTGACAAACCAGCGATGATCAAATGATCGTTGGACGGTTACGACATCATTAAGGGCATTCAAAGTCGTAATTAATGGCGCACAGACGTTACATTCGAAGCCGCGATTAATGACGTGACCGTTGGATGGTTACAGTCAACGATATTAAGGACATTCATGAAGATTATTAATGACAAACGACAGTTACAAATGGCATCGACTATAAAATCAAGGCTAAAATCAACGAAGAAACCCCAATTGATCATCTCTGCGCTCCGGAACTATGAACATACAATATCATTCTATATTTTATTCGATATTGTTGTTCTTGTATTTCTACTGTAATCGTACGATCACCGCTCTAAAGGCCGACGTCCCTGCATGACGTCACGTTCCCATAGTGCATCGACGATATCTCCTATCGTCCGCGGTTTTTACCCTCGACGGGGTTTTCCGCGTCACCAAAATCGTTTGTCTTATTTACGTTTTCTCCGTCATTTTTCTCTTAGTTTTCGAAGGTTCAATCTATAGTTGATAAAGTCCGCACCCCTACCTTAAATTGTTTTTTATGCAATTTTCAGAATAAACAGTTGTGCTAAAATAAACATTGGTGCAATTTTTGGCATCAACAGTTTGGCGCCATCCGTGGGACCCAACTAAGGATTTCCTTCGAAATAAATAAGAAATTTTTACTAACGTATCTTTTTTGAAGATCTCGGTTTCTAATGTGTCGACCGCAAGTTTTCATCATAGACGCAAGGATACAAGCAAAATTCGAAGACGCTCATCGAAAGAATCGCTCAATCAAATGAGCAAAACTGTGAAGCACATCGAGATATTATATATCTTTGACAAAATCCTCCGACAAGACGATCACGAGTACCACCACGTGTATCCTATCAATGGATTCGTTTTCCTTTCCCCTTTCGTCAAAAGTCACCAGACAGGAAACGAGTACTAACTATGAACATTTGAGGGTCATTGGTTTAACCAAAAACCACCTCATGAATTCTCTCTTGTAGAATCACATGATTACCAGTTACGGCAAAACACAAGGTTAAAATAAATAGTCGCCAATAACTGTGACGCAAGTTCCGACGTCGCAATTCCGTCGCCGGCAGTTTCATCACTACAAGTTCCAACAACGCCAGTTCCTTCGTCGCCAGTTCCAGCGACACAAGTTTCGTCCTCACCAGTTTCAGTGACACCAGTAAAAGTGTCGCAAATTTCATCGACGCCTGTTCCATCGTCGTAAATTTTATCATCACCAGTTTCAGTGACGCTAGCGTCGCAAGTTCCGACGTCACTAACTCTGTCGTCACCAATTCCAGTGACACTAGTTTTTTTTGTCGCAAGTTCCTCGTCGCCAGTTTCAGCGCCGCAAATTCCATTGTCGTTAGTTTCATCGTCGCCACTTCCAGCGACGCTAGTAAACGTGACACAAGTTCCATGGTCGCCAGCATAGGCAATTCATAAGTTAAATCTCATTATCGCCAGTAATGGTAAGACGCAAATTAAAACTTATGATTGCTAACAAAGGCGACTCGTACGATAAAACTATGGCTGAAGCGCGTAGTCACTGACAAAGTCGACTCCCCGAACCTCGACTGATCAAAATCTTTTTACTTTGGGTATGGTTGTGAAACCATTTTACTAAATCAAAATAAGCTTACCGGTTGCACGACATGCATCTGTCGATCACATATTAGTGAGTCATTTCTTCTAATATGCTATTATCATTCTTTGACGAAACGTTACTGACTTAAGCATCGGAGGGTCGTTGGTCAATCTAACGACCACATCTATCTTTGGTTAACTGTAGGAACGCACGATCTAACGATCTTCTTCGATCAATAGCGAAAGAATTCTTTTCGATATATGATTATCGAAAACCTCTGTCAAGACTTTCAAAAGTTATAAATGTTTGTGATGTCAAACGTTACATGTGATTATTAATCCAAAGTTCGTTTCTATCGATGGCTTACATGTCATGACTTTCATGATTACAGTACATTATATAAACTATCCTCAATAGTTATATTGACTTATGCATCGAAGGATCGTTGGTAAAACCAACGACCACCCGAATAATATTTATCTTCTGCAGGATCGCGATAAATTATATAGATCGAATGATCTATCAATGATGTCAAATGTAACTTATACAAATTGCGAGTCCAATCGTAAGTTACTTCATTGTTCAAAACGAATCGTTGTCAAGCAAACGTCATTTAAGGACCCCTGTCGGTCAAATATGATTGTCGCAATTCATAAAGAATATTCTTGTGACGTGAATACAATCAGTCGTCTAAACCATTAATAGTCGGTGGTCTCATTAAATTTGCCTTTGTCGCAAATTACATATCATTAAAATTTGTCTGTCGCAAATTACTTAAACTTTGCCTCTATCGCAAGTTGCCTCTATCGCAAGTCCTCTATTGGACGAAATTTGCCTCTGTTGCAAATCCTGTATCGGACGAAATTTGCCTTTGTCGCAAGTCCTGTCGTTCATCCGACAGATGTAAATTACTTGCACATTCTTTTTGACATCTATCTGTCAATAAGAATAGTTGCAAGATCACATGATCGCACGAACGCTCGAACGCACGTCGCATGTCGCACGATATAAAAGTCGCAGATCGCATGATCTCGCGAAAATACTTGCACATTCTTTTTGACATCTATCTGTCAAAAAGAATCAGTGTTCAAAAAGGCGCATCATGGCGCGATATAGCGTAAGACGCGTCTCTACCGTTACGAAACAGCCCATAACGTTTCTATAAGGCGTGGCTCACGTCATGGCGTCTTGAGGCGCGCCACAGCGCGCCGTGCGGTGAGTTTTTTTGAATGCCATGATTTTTTTTCAAAAAAAATATTTTTTTTATCTTTTGTATTTTTACACTTTTAACTTTAATTTTACAATTTAATAGGTTTATCTAACCACATTATTCACAATTTCACGAATTTATAAACGCTATGGACTCACGATTAAAATGAAGCTGTAAAATTACCTTTCTAAGTTATATTTAAATATTTAATCAAAAACTATTTTATAGTAATAATCTATATGATTAATGAACATTTTTTAATATCATTATTTGATTAGATAATATATACAAAACATATATCTTTATGTATAATTGTTTATATGACATACAAATTTGCCGCCTTATGTCACGCCTTGAAAAACGTCGAGTCCTCGCCGTGGCGCGTAAGGCTTAAGGCTTGACCTCGCCGCCACGCCACACCTCACGTCTTTTTGAACCTTGAAAAGAATAATGGCAAGATCGCATGATCGCACGAACGCTCAAACACACGTCGCATGTCGCACGATACAAAAGTCGCAGATCGCATGATCTCGCAAAAATGAACGAATATCGCAAGGACGCACGAACGCTCGAACGCACGACACACCAAATACGTGGGAGTCACGACCCCACAAAACAAACAACTCACCTGGAACGGGTTATCAACAGAAACCCCCCCGCTATGGGTCTCTTCCCTTGGGAAGAGTAGATAAGCTCGAAGGCATGACTGCTTCGACGTCTTCGCTTTCCTGGAACTCTCGGTTCTAGCAGACGGTTCCCTCACGGTTGACCCCAGCGACCTCCTTCTATCTAAACCCCGTCGAGCGGGGAGGATCCTACGACCGGCCAAAAGACCACAAGTTTCTTCTGCAATCAAGTACAAACGAAAGAAAACGGTTATCGAAGCAAATGAAATTGATTACCTCCCCTCTCCTCTTCCTCCATCCCCTCCGGACGGAGGAAAGACCCGAAAGCTCCAACAAAGACAACGTCTTCGCCTTCCTCACCCCCAATATCATCGTCTTCCTCATCCTCTGACGTTTGAACGAGGAACGTACGATAAGGGATTCTTCGGAAACACTCGATTATCGCCGCTGAATCGGGGGAAGGAAGGAGCTCACACTTCATCGATGCGTAATGAACGGCCAATCATTAGGAACCTCTTCAAATTCAAGAGCATTAATGAAGAGTAACAATGTTGATCGAACGCTCAAACGCACGTCACACGTCGCAAAAGTCGCAGGTCGCATAAATCTCACGAAAACAAACGATCATCGCTAAACCGCACGTCATAAGTGACCGACCAGCTGAACACGCTAGAAACTAGGGATGGCAACGGGGCGGGGATTGGGCGGGGAATTCAATCCCGGCCCCCGGCCTCGGTTTCACTATCTTGGCCCCGGCCCCGGTCCCCAGCCGGTACGGGGAATCAAATCCCATCCCCGGTATTTGTATGCTCATCCCCGGTTTATCCCCGGTCAATCCCCGGTTATACAAATTTTTTTCAAAAAAGGGGTAAAATTTACATTAAAAATATGTATTTTTTATTTAATATATATATACATACGGCGACGGGGTGGGTTGGGGAATACATTACCCTGCCCCCGGTTTTCAACATCTAGGGGATCCCCGACCCCGGCCCCGGTACCCGTTGGGTGAACCGGGTTCCCCGACGAGGCGGGGAAAATCACCATCCCTACTAGAAACTATCACCTTTATTGATCACATCCAGCGATTCAAAGGCAATACGCATATCCGACAGCTGAATTTTCTTTGGAACGAGATTTGAAATTCAGTTAGCTTTGAAATCCAAATCTCAGGGGGCTAACTGTTTGGGTAAAAAAATCACACCTATGACCAACGAGAATAATACCCACTCTGTTTGGGTAAAAATATCCTAAATTCACGACCGTTGACTAAAGCGTTCGACCAAAGATATTTTATAACTCATTGTGGCTTCTGAGTCAATGGTCGAACGAAATTCCCGACAGTATTCTATGACGTTTGACAAACCAACGATGATCAAATGACCGTTGGACGGTTACGACATCATTAAGGGCATTCAAAGCCGCAATTAATGGCACACAAACGTTACATTCAATGGCGCACAGACGTTACATTCAAAGTCGCGATTAATGACGTGACAGTCAACGACATTAAGGACATTCATGAAGATTATTAATGACAAACGATAGTTACAAATGGCACCAATTATAAAATCAAGGCTAAAATCAACGAAGAAACCCCGATTGATCTTCTCTGCGCTCCGGAACTAAGAAACATACAATAGCATTCTATATTTTATTCGATAATGTTGTTCTTGTATTTCTATTGTAATCGTACAGTCACCGCTCTAAAGGCCGACGTCCCTGCTTGACGTCACGTTCCCATAGTGCATCGACGATATCTCCTATCGTCCGAGGTTTTTACCCTCAACGGGGTTTTCCGCGTCACAAAAATCGTTTGTCTTATATACATTTTCTACGTCATTTTCTCTTATTTTTTGAAGGTTCAATCTATAATTGATAAAGTCCGCACACCTACCTTAAATTGTTTTTTATGCAATTTTCGGAATAAACAGTTGTGCTAAAATAAACGTTGGTGCAATTTTTGGCATCAACAAGTATTTGATTAATTTCTTATAATCGGTAAGGCTCCTCCACCAAATAAATGTGATCTCGAAAGTCATTTTAAGAAGGAAAGGAAAGGAAAGCGAGGGAAAAAAAAAGAATGGAAAAAAAATCGTGTTCTTGAAACTTTTTTTAGAAGAGAAAATAAAGGAAAGAGAGGGAAAGAAATGCCAAGTTTCCTCCCAAAATTTTCCTTCCACATGTGGGAGGAAATGAAAGGAAATATATTAAAATAATTTAAAAAATTATTTAAATTACAAAATTACCCAACCTTTCATTATGAATGTTGTATTTTTAAGGGTATATTTATAAAAATCCTATTTTCCTTTCCTTTCTCTCCTGTTCAAGAACACGAAAAACAATTTTCTTTCTTTTCTTAATATCTCTATACATAGAGAGAGAGAGAGAGGTGGTTAATTTTACAACATATTACATTTATACAACCAATGTAACCTCATCTTAATCATCAACCACTTCATCTATGGTCAGTATTTGATGAGGTGGAAAAGGTAGTTACAGATAATCAATTAAAAATGTGAAAAAATAAATAAAATAACTTGAAATGAAAAGTTTAGATTAGGGTTATATTGTTGTACAAGATAGGGGTGGGCATCGGAACCAGGTACTCACCTTTGAAACCGGAACCGGTGTAATTGGTTTCGATTCCTAAAATATATATAAAATTTGTGTGTGTAAATCATCAAAAGAGATGAGAGGGAGAAAGAAGTGGGCTCATATTAGATAGTCCTTGTGATTTTTTTGGGGATTGTTATTCATACCCCTCTCACTCACATACCTATAAGATGTATGTGAGTGAGTAGAGGGGATATATAATATAGGGTATGTGAGTGAGGAGTGGATATTAGGGGTGCTCAAAAACCCGATCAACCCGACCAACCCGATCAACCCAACCCAACCCGACGTAAAATAAATCAATCCGAAGCAACCCGATGTCTAATCGAGTAGTAAAAATTTCAAACCGAAGGTATTGGGTTGATATCGGGTTACGTTTATTTGAACCCAACCCAACCCGATCAACCCGATATCATTTTATTTTTTGAATATTAATATGATTGTTGAGTATTTATCAATATATATTAGACAATTACACCATCACGCACTCTTTTCATATATATATATATAGTTAATCTATTTTCCATCTCTATATACTTTCCTTTGTATACATGTCCATTAAATATGAATATATATATATATATATATATATAACATTGAGATGAATGTGATATACTTAAGATCTAAGAAATATGAATATGTTGTACCAAATGGCTGACAGTGAAAAAGAAATTATGAGAAGACTAGAGAAAACAAAATATTGAAGGTTAGGAGAATATTTTGTTGTACCAAAGTGTTAACCCGACCAACCCGATCAACCCGACTAACCCGCACGGGTTGGGTTGGGTTGGGTTGCACTTTGGTTTGGGTTGGGTTGGGTTGAGATTTTTCAAACCGAAGACATTGGGTTGGGTTGTTGAAATGCCTTCAACCCGATCAACCCAACCCGTGAGCACCCCTAGTGGGTATACAATTAATATAGGGTATGTGAGTAAGGAGGGGGTATACAATTAATATTCGGTATGTGAGTGAGGAGGGGGTGTATATAGAATTCACTTTTTAAGGATAATTCTATTTACACCCCCTCCTATAAGATGTATGTGAATGAGTAGAGAGATATAAAATATAGGGTATGTGATACTACTAGAAAATTGAGTATTTTCAACGGAAAATGTCGTTGAAAATTTTCTACGAATTTTAGAGGGATTATTGACATAACATAAATTATCTACGAATTTTCAACGAACTTCCGTTGAAAATCTCTCACAAAATGTATTTTCAACCAAATTTTTTTGACGAGACATTCCGTTGAAAAAGTTTTTGTTGAAAATTTTGGTTGAAAATGCATGTTTGTGAGTGATTTTCAACGGAAATTCGTTGAAAATTCGTAGAAAATTTATGTTCTGTCAATAAAAATGTAAACACACATATTATTAAGTAAATGCATGTGAAAATGTAAACATAATAATTTTAAAAAGAAAACACACATATTATTAAGTGTAAACCACAAACAAAGACAAATCATGTAATTTACTCTGATATTTATTTTGATCATCATGCAAAACACGGTAACAAGCACTAGTTCTCTTCAAAAAAAAATCACCCATTGTACCTGATACACACAGTTTTACCGGTTTTTAAGTTTCAAACCCACAATATACTACAAGTTTAAGTTTTTAACCAACAACTTTAAGTTTTTAACACTAAAAAAATTCAACCATATATAAACCGATAAACGAATTAATTTCACACTTAATGAAACGAATAAAATGATTTTCAATACAAATTAATGGATTCATTCATTCATTCATGCACGTATGCATGGAATTACATACGTAAACCCTAATTATCAAATCCAATGCATTTGAGAAGATGAGTAAAGTGGATTCAAAAAAGAAGCATTTGATTTTCCTTTTCTCTTTGAAAACAAGTCTCCCACAAGAGGAATTATCGGTTTTTTCTTCAGTACCCTTTTTCTCTCCTCCACCACCTTCCTCTCTCCACCACCACCACCACCACCACTTGCCACCGCCATCTCCACCACCTCCACCGCCACTTTCTCCGATTCCATGATCATCGACACATTCTTGTGAATCTCCGCATTTAAAGAAGCCAAAACCGCCTTTGTTTCAGACTCTCTCTCCTTCAGTAACTTCAACTCGTTCTTCGTTTCTTCGAGCTCCGATTCGAGCTTCTTCAAGGAAGTAACAAGAAACGAAGGTGGCCGACGTTCTTCTTCGCTAATTTCACAAGAAGACGAGCATGATTTCCATGAAGATTGGGAGCTATGATCAGTAGATTTCGAAGATAGGGTTTCTTTTTTGGATAAAGTAAAAGAGGGTTTAGATGATGATGGTAAAAAGATCATCTCTCTAGTGAGAAACCGTTCTCCGAAGATGGCTACGGCTTCTTTTACTGACCGGAAAGCACGGGAGGTGTCTACATTGGAGCTGTAGTCGATGGCGGCGGGTGGTGGTGGGTTTTCCGGTGGCGGCGGTAGGGTTTGGGTTTCCATGGTGGTTTGGAGATGAGAGGAGGAATTGAAGTGAAGGAGTATTATTGTTGATGATATGAATATGAATATATATGATGATGGGTGAAAGCTGAGGTTTCTTTGCTTTTACTTCAAATGTTATTATTGGGAGATAATTAATTAGGGTTTGCTGTTGTTTGAAGGTGAAGTGGGAAAGAAATTGACTAGTCAACTACTTTGACTTTGCATTTAGTCAACTGTTGACATCTTGCTTGAAATGTAGGGGTGATTTACAGATTTTACAGTATCTCGAGGAGTATCCAATTTTTTGGAGGCTCTGCCACATCTAAATCTTTTAAAATCATTATATAAATAAACTAACATACATATATATTAAACACAAAAATGGGTTAAACCTAAACAATTAATAATCTGAACCTAAACCTAAATCTAAACCATTAATAATTTGAACCTACACAATTTTGGTTATAGTTTTACACGGGTCGATGAAAAACCCTAAACACATGTAAAATTGGGCCCCAAAATTTTAGAGGCTCTGTACAAAATCGCATATCTAACATGCTAAGGGACGGGCCTGAGCATCTCCCTTATATATTTAACATAGAAAAAAATGAGTTTCTTTTCTTTAAATTTCTTCAAAAACTTTGTTATCCTGTTTGTTATAATAGAAAAAACTTGAAACTTTTTTAAACTTAGAGAATTCTCTAAAACTTAACGATAGGAGAAAGAAATGATTATTTTATTCAATCTCATTAATAAAATTAAATTTTTAGCATTTTATATTAAGTTTTAATTTGTTAAAAAGTGTATTGGATAATAAATTAAATAATATTATATTAATATAATTTGTGTTAAAAATTTAAAATAGAATACATGTTGACGCTGAATGCAATTCTTTTTAAATATTTTAGCTTTCGGTTTTTTATTTTTTTAGAAAAGTTATAGAGAATATGTTGGAAAATGCTTTTACATTTGTATAGAGATTGATTAGTTATTTTTATTGTGAATTGCGTTAATTATGGACATTATCATTTCATGTATTAATTTTAAATAAATAAAATTAAATAGTTTCATTAAAACGTATTCATATATTAATTTTAAATAAATAAGTTAAATAGTTTCGTTAAAACGTATAAACAACTGTATATGAGATAATTTTATCAAGAAAAAACTATATGAAATAATTTTAGCAGATTAAACAATTACATTAAACAATGAAATCTACGGATGAGGATGGTTTGTACGGTTTGTACAAATGGGGATGGTTTGCATTTGAATATTTTGATGACTCCCTTTCAATATATTAGATTACAGAGTTGGGTTTTTGTGAGAAGTATAAGAATGGATCTCCACTATTGGATCAATCCTAATTGAATGTCAATACTAATGAGGTACACTAGATCAATTCTCTATTAAAGCATAATTCATGAGTGGATATGAGATTAAAACTAATCAAAGGTTCGGATCTTTTCTTACATTTCTCACATTCACTATTCTTATCACACGATCATTTGCCTTAGATTATATGTATTGTTTTAAATAAAAGAGTTCTAAATGTTAAAAAATTAAACTTTAATTAGTTAGCTATGACAAACCAATAAACCATGAAATAGATAATACCTTGTGTCCTAATTTTTCACTTATGATTCATGTCCATCAATCACGTACGTAAATACATGTAATCAAAAAGAGAATATAAATATAAGATAAATAAATTTAAAATAAACAAAAATATGATGTGTTTTAATTTCACTAATAACTGATAAGACAAGACTGAGACGTTTGATTAATTTAGCACGTGTGATTTTTATAAAGTATATAAAAAGACGTGGTTTATACCACCAAGCTCAACCTTGAATCGGGTTCTATTGATAACGAATATGAAATGGCTTTATTGGGCCTAGGACCGAAACTTTTAGTATCAAGATCATGACCGATATAAGTTTTAGATTTGTTTGCAGTACCTCTATGCTCTATTATTAAGCGTTTTTGTCAGGTAGGCTCGATTGAAATGTAAAATCTCAACCAAACCAATAACCTAGGTTTTGACCCGTTCTCGAACCAAATAGGTCAAAATCAAGTCAAAACCAAGAACAACCTTTTTTGGTTAAAAAGGTTGAAATTAAGAATAGTTAAGTCATACAATGTTTGTTTTTGGTTTATTTGTTAATTAAGCTATGTCTAGAAATGAATAAATTAGTTACGACACCATAAATTGTTGTTGTCCACATATAACAATCTTATTGCAAATATATCTTTATCTTTATATATATAAAAGCAAAACCCTAAGGCATTAAGGTGGCATCATGAGAAGTGAGTATTCTCAAATGGTGATTTATGGTTGAGTTTTAGAAGTCCCACATTGGTGAAGAGTTGAAAATTTTGAACTATATGAAGTGTATAAGAAAGGTTGATTGAATGTCTTTGGGTTAACTCATGGAGTTTGTTCTATGGGGTTGTCTTATTGTGGATGACCCTCTTTAAAATTTATAAAGTCTAACTATGGTTGGAATCAAAACCAACCAAATGGTAAAATCTATAGTGAAAGTTAAAATGAAACCAAAATATCCTTATCTTTATATATATATATATATATAAGCAAAGTTTCATGAGAAGTGAATATTCTTAAATGGTGATTTGTGGTTGAGTTTTAGAAGTCCCACATTGATGAAGAGTTGAAAATTTTGAACAATATGAAGTGTATAGAACAATATGAAAATTTTGAACATAAGGTTTGAATATTCCTTAAATCTTGAGCAACCAAGGTTGGAAAAAAATTATAGTTTGGAAGAAGATGATGGATATATAAAAGAGTGATGGAAGCTTAAAAACCTATAACCACTATTGAAATAAAAACTAACCAGATCTTTATATATATATATATGATTTATGGTTGAGTTTTAGAAGTCCCACATTGGTGAAGAGTTGAAAATTTTGAACTATATGAAGTTTATAAGAAAGGTTGATTGCAGGGCCGGCCCTAACATCTTAGAGGCCCCGTGCAAGAAAATAAAAGTGGCCCTAATCTTTTTTAGTTGTATTATATTCAATTTTTCATCACTAAATTAAAAAAAAACAAATATTTAAAGTGTGGAAACGTAAAATATTTATATATACAAGATTCAAATAAAAATAAAACTGACATTATATAATTAGATCAACTCTCAGAAATCTCCAACGATGTTAATAAGAACAAAAATTTAATTAATTACAAAGCTAAAAATAGTCACATAACAAGTATATTTAGATGTCTGTTTAATAAAAAATCGATCGATGCACCTCTTTGACTTTGAACAAATTGTTCACATTTTTTATTTTGACGTTTAGAATAATCTGATTCAAAATTTCTAGTTGGAGTCATCCTATTTTATATAAAACTACTCAATCATTATTGGTATATACAATAACACATATCAATAAAAAAATTACTTGAGTTATTGTTATTAAAAGAACACTAACATAAACTTTTTGAAAACCTTAAAAGAACATATGTAAATAATCAAGCAACAAAGTTATAGAAAAAAACTAATAAAAAGATAATGGAAAAAAAAACATTAATATAAGTTTTAGGATTTAAATGAATACATATATGGAATCGATTTCTACTCAAAATTTGAATCAATTTGAGTTAATTTGTCAAGAATACCTTAATGAAAAAGTAGAGAAATTAAAGAATTGAGAAAACGTACCATTACAAAGAAAGAGTAATTTGAGACATTAGGAAAAAAAATTAGGATGCCATTTAAAAAAAATCCCCAAAGTTTACTCCATAATAACCAAAATTGAAATCATGTGACAACCATAAGGACTAATATCGTATAGTTTAAAATAGGGACTACTTTTGATATTAAATAGCAACCATATGGACCAAAATTGTAATAAAACTAGGGACTACAATGTCATTTATTAAAAAATTAGTTGAACGCTGTGAGGGAGATTAGAACCCCGGGTCTATTGGGTACTAAAGGAAAGCGCTTGCCACTCCACCAAGAAGGAAACTTATTTATTTTTGTGCCTTTGTTAATATATATATATATATACTAACTACGTTATATATATAGATCGGAGGCCCCCTAAAATTGGAGGCCCCGTGCGGCGGCACTAGCGGCATACCCCCAGGGCCGCCCCTGGTTGATTGAATGTCTTTGTGTCAACTCATGGAGTTTGTTTCATGGGGTTGTCTTATTTTAGATTACCCTCTTTAAAATTTATAAAGTCTAACTATGGTTGGAACCAAAACCAACCAAATGGTAAAATCTATAGTGAAAGTTAAAATGAAACCAAAATATCCTTATCTTTATATATATATATAAGAAAAGTTTCAAGAGAAGTGAATATTCTTAAATGGTGATTTGTGGTTGAGTTTTAGAAGTCCCACATTGATTAAGAGTTGAAAATTTTGAACAATATGAAGTGTATAGAACAATATGAAAATTTTGAACATAAGGTTTGAATATTCCTTAAATCTTGAGCAACCAAGGTTGGAAAAAAATTATAGTTTGGAAGAAGATGATGGATATATAAAAGAGTGATGGAAGCTTAAAAACCTATAACCACTATTGAAATAAAAACTAACCAGATCTTTATATATATATATATATATATATATAATGAAAACCTTGGTTATCGAGGTGGCATCCTAAGAAATGAGTATTCTCAAATGGTGATTTATGGTTGGGTTTTTTGTAGCCACATTGGTGAAGAGCATATATATAACAGAAAGAACCATAGAGAATGATGTAGTATTGTGAGATTTGATTAATCTAAAAACTTGCATTGTAGTGTAGTTTTACTAATCCTACATTGATGAGTGAATTTAAGATTGGAAAATGAAGTTAACCATAAAAAAAGGAGACTTGGATTTTATATTGAGATTTGAGTGTTCTCAAAACTTGCATTGTATTGTTTTTGTACACTTCCCATGTTGATAAGAGTTTAAGTTTAAAAAAATAAAGGTACTTATAAAAGATTTGGCTCTTTTGATAAATTAAGGGATTAGTTGGCTAAATATTATCTGTGATCAACCCTTATTTTTCTAAAAAAAACCTATTTATGTATGTAAATATATTGGTAGATAAATGTATACAAATCATTTTTCAATCAATGTATATAGAGTATCAAATGTTGAATTGTGATCTTTTTTTATTATCTCACAAGTCATAATAAGATTTAAGTATTCTCAAATATTGAATGGTGATATTATTTTATTATCCCACATCGATATAAAGACGATAAATTTGGAAGAATGAGTAAGTATGTAAAAAGGTGGATGAGATGTCTAATTTGATTAACAATGTCGACCAAAAGACAATAGATTTGGAAAAAGATGTTAGTATATAAAAGGTGGATGAGACGCCTTATTTGTTTATCCCATATCGGCAAAAAACAATAGTTTTGAAAAAAGATGTTAATCTTTATATTTAAAAAAAAAAAAACAATATGTAGTGTAGTAATACTTATCCCATATTGATGAGTGAATGTAAGATTGGAAAATAAAGTTTACTATTAAAAATGACATTTGGATTTGATATTGAGATTTGAGTATTCTCAAAACTCACATTGATAAGAGTATAAGTTTAATGATTAAAGATACTTAAAAAAGATTTGGCTCTTGATAAATTAAATGATTAGTTGGAGAATATTATCTTTGACCAACCCTTATTTTTCTTAAAAAACCCTATTTATATATGTAAATATATCTATAGATAAATGTATACAAATCATTTCTCAATCAAGTTATATAGAGTATCAAATGTTGAATTGTGATCCTTTTTTTTTAGGGGTGAACAAAAACCGAACCAAAACCGAAAAAAACCGGAAAACCGAAACCGGGGAAAAAACCGAAAAAACCGAACCGAACCGAAAACCGAAAAACCAAACGGTTCGGTTTCGGTTTTGGGTTCCAAACCGAACCGCACCGAAAGCTAAAAACCGAACCGCACTGCACCGAACCGAACCGAAATAAATGTAATTACTTTTAATTTTTAATTTATATATATATATATATATTATTGTAATTAATTTTATATATTAGTTAACCTAAAAATGATATTTTCGTAAACATTATTCCATTTTCGTAAACATGATTTTGAACATTGGATTTGTAATTTTGCTTATGATATATGATATTTGTGTTTTCGTAAACATGATTTTTAACATGAGATTTGCATTATAATATATGATAACATGATTTTGAACAAATTAAAAGGATTTACAAGTTGGAAATAGAGAAGAATTATAGAACCGAAAACCAAAAACCAAAAATCGAACCGAAAACCATTCGGTTTTAAAACCGAACCGAACCGAAAAAAACCGAACCGGAAAAAAAAACCGAAAACCGAAAAACCGAAAACCGAACGGTTTGGTTTTTCAAAAACCGAATGGTTCGGTTTTGGCCAAAAACCGCACCGAACCGCACCGTGCTCACCCCTACTTTTTTTATTATCTTACAAATCATAATAAAATTTAAGTATTCTCAAATATTGAATGGTGATATTATTTTATTATCCCACATCGATATAAAGAGATAAATTTGGAAGAATGAGTGAGTATGTAAAAGATGATGAGATGTCTAATTTGATTATCCATGACGACCAAAACACAATAGATTTGGAAAAAGAGGTAAGTATATAAAAGATGGATGAGATGCTTATTTGTTTATCCCACATAGGCAACAAACGATAGATTTGAAAGAAGATGTTAATACTTAATATATAAAAAGTGGATGAGATGTCTTATTTGGTTATTTATGATAAATTCGGAAGAATAGATGAGTATATGAAAAAATAGATGAGATGTTTTAATTTATTCTTTTAGTTGACTTGTTTTTGCTGAAAAACATTTTTTTTAAATATTTATTTTTATATAACTTTATTTATATACAAAAAACAATCATAAATAAGGAGATGAGATTGTTAGAGCATCTCCAACAAGTAAGAATTTAAAAAAAAATTACATTCAACTCCAATAGCTATTATATTTTAACAATTTCATCATGAACAATATTATTAAATTATTCAATATACATAACAAAATATAATTTATCTCTTCTAAACACTTAATTTCAATGTTTTCTATTGGGGAGAACGAATAACATATTATTTCTCTCTCTTACCCAAGGAGTTTTAGAGATTTAGAAAATTGTATCATCTCTTTTCTCTTTTTCTATTTTAGCATACAAGATAGCATAGTTATTGGAACAAAATTGCTAAAATCTTTGTTTTTTCTATTTTAGCATAGCTCTTGGAGATGCTCTTAATTGAGGAATTACATTTTATCTTATCTCGGTACATATATTTTAAAAAATATTTTAGCCACCGAAGAAAAATCCCGAATAGATAATTTGGCACAACCATAAATTATGTTTTATCTAACTTATATATATTTTGTAACAATAATTTCTCGCCACCGCGCATTGCGCGGTGCCACACACTAGTTTTAATTAAAAAAAAACCAACTCGTGAAATTATGTAACTATTAATTGCTATTCATATGTCGTATGGCGAGTTACCGATTCGAGCTTTTAACAAGCTATACGAGCTCGAGCTCGTTTATCTTGAGTTCGAGTTGATCTCGAACACAAAACATAACTCATTTAACTAAACGAGCCGAGCTTTATAACACTAGTGTTCGACTCGGCTCGTTTGAAAACTCGATTCAATTTTCGAGTCGAGCCGAGCCGAGCCAATCAAACATTCTCCTTTTTCGAGCCAAATATGCTCATATATTTATTTATCATGTAATAAAAATGTAAAAATTATCAAATTCAAGCCGATAAACAAGCTAGTCGATCACAAGTTTGAACCCATAAGAGAGCATCGAGCTCGATAACTCAAAAAATATCTGAGCTCGAGCTCGAGCTCGAGCCGTACATTGAAAGTTAATCGAGCTCAAGGCCAGTATTAATTTTTTAAGCCCGGCTCGATTAACCTACTACTCGGCTCGTTTACACCCCCAGTAGGGGGGTGCTACTGCACCTTCCAACGCCCCATGGGTTATTTTGCTTTTATGGACATGGTCCATGGGGATCCAAGTCTACCACCCACACATTCCAATCTAAAACACAATTAACCTTCTTAAAAAAACAAAGTAAAAAAAACATAAAAACCAAAGCAAGAAATCATTAACAAACAAAGTCATCGGTTATAATAATCCAATTTCGGAAACAGATTCAAAAGAAATCGTGAAAAACCCAATGGCCAAACACGAGTCCCAGTCGATGCTATTTTTCTTCTCGATTGTACAAAAGACAACCCAACGGTTGTATTTTTCTCGACCCTCCAAACTCATGCCCCAAAAAGCTCTTTTCACGGCCATGAAAAAGCTTCCCACAGTTCCAAAACTGAATGGTTAAAAAGGCTCAACCCTTTTTCGTTTCCAACTCATATGGCTATCATGACTTGTACCTGCTGCTGTACAAGTTGTTTTCTTGTTCTTCCGTTTGATCCAATCCATCGTTTAAAAACGTGCAAAATCCACTTGTTGCATTATTTTTGGCGTTCAAATCTTCGATACCTACATGGATATAAAAGTCCATTAAATATATAAAATGCACAATTTATGAAATGGGGTTGGGTTCCGGTGAGAAGCATAAGAATGGATCTCCGCCCTTAGATGCACATTAGGATGAGATGCACAGAGATGAGGTGCATCGAAATGCACCGGATCAACTCCCTTCTAAAGAAGTGATCAAGGGTCCAGATCTCTTCTTATGCTTCTCACCTAAACTCTTTTTCTCACACGACCCTATGCCTTATGAAATAAACCATAGTGTTTTACAACATTCTGAAGCGATAAATACGTTGTGACGTTTCATTGGAAACTTGCCTTCATCGATGCATCTTGTGACTGAATGACTTCATGTATATAATTTAGAGATGTCTGTAAATTTGAATGTGTTGACTCTAAGTATGATTTTAACTTAAAATGCTGCCTCTCAGCTTGATTACTTGTGTGACACCCAAGGTTCAAATATTCAGTCCATGCATATACAAACATTTCCTTATACGGTGTCAACCATACTTCATTCAGATAATCAAAAACACCTGAAAAAAGTACAATAAATTACTTCAATCTTACGAATAATGATTATCAAACATATTGATAATTAATAATCAACCACAAGGTTTGTGGCGTACTGGTTAAGGCTTGTGGGGGATGAGGAATACAATAGCAAACAACTTGTGGCCACTGGGGAATTATCTCAGGGCCACATGCTTTGGCAGTCTTAAATTTGCCAGGGATTAGTCTGGGCAATTGCCTAGGATACCCTTCCAAAAAAAACATATTAATAATTTTAAATATATTGCTTCAACAATACCCGGATAATAGAACAAAATTGCTTCAAGTCCGGCCAAACTGTGCTCGTACCATTCGTTTGTTGGAGAGTCGATTAGCTTCATCCATACTTGGTAAAAGGAATTCCAAGTTTGAACATCAAGGATTAACGGCCTGCAATTTTTGAAAATACTTTGATAGATGTGCCATCTACAGAGTAATTGCTTAGCATCCGGGAATACAGTTTTACATGCATTCATTAAAGCCAACTCTCTGTCCGTGACTATGACACGTGGGCATATGCAGCCGATTGTTGACTTTAGGCGATCTAATGCCCAAATATAATTGGATTCTTTTTGTTTACGCATGAACACAAATGCTAGACAAAATGTCGTGTTGGTTGATGTTACACCAACTATCTCAAGAAGTGACACCTTGTACCTAAATAATAACATATATAACAAAATTGTATTAATAATAACAATATAGGGGCAGGTTCATTTAGGAACGCTAAATATTTTAGGAACCAGCAAACACATTTTTTGAAAATTCATGATAATAACCACAAGACTTGTGGCGTACTGGCTAAGGCTTGTGGGGGATGAGGCTAGATAACCCATCTACCCCAGGTCTAAATCTATGTGCAAACAACTTGTGGCCACTGGGGAATTATCTCAGAGCTGCATGTTTTAGCAGTCTTAAATTTGCCAGGGATTAGTCTAGGCACAAATGCCTAGGATACCCTTTCCAAAAAAATATTCATCATGAATATATGTTATTTTATCATGAATATGTGGTTCCTGGTTCCTAAATAAACCTCTAACAATACAATAAATATATATACATATATAAATAAAGTAATAAAGTTAATAATGAGTCGTACTTATTTGTTTTATAAGTGGCATCGATCAACACACCATGTGGGAATGCACGCCAAAGCTCTAATGATTTCGGGTGAGCAAAGAATAAATCTTCCAACTCATTAGTCGTCTCATTTGCACGACCTTCATGAACATAGCCTTGTTGTTGTAAAAATGACATAACAACCTGCATTTCTGTCCTTCCTGCATTTTTTGTCCTCCGGATTTTTTGACGTGCATTGTATATGGTTTTCAAAGTAGACACATTATCCACATGTTTTTTCTTTAATGCAAATAAGATATCCTGCGGTTTTACATACTGCGTTGATAGATCTTCAACAAGTTGAGCCTCATTTTCAGACAATCGCATTGCATATGGATGACCCTTCATCTGCACATGTTGTGCATGGTCATGATTATGTGTATCACATACCACCCTTAACGTCCACCAGTTATGCACTTTTTGATACTTTCCTATCAATTCGAAAGGACAATTAATCTTTTTGGTGGTAGTATTACGACTAGAGACTTTATTACTTCTGTACACACCACCACGATCACACATGAAACATATTCTACTCATGACCCCACTTGGTTTTTTTACGGATCTTTTAATAACAATTACATAACCAATTGAACGTCCCACCTGTTGCACCCACTCAATTAAGTCTTCTCGAGAATGGAACACCTGAAATTGATTTTTTTTATTCGTTTATAACTTTTATTATCGCTTTCATCTCAAATATAGAAATATAAAACATTATACCTTGTTGGTCACAAATTTTGATGAACTCTCCAGGGCGTAACAATTACTTGGATCACCTTGAGTTGTTATGTTTGTGTGCTCCTAAACAAAGACAACATATAAAGAAGTTTATTTGAACGTAAAATATGTTTAACAAAGTAGTAAGATAAAAATACCTTATCACTTGAATTCCGATGCAAATGCAAATTTTCTCCCCCATTTGCCATTTATAAATCTGATTATAAGATAAGAATAAAACAAGGGTAAGGTGAAGAGCGAAATGAGAGAGAGAGGAAATCGATGAAATAAAGGAATAAAATGAATGGAATTGTTCCATATATAGAGATCGAGTTACTTTAATTTATTTCAAATCAATACCTTTACTTTAATAATCAACATTGATGATTTTATATTCAATTATGCGTTTCCATCTAGTTTCGGCTAAAAAATGTACCGCAAAGAAACGGAATTATTAGGTTCCAAATATGGTAAAAAGACCAAAATGCCCCCCAAGTTGATTGAACTAACGGAATTATTTTAACAATGTTAGTTATACCGACCATGGTTGTGGCAAATTTACTCTATAAATTATAACTTTGAAATTGAAATTCCATGGATTGATCCTTTAATAAGTTGAATTCCATTGGTTTTTCCAAAATGCAGAAGCACAAAAGTATTAATGGCACCATCAAAACTTGATGAAATTATGCCCTAAATTTTTCCATAATCTTACTTCATTTACACATCCATATTCACATTTAATTTCTTTTTCATGAATAATTTGTATAATTTTCTTTACGGAAGATGAAACGAAATCATCATGTCAAGCATATATTAGGTCTAGATTATTATTTTTTCTGATCTACGAGACTCGAAGACCTCGATTTTTCTCAAACCCTAATCTGATTTCTAGCTACAAATTGGTGATTTCTCGTTGCTGTTGCTATAAATTGAGGTTGATATGATGTAAATGCTCACGATCTGACTAAGATTATCCATGGAAATGGTGGGGATATTTAGATAGAATGAATGTAATCGTAGAAAGTATGAAAATGAAGATAATAAGTATACAGAAAGAGAAGTATAATGTGTGTGAAAAGATGGAGAATGAAGAGAAAAGGACGTCTTACTTTGTGATTCTTCTTCTTCTTCTTCTTCTTCTTCTTCTTCTTCTTCTTTCTTCAGACGATGAATGAGAGTGAGACAAAAATGGAGTGCCGAAGGAAGGAAAGGGAAGGGTTTTGTTGATGTCTGTATTTTTGTCGTGTAAAGGGCAGAGAGAGAAAGCAATAAATCTTAATTTCACTTTTTTTTCTTTTTAATATTTTTGAAAAAATTAATTAAATTAGTCCTTTTGCCACATGGTTTCATCTACTATGGATGTTTGACTTTGATTAGAATGAGAGGTATTAACCCCTAATCAATAACAATAGTAATACCAAAAATAGTTTGGTGACCAAATTTTTATTTCTTGTTAAACTAAGGAATGAAAAGTTGTTCTCATTTTCATTATTTGTTATTTTTATTTTTATTCTCATTTCCCTATAGGAATTATCAAAATGTTATTCGGTTTGCGAATGATATCTCCATATAATACGTTCAGAAGCAGGTCCGTAATTACTGGAACCAAATATGTAAATTAGGTATAGGTCCACACAGGGGCGGAGTCAGAATTTTAGTTTAGGAGGGCTAAAATATTAAAATTTAGTTTGTCGTTTGATCTTATTCAACAAAAGGTCAATGTGTGATATGCGATTAAAGTTAGTTCTGATAAGTTTCATGAGATTTTGAGAGGAAAATTTGAGTCATGTGTATAGATTAAAAAAAGAAAAGAAAAACCCAATGAATAATGTGACCTTTTTATCTGTAAAACGTTAGAAAAGAGATAGAATACTTTTTATTATAGTATTAATTGAACTCAAAAGAATATTTTTACCATTAAGTGGGTTGTTACTTAATGAATACATTGTGAATGACTTCAAATATAAATTTATTTCTTATATGGATGAAAAACATAGTTAATTATTCGGAAGAGAAAAGGTAAAAATATGAAAACCAATAGTTCAAAAAGTAATAATATAAAACCTTGATTTATATATTTTTAATTTTTATATAAGGATACGGATATTGATCTAACCTATTATAAGTTTTGCTGTAATAAAGTTTAATTAAAATGTTTGACACAAACAAATAATAAAAATGTCCTTGAAAATACTTTGTAAATATAAGTAATAAAAAGCAAAGATTGACATTTAAATAAAGATTTAATAAGAAAAAACAAAATTTAAACCACAAGTCTCAAACCTGGGTCTTCTCGGAAATAACACATTGCATAAACCATTTGCACCACTACATCTTATATATGTTATATTTCCTATATATATATATATTATATTTCCTATATATATCACATTGCATATATAGTAGAATATTTCCCCTCCTGTCTACGCCTCTGGGTCCACAACTTACAGATGTGATTTTCCAAATTTACATATTTGGTCATTGTAATTGCAGGCCTGATTCAAAAGCTTCTTCTTTTTAACCTATTAAACTCTTCGTAAATTGCATACCTGTCACATACGGACCGAGTAACATTTTGGTAATTTCTAGAGAGAAATGGCTAAAAAGTGAAACTGAAAGCGGAAAATGGCTATTTTAATTATATTTTCTATGTTTTTGTTTATCCGAAAAAATGTTTATTTTCATATATAAATGTATACTTTCTAGCTTTACTCTTAATTACGATATAAATAAATTCATTATTTTCTTTATTATTAAAAGTGAAGATTGTCAATTATATGTTTTTTTAATTGTAGACATTATTTTAAGACAGATAAAAATCTTTTTTTTTTTAATTGGCTCGTTTCAGTGATATAATTACATTTTTGAGCTAATGAGATTACTAGAGGCTGTTTCGCATGCAGTTACTTAATTGTTTGGTTCATAATGACTAAGGGCTTGTTTGTTTTTTGGGTTTCAGCTTTTAATAGACACTTTTGTCTGAATCGGTCAAACAAAAGAGGTTTCAGACTGTTTGATTTTTTTTAAGTTTCAGAGACCCTTATGTCTGAATATCCTCTGAACAAAAACGTGGTGCCCTAACCTCTAAATCCTTTTCAGAGACCCTTTAGACGCTCGCCTCCATCCTCTTCCCCCTTTTCTCTCATCGAATACGTGATCTGATCTCCTCCCCCATCGTCTTCATCCCTTTGATCTCCACCCCTGGTTTGTCTTCATCCCTTCGATCTCCAACCCGGGTTCGTCTTCATCCCTTTTACCTTCGTCATCCGATTTTGCTGGTTCACAGGAAGCATTCTCCGATCTCTCTCTCTTCTTCTGTTGGTTCGATTCTGTCCTATTCTGTTCGATTCTGGTTCGATCTCAAACCTAGGTAATGTTTCCTTCACCAATTTTGCTGTTCGATTTCTTTTCTAGTTTATCGGTTTGATACTTGTCGTTCGATTCTTTCACCAATTTTGTTGTTCGATTTCTTTTATAGTTTATCAGTTAGATACATGTTGTTCGGTTCCTTCACCTGTTCGAGTTCTTCCCTAGTTTGCTGGTTCGATTTCTTTTCATAGTTTATTCAGAAGACTTCAGCCTTTATTGTAACAATGTATGTAAGGTGAACGCATATTGTTCTGTGAAATCTAGTATTGTGCATTACATTAATGGTTTTAGATAAATCATATCTGCAGGTGAGAAAAGGACATACAACTGATACAAGAATCTACTATCAAGATATTGTTGAAAAATGTTTTTTGAATTCTCTACACAATGAGTTTCGTTCTTATGTTCGTATTATGGTCTCTGGTGGCTGCAATCCCGTGTCAAGATCGACAAAATGCTGCTGAATCGTTTAAAAGGAATGGGATCTGCTGTTGGTTTCAAAGAGCTTAAAGACCATAGGGGTGGAGTAGTTTATGCATTGTAAACTATTGTATGGGGGTGGCCTTTGGTGTGTTTTTTTTTCCAGTGTTAAGTAGTTGGTTGTGTTATGGTAATTTTGTATTTGTTTGGGGTTACCAACTGTGTAACGGTTTTATGATTTTAATAAAATGTTTCACTATACATTTATATGTTTATATCTTTATTCATGTTTCACATGTTCTTTTCATTGTTCTTTCTTTCATTTTGTATAATTTTCTTGTTGCTTTTCATAATTCATTTTTTGTTGTTATATACATACATGTACACACACACATATACAGTCTCTCTGCTTCGTTCAGATTTCAGAACAAACAGTCTTACTAATTTAGATTTCAGACTTTAGCACCACCTCTTATAAATCAGAAGTGAAATCAGACTTCAGACTTCAGCATCTCTTAAAAAACAAACGCCACCTAAGTGATCAGAACGATTAAGAGACTCTTACGATAGTGCTAAATGAAACATAATGGTTTGGTAATTGTTCACAATAAAATTAAGGCGCTGAATGGTTAAGGAAAGTCCCAAATACAAAATCATTTAGATGATTTAACCATTAAGAGACAATCCTTTCTTACCAAACAAAATACTCTTGTTAACAATTCAGATATTGCCTCCTAATGAAACTCTTAAGAGATAACCATAATGTACTTATCTTTGGTTTTTAGACGAATATTTGATACAAACCAAAATAATTTAAACAGAATTAAACAAGTAAAATTTGATTGGTTAACAAATCGATGTGACTTGTTGGGTTTTGGGGAGCAACCTTCCATTATCATAGAAAAGCAGCGGCAGATGTGGCTTGAAAAAAATGGGTCAAAGGACCCAATGAATTGTTAAAAAAAAAATACAAGACTAAAGAATATCAAAAATACTAAATTTAGCCTTAGTTCCTTCCAGTAAAATTTTTCAAAAGACCCCATCTTGCCGGCGATTGACAAAAACACTAAAGAGTCTTTTAGAATCAATACAAAAACAGAAAAATCCTTCAAAATCGACAAAAACACTAAGAAAATTCCTTGAAATCAACTAAAAAACTTTAAAAAAATTTCCCGAAACACGCCGGGTGACTTTACGCACCTTTAGTCTACCTTAATGGGACCCTAGTGGACAAAAATCCTGAATCCGCCACTGTAGAAAAGACAGCTAAAATTGAACTCAAAAGTCCAACTTATTTCATTTTGGCAAAAAAAAAAAATGAATTTGTAACCAAAAATCCCATAACAAATGGTGTTTCTTAGATCAAAAGAGCACATAATAACATCTATATAACTTACAAGAGAATTATAACCTAAACAAAAAGTTTAAGAAATAATTCTATAGATGTACAACACATTCTTTTCATAAAAATGAATCACATACATATAAGTATGTCAACTTACTATTATAATCCAATGAAGGCCAAAGTGTGAAACAAAAATATGACCGATTTCATCTCCAACAATCAACATCACCGCACCCATGATACAGAGTCGATCTCATCCCTTGCTCCTTTGTATAATTCCAATCTTTTCGCAATTTCTAGTCTTTTTGACATCAAAGTTGGATCTTCGTCTAACAACTCTGCAAGTTGTTTGGCCTGCAAAACCACAATCAATATGTTTTCCGTTTAATGTTATAATATAACGATGAAATTATTACAATTATCTTCCTTTATTTATCTTTGATACAAAAGGAAATGGTAATTAAAGAATATGTAGAGAGAAGCTAGGTTAGTAGAGTTCAAAAAAAAAAAAATCAAGCGGTGGGACCATTTGACCACATAAGAATACGCGGGTCATGGGTTCGACCCTCCTATAACCCATTTTCCTCGAAACTCTTGAAACAAAATTAAAGGCTAATAATTATAAAATTTGCTAAACACGATTTGGACCCGGGCCCTTTTGAGGTACTCCTTCCGTCCCAAAATAAGTTTCTACATTTCTATTTATGTTTGTTCCAAAATAAGTATCTACTTTGAAAAAACAAATAACCAAATTCTCAAATTTACCCTTAATCAAGGCACAAATATTCTATAGTTGTGAAAAGAGAGAAATTGAACAAGGATAAATATGTCATTTGGTAGACAAAAAAGTGTAATAATTATGCATGCCTAAAACTGTGTGCCATTTTAATTGTGGACGCTTATTTTGAAACGAAGGGAGTATAATTCTATAAACACTATTACAACAATTTAGACCAACCAATCATCACAAACTTTAGTCATAAGTTTAGTTTGAAGAAATATAGGGGCACATTATGAAACATTACGGTGGCACTGACACCCTTAAGGAACGTAAATGGTTTTCTACTATGATAGAACCATGAGTGGGTGACACGGGTCATCGTATGCCCCTATATAAGTCCACCCATGTAGTGTCCTAAATTATACTAGAAATATGTAGTCTTTTCTTAACTTAGCTATGTTTCCTCGTACCTACTTCTGTTTGTATGTTGTTGCTTAATTCTAACTCCATTTTCTTGTCTCAAAGTTCTTCTCGGAACCTTCTTTTTTCCATCTATAAAAATTGGGCAAATGCCCCCTTTAGTTTGCACACTTTTCACAAGCCAGAGTCTTTCACGGAATCCGTTCATCAGGTTGGGTTCCGGTGAGAAGGAGAGTTAAGGTGAGAAGCGTAAGAAGGGATCTCCACCCTTGGATGCACATTAGGATGAGATGCACCGGGTCAACTCCCTTTTAAAGCGCAATTCATGGGTGGGTATGAGATTAACAGTAATCAAGGGTCCAGATCTGTTTGGCTTTTTGTATTTGTTCCAACTGTTGTTCTTTTACCGAGGATGTTGCCTAAATCTCTTTTGTTGCAACTTGAAACCAATATAGCGTTCGGGTTGGATTCCGGTGAGAGTGAATTATGGTGAGAAGCGTAAGAAGCGATCTCCACCCTTGGATCAATCCTAATTGAATGTCAACACTAATGAGGTGCACCAAGATGCACCGGATCAATTCCCTTCTAAAGCACAACTCATGAGTGGACATGGATTAAAAGTGATCAAGGGTTCATATCTCTTCTTATGCTTCTCACCTTAACTCTTTTTCTCACACGATCTTCGCCTCCTAGGTGTGTAATGTTTGCTTTTTCACCATCTCTATAAACTAAATCCATGGACTTTGAATAGTACTCCCCTCCGTCCCAATTTAAATGTCAACGTTTCTATATATATTTGTCCCAAAATACGTGTCCACTTTCAAAAGTAAATAACCAAAATCTCAAGTTTACCCTTTAACTAATGCACAAATATTTAAGAGTTGTGAGGAGGTAGAAATTAAATAAGGGTAAATATGTCATTTTGATTTACCAAAAAGTGTAATTATTATGCATGTCTAAAACTATGTGTCATTTCAACTGTGGACACTTAAATTGGGACTGAGGGAGTATATTTGAATAGCATGAACAAGTTCACACAAGAAGTTAAAAAAATAACAAAAGTTACCTCTTTTTTGCCTATTTGTGTGTAGAAATAGTTGAGTAGATTTTGTTTGGCTTCTTTAACTTGACAATAAACCACCGCCTTTGGAATCGTGCTCTTTAGTGTATCGGAAACCATACCAATATAAGAGGATACATTCGATCCTATCCTCCTAAAATGCGCTTCTGCATAACGATCCCCAAGTGGGTCAACTGCGTTTCCACAGTCAACGGCAGGAATTCCGCGATCTGAAGGTGGGTTTTTGCGATCAGCAGATGACGCTCTTCGATCTGCCGGTGATGGAGTGGGCCCTACTCTCTCGACTTCCTGTGGAAGTTTCCGGAAGAAATCCACAGTCAAGTATGAAGACTCCATGTCCACTAAACGTACAACTGTCTTCTTACTTTCATCACGGAATTTCTCCAATGCTTCACCAGCAGCAGCAGCAAGAGAAGATTGCAGAGTTGGAAAACGTCTCAACTCCTATTACCACCAAAAAAAATAAAAATATGTCACTTTTTGACAAAAATGCAAATACCCTACTCGCTAATCCCTCCAAATAAATGTCCAAAATGAAAAAAAGGCACATAGTTTTAGAAATATGTTAATTAACCAAATGACGATTTTACCCTCGATAACAGAGAGAGTAATGAATTTCTCCATCTCACTGTCAGGGGTAGAATTGGAAAGTGGACACCAATTTTGTCGGAGCAAGTAATAAAACAAGTCCCTCCAAATAAATGTCCAAAATGGAAGGAAAAAAGTCGCATAGTTTTATAAATGTGTTAACCAACCGAATCCTCGATAATAAAGGGAGTAATGAATTTCTCCATCTCACTATCAGGGTAGAATTGGAAAGTGAAAACCAATTTATCGGAGCAAGTAATAAAAAAAGTCCCTCCAAATAAATGTCCAAAATGGATGGAAAAAAAGGGCACATAGTTTAAGAAATGTGTTAATCAACCAAATGACAATTTTACCCTCGATAACAGAGGGAGTAATGAATTTCTCCATCTCACTGCCGGGGGTAGAATTGGAAAGTGGATGCTAATTTTGGATCGGCGCAAGTAATAAAACAAGTACATGATCAAGTCTGACCTCGGTTTCTCCAATCGACTTCCTGACGAGTTCTTTTAAGACAAAATGCACCTAAAGAAAAGAATGTTCTTCAAATAAGTCAAACAGCTCTATTAAGCACTATTAACATATTAGAAAATGATAGTAGAATACTACTTACTGCATCAACAGAAGCTTCAGCGGGTCCCCTAAAATAATTTAATGATCCCTCAATAAGACGTCGATAACCTTGTTCAGGAGCAATCAAATGTGGCTGGTAACCATCGGCCTCTGAAACAATTTTCCTCACATTTTGTAGAGAAAGATGCCTATCGAACGGAAGTTTCCTCAAAGCCGCAGGAAGCTGGTTGTCAAACACCCCATATATTCTATCACCCCCAGGACGCCTGACATTATAGGAACAATCAAAAATTTAATCAAATCCAAAATTACGTAAATTAGGGGCCTTTTACCAACACAAATTGGGTAACCGCTTAACGGGTAAGAGTCACCACCCTTACTTATATAGGGTAAGATTCTTGGTCAGCAAAAAATAAGTGTCTATTTACCCGTTAAGAGGCAATAAGTGTTTAGTAAACAACCCGTAAGCATGGTTCCATCCACTTAGGTAGCGTTTGTTTTTTAAGAGGTGCTGAAGTATGAAGTCTTATTTCACTTCGGATTTATAACTTATAAGAGGTGGTGTTGAAGTCTGAAATCTGAATCAATTAGACTGTTTGTTTTTACGTCTAAAATCTAAATCAATCATTGATTTTTAAATCCCTAACAATGCGGGTGTACGCGAATAAGAGGGAATTAAGTGGTGAGGTTACCACTTTTTTCAGACTTAGGGTCTGAAAAAAACAAACGGTTTGCATTTAAAAACGTCTGAACGAATAAGTGATAAGTGGTCATTAAGAGGTAAAATTGAAAAAACAAACAGGGCCCTAGTGAGAAACCAACAAATTTCTGTAGACATATATGTACTTGTCTTCTTTAGCTAGTATGTTTTCCTGAAGAACATTCCATTTTGCAATTTTAAAGATAAGATTGGCAATTGTGATCAAGGACAATGCTTACCCTCCATCTAGATGCTCCTTAAATATTTTGTCAAAAGCACGGCAAAGTTCCAAGATGGTGTACAATTGAGCCTGAAAAAAAGCAGTTTCGTGAATTGAAGACAATTATGTCATTTTTTTGTAATCGTGGATATCTGGGCCGGCTTACACGCACCTCAAGTAATCCCATGGGGCCCTGAAGTTAACAATCGTGCAAACCCTCCAATGGCCCTGAGGGGACTTGAAGCGGTGACCTCTGGGGAGCAAACCCAAGGTCTTACCAATTGTGCTACCCTTCAAGATTCAATTATGTCATATATATAGAGGGAGGTTAAAATGAGAAAGGAAACTATTCGCGAGAATACAAGAACGGTCGGTTCATGTACAAAATCATGTATCATTTTGTACTAAATCACCCAAAAATCCGGGCGACTTTCCATGCCACTTAAGTGGCCCCAAAAGTCGCCCGGTACCTATTAGTGCAAAATCATATATGATTTTGTACTGTTCTCTTATTTCCTTAAATAGGTACCATTCTCGTATGAACCCGCCCTTATATATATAGGGGCGGGTTCAAATGAGAACTCAAATTTGGTTGCGAACACGAGGACAATGGAGAGTGCGACACGTGTCCTATTCAGTCTGAATAACGAAGGGAAATATTCAAACTGCATGTTGTGTTATTCACTCTGAATGCATGTTATTCATAATGAATAATGTATGAACTTCACATTCATTATTCACTCTGAATGCCCTTCATTATTTAGACTGAATAGGACACATGTCGCACTCTCCTTTGTCCTCATATTCGCAACCAAATTTGAGTTCGTATTTGAACTTTCCCCTCTCTCTCTCTCTATATATATATATATATATATGTGTGTGTGTGTATAAAGATACAAAAGCTACTCACCCCCGCATCAACTGCAATTGGCCTCCCAAGACGATCCAACTCTGCCTCCATCTCGTCAACACCTTTGTTTATCAAAGAAGTGATCCCTGGTATTTTTGCTTTGATTACCGATTCCAAATGCTGCACACAAAAGCATCCTATTGAGATCAAATTTTGTGTAAAAAAATATCATTATCTAACAAAAGAAGAAAAACTAAACACCCTCTCTTCTGGCCATAAATGTCCATTACATCTTGATAAAAACATTATAATTACACCTTCTAATCACAATAACTTTTCACTAAACGTTAGTGAAGTTCACAAAGCAACCTGCAGAAAGAAAATGGAAAAAACATACCTGTGATAAAAGTTTTGCCAAATACTCTGAACCCATTTTATTGGCCAAATGACCGTAGTCAGGACTTGTAGCAAAATATTCGCGCTCCCTTCTCCTTGCATACATCATATCGGTATTTTTGTTAATATCAGCTTGGGATCTATTCACAATGCCCACCCAAGGATGTTGCAAACGATAAGCTCTGCCTTCAAGGACCTTTAAGAGAATAGTATTAACATCAGAATTGAAGGAGTAATTCGAAAGGTAAACATGAAACATTCACCCCAGCATTTCAAATCTTAATACTTTCTCATTCTCTCTATTGGTTGGTTTACTTATTTTTACAATAAAACTTATTGATTAAATAAGTAACTTTAAACAAAAAAATTAAAAAGTAAAAAATATACCAAAATTCATGTTTTTAAATTCCCTAAAATAGAGCCCAATATTGACATATTTTCACCATACCAATATTTCTCTTTATTTCATTACTTCTTATTATTTTTGTGCTTATTTTAAATATATATATATATATATATATGGTAATATATAATTTTTGAGACTGGGTTGGATTATGAATAAAGTATAAAAATGTTAGATTGGATTTGAGTTGAAGATTGGATAGGTGGAAAAGAGAGAAATTAGTTTTTTAATAAAGATTGGATTGGGTTGGTTTGTTGTTAGGGGTAGAGGTCGGGTCTGTGTACATCTTACCCTCCACTGATGGGATATACTGGGTTTGTTTGGTTTGGTTTGGTTTGGTTTGGTTTGGTTTGGTTTGGTTTGGTTTGGTTTGAAATTTCACACATTCATCAAGGTGAGAATACTAGAAAAAGAGAGAGATCTCACATCCAAAGCATTAGTTCCTTTGTCCATCAAATCAAGCTTTGTCAACACCCCAAAAGTCCGTTCACCTAGTCAAAGTTCAGGAATGCATAAAATCAAAAAGAATCCACAAGAAAATCATGAAAGATAATATTTCTGCAATTAGTTAAAGTAAAGATACCTGATGGATCCACCTCTTTAGCAAGTTTAATTGCATCAGATGTAGCAATATCTTGGTTGGCAGGAGATATCGCTAGAATGATGGAGTTCGGCTGAAAAAGACATAACACAAATACATAATCTCCCTTAACACATTTTTCTATAAGATTTCCTTTATTTATTTTTATTGAAGGATATTTTAGATATATTACAAATAGTAAAAGATGTTACTTAAACTACACCAATTTGACCAACAGTTTACCTCCTATATTCTAAGTCAAACAATGCAAGAGAAACTATGAACTTTAAGCAGCACAAACTGATCAACAAGTCTACTAACATTACATATAGCAAAGCAGAAAATGAAGGTAAAAAATAGAACATAATGGTGTGCAAGTCAAATATTTGATCAAAATTATCATAAATCAAATGTTACATTATTTGGACGAAGATTGTCTAAATCTGTACACTAATATATTTTATTGTTCTCTAGATTAATAATTTATGTTTAGCAAAACCATTTTGATTTTTACAGGTAGCCTTTTACTATAAATAGGTGTTCTGTTTGCAAATTATCTTTGTGCACCAATTATTTATTTGTATATTAAAAATATACCACTTAATGCATCTGCTTCAGGAACAGCTTAATCTGCACTTAACCAGTTAAGCACTAGGTCAACCGCTAACTCCGCTTGGCGCTTTTTTTAAACACTAGTTGAATTAATAGTCTTTACTTATAAGATCTACAAAATTTTACTCCAAAATTCATCACAAAAAGAACAAAAATAATGACATTTCCAATCATTAAACAATTACACAAGAATTTGGGGATCATATAAACGGGAATAGCAATAGAAAGTTAATTAACCATCCGATGTATAACAACAAAAATGCATAACTTTTGTTACTATGATATTGTTAAAATAGACGTACAACAACACATTAACAAATAATAGAAAATAAATCAGCATTATTACCTTCTCAACGTACATATTTAATGGAGGAAAGAACAAATAATATTTGTCAAAGTTCATTAACATAAACAAATATATAAGATAAATGAAGTTACCTTCTCAACATAAGTTCGCACCATAGTTTCAATATCTTCAACTATAGTTTCAGATTGTCCGTCTGCAAAAAAATTGGTTCTTCGTATTAGATGAAGGCCAATTCAACCAGAAAATCCAACAATAATAATAATGAAAGGTAGAGAGTACATACCAACAGCAACTTTCGTCAATCCGGGTAAATCAATTAAAGTTAAGTTGACAACTGGAAAAACAGAAAAAGAATAATGAGGCATTAGTATCATTTAAAAAATAAAAATATGCAAAAACCAGGGGTTTATGATAATCATTTGAAAAAAAAACACTACAGGGCTGTTTGGCAGTTGCTGAATGGTTTGGTGCAGAATGATTAAGGCCCTGTTTGTTTTTTCAATTTTTACCTCTTAATGACCAATTATCACTTATTCGTTCAGGCGTTTTTAAATTCAGACTGTTTGTTTTTTTGTTTTTTTTTCAGACTCTCTTAAGTCTGAAAATCATCTGAAAAATAAGTGGTAACCTCACCACTTAATTTCTCTTATTCGCGGACATCCGCATTGTTAGGGATTTATAAATCAATGACTGATTCAGATTTCAGACGTAAAAACAAACAGTATAACTGATTCAAACTTCAGCACCACCTCTTATAAATCAGAAGTGAAATCAGACTTCAGACTTCAGACTTCAGCACCTCTTATAAAACAAACGCTACCTAAGTGTCAGAATGATTAAGAGGCTATTATGGTATAGTGCAAAATGAAATATATTTATCTGGTAATTTTTCAGGATGTAATTAGGGCTATTAATGGTTAAGGGAGATCCATGATACAAAATGATTCAAAGGGTTTTGGAACCATTAAGAGGCAAACTTATTTTTTGCCAAACAGGATTCACCTCTTAGCGATTCAGAGGGTGCTTTTTAATGAAACTGTTAAGAGGTAAACAAACTACAGCAAGTCTACATGATGAATATCAACAAGACACACCTTTTGGCGAGTAGACACTGAGATGGATTGGAATTGGAGAAATTTGTTTGGTTTTCCCCGTGATTCTGTCTGTTTCATCCTGAATTTCCTTACGAACCAAAGCTGTAGAAATGTTAAAATGTTAGAAACTATTGTTATTGTCTTATACTAATGAACCAAAATGTTGACAAGAAGCATTAAAGTAAATAGTTCTTTTAATTAATGTGATCGAGTGAAAGACATGCCAATTTATGAAGTTACATAAAAAACATGTGTGAATGATTGTACTTGGGCTATGTTTGGCAAACTAGATGATGACTGATAAGGTAGTTGATGACTTATAAGCTAGCTGGTAGCTGATAAGTTAGTTAATCAACTTGGCAAAAACCAGCTTATGAACATGTAAAATGACCAAGAAGGACATCTTGAAAAAATAGTTAATTACTCTAAAAATATAATATATTAATTAATACAAATAAGATACTAAAATAATTAAATAATATAAAATGTTAATTGAAAGAATTTAAAATTGATTATTGTATATACACTAGAAATTTTGAATTTGTTAAAACAAAATTTAGAAAAAATATACATTAATCTATGATTTTCAATAACCATTACATATAATATGAATAACAATAAAATTGATCAAACTCACATATCCTAAGTAATTAATACTTTTCAGTTTTCAGAAATATAATTAATGATTAACTTAAATATTTTATTAAAATTATTTAGCATATTTTAATTATCTATGAAATAAAGTAAGTATAACTCCACGTACCGAAATCGGTGAATCTCCTCCGGGGCAAATGTCCAAACTCGGCATACTCTTCTTGCCTTCCCTCTGTCTTGTGTAACTGTAACACCAAGGGCCGCCGTGTAACAATCCCTGAAATAGACATACATCACTGATTAAGTACATCAAAGGAACACCAAATGGTTAAAAAAATATGATCATATAAAAATTTATTTATATAGATTATATGAAATAAATAACTAACCAGATCCTCTAGGAAGGAAATCTCTCCCAACAATGCTCTCTAACACCGAAGACTTTCCAGAACTCTATTATCAACTCAATTGCAGAAAACAATTAGATAAAGTAACACTCCATAAATAAAACTGTACTCAGATAAGTTTATAATTAGAATAGCAAATGAATACAAGTTAAAGGACATGCTTTAACTTTGATCATTTAGAATGAAAGCACAAAGTTTTCTACAAAAATAGTTAAATAAACGTATATTTGTGAAAACCAGTTTCTACAATAAACCAAATATCCTGAAATCTGAAACTTTCATACTTATTGGTGTTTGCTCTAAAAACACTTCAAATATACCCCAAGGAGCAATCACAGGAATAACAAAAATATGTTTTGGAAACTTCAATTTAAGATCTCAAGTTGCTGAATGGTTTGGTTCAGAATGATTAAGTGGTCAGAATGATTAAGAGAGTTTTATGATATAATGCAAAATGAAACATAATTGTTTGGTAATTGTTCAAAATGAAATTAGGGCTCTGAATGGTTAAGGGAGGTCCAGGATACAAAATGATTCGGAGGGTTTTGGAACCAAAGGCAGACTTAGTTTTTGCCAAACAAGATTCACCTCTTAGAGATTCAGAGGCTGCCTCTTAATGGAACTGTTAAAAGGTAAACAAAAAGCCCCTAAATGAGTTTCAATCCAAGTTCAAAATCTTGAATTCCATGCTCCCAATCACTGCCTGAAGCAAACAATCGAATTCCAGGATATGATATCTTTACCAAGAGGCAGAATCGCTAAGAGGTGAATCTTGTTTGGCAAAAAAAAATCTGCCTCTTATTGGTTCTAAAACTCTGAATGATTTTGTATCTTGGGCCTCTGTTAACGATTCAGCGCCCTAATTTCATTTTGAACAATTACCAACAATTATATTGCAGTTTGCACTGTATAGAGCCTCTTAATCATTCCGACAACTTAATCATTATACACCAAACCATTCAGCATATCGCTAAGTTAACGTAGTCTCACCAACAAATATCTCTCCCTCTCACCGATTCGAAGAGATCTTGATAACCGAAAACAAAAGCTAAAAACAGAATCTTTATTGAAAGAAACGTTTTAAAACCGCGTTTCACTCGAAAAATAAACAGATCAAGTGATACGATCTTATTCTGCCTTTTTGAGTCTCATACAGAAACAGAAACACCTTTGAAACAGTTTTAAGCATCTACAAATTCAAATCACATAAAAGGTTAAGGAGATCGAAGAGATAAACATACTTGACCACCGACGACTGCAACGGAAGGAAGAGCATCCCAGAGGGAAGAGAAAGCGGAATCTCCACCACCGTAGTCACCAAGAGCAGTACAAGCTCTTTGTATACGATTTACCAAACCTATCAAGCTCTCCATAGTCGCCATAACTTAAAGGATATCAAAGGTAAGAGTCTTGTTTTCAAACCTAGTGAAAAACCCTAGAAGATGAGATCAGATCCCTACAGAGACTCAAATACGAATTGGGGATGAAGAATCGGAATTGGATTCAAAAGAGAGAGAGAGAGAGAGAGAGAGAGAGAGAGAGAGAGATTTTGAACAAAAGTTGTGAATCGGTCGCGATGGAAATGAGAAAGCAGGAAAAAGAGGGGGGATGCTATCATACGCCTTTGTGCTGGTTTTGAATTTTTACTTTTTTGTCTTCTATTTTAATTGGCCGTCTGCTCCAATTCATTTGGAATTCTTTTTAACGTTCATTTTCATTTTGAGAGTGTTTGGGATTCCTTATTTAAAATAAGTTGTGTCTTTGGTTTGGTTTGTAAAATGGAATTTGATAGAATTGGAATTTATCAAAGGAATTGGAATGAAATTTGACTACGCTTTTAATTGATAGGGATTTGAATGGAATCTCGTAAAAGAATGAAATATGCATCTATTGGGAGTAGAGATGTAAATTGATCGGATTCGGGCCGGATTGGATCGGGCTTTGACTGGATTCGGGCCGGAACACTATTCCGAAATCCAGATCGGGCTTCGGGCCGGGCCTTGGGGGTAAAACCCCGATCCGATTAGGCTATCCTATAACCGGATTTTGAAACCGGCCCCAAATCGGATTTGCCGATTTTGATTTTTTTTTTACAATTTTAATTTTAAAGATATCTCATTGGGTCAATCAAATACACTTTAAAAATACATTTTATTATAATTGATATTTAGTAACAAACTAACCACTTTGCAATATTACATATAAATTATTTAAAAATCCTCATCGTCGGAATCGTATGGTTGTATGAGGTTAGGAGTTCCGGTCGTTGTAATTCTTCTAATAGCCTCATTGTCATCTAGGTCGTCAATGTCTAACTCGTTGTCATCCTCATATTGTGTGAAAACACTGTTGTCGGTATCCGTATTATTTTCCGACATACTTGCTCCCGTTTCGGTTTCCTTTTCTTCCAAGTTTATTTCTATCGCCTCCATCTCTTCTACTAATGATGCGAGGTGTCGTTTTCTTTCCATGCTATCTAAGTAATCCTTCAAACATACACAACACTCCACGGACTCCGGGGTTTGTCTTGATCGGCATACCGATATAATCCTGCCACTAAGAGAAAAAGCGGACTCTGAAGCTACGGTACTAGCTTGGATTGTTAGTATATCTAGGGCCATGCGTGCCAATATTGGGAATTGATTTTGCTTATTTTTTCAAAAATCTAATATATCAAAACTTGCTAAACTTACGTTATCATGCACAAAACGAGTACGCAAGTATATATTTAGTTCACTTAAATTGTTATCAAATCTACTTTTTTTACTCGTTTTGTTAAAAACATCATTCATTAAGTCGTCCAAAACATCGGTAGAACTAGAACCGGGATCCGAAAAATTACTACTTGATTATAATGTTGTTTTACTCCCCATATTTTGAGTTATAAATATGATATAAATCTTCAAAATTACGATTAAAAACACGTTTTGCTTCGATTGAATAAGATGCACTCAAAGGCGTATCTAGTTTAAAAGCAAAAGCTATTTTGGTAATTAAAACTTCAACACCAACAACATTTAGACACGGGTTTAACGCCACGGCACAAAGAAATGAAAAGGGGATTTTGACAAAATATTTTAACAATTTATTTTTCATTGAAATAATCATTTCTCCCCAAGCGGGGTGGTTTTCGTATTGTGAAATCTTAAGTGCCAAAATAAGTAATTGTTGTAAAAGTAAAGGGCTTATTGGATAATAAATACCAAATAAAATTGTTGTTGCATTTTTAAAAACGTCCAAAATATCGTATAATCCTTGAAGAGTCACCCAATCATCATCCCCAATAGAATTTTGTTGATAGTGAATATTATAAAATTGTTGCAAATAATTTTTTTGTTTTAACATACTTTCAATCATAAAAAAGTAGAATTCCATCGAACGGGCATGTCAAAATTTGCTCCCAAAGCCCTAAAATTAACATCTTTGCAAAATCTAATATACGCTTGTTGAATTTTTGACCTTTTGTGTAAATTTGCCGTAACATAAGTCCAAACTTGTCCATTACGTATTTGCATTTACCTAAACTGTCTTGAACGGCTAAATTTATTACGTGTGCACAACAACGTGTATGAAATAATTTTCCGTCTAAAATAGGGAGTAAAGCCAACCTTAATTTATCCACACATCGTTTATTATTACTAGCGTTATCAAATGAAATGTTAATGATTTTTTCATAAAGATTATAAAAAAATGAGACTTTTTTAATAATAGCAAATTGACGATCACCCGAATGTGGCACACCAAACGATTCACAAATGATTACATGTTTGAATAATTGCCACGTTTGGGGATCAATCCAATGTGCTGTTACGCATATATAAGAAACCGGCAATCTGTATGGTGCGGTCCATACATCACACGTTAAAGAAACATTGTTTTTGAAACTCAAAAACATTTGGGCCATTTCAATTTTTGTCGTTTTCCACATTTTAATTGTGTCGCTTCTAAGAGTATTGCGAGTTACCTTTGTGTAGCGTGGTTGTAGACATTATTGGATCATCTTCGTAATATAAGGGTTGTAGAAATGAGAGAACGACAACCCGGTTTGAATGATTCATTTTGCCATCATTTGGCGGCTTAATTGGACATCGTACGACCATATTTGACCATGATTATCAAGTATCGGTTGGTTTGAATCGTCTCCTGCCTTCAATGTTGGGCACGTTTTTTCGGTGTGCCTCCTTAGTGTTGAATTTTCGTCCACCCCAAGAAGAGTTCCACACATTTTGCATTGTGCCTTTTTTCTTCTGTTGGATAGTAAAACAATATTGTAGGAACCCCAAATTTCGGGTTCCTACTATTGGGTCACCGATAATTTTTTGATGACTCCTCAATCTTTCCTTAATCAAAATAATTTGTATTTTGGGTCTTTGTAAAAGTTTGGTTATACTCAACAAATTCAGCAAATTGAAGACTAGCTGATACCAAAGGAACATATCAACATTTGTGGAAATGAAGATATGACCTCTGATTAAACACCAGACTTTTCACCCGCCGGTCTCCTCAAGCTGCTGCATTCACCGAGAATTTCTCAATAATATCCGTGGTAATTTTTAAGATCCTCCTTGTCATCACTATTAGCAAGAACGTGTCAGCCAAGTTTTAAATACAAACATTCCCCTTAAACATCATAAAGGTATGTTTGTCCTTATCTAAAACTTGATGTGACAACTAAGGACTTGAAGAAAAGATGAACAATACCGTGTCCATTCATCTGCACGATAAAGGAAGACGCCTCATCTTTGTCCAAAGGTAACTCATCCATCAAATGATATTGTGACAAGTGTCCTTATGCATTTAATCCATGAAGCACTATAAAAGGAGGAGAGGAGCTCTCATGCAAACTACGGTTTCATCAAGATATCTTCTAAGTAATCAGCTTAAATCGGCATTTTCTTTTACAGGAATATTGTCTTTGTGTTTTCAGTTATATTCTTGTTTTCTAAGTGATAGATTGTTAGAATAGATTTTATCTGTTCTTTTCCGTAAACAATCAGGTTTCTAAGTGTAATTCTTGATATTCATATCAATAAGAATTAAAAAGTTGAAAAAAATTATGTAATTGTATTCAACCCCTTTCCACAATTTCTTACTTGCTTGCCATTACCCTAAACGAGACTAACAAGTGGTATCAGAGCATATTAGTTTAAAATAATAAACTTGATCTGTAATAGCAGCCTCTTCTTCCTCAAACCTAGGTTCTGCTATGCAAAACCCCTTCGTTGGTTCATACGACACTAGCTCTGCAGCCAAACCACCAAAGTTCAATCCTAACAACTTTGCTTTATGGAAAAGTCATATGGTACTGTTCTTGGAAGGGGTTGACAACAGATGCCCCACCATTCTGAGTGAATGACCCATTGTTCCAAGAATCTAGATTCACTATGGTAACAAGCAAACTATTGGTGGAGAAACCCTTGAATCCTTTGACGAGGAAAAATCTAAAGCAAAGGGCAGATACCTGACTAAAAGTCCTAAACAATATACTGAAGATGATAAACGTCTTGTATCCTTGGACACCAAAGTTAAATATGTTATTGTTGTATCTCTTCCTGATGAAGTGTTCCACTCTGTAGTAACTCCTTCTACTGCCAAAGAGATGTGGGACACTCTGTGTCTCCTCTATGAAGGAACTGTTGAGGTCAAGAAAAGAAAGAAAATTGCTTTAGTAAGAAACTATGAACTTTTCATTCATGAAAAGTAGAAACTCTTTCTAACTATTACAACCGTTTTAACAGCCTCTTAAATAATCTTAAACTATTGGGAAAGGTATATGACAACGAGGAGGTTTTGTGTAAATTTATGGACTGTCTTCTAGACTTTTGGGAGAATATTTGTACCTGCGTTAAAACCACCAAGGACCTTGATTATATACCTCTGACTGCTCTGTACGGTACTTTACATAACCATAAGCAGACAAAGTACCAACGAAAATCTATTATTAAGGACATTAAAATCTCATCTGTAGCTTTGATAAGTGACTCAAAGAAATCTACGTGTGTTCCAAGAATCACTTATCCATCTTCTGAGTCTGATAACAATGAGATGGTTGTCACGAACTGGATTAGAACCAGCACCTCTGGGAGCAAAAGACAGAGAGTACCAAATGCTGACGGTAACGAAGGTTATCGGGCTTGAAAGGAATGGACGGGCAAGGAAAATGAAATATGAAATAAAAAGCGATCCGCCAAAAGCAACCAAAATATTCCTTGGTGAATATTTCGGTTGACCAATTCGCGCAGTATCCAATCCAGAATATAGGCTTGCTTTTGCCACTAAAGAAGACTCCACCCACTTATCGGAGGCTCATCTTAGTGATGCCGATGATGAAGGTGGGGAGTCAGTCATAGACATACTCTCCGATAGTATGGCTATGATGGCTGGAAATCTCAAGAACAAACGTTTTTTTGTCAAATCTAGGACGATTTGGAAGAAAATATTCCTCTTTTAAAAAATCTTCTTCTTCTGACAAAACAAATGATGAGTGTTTCAACTGTGGTAAAAATGGACACTTTGCTTCTGAGTGCAGATCTAAATTACCTCCAAAATTTAAGTCTACCTCCGGCCATGATTCCTCCAAATCAGCAAGTCTAAAACCTGCCAATATGACTAGCCGACCCCCTCACAAAAACCACAATTCTCAAAATAGTGATCATGCCCTGTATGAGAAATACAAGGCCAAATGTAAGAGATAGAGGGAAAGAAACGAAAGCATCCTCAAAAAGGGGAAAGGTCGTGTAGATGAATCTCAGGACTGGGTGTCTGAGCCAACATTGGACAGTGACACTGAGTACGTCAATAAATGTCTCAAGGCCAAAATTAGTGAGATAGACAAACTTGAGAGACTAGCCTACTCCACGGACTTGGTCTCAACTGAAGAATCATCCTCTGGGACTCAACCTTAGGTACACCCTTTTTCTCTCTCTCTCTCTCTCTGATGATCAAAAGATTAATGCCTATGACTCTTTAACCGTTGATTTCTATAATATGAAAGAATAAAAGAAAAAGGCTGACTTTCAAGCAAAATCTTTAAATGATCAACTCCAGATGTGTTTTTCTAAGCTAAAAGACTTTGATAAGATCAACGCTGACCTTGAAAATCTTAAATACAAGAATCACATTCTTTCTAAAGAGAAAAATAAGATTTTCAACAAGCTAAAGAAAGAACAAGAAGTCCTGTTCAAATAGATCAACTCCTCTAAAAACCTTGAAAAGATCCTTCAGGACTAGATGTCTTGTGATAGCAAATCTGGCTTAGGTTTTGGAAAAATGGATATTGAACCTTCTGTTCCTCGTGCTTCTCCTTCCCAAGTCTTGTCCTTTTCTTCTTCTTCTTCTTCTTCTTCAGATCTCTCCGATCTTGACTCTGATGATTCCATTTCTATAAAGTCATCTGAACGTTATGAAATTCTTAAGTTTGGTACCTTTGTGAAGGCAAAGGATTCAATGTCCCCAGAGACATCTGAAGCTCAAGACTCAAATGAGGTTGTTAATCCCATTCATGACATGTTTAACTCTTTTAGTCTTGAAGAGACCAACTCCTTTTGTCCCAAACCTTCAAAAATCCTCAAAAGGACCTCCAAAGTTCTTCTAGGAAGTTTTCTTCTGCTAAAAAGGAACGTTTCCTGTTTCCCTTGATCTTCCTTCTAAGAGAAGACTTCTCTTTCAAAACAGCCAAACTCTCAAAACTAGACCATTGATTTTATTCCTAGAGCTATCAATATAAGGAAAATTAAGGTCAAGACCTCTTCCATCTCTTCTATGCCTTCTTCTGAAAAAGGCATCATTGGCCCAAGACCAGGCATCGGAGCCTCTAACTCTCCGATGTGCTATAGTTTCAAAGATAAGAATAAATCTTCCAGTACAAAGAAAGTCTTTGTCTATAGAAAATGCTACCACTATGGTGATACCTTCCATCTTGCCAAGGACTGTCCAAAAGATTACATAGTTCGAAAGGACAAAAATGATAACCCTTCTAACCTAAAAGGACCCATCTCAAGATGGGTACGAAGAAACTAATATGTTCATGATTGTAGGGACCAAATATAGATCATATCTGGTATATGATAGCGGTTGCTCAAGATATATGACCGGGAATAAATCTTTTCTCTTGAACTATATGAAGGAAAAAGGGCCAGTTGTGACTTTTGGTGGGCAAGGCAAAGGAATCACAAGAGGTTATGGAACTCTCACCAACGTAACCATAACCTTCAATAAAGTTGCCTATGTTGAAGGATTGATGTACAATCTTCTAAGCATTAGTCAACTATGTGATGTGGGATACATAGTAACTTTCAAACTATGTGTTTGTCTTGTTCTTGACATGCAAAATCAGGTCGTGCTTGCTGGTACTCGAAAGAACAATGTTTATATTATAAACATGGAGAAAAGTGCTATTGGTGAAGCTATGTGTTTCCTCTCTGAAGATATGGCCAAACAAAACTGGCTATGGCACAAACGTCTTTCTCACCTCAACTTCAAAACCTTAACAAAGTCTCTAACAAAGACCTTGTTGTTGGTTTGCCAAAAATATCCTTTGTTAAAGAAAACTTGTGTGGTGCTTGTGAAAAAGAAAAATTAATCAAATCTTCCTTTCAAACTGAGTAATGCTCATCTATCTCTCAACCTCTTCAAATGCTCCGTATGGATTTGTGTGATCCAGACGTCCAGTTAGCACACCAAGTCTTGGAAGAAAAAGATACATTCTTGTCATAGTAGATGAATTCTCTCGATACACTTGGGTGTTCTTTCTCAAGTATAAGAGTGACTCTACTAAAGACATCATCCGATTTATCAAAAAGTCAGAGACCTTAAATGGTCATTTGGTCAGATCGGTTCAGACTGATAATGGTACTGAATTTCGAAACAGTGTCTTGGAAGATTTCTTCAATGAAAGGGAATCTCTCAAAACTTGTCTGCTGTCCGAACTCCTCAAGAAAATGGAGTTTTTCAGTGGAAAAATCGTACTCTATGTGAAGCTGCTCGCTCCATGCTAAGTTATCTTCCAACCTAATTTTGGGCTGAAACTATCAACACAACTTTTTTCACTCAAAATAGGCCCATCATTATCAAGAGACATAACAAAACAACCTATGAAGTATTTCATGGCCGAAAACCAAACATGCCAAAAACCAAACATTGGTTTTTTCATGTGTTCGGCTGTGTGTGTTACATCTTGAATGACAGAGAAAATCTTGGGAAATTTGATCCTAAAGTCGATGAAGGAATCTTTATGGGATATTTTTAGTATTCAAGGCATATAGAATCTTTAATCTCTGAAGACAACGTATTGATGAATCAATACATGTCAAATTTGATGATCTTCAATCTTCTTCTCTTGCTAGCAATGAAGAAGAACTGGATCGGTGGACTGCTTCCTGTATTGGAAGTATGCCTTGCTCTACATATCCCTCCTCACCTTTTGAACATCACCCTCCTTCTTAGATTGGTGATGTCCCTCCTACCAACATTCCTTCATTCTCTCCAAATAATACCATGTCTTCTGAACCTATTCACAAAACCCCTTCTTCTTCTGAAATTATTCCTTCAGAGGAAGAACCTCAACCCTTAAACATCATTCCCATATCAACCGGTATACCTTCCACTTCCAACACAAATCTCACTCTTCCTCCTCAAATGCCTCCAGCCTTGAAATGGACAAAGGATCACCCAATTGATCAAATAATTGGTGATCAACAAGCTGGTGTTCAAACTCAACGAGAATTGGAAATCTTTGTCTCTATGTGAATTTTCTCTCCATCTTCGAACCTAAAAAAATTGGTGAGGCTCTAGTTGATCCAAGCTGGATATCAGCTATGCAGGAGGAGCTCTTACAATTTGAGAGTAATGGAGATTGGTTCTCGTCCTTCCCACAAAACCATCATTAGAACCAAATGGGTTTTCAGAAACAAGATAGATGAAGAAGGTACTGTTATTCGCAACAAGGCAAGATTGGTTGCTCAAGGTTATCGTTAAGAAGAAGGAATTGATTATGAAGAAACTTTTGCTCCCGTTGCTCGTTTGGAAGCTATCCGATTTTACTTGGACATGTTGCTTACAAGAATTTTCGGGTATTTCAAACGGATGTTAAAAGTGCATTCTTAAATGGTGAATTTGCTAATGAAATAACCTCCTGGTTTTGAAGATCTCATTCATCCTGACTATGTGTATCGGCTAGACAAATCCCTGTACGGTCTGAAGAAAGCTCCTCGTGCCTGGTATGACACTCTCTCCGATTTTTTTTCTGGACAATAAATATGTTCGAGGTAAAATCGATAACACTATCTTCCTCCGAAAATCTAAAGGTAATATCATTCTTGTACAAATTTATGTTGATGACATTATTTTTGGAGGCACCAATGAATCTATGTGTGATGAGTTTACCTCTCTCATGCAAAGTCGTTAGGAAATGAGCATGATGGGTGAGCTCACCTTCTTTCTTGGTCTACAAGTTAAACAACTTCCTGAAGTCATTTTTGTTAATCAAAGTAAATACATTAAAGACCTTTTAAAGAAATTTAATTTTGACACTTGTACACCAATGAAGTATCCGATGACTCCTCTTAAACATCATTCAGACCCTGATGGTGTATCAGTCAATGTTACTTTCTATCGGGGAATGATTGGTTCTCTTCTTTATCTAACTGCAAGTAGACTAGACATCATGTTTGCTACTTGTCTCTGTGCTTGTTATCAAGCCAATCCCAAGGAATCTTACTTGGTTGCGGTTAAACAAATCTTTAAGTATCTTAAAGGTACCTTGAATTTGGGTCTTTGGTATCCCAAAGACTCATGTTTCAATCTCATCGGGTATTCGGGTTCTAATTTTGCAGGTTCTAAGATAGATCGGAAGAGCACTACTGGGAGCTGTCAACTTCTTGGAGGAAAACTTGGCTGTTGGTCAAGTAAAAAGCAACACTCTGTTAATCGGACTTACCGATTAGTGCAGGTCCGTACTTTGACAGTGCATAACTCATAAACGGTAAATCGGATTAAGCTCATATTTGGCAGGTAGAAAAAGCTTAATACATACTACAACTATCATAAAGGGTCTAAGACCTAGTTCTGAACCTAAGTGGCTGAAAACAGTGTCGTTTTAGGGCTATTAACATTGTACTCGGGATTTTACTGCAGTTTTGTAAACTCGGTATAGAATTGATGGATGATCCAAATGCCACGATTCCAAAACTGGTAGATTCATAGGATAACATACTACAACTTTCATTTATATAGTATTTTCTGTATTTGCCTCTAAGTGGGGTAAAAATGCTTACGAAAGAGGGACATAAGTTGTTAAAAACCAGAACAAAACTGCATATCCGGCTGTCCCATTTGAAGTTTAAGTTGTTTATAAAAATGTAAGACCTAAGTAACTTATTAGTAGAATTAGGATATGGTTTTACTTCGTTTAGGTAATAACTGAATTATGTATTCGTTAGGCACGCAATCAAGTCAAATCTTACCGTGAATCTCGTCTAATCGTGCGTTGCTTCTTAACTTTGGCCAAGGTACGGATTTCAGTTCTTTTGTCTCTCAGGCAACTAGTTGTTGTAGTTGACCCTTCGTAACGGTGGTTCATCAATTTGTGATTGATCACTTAAAAGTGGTCAATAAAACACTTATATATATATATATTTATATATAAAACCGTTGAACATTTATTTAACACTTGATTTTAGTCCATTGAATCGTATGTTTGAATCCTTTCAAGTATTGTTAATTGATTCTCATATTTGAGTTTTGTGAAGTATATTGAAACTTGACGTTTTATGAAAGCAATCGGGGTAGTGACACATGTTTAGTTTTCTTAGTTTTCAGTATCACCCAATTGATGAGCACATTAGTTGGGATGCCTTCTATGGCGGCTTTGTAGTCATGGCGTTTTGCAGGTGAACTCGGTCCATGCGGTTAAGCCCAATAGTGGCTTACGTGAACCCACCTTGTGGGCTAGGCCTATTTTATTGGCTCCAGGGTGGATGGATCGATCCTAGGATTACCCACCATGTGACCGTGGTTAAATTCACAAGGGACTCGAGGTGTGTGCCCGCACGCCGGCCCGATAGTTCGTGTGGTTTGGCCACTCCACGAACACAACATGAATTGACAGAATTTATTTATATTATGTTTTGAACCGAGAATTGTCAATGGAACACTTGAACATGAATTGGCAGACTTTATTTATTTTATGTTTTGAAGTGAGAATTGTAAACCAAACACTTGAGCATGAATTGACGAACTTTATTTATTTTATGATTTGAATCGAGAACTGCGAACCGTCTTAATTTTCTATGAATTTATACTTTTTGAATTATAAGTCTTCCGCTTTGTTGTCTATGTTACCAATTGTTATTTCAAATTTATATTATAATTTGTTCACTAAGCCTTGTTGCTTAGCTGTGTTTTTGTTTTCAGACACGGCAGTTTCCAAGTGATCGATAGGGCGGGGCTTGTGATCGAGAGTGCAACTTTTGTAGTTTTCAGACTCGCTTTAGATGTTAATATTTTAAGCTTATAAAAACTTTTCGGAATGTAATTTTTTTGGGTTGTATATTATACTTATTAGGGTTAAATAGTTTATTGTATTAAAGTTGGGAGAAATAAAGTTGAGGGATTAATTGTGTAAATACCGAAAGGTATTTAATGTTTAGTTTAGTTTCATTTAACATAGAGTTCTGAATAGACAAACCCAATAGTTGTGCGCTTGAGAAATACTCTGTAATGGTTCATCTTATCCATTGCTTGTTGTTCGTATTTGATTATGGTTAATACTGCACTTGTACTATACTCACAATTGGTACTAGAGCAAAGAGACCGAAAGATTTGATCCAGGTAACTTTTTTTTTATTTTTATCGAACTGTTTGGTTTTTAATCGACAATACTGTGTTCTTAAAAAATTGATAAATTCTGTGTTTTGGGTGAAATTGATTAAATTATTTGTTACTACTGCATAAGATTTCATCCTCTATTGCATGTAGTATAATTTTTTACATCAATTTTAAGCAAAATAATCGATTATTGATTCTGGGTTTTTAATGTGTGTTCATCATGTTCCTCAAGAAATCGTTGATTTGGAGGTTTTATTTGCATAGCTAGACTTAGTTTTGTGTTTTTTGATTCATCAATTACTTTAATTAACACTCGGAATGCATCTAAATGAATCTTTGTTGAATTGTTAATCTGAGGTAATCGATTTGTTCTTCGATTTCTTTGCTGTTTTTGGACTTTCTTTCTTATCGGATTCTGTTCACCATCGGACTGAATTAAATCCGACCATCAATGGATTTTGTTCCAAAAATCGATCACCATCGGATATTTTGGATATCTTTGTCTATCGGATCAATTGTTCTGCTGCACTAATCCAATCAAAGTCTCTCAAATTCGATAGTTCACCATCAGGAACTCAAAATCGAATTCTCATAGTCGATTACCATCGGATTTAGCCACAAATCCGATTACCATAGGTTTTTGTCACAAATCCAATAACCATTGAACTCGATCATCGGATTATTGGTTTCTATCGAATCCTTGGCTTGTTCTTTATCGGGAAAATAAGCATTGTCAGATCCCTATCAGATTCTTCCTCAGATCCGATATCGGATTCTTTCATAAATCCGATCATTGTCGGATTTTTTTATCGGATTTAACCTTCATCAGAAAGCATCCCAAATCCGATCCCTCTATCGGATTTCACCCAAAGTCCATTGGATTTGGCACTTTATCGGATTACATTCCAAATCCGATCACTTATCGGATTATTCGTTAATCTGGTTATCGGATTTCGTATCAATATCGAACTTTCACTATCAATTCTATCATATCCCACCTCTATCGGGTTCTACCCTATCTGATACTTAGCGGGACCCCCGTGCTAAGGCGCAACCGAGAGACATTGTTCATTAGAGATAGACTTCATCCCGTCATCATTATAGTTTGATCATTTCACAACCGTCTCACGATCACACAAGTGCTTTCAAGATGAATACACACCCTAAAACAGAATGACAGGTATATTATCCAACTCATAATGCTTTAATTGATCAGATGCAAACCATGATGCTCAAATTAGATGACTTATATGATAAACTAAAAGTCCAAAAGAAGCTTGTCACTACTTTAGAAGCCCGACTTGCGAATAACTAGAACGAACTTTTGTTAGTTAACACTGAATGTGATGATAACGCTAGTTGGGCCAAAGGTTTACAAAAGGACAAAGCCAAGCTTGCTGACTCTAACACTACTTTGACAAATAAATTATCTGAACTGTCATCTAAGTTAGCTAAGTCTGAACTTGAAAATAGAGATTTTCCACTAAAATAGAATTTTTAAATGTTCAACGGGAAGATCTATTAGACAAGGTCAAAGATCTTGAACTCCGATTCATCAAACGAGGTCAAACTGATTAAATCATTCATTTGACCAAACCTAAGGAGTTCAAGTCCTATAAGTCAAAGGAAGGTCTAGGTGCCGACAATCCTCATTATCTTAAAAAAGCCATAGCCAACGTCCCTACTCTATACAAATTTGAATATCTAAACCTTGGTTCGGATTTTCAAAGCTAGTTCATGGAATCACAGTTGGTTCCTGATTATATCACGTTATCACCAGAACAAGTTAGGGAACAGGAAGATATTAAACGCGCTCGAACAGATAAGGGTCAAATTCCTTTTGTCTATGCTAATCTAAATGAGAGTTATAAACAGAACGAGTGCAAACCTACTATCTCGAATGCTTACTTTCCCAGCTACTCTAACGCTGAAATCCAATCAAAACCAGCCGAATTTAAATTGTCTGTTCCCCCATTGGTTTTAGAAACTCGTATAGTTCAGCTGGAACATGATTATGAAGTAGCTGTGAACGCTTTTGATATTGAAAGAGAAATTTTGATGTCTATTTTAACGAGAATCAAACACAAATACCTACTATCCCATACAAGTCAGACCCACTTCCTGATTGTGAAAGAGAGAATCTTCAGACATAAATTCGTCGTCTAACCAGTAAACTTGCTAGTGTAGCGGCGAAAGTTCTATAAGAGTAAATTTCAACTTCTACTTTGCAAAAGAAATATGATACTCTTCTTAAAGGCAAAAATGCTTAGTCTGAACCTTCCTCTACACCTTCAAATGCATCCTCTTGTAAGGTGTTTCTAGGCGAGTTGTCGACTGACGATTAAAATTGTTTTTCTAAAAATACCTGTTTCCCCACTAATCCCTGTAAAATTCCTAAATATGATAAGGGGCGTGAGTTCTCAACCTTTTTGAACTCTGATGATTGTTATGTTGATGACTCAAATTTGTTCGATTTTTCTCCAATTCTTCTGAGTCACTTGGATTTTACTCCCGACAAAGCTGTAAATAAACAGTGATCATGCACAAGGTCGAATGTTCCACATCCCCCCCCCCACAATAAATTTCTATGAACAAACACGTTTTTCAAAATAACAACCTAAACCGTTCACAGAAACACCGACACACTGATACTTCTAAAGCTCATCATCCTTACTATTCTAGTGCGTCTGACTGCGAATTTAATGATGTTTCAGATAAACGTTTTCAAAGAAAATATGTTCGAGTCAAACAAGTCTGGGTAGAAAAGAAGTCTAAGCAGACCATTAAGAAAACAGAGTCATATAATTCTTTTTCGCATGCTAAGACAAACAATATGAATCATGATGATTTTCATTCAAGCACTTCTGTTGAACAAAGTTTAGTGCTTTCGCTAAAAGTTTATTCTATTCAGCAGTTGCTTCAACTCTCTCATGATCATATATGTTGTTTTACACGCGGTGAAAATGATTTTGTTGATCAGAATTCTGCATCTGATTGGTTTTGGCACATACCATGTTCAAAAGTCTAATTTTGTTTCCCCAATGCTATTATCCACATAAAACTTCTAATCGAAACAGATGGTTCAGAACTTACAGCATTCTCCAAACCAAAGCTAACTTTCAAGGACCCAGGATGGTATGGGTACCAAAATCTATTTAAGCTGTTCTGCAGGTTTATCATGTGCCGTGTTGAACTCAGATTGTTTAAACACATGATCAGACAGATGCTTGGTTTTAGGGGGGGGGGGTAAGTATTTTCTATATTTGAGGGAAGGTTATCTTCTTGAAATTCTTCTGAGAACTATGACTTCTGAACATATCAGTTCAGGACTCGTACTTCACGTATTTGATTTCTGAAAATTTTCTATCCTCCAAAGTATTATCTCTTTGAATCATGATAGGAAATATTTTCACAGGAAAAGTGTGTGAGATTAGATGAACTTCTATGGACTAACATAACCGGTAGCCCTACCCAAGAAGTAATCCCTTAGTGATTGAGGGGTGAGGGGTGTTACATCATCGAGTGGGGGAGATAACTCATACGGTTGAGTTTTCTCATTGTGTTGAGTGGTAAAATGGAAATGAGAGTTTGGTTAGAAGTGAGGATTTCATTAAAAGATAGAGGGTATGAGAATAGAGTTGAAAGAAAAATAAAACTCTGCACCAACCACTTCTAATCCGGGCAACCACATCTACTGATTGGTTCATAATTCTTTGATGACCATCATTGAAACAGGCAGTTAGCCCATGCCAACTCTTGATTTAATCCCACCTGTTGTTCATTCTTTCTTAACAAAGAGATGTTTCAATTTTCACGGGGATGCAACAAATCATTTATCTAGTTTTCATTTGGGAAACTTGGGTATTGAAATAGAAGGAAGTCTGCCCCGCCTTCGCACTTCAATCATGCACATTGAGTCTGTGGAATTTATTTCACATTTTGAGCCTTAAATGACATACAATGCTTATTTCTTTCTACACATTCACGAGTCTTTGTGATTCATAATGCATATCTTTGTGTTTATGTGGGAACAGTTTGAGCAGTTAGTTATATAACTTTACTTCAGTGATGACTAGAAGTCCTATCAGTGCTACCCCATTGCCAACACTGAAAATAGGCTACTCAATTGAATTTATTTCGATTGTAGTGATAACAGTTGCTAACGTGCTTCTGTATGTTAGCCAATTACCCATAATTAAAAAAGAAGACACTTGTTTGAAAGAGAGCAATTTTTAAAGGGGAGAAAATGATTCTAAAGGAGATATCTTTTTGAGGGGGAGCTAACATTTGTATTGGATACAACTGATTTGATTTAGTCTTTGATGATTAATGATGCTCAGGATTCTCCTAATCATCATGAGAGGGAGAAAGTATATCAAAGACATATCAAAGATATATAAAGAAGATTAAAAGCCGTTGAATGTTGATGTTGAGGGGGAGCTGTCAGAACTTCAAAGATTTGAATCTAAATATGTTGATTCTAAGGTTGCAAAACCATTAGATTCAAGATTCAAGATTTACTGATGACAAAGCTACTTGAAGAAGTTTGGTATTGAAGATGTATTCTTTTATATATACTTCGAACCTTATTGCTTAAAGTTTGTTTGTTGATTGTTGAAGTTTCAAATATCTTCCGAAGATTCTAAAGATCAATTCAAGCTGAAGATTTTGTTTGAAGATTTTATTTTGATAAATGGGGAGATTGTTATTCTTTAGGTTTTGTGCTACAAAGTCTAGTCGTCTTCAAAAGAAGGCTTGTTTTTGTCAAAGGTTCGTTGAAGTGAAGATAAAGTCCATTGACATTCAGAAGATGCCATTTTCAAAGGAATTTTTTGAACTTCAATTCAAAGGGGAAGATTGTTTGGGTAACTTAATTATCATTGATCTTCGCAAGACTAAGTAATTCGAGCTACTTAGCAACTTTAATACAAAGGGGGGGATTGTTAGGGTTAAATAGTTTATTGTATTAAAGTTAGGGGAAATAAAGTTGAGGGATTAATTGTGTAAATACCGAAAGGGATTTAATGTTTATGTTAGTCCCCAAAGAGAGATGGCTAACTAAGAGAGGGTTTTGTAGAAGGGGGGGTTGAATATAAAACACACAGAATATACTCTTTTTAAATTTTTTAATATAAATATTAAAAATTTACACACAGATAGTTTGATGCGGAAAAGAACAGGCAGACTATTCTATCAAACTAAACACACAGATAACAGTAATTAACTATTACACTAAGCAAGTTAAAACAATACTGTTATAGCACACAGCTTTGCCACAGTCAAACAAATAATCACTCTGAAGATTTGTTGAAAGCGTGAGATTTCTGGGAAGGACCTCATCTCCTTTTATAGTGTCCATGCATGGGATGCAAGTGGACAGCTGTCAAGGTTTCATTAGCTGGAAGATTATCTGATGGACAAAGGAAGAGACTACTTCCTTTGTACTAGAATAATGGATGAACCATTCCTTGTAGCACGTAATGTCAGATAACTTTATCTTCTTTTCTTCATGCTCTGTGAAGTCCCATCAAGCCTTTTAGCTAAAAGACAAATATTCCTTTTATAAGAATAAAAGAGAATGTCTTTAATTAAGGCTTGGTGCCCAAGTTCTTGCTGGCTCACGTGTCTTGCAATTGATGTGAGTCAAGAACTTATCTCTTTGAAATTGCTAAGTGATACATCTCACTATGTATCACATCGGTGGATACCTTATAAACGGAGTTGATAAGTGTACACTTTGCTTGATAACTTCTTCTTTCACTAAGTGACAAAAGTGTATACCCTTGTGAGTTGATATCACAGCCTTAGAAAATATACCTGCAATTTCGGTGACCAAGATCATAGTGTCGGTGACCATGACATCAAACTTGATGACCTCATCTTATTTGATGTCCTTAGTACTTTTGATGACTTTTGAGTGTACCATCGGTGACCCACTATATTGGTGACCCAATCTTGACTTGGCAAGATGGTCTGAATATTGAAGTTGGTTGATACATCCAAAATTCCACTTTTTGATGTACAACCCCTTGATTGAATAGTCTTTGACTCTTCAATACTTTAAGCATATTTCAGACCTTCAAAAGAACCTGTAAAAATTCATTCATATAAAGGAAGGTGGTTCATCACCAAATCATCGGTGACCCAACAATCTCCCCCTATTTGATGATGATACCTGTAGGTTAGAAAAGAATTCTTTTTGACCCTTTCTATTTTTCTTTTGGGTTCTTTTGACTCAGATTTTTTTTTTTTTTTTTTTGATTTTTTTTTTAACTGAGTATGTACAGTATAGAGTATAAACTGAATAAAAGAATAAGTATAAGTTTAAATATGTGCAAAGCTTGTAAAAATATTAACAAGAGATGGGATGGAAGAAAAGTATGAACTTTTATTAATCAACACATAGGATTGATCAGAGTACATGATTAATAAAGTTCATACTGTACTATACGTCTGCAAGATCATGGATCTGAGGGTTCTCTTCGTTTAAGTTCATCCAAGATCATTCTTGTGATGCCATGGTCTTCAATGGGAGGCACTCCAAGAATAGCAGAGAGGAAGGGGCTGTGAGCCCTTGGGATGTCAGATGCTCTAAAGAAACCGATGTTTCCAAAGATGTCTTCAAAGAAAACCCCAAGCTCTGGAGTAGTCAGCATGGTTTGCTCCGGGTAAGCAATAGAAGTAGGAATGGAAAGATCTATACCCGAAGCATTTATCCGGATGCCCCTTTCATGAAGCATAACAAACTGTCCCTTCTTCTTGTTTTTAGGAGCGGTGATGACCTCTCCTTTAAGACCCCGTTGAATGAAGTACATTTGTTGTGCTTCAAGGTATGTCACAAGAATATCATTCTCCTTTTGGATGTTGAGCATCTTGATGAAGAGTTTTACGAGAATATTAAGTACCGGCTCCTTGTACTTGCTTTTGCTCTTGGAGATGCATTTACCAACTTCCATCCACTCGGTCATCCCAAGAACTTCCAACCATTCGGCCTTCATATACTTTTGATAAAGTATCGGCTCTCTTAAGGGTGATAAGTAACTTGGGAGAATTCTTGGTTGGAGGTTGGATGGTAGCATTGATAATCTTGGAATCATCCTTCTGTTCTTCAATCTTCTTTTAAACCACTCTACTTCCTTTGCCTTCTTGGCCTCATCAACCAATTTTGCAGCTTCAGATTTCTTCTTTATATTTTCAAGCTCATCTTTTTGAGCTTGAATTGCATCGGTGACTTTGGCATGAACAGCTTCATCATGAGCTAGCTTGAGTACATTTGTCTGATCATACTCAAGCTGAGCCTTGATAGCTTCTTCTCTTTCGACCTCGGAGAATTACCCCAAGAGGATCGGTGAGTCTTTGGGCGGTGAAGTCTGAGAGTGTCTGCATGAGGATCTCTCATTTTCTTCTTTCTCTTCATTTCTTCCTTCTGCTCTTCAAAAGAAAGAGGCTTCTTTCCTTTGGCTTTTTCTTTTCTCCTCTTTTCTTCTTCAGTTTCAAGGGGTTGAGCACTGACACTCTCCCCCTCAACAGCTGCTTCGGGTACCAAAGGAACAGGGACCACCTGCGCGGCCGCACCACCATCGGTGGGCTGTAGGGGCCACATCGGTGGTTGCCACGTCGGTGGCCAGATCTGTGATGTCGGCGGCTGGCATGCTGACGTCGGCGGCTGGCATGCTGACGTCGGCGGCTGGCATGCTGACGTCGGCGGCTTTGGCTGCTGTTGTAGAGATCTTCACATTTTTCTCCCCCTCAGTGGTTGAACCCTTGAAACCCACTGAAGAGAGAAACTCTTTTACCCGTTCCATATCAGAGCAGAGACCCCCAAGTTTCTTCTCTACCCTTTGAAGGACAAACCTGTCAGTGTCCTTGAAGAATGACTCACCAATATCAAGTTCAACCGTTGGAGAAGAGGTTGGAACTATATCAATTTTGGTGTGTAGATTTGAGAGAGACTCCATTATTGCCTGTTGATTTGCAATAAGAGTAGAGATATCGGTGGCTTGCTGAGAAGAGGTGCTTCGAAGATCCTGAATGGATGAAAGCACAGATGCTTGGCTTGAAGAGAATCCTTGCTGAAGATCAAGGATATCCAAATGTAGAAGATCTAAACATGTCATTAGAGTTGGGTGACTCACCGACAACTCCTCTATGTTAGATCTGAGAGATGAGGAAAGGGAATCCATTCTTTCCTTTTCCTTAGTTGCATGTTCTTCTAAAACCTCCACCCTTCTGATAGTATCACTTGTAAAGGTGGTGAAAGCCTGCAGAAGGTCATTCCCTTGCTTTGAAGACATGGGAGCAGAAGGATGAGGCTTTGGTGGTTGATCAGTATCATCATCATCACTGGAAGAATAATCCACCAAACCTGTAGATTTTCTTGGGGGGGATTTAGGAGATGAGGGGGAGACACTCTTAGGAGAGTGTCTTTGAGGGGATTCCTCAGTAATGGGTTCCTCCACACCCTTGTCATGTACGGGAGACGTACCTGTCCAAGGGGTAGTGTCGGACATCAGAAAATCAGTAAAGTGGGTTGCTCCATCAAATGCACCTGGTTGTGATGCACTTTCACGTGGAGTGTGGAAAAGGAGCTGTGAGAGCTCAGGGGGTGGAGAAGAGGTACCTTGGATGGGATATTCCAAGTCATCTTCATCAACTAGTGAGAAAGTTGATGAAGGAATAGTAAGGGTGTCCCTTTTTACAACCAAGTCCTTTTGAGAGGGCCTGGAGGAGCTAGGTATGGATGAGTGTTCCTTGGGTTTTGTGAGGATATTTTCAACACCTACTGGCTTTTGGGAGCCAGTAGATGGATCATGTGCTTTAACCCTTTGGGTTCCCTTAGACTTCTTTGAGGAAGTCTTTGGGGGGCTTTTAGAGTTTCTCCGCTTATGGGATTTGGATGCTTGGGTGGAAGCCAAAGGCTCTTTTGGCTTCGTAGCATCGGTGGGTGCGGAGGTAGATGTGCCCGACGCTTTGGATCTCTTAAGAGATTTGGGCACACCAGTGACTCTAGGTACAGAGGGGGTAGAAGACATACCTGAAGTTCTCTGAAGACGCGGTTCATTCTCTCCCCAAGCAAGAGTTGCATTCCTTGCAAACTCAACCATAGAAGGTCTGAGAGGGTTGTCTGATGCTAAGACAGCCTTTTTCATGATCTGGTTACCCACTTGGTGAAGAGGGAGATCATATACGATATCATCTCTTTTCTCTAATTTATCTGCCAACTTTGCATGAATAATAAGAGAGAAAAGTCATTGGAAGGGTACCTGAGGACGTCGGAGGGTAGAGAACGAGGAGATCATTTCATTAAAGAAATAGCTGGCATAATCTATTTTTCTCTGAAAAATAAGAGCATGTGCCAGCTCGATTCTGAGAAGGTGACCGATCCGACCACTGTCTTCTTGCTCAGGCACAGAATCAGATGAGCAAAGAAGAAGTTCCAAATACTTCCCATGTTTTTGCGCAATAAAGTACCCGGACCCTTTGACTTTGAGCCCTTCTTCTCTTCCAAATAGTTCAACACATCAACCACCATTTGATGTTCATTACCAAGAGGAAAAGGTTCATAGGAATCATAGACAGGAAGCTTGAGAATGCTTCTAACATCTTCCACATTGAAGATCACATCATGTTCATCATTACTTAGAACAGATGCAAGAATTTGATCCGAAGAGGCATCAAATGTGCAAGTCAACCAAAAGTTTCCAAGAAGAAACTTACTCATTTTAGGTTTTGCTGTGATTGCATATTGAAGAGGGCATCTCTGAAGAAACCAGCAAACATCATTGTATTCTGGATGAGCATTGTCAACTCCTATTCTTCCAAAATAATTGCATGCAGGAAAGGATAGGGATCCAAAAGTCATGGTTTGTTCTTCAGAAGAGGTCTTTGAAGGAGAAGCCATTGAAGAAGATGGGAGTTGCAGGTTTGAAGTTCTTGCTTGGTGAGTGGACAACGTCGGTGGCTTGTATGAGAGAGAGAGACGTCGGTGACTCAAAAGAAAGGTCGACGTCGGTGGCTCAATCAAGGGAGCAACGTCGGTGGCTAGAACAGGGGAGCAACTTCGGTGGCTAGAGCAGGGTGCAACGTCGGTGGATGAGATTGATGTACACCGTCGGTGGGTGGCTGCGAGGTATGACGTCGGTGGCTCAAGACGTCGGAAAGCTGACGTCACGTGATGACGTCGGCGTCGAGACCAGACGTCGGTGGCCGAGTGGTTCTCGTCGGTGGCTCGGTGGTTCTCGTCGTCGGCGTCTATCGATGGTGGTTTGCGGCGGTGGATGGTATGGTTTTGTGGTGGTGTGGTTTTAGGGTTAGGGAAAAGAGAGGATAATAGAACGAGAGAGAGGTTTCGTCGGAAACCCGGGCACCGTCGGCGGCTTGGGCACCGATGGTGGGTGGCTCTCGGTGGTTTTTTGTGACGGCGTCGGAAAGGGCTGGTGGTCGCCGTCGGTGGGTAGACGGACGGTGGGTGGTCCGCCGTCGGTGGCTTATCGGAAAGTGGATTGGTGGTTTTAGGGTTAAGGTTTTGGGAAGGGATTTTATGAGAGAGAAGAAAGAGAGAGAAAGAGAGTACCGTCGGTGACCTAGTCACCGACATTTTAGGTTTATATATATATAAATTATTTTCCTTTTATTTTTCTTTATTTACTTATATATGTATATAACATATATAATATATATAAGTTATAAAATATATAAATGTATTATTATATGACTTATATAAAAATATAGTATATATAAATATATAATATTCATAAATGAATATAATATATATACATATAATATATAAATATATGTAAACATGTAAATATATAAATATATAAATATATATATATATAACATACATAAATGTATTATCATATATACATACACATAATATATAAATATATATGTATATGTTAGTCTATATTTATCATACCTAATTCGCCAATGAGGAACTTGAACCTTGCTTCATCAAGGGGCTTTGTGAATAGATCAGCTAGTTGATAGTCGGTGGGAATGAAATGAAGTTCCACATCACCTTTAGAGACATGATCTCTTATAAAGTGATACCTAATATCAATGTGCTTGGATCTTGAATGAAGCACAGGGTTGTTGGCAATGGCTATTGCACTTGAGTTGTCACACATTATTGGGATCTTTGAGAAAATCTGATTGTAATCACACAAATGATTTTTCATCCACAATATTTGTGCACAACAACTTCCGACGACCACATATTCGCCGGCGGTAGATGTAGACACCGAATGTTGTTTCTTACTTGACCAGCTCACAAGCTTTCCACCAAGTAACTGATAACTTCCAGTTGTACTCTTTCTGTCTATTTTTGAACCTGCAAAATCAGAATCAGAGTACCCGATGAGATCGAAACCTGAGTCTTTGGGATACCAAAGACCCAGATTTATGGTACCTTTCAGATACCTGAAAATCCTTTTCACAGCAGCTAGGTGTGATTCTTTAGGATTTGCTTGGTATCGGGCACATAGGCAAGTAGCAAACATAATGTCAGGTCTACTTGCAGTTAGATAGAGAAGGGATCCTATCATGGCTCTATAATTTGTAATATTTACAGAAATGCCATCAGGATCAGAAAAGAGTTTAAGAGGAGGAGCCATGGGAGTTTTCATGGTAGAGCAAGTATCAAATTGAAACTTTTCGGAAGATCTTTAATGTATTTACTTTGATTTATGAAAATACCTTCGAAGATTGTTTTACTTGCAAACCAAGAAAGAAAGTTAACTCCCCATCATGCTCATTTCATATTCTTTTTGCATGAGGGAGCTAAACTCATCACACAAGGATTCATCGGTGGCTCCAAAAATAATATCATCTACATAGATTTGAACAAGAATGATATTACCTTGTGATTTCTTGAAGAAGAGAGTGTTGTCAACCTTGCCTCGTATGTACTTATTTCTAAGTAGATATTCGAGAGAGTGTCATACCGAGGCACGTGGAGCTTGCTTCGGTCCATATAGAGCTTTATCCGGCCTATATACATGATATGGATGGTCGGATCTTCAAACCCGGAGGTTGCTTTACATACACTTCTTCGACTAATTCACCATTCGGGAAGGCACTTTTGACATCCATTTGGAATACCCGAAAATTCTTGTAAGGCGTACATGGGCAAGAAATATTCGGATAGCTTCCAATCTGGCAACAGGAGCAAAGGTTTCATCATAATCAATTCCTTCCTCTTGCCGATATCCTTGAGCAACCAACCTTGCCTTGTTCCTTATGACAGTTCCTTCTTCGTCCATCTTGTTTCGAAACACCCATTTTGTTCCAATAATAGTTTTGTTGGATGGACGAGGAACTAACTTCCAGACTTTGTTTCTCTCAAATTGTGAGAGCTCTTCTTGCATGGCAATTACCCAGCTAGGATCAGCTAGGGCTTCATTTATCAGCTTAGGCTCAATAATGGAAACAAAGTTGACATATAAGCACAGATTGCTTATGCCTCTTCTGGTTTTTACACCAACTTGTGGATCACCTATGATTTGATCTATTGGATGATCCATGGTCCACTTAAGTGCAGGAGGTAAGGAAGGAGGTAGAGAAGAGGATGAGATAGGAATTTGAGATGGTGAAGAAGGGTTTAAGGGAGATATGGTGTTTTGGTGGGTAGGGTCTTCTGAAGAGTTAGTTTCAGGAGGTGGAGAAGAAAGAGAAGGTTCTGAAGGTAAGGTGGTGTTTATGGGAGGCTGAGAAGGGTTGCTATCTGGAGGATTGGTATGAGAGGAGGATGGAATTTCACTAACACATGAATTTATCCATAGGTTTAATTCTTCTTCATCACAAGATAATGAAGAAGTTTCAAACTCATCAAACTTTACATGCATGGATTCATCTATGCATTGTCTTCTTAGGTTGAAAATTCTGAAGGCTCTTGAGGAGAGAGAGTAGCCCATGAAAATTCCATCATCTGACTTCGGATCAAACTTTCCAAGTTGTTCCCTGTCATTTAGCATGTGACATGCACGCCCAAACACATGGAAGAAGTCAACTGCAGGTTTTCTACCATGGAAAACTTCATACGGAGTCTTGTCATGCCTTTTGACTATGATAGACCTATTTTGAGTAAAGCATGCGGTGTTAAGCACACGCCCAAAAATAGGTTGGCAACTTGGATTCACTCGGCATGGACCTTGCCTTCACATAGTGTTCTATTCTTTCTTTCAACAACACCATTTTGCCGAGGAGTGCGTACGGCGGAGAAGTTACGAGAAATTCCTTTTAGGTCAAAGAAATCTTCCGAACGGCATTCTTGAATTACGTGCCATTATCACTTCGAAGGACTTCACCGATTTACCATTCAAATTTTCAAATTTTCTTGTAAACCTGATGATTTCTTCAGCAGCATCACTCTTGTGTTTCAGAAAGAACACCCAAGTATATCTAGAGAATTCATCGACGATTACTAGCATATACTTTTTACCACCCAGACTAGGTGTGCTTACTGGACCGCACAGATCCATGTGAAGCATTTGAAGAGGTTGAGAGATAGAAGAGCATTGTTTTGTTTTAAAGGAAGTTACGGTGAGTTTTCCTTTTTCACATGCCCCACACAGCTTTTCTTTTTCAAAAGCTATTTTTGGCATTCCAACAACCGGCTCCTTGTTGGAGAGTTTGTTCAAGGTTTTAAAGTTTAGATGAGAGAACCTTTTATGCCACAGCCAACTTTGTTTGGCTAGTTCTTGAGAGAGGAGACACACAGCTTCTCCTATTGCACTTTCCTTCATGTTGATTATGTACACGTCATTCAGTCGGGTTCTGCTAGTACAATCTTGTTACGTACATCAAAGACCAAGCACACACACTTTGGAACATGACCTTATAGCCCAAATCACATATTTGGCTGATGCTTAGAAGATTGTACATTAGCCCTTCAACATGAGCTACTCTGGAGAAAGTGATGGTTCCATTTGAAATGGTACCATATCCTTTGGTGACCCCTTTTCCATTTCCTCCAAAGGAAACAGTGGGTCCCTTTTCTTTTGAGAAGTTAGAGAGAAGAAGTTTGTTTCCGGTCATGTGTCTTGAACATCCACTATCCATGTACCATATATGATCTTTATTTGGTACCTGCACCCAGAAACAAATTTAGACTTTTGGTACCCATTTTGAGGTGGGTCCTTTGGGATTAGAAGGCATTTTAGTTTTGCAAGAAACCAAGTCTTTTGGGCAATTTTTAGCAAGATGAAGAGTGTTGCCACAGTTATAGCACTTCTTTAAAGGAATAACCTTTTTAAAATCCCTATCATCTAAACTTTGGACAGAGGTTGAGGAATGAGAAGAAGAGGGGTGTCCAACACCTGGTCTTGGTCCAAGAATACCTTTACCAGGATTTCTTGATTTCTTCAAGTTTACTGACCGAGGAATAAAGTCAGTAGCTATTTGAGATTTCCTTTTAGATGAAAAATTTGATTTAGAAAATTTTTTCTTTTGAGGAGAAAATCTTTTTGAAGAAGGATACTCAGCAACTTCAGAAGGCTGCTCCTGGGAGTACCTTGACTCATGCAGACTTAAGGAATTTAAAAGTCTTTGGATAGGTTTGGGAGAAGAAGAAGAGCTTGGAAGAGTTGAAACCATTGAAGACTCAGAAGAGATTTCTTTAGCTTTAACAAAGACTCCAAACTTTTTGGAACCAGATTCTACTTTGAGCATGTCAAGTAGATCTATAGAGTGAACGGAGGTAGAATCCTCAGATGAGTAACCGAAGAGATCATCATCGTCATCGGAAAGGAAACCAGCAGGAAAACCTTGACACTCAGAAGAGGAAGGAAGTGGAAGGTCAAGAGGTTGAGGAACATCTTTTCCATAACCAAGGCCAGACTTATCCTTGCTGGTGATTTGATCTTGAAGGATCCTTTCTAGATTCTTAGAGGATTTAGTCCATTTAGACAGAACCTCTTGTTCCTTTTCAAGAGTGGAAGAAATCTTTGATTTTTCCTCAGAAAGACTGTCATTTAAGTACCGAAGGTTTTCCGGATACGACTTTCATTTTGTCAAAATCTTTTAGTTTTGAAAAGCAAGAGAGGAGTTGATCATTTAGACATTTTATGTGTATATCAGCCTTTTTCTTTTGAATCTTTAAGTCACAGAAGTCAACAGTTAAAGAATCAAAGGCATCAGCCTTTTGATCATCAGAGAGAAAGATAAAAGGATGTACCTGAGGTTTTGTCCCTGAAGTGGATCCCTCAGCAGATACAAGAGTGGTGTAGAGTGATTTCTCCATGTCTTCTATCTCATCAATTTTGGCCATGAGGCACTTAGTGACATACTCACTCTCACTCTCAGAGGTTTGCTCATCTTCCCAGCAATGAGCCTCAGCAACTAAGGTTTTATTTTTACCTTGGTTTCTCTCCTTTTCTCTCTTGTATTTGGCTTTGTATTTCTTGTACCTTGAGGTTTCTTTTGATTCAGAGTTTTCTTTAGAGGATTGGCTATTTCTCTCTTCATGCTTCCTAGAAGCTGATTTTGAGAAGTCATGGCCATAAGAAGAAGAAGGTTTAGAAGAAGAAGCTTTTGATCTGCATTCAGAAGCAAAATGACCTTTCTTTCCACAATTGAAGCATTCTTCATTTGCTTTATCAGAAGAGTATTTTTGAGAAAAAGATTTTCTATTAAATTTGGAGCGGTTTGAAGAAAATCTTTTGTTCTTAAGGTTTCCAGCAAGCATTGCCATACTATCAGAAAGTATGTCAATGGCTGATTCTTCTCCTTCATCATCAGCAGCACTATAGTATGCATCTGACAGATGAGAAGAGTCTTCCTTAATATCTTTTTCAGAATTAGAAGAAGGATAGGTGATTCTAGGAATACAAGAAGAAGGTTTTGAATCACCTATCAAAGCAATAGAGGAGGATTTGATATCCTTTATAAGAGACTTTCTACGATTCTTAGTTTGTTCATAGTGAAGAAGAGTTCCATAGAGAGCGATTAAAGGCATTATTTCTAAGTCCTTGGTTTGCTTGATGCAAGTACGTAGTTTCCCGTAAATGCGGAAGACAATCCATGAACTTGCAGAGGACTTCTTCATTATCATAAACTCGGCCAAGAACTTTGAGATCATTGAGAAGACAGTTAAAACGATTAAAGTAGGTAGAAAGAGATTCTCCCTTTTCATGGGAGAAGAGTTCATACTTTCTAACAAGACAGATCCTGTTAGATTTATTTACTTCTTTGGTGCCTTCATATAAGACACTCAAAGTATCCCACATCTCTTTAGCGATTGGGAAGGTTAAGAAGAGAATGATACACATCATCGGGAAGGGAAACAAAGAAGAGCAAGATTTGACTTTAGTATCTAAAGCGACTAGGCGTTTATCATCTTCACTAAATTTGTTAGAAGGTTTGATGATATATCTACCGGTTTTCTCACTTCTTTCGTCATCCGACTCTATGTCCTTTCCTTCGGCGTCCTTTTGAGGGCCAAAGCGAGCCCATATTTTAGGAACAATAGGTCCCTACATTTGAGAATGTTGGGATACACGCAATCGATCCCTTCCAAGAATAATAACATGCGATTTTTCCATAACCCAAAGTTGTTTGGGTTGAATCTTGGGGGTTTATCCAAAGATCCTAAATCATATGTATTCGGGAAGAGGTACGCAAGGTACCATCAACATTTGAGGTAGTAGCCATCACGGATCCGGTTTATGAGATTAAACCAATCGCACGATACCAATTGTTAGTCCCCAAAGAGAGATGGCTAACTAAGAGAGGGTTTTGTAGAAGGGGGGTTGAATATAAAACACACAGAATATACTCTTTTTAAATTTTTTAATATAAATATTAAAAATTTACACACAAATAGTTTGATGCGGAAAAGAACAGGCAGACTATTCTATCAAACTAAACACACAGATAACAGTAATTAACTATTACACTAAGCAAGTTAAAACAATACTGTTATAGCACACAGCTTTGCCACAGTCAAACAAATAATCACTCTGAAGATTTGTTGAAAGCGTGAGATTTCTGGGAAGGACTTCATCTCCTTTTATAGTGTCCATGCATGGGATGCAAGTGGACGGTATCAAGGTTTCATTAGCTGGAAGATTATCTGATGGACAAAGGAAGAGACTACTTCCTTTGTACTAGAATAATGGATGAACCATTCCTTGTAGCACGTAATGTCAGATAACTTTATCTTCTTTTCTTCATGCTCTGTGAAGTCCCATCAAGCCTTTTAGCTAAAAGACAAATATTCCTTTTATAAGAATAAAAGAGAATGTCTTTAATTAAGGCTTGGTGCCCAAGTTCTTGCTGGCTCACGTGTCTTGCAATTGATGTGAGTCAAGAACTTATCTTTTTGAAATTGCTAAGTGATACATCTCACTATGTATCACATCGGTGGATACCTTATAAGGCTGGAGTTGATAAGTGTACACTTTGCTTGATAACTTCTTCTTTCACTAAGTGACAAAAGTGTATACCCTTGTGAGTTGATATCACAGCCTTAGAAAATATACCTGCAATTTCGGTGACCAAGATCATATTGTCGGTGACCATGACATCAAACTTGATGACCTCATCTTATTTGATGTCCTTAGTACTTTTGATGACTTTTGAGTGTACCATCGTTGACCCACTATATTGGTGACCCAATCTTGACTTGGCAAGATGGTCTGAATATTGAAGTTGGTTGATACATCCAAAATTCCACTTTTTGATGTACAACCCCTTGATTGAATAGCCTTTGACTCTTCAATACTTTAAGCATATTTCAGACCTTCAAAAGAACCTGTAAAAATTCATTCATATAAAGGAAGGTGGTTCATCACCAAATCATCGGTGACCCAACAGTTTAGTTTAGTTTCATTTAACCTAGAGTTCTAAATAGACAAACCTAATAGCTATGCGCTTGAGAAATACTTTGTAATCGATTCATCTTATTCATCAATACAATTAAGCCGACTACGTGATTCAATCCTATTGCTTGTTGTTCGTGTTTGATTGTGGTTAAGACTGCACTTGTACTAGACTCACAATACTTAAAAATTTGAAATTTATGTTTGGAGTTTATCAGTAGCTCTGAATTGTTTGTGTCTTTACCTTAAGTCCCGTTAGTGACACCACCCGTCCGGACCACGCGGACGAGGGATGTTACATGAAGAATCAGCTTCGTGGTTATGATCAGATCTACTCTAAAATTCTCATACTACGTGATAACTCAAGTGAAATTACTATTGCAAATAATCCTATTCTCCACTCAAGATCCAAGCATGTTAATATCCGATATCACTTCATTAGAGATCATGTCTCTAAAGGTGATGTTAAGCTTCATTTTATTCTTACTGACTTTCAGTTGACCAATCTTTTCACAAAGCCATTGGATGAAGCCCAATTTAATTTTCTCTTTGGAGAACTCGGTATGTTATGTCTAGATTGGTAAAAAAAAGTTGGCATGCACCGATGTTACTCTCTGATATCACTAAAAAAAACTCGGCATGCCCTCTGATATCACTCTCCGACATCACTCTCTGTAATAACTCGGAATCTAGTTAAATGTAATGAATTTTACAAAGGAGTATGGATGGGGCCTAACTTCTATTGTACAGGGGCTGTACATGTAAATTGGGGCTATTAAGGGTTAGAAACCCTCCTCATTTAGGAAGAAGTCGGCTGAATAGTGTGTGTGTGTTTATTATGGTGTGATTTTGAAGATAGGGATGGAGAAGAGAAGAAATATCAAGAGAGCAAAGGAACAATCAACAATTTCAGGTATAAAACAACATCTTCATCATGCTCTCTTTTCTATTAGAAACTTATGGATACTTAGGGTTTGTGTTCAATTGTTTGGAGATGATATTTTGGGGTTGAAACTCTTAAATCAGCAAATATGGAATGTGAAGAGTATTGTAGAGATGATTTTTGCATATTTGATGTTATCTCATTTATTTTGGGAATGAAACCAATCTAAATCTCCATGGATGACCCCATAATCTTCAATGTGTGTGGTAATCTATGGAATCAATGGTTTAAATAAGTTTCTTAGTCATAAGGATTGATTTATATGAGTTTGGGTTAAGCTTTATGTCAATTGTGGAGTGAAAATGGTGGAAATGGTGAAATTGGGGTTTGTTGTTCGAGAAGGAAAAGTGCAGGGAACTGAGTGAGTCCCGCGAATTTTACAACGGCCTAAGTCACGCTGCAAGCCGCGTGACTTATTATTTCGAGTTTTTGCTTAAGGGGCAATTGGGGGTGCTAAGTGGTGTCCTAGCCTTAGGGTTTATTAGTGGGATATTTAAGAGTATAATTGGGTCAATAACTTGTAATTTAATTGATCTAATTCAGGCATTCGGTTTGTGTGATCATAGCTAAAGACGAGTACTCTAAGCTTGGCATTCAGGTTAGCTCCCTTCGTGTGTTCTTAATTAATCAAATGAATACTTACTTATATTTAAATCATGCAACGGGAAGTGTGTACCCGACCAAGGGATATGAATTCGTTTTATATACCCTTATTTAATGGGCAAGTGTGAGCCCGATCAATTAGTCACAAATGAGGGTGACTATTAGTGTGTTTACTGTTGCAACATGTACCTTATCCCATAGTGTGAATGGGAGTAACATTTTAATCTTATAATTGTCGTGCATACTTAACTGTGGTTTGAGGGAATTCACTAGGCCTTATGGTCTAACCCTCTGTTTTATAAAAATGAAAACCTTTTCAGGTAAGCATATGGTAGAGAGCTCAAGTAAGGGCAAAGGGAAGTTATGAACATGGGAGCTAGAAGTGAGGGCTCTATTCTTGATTAGATAGTTGCCTAGTTTAATTAAGGAATGTAATAATCTCAGTAGCTACTTTTAATTCGCTGCAACTCTTGAGATTAATTTTAAATTTTGGGACCTATTTGTTATTGGAATTGCTAAATTAGAGCAATGGCTTGAATTATCTCTATTTTTTTAAGAATCGTGGTTGTTACAAATGGTATCAGGGCCCATAGTTTAAGAGATTTAGGTGTTCAGGGAGCACCTAGAATTACAATGTGGTAAGATTAGGACTGAGATTTAAGTAGAAAGAGATAGAGTGTGGTTTAAATGGTGAGAGTAATAATAGGGTAGAAAGGACTATCGTGTAAGGTAAATTCAAAATCACATCTGGACAATGTAATTGTGAATTTACAGGTACATGCATGTAAGTGCTTGAGTACCATGTTGTGATCTAACTGGTTGTCTCTTATGTTATGTCCGTTTTAGTAACAAGAAGTATGACCCGTGGTTCCGTGAGATCGGCAACAGTGACACCGGCGGAAGGAGACCTTCTGATTGGGAACATTCAACCCGATCAAGTTGAACCCGAAGGAGTTGTGAATACACGTGGAAGGGGTAGAAGAAGGGGTTGTGGATCCCGAGGAGGTGCAGTTTTAGCGGGAGCTCTTGAGATTGGGGATCAGGACCGGGGTAGATATCGTGGATGCGGTCGTGGTGTGGAGACCGAGCCGCTAAATGAACCAACGGAGTAAGTTCTGTTAGTATGCGTGGTAGGGGACGTGGTAGGGGAAGGGGTCGCAACCAAAAGCAAGGGTTTGTCACCAAAGAGGATTTCAATGCGGGAATGGGGAAACTTGAGGCGGCTATTCAAGCCTTGATGGGTAAACGACAATCTTCGGAGGTAACAATTCCATATGAAGGAGATGCCACGGAAGGGTCTAAGGGGGAAGGAGACCGTGGTAGCTCATCCCAAAAGATTACCCTCGAAGTAGTGAATTAAAGTAAGGTATCAAAAAGGTGCACTTACAAGACGTTCCTGACATGCAAACCTCCTACTTATAAGGGAGAGCGTGACCCGGTGTTAGCCTTGCAATGGATTAGAGAGATCGAGGTGGTGTTTGACACTAGCAAGTGTGCGGAAGTGGACAAAGTGTTGCATGCCACTACTATGCTTAAGTCAGAAGCACTTTGTTGGTGGGACCTAGAGAATGGCAAGAGTGGTGCGGGAGCGGCTAAGAATACTTCATGGGAGAAATTTGTAGGGTTGTTTAAAAACAAGTGTTGTCCTAAGACCACCGTTAAGAAACTTGAAGAGGAGTTCTTTCACTTAGAACAAGGGAGCATGATTGTCCAAGAGTACACTGCAAAGTTCTTGAAGAAATCCCGTTTGCGGAAGCATGCGTTTCGACCGAAGAGTGAATGGTGGATCGATACATTTGGGGTTTGAAGGCTTCGATAAGGGAGTTGGTGACGAAAATGAACGCGTCGACATTTCAATTGGCGGTTGATGCGGTCGAGATGACTGGGAGAGAGAAGAATCATCAAATGATGCAGAGAAGAATCTCAACCCAACCCAACCTAGACCAAAGTGCAAGTCAACCCAACCCAACCCGTACGGGTTGGTCGGGTTGGTCGGTTTGATACAACAAAATATTCTTCTAACCTTGAATTTTTGTTTTCTCTAGTTTACTCATAATTTCTTTTTCATCGTCAACCATTTGGTACAACTTATTCATACTTCTTAAATCTTAAGTATATGGCATTCAATTATTTTTCTCAATATATATATATATATATACCTTTAATGGATATGTATACAAATGAATTATATAGAGATGGAGAATAGATTGACAATATATGTATATGAAAAAGGTACGTATTGGTGTAATTGTCTAATATATATATATATATATATATATATAAATAAAGACTCAATAATCATATTAAATTAAAGAAAATATGAAATGATATCGGGTTCATCGGATTCAAATAAAAGTAACCCGATATCAACCCAATACCTACGGATTGAAATATTTATAACTCGATTAGACATCAGGTTGCTTGGATTTGAGTTATTTTACATTGGGTGGGGTTGGGTTGGTCGGATTGGTCGGGTTAGTCGGGTTTTTGAGCACCCCTAGAGAGGGGTACCGAAAAGAGGAAGTGGGAAGGGGGTGCCAAACAATCCTAAGAAATCTAAGTTCTCAAAGTATGACAATCGTGGAAGCCAAAGGTAAGGGGGGAGACCATGTGGGAAGTGTAACCGTGTACACCATGGAGATTGTGCCTTGGAATCGAAGGGGTATTTCAAGTGTGGAAAGATGGGACATATGGCTAGAGAATGTCCCAACTCGAGAGCGTGTTATCAGTGTGTTTCTTCGAAACATTTGAGGCCTGATTGCCCTCAACTAAAGAAGGGAGCGATGAGCAATTTGGTGGTGGACGTAGCCCTGGGATCAAGAGGAAAGTGGAAGCTTCACGTGCTCAAGTGCGAGCTTTTCAGATGACTACAACGAAAGCGGAGGGGGCGCCTGATGTGGTGACAGGTACCTTTCTTATTAATTCAACTTTTGCCAAGGTATTATTTGACTCGGGTGGGAATCGTTCATTTGTATCAACTACTTTCATGGGTATTTTGAATATCAAGCCCAAGTGGTTGGATCATAGATTCGTGGTAGAAATCGCCGATGATAGACGGGTTTTGAAGAAAAAAGTTTTAGAAGGTTGTAGTATTAGAATAGAGGGTTGTCTTATCCCATTGCCACTGTACCCAATTGCATTGTGGGGATGGATTGGTTGGCAAGCAACAACGCTTATATCGTGTGTAAGAAGAGGTTGATTCGAATCACCTTACTAGAAGGAAGGGAAATAGTGCTTTATGGCGATCAAAGTGAAAGGAAATCTTGTATTATCTCAATGTTAAAGGCTAGGCAATGCCTAGGAAATGGATGTCTGGGATTTATGGCATATGTAATTGATATAAAGAGAGAAAAGGTGGGAGTAGACAAGGTTCCCGTAGTGAAAGAATATTTCGAGGTGTTTCCCGATGATCTTGTCGGACTACCGCCGGATCGACAAGTGGAATTTTGAATCGATTTGGTACCCGAAGCCGCACCGATAGTTCGTGCACCATATCGATTAGCACCGGCAGAAATGAAGAATATGATGACTCAACTTCAAGAGTTACTTGATAAGGGTTTTATTCTCCCTAGTACGTCACCATGGGGAGCACCGGTATTTTTTTTATCAAAAAGAAAGATGGGTCTGTGAGAATGTGTATAGATTATCGTGAGTTGAATAAAGGTAACGATCAAGAATAAATATCCATTGCCTAGGATAGATGATTTATTTGATCGACTCCAATGAGGAAGTTGGTTCTCGAAGATAGATTTACGATTCGGTTATTATCAGTTGAAAGTGAGAGAGAAAGATGTACCTAAAACGGTTTTTCGAATGAGGTATGGTCGCTATGAGTTCTTAGTTATGCCTTTTGGTTTAACTAATGCTCCAACAGTGTTTATGGATTTGATGGATCGTGTATGTGGCCCATTGTTAGACAAGTGTGTAATTGTCTTCATCGACGATTTCCTAATTTATTCTCGGACGAAACATGAGCATGAAGGACATCTTAGTCTAGTGTTGTAGTTGCTAAAGCGTGAGAAGATATAGGCAAAATTTTCAAAGTATGAAATTTGGTTGCAGGAAGTTCAATTTCTAGGGCATGTGGTGTCCGAAGGCGAAATCAAAGTGGATTCGGCAAAGATAGAAGCTATCAATAGTTGGGATCCACCGAGAATTTCGTCACAGGTTAGAAATTTCTTGAGTTTAGCGGGGTACTATCGGAAGTTCATTCAAGACTTTTTGCGGATAACAACACCGTTGACCTCCTTGACTAAGAAAAATGTTATGTTCGTACGGACCAATGCTCAAGAGTCAGTATTTAGTTTGTTGAAAGAAAAGTTGAGTAGTGCGCCAGTTTTATCATTACTGGACGGAACAGAAGGGTTTGTGATTTACAGTGATGCATCAAAATTGGGGATTGGGATGTCTGCTCATGGAACATGGGAAAGTAATTGTGTATGCTTCACGATAGTTGAAGGATCATGAAAGAAAGTACCGTACCCACGACATGGAGTTGGCGGCGGTAGTTATCGCGCTTATGATTTGGTGGCATTACCTTTATGGGGTGAAATGTCAAATTTATACCGATCATAAGAATCTCAAGCACTTATTTGACCAGAAGGAGCTAAATATGAGATAGAGAAGATGGGTTGAATTGTTGAATGATTATGACTGCGAGATCCTTTATCATCCGGGAAAGGCAAATGTGGTAGCCGATGCTTTAAGATGAAAGGATAGGGGAGAACCGATCAAGATAGTGGCTTTTACAGCCGAAGTGTCACCTACTATCTTGGAAGAGGTCAAGAAGTTTCAAGATGAAGCGCTTTTAGAAGAAAACTTAAAGAGTGAAAGGATGGTGGGAAGTCTGTCGTTGTTAGTATGTAACAGTAAAAGTGTGAAATGTTTGGGTGATCGAGTGTGGATTCTTAAGCTTGGTGGGTTACGTGAGAAAGTGTTAGAAAAAGCTCATAGGTCACGGTACTCGGTACACCCAGGCACAAACAAGATGTATCGAGATTTGCGACAATATTATAGGTGGCCGGAAATGAAGAAGGACATAGCACATTTCATGGAGAGGTGGTTGACATGTTTGCAAGTCAAGGGGGAACACCAAAGGCCATATGGAAAGCTACAACCTTTGAATTCGGCAATGGACTTCGTTACAAAGTTGCCTACCCTAGTACAAAAATGTGCTTTTGTGACGGTTTTGAAAAAATAGGTTTGTAACGGTTTGATAAAAAACCGTTGCACGAAGTCACAAAAAGTTTTAAAGAATTGTTTTAGTAACAGATTTTATAAACAAACGTTACTATTACCAAAAACCTCGAAACTTAAAGCAACGGTTAGATAAAGACGTTTATAAAAGGTCCCCTAAGGTAACGGTTTAGGACCATTTTGAAAAACCGTTGCTTTATGTTGTGGCGGTTTTTAAAAACCGTTGCCATCTAAGACCCTTTAGTAACGGTTTTTGTTTAAAACGTTGCTTTATGATGTAACGGTTTTAAAACACCGTCACTGAAACTAAAATATATATAGCAAGTTTATTTGAAGTCACCCTATGACATGTTGTAGCGACGTTTTCAAATAATAAACATGGATATATGTCATGTTAAGGTGATGATTTTAATTAATGAATGTTACTGTATGTTATCCTATGGTGACGACTTTGACAAAAATGAACGTCACCGTTTGTCATGAAGCAGTAATGGTTTTGACAAATTTAATCATAGTATGTCATGCTATGATGATTTTTTTGAATAATAAATGTAACTGTATATCATGCAAAAATGAGGATTTCTGAATAAGAAACGTCACTAAAAGTCATACTGTGGTTACGGTTTAAAAAATAAATGCCATCGTATGTCATGTTGTGGTGGCGGTTTAAAAAATAAATGCCATCGTATGTGATGTTGTGGTGGCAGTTTAAAAAATAAGCTTCAATGAATGTCATACTATTGTCGCGGTGTTGGATGATCAATATCAAGTGTATCTAACGTTATTGTGACAATTTTGAATGATAAATGTTACCGTATGTCATTTTATAGTGACAGTTTTAATAAAGTTAAGTCACCGGATGTCATGATATGGTAACAGTTTTCCAAAATTTACGTCACTATATATCATATGTACTAATGGTGGACACAAACTAGTCCAAAAAACCAGGTTGGTCCAGGCCTCGGCTCGTCATGTCATTTTGTATATGTTTGTTTCTAAAGAATCCAATCTTCTAGTTTTCTAACGTAACTTTAATGTTTAAAACACATTTTTGGTCAACAAAAAATCAAAAGAAAAAGAACTCGGACTAGAACCACTAGTCTAGTCTGCTCGGTCCGGTTAGATATTCTGATATGAACATGCACAACTGTAGTTAAATAAAAAAACTCGATCCATGACTGTTTCGGGCCATTTTGCCCATCTTCTATAAAACTATAATATTTCCTTATGTAATTCATAATAAATAATAATCTAATAATTATTTGCTAAAGATTAACGATTACAAAGTTGCCATTTTAGATTTATGTATTTAGACACCTAATTTTTTTTACAATCCAAGAAATAATACAAATTTACGCGAATGAAACATAATACTCTATGCATGTTTATGGACTAAATAACAAATTTAGAGCTTTTAAGTTTTATTGCTACTAAGAGCATCTCCAACATGTTTTGCTATAATTTTTCTAAAATGGAGAAAAAAAGACAAAATCTCTAAAACCATTTTCTTCCATCTCCAACAGCTTTGCTATTTTAGAGAATCAATCATTCATTAAATTATTAAAATATTCAATACATTTAATATTCCAACAAACTTTTAAACAATCAACTAACTTTTAAATAAATTTTCAATACATTTAATTTCTAACTTCTAACTTCCAACATCTAGTTAAACAATCAACTAACTTATAAATAAATTTTCAAACAATTAATTTCTAACTTCCAACAACTAGCACTAAATGATTTTGACACATTTTATCTATAAATAGGAGCAATTTACAACCATTTTTTCTTTCTAATTCTTATCATTCTCACCTCCTCATTTATTCTTCATTCCAAAACAATTTCCATGGCTCGTCGTTCATTAGCTACTCGTTATTTGCTTGATATGCACATAGATGATGAGGATGAGAAACATGAAGAGTTGTTGCTTCTACAACTAGTATAAGAAGAACGTCTTGCTGACAAGAGTTCAAAAGGAGCTCATGATGGTTCTATCATGGGCCATAAATTCGTCAATCGTGATCTTATTGGGGGTCATGAACGACTCTATTATGATTATTTCGCCAATTCTCCAAAATACGGTCCTCGACTCTTTCGAAGAAAGTTCAAAATGAATTAAGCTCTTTTCCTTCGAATTCTTGGTGCTATTGTTGCACATGATAATTACTTTGTTCAAAAAAGAAATTCGGCTGGGCGTCTTGGTTTGTCATCTCTTCAAAAAGTAACTGCTGCTTTTCGATTGCTTGCTTATGGTGTTCCGGCTGATTACGTAGATGAGTATGTGCAAATTGGTGAAAGCACCGCTATTGAAAGCCTCAAAAGATTTGTTGTAGCAATCATTGATTGATGATAAGTATTTACGATCACCAAATAGCGATGACCTCACTAGGTTATTTACGATTGATGAAAAGCGTGGTTTTCCAGGGATGTTGGGAAGCATTGACTGTATGCATTGGACGTGGAAAAACTCACCAACTGCTTGGCATGGTATGTTCACCGGGCATATTCATGAACCAAACATTATTTTAGAATTCGTAGCTTCATATGGCCTTTGGATATGGCATGCTTTTTTTGGGTTAACCGGATCTCTTAAGGACATTAATGTCTTGGAGCGCTCTTTTGTGTTTAGTGATATTGTTGAAGGTCGTGCTCCTCGTATTAGTTACAAGTTCAATCGTAGATCGTATACTATGGGATATTATCTTGCTGATGTCATTTATCCTTCATGGGCAACATTGGTGAAGACTATTCCAGCTCCACAAGGAAATAAGCAAAAACTTTTTGCTAAAGAGTAAGAAGGGGTAAGGAAAGATGTTGAACGTGAATTTGGTGTGCTTCAAGCGCGTTTACAATTGTACGTGGTCCAACAAGATTTTGGGAGAAGGACACCCTTCATAATATCATGACTACATGCATAATTATGCATTACATGATTATTGAAGATGAACGTGATAAACATGAAGTTGTTCGTCAAAGAAGAATGCATGACATAGATAACTCTTATGATAGAGTTGGTGGAATTCCAACGGTATCAGCTTCTTTTGAACTCACAGCAACACTAATGGAGTTCATTGAAAATCGACATCAGATGCGTGATATGAACATGCATTCTCAACTTCAAGAAGATCTAGTTGAGCACTTATGGAAGAAACATGGTTGCCGATAGTGATATGCTTTAAGTTATGATGTATTTCAACTCCTCAAAAGGGACAATGCTATTATTATTATTAATAAACAAGTACGCTTTTTACTTTCATTATCGATCAATAGTTCAACCTTGTTTTAATAACGAGTCTGGTGGTAAACCATGGGTGATAATAGTGCTTCGTCCATAATAGTTGGAATTTTCTAATTGAGTTTGCAAAACAACAGATACCAAACCAGAATTAAACTAGAAGCTTTTACAAAAAATGTTTTACAAAAAGCACAACATAGAATTAAACCAGAAGCACAACCCCAAAGGATCACCCTGCAACTTAATACAGACAATTGAATGAACAAAAAAGCATAAGAGCCGGCTTAGTAGGGACAACTTAATCTAGGCAACAACATCAAATGACCATCGTCGCGCAAACAACTTAATCAAGAAGGCAACATCAAAATGTACCATCACGTACGTACAACTTAACTGACGACTTAATACTAGTGTTTGGTAAATTCTAATAAAGGATTTACCTAAACATGGCCACACACACACATATATATATATATATATATATTTAATATGTGATCATATATATATATAGGTTGCGTTTGGGTTACAAACTCATCATTAAGCCATTAAGCTACAACAGGTCATTAAGCCTCTAAGACAAAACAATCCACATCTATTAAGTCACAACAATTCATTAAGCCATTAAGACACATCAGTCCACAGCCATTAAGTCATTAAGCTCTGTAAGCCAATTTAGCTCATTAAGCCGCATCATGTATTAACAGTTGAATCAATAAATTAAATTGTATTTCAAAACACATAACAGAACAGCTAGTTCATGTAAATATAATATGTTCATGAACACACATCAGCGATATTCATGAATAGGTATAAGGTATTCATGAACACAACGGCAATCTTCATGAACACAACAATAGTATTCATGAACACAACAACTGTATTTATTCATGAACTCATCTTCTATAAATTAACACATATAAGGGGTATTGATGAACACATATACTACTCAATAACACAGAAGATTATACCCATTACCACACAATAGAATTTCAATTTCAGTGAACCCATATATAGGTATTCATGAACACAACAACATGATTGTTTCCTAAAAGCATTCTTAATATACCAAACAAATCATCCACAAACATCTAAACTGGATTGTTTTGTATGTTGAGCAAAAAGTACAAAAAACATACCCATGATCAGATGTTTCAAATCTCCTTGCTTGCTTTGCGAAGATTTCCTTTCGACGTCTCTCAAAGTATTCAATTTGAATTGGAGACATGCCACTAGTATTCATGGCCATAATTCTGTCTTCCTCACTTCGATCTTGAGCTTCCATTTCTTTTTCTTTAAGTTCAACATGTTTTTGCTCTGTCGCAAGGAGTAATTGAAATTGCTCAACCCTTATACGTTCATTTTCTAATCTTCTTCCCCTCAATTCTTCTAACTCAATACTAATACGTACCTTTGATGATTCGCTATCGTTTTCACTGACTTCTTTTACGGTTTTTGCTTTCTTATACTCTTCCTTTGCGGCCTTTCTACTAATTGGTCTCTTCAAGCTTGCAGACTCAGGAGCTTCTATGTTGTCATCATCTAAATTGATTGACTGTGAAACTTTGCTAGAATTAACTCTTGACCTTCTGTTGTGTTCAATCCTCTTATGCTCATTTATCCAATTATGTTGAAACCTTAATATATTCCAACAATGGTCTAGCTGAAATGGATGACCTTCTTTATTCATAAACACTTCTTTTGCCTCCACTACCTATCACATGAAAATATAATATCAAAATAGACTCAATTAGTTTAATAAATTATAATGGAAGTATGGTATCAAGGTAGTTTATCTTATCTAGTTCCGTGTGACCACTTTTCCGTAGATGTTCAATGTGAGAGTAGATTCCACAAAACCTACTTATAGTGGCACTAATTTTCACCTAACGACTCACTAATGAATTCTCACTCCGATCTTTGTCCCAAATCTTGTTTTCAGTGTAGTACTCGCAAATCCTTTTCCAAAAGTGACCCTTCTTTTGTTCATTTCCTATTATTGCATCTAAACTATTGTTCAACATACCGAAACAAGAAGTTTGTCTTCCTGCGTGTCAAAATTGTCCGCTGTTTGTCCTTTCTTACTACCACGTGTAATAGGAGTATCTTCATTGTTTTCATCCAATGGTGTCTCCTCGTAAATTGCAGATGGTGGTGAAACACAAGTGAAGTCATTAGACTGGTATTGTGATAATGTTAAATCAAATAAGGGATCTATTTCGTTGAGGTCACTCATAAATGGTGGGCTATTGGGAAGACCGGTGAAGTTATTTGGTGTAGAATGCATCTGCAATAAAAATACAAATTTGTTTGAAGATAATATTATAGTAATAAAGAGGATATTGTTGAGGCTAAGAAGAAAGAAAGCAGTAGAATTAACTTTAATTATGTCTTTAGTATTGAAAACTCTTGCCAACATTTACTTTACTTACAATCAAATAACAACCTTAACTCTCTTGATTGAGGTGATTGGTAGCATTAAGAAAGACTTAGCAAGCACTAGAATTGGTTATTGGTGGCATCGTTAATGTGTGAAAATATATAATTTGATCATTGTACCGGGTTCTCTTGATGATATGATATAACAAATAAGATTAAATCTCTTGCAAATGACATACCGACTCTGTTTCACTTGAACCCTTTTAATGCAGAGTGAAAAAGAGAGCCACCATGTCATTTATAAAAAAAAAATCGGTTTGTTATTCCAAGTCAATATCCACTTACATTGTCTTTACATGTTTGTTTCGTGTTTTGTTATTTCATCTTAATAAGCTTTGTAGTAACTTCTAATTCACCATTTGACCTTCAAAATGAAATTCGATGTGTTCACTGTCTCATTGATATTGATTAATAAAAGCTATTTACTAATTATTAGAACTAACAGTTATATATATGTTTAGATTTCCTTCCTAAATGTTAACATGCAAACCACATAACTTAAAAGCATCCATCTTTGTTGCTTCATACATTACAAAAGGATAAGATGTTGTAATTTGGTTTGTAACATAGTGGGTTAAAAAAAGCCAAAACCAAAGCCAAGGTGGGACCATTATCTGGTGGAAGTATTTTTGAGGTATAAGGTGGGACCATCTTTGGGATATGTAAGGTCTTTTTTTACCCCGTTAACTGGGTTTTTGGTGGGAAAAAGTATCAAAAAAACCTTCTCTCTCGTCTTTAGAAAATTTTAGAGATTTCTCTTCAAATCTCTAAAATTGAATACTTCATAGCAATTCTGTTGGAGCTCTTTAGCAAAAAAAATTCACCTTTTTCTAGTTTAGCAATGTTGTTGGAGATGCTCTAAGCTTTCTATAACGTAAAAAATGAAAATTGTTTTTAACTACATAAAAGACAAAGGTTTTTGATATTTCGTATCACAAACAATGCATGATATACAAAGTACCAAGTATTTTTTAAAAATTTCGGCAGCATAACTGCTATATATTAAACATTTCCAAAAAATGTATAATAGCTCAAAAACCCAACCAATGAAACCAAAAAAAATACAACTATGACACAAAGTGAATCAAATAAAAACAAATGAAACAAATATACAAACATAACAAACATGCTAGATAAAGTTAATTTCCAAAAAGTTGTTCAAACCTTTACATCTTCCGAACGTAGTTGAAGATGTGGTCAAGTTTTGTAGGATCGTCTTCCATGAGCTAATATTTGATTCTTTCAACGCCTGCTCAAAAATTAGAAGGAAAACAAAGTGAAAATTAATGCAAACAAACTTGAAAACAAAATACACTGAAGTCAATAAAACAATATATAATGATGATACACACACTACATGTATATTCGTATACATATAATAAAAACCTTATTGAGATGAACAAGAGCAACAAGTCCACATACATATTCTAGACCTTGTCTTGACTTCTACCCGAATACTGAATCCAATTGAATACATTGTGTCTCAAACATCAAAATCTTAGTATGTCCGAAAGTACTTTATGTGCCATAGAATCATGGTTGTAAGGCTACACTTGAACAGTTGAACTCAAACTCACCTAATCAAAGTCAATATACTAGAGCAAAAGACCGATGAAGCATCATGACATCACATGACTGTCGTCGATGCAACCATGGTCACTCATATAGCCTTTTTGGCTACTGTCCTGCTGTGGGTGCAACCCTTATGCACCATGTGTAGCTCCGTATGGATGTTGTTTTGCTGTTGGTATAACCCCAAGACATAGGACAACCCCTTATGGTTGGGGTTTGTAGTTGTCTCACACTAGCTACCAATGCTTATCACACACACTACTCACTTGTTTTTGTTATCTCAAATTTACACACACACACACAAAAGATTACATCACTTGCTTCTATGCCACTGAAGGCTACACATACAAGTGCAACACAACCCATTTTTTGCATCTTTATAAAAGCTCAACCCCAATTTAACTTGGACTTAAAAGCTTAGGTTTAAAATGTCACTAAATATTTTAAACATTAAGTCAACAACCAAACCATCTGAACAATTTGAGACTTTCTGAACCCTATAAGATCAAAAAAAGCATAAAAAACATGACTTACTAAGTAAGGGGTGAGAGTAGGCTGGAGAGAGTAACAACAAGGGCATAGCACGTGTATCCTTTGTTTCCGTGATTCTTTATTACCATAATTGTGAAAGAAGAATAATCGAGTATGAGTAAACAATACCAAAACTATGCAAGTAAAGATTCATTAAGACAAAAACATGTAATATGGCAATATGGTAATGAATACAAGAAAAAAGAAATAAATACACTAAATTATACATATTGTTTAATAAATCAATTCAAGAAAAAAGAGAAAAAAACTTCTAACCATGGTTAGTTTACCTTTCAGCACTTAGCACCTTACAGATCATGTAGAGCGGGTCAATTTGCTTTGCGTACAGTTATACCTCGATAGTCTGTCCGAAAGTAATCATCTCGGGATTCCTTACCCAAATCAAGTGGATCTACGCGCGACAATATATTATCGTTCTGAGGAAGTATTACTGTACCAAATTCCTCATCGATATCAACATAGACATCTCTGTAATTTTTGGGAGGTGTCACAAAAACAATATATTTTTTCTTATAAAGTTGGGTTTTCACATAAAATACATGCCTAGCTTGCGATGCTAAAATAAAAGGATCGTCCTTATGTCCTAACCTGTCAAGTTCAACCAAGGTGTAGCCAAGACCATCCTTTTTGACCCCGTGTCTATTATCAACCTAATCACAATTGAAAAGACAAAATTTTCTTGTATGATGATCTAGAACCCATATCTCTTGTAGAACACCATAATAAAACGCTTGAGCATAGCTTACACAATCTTTTCATATGTGCATGTCGGCCGCCTCTACACTAACCCCACTATTCTGGTAAATTCTACCTTCACGAGATTTTGTACGAAATGATATCCATTGATGTGGTATGCATCGTATTTCAACACCTCGGTATATGGGCCACGTGATTTCCACCTTAATGTCTCTCTAATTCTTTCTTTATTGACTGCCAACTCTCTCTCAACCTGAAATTCATTATAGCTCGGAATTAGACTTCATTTTAAAATTAAAATAATAGAACTATTCGATAACACTTATGTACCTCTTATTAGACTATTACCTCCTCGTGGCTGTACATTAAGCGACAATAAGATCTATCTCTGCTCTTGTTTCATCTCAGGTCAATTAGTGATAGGTAGGCGGCTACAGAACGAAGATAGGTAGGAGGCTACAGAGAAAGTGAAAGTTCTTTCGTTTAGTACGAGATCGCTTCACACCTTGCAGTGCTTACACCTCTCGCGTATTGAAATTCTGTTCAAAAACCTCATCCGAGAACTTGTATAGAGAAGGATTTCCCGCGGCACAACAGTTCTTCCATACCAACTTAGCTGCCCGGCGCTGCTTTTTCTTGATCTCATGAACAAGATCTAAGAATCGATTTAGTTGATGGAAGAAGAGGGGGGCAGGTCTGAGGATCAACCGGTAATGGGCGAGGGGATTGATTTTTCCACAAAAAATAACATTTTGTAAAAACTCTTTACCTGATTTCGTAACCATTTTCCAAACGTTTTACAATTTTCTTTCTCCAGCCATGCTTGTCGTTGAGTAGGATGTTGCTCTTTTAGAAAGGTCATGTGTCGTCTAAAAAATACAATGATGAATGTCATAATGCATATTCAAAAAAGTTGGAAAAATGAAAAGGTAAATGAACAACTAATACTTACTCGATATAAGACTCAACTTCTGGTGTATTCTACATTACATAGAAATGAGTTTTCGACACTATTTTAGGACAAACTTTCATCAATATTCACTATGATAATTTATGTTTTTATTAAATATTTGCATTTAAATCAAAACCATTCATCTTCTTCTATATTAATTCAAGTAATATAACTTCAAACCATTCATATTCTTCATTCAATTATGTATTTATATTTATCTATCTATTATCTATATAAAGACAACAACCACAACTCATGAGATGAAACTATGAATCTTATAAATATGAGAATCATTTCTTTCAGTTTTTTCTCAATTTGTTTTATTTTTTTCTTCCCTTTAGCTATTTGTCAATATTGTACACATCAATTGGAGCATGTTAATAAATCTTGAGATACAAGATGAATGTATTTCTCATCCCACCAAGTTATTATTCCATTTTTTAAGGTTAGTCATGATATTTTTTGTTTCTTTACTTCTTTGTGTGCGTTAACACTATACATCTTAGGTCGATTTTTTTTGATATTCATAATAGTTTTTTGTTTTTGCTTATGTAGGGAATTTGGTGGATTATTTTTGATTGCTCAAGAGTTTATTATTGATTTTTTTTCCATAGATTCTATTTTTCCAATTGATTTTGTTACATCAATGTAAGTTAAAGATTTTGAATACGACAACATTATTTTGTGGAGTATTTTGATTCTTAAGTCGTGTAATACTCCATATTGATGTTTATTATGTGAAATCTTTTGGTTTACAATTTGTTATTCTAAGATGTGATGTTCGGTAATTCATGTAATCAAGAAAACGAAGTATTAAAAACCTCAAATATGTTTTGTAATGGTACGTTGTTGAAAAATTGTTTGAAAATTTTATTGGATCCACCTTTGGAAATATGAACAATTCTTTGACATATTTTTTGTAATAGAAAATAACTAATAATAAAAAAGACAAAAAAAAAAATTGAACCTTTATTGATGAAAGTATTATACATTTATTGGATCCACCTTTGGAAATATGAACAATTTTTTGGCATATCTTTTATAATAGAAAATGACTGATAACAAAGAAAACAAAAAAAAAGTTTTAAACATTTATCGATGAAACTTCGAAGTATAATATATTGAATTTACATGAATGTTAAAAAGACAAAAAAAAGTTTTGAACCTTTATCAATGAAGCTTCGAAGTATTATATATTTATTGGATCCATCTTTGGAAATATGAACAATTCTTTGGCATATATTTTGTAATAGAAAACGACTGATAACAAAGAAGACAATTTTTTTTTGAACATTTATTGATGAAACTTCGAAGTATTATATATTAATTTTACATTAATGAGAGACATCTATCTATTGGATTTTTCTAAAAATATGATTTTTTATTGGATAATCATATCTTAATTGCAAATAAAATTGGCCATCGGTAAAATTTGTAGGAATATCGAAACAATTTACCTAGATGTTAATAGATGAAAACTTTATACTTGCACCTTCAAAAACATAAAATTATGGTTGATGATTTTGTCCCAATAATTAAAAAGGCGTTAGGACATTTGCTGAGGTAACGGTTGCACTTTTTTGTCATTTGAGTTTGGTTATTAAAGTTTTTTTTTTTTCATTTTCATTGTAATATCTCATGTTTGCTTTATTTATATTTTTAGATTGGGATTTTAGATATAGAGAATACGTGTAATACATCACGTTATAAAACAAGTTGTATTAACTAATTGAGAAGATCAAATTTTGCTTACTTTTACCGTAATATTTTTATTTAATATGTTGTTTACATTTGTAACCAACCATTATAGTAAATATTCAACATCAACATTGAAATATATATATATATATATATATATATATATTCATGTTGATTTTAAAATGAAGATTAAAAAAATTATGAAACTAATTTTGTTATTTATTATCAGGGAAAAAATATCAATTAAAACTATGCGTGAAAAATAATATGTATTCACATATAACATTTCACCCAATAAATTTTATATGTGTTGAACATCTAGCATACAATGTTTGAGTGTCTTAGCGATTCGAACCACATCGTTGTAAAGAAGATTTTTCATTATATTTAACTTTTAAATAGTTAAAATCAAATAATGCAATTAATCAATGAAAGTAATTTATATATAATACACCTCAATACATTTACTATTTTACATTCAAATGATGAAAATGGAGAAGAAGAGATTGAACAATGATCAACTTATGATAAAGCAAAAGAGATGCATCACATGATAGATGAATAGGTTTTTTAAGTTTATTTCTTGAAGAATGTAAAAGAGAGAGTTAGGGAAGATGATGGGGTGATGTTAAAATGCAAAATAAAGAGATGAAGAGGAGTTAGGGAAGATGAAGGAGAAGATGTTAAATGTGGACATAAATAAATAATCAATGTTGATGGAAATTAAAGTAGGAAATTAGAAGTGTAAGTTGATGCCAAATTGGTTATGAAAGAATTGTAATATATAATATGTTGATAGTTTAGTTTACTTGGATGAAGTTGATCTAATCCATCTAAATGTTCACACTTGATCATACAATGAATGATTAAAACGGTTTGCTTTCATATAATATTTTGATCAATCATCGAATCATTTTAACCATATTTGTACATCAAGATTCAAAATAGAAATATTGTATAAAATAATCAACAAATTAAGGTTTATTTATAAGCTAAATATGAAACATAATTTTTGTGCACAACATACCATATGATATGATTGATAGATTGGGGGAGATTTCGTTTGAATTATTAATAACATACTAATAAAATTACTACAAATGATTCTCAAACCATTCATAACAACAAGTGATCGTCAATATATGCAAATTAATCATATATTCATAGGAATTACTATTGATTTTAATTGGGTTCAGTATTCACTTAAAAAAGTTGTTGTCATCGCGCAAAGCGCGGGCCCAACACTAGTTTCATTTAAAATGTTTTCCATCAAATTGCAAGTCAACTAAGCTATGATAGGCTAATCCCTTAGCTTAGATGTAAAGGTAGGTTGAGACCTAAAATTACTTGAGGTGGATATTGTTTAGACGTGTTGTTTACTCTAACTTTTCGTTCAAGTTTATATCGTTTAAAACATCTTCCGACAAGAGGCCACTTGCCTAAAGTGTTAAAGTGTGATGGTCTTGAGCATCAAGCCACTCGACACACCCCACTTGAATGACATGGAAGTATTCTTTTTAAGGTGTGAAAATGATCTTTTAAAGATGCTCATAAATGGATATTTATTCCTACCCAATACAATCTAAGAGGAGAGACAGGACACATGCCCATTTCAAAAGCGTGACACTTGAGAGATGTGGAGGAGATGCTTGTCAAAACCTTTTCCCGAGTGACTCTTAGTTGATAGTTGGATGTTAAACATCATTTTCTAAGCTACTGGATACTTTTGCTGCAGCATTACCCTTAGTAGGTATATGCTGCAACATACGTCCACCAGATTGTAATCTTAAGTCTCAATTGAACTTTACACCCTTGCCCTTTTGATATCTGTTTACAAGTCATTTACTGCTTTATTATTTACTGCTTTATTGTTTACTTTTCAGTTCACAACTCACGCACAAAGATATTTCTTCAAATTCGTCCTCTGAAATTGACTTTTACAAGTTTGATCTTCTTTGCATTCTTTGATTCCTTCCCTGTAGAACGATATTTGGTACTTATCACATTATTACTTGAAAAGACGATAGTGTTTAGAGGTGTATACTAGCATCCCTTTTCACTTAGTTTTTGGTCTACTTAATTATGTTTTTACAGCAGGTTTAGCCTACATCAGGTACCAACTCTATTGGTGTATCTTGCTTCAAAATTAAAAGTTAAACTAACAAATATTGTGAAACATATAAAAGGGGTAAAATGAATGACAAAAGAATGTTGTTAGAAAGAAATGATTTAAGCCATTAGAAGAAATTGTTATATTTGATCAAGTTTGTCGTATTTTGACTTTTGAGTCTTATGTTCATCTACCTCCATCAAACATATTTATTAATTATTCGTTTTTATGAATTTTCTAATGACAATTGTGTTTTGGTAGCTTTCATTATTATATTGATTTATTAATTCTTTAAACATGATACATATCACTTCATGATTTTGTTTGAAATGTGGTTTAGGCTTGCATTTCATAATTTATACTGGGATTGTTTCCATTTTTCAAATTTTATTTGGTTTGCTGATTTTTTTTGTTTTCATGCAGGTACTTCAAACTACTGTTGATGAGCATAAAAAGAATTAAAATAAGAATGCAAAAAAGAAGTATACGACTGTTAATCAGGTAAAGATGCCAAAACATATGAGGAGTACATTTAAGAAAAAAAACATTGCTTTAGATGATGCATAAGTTTATTATAGGTACTTAGAAATAAACTTTTTAACACAATGGTTTTGTATATTTTTCATCTTTGGATACATTATTCATTTAATTATCAATACTAGTTAATCATTTTGAACTTCTTTTAGTTATATTTTTACCGGATATATAAACGTCATCTTTTGAATTATAAACGTCACCATACATCATGTTATGGTGACGCTTTTCAATAAATAAACGTCACTGTATGTCAAGTTACAATAACGACTTTAATAAATAAACGTCATCTATTGTCACGTTACATTGACGGTGTTTGGAAAATAAACGTTACCATATGTTATGTTACCGTGATGGATTTGACAAATAAATGTTACCATATGTCATACTACAGTGATGGTACTATAAAATAGACGTTACTATATGTTATGCAATGGTGTCAGTTTTTGGATATAAACGTCAATGTATGTCATACTACGATGATATTTTTATATAATAAATGTCACTGTATGTCATGCTATGATAACAGTTTTGACAAATAAGCACCATAAGTAATTTTACAGTGACGGTTTTGACAAATAAATATCACTATAGGTCAGTTATAGTGACAATTTTTTGAAAATAAACGTCTCTGTAGGTCAGTTACAGTGACAATTTTTTTGATATAAAAGTCACCGTAGGTCATATATGGTGGCAGTTTTGAATAATAAACGTCATTTTACGCCACTCAACAGTGACATTTTTTAAAACTAAACGTCACCATACGTCCTACTACGATAACACTTATGAAAAATAAATGTCGTCGTACGTCCTACTATGGTAATGGTTCGAAAAAATAAATGTCACCATATGTCATGCTATTGTGACAGTTTTAAATAATAAACATCAATGTATGTCGTGTTACAATGACAATTTTGAGAAACAAACGTCATTTTATGTCATGCTATAGTGACGATTTTTAAATGTAAACATCAACGTAGGTCATGTTATGGTGATGGTTTTAAAAAGTAAATATCGCCGTATGTCATGTTATAGTGATGGCTTTTGAAATGAAACGTCAACGTATGTCATGTTACAGTGACTATTTTGATAAATAAACGTCACATTACGTCATGCTATAGCGACCATTTTTAACAATAAATATCATTGTATGTCATGATACTGTAACGGTTTTTATAGATAAATGACACTGTATGTCTTGTTATGGTCACGATTTTGAAAATTAAATGTCACCATATGTCATGCTACTATGACATTTGGTGAATATAAACGTCAACTTATGTCATGCAACAATGACGATTTTAAAAAACTTTACGTCACCATATGTCATGATACGGTGACAGTTTTAAAAATAAATGTCACTGCATGTTATGCTACGATAATGGTTTTAGATTTTTTTTTTGTACATTTAAGGTGACGGTTTTAGCTTATGGCAATGGTTTTTTATGTGATTTGGTAACGTTTTTTAAACGTAACCAAAAGTGTATCAAAAGTGATGGCAGCTACAGTGACAATTTTTACGTCTAGAAAAAAGCGCTACCGTATACCTACAAAACCGTCACTTAAGACCATTTTTGTACTAGTGACAAAACACCAAAAGGGTGTGATGCTATTTGGGTGATAGTGGACCTTCTCACTGTTAATGCCAAAAATTAGACCACGGATTATTTTAGCGAAACCGTTTATGCCAAAAATTTCTTAAAAAACAATTTAAGGTAGGGGTGCAGACTTTATCAACTACAGATTGAACCTTCGAAAAAACAAGAAAAATAACGGAGAAAACGTAAATAAAACAGACGATTTTGGTGACGCGAAACCTCGTAGAGGGTAAAAACCGCGGACGACAATAGAGGTCGTCAATTCACTAGTGACGTCAAACAGGGACATCGTCATTAAAAATAAAGATTACAGTTACAGATCGTTGATTATGGATAATTGATCATCGTCATAGGGATATGACGTGGATAATCGCTGTTGTCACTAGTTCTGAGCTGATGTCACTGGTTCTGGACGTGTGTCATAGTTGTTGTTGCTAGTTCTGAGCTGCTGTCACTAGTTCTGGATGTGCGGCAAGACGTAAGGACCGGAAGTGAGTTCCGATGACCGATGAATATTGAGTGAATATGATTCGGGTGAATTCGTTGATGCGGGAGCGTATGTCATATGTTTTTAGGTGATTGGTTGTCCTTTTCGTGTCTCTCAAGCTTTGTTTATATAGGACCCGTTGTCATAAATGTGCCTTTAATGTGTAACAGTCATTGCCTTTAATGCTATTAAATGCATGTCGTCGGTTACGTTTATATCTTTAATGCTCTTCAATGTGGTTCTTCGGTTACATTCGTTAGCATAAATGATAGAAGACCTGCGTTAAACATTATAAAATAGTCGTTTGTCGAGAGTTAGTAGCGACAAGTGTAGGTCATGAGAAACTTGCAACCGTCACTAGTTAGTGACGACAAGTAGCATAATTATCGTTAACTGTGGATCAGCCATGCGATTTGTTAATGCCAAAAATTAACTTATCAAAAGTCAACTTAAGGAGTTTGTGGAGCTGATCGATCACAGACAACATTCTCATGACAAAGGAAGTTTAGGAAATAAAAACTAAAGACAAGAGATTTGGTGACGCAGAAAAACCCTTTAACGAGGGAAAAAACCGCGGACGATAGGACGTATCGTCGTAGCACTATGGAAAAATGACGTCAAGCAGGGACGCCGTTCTTTAGAACGTTGATCGTACAATTATAAAGAGAAATATGAAATAAAAACAATAATATCGTATGAAATCTAGAAAACTATTGTATGATTCTTGATGCTAGAGCGCGGTGATTGTTAACCGGGGGCTTTCTTGGTAGATCTGAGCTTTGATTATATAGCCGAAGTCGTTTGTAACTGTCGTGTGTCATTAATGGTCTTCATAAATATCTTTAACGGGGTTGACTGTAACTGTCCAACGGTCCTGTAGAACATATAACGATCGATCAACTGTTAGCTCGTTAGTTTAAAATAATATATCTAACATCGAGGTCGTGAGTCGAATGTTCGACCATCGCTGGTTTATCGTACGTCATTGATGCTAGTCATGAGTTTTGTTCAACCGATGACTTCAGAGTTACAATTAATACTTATAAGGCATACAATATCTTCCATCGCACGTTTTAGTCAATGATCGCGGGTTTCGGAGATTTTTATCCAAACAGTTTGCCCCCAAATTCAAATTTTCAAGCCGCAACTTTGTTTTTGAATTTTCATAGGACGCTCGTCGTCGAGTATATCCGTTGGGTTACTGAATCGTTTTGTTTGAAACGAGATTAGTTAGAAGACGATAGGGTTTTGCTGAGTCATGATGACGTGTCAGAGTTGATCCGTTGGAAAACGATAAGCCGTGATCATGCCATGCATGCGTATGACCACGTGTATATAGCTGTCATGGACAGGTGTAGATAGCAGATTCTGGAGATATAAAAAGAAGCGATAGATTTCCTTTTTATTCTTAGTATTTAGGCAAGAGGGTATTCTCTAAAACTTGCAACTTTTTCTCCTCTTTATTTTTCGAGAAGAGAACTTATTCTTACGGACCATAAGCCAAAAGATGTCGAATCCTTTGAGTACGATTGTCACTGTGGATGATCTTCGGGCATTCAAAGATTTAGCATGGATTCCAGACGGCGTTTATCTAGATAGTCCGAGGGAATTTGCGCCGAATGAATGTCCTGAAGGGTATTTTGTTCTATACGAATATTCTTTCAAAATTGGTCTCAAATGGCCATTCCCTCGGTTAGCTAGGGAATTCTTGGGTCGGATTGGTATATCCCCGGGGCAAATGATGCCCTAGTTCTAGAGAATCGTGATGATGATCGATCGACTGTCATACGATTGGGTTTATCCCTTCACCGTACATGAGCTCCTACTAGCTTATGCGGTGAAGGCTGATGCTAACAATCGATACAGTCCCTATACTCGGGGTTATCCAGACCAAGCTTTGATTTCAGGGACTGCAGTGAATGATCATGGCTGGAAGGAGCGCTACGTGTTTGGTCGGCTCCTGGCTCCTGATGAGGATAATCAATGGCTTGCCTCTGGGTGGCCCATACGAGGTAAGAGTGTCTTTTTCATTATTTGAAATTTTCTCATCTAACGGTTTAGCTGTTTTTTGTCTAGTGGCAAACTGCGAAGTCCATCCTTTACCTGGCTCGGCGGCCAAGATTGAGCTCTTTCGTCAAATTCCTGATCGTACATTCTGTGTTAATGTCCATGTGAATGAGGAGGATGAGGGTGAGGATGTTGTGGACGAGAAGGATGAGGGTGAGGATGTTGTAGACGAGAAAGATGAGGGTCTTGAGGACGAGAAGGATGAGGGTGTTAGGACGTCACCTTTATCGGAGCCTCGATGCCTTCTCTCAATCTAGAGGAGGAAGGATAAGACAGAGAAGAGGGAAGAGCGGGTAAGAATTCTCAAACGTCTTAGTATTGTTTTCCTTTAGTCGTTTTCTTCTGATCTTGTACCTGTTTCAGAAAAAATTGGGGATTTCCCGGCTAGTCGCCGGATTCTGCCCGCTCGACGAGGTCTGGGAAAGAGGAGGTCACTAACCATCTTCTGGAACCATTGGTTCCAAGAAAGAGAAGATGTCGACGGTAGCTATGCAGTCGAGCGTAACTGGCCTTCCCCTCTTGTCGCAAGGCAAGGGAAAAAACCCATGGCAGAGACCTCAACCGTAATCAGGGACCATGTTGAGTTTCCTGAGCAGCCGTTCAAGTGATCTTTTGATTCATTGTTGGTTTTTATGGGATCATGAATCCCATTTTGTTTCGTGCGACCTGCATCCTGCGTTCGAGCGTTCGTGCGTTCTTGCGATACTGACGTCATATGGTCTTTGTTTTCAGGCTCTTCAGGCGTTTCTAGGCCTGGTCGTCACCATGGCCTCTGATGCGGAGAAAAAAGCGCGTGAGCATGAGATTGCCTTGCGGGCGAAGGAAGAAGAGGCATCGGCCAGGGACGACGAACTTTGCTTATATTTCGAGGAAGCTAGGGTCGACCTTGAGCGTGAGAAGGGTATCAACTCCGGCCCCACGAACCATTTAGATAAGGTCTTGGATAAAATAAAGGCTTTAGAAGCCGAATTAGAGGCATCCAAGGTAGCTTTCGCTGAGAAGGCAAATGAGGTCGAGGGTCTGAAATTCTAGCTGGGCGAGGCTCAAGGAGAGACTACCGACCTGAACAGGCGACCGACGACGCCTGACCCTTCTGTAGCTTAGTCCCTTAGAATTTTTATTTTCCTTTTCTAAGGAAGAATTCTTGCAGTCGTGCCTATTTTTGTAATGCTTCAATTCTAATTAATGCATCGTTTTATTATGGTTTGTCAGATGCTTTGATTGATTGTATATTACTTGTTTTGGAAAACAAATAATATGAATGCGGGCGTATGATGTGAATTTAATCACAAATCACTGTAGACCGGGACATCAAAATAAGAAGGGTTATTTCTGGCGATTGAGCCTTTTAACCGATATATTTTGGTTGACACTTGAAAAAAATAAATCTCGGAGTTTCTGACGATTAAGTCTTAATTTTCTTAAAGAAAATTATGCGCTTTACCAATGTCGAGGATCTTTGGATCGTGCGTTCCTGCGATAAAGAGAACGTTAGGGGTGGTCGTTGGTTTAACCAACGATCCTCTGACACTCAAGTTAGTAATGGTTTTGAAAGAGAAATATAAAAGGAAATACATATGAAAAATAACTTAAAAGAAATACTTCTTCAAGTGTACTGCATTCCAGCTACGTGCGACGTTTCGACCGTCTAAGGTTTGTAATCGATAATCACCGTTTCCGACGACTGCAGTTATTCGATAGGGTCCTTCCCACTTGACTGATAACTTACCTGCATTCCGTTCCTAGGTGTTTTGGAAGGCACGTCGTAAGACATAATCTCCTACTTGAAAGACCTTTATTTTGACATTCTTATTGAAATGTCGTTCGACGGATTGCTGCTGCGACGCCATTCGAATATAAGCAGAATTCCTTAATTCTTTGAGTGCTTTCACATTGTAACTGAGGTCCACCAAATTTCGTTCGACAGAAGTGTGCCGAGCGGTCGGTAGGTTTGCTTCGACTGGCAAGACAACTTCACATCCATATACCAATGAGAACGGCGTCTGTCTTGTTGAGGTGTGAGGAGTCGTGCGATTGTCCGACAAGACGGAGGGTAGTTCCTCGACCCAACGTTCTTTTGCAGCTTTGAGTGTTTTCTTAAGCAAATTGACAATCATTTTGTTACTCGACTCTGCAAGCCCATTAGACTTAGGATAACGAGGCGTGAATGTCTTAAGCTTAATATTCCAGTCTTCACAAAATCGCTTTGTTTTGTCGCTTATGAACTAAGAACCATTGTCACACACAATTTCATAAGGAATGCCATAACTGCATATAACGTTAGTCCGGATAAAAGATATCACCTCTTTATCTCGTATTTGAGAAAAAGCGGCGGCTTCTATCCATTTCGAGAAATAATCTGTAAGAACTAATAAATATACCTTTTGTCCTGGTGCTGGTGGTAACTTGCCAACAATATCCATGCCCCATCGCATGAAAGGCCATGGGATCAAGGACGAATGTAAAAATACGAAAGGTTGATGGGTCGTACCTGAATGCCACTGGCAGGCATCGCGCTTTTTTACGTGCGTTATAGCGTCTTGCCGGAGGGTCGGCCAGTAATAACCCTGTCGTGAGATTCTATTTGCTAGACTTTGTCGCCCGGAATGATTTCCACATTCTCCATCGTGCATTTCCTGGAGAATCTTTTGGGTTTCGCTTGGAATGAGGCATCGTAGGTTTAGCCCTGTAGATGAGCGGGGAAAGAGTTTTCCTGCAATCATAACATATCTGGAGGCTTTGAATCGTATTTGTCGGGCTTTCACTTTATCTTCCACGAGTCGATCGCTCGTTAGGTATTCGCGGATTTCCTTCGTCCAATCGTTCAATTCGTCCAAAACTAATATTTGATCGTGTTTTTAATCTTCTATTGATGGACTCGTTAGATGGATCATTGGTACGACATCGAAGGATGATTTTGATAAGGCAGACCCCAAGTTGGCAAGAGGCATCTGCTTGGGCATTTTGATCTCTCGGGATTTGCTGGATGTCGAAGGTTTTGATTTTTTTTACCTGGTCTTTAGCGGTTTGCCAATATGTTGTCATTTTTTAATCCTTTATTGCGAATTCCCCGTTCATTTGATTGATGACAAGCAATGAACCGCTCCTGACTTGCAGAATTTTTGCCCCCAGACCGTATGCTAGATCCATGCCTGCAATCAATACTTCATATTTTGTCTCGTTGTTGGTGGCTTTGAAGTCGCAAGATACAGAGCAGACCATTGTGCCCCCCTGTGGCGATTGCAAGACGACGCCTAATCCTGATCCTCGTATATTAGAGGATCCATCAACGTGTATACCCATGGTCGCTAGTCTTGGGTCGCCACAGTAAGCGCTTCTTCGATTGCCAAATTTTCCAGCTCGGGATTGAAATCTGCAATAAAGTCAGCTAAAACTTGCGATTTGATCGCGGTTTAGGGTTTGAAATTGATATCGTAGTTACTGAGGTAGATGCTCCATTCCGCTGATCGACCTGTTAGTTCGGGTTTTCTTACCACAAATTTCAGTGGAAAATTAGTAATAAGATTGATAACATGCGATTCGAAATAATGTCGAAGCTTTTTAGCTACCGTAACTAGCGATAAAAGCAATTTTTCCATGGATGTGTACCTTTTTTCTGCGTCAAGTAGAGATTTACTTACGTAGTAGATCGGGAGTTGCTGTTTGTCCTCCCATCGAACGAGAACAACACTTACCGAGTTTGAACTTACCGCGAGGTATTACTGAAGTTCTTCTTCGTCTTTGGGCTTGGACAACAAAGGCGGTGAAGCTATATATTATTTCAATGCTATTAAATGCATGTCCTTGGTTACGTTTATATCTTTAATGCTCTTCAATGTGGTTCTCCGGTTACATTCATTAGCATAAATGATAGAAGACCTGCATTAAACATTATAAAATGGTCGTTTGTCGAGAGTTAGTAGCTACAAGTGTAAATCGTGAAAAACTTGCGACCGTCACTAGTTAGTGACGACTAGTAGCATAATTATCGTTAACTATGGATCAGCCATGCGATTCTCATAAATAGTGAGGACCATTAGTTATATGATCATCGGTCATGAGAAACCTGTGACCATTTCCAGTTAATGATGACAAATAGCATAACTGTCGATACGTTTAGTATCAATAGTGACGACCATAAGTTTTATGGTCATCGGTCGTTGGTTCTTGTCTACAATATATATCAGGCCGTACGTTTTTATGTCGATCGTAAGATCTTGGTCGTACATTTTTACCTTGGTCATAAGACCGTGTCATAAGATTGTGACTTTTCAGTCATGACTTTGATTATTTTTTTACCTGAACAACTGTCGTGGATATTTATCCTTGTTGGTCAAGGGTATAACTGTCGTGGGTATTATCTTTGTCGGTCGATGGTATGACTGTCATGGGTATTATCCTCTTTGGTCGATGGTGTGATTTTTTACCCAAACACTCACCAAGTCAGCCATTTCTTACCATACAAAGAGACGTATCCAATGCATAAGCTAGCTAGGTTATACATCAATGAGATCGTAACTAGACATGGTGTGCCATCATTAATAGGATCAGATTGTGATAGACGTTTCACGTCGGCAATTTGGGGAAGTTTCCAAAGAGAGATGGGAACATAAATAAAGTTAAGCATTGCTTACCATCGACAGACGGATGGACAAAGTGAGCGAACGATTCAAACCTCGAAGATATGTTGTGTTATTTATTTTGGTGGTTCTTAGGAGACACATTTGCCACTGATCGAGTTCTCTTACAATAATAGCTATCATGCGAGTATTCAAGTGGCGCCCTATGAAGCGTTGTACGGTCGCAAGTGTAGGACTCCTTTGTGTTGGAATGAAATGGAGAGAAGAAACTAGTTGTCCTGGAAATTGTCCAACTTACTGCTGACAAGATTGGTCAGATTCGTGAGAAATTGAAGGTGGCTCAAAATCGAAAGAAGACATATGCGGGTAGAAGCAGAAATCTAATTGAATTTCAAGTAGATGATAAAGTCATGTTGAAGATTTCACCCTGGAAAGGGGTGGTGCGTTTTCGAAAAAAAGGAACGTTGATCCCCCGATATATAGGACCATTCTCTATAACGGCGCGAGTGGTTGCGGTGGCTTACAAGCTAGACTTACCGGAGAAACTTCGAGGTATCCATTGCACATTCCATGTGTCTAACTTGAGCAAATGCTTGGCGGATACAGGTGTGTTGGTGCCTTTAGAGGACATTCAAGTTGATGAAAGGTTGGACTACGCGGAAGAGCCGGAAGCGATCGTGGATCAGAAAATTAAGGAACAAGGAGATAGTGCTTGTGAAAGTGCACTGGAGATATCATAAAGGACAAGATGCAACGTGGGAACTAGAGTTGGAGTTGAGGGACAAGTAAACTTTTCGTTTGATGAATTCGGGGACAAAATTCTTTTAAGGGGGGGGGGTGAGTTGTAATAACCCGGAATCTAGTTAAATGTAATGAATTTTACAAAGGAGTATGGATGGGGCCTAACTTCTAATGTATAGGTAGGGGTGGCAATTCTCGACGCAACACGAAACCCGACACGAAAATAAACGGGTTAATTAGGGTTGAACTTTTTGACTCGGCAACCTGTCAAGCCGCCAACCGCCAAATAAACTGGTCGTATCCGGGTTGACCCTAACGGGTCGCGGGTTGACCTGCCCACTCGTTTAACATAAATATACTAATAAATAATATTTTTTTAAATAATTATTATTTTAATTTCCTATTGCTAATTTCATTTCCTAATTAATTAATATTTTTATAAAATAACTAATATGTTTGAAACTTGGATTTCTTTGAATTTGGTTGTCTTTGGAATTTTTATTTGTTTAAAACTTGGATGTTTTGATTTGGTTGTATTATTAGGTGAATTTGTTTGTATTTAGACTTTTTATTTAAATTGGATATTTGAATTTGGTTTTATTATTACGTGAGACCCGTCAACTCATTTATGACTCGCCAACCCATGTACAACCCGCCAACCTGCCAACCTGTTTACGACCCACCAACCGCCAACCCGTTTACGACCCACCTGTTGAAAAACTTATTTGGTAATTTTTTTTGGATGTTGTACAATTTACCAGGCACACGGTACAATTCGATGAGGCATAAAGCCAAGGTTTAATACTAGCCACATATATTATGTGGACTACAATTCGCCACGATGCATGCTTCAACTTGCCATTTTCCTCACGTGTTGCTTAATCCCAAAGTAATCCAATTCCAAGAGATAAGGTGCCATTATATATATAAAACAAAAAGAAAGACTGACTTTTAGAATGGGACGGCAGTGGTCCGCCGGCAAGCTCGTTCTGATCTAAGACCAATAGAGACTTCATAAGGGACCATTTGAGCTGCAGATCTATATACATATATATATATATATATATATATATATATAGAGGGAGGTTCAATAGAAAACGCTAAAAAAAGAGAAAACTGAAAAACACCCTGAGAGGCTTCCATGTGGACGGTATGCACTAATGCATACCGGTAATTTTTGTTCATATGCATCAATGCATCTATCATTACAGATGCATTGATGAATATTCATTAATGCATGTTACAAGTTACTGATATGCATTAATGCATACCGTCCACATGGAAGTCACCCAGGTTGTTCTTCGGTTTTCTCTTTTGTTAGCGTTTTTCCTTGAACCTCCCTCTCTCTCTCTCTCTATATATATATATAATGTTAAGTGTTAGGTCTGAGAATATTGTATCCGAGATGACAACTGTTGAAGACGTGAAGGGCTAAAGTGTAAAGTCAACAAATTCATTAATTAGAAAAGGTTTAATGTTTAAATATAAGGAAACATTCTATTTTGTAAATAAGGCAAGTGTATAATGCCTTAATCTTTACTTTCCTTATACCGTATTTCCTATACATATAAATAGAGGGTTAGGGCTAGCTTTAGAGAAGAAGAACATTAGTGCATAACTTTGAGAGCTAATCTGTGAGAGAGAGATCTGATATTATTCAATACAAGTAAGATATCCGACTTCGGATCTTCATCAATATTCATCGTGTTCTTCGTTTTTTACATTAATACTTTAGTACTTGATCATATTCTGGGATCCATAATTGGTATCAGAGCTACACGATCTGAGTTTTGATCTAATTCTGATCAAGTTCGACAAATTAAAGGTAAAATTCTCGATTTCTGTTTTCTGTTTAAACTTGTCGGCACAAGCTTTCAGAGCCTGTTTCGATAATTTTTTTTATCGCATTTTTGTTAATCGACAAAAATTCTTATCGCACCTTTGATTATCGACAAGTTTTCTTGTCGCATCTTTCTGTATCGATAAGAATTTTTTTTAAAATCTCGATAAGAATTGTTTTGCATCTGTTAGTCTCGATAAGTAATTTATATCACATCTATTATTATCGGTAACCTTTTATATCGCCTCTTTATCTCCCGATAAGATTCTGTTTCCCATTCAAATTTGTTTTTGTTTAATTTTGTGTACTTTTGCTTCACTTTTATTGGAAAACTTAGAGTCTCTGACTTCTGCAGCTTTTCTAGTTTAAGAGTTTTCACGTACCAAGTCTTAAACTTTAACATAATTCAATTTTTTTTACTTTAGTTTAAATTTTAGTACTTTTGCTTCACTTTTATTGGAAAACTCAGAGTCTCTGACTTCAGCAGCTTTTTTGGTTTAAGAGTTCTCAAGTACATTGTTTAAACTTTAAAGTAAATCTTTTTATTTTATTTTTAACTAGTTGTCTACCCGCGCAATGCGGCGGGATGCAAAGGTTCTTTAAAGATACATTTAGGGGGCGTTTACTAAAACTTACCCGGATAAGCATTAACCAAGTCAAATTACCTTAGCGGATGAATATAGTAAAATCTTATCCGGTAATAGCGAGGCAAAGACCAAAAGTTTTACCCGGTAACCATTATCGACTCCAAATCCAAAAACTAAACCAAGCACCCAATGTCCATTGATAGCAGAAAATGTTACTCGATAAGGTAAATGAGGGTGATTAAAGTGTTGTTTTTAAGACTTTGATGAATATTATTTACAAGATTATGGTATGCACTCACCGGATAAGATTCTCAACCGGCAAGCACTTACCCATGCGATGCAACACATTTCATATTGGATATGAAACATCTTGATGCATCCAAGGGTGCAGATCCCTTCTTACGCTTCTCACCTTAACTCTCTATATCTCACCGGAACCCAACCCTCTATTAATAAAGTATCTAAGGAGACTTACCTGCACTCAATTAAATGGTGGAAAAATGAAAGCATTTTACTCACATAGGAAGCTTCTAATGTCATATCTTGATAAAAACTAAAAAAAAATTCAAATCCTTCAGTTATATCCCAATTGGTAACACAATTAAAACCTACAAACCTAAAAATCCTAGTGAAACTAACAGCAAGGTGCTGAATCCAAAATATAAGCTTATTACATCTATAAACTTGCTCTAAAAGCCGCTAATCGTGCTACAAAATCATCATAATCAAGAGATTTGGACGTACATGTCCCCGTGGACTCAAACCTGAATCGGGTTGAAACGTAGACGCCCTTGCAATCCCTTTTCTTTCATCCGTTGCACCTACCGGTTCATGCGGAAGTGAACCCGCTCGTATTGGACCATGCGCTTCTCTCCACCCATTGTTCACCATCATTGAATCAGCCTGTAATTTTAAACCAAAAGTAAGATTTGCATTTAACTTCTTAAATTTCCCAATAAGAACATGCTCCCCTACAGCTGGATCTTCAAACTTTTGAGACCTGTTATAATCATTTCCCATATTAGATCGATAATCCACCCTTGACATTTAATGGAGACAACTTCAATTTCACTTAGACTAAGCGGTAGAACAGATCACCAAAGTGAACTTCTGCCCATCCATGCCAACTAGTTACTCCACAACCTGTATACCATTACCAAAATCAAATTCCCTATTTATGTTTTGTATTAATTGGCTTGATTATAGAGAGAATAGTGTGCATCATTCATACAGACTTGTAGAAAAGGTAAACCTTATCATACCTAACTAAATGTCACATAATGGTTTGAAAAGCATTGGTGTAAATAGGGGTGTAAACAATTCAAGCTACTCGAGCTCAAGTCGATCTTGAACACAAAATAAGACTCTTTTAACTTAACAAGCGGAGCTTTACAGTACCGATCTTTGACTCGGCTCGTTCGAGAACTCAATTATATTTTTCGAATCAAACCAAGCCGAACCATTCGAGCATATCCTTTTTCGAGCCAATTTATTAAACATACAATAAAAATATAAAAATTATCAAGATCAATCCAATAAACGAGTTATTCGATCGCGAGTTCAATCCCATAAACGAGCATCGAGCTCAATAACTCAAAAAATATACGCGCTCGAGCTAGCCCAACATTGAAAAATTAATCGAGTTCGAGTCGAGCTCAATCCCAGTAATAAATTTTTGAGCCGGCTCGATTAACTTAATACTTAGCTCGGTTTAGCTCGTTTACTAACTCATTAAGACCAATACTGTATAATATTTGCTAAAGACAAAAGCTAACAAATTCTGCATTTAATATGCACAACATATATGGGAAAGCTTCTTATCTAAACCCCATAAACCAATTAGATTAGATCACACAAAGGCTTATATAATTTTACAAAACATATCAAATGCAGAATTTGAAGGGTAAAGGATATCTCAAATAAACAACTTGCTTTGATAGTTATATGATTTAAATGACTTTACAAATCAATTTTACAATCAACAAAAATGAAAAACAAATTTGGGCCAAAGAAGGTAGTTGTTCTTCTTGCCTTGGCTAATACACAAAACAACAGTTAGAGACTCAGATCTGGAACCAATGAGAAGCAAGATGGTTGGTGTTTCAAGTTTGGCTTTCTCTCTCAATCTGGTTATGTTTTCTATTGGTTTAAAATAATTTAACTTTTGAAAAAAAAATGTATGGTGCGAATCTAAGTACCACAAAAATCTACAGTCAAAGAAGATTTTTGTTTACCATATACAAGAAAAATTTAAGTACCACAAAATCGAACATTAAAATTTAATAAAATTTAGAAAAATAAAAGAAATAAAAACATTAAAATTTAAGTACCACAAAAATCGATGGTCTATATGACTGTGTCTTGTGAATTGTCGACAGGAGCGATATGAAATGAAACGGAAAACTTCAGATGAACATAAACCAACCTTGACAAATGTAGTACTTAAACGAGGGATGTCTCAAAAATTAAATAGAAAACGATCGGTTCTAATACACAGAACAACAGTTTAGGTAGAGGATGAATCTAAATAGCACAGGTTTATATAAAAAGATCAACTCACCTGAAGCGAAACTGCAATTTTGGACAAACTTTTTGCATTTTTTTTATGTCACCTGGAATGAAACCACAAAAGTCGATGGTCAGCATCAACAGCTAGAGGAACAAAATCAAACAGAGAAGCGCGAGAGGAACAAAATCAAGCCAAAATTGATGGTATACCAAGCAGAGAAGAATAAAATCAAACCTAAATCGACGGTATACCGGATTTGTGTTCGAGAGTATGAATCAATATGATCGAGAGGAATAAAATCAAACCTAAATCGATGGTATACGTCTTCGTTGAGAGGAGCGATAGGAGCGTGTGAGAACTCGAACAATAACCACAAATAAAACCTGCATTTCGAGGGTATGAATGCCTGAATCGCTGCTTGGGAAAAAGGAATCATACGCGTTGGGATGGTAGCGTCGTCTTGGAGGGCGTTAAAGATGATGATGATGGAGTCATTAAAGATCTTGTGCAGTAAAAGAGTTGTACCTTGTGCTAAAGAAGTTGTCTTTAAGACTTTAGTCTTAAAATTTAAGACTATTAAGACTTTTATCAAATTTTGTTTATAAAGTAGTATAGATATTGTTGGGGACTCGGGAACTTAGATCTTCTCTTCCTTAAAAAGACATAGTTCTTTTTTTGTCGACGAAGGCTTCGTTCTTGCTCTTCAATAGTTTAAAATAAATATAAAAAGGATTTTCAGAATCGTGTTTTAAATCGCATCCTTAAGACCCGATAAGTTTTCTTATCTCCCTTTAAGGCCCGATATAAAAAGTTGTCGCCTCCTTAATACCCGATATAAATTCTTGTCGACACCTTAAAACCCGATATAAAATCTTATCGACTCCCTTTGACCCGAGATAAAATCTTGTCGACTCCTCTTCACCCGATAAGTTTTCTTGTCGCGTTCTCTTAACCCGACATAAAAACTTATCGCCTACTTCATAGCCGGCATCTTTTTCAGTCAAAATCAAGATTTTATTTTATTTTAAAAGAACACTTAGAATTTTTTTATAACTCACCGATCGAGATCACTTTATCAGGTAATAAGTACTTACATTTTTTCTTCTTCAAGATGAGTTCTCAAAATCAAGTTTCTGAGCAAAATGCAAAAATTTCTCAACTTGAAACCAGACACACAAACAACATGCAAGTGTTGAATGAACTTTTAAGAGAACATGTCACTCTCAAATCTAAGTTTAATAACTCAGAATAATCAAGAAAAGTTTTGCAAAATCAAAATGAATTTTTGGAGAAACAACTCACCGAGTATTCTAGGATTGGATATCATACATATGAAGAGTTTTGCAAAAAGACAAATCTGATAAATATAAATTTTGATCTAAAAACCAAAATTTCTGAGTTAGAAAAGTTTATAGATCATGAGACTTATAGTGTGGTTCTTAAAAGAAAATTAATTGAATTTTTGGAATGTGAGAAAGAAAGGATATTAACTTTTGATGAGAAACACAAGGTTGATATTGAGCGAAAAGATTTTGAAATCAAAATTAAAACTTGTGAACTAACCATTCAAAAACTTTCTAAACAAGTGTCTGATTTTGAACAAATTGTGATTTTAGAGAGAAAATCATCTGAAACGAAATGTCTGAAGCTATCAAAGCAACTTTCTGAGCTTCAGAAAAGTCTAGATGATGAAAGAAAAATGTTTGAAAATGATAAAAAGAATGTTTTAAATAAAAATGTTTTAATTTTCAACAAAAATAAACGTTTAGAAAAGGAAGTTGAGAACAAAAATGAAGTTTTTGAAGAGGAAATTTCTAAACTTTCAAAGAAATTGTCTGAAACACAATCAAATCTTGTAACCGAAAGAAATTGAGATCTGAATTAGAAGGTAAATATGATTTGATTACGGAAGAAAGAGATTATTTATCTGACAAACTCATGAAACTTGAAAAAGTTTTTGCAAATAAAACGACTTTTAATTGTAGTTTGTCTAATAAAGAAAGAGACCATCGTTTGTGCAAAATTAGAGAACTTGAAGATGTAATTTCAAGACACAATAAAGAGAATTTAGTAAAAGTTGAAATTCTTAAACAGTTTAATCCTGATACTACTGTTCTTTCTCCACATGATATTTCATCTGATTCTGATTCTGATTCTGATTCCGTTCTCTCTTATAAAAGTGCTTCAAGTTCAATTCATAAGATAACTTCTCTTTCTACTGATTGTGTCTGTAAAAATAACTATTCTTCAAGTTTTCAATCACATAGTTATTCTAATAGCTCCAAATCATATGGTTCTTCAAATTCCCAGACTCATAATTCTAATCGGTTTTACAATGATTTTGTTGCTAATTCCGGTAATTTTAAGAAGTTTAAAATGGTTTGGAGGAAGAAATCAACTACAGATGATACTGTTGGAAACATGCCACATACATTTCCTGTAGTTGATACAAGATCATTTGTTTCCAAGACTAATTTTCCTTATCTTATAAGATCTATCAATCAACTAATTAGTCTAAGTACCACAAAGATTTGTTGTTCTACTTGCGGAACAAATGATTTTGTCGATCAAAGGTTCGTTCAAAAATGGTATGGTACTTATAGTATCCCCACTTCCCCATTTGTTTCATCTAAAGCTAACCTCCGAGGACCCAACAAAGCTTGGATACCAAAATCTTGTTAATCTGTTTTGTAGGTACGTCATGTATGGTCAAAATTCTGAATATTCACATCACATGACGATCTTTCAAAAGGTTATGCTACATTTAAGGGGGAGTACCACATTTTTACCATTTATTTAGCTTCATAGTATCTCAGCTATAAACCTGTTCTTTATTGTTTAGCTTCATAGTATCTCAGCTATGAACCTGCTCTTAACATTTTGACTTCTGAATACATCAGTTCAGAACTCGGACTTTAATATTTTTAAATCTTTGTGTGATAGGATTTAGATGTTTCAATGGTCAATTAAGAGCCGGAAGGACCTACCCATGAAACACACCCCTATGATAGACATGTAATTGGAAGAAGAAATCACACCAACACTTTTCTTTCTTCCTGTCTTTTATTTCGCCCATCGAAAAATACTCTCTCTATATATAGAGTTTATTTTAGTTTTTTTAGTTTAGTTTCCAGCTTAGGAAAATTTGTTCTGGGGAAATATTGGGTAGCTGATTCGTTGATCCAAGGATCTCGTAAACACGTTGTAATCATTCCCGGTAGGTAATAAATTGATCTCTCTCTCCCTGTGGATGTACACTATCACCTCGATAGTGGAACCACGTTAAATCTCGTTGTCTCGTTTACGTGCCGCTTTCATTATTTGATCGTAAAATCGTTTTAACTGTTAATTTACGTTTGTGGATAGGTATGAATCATTAAACAGTAGTACAATATTTAAATCTCGATAATCCACATTTGTTGTATCGGGTCCGTTTGCACCGTGATTTATTGTTTTTGTTTTCGGGACCGTAAATCCCTCTGTAATATGATTTCGTAACTACGACCAATGGAGATGAGATAATTGTCAGTCCTATTGTACCCAGCTCATCTGCTTGTGGTTTTACTTTGGGGTCAGAATCTGAAAAAGATGTTAGTCCACCAGATACATCTACTTCTGATCCAGTTAGTTTAGTTCAGGAAGAAATTCTGAATGATGGTGGAGGTCAAGGCGAGACAATTCCAGCTTCAGTACCTACAAGACGGAGTCGAAGAACTATTCGTCCTCCTAATAGGTATGGTTATTGGGATTTTGCAAATATGAGTTTTACTAACTAGCTTGAGTATTGTTCGCATGTAGTACAGGATAAGCCATTTGACTATTTGGAGGCCCTTGCTTCGAGCCACTCTGCTAAGTGGTTAGGAGCTATGCAAGAAGAAATGGAAGCTCTATCGAAAAACAATACTTGGAAGCTTTGTCCGTTACCGAAAGGCAGTCGTGTTATTGGCTGCAAATGGGTCTATAAAGTCAAAGATGATAAGTGTTACAAGGCTTGCCTCGTTGCCAAAGGCTTTGCACAGCGGAAGGGTATCGAGTATGACGATATCTTCGCCCTTGTGGTTCGACACACATCTATCCGGGTACTTCTGGCCCTTGTGGCAATTCATGACCTGGAACTCGAATAGTTAGATGTGAAAACCACTTTTCTGCACGGAGATCTGGAAGAAACCATCTTTATGAAGCAACCCGATGGTTTCATTTTCGACAACAAACCCGATTGGGTCTGTAAATTGAAGAAGTCCCTCTATGGACTTAAACAGTCGCCTCGACAGTGGTACAAAAAATATGATTTATTTATGCTCTTGTTGGGTTCTGAGCGTAGTGAAAAAGACGCTTGTGTCTATCATAGATCAAGCAGTGGCAATTCTATTTATCTACTTCTTTATGTTGATGGCATGTTGATAGCTTGCAGGTATCGATCTGAAATCAACCGTTTGAAAGATAGGTTGAAATCAGAATTTGAAATGAACGATCTCGGTGAAGCTCGTGTTATTCTCGGCATGGAAATTTTTCGGGACAGAAAGTCCCGTACTCTCAGGTTGACATAAAAGAGCTACATTCAGAAAATTCTGAAGCGGTTTAATCTTGATGGAGCAAGCTGGCATCTACGCCACTTCCACGACACATCAAGATTACAAAAGACGATTGTCCGGTAGACGACATTGGAAAAGCTGAGATGGCAAAGATTCCATATGCCAGTGCAGTCTGGAGTCTTATGTATGCTATGGTATGCACTCAGCCCGATCTTGCACATTCCGTTGGAGTGATTAGCCGGTTTCTATCGAACCCGAGTAAGTCATATTGGGCAACAGTGAAAACTCTATTTCGTTACTTGAAAGGTACAAAATCACACGGTCGCATCTATGGTATGCAAAACAACTGTGATATTGTTGGTTATTACGATTCAGATTACATAGGTGATCGTGTCAGTTGGAAATCCACATCTAGTTATGTTTTTACATTAGGTGGAACAACTGTCAGTTGGAGATGTCAGTTACAGTCCGTTGTTGCATTATCGACTACCGAAGCTGAACTTATTGCAGCAGTTGAGTTTGCTAAAGAAGTAGTTCATTTACAAGAATTGCTTATTGGTTTGGGCTTAAAGTAGTCTACTGTCCGTATTAATTGTGATAGCCAAAGTGCTATTCACTTGGCTATAAAGATGGCGTTCAACTCTCGCACGAAGCACATTAATGTGCGTGATGCATTTCTGGTAGCTTTGCATGATACGAAATTGGTGTACTTGAAGAAAATCATCACTGACGATAATGCTGCCGATATGTTCACCAAGTCGTTACCGCCAGCTAAATTCGAGCATTGCTCGAATTTAATCCAACTCAGGTTTTGTTATTTCCAGTTGGCACCTTGTGGGAGGGATGAGAATATTACTACAGATGACATAGCGGCATCTTTGGGAAATTATTACTTGGTACGTGTTTTTGGGTTGCTTAACTCGTTTCGTTTATTGAGATTGCTCACTTGAGTATTTTTGTTTTTGGCTTAGACGGGTGATGGCCAAGCCGAAGCTCGTCACGGTCAAATTGCATTTTGTTACCTCGTGTCAATATCTATCAACTATCGTTCGTATTCGTTGGATTAGTTCGTGTTTAGTTTCGTCCGGTGATTTGCACATCATGGTGGAGTGTTGAAAAACTTAATTTGGTAAGTTTGTTTGGGATGTTGTACAATTCACCAGGCACACGGTGCAAGTCGATGAAGCATAAAGCCAAGGTTTAATACTAGCCACATCTATTATGTGGACTACAATTCGCCACGTCGCCAACTTGTATGAATGTATGATGCATGTTTCAACTTGCCATTTACCTCACGTCTTGCTTAATCCCAAAGTAATCCATTTGCAAGAGATAAGGTGCCACTAAATATATATATATATAGATAATGTTAAGCCACGTTGCCATGCATCTTCAAAATTCTCACTATAAATTGACATGTAATTGGAAGAAGAAATCACACCAACACTTTTCTTTCTTCCTCTCTTTTATTTCGCCCGTCGAAAAATACTCTATATATTTATAGAGTTTATTTTAGTTTTTTTCGTTTAGTTTCCAGCTTAGGAAACTTTGTTCCGGGGAAATATTGGGTAGCTGATTCGTTAATCCAAGGATCTCGTAAACACGTTGTGATCATTCCCGGTTAGTAATAAATTGATCTCTCTCTCCTTGTGGATGTACACTATCACCTCGATAGTGGAACCACGTTAAATCTCGTTGTCTCGTTTACGTGCTGCTTTTGTTATTTGATCGTAAAATCGTTTTAACTATTAATTTACCTTTGTGGATAGGTATTAATCGTTTACGTGCTGCTTTTGTTATTTAACTATCAATAGTACAATATTTAGATCTCGATAATCCACATTTGTTGTATCGGGTCCGTTTCCACCGTGATTTATTGTTTTCGTTTTCGGGACCATAAATCACTCTGTAATACGATTTCATAACTGCGACCGATGGAGATGAGATAATTGTCAGTCCTATTGTACCCAACTCATCTACTCGTGGTTTTACTTTGGGGTCAGAATCTGAAAAAGATGTTAGTCCACCAGATACATCTACTTCTGATCCAGTTAGTTCAGTTCAGGAAGAAATTCTGAATGATGGTGGAGGTCAAGGCGAGACAATTCCAGCTTCAGTACCTACAAGACGGAGCCGAAGAACTATTCATCCTCCTAATAGGTATGGTTATTGGGATTTTCCAAATATGAGTTTTACTTACCAGCTTGAGTATTGTTTGCATGTTGTACAGGATGAGCCATTTGACTATTTGGAGGCCCTTGCTTCTAGCCACTCTGCTAAGTGGTTAGGAGCTATGCAAGAAGAAATGGAAGCTCTATCGGAAAACAATACTTGGGAGCTTTGTCCATTACCTCTGCAAATGGGTCTATAAAGTCAAAGAAAATAAGCGTTACAAGGCTGCCTCGTTGCAAAAGGCTTTGCACAGCGGAAGGGTATCGAGTATGACGATATCTTCGCCCTTGTGGTTCGACACACATCTATCCGGGTATATTGTTGGTTATTACGATTCAGATTACATAGGTGATCGTGTCAGTTGGAAATCCACATCTAGTTATGTTTTTACATTAGGTGGAACAACTGTCAGTTGGAGATGTCAGTTACAGTCCGTTGTTGCATTATCGACTACCGAAGCTGAACTTATTGCAGCAGTTGAGTTTGCTAAAGAAGTAGTTCATTTACAAGAATTGCTTATTGGTTTGGGCTTAAAGTAGTCTACTGTCCGTATTAATTGTGATAGCGAAAGTGCTATTCACTTGGCTTCAAATTTGACGTTCAACTCTCGCACGAAGCACATTAATGTGCGTGATGCATTTCTAGTAGTTTTGCATGATACTAAGGTGGTGTGTTGGAACCCAGATCCCTTTCTAAATAGTTAATTTAGAGATTTGAGAATCAAAGTATAAGCGGAAGCAATTCAAATCAATTAACAACAGTAATTATCAAACAAACAGTAAGTAATAAGAGATGAAGAATATACTGAGATTGTATTGATAACTTTGAAAATCGATTACAGATACAGGAATAAAATGCACAATATGATCTTCAAAAGTATGTTTTCCGATCGACTTCTTTACATTCAAAGACTTGATCTATTTATACTATTACAGTGAATAAAGTCAACAATCTAACTAGTTACAAACTGACACGTCATTAGTTAGGAGCGTATAACAGAATTCAGTTGTAATCTGAGAAGCATGAGGTAAGAGTGTGCCAACTCATATCATACTTCCATCCTATGGTTCATACTTCTTAGGTCTAACAATCTCCCCCTAAGTATGAAACCAGAGTTTTGGAATATGATCCTTGTTTTCTCTATCTTAGAGTGGATCAACTGTTGAAATGATCTTTGAGATTTTGTCGATGATTTCTCTGAGCTTTATGAGACCATCAAGTTTTCTTACCATCCTCTCAGTTACTTCAGGATCATAGTTGTTGATATCAACAGAGATGTAACATTTTGCAATGTATACAACTTCTGATGAGTACTTGTGTGCTTATTTGATCCTGAAGAAACTCCTTCTATCTGGCCTTTTGAAGATAACCCCTTCTTCTGGTTTAATCAATACTTTGACGATTTTTAGAGAATTGATACCTTCTAAGTCTTTATTAGGAGCAGAGATTGCAAGATTATCAACATTGTAATTGATCCCAATTTGAAAATCTACTTGTCTCTTGTATCTGATGAGGGATTTCATACATTGAATGATCCGAGAATTGGCAACTTGATCTTGGTTATCACTTCTTTTGATCATCTGAATCTTCATGAAATTTTCCAGAAAGATGAGATCAGAAGGAAAGATGGACAGTAAATCATTATCACAGAAGTAATAAGTCTTATTGTCTTCTTTGATTACTTCATATATGGTATACCAAATCTCTGTCTGTTCACATGGAGTATGCTTGATGGCAGAAACTCTCCTGATTGGCACAATTGTGTAGACATCCTTTCTGGCTTGCCTGTGACTCATGAATTTATCTTTTTCAGCCTCACTAACATTGTAGCCATTCGAGAAGTTAGGCAGCATAAGATAGATCTTTTGATCTGTAGGAGCATACATGTATCTTTTTATCACTTCCAGAATTGGGAGATCAATTCTTCCAAGTCTCTACAGTTTTTCTCTATTTTCAGCTGCTCGACTGGATGATCCTTCATCAGTTGCTTTTTCAGCTTTTTCTTTTTCCATTTCTGCTTGTTCTCTTGCTTTTTCTGCAAAGGCCCTTTCAGCTTCAGTTCTTGCATGGAGTTCAGCTTCTATTCTTTCTTCTTCTCTTCTTTTATTGAAGGCTTCAACTTTAGCTTTTGAAGCTTCAGCTTTAGCCTTGGCAATTTTAGCTTTAAGAAGTTCTGCTTCAACATCTGGAGGGTAGGAAACACTTCTGTTATTGCCAATGACATCCAAAAGAAATTGGGCCATTTCTGGATCCTTAGGAAGAGTGCCGGAATGTGTGGCCAGAGGTCTTGGAGTTAGAGGTGTTTGTTTTGTAGATGGAGGTGCAGAAGGAGAGGAGGTAGAAGCTTTTCCTTTATCTTGAGAAGAAGTATCAGGCAGAAGATTCTGGCATTTTCTCCCCCTTCTGAGAATTAGGATCCTGATCCTCAGATCTTTTCCTTTTCAATTCAGAATTTTTGCATGCCCTCTCTTCCTTAGCCTTCTGTTTAGCAGCGAATGTAGCAGAGAGAGAGCTTACCATTAAAGATAATTGAGAAATAGAAGACTCCAGAGAAGTGAGTTTCTGATTCACATTTGAAGTGCTGGCAGTTGTTTTTGAGACATACTTGGAAGTGAGAGTATTAATTCTTTCTAGCATGGCTTTCTGAAAGACCAGGGATGATCCAGAAGTGTCTTCAGAGGGTTGGACAGCCTTGATAATCTTCTGAAGATCTGCCACCAAGGAGCCATATTCGTCAACAGAGATGGTGACCTCTGGATTTTCATCAGGAATAAAGAAGATAGCGTCAGAGTTGGCCTGGATGCCTTTGTGCAGAGAAGAGAAATGATCAGAAGCCTGTGTTCGATGAGCTTCTGCATTTGTAGAGATAAGCTCTCTGAGTGCCTCCAGAGTTCGCGCATGCTGAGTTTGTTCGTTTTGTATTGCAAGAAGAATGGCATTGTGAGAATCCAGGGATAATTTTAGATCTACCACAGATCTCTGAAGTTTATCACCAAATGCCTGAAACGCTGCATTGGTGACGAACCCAGAATGTGTAACCGGTGTATCTCCAACACATGGAGCCCCTTTACTCTCATGTTCAAAGAGGCCCTCTTTCACACCTGTAGTGGCGTTAAGTGTGGAGGGACTTCCAACCTGTCTTCGAGGGCTGTGATTAACAGGCACCTCTTCGGTTGTTCTGATTGTCTCAACAAAGTCCTCATCATCAGAGGATGAGGTGTTAAAGACAATGTGCTTACCTTGATGAAGTGTAAACACTCCGGTAAGTGGTGCGTCCTGTTGTTGTAACCCCTCTGATGGGATTTCCTCAGCTTCTAAATAATCAGAAGATATGGACTTATCTGCTGAGGTCCCTATGACATTGTTGGTCACAAAGACATCAACATCTGGTGTGGAGTGTGGCGAGTTCTGGGGCGAATGAACTCTTATATTATCATCATCATTGTTTTGAGAGAATGATGAAGAGGATTTGGTTTCCCCGGTAGTGCTTGATGCAGAAGATTGAGAAATATCCTCTAATCAGATGGTTTCTGGGTGGTTTGGACTGGGTGGTCCTTGGTCAATGAGAGTAGATGTGTTGGCATCTACCTCAGCAAATGTGGTATCCCTTTAGAAAGAAGGAGAGTTGCGCTCATATGTGTCTCTATGGACATCTTCAGTACCCTCTTGCATTAAGAGGTCGGCATGGGTAGAAACACTCGGTTGTGCACTCTGATTCTTTTCAAACTCAGCCTCACGTGACCCCTCACTTCCTACATTTGGCTCTAAGTGCTCTGTGTAGGTATTCTCTGTTCTGAGAATACCATAGAACGTTTATAAGATAAGAGATAGAGAGAGGAGGAAGGAATAAGATCGAGCATATACCTGGATAGTTCCCTTGGAGATGAGTAGCCGTTGACATCGATAGTTGGTTTATGGGAGTTCATCGATGCTAGCTTGCAAAATGGTTGAAGCAGAGGAGCTTTAAGAGCACCAATTGCCAGGTAGGTGAACAGGGACAGAAACCTGGGAAACATCAGGGCAGGAAGAGGTTTTCCTTGATTCTGGAAGGATATCTTAGTGTTAACAACTGCTTTTATCTCTTAAAAGATGAGGCTGGCATAGTCTAGGGGTCGGTTAAAGTACATTCCATACATGATTGTAAGAATGTTTCTGCTGGCTTGATCTAGGGATCCGATCTTGCATGTAGGACTTTTGTTGAGGATGGAGATAAGCGTGTTCCACATTGGGGCCAGTTTCTTGCGTCTAAATTCAGAGAGCTTGGATAAATTCTCATTATACCCCGAGAAGTGAATAAAGGAGAGGAGGGCTTCAGATGTTGGATTTTGGTCTAAGTCAGGGTGTGGCACAATTCCACCATCAACTTCAATTGTAGGAGTAGGTAAGTGAAAATACCTAGCGATCTTCTTCTTAGTGATGGGTATTTCCACGGCATTCTCAAGTTCATTAGGATGACTGAAATTTCCACGCAGTGTGTCATCATCTGCAATGTACATAGACTGCCATACCTCTTGGACATACAGCTCAGGAACATTTGGATTGACCAAAGTTAGGGCACGGTTTAGTTGATGTTGTTGAAGAAATTCAACCAGGATTCTGAAGTCGAGAAGATATGTGTTGGGATCGAGGAGAACCTGCACATTTTTTGCCTTCAAAGGCAGTTTGACAATTGGAGCACTATCCGTCGTGGAGTCAACAAGACGACCTTCGTCATCATTTGGATTTGTAAGACCAAGTCTGGAGGCCATTGATGGATGATTAGAGATGCTTGAGAGAATTTGAAAGCAGGATAGCAAGCACTGTAGATTTTGCGAGGAAGAAGATAAAGTACTATATTTGGGGTTTATATATGAGAGGGAGTTTGGGGTTAATGTGGAATGAGAAGGGGTTTTTTTGAATTTGGGGAAAAGGAAAAACGATTCAGTTATGCTGATGTAATCACGCAGGCGTGTAGTCATGCAGTCACACGATGAAAGACACGTGTAAAGCATAAAATCGTGGACATGATGATTTAGCATAGGTTTGACGAGTCACTGAAGGGTTTATCTAAGTTAAACCGTTTGATTATCCCTAAAAAAAAATTAAAAAGAAATTAATAAGAAAAATTAGTAGTGAATCAAGAAAAATAATCATTTTAATTGATTAAACCAATTTTTGAGATTAAATCTTTTTAATGAATTTAAAATCAGACATTTGGAGAAATAAAGCATTTTTGATCCAAATGAAAGTTTAATATTTATTGACAGATGTTTCCTAAGAAATTAAGAAATAATAAGAAGAGTTTAAAGTAACCTTGAAGGCAAGAGTTAATTAAAATAGACTTATTTATATTTAAAATTTTCAGAAGAAAAATAAGTCAACAAACAATGGAAAAAAAATTTGACCCAAAAAAAATGTCAAAAGAACAATTTTTCAAAAAAAATTAAGTTAAATCTGAAAATTCTGAATAACCTTGACGGCAAGAGTGAGTCAGAAGAGTTAGATTTAAAACAAATTTTGAAAGAAAAAGTGTTCAGAAGACAGCTAACAGTAGTTAGACTTGGTTTTTCTCGCCCTGGAAACAAGCTCGGAGCTCCCCCTCAGAAGTTGTATCATTCTCCCCCTTTGCTTTTCAAGAGATGCTTCCTTTCTATTACAACTTGGATATAAAGGAATAAAAAGCTCAAAAACAGAGATGGTCAGAGACTTCTGAATGTTTCTGGATAAAACCATCAGAAGCGATCAGAGGTCTCTGATCAGCTCTGAGATAATAAAAAAAAAATAAGATTTACATGTTTATCATCCCCAACTTGCTGATTAAAAAATTAAAACGCTTCTCATCCAGAGCTTTTGTAAAAATATCAGCCAGTTGGTAATCAGTAGAGACAAAATACATTTCTATTGTGCCCTTCTCTACGTGATCTTTGATAAAATGATACCTGACATCAATATGCTTTGTTTTGGAGTGCTGAACTGGGTTGTCAGTAATGGCAATGGCACTCTCTGAATCACATAGGATGGGAATCTTATCGTATATCAGTCCATAATCTCTGAGTTGAGTCTTCATCCAAATAACTTGTGAACAGCAACTGGCAGCAACAACATATTCAGCCTCTGCAGTAGATGTTGAGACACAATTTTGTTTCTTGGATGTCCAGCTGATAAGTCTATTTCCCAAAAGTTGACAGCTACCAGAGGCACTTTTTTTTTGTCCAGCTTACATCCTGCATGATCAGAATCTGTATATGCCATTAAATCAAACCCAGAATTTTTAGGATACCAGAGACCCAATGAAGGAGTTCCCTTTAAGTATCTAAAGATTCTTTTGACAGCAGCCAAATGGGATTCTTTTGGATTTGCTTGATATCGAGCACAAAGACAGGTGGCAAACATAATATCAGGCCTACTAGCAGTTAAATACAGAAGAGAACCTATCATACCTCTGTAGCCCGTGACATTTACTGATTTCCTAGAAGAATCAGGACCTAGCTTCATACTAGGAGAGATAGGTGTTTTCATAGGTGATGAATTTTGAAAATGAAATTTCGTTAGCATGTCAGAAACATACTTGGCTTGATTAATAAAGATACCATCGGTATTTTGTCTAATCTGGAGTCCGAGAAAGAAGGTTAGTTCTCCCATCATACTCATTTCAAATTCCTTTTCCATCAATGCAGAAAACAAATCTACTTCAGTTTGATGAGTAGAGCTAAATATTATATCATCCACATAAATTTGAACAATAGTTAACATACCTTTGCCTCTTTTGATGAACAATGTGGTATCAATCTTACCTTTCTCATAACCTTTGCTTATCAGAAATTTGGATAATCGTTCATACCAGGCTCCGGGAGCTTGCTTTAAACCATATAAAGCTTTGTCGAGAAGAAAGACGTATTCTGGATGTCTTGCATCTTTAAAAGCAGCAGGTTGTTCAACGTACACCTCTTCTTTGAGATAACCATTCAGAAATGCACATTTAACATCCATTTGATATACTTTAAAGTTTTTGTATGCAGAGAAAGCCAGAAATAGTCTTATTGGTTCAAGTCTTGCAACAGGAGCAAATGTTTCGTCATAGTCAATGCCTTCTTCTTGACAGTATCCCTTAGCCACCAGACGAGCCTTATTTCTGACCACAATTCCGTCTTCTTCCTTTTTATTTCTGAACACCCACTTAGTACCAATAGCAACTTTTCCTTTTGGTAAAGGTACTAAGTTCCACACCTTGTTACGTTCAAATTGAAGTAATTCTTCTTGCATAGCTTCTACCCAACTTGGTTCTATCAAGGCTTCATGAACATGTTTTGGTTCGATCATGCTAAGAAAGTTGACATAGGATGCTTCATTAGCAGTAGCTGATCTTGTCTTAATACCCTTAGATGGACTACCAATGATGAGATCTGGACTGTGTGATTTAGTCCATCTTGTCATCCTTGTCTGTGGTACGTGTTGAGCTAGAACTTCTGTTTCTGTTTCAAAAGATTGAATAACCTCATCTGGAATTGTTGACTCTGAATCATTAGTGCCTGAAATCTCCCCCTCAGATGAAGATATAGAAGTAGTTGCAGATGAAGATACTGGAGTAACTTCTGGACTGGCATGTGATGAGATTGGAGCAGAGATGACAGGGGAACGTGCTGCAGAGACAGTAGGACCAGATAGGGTTATTCCAGAGGTGTGAAGAACTTCAGGAATACTTAAGGATGGGGTACGAGGTATTTGTTCTGAAAATATTTCATCGCCTAGAAGATCTTGAAAAATGGCATCGATCTTGGATTCTCTGGGTCCTGAAAGATAATCAGAAGTCACTGTATTAAGTTTAAGTTCTGAAGTAGAGTATTCAGAAGTTAGTTGGGTCTGATCATCAAAATCAATGTTAATGCTTTCCATAACAGTCTTAGTACGTAAGTTAAAAACTCTATAGGCTCTAGAGTTTAACGAATATCCTAAGAATTTAGCTTCATCTGACTTTGGATCAAATTTACCAAGTTTGTCTCTGTCATTTAAGATAAAACACCTGCAACCAAAAATATGAAAAAATTTGACAGAGGGTTTTCGTTTGTTGATAAGCTAATAAGAGGTTTTGAGATGCCTCTTGACAATTATGGAACGATTTTGAGTGAAACAAGCAGTGGCTACGGCTTCTGCCCATAAATGAATGGGAAGATCAGAAGCTGCAAGCATCGTTCTGGCTGCTTCTACCAAGGTGCGATTGCGACGTTCAACTACACCATTCTGTTGAGGAGTGCGTACTGCAGAGAAATTTTGTGTGATTCCATTTTCAACAAAGTATGCCTCAAGCTTGGCATTCTTGAATTCAGTACTGTTGTCGCTTCTGAGCTGTTGAATCTTCTAATGTAGAAGAACTTGGATTCTGGTCATCATATTTTGTAAAACGATAGGCACCTCTGACTTTTGTCTTACAAATGCGAGCCAAGTATACCTGGAAAATTCATCAATAAGTACCAGAATATACTTTTTACCAGAGAGACTCTGAATTGCAATGGGACCACAGAGATCAACATGTAACAATTGCAGAGGGCGAGTACAAGAATGATCACTCTTTGTTTTATGAGAAGCCCGTTTAATTTTTCCCATTTCACATGCAGGACAGAGATGATCTTTTTGAAAGTGAACTTCTGGAAGACCAGAAACCAACTTTTGTTTGACAAGCATTTCAAGAGAGTCAAAGTTTAAGTGAGACATTTTATGATGCCATAACCATGCAACTTCACTCTTTTTGGATATAAGACAGAGAGTTTCCTTACCATCCTTGGATGTGAAATTCATCATATATAGATTACCTGTTCTGTCAGCTCTCCAGAGTTCCTCACCTGCCTTAGAAAATAAGTAACAATGTTTTTCATCAAATACCACAACGATTTTAGAATAACATAGTTGACTTACACTTAGCAAGTTATGTTTCAATCCAGAAACATGAGCTACTTTAGATAAGGTAATATTACCTTCTTGTAAAGTACCGTAGCCTTTTATTTGACCCTTACCATTATCTCCAAACGTCACACCTCCGCCGCTTTTGTCTTTGAATTGGGAGAGTAAGTTTTTCGTTCCAGTCATGTGCACTCGAGCATCTAGAGTCAAGATACCATATATGCACACGCTGCTTCTGCAATCAATCAGAGTTTTTTAGGTACCCATCGCATTATGGGTCCTTTAATGTTAGGTTTGGGTTTGTCAATTCTTTTAACTTGCTCTTGATTAGCAAGGGGTTGAGGATTCTTCTTTGCAGTTTTAATCTTATTGTTTTTCTTTTGTTTATTTTTGCCATATTCGAAACTAGCATTTGACTGATCAGAGGTCCTCAAGAAAAATTGTTTTAATTTCAAGAACATAGAAAAACATTCAGAATTCTGAGACAGAAAAGACAGAATTTCGTTAAGACAATGAGAACTACTATTTTTCTTAATATTGTCTTTTCTAGTATCAATAGTTCTATAGAACTTCCTATCTAGACTCGACTTATTTTCAGAATCGGAAATGTTCTTCAGCGGAGGCTTCCTCTGATTTACCTTCTTTGGAGCTTTCGAAGTTACTGAAACAGGAGCAGAGATATTAGATGTCCATTTTCCCTTTTGAACATAAGTAAACTTTGGAAAATTGGGTTTTGGAGACTTCTTATCTTTCAAACCTTTTTTGAGATTTTCTTCTTTCTCAAGTTCAAGACAAGATTTGGCTTTAATACACATCCCTATGAAGTATGGATGAATAGATACAGATTGTCTATGTTCGTTTGATGAAGCAGAGAGTATCGGTATGCCACTGAAATGTTTTTCAACATTTTTATCAGAGGCTCTGATTTCCAGAGATTCATTAGTATATAAGAAAGGAGCATCTTTATTTTTTATGACCTCTGGAGGCTTACTATAAATAGATGAAGATTTATTTTCTAATTTAGAAAAGTATTCTTCAGAATTGTCAAAGAAATCTTCACTTTGATCATCAGCCTCCCAAGGATATGTGATTACTTCCAAATTATCTTGAGATTCAGAAAGATGTAAGTCTATTAAAGAACAAGGAACTATCTCTGGATTTTTCTTTAAAGAACTTTGCAAAACATTTTCATGTTCAAGTTTGAAACATTTATCCAGAGTTGAGAGAATATCATTTTCAAAACTAAGTCGTAACTCTTCTTCTACTTGTGTAGGAATAAAAGCATCAGCTTTTGGATTCAAAGTTATATGACCATTTAGACCAAATTTAAAAATATCATCCTTCTTCTGAATTTTATTCAGATCAACGTTCGTTTTTCCAGATGAATATACAATATTTTTGAACTTGAGTTTTCGTTGATGATGACCATTTTCATATTTTGATCGTTTGAAGATTGATTTTGTTTGAAGTTGGAAACATTGGCTTCTGTTCTTGTCCCATACAGAAGACAGAATCTAAGGTAGACCTTTTCTCACACGTGTATGGATTTAAATCCTCAAAACCAAGTCCAGATCTTCCTACTTGTGTATTAATTTTGTCATGAACTTTTTGGGCATCCAAATATGTTTTGATTTGTAGCCTTTTGTTTTGAAGTTCGACATGTAAAAATTCTCTCTCTTTTTGAAAATAATTTTTGAAGTGCTACAGAGTTTAGTCTGTCACTTTCTTTATCTCGAATCTCCTTATCTTTTTCTTCCAAAAGTTTCTTAAAATTTAAGTTCTCCTTTTTAATCTGAACTTCAGTAAGTTTTAGAGTCGTGGAAATCTTTTCTTTTTCAGTGCTTAGTTCCAGTTTTTCTTCAGTTAAAATATCCATCTCCCTTTTATAAATGTCTCTTTCCCTTTGTGTTGTAAAAAGAGTTTTTTCAATGCCTTTTCGTAATTTATTTTCAATTGTAAGCTTTTGTTTTAGTTCTTCAAAATTGTTTGACAATAGCACAATTGTGTTTTCAAGTTCGGATGATTCAGAGAAAGTACTAACCGGTGATTCAGAAGGTTGATCTTCTGACTCATTTGTCTTTGCCATCCCACAAAACATGGCCTCATCACCGCTAGACTCATCTCCTAGCCAGTTTTCTTTCTCAGCATAATGAGCTCTTTCAGTGACATTGTACTTATACTTGTTTTTGTAGTACGTCTTGTCTTTATCCGGAGTTCCTCTGCAATCTTTAGAGTAATGTCCTGGCTTGCCACATCTGTAGCACACATCCTTCTTCTTCATCTCATCTTCTTTCTTCTCAGCATAAGATTTTTCAGTTCTCTAAGTCTCTTGTTTGGGAGAATAAGTAGTAGATCGATCAGATCTTCTGTTTCCCTGAAATGATCTATTCCCAAACCTATTAGTGAATTTTTTGGTAATAAGAGCCAAAGAATCAGCAAAGGCTTTGATTTCATCATCAGAGTCAGAATCACTCTCTGGAATAGCCTCTGATATGAAGGCCTTGCTTCTTTCTCTCTTATCTTCACTTCTTCTTCTGGTCGTTCCCTTAGATTCAGAGATCAAAGCCAGAGGTCCACCTATAGTTGTTTTCTTCTGAACAACCTCTTTCTCATGGGCTTGCAAAGTACCAAAACATCATGCAGAGTCCATTGCTCAAGATCTTGATTTGCTTGAAGGGACATAGAGAGATTTGACCACTCTGAATTCAATCGTTTAAGAAATAGAACGTTGTTATCTTCTTGGGATCGAATAATATCATATCTATACTCGTTCAGAGCTTGAGCTTGAGCTCTTCTATTTTTCTTCATTTTAGCACCACCTTCCAGAAGATTTTCTAATTGATCCCATAATTCCTTAGCAGTGTCATAGGAATCCAGAGATTGAAAAATCTCATTTGGAATAGCCATGATAAGAAGAGTTTTGGCCTTTTTGGCTAGTTCGACTTTGGCCTTTTCCTCATCAGACCAGTTTCCCTTCAGCTTTGGAACTTTTTGAGATGGGACTTCATCAGTATTAGTAGTAGCAGGAATTCGTGGAATTGTAGTCATTGGTACGAACTGACCATTTTGGACAATAGGGTAGAATTCTGTATCCAATCCTTCATAGAAATTTATCATTCGAATTTTCCTTTGTGGATATTCACCACGAATGAGAGTGGGAGGTTTGGTCAGAGAACCGGAGGTGTAAACAACATTCAGATTTGAATTTGCCATTTGTGACAGAGAACAGAGAAACGAGATGGGAGAAAAAAAAATTGACGATTATATGAAATTTAGAACAATTAAATTCCAATTGAAACAAAAAAAAGGTCGATATCCTTCAAATTTAACCACAATTACCACTATTTTGGAGAAAATTGTTATGAGATTAACAAATTCTCGTAGAACAGGGTAGAATTATGAACAGTAGTATAAAATTGAAAGATACATTACTGTAGAAGAGGGATTTCTCCAAATGGAAGAGATCAAATAATCAATAGATTGATTAGATGGTTCTGATACCAATTGTTGGAACCCATATCCCTTTCTAAATAGTTAATTTAGGGATTTGAGAATCATAGTATAAGCGGAAGCAATTCAAATCAATTAACAACAGTAATTATCAAACAAACACTAAGTAATAAGAGATGAAGAACAGACCGAGATTGTATTGATAACCTTGAAGATCGATTACAAATACAGGAATAAAATGCACAATATGATCTCCAAAAGTATGTTTTCCAATCGACTTCTTTACATTCAAAGACTTGATCTATTTATACTATTACAGTGAATATAAAGTCAACAATCTAACCAGTTACAAACTGACACGTCATTAGTTAGGAGCGTATAACAGAATTCAGTTGTAATCGGAGAAGCGTGAGGTAAGAGTGTGCCAACTCATATCATACTTCCATCCTATGGTTCATACTTCTTAGGTCTAACATGGTGTCCTTGAAGAAAATCATCACTGATGATAATGCTGCCGATATTCACCAAGTCGTTACCGCCAGCTAAATTCGAGCATTGCTCGAATTTAATCCAGCTTGGTACGTGTGACATAGCGACATCTTTGGGAAATTATTACTTGGTACGTGTTTTTGGGTTGCTTAACTCGTTTCGTTTATTGAGATTGCTCACTTGAGGATTTTTGTTTTTGGCTTTGACGGGTGATGGCCAAGCCGAAGCTCGTCACGGTCAAAATGCATTTTGTTACCTCGTGTCAATATCTATCAACTATCATTCGTATTCGTTGGATTCATTCGTGTTTGGTTTCGTCCGGTGATTTGCACATCATGGTGGAGTGTTGAAAAACTTAATTTGGTATGTTTGTTTTGGATGTTGTACAATTCACCAGGCACACAGTGCAAGTCGATGAAGCATAAAGCCAAGGTTTAATACTAGCCACATATATTATGTGGACTACAATTCGTGCATGCTTCAATTTGCCATTTACATGACGTGTTGCTTATTCCCAAAGTAATCCATTTGCAAGAGATAAGGTGCCATTATATATATATATATATATATATACTAGTTATATTCCCGCGCAATGCGGCGGGATACAAAAATTTCTATCAAGATAAATTAAATTTTTGATTATCAAATTTCTACGGTATAACTTTAAAATATTTGGTGGTTCAAATGATGTATTAAGATTTTTTCACAATCCAATAAGAAATATTGTACATTAAAAAATGAAAAATTAATCCAATTTCTCATTGAAAAAACCTAAAATTTTACATTCAAACAAAATAGAAATTACAATTATTGAAAACAACAAAGTAAAAGAAAAATAACTTCTTAACATCCACACATGAAATTCATGCCAAAATGTCATTTTGAAGGCACCAACACATGCAATCCAACACCACCTGCACATTTGCACACAACACAAATTGTTAAAAACCATCTTGTAGCATTCTAAACCCATTCCCCATTTACCTTCCATACCTGTGCAAAATAATCTTTGTCCACAGATTATTGAGAAACATACCTTGATATGCTAAAAATAACAACATATCCAAACCAACAACACCTACATTTTGAGCATGAAAAAAACCCACATCGAATAGGATCCAAAAAAAATCCCTACCATTTTTGGTTCCACCAACAAGAACCCAACCCCACCAACCAATAGAACTGCATACCAAAAACAAGAATACCCTCCAAAAGAAGAACCTGCAATCAACCATCAGATCCAACAATAACAACATACTTTCAAAGAACTTATGCTTCATTACACAATGGTGTCAAGAAAACAACAAACTAAAAAAACTCCAACATATAATACCCCGATGCCACTGGCCATAGAATCACATGTAAGTTTTACAATTAAATAAAGAACCATATGATGATCCACTCGATCTTAGAGTCAAGAGTTCATTAGAAATTCTTGATCCAAAGTAATTCAATCCTTGTTATGTTCATCCGATAAGGTATAGCGATTTCATATGGAATTACGGTTATGCATTTAGTAAACGTGTCCTAAGTGGCCGCCCAAATGCTTTCCGGTAAAAGTCAACAGTCCCACTTACTTACCGGGTACGATTCTAATTCATTAAAACAACACGATATCCAACAATTTGTGTGATAAGCACTTACCGGGTAAGACTATAGGCGCTTACCATCACTCTTACTGGGTAAGATCCTTTGTTTTTGCGATGTTCATTCAGTAAGGTAAAACGACTCGCAATAATTACTTATGGAGTAAGCGTTCAATAAACGGCTCTTAACCTGTGACAAAAAGTCCAAGTAGTTCACAACTCTGCTTCACAACATTTGAGTTGGTTAGACCAATATAAGATGGTTACGACAAATCCCAAAGAAGAAACAAAAACTAAATAGAAAAATCAACAAAAAAAATGTTGAAACCTTTGCAAGGGAACACCCACAGACCACAGGTAGATAATGATGGTTATTTTCAAAATTTGTGTTCAAATGCATTGCTTGTTGGGATCTAAACGGGCTACTGGTCTAGGGATCCTACCATTTGAATGAATAATCAATGGAGATCTCATGGTGTTTTTAAAAAATCCATTCCGCCTCCAAATTATCCTAGAAGATACCTATAAATTCATTAATTTGTGAGAAGGGTGTGTGAGCCCGTAGTCTCCTAGGAGGTCGTGGTTTCAAACTTCACCAATAGTGAGAAGGGTGTGTGAAGTTTTTATTCCATTATATAATTCAAAAAAAATCATTAATTCGTTCTAGATGAAAGCAATCAACTAAACTCATTGTACCATTCACATCACTTATCAAGAAAGAATGCAGAAATCTATAAACTCATTGTACCATTCGCACAAGAATTGTATGTTTAGGTTGGTTGAATCTTGTTAATGGCAATGAAAATAATCAATTCGTTTCTCAAGAAAGAAATGAACTCTCTCTGATGGCTCCTTAGATGTTCCTAATAAACAACAAAACTCTCAAGCCATACATCAGCTAAAAACCTCCTACAAGAAACAAAAATAACAAAAAAGATATTTGCTTTGATGAACAAATAATTACAATATTCGAAGATGAAATTTACCATGAAAGATAAATGTTTAAGCATAGATTAAAATATTGTTTGATAAAGCAAAAGCCAAAAAAAACAAACAAACATAACCATTAACACAGAAGGCAAAATTCAAAAAATTTAAAACTGTTTCTTACTCAGAACAGTACCTCATATAGTTCAACTTTTGAAATCTCTATTGCTTTACCCAATGCTTTATAGGATTTATAGGATAGTACATACACAACTTTAGAGATTGCCATACTAAACTAAACCAAAGATTGTGTTTCTAAAGTTGTTGACCTACACATAAATGCGTCTGAATTCAGGAAGCCCACCATCATCAAAACTCACATTCCATATAAAAATGATAGAAACAAAGTTACTTTTAATTCGCAGGTTTCGACTAAATAAATTATTACACCATAGAACCTACGGAGCAAATAAAAAGAATTGAAGTGTTTTCAAATGGGGTCATCTTGTTTTGGTTGCTAGGACTGAAGAACACCCACCAGAATGAGTTTATGAACAATCAGGAATACATAAAAGATACCCTATATCAACAAATCGGTTACAAACCTGTACAACATGTCGATCTTGGATTCGCTTCAGTATTCCCATATCTTACCGTAGTTGAAGCCTTGTAAAAATTAAGCACCAATCTTAGTACATATATGATTAAAAAAATGGTACATATAATAAGAATCAAAGGGAATTATGCATAAGAAACAAGTTTAATAAGACTACATGGATTTATAGATACAAACACTTAAATTTCAGAAAATAAAAAAAATGAGATCACTTGGGATTGTAGAGATTACCATATCGGATTCTATATGCAGGCCATTCTTTATTAGAAATTGTGGAGAGCAACCCTAGACACATCAAACGCATAGGAAATGCATAACACATCGGGTTAGAAGAAGATTGAGCAAAGAGTTGAAACCCCTAAATGAAGAATCGAATCAAGAAATAGAAATGAAAGCAAGAATGAAAAACCCTAACCTCTATCACACAAATCAGGACATCAAGAGATTGAATCGTCATCTTTGGGGAAGACGAATTTGTGAATCGTGAATCGTGAAAACATCTTATTTCCTGCAAGTATTCTTAATCCAGAAATCGAAACCAGAAACCATCACCTGTTGAATTTCCAGAAATCGGAACCAGAAACCATCACCTGTTGAATTTCCAGAAATTCGGCCTAAATCTACTTCTTCCTGTTAGAATCAAGAGAGGAGAAATTGAAAGAAAATTTCCAGAAAGCATGAATCGAGGAGCCATGAGTAGAACTTAAAACCCCGCAATCGATTTTCTTGAAGAATGAAGCGTCGACTTTGAAAAAGTATGAATCAGAGGAGAATGAAGCGTCAGGTATGTCGAACTGAGAGGGTTTTATGCTTTATGTGGTTGTACCTCAAGAATTAAAAGTTGTAGTTAAGAAATTTTAAGAGATTTTAAGAGATTGTGCTTAAATGAGTTGTACAATATGCTTAAAAGATTGTTTTTAAGAGAAAAGCAAATTTGCATTATTAAGTAGTGTATATATATATATATATATATAATGTTAAGCCACGTTGACATGCATCTCCAAAATTCTCACTATAAATAGACTTGTAATTGGAAGAAGAAATCACACCCGTAGAAAAATACTCTATATATATATAGAGTTTATTTTAGTTTTTTTAGTTTAGTTTCCAGTTTAGGAAACTTTGTTTCGGGGAAATATTGGGTAGTTGATTCGTTGATCCAAAGATCTCGTAAACACGTTGTAATCGTTCCCGGTTAGTAATATATTGATCTCTCTCTCCCTGTGGATGTACACTATCACCTCGATAGTGGAACCACGTTAAATCTCGTTGTCTCGTTTACGTGCCGCTTTCGTTATTTGATCGTAAAATCATTTTACTGTCAAATTAAGTTTGTGGATCGGTATAAATCCTTAAATCGTAAAATACAATATTTAGATCTCGATAATCCGCATTTGAAGTATCGGGTCAGTTTGCACCGTGATTTATTGTTTTCGTTTTCGGGACCGTAAATCACTCTGTAATACGATCTCGTAACTATGAGCGACCTTTACAATCAAACCGCCAACCCATTTACGACTCACCAAACCACCAACCCGAGTGTGTGCGGGTAAGGGTTGAATACCTAGACATGATTAGCTAAAAGGGTCATGTCCGGGTTGAGCATCCCTGCCCCGCCAACCTGGGACCCGCCAACCCGATTGCCATCCCTATGTACAGGGGCTGGACATGTAAATTGGGGCTACTAAGGGTTAGAAACCCTCCTCATTTAGGAAGATGTCTGGTGAATAGTGTGTTCATGTTTATTGTGGTGCGATTTTGAGGAAAGGGAAGGTGAATAGAAGAAATCTCAAGAGAGCAAAAGAACAATCAACAATTTCAAGTATAAAACAACATTTTCATCATGCTCTCTTCTCTATTAGAAACTTATTGATACTTAGGGTTTGTGTTCTATTGTTTGGAGATGATATTTTGGGGTTGAAACTCTCAAGTAAGCAAATATGGAATGTGAAGAGCATTGTAGAGATGGTTTCTGCATATTTGATGTTATCTCATTTCATTTTGGGAATGAAACCAATCCAAATCTCCTTAGATGACCCCATACTCTTCAATGTGTGTGGTAATCTATGGAATCAATGGTTTAAATAAGTTTCTTAGTCATAAGGATTAATTTATATGAGTTTGGGTCAAGCTTCATGTCAATTGTGGAGTGAAAATGGTGGACATGGTGGAAATGGTGGACATGGTGGAAATGGTGATTTTGGGGTTTGTTGTTCGAGCAGAAAAAGTGTAGGGAACTCAGTGAGTCCCACGACTTTTTTCGCAGCCTAAGTCGCACGGCAAGCCGCGTGACTTATTGTTTCAGCGATTCCGAGTTTTTGCTTAAGGGGCAATTGGGGGTGCTAAGGGGTGTCCTAGCCTTAGGGGTTTATTAGTGGGATATTTAAGAGTATAATTAGGTTAATAACTTGTAGTTTAATTGATCTTTCAGGCATTCGGTTGGTGCGATCATAGCTAAAGAGGAGCACTCTAAGCTTGGCATTCAGGTTAGTTCCCTTAGTGTGTTCTTAATTAATCAAATGAATATTTACTTGTATTTAAATCATTCAACGGGAAGTGTGTACCCGACCAAGGGATATGAATTCGTTTTATATACCCTTATTTAATGTGCAAGTAAGAGCCCGTTCAACTAGTCACAAATGTGGGTGACTATTAGTGTGTTTACTGTTGCAACAGGTACCTTATCCCAAAGTGTGAATTGGAGTGAGTTAATATTAATGACTAACCATTTTAAACTTATAATTGTCATGCATACTTAACTGTGTTTTGAGGGAATTCACTAGCCTTATGGTCTAATCCTCTCTATTATAAAATTGAAAACCTTTTCAGGTAAGCATATGGTAGAGAGCTCAAGTAAGGGCAAAGGGAAGTTATGAACATGGGAGCTAGAACTGAGGGCTCTATTCTTGATTAGATAGTTGCCTAGTTTAATTAAGAAATATAATAATCTCAGTAGCTACTTTTAATTCACTGTAACTCTTGAGATTAAGTTTAAATTTTGGGACCTATTTCTTATTGGAATTGCTAAATTAGAGCAATGGCTTGAATTATCTCTATTTTTTAAGAATCATGGTTGTTACACTCTCCGGTATCAAAAAAAAATCAGAGAGCTCCGATATCAACCTTCTATACTTTCCGACATTTTTGGTCTACTTTTCGATATCCCATCTCCTGATGGATATCCATATTTTTTATTTCTAAGTCTCTGACATCTCATCCCCCAATGAAATCTTCTCTAATACTTCTTTATTTTCTTCCCAATAACCTAACCCCAATCTTTGACTGTCAAAAATCCCTCCGATCTTTGACTGTCAAAACTGATATTTGACTTCTAAAAATCTCTCCGATCTTTGACTGTCAAAATTCCCTTGGATTTTTTGAAGTCAAATATCTCTCTGATTTTTAATAATAAAATATACCTCTGAAAATCCGGTTTCAGATACATATAATCCATTCGATTTCTTAAAATCCCTCCGATTTTATTTTCCCCAATTTCATGTACATAAAATCTCACCATCTTCGTTTTTCATCTTATTTTGTTCACCGACTTCTCTCTCCGAGATACGACCTTTGTTAAGAAGAAGAAGAAAACTAAGGCTTATAAACCCTCTACCATTTCCACCTCCGCACCTGCTTTCTAGGGCTACATTACCGAAAAAGTCTTCGGTATCTACCCAAGCCAATATCCCTTCCAAGAAGCGAAGGTGCTCCAAAAGCACCCCCATGGTCTCCTCAAAGATACCTCGGGGAACCTCAAGGGTCAAATAGTCCCAAACACTCACCGATTCCAAAAAAATTGGTGGGTGTTGAACTTCTTCCTACTGGACCCATAGAATCTCTTAAAACCCCACCTACCTCCTTCGTGTCCTCTGAAGAGGACACAATTGTATTTTTGGGGACCCTCACTAAACCCTCATCAACTTTTCTTTGGTTGACGAGGATGACTTAGAACCTTCCCCATTCCAAGGACTATTTTTGCCACCTCACAGCCTTGCACATGAGATCGATGATCTCGATGACCTTGTACGTCTCCATGAAGGTTCGGTGAAACTGACCGAATTGGAGGGTCTCTCCGACTTCACCACTTTCTTGTTCATCAATACCTCCTTCTGGCAAGAGATGTTTCCACCTTTAACTTCTGGATCTACCACAAAAATCTCACTGGTGGACTCCCGATATTTCCCACCTCCAATAATCCCCGATAATAACCCCGGTGGTCTCACCTCAATTGAATCTCTTCTCCCCTCTGCTGCTGGGGGGAGAAAATTACACACAAGGCTAAATAGCAACAACTAAAGGGAAGAAATCTTCTGAATAGGAGAAATCAGCTAAGAGGGAGAATTCTCTTGAAAAGGGAAAATCAGCTGAGGGGGAGAAATCTTCTGAAAAGGAGAAATAGGCTAGGAGGAACATCTCAGCGATTTTAAGAAGAATTAGTTGGAATCAACTGCTGAGGGGGAGAAAATCAAAGACAGGAAAGAAGGAATTAACCCCTGATGAAGAAGTGGCTCCACTAAAAAGACTGAAGGTTGAAAGGCTAAATCAGCAGACTTATCTTCAACAACGAAAAACAAGTATTATGATGATGTTCTCAATTACATCGGGTATCTTATTACACTAGCCAAGGACCCTTTTCTCTCCCAATTGGGTATCTAAAGTCCTCTACCGATGTATTCTAAAGCCTGGACCTTTTTCTCTCCCAATATAAGCTTTAAAAAAAAGTTTGTCTTTTAAAAGCTAGCCAAGGAAGGAAGGAATCCGGGTATCTCAAAGCTTGATCTATCAATTCCATCCTTGGTAGTTCAACCAGTGACAACCATTATCACTGATCCAGAATATGTTATGTTCTCTAAACATGCTCTTAGTAACATCCAATATCTTTCAGGTCTACCGATATTCCTCTTGCCGATAGCAGTTTCCTTCAAGAAATTATGAGTGTGGTTCCCTACAGCGAAGATGGAAGAATTCTCTACAATCTACTCTTAGATGAACTCAAAAGTAGAGATATTGATCATGTAACAATTCCCTTCGAGAACCCTGATGCTTGTTATCTATGTAAATTTGTTTCTTATCTTTTGTTCCTTATACTTGTAAATATGTTGCACATTTTTTTTCATTCTTTTGCTCTGTATATATCGGATACAATAACAAATCCAAAAGTAAAAAAAATCTATGTGAAAAGAACCCAAAAAGAGTAAGAAAGGGTTAAAGGTACTTTAGAGTTCTTTTTCAGCTTTCAAGACAAAATATCGGTCTCATCATCAAATAGGGGAGATTGTTGGGTCACCGATAATTTGTTGATGAGTCCTTAATCTTTCCTTAGTCAAAATATTTTGTATTTTGGGTTATTTGTAAAAGTTTGGTTATACTCAGCAAGTTCAGTGAATCGAATACTAGCCAATACCAAAGGAACATATCAACATTTGTGGAAATGAAGATTTGACCTCCGATCAAACACCAGAATTTTCACCCGCCGATCTCCTCAAGCTGCTGCATCCGCCGATGAAGTTCTCAATTCTATTGGTGGATATTTATGAATATCCTCCATGTCATCACTACGTCTCACCCATGTTTTGAATACAAACATTCCCCTAAAACATCAGAAAGGTATGTTTGCCCTTATCTAAAACTTGATGTGACAACAAAGGACTTGAAGAAAAGATGAACAGTGCCCTGTCCTTTCATCTATACGATAAAGGAAGACACCCCATCTTTGTCCAAAGGTAACTCATCCATTAAATGATATCGTGACAAGTGTCCCCATGCATTTAATGCATAAGGAACTATAAAAGGAGGAGAAGAGCTCTCATGCAAACTACGCTCTCAGCAAGATATCTTCTAAGTGATCAACTTACATCGGCATTTTCTTTTACAGGAATATTGTCTTTGTCTTTTCAGTGATATTCTTGATTACTAAGTGACAGATTGTTAGAATAGATTTTATCTGTTCTTTTCCGCTAACAATCAGGTTTCTAAGTGTAATTCTTGATATTCATATCAATAATAATTTAAAAAGTTGAAAAAATTGTGTAATTGTATTCAACCCCCCTTCTACAATTTCTTACTTGCTTGCCATTACCCTAAACAGGACTAACACCTACCATAGTCGGTAATAACTTTTACGATCGTTTCGTTGGATGCATTACGTGAGGAAGCGGCCATCGTGATTCTTGAAAATAATAAGTAAGTAATAACTAAAATAAAGAGAGAAAGAGATCAGAACTAGGAGGAGATGTTATAAACCGAAATCGAAAACGAGTTGAGAACACGAATTATAGAGAGATTTGTGATCGTATTTTGCTTTGTGAGTTTGGTGTCTAAACCCATTCAATATATATGGTATTTATTGTGTTTTGGTGTGTAAAAAGCCAAAAACGATCAAAAACGAAGCTAACGGCTCTATAAAAAGGTCAGATTTTTCAAAAATTGCAAATCGGGCCAAAAACTTGATTCAAATCGGGCCGCGGACCTAAACCCCATCTTTGTCCAAAGGTAACTCATCCATTAAATTATATTGTGACAAGTGTTCCCATGCATTTAATGCATAAGGAACTATAAAAGGAGGAGAAGAGCTCTCATGCAAACTAGGCTCTTAGCAAGATATCTTCTAAGTGATCAACTTACATCGGCATTTTCTTTTACAGGAATATTGTCTTTGTCTTTTCAGTGATATTCTTGTTTACTAAGTGACAGATTGTTAGAATAGATTTTATCTGTTCTTTTCCGCTAACAATCAGGTTTCTAAGTGTAATTCTTGATATTCATATCAATAATAATTTAAAAAGTTGAAAAAATTGTTTAATTGTATTTAACCCCCCTTCTACAATTTCTTACTTGCTTGCCATTACCCTAAACAGGACTAACACCTACCATAGTCGATAATAACTTTTACGATCGTTTCGTTGGATGCATTACGTGAGGAAGCGGCCATCGTGATTCTTGAAAATAATAAGTAAGTAATAACTAAAATAAAGAGAGAAAGAGATCAGAACTAGGAGGAGATGTTATAAACCGAAATCGAAAACGAGTTGAGAACACGAATTATAGAGAGATTTGTGATCGTATTTTGCTTTGTGAGGTTGGTGTCTAAACCCATTCAATATATATGGTATTTATTGTGTTTTGGTGTGTAAAAAGCCAAAAATGATCAAAAACAAAGCTAACGGCTCTATAAAAAGGTCAGATTTTCAAAAATTGCGAATCGGGCCAAAAACTTGATTCAAATCGGGCCGTGGACCTAAACCCAAATTTTGACCGGAATAGGCTTTGACCGGATTCGGACTCTAGCTTTGACCAGATTCGGATCAGGCCGGGCCGGGATTTACATCTCTATTCCCAATCACCCATGATAATTTCCACCTTCCTTGGACACGGGTCTATGCTTCTACAAGACCCTTTGCCTTCAGCGCTATCCCATACAGAAGCACAACAGTCCTACTTATTTCATCATATTTTCCACATAAAACAACACCATATGGATTCAATTATAACAAAACATGAGCTTTAATTAGAATCAGCCCCATTATCCCAACTTCTCTGGTTTTCAACCCTACCATACAGCTCCATATCTAAACCAATTTATCATCTTAAATTAATGAATTCAACGTCTAATCAGTTCAATAGCATGAAAAATCAACCACAACCGACAGAGTTTTCTTACCTCTATTAGTGAATTTGGTTCCTTGAATCAGACCCCTATTCGGCTTCTGACCTCCTGCTGCCTCCCTCTTAGCACTCGTCTTTCTCTTGACAATTATGAGTAGAAAAGGAACCCCCATTTCCATTGTCGTTTGCTTTCTTAATTGATGGCTTACACCCTTCGTATAACTGTTGCCGCCCTCTTTTCTCTCAACCCCCTAGCCACGTTCCTTTGAATGAAAGTATTGCACGTCATCACCAAGACCTTTTTCTCATAACTTAGTCTGATTCAGCCCTAAACTAGTGTTTTGAGTTTTAGCAAAACAACCTCCTACCCTTTTCTTTCGTTCCCAAACCGATCCCTCAATCTAGTGTGTTACACATTTATATATAGATAGATAAGTGTGTAAAATGTAAAACTAAAAATAAAAAATTAAGATGTTAAAATTAAGTTTTAAAAATAACTTGGTACGTATTTATCATTTTTAATAATATTATTAAATTAAAAAATAATCGATATTGGACTCGTTTTGAAGGTATTGAAGAGACGATTATAACCATATAGTTTATAAAAAAACATTTTTCTTTAATGTATTTTAGTTAATATACGATTATATATGTTAAAATGATAAGAGTGTTATATATCACCTGGAAATTTCGGTAAGTAAATTCTAGACTTTGATGCTTTAATTGGTATTTTAAGATTTGAGATTCAATACTTGAACTTTAAAAATGCTTCAGACATCATCTTTTAGGAGTTTGAAGGGCAAAGAATGGTGTTTCGAATGAAAAACTCGCGGTACGGGTGAGGCTATAGTGCCCGGCGATAATGCCATGGCAGGATCGCATGGCAGGATCACATGAAAGGAAAAAATCAACAAAAATTTGGAACCCTCAGTACATCTGGTGCTATTGTGCCTTGAGATTGTGACATGGCACTATAGCATGTCACAGTTACCCAGATGGGGCAACGGCACTATAACCTGTGATTTTAAGCCTTGTACATTTATTTTTCCACCTACCATTTCTCCTTCCTTCTTCTCTCAACCCACCCTCATGTACTCCGTTTTCTTGGGCTTTTAATACACTCCATCAAGCATTTAAGAAGATTAAATCATCATCAAAGTTAAGGATTCAAGCCTAGACTTCAAGATCTAAGTGTTCATCTCATTTTCAAGAGTTTTGGTGGTTTCTAGGTTTTCTCCCAAAACTTAGCTTGTGAGTTCATCCTACACTTTTATAAAACTATATATACAAAAAATGATGTATTTTACTTCCTACAAGTTTATATTCCAAGTATTTTGCTTTGGATGATTTTGATAAATCAGGTCAAACTTGAGAAATTTGCGGATTTTAGGGTTAAAATGAGTATGAGGGATGATTCTACATACTTGGTATGAGCTTATTTCAAAGTATTATTGGTTTTAGAACTCAAAACCACTTTGAGCTAACTTTGAGAAATATTTGATTGTCGAGAAATAGTATTTGAGGAAAGAATTTGTATTAAACTTATTGACTAGAATGTAATGAATCCATAGGAATAAAATCTGAGATGAACCGAGATTGTTGTCCCTTTTTGATCAACTTATAGGATCATCGGAGGCCATACATTACTATAATATTGGTTGGCGCCAATAGCCATTGGTTCTTACATGAAGTTCTAAGTAGGACCATCGGACGCCATATAGTATTGTATTATTCGTTGGTGCCAATAGTCATTGGTCTTAGAATGCACTTTCAACATTTATATGTGACTTACTTATGTACCCGTTACTAATGATGGTAATATCAGGTGTCCCCCGTTATCTTTGAAAATTGTCATGTTCACCCAAGATCAAGCGTGAGTAAAGAGTAAAGATATTTTGGTTAAAGTTCCTTTTACATTTACAAAGGTTTTATGACTTTATCTATATAACTGTTTGTTCTCACTAGGCGTTAAGCCTAACACGTTTTCTCAAATGACACGTATATCAGGTGATCATGGTAGCAGGGCTCCCAACGGTTGAGTGGAGCGTTATACTGCTTGAGACATCTTTTGGGGATTACACTTCTAAGTGTAAATTTGGAGTTACTAGCCTAGTTATTTTGGGGATATTAGCAACACCCAAACATAATCTATATTTCAGATTAATGTAGATTAATAGGTTGTTGTTTTAGTATTCCATCGATTGAGGTAAACTCTATTACTCTTTCCCCATTTATTGGGTGATATTTATGGCATTTAGTTCTATTCTTCAATTTATTTCGGTTTGAATTATCTTCTATTTTTAGGGTGTTACAAGTTGGTATTAGATCGCTAGTTTAACTGAACTAGGGGCGAATTTAAGATGCCTAGACTTAAGTTGAGATGTAAGTAACGATTTGTGACATGTGGGTAGAAACTCTTAAGATATGGATGGTATAAAGTCGACGGAAGTGCGCTAATCATGAGATGCAACGCTGGTTATGAGACTTCTTATATGTATGATATATTCAAAAATATCACGTAATTGCTATCTTGGGTATATTTTTAGGTGAGTATGCTTGTCTTTCTATTGTTGCGATGATTGATGAATGTATAGTACGTATCTTTATGTTTATATGGTATATCATATTTTTTTATCTCCATTCTCGTATGTGTGGTAGATTAAGCATGGTGAACACCTGGAGTAGACGGGAACCCTCACCGGGTGCTCGTGGAGCGATTGAGTCCACGGCCGACCAACCATAACGAGTCGCAACTATAGTTCCGCAAAAGAATATTCTCACTACCGAGCCCGTTTTAGAGGAAATTACTCTCGAGACGCGCATGATTGACAACATGATGAGGGCCATGAATTCGGCTATGTCTCAACAACATGAGACATTCATGAAAATGTTTGAAGAACAGGATACTAGTAACCAAAGGCTTGAGACGGTTGCTGAGAACGCCGTGGGAGGTTCTAGAGGGATTGAGAATGTCAACGCACTGAAGAGACTGTCGTGGACGGAATCAGAAGGGCGGAGAGAGGTTTCTCGTACAAGACCTTTGTGTGCACTAAACCACTTGTGTATTCCGGTGCAGACGATCCGGTGATTTGTATAAGATGGATAAGGAAGATCGAGAAATCTTTCGGCTTGAGTGAGTGTAGAGAGAAAAAAAAGGTGAAGTTTTCTTCGCAAATGCTTAGAGGCGATGCCTCGGTGCGGTAGAACATCACCACAACTACTCTTGGGTCAGCTATCGTCTCCATGCTTACTTGGGAGATGTTCAAAGCGAAGGTGATGGAGGAATATTGCAACGAAAGGGCGATTGATCGAACTTTTGACGAGTTCCGGGCTCTGAAGAAGGGAAGCAAGACTGTGAGAGAGTAAACCCGCTTATTCATGGAAATGATGAGCCTTGTGGGGCACGTAGCTCTAGACGAGAAAGAGAAAGTGAAGGTATACATCAACCGATTGCCATCCGACATGATGGCAATGGTTCGAATTTCTAAAACCTCTACTCTTAGAGAAGAAATCGAACAAGATCAACATATGGAGGATACCTACAATCTAGGAAAATAAAAGAGGGTGGTAATCGGAGAGTATAGAGAAAGTGGGAAGGAAACTCAGCACCACCCAAGAGAATGGGTGACTTCAACAACAACCATAGGGGCAATTATTGACGGGAAGCTAGGTGATGCTGCCGTTGCTAAAAGAAACACCATGGCTATTGTAATTCAAACCAAAGTCGTTGCCCCAAGTGTGTGAAGTCCGGTCATGCCATTGCGGACTGTCCCGTCAAGGGGCTCGTTTGCTTCTAATACAAGGAGTCGGGACACTTCAAGAGAGAGAGCTCGAAATTAAAGACGGGAGGAAGTCAAGGGAGGAAGTAAGGTACTCCTAAAGCGACGGGAAGGGCCTTCAAGATGACACTGGACGAGGCGAGGGCGTCGATTCTATTTGATTCTGCGGCTACTTTCTCTTTTGCGTCCATTACTTTATATTCACGACTACTTGTGCCTATTAGTAATTTAGAGGATGCCTATATTGTCGAAATAGCCGATGGTAATCAAGTCTTGGAACGGGTCCGTAAAGGTTGTATTTTAGAGATCGAAGAGAAGAAGTTTCTGGTGAATCTCATGCCTATGGCAATAGGAGGTTTCGACGTAGTGATTGGAATGGATTGGTTAGCCGAAAACCAAGCCAAAATCATATGATCCAGGAAATTAATTCGGATTCCTCAAGCGGAGGGCGGCATGGTGATAGTCTATGGGGAGAGAAGGAAAGGCGATGTAGTATTTCTAACCATGGAAAAAGCACGCAAGTGTCTAGCTAAAGGGTGTCCTTCGTTTGTAGCCTATGTGTTGGATGCCAAGTTAGAAAAGAAGAAGCTTGAAGATATTCAGATTGTTCGTGAATTCCCCGATGTATTTCCCGAAGACTTGACCGGGATGCCACCCGACCGGCAAGTAGAATTCCGGATTGATCTTGTACCAGGGGCCGCTCCAATTGCTAGAGCACCCTACCGAATGGCACCATCCGAAATGCAGGAAATGATGTCACAACTACAAGATCTTTTAAAGAAGGGTTTTGTGAGACCAAGCTCGTTGCCGTAGGGAGCTCCAGTCTTGTTCGTGAAGAAGAAGGAAAACACGATGAGGATGTGCATTGATTATCGAGAACTCAATAAAGCAACTATGAAGAACAAGTACCACTCCCTAGAATCGACGATTTTTTTGATCAACTTCAAGGAGCGTGTCGTTTCTCAAAAATCGACCTTCGTTCGGGTTATCATCAAGTGAGGGTAAGAGAGGATGATGTGGCGAAGACGACATTTAGAACACGATATGATCATTATGAGTTTCTAGTAATGCCATTTGGTTTGACAAACGCATCGACGATGTTCATGTATTTGATGAATCCCGTATGCTGACCCTTCCTTGACAAGTCGGTAATCGTGTTCATTGATGACATACTCGTTTACTCTAAGAACAAGTTGGACCGTGAGCAACACCTCCGAGAAGTCTTGGAAGTCTTGAGAGAAGAGAAGTTGTATGCCAAATTCTCTAAGTGTGACTTTTGGTTGAAGGAAGTCCAATTCTTGGGCCACGTTAAGACGAAGTGAAAGTCGATCCATCTAAGATAAAGGCGATGATGAATTGGGAACCATCTAAGAGTCCTTCAGAGATCCAAAGCTTCTTAGGATTGGTGGGTTATTATAGAAAGTTCATTCAAGATTTGTCCAAGATTGCATCTTCCTTGACGGCATTGACAAAGTAGAACGTGAGGTTTTTATAGATTGAGAAACAAGAGGAAGCTTTTCAGACCCTATAAAATAAGTTGTATGAAGCACCGATTCTTTCTTTACCGGAAGGATCCGATGATTTCGTGGTGTATAACGACACATCTAAGATAGGTTTTGGTTGTGTTTTGATGCAAAGGGGCAAGGTGATTGCATATGCATCAAGACAATTCAAAGAGCACGAGAAGAACTATCCTACTTATGATTTGGAATTAGGGGCGGTGGTCTTTGCTTTGAAGTTGTCGCGGCACTATCTTTACGGTACTAAATGTATGCTTTATACCGACCACAAAAGTCTGAAGTACGTATTCGACCAAAAAGAACTAAACATGAGACAACGGCATTGACTCGAACTACTTAAAGATTATGACTGTGAGTTGCTATACCACTCGGGTAAAGCGAATGTGGTAGCGGATGCGTTGAGTCGAAAATAGTATGGTAGTTGAACGAGGGTCGTACTTAAAAGAATCGACATCGTGTCAAGCTTGATCGACCGGATCAAGGCATCTCAAGCGAATGCTCTTAGAGTGAGGTTATGGTGAAACAACTCCTACTCTTGACGGAAGACAGTCGCTATTTGAAGTTATTCCAAGGACATATTTGGGTGCCCAAGATCGAGGGCAACCGCGAGTTATTATTGGAAGACGCACACAAATCCAAATATTCCATTCAACTGGGTAGCACCAAGATGTATAGGGAGTTGAAGTTGACGTATTGCTGGCCCGTTATAAAGTTGGATGTAGCCAATTACGTGAAGAGATGTGTGACGTGATTGCAAGTGAAGGAAGAACATCTATGACCATACGGGAGTCTTCAATCCTTGGAGATCCCGGAATGGAAATGGGAACACATCACTATGGATTTCGTGACTAAATTTCCAAAGACCTTGAAGGGTTACGATACCATATGGGTGGTGGTCGATCGATTGACAAAGAGTGCTCATTTCTTAGCAATGCGAGAGGTCGGGCCAGTTGACAAGCTTGCTAAGTTATATGTTGATGAGATCGTCTCGAGACATGGTATGCCTTTGACCATCATGTCGAATCAAGATTGTCATTTCACTTCCAACTTTTGGGATGGATTGCAAAAGGAGTTAGGTACCAGGATAAGTTTGAGTATGGCATACCACCCTCAAACCGATGGTCAAAGTGAGGGGACTATTCAAACTCTCGAAGACATGCTTAGATCGTGTGTCATAGACTTTGGTGGGAATTGGACTCACACCTACCACCCGTGGAGTTTGCCTACAATAATAGCTACCATTCTAGTATTGGAATGGCCCCGTTCGAACCCTTGTATGGATGGAAGTGTAGAACTCCGGTGTATTTGTTGGAAGCAGGTGAGAAACAATTCGCCGTTCCCAAGATCGTGCAAGAAACTACTGATAAAGTGAAGAGTATTCCTGAGCGGCTAAAAGCGGCTCAAGATCGTCAAATGAGTTACGCCGACAAGAATAGAAGGCCAATGGAATTCCAAGTAGATGAGCGTGTTATGCTAAAAGTATCCCCATGGAAAGGCATCATTCGGTTTTGGAAGCGCGGGAAGCTTAGTCATCATTTCCTTGGGACGTTCAAAATTTTAGAAAAAGTGAGACGTCAAGCTTATGGGCAGGAGTTGTCACCTAAAATGGTTGGAATACACAATACGTTTCATTTATGTTATCTACGAAAATGTTTGGGGGAAGAAGAAAGTGTGATTCCTCTCTCGAAAATTCGTGTTGACAACAACAACCGATGTGTAGAAGAACCGGAAGCAATATTGGAAATAAAGTCCAAGATGTTGCGTCATAAAGAAATCGTCATGGTAAAAGTTCGATGGAAGCATCATCGAGGGTCATACGTAACGTGGGAAGCGGAAGAGGACTTAAAGAAAAGAAATCTGCAATTGTTTATTTTGGTTGAGATTTCGAGGACGAAATCAATCTCAAGGGTGGGAGGATTGTAACACCTGGATATTTCGGTAAGTAAATTCTAGACTTTGATGCTTTAATTTGTAGTTCAAGATTTAAGATTCAAACCTAGAAGAAATGCTTTGGAAATCATTTTTTTGGAGTTTGAAGGACTCAAAGTGGTGTTTCGGAAGAAAAACTTGCGATATGGGTGAGGCTATAGTGCCCGGCGATAGTGCCATGGCAGGATCACATGGTAGGATCGCATTGAAGGAAAATCAGCAAAATTTCGAAACTCTCGGTACATCTGGCGCAATTGTGCCTTGCGACTGTGACATGGCATTATAGCATGTCACAATCGCCCGGATGGGACTGGGCACTATAACCTACGATTTTCAGCCTTGTGCATTCATTTTTCCACCTACCATTTCTCCTTCCTTTATTATCTCAACCCATCCTCATTTACTCCATTTTCTTGGGCGTTTAATCCACTCCATCAAGCATTTTAGAAAGGTAAATTGTCGTCAAAGTTAAGGATTCAAGCCTAGACTTCAAGATCTAAGTGTTCATCTCATTTTCAAGAGTTTTTGTGGTTTCTAGGTTTTCTCCCAAAAGTTAGCATTGTGAGTTCATCCTACACTTTTATAAAACTATATACATGTTAAAATGATGTATTTTAATTCCTACAAGTTTATATTCCAAGTATTTTGCATTTAGATGATTTTGATAAATTAGGTCAACCTTGAGAAATTTGGGGATATTGATTTTAGGGTTAAAATGAGTATGAGGAATGATTTTCCATACTTGATATTAGATTATTTCAAAGTATTATTGGTTTTAGAACTCAAAACCACTTTGAGCTAACTTTGAGAAATATTTGATTGTCGAATAATAGTATTTGAGCAAAGAATTTGTGTTGGGAAATCATTAATACGTCTTGGTTGATGTATTAAACTTATTGACTAGAATGTAATGAATCCATATGCATAAACGTCGAGATGAATAGGGATTATCGTCCCTTTTTGGTCACTATATAGGATCATCAGAGGCCATACATTATTGTATTATTGGTTGGTGCCAATAGCCAATGATTCTTACATGAAGTTCTAAGTAGGACCATCGAAGGCCATATAGTATTATATTATTGGTTGGTGCCAATAGTCATTGGTCTTAGAATGCACTTTCAACATTTATATGTGACTTACTTATGTACCCGTCACTAATGATGGTAATATCAGGTCTCCCCCGTTAGCTTTGAAAATTGTCATGTTCACCCAAGAGCAAGTGTGAGTAAAGAGTAAAGATATTTTGGTTAAAGTTCCTTTTACGTTTACAAAGGTTTTGTGACTTTATCTATATAACTGTTTGTTCTCACTAGCCATTAAGCCTAACACTGTTTCTCAAATGATACGTATATCAGGTGATCATGCTAGCAGGACTCCCAATGGTTGAGCGGAGCGTTATGCCGCATGAGGCATCTTTTGGAGATTACATTTCTAAGTGTAATTTGGAGTTACTAGCATAGTTACTTTGAGAATATTAGCAACATCCAAACATAATCTATATTTTGGATTTATGTAGATTAATAGGTTATTGTTTTAGTATTCCATTGATCGATGTAAAATCTATTACTCTTTCCCCATTTATTGGGTGATCTTTATGGCATTTAGTTCTATTCCGCAATTTATTTCGGTGCGAATTGTCTCCTATTTTTAGGGTGTTACATGTTAAATGAAATATGAAAAATGAATGGCTTGAAATTTAAATTAAATAACAAATTATAAGCATGCAAAATATAATTTATAAACTAAAATTAATTTTAGTTTAATTATCATGTTGAATTGTGGAAGTTGTAAAGCTTCATAATCCATCAAAATTTGCATCTTTTAAAAATATAAACAATAACCGTTTAAAACTTTTTATAATATAGTATAGATAATACAGATATAGATAGACAAAAGTGTTAAATTGAAAACAAAAAATAAAAAATTAAGTTTTCAAAATAACACGGTTCGTGTTATCATTTTTAATGAAATTATTACATCAAAAAATAATCGATATGGTATTCATTAATAATAATAATAATAATAATAATAATAATAATAATAAATATGTTTTAAAAATAACTCGGTTCGTGTATATCATTTTTAATGATATTATTAACTCTAAAAATAATTGATATTGTGTTCATTAATAATAATAATAATAATTTATATTATTTGATAGTATGAAGTTTATTTCGAAGGTATTGACAAGACGATTATAATGGTATAATTTGTAAAAAAAAGAAACTATTTTTTGATGTAATTTGATTCATATATGATTATTTATGTTAATAGGATAAAGATGTAAAATGAAAAATGAAAAAGTAAGGGATATGAAAGAAATTATATGGCCAATTATAAAGATATGTTATAAAATATAAGTGATTAATTTTTAGTTACTATAAGGATATATTATGAAATTATATAGCCAATTATAAAGATACGAATGAAATTATATAGCCAATACCATATTGAAATCACAAATACTTAGAACATTTTGGTAGCATCGACCACCTCCTCTTCTTCTATATGTTGTTTGATGACTAGTAGGCACGACTGCATGTATGAGAGTCCCGTCAAGTGCACCAATTGCCCCCTTAAATGATGAAAAAATGTTTAAAAGGCTCAACAGAAGGCTCGGGGTTATTTGATACCGGTCCAAAGCTTCCGATGCACGTGGAAACACCGCCTTCGAACAATTGCGTACACAACTCGGGGAATGGAAGATTGGTTGTCCTTAACGATCCGACATATTTATTTGACTGTGTTAAAAAAGTAACTATATGTATCTAGTTAAACAAATTTTAAATAGAAGGAAAAAGGTATAACAAGAAAGTGACCTGAATCTCGAGTTCCCATTGCTCTTGTGTCAAATTAAATGAGTTCATTGAAGAATCATACACATTTCCAGTTTTATTTTTAAGTTTCAATATTCCCCATATTTCCCCTTCAAGTAGTCATAGTGGTTACGCATTTGCTTTTTATCCTCATGAAAGTTGTGGATCTCTTTCAAATGATAAAAGACATTCTTCCAAGACAATGAATTTAGACTTCCACCTTCCTTCCCATTCAAAGCTACCTCAAGAATACAAGTTTCTAGAGACGTGTTCACAACAACCATTTTTTTCCAACTTATCCTAGTCTTTTTTTGCTGTTGTGAATCGGCGTTTGTTCCATACCTAATCGGTTCAAAATCAACAAGTTGAAACCCATAAAAAGACATATCTAACAGATCCATTGTTGATCATAACTCTTCTTAGTGATTTGAATATGATTCCTCTATATACTTAGTGAAATTCCATTGGTAAACTTATGTTCAAATTCAGCGATAGCATACGCTGATCGTTATTAGCGATCGCTGAAAATCAGGAACTTCAAGTCTACCTCTGAAGATTTGAAGATCAACCAACACACCAAAAGAACATTCAGCTAAAGTTGAAGACCAAGCTGAAGAAAGAAATAATCAGCTAGTGATCTGAAGCGGTTCAGTGATAGCAATGATTATCTAAACCAAAGTGTGAAGTCTTGTCAAGCCTAAGCGATACTATGAAGCCTCGATGCACAAAAGTCAAACCTTATACTATGTCAGAGAAGGACGTACGGATTATCTCTTATGTCCCCATCATATCTGATATGGTACTGTTCACACGCGGCCAAAAGTATGGTTGCTTTTGAACAAAGGACAAGCTTCCTATGAAAGTTTGACACGTGACATATACCTTTTGTCTTTCATTAAATGCAAACGGGTATAAATAAGATGAAGATATCTTCTTCATCTTCATGCATGCTACTTTCTATTTCTATAACCTCTGTCTCTTTTCTTTCTTACTTCCTTGTGCATCAAACTGTGTGATTTCTTAAGTTACAATAGAATAGGTTTATTACTTGTTCTAATTCCGCTTATAACTGTAAATTTGTTTATTTAATATAAACTAATTTAAAAACTAAAAATCTGTGTGTTTGTATTCAATCCCCCCCCCTTCTACAAATTGTTTCTATATCCTTGAACTCTTGTAGACTCCTTTGTGACCAACAAGTGGTATCAGAGCAGTGTTTCTTGCTTATCTTTAAAATATCTGTTAACAAAACTATTTTAAAATGACTAATACTAATACAAACTACATTGATAATGGATCTTTAGCTAAACCTCCAAGATTTAGTCGTGATAACTTTCCATTATGGAAGGAAATAATCACTCTATTCCTAGAAGGGTCAGGTCCTAAGATCCCCTACTATCTAGAAAATAGACCATTTGTTCCTACAGCCCTGGTAGCTAGTGTTCCTGCCACCACTACCACTCCAGCCATTGCTGAAAGGAGAATCATCAAAACTCTAGATCGATGGACTGAAGAAGCGAAAAAGGAAGTAGCTATTGACTCTAAAGCTAGATCCATAATTGCAATGTCTTTAGCAGATGAAGTCTATCATTCTGTAATGAAAATGAGAACATCTAAGGCCATGTGGGATATCTTATGTATTCAATATGAAGGGACCGATGAAGTCCAAATCACTAGATGCATTAATCTGGTAAGACAGTATGAAAGTTTTATGCACTTAAAAGGGGGAACTCTCTCTCAAATCCACCAAAGGTTTAACTGTCTCTTGATTGATATAAAAACTGTCAACAGAGAATATTCTAATGCCGAAATTCTGACAAAATTCATGGAGGCACTACCTGCACAATGGGGAGTGTACACTACGTGTTTAAAACTGTCAAAGAATCTTGAAACTCTCTCTCTCTTAGTGCTTTATATAGAATTCTCTTAAATGAAGAGCAATCTCAGGTTTTAAGGAAAAACCTAATAAATGATATCGAGGGTGCCAAAAGTACTTCTTTGGCACTAGTGACTTTAGAGGTAGAACCTTCAAAACAAGTTTCTTCTTCTATTACCTCTATCACTTAATTAAATCAAACTAATTTAGAAGAACTCACTGATGCCGACATCTCTGAGTTTGATAATTCAGAAGATTTTCGAAAACCTCCTACTATCACTGTCTCTGATAAGCCAAAGACTCTGCCCGCTGAAAAAGCATCTGCTATATCCAAGAAAGTAGTTGCACCCACCACCTCTCAGAACTCTGATAAAAAGGAAAAATATTTTAAATTAAAAAAATAAATACAGAGATCTGAAAAAGAACCAGCAAAAAGGCAACGGCCTAATTGCTGAAGAAGTTGACTGGGATCAAGAAGATGATTGGGCCAAAATATCTGATGAATTAGACTCCGATGAAGAAGATCTTGCTTTCCTCTGTCTAATGGCAAGAATTGATGAAGCTGAAGAAGTCTCTGAAACATTTTCCTCAGAGTCTCCTTCAACTCAGGTAAACATTCCAATAACCTCATCTCTACCTGAAAGTGGTAACCTGTCTGCCCTTGATGTTATGACTGTTGATTTTTTACAATGCTCTCAATGGAAAGATTAAAGTTGAACAAATTAATATTGATCTTTCTGAACAACTGAAAAATTGTCATTTAAAAATCAAAGAACTAACAAAGATTGAAGAAACTCTAAAAGATCAACTCTTTGTAAATCAAACCATAAACATTGAGAGACAACAAGTTATCACTGAAAGGGAAAAGGCCATCGCTGATCTTAAGGCTGAAAAAGCTACCATCGAAGGATGGTGCAAGACCTCTGATAAAGTCAGTAAGATCATCAATGCTCAAATCCCTCTGAAAGTCAAAAGTGGGTTAGGATATAACCCTGATAAAGAAGAATCAGAGAATGATCGTTCCATGTTGAAATTCGGAATGTTTGTCTCCTCAATCCATGATCCTTCTTCTTCTGAGAAGTTAACTGTTCTTAAATCTAATGATTCTAAGAAAATGATCAACAACAACGTTCCTGACCACGTTCCTAAAATCAAAAACTTTTAGAGACCGAAGAAGAACTCCTCTGTTCCCTTAGTAAGTCATCCTAAAACTGGGAATAAGATCCCTAGATCTATTTAGGGATCAACTCCTAGAATTAAGATCGACCTTACACCTGTCCATGATAAAATTGTTATACCCCAAGGACATCGGACAAAGGAATTCTAGGCTCTGCTCCTGAATATATTTCTTCTTGCATTCTGAAATCTTTGAATTCCAAACCTATTCACAAATATAGGAAATGCTATCACTGTGGTGAAACTACCCACATTCCTAGCAAATGTCCTAATGCTACCAAAGCTGAAAAATTAGCTCATGGAAAGAAAGTAGCTCAAGCCGATAACTCATCAAGAGCAAAATTCACCAAGATTGGTAAAACTTCCAAGGTGAAGATATCCACTGAAACAAATTCTTCAGCTAGTAGCTCTTCCGCCACTCCTTCCACTAACACAGCAGGACCCATAGTAATATGGGTACCTATAAAAAATTAATCCTTTTGTTGTACACAGAATGTCAAAGGTATCTGGTATCTAGATAGCGGATGCTCAAGGCACATGACTAGCAGAAAATCTCTGCTCTCTGAATACAAGGAAGAAGCTGGTCCCTCAGTAACCTTTGGTGGAAATGGCAAAGGATACACAAAAGGTTATGGAATTCTATCCAATTGAGCTACTTCATTCAGCCGAGTCGCTTATGTTGAAGGACTAAACCACAATTTATTGAGCGTTAGTCAGCTATGTGACAAAGACTTCAAAGTTCTATTTCTAAATAAATACATGTGATGTCACTGATTCTAATGACAAACTTGCCTTAACAGGAAAAAGAGTTGAAAATGTGTATGTCATTAACATGAATATCTCTTATTCTGAGAACATGTGCTTCATTTCCAGAGCCTCCTCAGACATAAACTAGTTGTGGCACAAAAGACTCTCTTATCTAAACTTTAAGACGATCAATGAATTATCTCAAAAAGAACTTGTCAGGGATCTCCCTAACCATACCTTTGCAAAGGAATCTCTTTGCTCAGCGTGTGAAAAAGAAAAATTGACAAAAGCCTCTTTCAGATCTAAACAAGTTTCCTTAGTGACCTCACCTCTTTAGCTTCTCCAAATGGATCTATTTGGACCTGTCAATGTCCAATCTCTATCTGGAAAGAAGTACACTCTTGTGATAGTTGATGAATATTCCAGATACACATGGGTATTCTTTCTTCGATCCAAAAGTGATACACCTGACGTAATTATTGCATTTATCAGAAGAATGGAAGTCCTGAACAATCTTATCGTTCGCTCCATGAGAAGTGATCATGGTACTGAATTCAAGAACAGTACCTTGATTAATATCTTTGAAGAAAAAGGAATCACTCACAACTTCTCATTAGTGAGAAATCCTCAGCAAAACGGTGTTGCTGAAAGAAGAAATCGAACAATCATTGAAGCAGCTCGCTCAATGCTCAGCGAATCGCATCTACCTACTCAATTCTAGACTGAAGCCGTCAATACATCGTGCTTTACTCAGAATCGATCCCTTATAGTGAAGCGATTCAAGAAGACCTCCTATGAATTATTTCATGGAAGAAAACCCTCTCTGAAATATCTACACATTTTTTGATGTAGATGTTATATTCTGAATGACAGAGATCATTTGGGTAAGTTTGATCCAAAAGCTGATGATGGGATATTTCTTGGATACTCTTCTGTATCTAAGTCCTTTAGATCTTCAACAAAAGAAGACAACATGTTGAAGAATCCATGCACGTCAACTTTGATGAATCTCGCTAACAAGTTCTACTCCTATCCCTGAAGAAGATGAGGAGTTGAATGAATGGATGAAATCTCATTACGGGGAACCTGAAACTTATTTCAGCAACCAACCTAATGTTGAAACCAATGATGATGGGATTCCTGATCTTCCTATGTCAAGCAACGATCCATCATCATCATCAGGGATCAACATCACTCCTTTCAATCAGATTCCTCCATCTGATACTTCTTTAGGAAATTCTTCGGTAAATAACCAAGCTTCATCTTCTACTGATCAATCCTCTGAATCACCACCAGAATTGATCTTAAATAATGAAGTACATGTTGCTGAAACAACCAACATTATCCCTGAAAGAGAACAAATCATTGAATCTATTGTTGATCAATCACCTCAACCTCCAGCTCAGCGATGGACTGCAAATCATCCAATAAATCAAATCATTTGTGATCCAATTGCAGGTATCAAGACTCGTAGAGGTACAGGTAATATCTGTCTCTATGTAAATTTTATTTCTCTCTCTGAACCTAAGAAGATAGATCAAGCCATCTCTGATCCTGGCTGGGTCTCTGTCATGCAAGAAGAACTAAGTGAGTTTCGTAGAAACAAAGTTTGGAATCTTGTTCCTCGTCCATCTGATAAAACTGTAATAGGAACCAAATGGGTTTTTCAAAATAAGCTGGATAAAAATGGCACTGTAATTCGCAATAAGGCTAGACTTGTGGCTTAGGGATACAAACAGGAAGAAGGTATTGACTATGATGAGACCTTCGCTCCTGTTGCTAAATTAGAAGTGTTAGGTCTATTATTATTTAATTGTGAGAAAATAAGGAAAAGATATGCTTTATTGTAAAAGGAAGTTTATAATTCCTTAAACTCTTGTTTTCTTAATTAGACTAGACCTAACAATATAAATACAACGTTAGGGGTTTTACTTTCATAGTTAGTCGATTCATATTTTATAGAGAGAGAGCTGAATCTGATTGTAATCGATACACATACGTTCAAGAGATATATGACTACGTAAGTTCTTTAAATCATTATCCGTGTCATATTACTTTGCTATTAACTGTTTATTGTCATTGTGCTTGTTATAATGGGATCAACAAATGCTATCAGAGCCTGAGATCACGAGTTTTTACGATTTTCTGAGCTAACCATGAAACAGAAGGTACTTTTTTTGATTTCTGCAAATTATGCTGTTCATTGAAGTTTTATCGAGTCTTGCTGCCTCACGCTTTACCCGATAAAACTTCTTTTTTTTTTGTCGACAAACTCATATCTGCTCAATGAATTTTTCTCGATCATTGTATCAGTTTCTGTTTGTTATTCTTGATTAAGTATATCTGTGTTTTTATCGATTTAAATTTTTTCTCTCGACTTATTGAATTTTTATCGAATATCTCTTCTGTTGATTGAATTTTTATCGATTCAACTGTTTAAATCTTGAATTTTTATCGACTCCTATATAAAATATTTAAATCTGTTTAGTTAAAATTACTTTAGTTTATTTTATTTACTTTTGAATATCTTTACATAAGAAAACTCAGGAACTTGTGACTCCTGCAGCTTTTCTTACTAAAGATTTCCTTAGTAAAAATCATACTCTCGTAATTTTGATATTTTTTGTGATTGAACAAATAAGAAACTCGAAAACCCAGACAGTCTTGTCCATAAAAAGACTAGTTCTTTTTAGTCAAGAACACTGTGTTTTTGTTTTCTGGTTTTTCAATAAACAGAAAACTCAGAATTAAAGAATTTTTTTCGTCGAGTCCTATTGAATCGAGAAAATTTTGATCGAGTAGGTCAGTGTTCGATAAATTTCTTTAATCAATTTTTTTCTCGAGTATTGTTCACTCGAGAATTGTTTTTAGAGTCTATTTAATTCGACAACTTTTTTTATCGAGTCTTGTTCACTCGATAACTTTTTATATCGAGTCCCATTCAATTCGAAAACAATTTTTATCGAGTCTTGTTCACTCGATAACAATTATTATCGATCCTTAGTCACCCGATAAAAATTTTCATCGAGCACCTCACACCCGATAAAAATCCTTTAAATCGATATTTTTTCGTCCTCCTTTGTCACTCGATAATAACCTACTGTTTCAAGCGTCAACTCAGAAATTTTTAAAAACTCATTGATCGAGGTCCAACCAAAAAGTACAATGACCACCCGAGAAGCAATGGCCATTGGATCAGACACCAAGCCTCCAATTCTATTCCCGGGAGAATATTCTCAATGGAAGGATAGATTCCTTGATTTCATTGAACGCCGTGACTATGCCGATGAGATCATGAGTTCAATCAAAGAGGGTCCTCCTCCACCTTTTTATCAGGAGTATTCTGCTATGCCAAACAACACTCCTCCTACGCCCGCACGAAGGGAAGTTAAACTCAAAAATTCATGGGATGCAAACGAGAAGAGGATAATGAGAGGTGACCAACTTGCCCATTCTTATCTACTTATGAGCCTTCCAAATGAGATCTACATGAGCATTGATAGCCACAAGAAGACGGCTAAAGAAATGTGGGAAGTCATAGAGAAATTCATGCTTGGAACGAAGATTGGCACACAACTCAAAATCACCAACTGCATTTCTCAATATGAAGAATTCAAGGCAAAAGATGGAGAAAGTCTTACGAACACATATACCCGTTTTGTGCAACTGGTGAACGAACTTAGCAAAAACGAAATTCGTAAGACAAAGATCGAAAACAATGTTAAATTTGTTAGCAATCTTCAACCGGAATGGCGCCGGTTTGCTAATCAAATCAAACACAGCAAATATCTTGCTGACCTTGACCTTCATGAAGTCTATGAAACCCTTCAACAAGATGAAGAGGAGGTTCTCGAACTAATGGGGTTAAATTCAAAGAAGAACCCGGATCCAATCGCATTAATGGCAAAAGAGTCCTCTTCCGCTCCTCAAGAGATGTTTCCCGAATTAGAAGACGAAGATTTTGACTATGATCCAGAAATTGCCAAACTTCAACATCAACTGGCCTTCCTTACAAAATCTTTTCAACAAAAGTTCTCACGTCGCTCAAATCCCAATCAACAAAGGTATGCCTCGGGATCTAATAATCATGAGCGAAAGGCCATGTTTGAACCTAAACCAAGAAGAGAAGAACCTCGCCCTACACCCAAGCCTGAAGACAAGTTCAAGGGTGAAAGAAGTCTGTGCTACAACTGCGGCAAATCTGGTCACTACGCAAGGGAATGCAAGAAGCCAATAGTGAAGGACTCTAACTACTTCACTTACAAACTGATGCTGTCCAAACAAAAAGAAGCCGGTAAAGTCCTTCTAGCTGAAGATGAACAATGGCTTAATCAAGATGACATGGAAGGGGATACTCAAGCACATTTCAGCTTAATGGCTTTCTCTGATGACACTCCTTCTCACGCTTCCGACTACACACCCGAGGTAAGCCCTTCTGACTATGACTCTTTTGTATCTCAAATGCATGATTTAATGTGTCAATTAAAGGAATTACACTCCAAATTGAAAACCGAGAAACTCTTGGTTTCCAATTTAGAAGCAAGCCTTGAAAATAACCATAAACAATTGCTTCTTATGCAAACCGACCTTGTCACTACTCAAAGTATAGCACACAATCTCGAAACGGAGAAAATGGTTTTAAAAGAAGAAAATGATCTTTTCCAACAACAAATATCTGATCTAACACTTCAACTTCAAACATCTAGGAATGAGACTGCCAAATTTTCATCAAAGTTTGACTTTGTCAGTTTTCAAAGACAAGATTTATTAGAAAAACTCGAAACGTTGGAATTAAAACTTTACAAGCTTGGTCAAACTGAACACACTATTCACTTAAATGCACCGAAAGATTTAAGCTCCAAAGCCGGATTAGGTTTTGAAAACCTGAAACACTTAGCAAAGGCTATCTATAATACTCCGACGATTTATAAATTCGAATATCTGAACCTTGGTCCAGATTACCAAATTCAATTTATGAAATCGGACCCTAGTGTTGAGGAAAGAGAAGATTGGAAGAGACAAAACAAAAACTATTTTCAAATACCTTTCTGCTATCCTCAAATAGTAGAAGAGGAATCTTCAAGTGAATCTCTTCCAAACAACTACTTTCCATCTTATTCAGCCGAAGAACTTCAAAACAAGATTCCTGAATGTAAACCGTACATTCCCACTCTATTTTTAGAAAAGAAAATTATTCAACTCGAACAAGTGTTGGAATCTGAACATTCTTTGGCGGAAAAGGAAAAGAAATCATTTTTACTTAAAATACAACAACTTGAGAACGAGACTTTACAATTGAACAAAACTCGTGAAAATGATACTATTTCAAACGTTTCAACTTGTAAAGCCTTCGTTAGCAATTATTTAGATAATTGCGAAGAGTTGTTCAAAATGGACCCAAATTCCAATCGTCCAAAACAAAAATGTTCCTATTCCGACAAACAAATCAATGCTGAATTAGATGCCCTTTCTAACCAATCTTCACTTGAATCGGACGAGTGCTTAAATGACATGTGTGATGAGTTTGATTTCAATCTTGTACTTCCTACTCATATTGAATTCTTAGACAAAGGCAAACAACCTATGGAAACAGTTTCATTACCTACTGAACCAATGGAGTGTTCCACAAGTCAAAATCCAACCACTCATAAACAAACGAAAACCATCATGTCTTCAAAAACCATACTAACCGTGTTCCTTTCAATATTTCAGCGCTTCATACTTTAGAAACCAAGTCGGTTTGGGTCAAAAAGGGCACGCATACTACAAAGCAAACACCTCGCAAAGAAGACAAGTTTTTACATTCCAACGTCAAAAGAAACAATTCTAGATTTCCTTTTCCGTATCAAATTCATTCATTTAGACATTTAATCAAATTTTCTCGTAATAAAATTAGTTGCTCTAATTGCGGTGTGGATGATTTTGTTCGTAAGCCTCCTATTGATTATGGTTATGGTTATTTTCCGGACATGCATAATTCATTTAATCACCAATTTTATCATTCATCATCCATTTCTAAATCGGGTCCGAGAAATCAAATGACTAACGCCCATAAGTCTCACCACAAGTGGGTTCCCTAGGGTGCAAAGTCAACTAACCATGATGGACCCATTTACAAATGGGTACCTAAATCTGCCTGATTTTGTGCAGATCGGTCATGTGTGGTACTTAGATTCCGGATGCTCCAAACACATGACCGGACAAAAGGAGCTGCTTGCCAACTACACTGAAAAGAAGGGCTGATTCGTCAAATTTGGCAACAATCACTTGGCACCGATAAAAGGATATGGTGATATCATTCAAAACAACATCACCATTTCCAACGTCTCTTATGTACAAGGGCTAAGCCACAACCTGTTGAGCATTGGAAAATTCTGTGACAAGCAACTCGAAGTCAATTTCAGACCCGATAAATGTTGTGTTCGCACGTTTGATGGAAAGGAGCTTCTAACCGGCACACGCAAGTCCAACTTCTACACGATCGATCTTTCCCAAGTAAACGCCCCCTCAAGTGTTTGTCTTCTATCAAACGTTTCTAGTCCAAAGACCTGGTTATGGCATCGTCGCTTATCTCACTTGAACTTCAAGAACATCAATCGCCTCTCCATCCACGGATTAGTCACCGGCCTCCCATCTGTTAAATTCGACAAACCACATCTCTATGACGCATGCGAGATGGGAAAGATGAAGCAGGTCTCTCACAAACCCAAGATAGTTCACAGCACGACTCGACCTCTTCAACTCATTCATATGGACTTGTGCGGCCCGATGCGGACTCAAAGCATACATGGTAAAAAGTATATTCTAGTGATGGTGGACGATTTCTCTCGCTTCACATGGGTAAAGTTCCTTCGATCAAAGGATGAAACCCCCGACATCATCATCACGTTTCTCAAAGCCATTCAAGTCAAGCTAGAACTTACTGCACAAACCATCCGCACCGACAATGGAACTGAATTCAAAAACCGTACCCTTGACGGTTACCTCGAATCGGTTGGTATAACCCACACGTTCTCTGCAGCTCGTACTCCACAACAAAACGGTATAGTCGAACGCCGAAATCGAACTCTTGTTGAAGCCGCTTGCACTATGCTTACTTTTTCAAAGCTTCCTCTCCACCTTTGGGCCGAAGCTATCAACACAGCTTGCTATACTCAAAACCGCTCCATCATCAACAAACGCTTCAACAAGACACCTTATCACTTGGTCTACGATCCCGTTCCTTCAATCGAGCATCTTCGAACGTTTGGCACTCGTTGCTTCGTACTCAATGAAAAAGAAGATCGTGGGAAACTCAAGCCGAAAGCCGATGAAGCTTACTTTCTCGGATACTCACCAAATGCATCATCTTATCGGGTCTACATAAAACACGCACGTTGCGTCACTGAAAGCGTTAATGTACAATTCGATCCAAACGCCGAAATGGCTCCTGAACACGACAGTTCTTGACCCGCACTCACCGGTATATTAGCTTCCAATCACATTCATTCAGAACCAACTCCCAACCCCGCTGAACCTTCAACGTCCAAAACCGCCATGTCAAATCTGGATGACCTATTCGAGTACTTCTACTCGGATTACTTTGGACCGTCCACTGATACTTCTCTCCAGATTCCTCCGCCTACCTTGGAGATTGCCGAGACCTCGGATCTTTCCCGACCACCAATTACAACGGAAACCGTCTCAACTGCTGCATCTCCAAGCACCTCTACGACTGCTCCTCCCGATCAAACTATTTCATTGGATGCTCCTCTTGTTCCACCTGAACCTCAACCGCCTGTTCAACCAAATCCTGCGGAACCGACATCCTCTCCCCCTCCATCCACTTCAACACCGACGGATGTCACAAGTGCCACAAGATCATCAAACGTGGCCCCATCTTTGGAATCTATTCAAGATCTTCCATTAGGTTCTTATCAAGATGACACCCCGGATCCAAATTCATTTCAACCGCTTCCTCATACAACAAAATGGACCCGCTCTCATCCTGTTGACCAAATTATCGGAGATCCGAACCGACCAGTTACAACGCGTTCCGCCTCAGCCAATGATTGCATGTTCTCTTCATTCATAAGCAAGATTGAACCCACATCCATTCATGAGGCAATGAATGATCCTGATTGGATTGTGGCAATGCAAGAGGAACTCAATCAATTTGAAAGTCTAAAGGTATGGCACCTTGTTCCCCGTCCTCGAAACAAGACCATTATCGGCACGAAATGGATATTCAAGAACAAGCAAGATGAAGATGGAGTCGTTATTCGCAACAAAGCTAGACTTGTCGCCAAAGGATACCGTCAACAAGAAGGCATTGACTACGACGAAAAATTTGCACCCGTCGCCCGTATTGAAGCAATCCGAATGTTCTTGGCTTACGCGACACATAAGAACTTTGTGGTTTTCCAAATGGAGGTCAAGACGGCCTTCTTAAACGGTGTTCTGCGTGAAGAAGTCTATGTTTCTCAGCCCGACGGGTTTGTCGACTCCTCCAAACCAGATCATGTCTACATTCTGGACAAGGCTCTGTATGGATTGAAACAAGACCCCCGCGCATGGTACGATAGTTTGTCTACCTATTTAGTGAAAAACGGATACTCCAAAGGTAAGATCGATCCAACTCTTTTCATTAAAAAGAACAAAGGTGACATTATGCTCATTCAAGTCTACGTGGACGACATCATCTTCGGCTCGAATAACCCAAGGCAATGCAAAGAGTTCTCTGAACTCATGATTGCCAAATTTAACATGAGCATGATGGGAATGATGAATTTTTTCCTTGATCTTCAAATTAAACAATTTTCTACTGGAATATTCATCAACCAATCAAAATATATCTCGGATATGTTGTGTAAATACAACATGACGTCATGTTCTCCGATTGGTACACCCATGTCCCCGGGTTCAAAACTACACGCTGATCCTTCAGGAAAAGATGTGGATTCTAAAAATTACCGGGGCATGGTTGGTTCTCTCATGTATCTTACAGCTAGTCGTCTGGACATAATGTTTGCCACTTGTCTATGTGCGAGATATCAAGCATCTCCAAAGGAATCTCATCTTAGTGCGATCAAACGGATTTTCCGGTATTTAAAAGGTACACCTAATCTTGGCCTATGGTATCCCAAGGATACGGGTTTCGAGCTAACTGCCTTTTCAGATTCGGATCACGCCGGATGCATGCTCGATCGTAAAAGCACTTCGGGCCATATTCAATTCCTTGGAGACAAATTGGTCAGCTGGTCATCCAAGAAGAAAGCGTACGTCTCCACAACTACCGCGGAAGCCGAATATATCGCTACCGCAAGCTGCTGCTTGCAAGTACTATGGATGCGCACTCAACTCAAAGACTCTGGCTTCTGGTTCAACAAGATTCCCATCTATTGTGACTCCAAAAGCGCCATAGCCATTTCAAGCAACCCGGTTCAACACACGAAGACAAAGCACATCTACGTTCGATATCACTTCATCAAGGATCACGTCGAAAGATGTACAATTGAACTATACTTTGTTAATACGGAACTTCAGCTTGCCGACTTGTTTACCAAGGCACTGGATGAGAAACAATTCCAGTTCCTAGTATCCATGTTGGGAATGCTCAATCTTAAAACCTGATTATCCCAAATCAGTGTGCCTCAAAATCCTTAAAAACGTCTATCCAAGGGTTTTTGCACATTTACTCGTTGAGTCAATCTGCATAACACTTGGGTTCTCATTTTTTAGATTTTGACCTTTATCTTACAGTTCCGTATTTTCAATTTTTTTCTTTCATTTTTATTTTCTACCTCGCTGTGTATATCACCATGGTTCATCATTCAAGGGGGAGCAACAAGGTACGTTTTCCTATTCATTCACATTCCTAGGGGAAGCACACCACTGTATGCACACATTAACGGGGGGCCTTATATTTGTTTTCTGTCTTAAAAAAAATTAAAATTAATTTTTAATGTTTTTCTTGCGGCTAAAGACAGATTCAATGTTTTTCTTACTGATTATGAAGCTACTCGCACATATATCTTTGATTTATGCGGCTAACAGTTGTGTCGAGTTATCTACAGATTGAAGCTGTATTTTTTGCAATCAGTGGCGGTTATAGCACATTGAATCTGACATTTTCAGTTGAAACCGAAGACTAAGAGCTTATTTCAAGGGGGAGCTTGGAAGACCGACGACACTAAAGCTTTTCCAAAGAAAGCAAGGGGGAGAAGATTTGAAGATGTTTGAAGATGCTTCCTTTATAAAACTTTAGGGGGAGATTGATAGGACTAAAAGTCCTATGTTTAGAAAGTTTTATAAAGATGGAAAAGATTGAATGTAATATTCCATATTTGGTTTAATTCCTTATGGGCTTGGGCTTACCATGTAATAGACCCTACTATATAAAGGAGTCTAGGGTAGAGATTCATCAATGAGAGTCGTCTAAATTACTTAGCGTTTGTAATCTTTATGCTTTCATCAATAAAACATATGACTCAATGATTTCCGCATGAATTCCTCTTTTGATCTTGTTGAATCGTATCCTAAAAAGAAGCCATAAGACTTTTCTTAGCTTATGATGCCATAAAGACTAAAGGTTTTCAAATGGATGTTAAAAGTGCTTTTGCAAATGGTAAAATCAGCGAGGAAGTTTATGCTGAACAACCTCCTGGGTTCTCTGATCCAAACTATCCTGGTTATGTTTTTAAACTTCAAAAAGCTCTTTATAGGTTAAAACAAGCTCCCAGAGCTTGGTATGATACTCTTTCAAAATACCTTCTTAAGGAAAAATTTGTTCGGGGAAAAATTGACCAAACTCTATTTTTAAGAAAATATAAAGGTCATACTATTCTTGCTCAAATATATGTTGATGACATTATCTTTGGCTACATAAGACTCAAACTATGCACTCGTTTTTCTAAAAGAATGAAGAAAGAATACAAAATGAGTATGATGGGTGAACTCACATATTTTCTAGGTTTGCAGATTAAGCAATCTGACAAAGGAATTTTCATTTGTCAAAGTATATATGTTAAGGACATACTGAACAAGTTTGACATGAATCAATGCTCAGCAATGAAGACCCCTATGGTACCTCCTCTGACTTTGAATAAGGACCCAAATAGGAAACCTGTCAATATCACTGCCTATTGTGGGATGATCGGATCTCTGTTGTATCTTACAGCGAGTAGACCTGATATCATGTATTCTACCTGTCTCTGTGCTCGATATCAAGTTGAACCAAAGGAATCTCACCTTATCATTGTAAAGCGAATCTTTAGATATCTGAAGGGAACTCCTAATCTGGATCTTTGGTATCCCAAAGGCTCAGGGTTCGATCTAATCGGTTACTCTGATAGTGATTTTGCAGGATGCAAGATTGATAGGAAGAGCACCACTGGTGGATGTCAGCTATTAGGTGGTAAGTTGATAAGTTGGACTGGTAAGAAGCAGAACTTTGTGTCCACATCTACCGCTGAAGCTGAATACGTAGCCGCTGGTAGCTATTGTGCTAAAATCCTACGGATGAGAAATCAATTAAGAGATTACGATCTCAGACTTTTCAAAATCCCTATCTATTGTGATAGCACTAGTGCTATTCCAATTGCAAATAACCCTGTTCTTCACTCCAAAACCAAGCACATTGAGATTCGATATCACTTAATCAGAGATCATGTGATGAATGGAGAAGTTGAACTTAATTTTGTACCAACTGAATATCAACTCGTTGATCTTGTCACCAAGCCTCTTGATGAAACTAGATTTAATCTACTCATCAGCGAACTTGGTATGTTAAACGTTGTATAACTCTCCATTCTCTGAACTCTGATTCAGTGATACTTGATTTATATCACTCAGGTATGAATTTCTAAATCTTTACATTCTCTGAATGCCTTCCTTTTTCAGAGAATAAGTTTTCAAACTAAAAACCCATCACTGACAATCCTTTATTGTCTATTGATGAAGAATTTAAGGATAATGATTAACATTTTTAAATGATAATCATTTTCAATATTTTCAAATAAGAAAAAGACACGTCAGACCTTTATCTGACACATGATGGACCACGACATTTCCTTTCCCACTCTTTTCTAGCAACGTGCGCTAGGTCATCATTACTTTTCAAAAAGCTAAAACTGTCGTTTAGCTATCATTTTCTCTCTCCTCTTGCTATTTAGGCAATTCTTCTCTTCATTTGACTCTTTACGCGTTCATAACTCTCTAAAAAGCAAGAATCTCCTTCGAATCTTCAGGTTTTCTTCAAGAACACCAAGACACGCACTTGTACGTTTTTCTTTGTTTTTCACTTTTAAGGTTTGATCTAATCCTTTATTCTTTATTTAAAACAACAATGTCGTTTATCACATCTATACATTCTTTATAACTTACTGTTTTAAAAAGAATTCTGTTTAAAATCTAAAATAAATGTGATAAATCCCTAAAATCTTTCTCAGAACCTGTTCTGGGTTCGTCTTAGAATAGAAGACCATTTTTGGTATTCTTAACCATGTTTTTCTAAAACTTCTTTTCAAAAATTGTGTTAATAACAAGTATTTTGATCTTTGTTCATCAAAACACTTGTTTCTCTTTACAGTTTTGGTAATCTTTGTACCAAAAACATATTATGGTTTATTCCTTCTATATTAAATCATGATTTTCCTCTTTGGTGTTCCCATCTTTGAAACAGAAATGACTTCTTCAAGAAAAACTACTCAAGCTGACGAGTGCCACGATTGTCCTCACAAAGCTCCAGCCAGCATCTTTGACTTGGAACAACCAACTTTCAAGCCATGCAACTTCTTGGCTTTGGTGGACATCCCTGCTGAAAAATCTTACTTCGATGATGGTGCAACATTCATCAAGGCTTGTCCACTGATGTATGCTTTTGTGCACAATCCCATTGGCATCACTTCTCTTCTTCAAGCCCTCTGGTACACCGCTTACTGCACAACACTAACTACGGACAAGAGAAACAAGTTCCCTGCAATCGCCTTCATAATCCCCACTCTGGGCCCCTTCGCCTTTACCTCGGGGTTTCTCAGAAATGCTCTTCACCTCCCTTCAAGAGGTAAGAATCAGCAATGGGCCTCTAAGCCCACCAGGGAGCAGATAGAGGAATTTCTAGACTCTATACGCTATGTATGGGAGAACCCTGAAACAAAATCAGTGGGTTTGAAGATGGAAAAGAAGCGCCTCCCAGCTCGCTGGCAATACATTTTTACCCAAGTGATTCAGTGCTTGGGTTCCAATACTGGCTCTCATGATCAAGCCAGCAAGCACTTCCAAGATCTTGGCTTCGCTCTCTGCACAAACTACAAGCTGAACTATGCGGACTACCTATTCAGCGACATGTACAACAGGCTGAAAGCTGGGAAGAGGAAACACTTCATTCCGTACCCTAGATTCTTTGCTACCATCATGGAGTTTGCCTTCAAGGATGAATATCCAAAGGTCACCAACCAAAGCTTCTCCATGGTAGGCAAGTAGTCTCTGGACATTGATGTCCATCCAGATGATGCTCCCTACACTCCATACATGCTGCAACTCATTGGAGCCGCAGCACCTATGTCCGTCTCACTGAACTGCCCATCAGTGAGTATCCTAGACACCTCCACTCCCTCTAAAAGAAAGGAACCGACCGATGGTCACAAAAATACCATCGCTCACAAACCGGAGACAAAGAAACCAAAGAAGGGAGTCTCTCAAAAGACTTCCCTTTCTGATTCAGGCGTAATACCAACGTCCTCTTTATCCACAACCACGACAACGGTCTCTGCATCCGTTGTCGTTTCTTCAGCACTACCTTCATTTTCAGCGACTACGGTCACTGAAAGTGTTTTAGCCAGCTCCGCTGAAGCTGGATCAGGTACTACTTTCACAACCCTCTCTTCTTCTTCCACCACTTCTTCTTTGGTCCTCACACAAACATATGATTCAGAGATAGTTGTCCCTATCTCTGATGATGTTGAATCACACGTCCAAACTTCAGCGTTGTTTCGACAATCTGAGCTTTGGAAAGCCAGTATGACAGGACCTCAGCATGTCTCTCACAGACATTCTAAGACACAGGCTAGTGATCCACATGACACTACCGTCGTACACGTTGTCCCTGAGAGTAATCCTCATGATACTCTCAAGGTAAATAACATGTCTTGTCACCCTTCATCTAACCCAGAGCTCTTTTTGGCTGCTCTGTCTATGTTGTCATCAGGTATCGCACCTTCTCTTTCTACCTTAGCGACCACCACTACTACCACAAGGGTTGATGCTGCTCCCTCCAGCGGTAGCAAAGGCAAATCTCTGCAGCAACCCAAGACCGCTGCAGACCTACGCCGGATCAAGCAGGAGAAGTTTGCCTCCAACCTTCCTCCCTTCTCTGTTAAGGTTCCAAAAGTTGTTCTTACCAGCCCCATATTCCCTAATATTGACTTCTTGGTCAATGAATGTGCTCTCCCAAGGGCCAGGGTGGATAATCTTCAGACATCTGCCGAGTACATCTTTGAGACGGTCGTTGGTGTTCCAGGCATGAAGGCTACAATAAATAACATTTACACTGACATTCAGTTAGTAAAAGCAGACAATCTGGCTCATGAGCAAGCAATTGCCAAGCTGGAAAAACAGGTGCAAGCACAAAACCTGTTGCTCGAGTCTATTTAGAAGACTCAGTCCGATATGATGCAGATGCTGACTAAGCTCTCTGAGGCTGGCTCATCCTTCACTGCTGCTGATCGGAACTCGCTGAATCAGGTCATCCATACACAGACCACGCACACCAACTCGTTGAAGAACATTGGGTCCAATGTGCGAACGATGATGGTGCATGTTCTCCCCGCTGACAACATCGAGGGGGAGAGATGCGCCAAAGAAATAGCTGATGAGATAATCGGACAGGTCAATGAAACAATTCATGGCTCTCCGATATCTCTCTACATAGAACAAGATCCTCCTTCCGTCGTCGCTGAAGAAGAGGATAATGAGGAGGAAGAAGACGATGATGAAGATAACAATGAAATCCCTCATTATGGGGGAAATGATGAAGATGATAATGATGACATTCCTCCTGGTGCTGTTGAGCACTTTAAGAATAGTAGACCAGGCAACTTCATGCCTGAAGTAATCTACAGGGAGCCTTTGGGGGACGAACCACCTCCTTCAGGATTCGTCCAACCCATCAGGCAAAGGAAAGAAAGTGGTAGATCTTGATGCCACCATCCCACTATCTGAGGGGAAGACCGCTGTAGAGGTAACTCTTCCCCTTATCCCTTACACTACTCCCATCTCTGAATCCCCAACCTATCCATCTTTCTCTCCTCCAAATTTTGGTTCTGACCAACCTCTCTCTCCATCTTCCATTCTCAGTGAGTCTAGTCCCCTAAAGGACTCCACTTTTTGGAAGGAACCTTCATCAGAGGAGCAGTTTGTGTACATATCTGATTCTGACTCTGAAGATGAAGAAGGCCTTATTCCCAAACGCCGCGCACAAAGACCTCTAATAAGCGATCCTGAAGAAGAAGAAGAAAGGCGAATAAATTTCCTAAAGGAACTTGAAGACAAAAGAACAAGGATGCCAACTGATGAACCAGAAAACCTTGTGCCAATCAGCATGGTAGATGATTTCGACTTCCTATCTAAAGAGGAGAGAGCACAAGCACTAGAAGCTCAGAGAATCAGGGACGAAAAGATGAAGCAAACAGAGAATGATCTTGAGCCTGCAAGAAAGATGCTCAGGGAGGATGTTGCAAGAGATGAAGCGACTAAAAAGCTGAACGAGAAAAGTAAAAGAGTCGCTGAAGCTCTGGCACAAAGAAAACTGAATGAAGAAAATCTAAATGTGAATCCTATCCTTGCTCAAGAAAAGATCCTAAATGCGCTATCTGATGAAAATACAAGCCACAAAGAAAAAGAACTACGCTGGTGCACTGAACGATTTAATTTTCGAAGGCCTGATTCAAAAATCATTCGTGCAACTATCGAAGGACGTCCTTCCAAAAGAAGTGGTCTGAAGGTATATGTACGAATGTACAGAATTTCAAGATGTGAAAAAGAAGAAGCTAAGTTCTTAAAATTCTATGGATACTCTGAATGGATCAGCTACTTTAGAGGATGTCACAGCATGTGCAAGTTCCACCTCTCCCTGAGCCTACAAGAAGAAGAAGATCAAATGCTAAAGGAGGTTCATCTTCTAAAAGCGAACATGAAACCAAATTCAACTATGAAAGCATTCTTGGCCATCTTGAAATCCCTAACATCTCAATGTTGAACTCCTCTCTCCCTCAAGATCGAAGATATGAAGAAAATGAAATCATCACCTTCCCTGAACCTGGTATGGTTTTCTTGGATAATGATGGATTCTTAGGACTCATCAGGAATCGAGAAGTCAACAACACTCCATCAGCTTTCATAAAGATCATGCATCATTACTGCTGGTCAGATGATCCTCTGATGAATCGACAAAAGACGATATATGAAAATGAACTACGAAGAAGACATGAAAGACTCTCTGATTGATCTATAGTCTTCTTTTCCCTTGTGATATTCTTCAGCTTATTGTACTTTTATCTTACAAATTTGTAATTTCATTTCTATGTAATTTCTTTAGATTATTCTTAATGAAATTTCAAATGAAGTACTCTACTCCAATTGTGTAATGAAAAGATCCCTGAAAACGGTAAATGGGACAACGAACATAAGAGTTCCAATTTCTTTACAAACCTCTTTACTTACTGATATTTCTCTCTGAAATTTAAATCAGTGAATGTACTTAAAGCCTCTACTTGTAAAAATTGTGTTTTCATATCCTTATAAATGAAACTCAATGGCTATAATAGATTATCTGAAAAAGATCTCACAGATTAGTACATAGAAATTTTTACCTCAATATTTCTTAAGTCCCTACTAATTCTTTCAAGTAATTTTCCATGTTGCTTAATCATAATCAAATAGGGGGAGATTGCTGATCATAACTCCTCTCAGTTATTTGAATATGATTCATCTATATACTTAGTGAAATTCCATTGGTAAACTTATGTTCAAATTCTGCGATAGCATACGCTGATCGTTATAAGCGATCACTGAAAATCAGGAACTTCAAGTCTACCTCTGAAGATCTGCAAGACACCAAAAGAACATTCAGCTAAAGTCGAAGACCAAGCTGAAGAAAGAAATAACCAGCTAGTGATCTGAAGCGGTTCAGTGATAGCAAGGATTATCTAAACCAAAATGTGAAGTCTTGTCAAGCCTCAGCGATACTATGAAATTTCATCCTTGAAGTTTCAAGTTCGGCGATCAAGTGAAGCCTCTCAAACAAGATTAACGTTGATCTTATCCTCGATGCACAAAAGTCAAACCTTATACTATGTTAGAGAAGGACGTACGGATTGTCTCTTATGTCCCTATCATATCTGATATGGTACTGTTCGCACGCGGCCAAAGGCATGGTTGCTTTTGAACAAAGGACAAGCTTCCTATGAAAACTTGACACGTGGCATATACCTTTTGTCTTGCATTAAATGCAAACGGGTATAAATAAGATGAAGATATCTTCTTCATCTTCATGCAAGCTACTTTCTATTTCTATAACCTCTGTCTCTTTTCTTTCTTACTTCCTTGTGCATCAAACTGTGTGATTTCTTAAGTTACAATAGAATATGTTTATTACTTGTTCTAATTTCGCTTGTAACTGTAAATTTTTTTATTCAATATAAACTAATTTAAAAACTAAAAATCTGTGTGTTTGTATTCAGCCCCCCCTTCTACAAACTGTTTCTATATACTTGAACTCTTGTAGACTCCTTTGGGACCAACATCCATAATAAATACCGAGACATACAAAGACATATCTAACAGAAAGTACACAAATCGAATAGTAGCAACTAGATGGTTCATAATCAAACGAAAAGAAAAAGAATCGAACAGCAGCCATGGTTCATAATCGGAGAGAAAATACAAATTCGAACTGCAGCAAGTAGATGGTTCATAATCAAACAAAAAGAAAAAAAATGAATAGCAGTCATGGTTCATAATCGGACAAAGTACAGAAAATCGAACAACATCAAGTAGATGGTTCATAATTAGACAGAAAGAAAAAAAGTCGAACAACAGCCATGGTTCATAATCAGACAGAATGTACAGAAAATCGGATAGCAACAAGTAGATGGTTCATAAGGAAAGACATCGGACAACAACAAGTAGAAAGGAAAGAAATTGAACAACCATAATCAAACAAATCGTAGAGAAATCGAACAACCATAATCAAACAAATCGTAGATAAATCGAACAAAAACTATCGATGGTTCAAAAGGAAAAACATCGAACAACCAGAAAATCGAAATCGTATGGAGAGAGATCATACCTGGTATAGATGCAAATGCAGAGCCTGGTGTAAATCAAAATCGTACGGAGTTCGATTGTAGGAGGAGGAGCATCTGGTTGTATTTAAGGCATTGGGGTTATTAAAGGTGAGTGGTTGGATATTAATATTGAGTAGTTGGGGAGAGGGGTAGGTAAGGAATTTATGAGCTGAATCCAAAGGACATCTATTTTCTAGGTGAATCCCTTAGCCATCAACCGAACAAGAAGATATGGTTGAGCGAATAAGCCATATAGGCTATTCAGCCCATTAAGCAACAACCGAATAGCCCCTTAATTAAATAACTATAATATATAAAATGTAAGTTTTCAAAAAAAATTCAATACATATATGTTATTTGATAATATGATTAAATCAAAAAATAATCAATATTGTGTTCATTTCGAAAGTATTGACGAAACGATTATAATGGTATAATTTGTAAAAAAATAAACATAGTTTTTTACGTAATTTAATTCATATACGATTATTTATGTTAATATGATACGGGTGTAAAATAAAAAATAAAATAGCACGGGATATGAATGAAATTTTAAAACTATATATAATATAGATAAGGGTGTAAAATGAAAAGGTAAACAGAAATTAAGTAAATAACTATAAGGCATAAAATGTAAAAGTTTTCAAAATAACTCGATATGTATTCATGCATATAATAATATGATTAAATCGAAGAATATTTAATATTGTCACATTTTGAAGGTATTGACGACACGATTATAATGGTAAAATTTGTAAAAATAGAAATTTATTTTTTGATTGTCTTCTGATTCGTATACGATTCTTTAGGTTAATATGATAAAGGTATAAAATGAAAAATGAAAAAGTAAAGAACATAAAAGAAATTAGATAACTAATTATAAGGGTGTAAAGTGTAACTTAAAATTTTAAAATAATTTGATTTATAAATTTATATTGAACGTGGGAGGCTGGTGTAAAGTTATAGAGTTTTAGATGTTGTATCTCATACAAAAGATGTTGTACCTCTTAAAATTCTAAACATAGCCGTTCAATATGTTTATAATAAATTATAGATAATTACGTTTTAAAATATGATATTATTTTTATTTATTTATTATTTAAAAGTCAAATATATGTATATATATATATATGTGTGTGTGTGGGGGGGGGGGGGGGGGGGGGTAAAATATTAAATATAATTTTTATAAAATAATTTTTGAGATTGGGTTGGATTATGAATAAAGTATAAAAAAGATTAGATTGGATTCAAGTTAAAGATTGAGTAGGTGGAAGAAAGATAAATTATTTTTTAACAAAGCTTGAATTGGGTTGGTTTGTTGTTAAAGATAGTTTTAATTCTCTCTCTCTCTCTCTCTCTCTCTCTCTTTCTTTGACTCTTTCTCTCTCTGTCACTCTCTCTCTCTCTCTCTCAATGTGTTTTCTCTCAAAGGCAGATGAACCCTAATTTTCAGAACACGAAGGGCTCAAATGGAGAAAAAGATTATTAAGCAGTGGCGTTAGTTGGGATGGAGGTCGGAGATGAAAAAGAGGCGGTGATGTTGGAGAAAGCGATGTAGGAAGGCCGAAGTTAGAGTTTCAAGGTGAAAAGGGATGCTGATGATCGCGACTGTATACACATGTGCATGCAAACACGTGTCCATCATATCTACATTCTATGATGTTGAAATTGGATTTCAAATTATTCATCTTTGACAATCTATGTTTCTGGAGTTTATGCACACATGAATACAAAGAGGAATTCAAGCCTTCATCTTTTTGATATGTTTTTTAGTTTTTGCGCACGTGAATACACAAGAAGAATTCAAGCATTCATTTTCATCTCTCTCTCTCTCTCTCCCTCTCTTTACTCAGTTTTTTTTTGGTTTTATGCGCACATGAAAATGATGAATATGGTGTCTCATTCATATATACAACTCAAACAATGAAGGACAATGGATATGACGACTCATTCACATATGCGTACGACCTAGAAAATAAACGAGGGTTAATACAACGACTAATTCTCATGTGTATACAACCTAGAAATTGAAAGAAGATGAATACGGAGATTCATTGACCCGAAAATCGGAAGACAATGACTATGGTGAATTCATTCACATGTGCATGCAACACAAAAATCGAATGAAGTAGTCGATTATGAAATGTTTTTTATAAATATTTTTGAAGATTGTAGAATATCTTTTGTATTTTGTATTGATGATAAATAAAGTTTCCCTAAATTATGGTAATTTTATTTTATTTAAGGGAGTTTAGTAAATGGAAATGATTATCAATTTATAAAAATGTACCATTTTACCATTTTCTATTTAATAAAATGTAAAAATTGCTATTTTTTTAATAATAGTTGGATTAGAACTAATTAATGGTTATTAGACTGTTCTTTAGGTTTTTATTTTTTTACGGTTTTCCCTTAAACCTAACCCTGTATATATTATATATAAGAGGGTCCAGGGGAAAACTGTTAAAATATATAAATTGTACAATCTTGACGTTTTATATTTGTTTGTCACATTTAGGTACAAAAGGGTTGATAATAAATATATGGATTCTGTAAGGGCTAAGTGATTGTTTTAAAGGATTTGGAGGTTAGTGGAGCAAGTTTCAGAATACATAAGGGGTTAATTATGTAACTTCTTATCTTATTTATAGGATGGCTTGCATATCACGCAAAGGCCATATATTTCACTTTTCTTATTTCCATGTCTTGTGCTCTGTAGTTCTCTTTAAAGTTTGTATAGAGTTTAGGGTTTATATTTTGATTTTGTATTATTGTATTGTAATAAAGATGAAGTAGTTTAGTTTGTGAGTTTGTAAAAAACACTAAAAAATAAAAAACTAAGTAACATTATGGTAACCATTCATTTGGACACTATGTACACGTGAATACAAATAATTGAAGTTGTTTCTTTGTTTTTAGGGAAAAGTCTAAAAAAACCCAACAAACTATCTGATTTTGAATGATTTAGTCCTTAAACTATTTTTTTAAATGATAAAACCCTTAAACTATCTGAAACCGGTTAAATACATCCTTGTAACCTGTAAAAACAAGTTAATGTTATAAAAATTTGGAAAAAGTCTAGAAAAACCCAACAAACTATCTAATTTTGAATGATTAAGTCCTTGATTTTTTTAACGAATAAATCCCGAATTTTTTTCCTAAATTTTTTTGCCAAATTAATTTTTGAACTTCCTTTGAATAAATAAACCCCATTTTTTTTTGAAGAAATAAAATCATGAACTTAATTTTGAGAAAATAAGTACGGATTTTTTTTAACAAAATCATAAGCAAAAAAAATATTTAATTTTTTTCACCGACAACATAATACAATAAATCAATTAAATGTAGATAAATTATATCATTTTCAATACTAATTACAAAGCATATAAAGTTTGCTTAAAGCATAAATTAAATTCCTTAACTTAATTTTTTATGTATTTATTTATGCTTTAAACATGACTTTTATATGTTTCATAATTAGTAAAAGAAATGGAATAATTTTTCTCCATTTAATTGGTTTATTGTACTTTGTTGTCGGTGAGAGACATTTTTTTTTTGTTTTATAATTTTGTTCAAAAAATTGTTTCAGATTAATTTGTTCAGAATTAAGTTCATGATTTTATTTATTCAAAAAAAGTTTGAGATTTATTTGTTTAAAGAAAGTTTAAAAATTAATTTGTTAAAAAGATTTAGAAACAAAATCGGAATTTATTCATTAAAAAAATCAAGGACTTAATCATTCAAAATCAGATAGTTCATTGAGTTTTTTAGAATTTTCCAAATGGTTATCACATTAACCTGTTGTTACAGGTTCCAAGGATGTATTTAACCGGTTTCAGAAAGTTTAAGGGTTTTTTCATTCAAAAAAATAGTTTAAGGACTTAATCATTCAAAATCAGATAGTTCGTTGGGTTTTTTTGAACTTTTCCGTTGTTTTTATGCACGTGTTCATGTTATGCACATTGCATATTGGACCAATTGCTTACAAATTATTTCTATGCACAGTGCATACCGTCCAGATGAACGGTTACAAGGGTGTTCCTTATTTTTTTTTGTTTTTTGGTTTTCCTGAACCTGACCCTAAGTATATATATATATATATATATATATATATATATTTTGTGTGTGTGTGTCTATAGGCATAGGTTCGTGTGAGAAGAAGAGTTAACGTGAGAAGCGTAAGAAGAGATTTGAACCATTGATCACTTTTAATCTCATATCCACCCATGAATTGCGCTTCATAAGGGAGTTGATCCGGTGTATCTCGATGCAACTATCTCGGTGCATCTCATCCTAATATGCATCTAATGGTGGAGATCCCTTCTTACGATTCTCACCTTAACTCCATTTCTCACCGGAACCCAACCTTGTGTGTATGTATATATATGTATATCTATACTACTTTATAAATCAAATTTTAGAAAAGTCTTAAAAAACAAATTTTAATGCATAAGGTACCACCCTCTTATGCACAAAGTCTTAAAGTCTTAATTACAAGTTCATAAGCTTTATGTACAAGTTGTCACTCCTGCTAGACTAAAAGGTTTCTCCTCCCAATGTTGCCGCTCCCAAGGAGACGATTCGTACAAACCAATCTTCCCCATACGAATCAATCTTCCCTAGACGACGATTCGCACAAATTCATCTTCCCCATACAAATCCATCCTCTCTCGGTTAGGGTTCTTCATCTCCATATTCCATCGCTCTATCTCAGGTACCAAATTGGTTTCAAACTCTTAATTTTGATCATCTTCATCATTTTCTCTATCCGTTTTCTCATCTCTTCATCGCTTTGATCTAAAACTTCTTTCTGTGTGTTTATGTAAGCTTTTATTGATTTCATTCGTCGTTATACTTTGCCTGGTTGAATGTTTCTTTTTATCGGCTTGGATATATGATTATGGCTATTTCTATTCACGGTTTAAAATTAAAATTCTCCCAGGTCATGATTCATTGTTGACCAATCGCTCCTTTTTCGACTGTCGATCAATCGCTCTACTGATTCCAATCCAGGTAATTTCTCATTGTTTTCCATCTTCACTTCTGTCGGTTAGGGTTTCTTTTTACGATTTTGTAACCTAGGTTTCTTTCTTTTGATGTTGGGTTTGTTAGTTCGATTTTGCAGCGTTTTGGGGTTCTTTTTCTTTCGATTTTGTAACCTTTGAAATCGCAGTTCAATGGATCTTTCTGCACATATATCTTTTTTTCCATGGGTGTAACTTTGGTTTTAACTGTTGCTTCATCATATGTTGTTCAAAGCGTAATTATTGAAAGAATTGGAAGAGATTGAGCTCAAGATAATGGAAGATTTGACAATTGTTGCTTTATCATATGCTTTTCTTTGATTTGTAGGATTTGACAGGAGGTTGAGATTGAGCAAAGATATTGATCATTTATGCTTCTTTATTATTATGTCTTCTACATGTATGATAATATGTCTTAGAGACTCCTGAATGAAGCTTTCCCTTACTTTTTCATGCTTTGTTCACCACTCTACTCTTTTGGTTGAAGGCATTCTCCATCAATACATGTAAGGTTTTACATTGTTATATGAAATTTTAATTCAGTTTAGGTTTTTGCTTTGTCTTGAGTTTGTTTTTTGACTAGGTGAAGTTTTATATTTGAATCCAGTTTTAATTGGTTAATGTTTACTTCTCGATTTACCCGTTAGCATTATCATGTTTAGGCCTGATGGCTATATACTTCATCTTTACAGGTTATCTATTGACGGTAACACATAGTTGAACTCTAATGTTTCTATCGGTAACACATCTTTTCAGGTTATTTATTGACAGTAACACATAATTTAACTCTAATGTTTCTATCGTTAACACATCTTTTCAGGTTATCTATTGACGGTAACACATAATTTAACTCTAATGTTTCTATCGCTAACACATCTTTTCAGGTTCTACTTTAAATGTCAAAGGATTTTTTATGTTGGATTTGTGGTATCAGTCATATGTTTGGTGAAAGATCTTATGTGGTATCAGTACATTGTTGCTGCAAGTTGTTGTTCCCAAGTCTTATGGATGTGCACACAACTCAAAGACTATGGCTTCTGGTTCAACAAAATTCCAATTTATCTGTGATTCAAAGAGTGCCATTGCCATATCTAGCAATCCTGTCCAACATACCAAGACAAAACACATCGATGTCCAGTACCATTTTATTAAAGACCATGTCGAAAGAGGTACGATCGAATTATATTTTGTCAATACAGATCTACAACTGGCCGACATGTTCACAAAGGCATTGGATGAGAAACGCTTCCAATTCTTAGTATACAAGTTGGGCATGTTGAATCTCAAAACCTGATTTACAATCAGTATTTTCAAAAATACACAAAAAGCCCATTCAAACTTTATGAACATTTCCCTTCTTAAAGTAAATTTTCATCATGCTTGAATTCTCCTTTTGTGGATTTTAAACATTATTCGATGTCTTGTATTTCCAATTTATTTTTGTCTCGTACAATTTTTCGTCATGTCTGTGTCTTTTTCTTGTTTAAATGTCTCGATGTTTTTGTCTAACCTTTCAGTATTCAAAGGGGAGCGGTCAGGTAGACCCGACAAGTCTATCTTCAAATTTATCCAAGTGTGTTTCTCACATCAGCTAGACTCGACAAGATTGCCTTCACTTTGTCAAAATAATTTTATCGCATCTTCCAAACCCGATAAGCTTACTTGTCGACTCTTCTTGGGTCGACATGTTTGCTTAGTTGCAAATTTTTCTAAGTACTTATCTCGAGCATGCTTCACTCGACATCTTTTTTGTCGACCAACATAGGTTTGATCTTTAAACGTTCATAAGTTTTCTTGTCGAGCCAATATCATTCGACATAAATTCTTGTCGACTCATAGGCACCCGATATAATAACTTATACTTCTTAGAAATTTCCTAGTGTTTATGTCGATCCTCTTTTACTCGACATCTATGTATATCGACCAGTTAAGAACCGACATCCTCATTTACACTTTTCTTGAAAATACAAGTCTTTATATCAATCATTATTGACTCGACATCTTTTTATGTCTATCCCTCTTCCCTCGACATCCAAACTTACCATTTTTTTGTCACATCCATTAAGTTAATTTCTTCTCTGTGTATTTCTAACATTGTGCTTTCAGTTTAAATGGTGGTTTTTTCAAGATCCAAACATGTCTGATGATGACAACCCAATGCCTTCAGAGTGATCCACAGCACCCCGCATTGACGCAGCCAACCGAGATGAAATATTACTTCCTCCGAGTGCAACGCGAGAACTCAAACCAAACAACCATCGTCTTAACTTAGACATGAAGCTGGATCACCCCGTTATAATGGAGATAATACGAAACCACCCACTTCGGTTTGCTTTTGCTCTCGAACATCGGATTCCGATATTCTATTTACAACAGTTCTGGCACACAATGGAGTATCATCCGGAGGAAGGCTACCACCATTTCATTACACAAATCGATGAGTTTGTGAGCAAACTCATGCCGAATAGACTCCGCCGTATTCTACAACTTCCAGCTGACAACTCAGTTCCCGGCCTTAACACATTTGAAGACCCACCCAATGAGGAGGAAATGTGTCATGACTTTTATGCCCTAGGATATGATGACAATCTCAACTCCTTTGGCCAGTTCAAGTGCATGTTTCTTCCCCAAATATACTTCACTGTGTTTTCGCTAATCAACTGATGTCTTACAGGAAAGCATACAGGAATGGATCGGGCTAGTGCGGCCGTTCTACGCATATTCCACGGGATCATATATAGTCGTCATTATGACTACGCTACTCTCATATGAAACGATCTCGTTGCATTTGCTGCCGATAAAGCTAACGACCGCGACCTTGATTTTATTCCTTTCCAATGCTTTCTTCAGCTAGCCATCCACCAATATGGCTGCACATGAGGAGATTCCAAGACGCAATGGCACACCCCTTGGACCATCATACGTTCAGAAGTACTTAAAGCTCAACAATCGTCCTTTTCCATTTGTCATGCCTCTACCTGAAGCCCTACTATCCCTAGCTGATCAAAATGCACCAAGTGTGATAGCTTATAGGGAGAGCATCGGCTAAATGGCTCCCCAGCAACTGGTACAACCTGCCCAAGAGCCAAACCAAGAGGTACAAAATGAGTTGGGCGAGGGTCATAGGATAGATGAGCAGGTTCAGATCACGGGGATCCTGAACAGGCCGTTGAGAGAAGAGATGTTGCGAGGGGACAAGACGAGGGTGGTGCATCTGATCAGCCTGCCATAACCACTTCTGCACCCATTATCCCCGTTCTACCTCCAACCGGTACATCAAATTCTTCCTATCAACCCACACGGCGCCATCCCCGAATGAAATTCCTGGTAAGTCGTCGTCGCGTTTGTCCTCGACCATCTTCATCCGACTCCAACACAAACTCCGATGATCAACCACTACAACGCCGCTGAAGGATCCCTACTGCCGAAGCAGCACTATAAAGAATTGGTCCTTAACCATCCATCCAAGATTCTTCATCCGAAGCTACTACTTCCGATGATGCTGATAGCCTCTATGATTTTGATTTTGAGCCTCTCACTAAACCACAATATGACCCATTCTTTGAGCCGATTTTTGGAGATATAAGGAGAATGAAGGGAGTCTTAGTAGAAAATGCGAATGTGAGCATGAGTGAAGGTGACCAAAATATGCAAGAGAGTGAGATACCCACAACCACTAGCAGGGTAGCCACGTCCCTTGTTGATACTCATTCATTGGGTACCGACATTGGACAAGACGTTGTGGACCCAGCAACGCAAGTGCATGTCCTACCTAGCCACTCTGTAAGCTCACAACAGCATACAGTTTCAGATTTACTTGTGAGTCTAGCTCCTACTCTAGTTTCCCTCCTTTCGGGAGGCATAACTATTGAACCAAGAGGTAGTATCTCACCTACTTAGCCTTCTATTCTGCGCACATCGAGTCTAGAGCCTTCTAGGGAACACGTGTCTTTACACACTGAGAGCCTTCGTGGCCCAGTCGGAACTTCCATAGTGATGTCCATTTCGGACATTCCACGAGGATTGGAAGGAAATCCTACCAGCACCACATCAACGCCAATGTTGAACGTAGGTCACACAGTTGATTCAATTGTGATGTCAACGGGTAATCTATGTGATCCCGGTGTTTCCCATACAGGTACATCAACTACGCCCTCTTTCATTGTCAATCCTGCCCTCAAGCATTCGTTGAGTATCATTATAAGAATGCTCAAGACTCTATTCTCGCTCATGACTGAAGCTCAATCCCGTCAATTCAATCCAAATCAATCTAGTTCTTCCCAACCTAGCTTCAGTCGTTCTCCGCCCCCGCCTCCTAGCACAAATCGCTCTGTTGTTCCAAAGCTACCTCCCTCACCTCAAAGATATCAGTATAACAATGATGAGCTCATGTCTATGCTATATGCAAATCTGCTTGCTGAAGCTACCGCTCGTGGTCTGCCTGAAGACGAACTGATGGGTCTTCTTCACCGAAATCTTGTGATTCCCCATATCACTCGCCATGAGTTCGATCTTTTTAAAGCTGATATAGAGATGAAGCTCCTTGATATGGAGACTAAAAAAAGCAATCTACTGAAGACATTCTTGGTGCCATTACTGCTCTTCGTACTGAAATCCAACAATCTTGTCGTCCCGCTGCGTCTGTACAATAGCGTCGACCTGATCAGGACGATCCGGCCTCTGCTCCTAATCGCACTAAGGGGGAGACATGCCGCCGGATTACAAGAGCTCAATCTCAATCCCGACCATCTGCTACAACAACTTCTGGTCCATCTACTACAGTTCCGCCATCTAGCCAAAGACAGCAAACTGCTCCATCTTCCATGCAACAACAAGTTAATCAACCAATGGTTGAAAAGCCCACGACAGTTTTTGAAATTGGAAGTGGATGACATACTGTTGAACCGGAACCAGAAACTGAAGAAGTGATTGATGTTCAGAATCTGAGAGACTCCGTGAGAAACTGGTTTCGAGATCCGTATGAACCTATGCTGAAAGAAGAAGATTATGTGAATCTAATGCACGTGGAAAAGAAGTTTCTACCAACGAATGTAAATCAAACACCGTTGTTGCCTCACTAAATTCGTTGAGAAAGAATTCTTTCAAATAGCAAATGGATAAATCCACAGGTCAGGACTCCGTATCTAGAAGAAACCATGCAAAAGATCTTTGTGGAGAAAAAGAAACCAGAGGACCAGTCTCGTATACATCTGATCATGGAAATGGATTTGCTACAAGTGACTGAATATGTGAACATATTGAAGACTAAAGCAAAGGAGCCTAAAGAAGTTGTTTCAAGACACAGGATTGTAGCTATCATGGAGATTGGATGTGATAGAGTGTTTCGAGTGGAATTTCCGACATTCAAAGTAAGAAGATTTGATGGAAAGGTAAACTGCTTTTCTAAGACAGACTTTGCTAGACTAGATGTGTTGGATATCGAAACGTTGTACATGGAGCTAAAAGACAAAACAAGAAGATCTGAAGATGAACAAAGAGAGTTAAGAACATTCGTAAGGCATGTTCAGAAAGAACTTAGATATAGTTACCTTCATGATTTTCAAAGAGTGATTGAAAGCAAACAAAAGAAGGTTTATCTGCCAAAACCTGATCAAAGTATCCCTGGTCTGAAGAATATGAAAGTTACTCAAGTGTTGACACGACCAGCACACGGAGTTGTTTACATGAATACAAACGGAGAAATGAGATTCTTAAGATTCGGTGAAAAAGTTTCTTATTTTGATGGAACGTTATTGGGAATACGAAACAGACTAGCCGCAGAAGTATGTGCTGACCAGAAAAGAGTTAAGAAGAAGCAATTAAAGGCCAATGAAAGAGAAAATTTGTTGAATGCGATAGAATTGATTGACAAACGCATTGTCTACCGCCAGACCCTTAGACGATTCGAAGGCATGTTCGAGCTCAAACGTTGAAGACTTACTTTAACCCAAAGGGGGAGATTGTTAGGGTTTAAATTAATTGTGTCAAAATAAGAAAAATATGCTTTATTGTAAATATGGCAAGTGTATAATGCCATTCTCTTTATTTCCTTATATCGTGTAACCCTTTCATATAAATAGGAGTCTTAGGGTCATTGTCTAAGGTGCGTGTGAGATTAGAATATATCGTTAGAGAGAGAGAGGCAATAACTTGAGCTTACATTGTAACCAAATTCACAAGTAAGATATCCGACTTATTCTATTTTTCATATCGTGTTCTTCGCATATTATTATTATTATTATTATTATTATTATTATTATTATTCTTGTACTCGATGCATATTCTAGGATCCACAGTTTGTAATTGAAACTTGCCATAATTACACGTGCATTAATTCATATGCACAAATGCATGTTACTAGTTATCAGTATGCATTTGTGCATACTGTCCAGATGGAGGGCTCCTAGGGTGTTCTTCAACTTTATCTTCTTCTTTTTTTGGAGTTTTCCCTTGAACCTGACCCTATATATATAGGTGTAGGATCGTGTGAGAAGAAGACTTAAGGTGAGAGGCGTAAGAAGGGATATGAACCCTCGACCAACTTTAATCTCAAACCCACTCATGAGTTGCGCTTCATATGGGAATTGATCCGGTGCATCACAGTGCATCTTATCTTGATGCATCTCATCCTAATGTACATCCAAGGGTGGAGATTCCTTCTTACGCTTCTCACCTTAATCACTGGAACCCAACCACACACATACACACACACACACACATATATATATATATATAGAGAGAGAGAGAGTGTGTGTGTGTGTGTATGTGTGTGTGTGTGTTTGAGCAAACACCCTACGAGCCCTCCATCTGGACGGTATGCATAAATGTATACGGGTGATTGGAGTTGTTTTTTTTTCCTATGCACGAGTGCATGTTACAAACTACCGGTATGTAATTTGTGCATACCGTCCAGATGGAGGGCTACCAGGATATTATTCAGTTAGTTTTTTAAGTTTTCCCCAAAAAGGTTCAAATGAGAAGTGGTAAATATTTAGCAAGTAAAGAAGTGATCATATCCCTTCATTTGGTCAACATTTGCGGCTTTGACCTTAAAGTAGCATATAAATCCTCGCATGGGTATGCAAAATATAGAGGAGTAGTTTCATAACTTTTACAAATAGACGTCAAACAGGTTCATATATGAACTCATGTCGCAATTCACATTAAACTATATGTTCATATGTGAACCCGTTAATTAGTTCACATGTAAACTATTTAGCTGATTCATATATGAACCGACATGTTCATATATTAATCAGTTAATTAGTTTATGTGAGAATCATATAGGTTCATACATGAACCAGTAATTAGTTCATATGTGATTCAGTTAATTAGTTCATATGTGAATCACACTGGTTCATATGTGAATTACATAGGTTCATATATGAACCCATTTGCCACCTATTTGTAAAAATTACGAAACTACCCTCTCGGTTTTTTCCATAACCGTATTCTTTAACCGGTCAAAGCCGCAATTATTGACCAGTCAAATCTGATCTTGATCGTATGAATGGCTAGGATCATTTATTTACTTCTCAAAATAACCTTTTGGCTATATATATAGGGGCGTAATCAAATGAGAACTCTATAATTTGTGATAACCGTGAGATCTAATATGAGCCAATCATTTAATTTATTTTATTTAATAATTAAATATTAAGGTTATATTGGTAATTTGATTCTTTAATAACTCATCCCTAGAATTATGGCTTTGCTGCTTCTTTAACTTCTAAAATCATGGCCTTGCACTTTCTACGACTCCCCTCACCGTCTAAACCCCAACACCGAGTAATCTTCAACGACGTAGTTCACGTTGAGGAAGAAGGTCTTGAGTCCTTGAGATGATGCCATGTGGTGGAGTGAGGGGGAAGCCATGATCTAGTGAAAAGAGATAAGCCTATTCGTGATGTGAAGAAAGAGTTTGTTTACATGATGTTATGGAGTTCGTAGTGTTCTTCTTCATATGGTGTATTTTTCGAATAAATTTTTTGTTTAAAGAGCCTGTTCTTCCTCCTTAGTTGGGGTGAGCTTTTTTGATCTGTTTCTTCTTTATTCTACTGGATCATCATAGTCTTGAAACAGCTCCGGCCTCAGACGCCACTAGCGCCATCGGCTCCCCTTCCCGTCCCCCTCCCCCGACCGCCACGATCACGGCCCCCGTGTCGATCGAACTCCAGCCACCACACCATACCTCTACAAAAATCCGGCAAAGCATATGGCGACATATATAGAATGAGAAGTAGATGCCGATGACGATCCCCGACAAAACATTAGGTGTAGATCCAGATGCCCGTGAAGATATTCGACGTTTTTTGTTCTCGATTTCTCCGGCGCCAAACTCTTTTTATCTCCAGATCAATTGATTATGGTTTAATTCGTTTTGATCTGTGGGAATGATGGTTTGTTCAATTGGTATCACAGTGGGTACATTATGTATCACCTTCGGTACATTGCATATCATCATCGGTATCAAAGTAGCATCTCAATAGGTATCATATTGCATCTTGTATGTATTTTGGTATCATAGTGGTATTACAAATAGCTATCACAATCGATATCATAGCATGGACAAGCGGTATCACAATGGATATCACAGCTCATCTTGTTTGTATTTTAAGATATCACATTGTGTATCTTTAGTTCATTTGGTATTCGCCGGAATAAGGTTCATCGGAGGCCGGTCGATGGCCGGTGAACAATGGGAAGAGAGAGGAGAGAGAAGAGTTTTAAAATACCTAAAAGCCCTTTATTAAATTTTTAATTCAAAATTATAAATTTCCTAATTTATCCATTGATATGTGGTTGAGATTGGATCTCACAGTTATCACAGATTAACTAGATCTCCCATGAAGAGCCCCCTATATATATATATAGAAAGAGAGAGAGAGAGAGAGAGAGAGACTGACTCAAATACAAACCAGTCGAAAGGTACAAACTATACAAACTGGTTCAAATCAATATAAAAATAAAAAAAATCATGATTTTTTTTCATCAAATGCTTTGATTTAATATATTATTAGACATATGTTTGTTTCACCTTGTGAAAGTTTCACATGTATTTGTTTTCATAAGTTGAAAGTTTCTCATATATTTGTTTCATAATGTAAAGGTTTCACATGTGTTTTTATGTAATTTTTTCACGTGAAATTTTTCACGTGTAATTTTTTCACAAGGTGAAACAAACATATGTATAATAATTAAATCATACATTTGATGGAAAAAATCATGAAAAAAAATTATTTTTATGTTGATTTGAACCAGCTTGTACCATTCAACTGATTTGTTGTATTTGGACTTCCCTCTCTCTCTCTCTATATATATATATACACATATACATACATAGGCATCAGATCATGTCAGAAGCGTAAGAAGAGACCTTCACCCTTGATTACTTTTAATATCATGTCCAGCCATGAATTGCGCTTTAGAAGGGAATTGATGTGGTGCATCTCATTAGTGTTGACATTTATTTAAGATTTATCCAAGGGTGGAGATCTCTTTGACCGTGAATCACCGGATAATTGCTCTCATAGGTATGTGAAAGATAGATGAGTAATTTCGTAACTTTTACAAATAGGCATCAAACAGGTTCATTTATGAACCAATGTGATTCACATATGAACTCTATGTTCATATGTGAACCCGTTCATATGAACAATTTTAACTGATTCATATAAAAACCTTCAGATTCATATGTAAATAAGTTAATTAATTCTTATGTGTATCACATAAGTTCATATATGAATCAATTAATTAGTTCATATGTGAAACACATAGGTTCATATGTGAATCAGTTGAAATAATTCATATGTTAATTACACGAGTTGACATATGAACATATAGTTCATATGTGAATCACATAGGTTCATATATTAACCCGTTTGCCTTTTAATTGTATAAGATACGAAAATACTGTTAGGAAATGTTGTTATGATTCAAATGCTAGCAAGTGATTTCTAAGGTCCCAAACAAATAGAAATTCAAGGACACAACAAACCCGACAACAAATGTGGATAACAATGATCTAGATGTTGCAAAATGACTCTATCGAAAATAAACAACCCCAGATATAGATAATAACAATATTTGTTAGAATCTACGTAAATGACGAATTCACCAAAAATAGCAACACGAGAATTTAATGTGGTTCAACTATCAAGGTGTGATAGTGTACATCCACGAAAGATAGAGAAAGAGAGAGAGAGAGAGAGAGAGAGCTCGATATATTACCAACCAAAGAGATTACAAAGTGCTTGTACAAAGATCTTAAGATCCACAATCAACTAGAAAATCTTCCAAAACACCAAGTCTTCAAAAATACTCTCGTATCTCACATATACTAAATATATTGAAGGATACTAGCTAGAGAGTATTATGGTGTTGTAACTAAGAGGAAGGAAATGAACCAGTGGTTGAAATATGTCCGTGCCATGAGGTGTTATTTATATAGCAACCAGAGTAGTTACCAAAAGTTTGGTGCATTAGTCACCAAGTAAAATAGGATGAATAGTGAACAAGCTTGGATGAAAAGTAATGAGAAAGCATATGCCAAGAGTATGGAGAAAATTTGGTGGATTAGCCACCAAGTTTCGATGAGTACAGACCGAGTTTTGGTTTTTACTGACTTGGTCATCGAGTGCAACATCCATAAACCTAAGTAATGTATTTTATATTACGATAAATATCACCTCTATTTTTCCTATAGCCATAATTTTTGACCAATCAAAGCTGCAAATTATTGACCAGTCAAAGCTGCAATTATTGACCAGTCAAATCCGATCTTGACCATATGAATGACTAAGATCACTTCTTTACTTCTAAGATATTTATCACTTCTCATTTGAACATTGGTGCATAGAAAAAAAACAAGCTTCAATCGCTTGTATACATTTGTGCATACCGTCCGAATAAAGGGCTCCCGGGCTGTTTTTCAGTTTTCACTTTTTTATTGTTATCCATTGAACCTCCCTCTCTCTCTCTATATATATATATATATATAAGTATATATATAGTCCCCTTCATTTGTTAACCAACAAAGGAGTGTTAACTTTGTTAATCAATCTGGACCGTTTAAAATCTAATTAATGAACGCTACGAATTGATGGCTTCTATGTAATTATAACGAGACCAATGCATGTGATTCATATGAAATGATAAGTGAACAGGGACAAGAAGGTAAATTGCCATGAAGCAAAAAGTTAGGAAATGGTTTACATTCCCTTAATACTCTCAAAAGGCGATTGCATTCCAATTTCATTGCCAACACATGCGTGATTCCTACATTTAAAAAAAAAACTTAATAACAATAGTAAATGATCAAACTCATATCTATATTTTAGGATTCAAAACTATCATTGTCTTCTAATACATTATACTACTGTTGCTTGTTAATTATCTAATAATTACAGAATACGTAAATTAAATCTTAAGTAGTATCTTATCCATAATAAAGAAGAATAAAATTTCATCTCTCCATGAATTATTAACATTTATTGTATTCAATTTCTTTAGTAATGAAAAACATTTGTTAAAAAAATTCTGTAGTTATCGAGAGCGTTATCGAGAGCCCATAATTTTAGATACACCCAAGACCCGAAAAAATGTCAGGAATGGGCCTGTATATACACGTTAACACATATGCATCTTGCACATTTCGGTTTTTTATATTAAAAAAATACAAACGTAAGAGCAAGTAATTGGACAACATGCATGTCGATACCAAAGGGCCTTTTTGCCTCAAGGAGTTCAAAATTCACTATACGAGCTTATTTGTTCCTGTATATAAATATTATACACTTCATTCATGCATGTCGACACTGCTATTTAGCCAATGGTATGTGTCTTCCACAATATTAGTTCTAAATACATAAATGATCTAAACTACTGAAAGCCGAACGAGTAAACTTGCTCAGAAATCAATAGAAGGAAATCCATGGTCTTTGGTTTGCTTTTGTGAAGATCACCATAATCAACTCTACTCTTTTTAAGCAGATGAAATAAAATGGTCAAAAACTTCCACCTGTTTTTATTTCCATTTTCTTTAAATTATCTGTTGCGGGTTAATAGAGAGCTCAATCATCCTTGTATATCAACGTTGGGTAATCGGGCTTCCACATATGGTTCTCCACATGCAAAAGGATTTCTTCCTGCAAGATGAAAACAACATTACATGATCAACTGGAGGCTCAAATTGGCTACATAGAATTGTGTTATAGGAGGTAGTCTAAGAACTACATTGGGTTCGACCAAAATCATAAATAGATAACCGGAAAATATTAACTTAATTAATTATACGTAAAAATAATTTTGGGTTAGCTGCAAAACTGAACTTGCAACATGAAAATCTTAGTCCGGTATTGGTTGTAATAGTTGCATTGTATATGAGGTAACTAACCTGTAAGGGTACTTTCTATATATATATATATACACACGTCTTGAATCCCATTAAAATTGCAACAATTTTCAATATCGGGTACACTTTTAGAAACGTTTAAAGCTAGAATGTACTTGTTTATACGTTGATATCGTTAAATATCAATGATGCTATTTATTTTGGTCTCAAAATTCCTGTACTTCTTTCTAACCTTGGTGTATCAAGGTTTCCAATTTTCATGTGGGTGAGAAAAAAACTCGATTATATAATAAAAGGGGGGTGTGCATGAGTGACAAACCTTGGCTCTGATACCATATGAGAATATGTGGAACCCCTAGATCAATCTCTAAAAGAGCCCTTGAGGAGAAAGTACTCTAGCAAAAAGTAACAGTTCCCTTTCTCTCTAAATCACTATCTAAATCATTTCTTTGTCTCAACAGAGAAGCAGATCGAGCCAACTTAAGGAATCCATCTTATTATGAGGGGTTAGTTCCGTGGAAAGAGTGATCTATATTGATAGATTCGATTGGAGGATGAAGTTTTAACGTATTAGCATCAGTATTATTGGTGTATGTATTTGAGTAGTCAATCATTAAATAATCCATTTGCAAACTATATTATAATTGTTTTATGTTTCAATATACCTACTTGTTACTACTTACTCATTTTCTTTTCCTTTGCGCTTTCTATTTACTAATCTTCGTTCTTCTTCCTATTTAAGAAATCCATAGAGTTCTCCAAATATCCCTGTGAGGACAAAGGAGAGGTTCCGACATATATACAGAGCAATGGTCCAAAGTCTAGCTGATGTGGGACTCCAAACACTTACCAAATGGGGACCACTTTTTGGCCTCCCATCCATAGTTTTGGGTTCTTAACTTCTATTCATTTGTACTAGATAGGCAGTAATAAAGGTTGCATGTAAAGAACTTCAAAAATCATGCAACAGAAGTAGCAAGCTGTGATAACTAGAAGAGGGTTCTACTATTCACACAAATTTGGAGATACCTTAGTCAGCTTCTGGAGATCACGAGAGTTCATTTCACGATATACTTCTACTAGATCTTCTTCTATTGCTTCAGTGATGACAGCAACAGCTACTTTTTTAGTTATATCACGTATTCTGGATACACAATCGTTGCACTTAATAATTGTTACAAGTATTTATTTAATAAACAAAAAAAATGTTTAATTTTATACCTTGATATTGGAGGGTATATAATTCCTTTGAGTACCTCCTCCTCAGTTATTCGTCATTCAGCTAAACTATAGTTTTAACTGTTGGATCGAAAGTAAAATCCACAAAGATAATCAACCAAAGTTTATTTATTTTATTGAGAAATCACACACTTAATTGTACATATTTGATACATATTTATAGACACCCAAAGGGTGCCATCGAACCATCGCAATGGTTCGCCTATGGTTGTGTTGTTTCATGAAACAGTCACACCCCTTCATGAATAGTCACACCCCTTCATAAATAACTACCTATTTATAAACATATATATATATATATATACTATTTACATAAAACTAAGTTTAGTTTAATATCCAATACTCCCCCTTAAACTAAACATAGTTTAAGTGAGGTTTTCAATTCTTCAAAGCTTGTGTCTACAGTAGTGTTGGACCAATTGTTGGTTCATCGTCTATGTATGCAGCCAAGTTAACATCCTCCTCCTTCTTTGTGCATTCATATTAGAAGTGTCCAAACTTGTTGCACTTGAAGCATTTTATCTGACTTTTGTCTTGTTGGTGTGTTGGTTACCAACTTTGTTCCTCCATGATTTCCAATTTCTACCACGACCTCTTTCTTTGATATCTTGATTTGACTTTTTAGATAATCGTTGGGGTTGCTAGATTTCCATATACACCTTTTCTATTCACTTGCATTGGAAATTGGAATAGGTCTACATGAATTGATCTGCCCGCAGGTCAATGAATGTGCAATGTATATTTATTGCTTTCCCCCTGTATTAGATACATTTCCCAAGCCCTTCCAAGTTCCAAGTAGGGCCCTCGTTGGCACAAATAAACATTTTACAAAACAACTTGACACCAATAACCCTCTTTCTCAATTTGACAAAAATGTCAATAAGTCCGTCAAACACCTCCTCCAAATTGAGGGAGGTCCAAAACGACGTCGTTTTGGGCATTTTGACGGAGATGACGGATGAAACCTCCGTCAAATTGAGGGAGGTCCAAAATGACGTCGTTTTGGGCATTTTGACAGAGATGACGGATGAAACCTCCGTCAAATTGAGGGAGGTCCCCAAAACGACGTCGTTTGGGGCCAAAAAACACCTCCTTCAATTTTTAAAAAACACCTCCTTTAATTTTTTTGAAAACACCTCCTTCAACTTTTAAAAAAACACCTCCTTTAAAAAACACGTTAGTGTTGTTTATTTTGCTTGCTGCTACCCTACTGTCACTTTCTTTCTTTCTTTCTCAATCTCATCTCCTACAAAACCTTCAATTCCTTCAACACAAAAAGTCAAGAGAACCACCACAAAAATCTTCAATTCCTTCAAAACTGAAGGAGGTGTTTTTTAAAAATTGAAGGAAATGTGTTTTAGGCCCAAAACGACGTCGTTTTGGGGACCTCCCTCAATTTGGCGGAGGTTTCATCCGTCATCTCCGTCAAAATGCCCAAAACGACGTCGTTTTGGTACCTCCCTCAATTTGGAGGAGGTGTTTTGACGGACTTGTTGACATTTTTGTCAAATTGAGGGAGAGAGGGTTATTGGTGTCAAGTTGTTTTGTAGAATGTTTATTTGTGCCAATTTCCCTTATTTCAAACAAAAGTTAAAGGACCCACACTATTTTTCCCTCCTACTATATGTGAACCGAACCGGGGGTACACCACATTCGAAACTTCTGCTTCCACCGTGGCAGTCCCTAGCCACAGACGCTGCCTGTTACCCCCGTTGTGTCCTTGTCACCACCTGCTGCCAGCGTTACCATTGCTTCCTCTGCCACCGCCATCACCACCTGTCCCAGTTTCCAGCAAAAAGTATATCCTTTCCATTTTTGGAAGTTGAAAAAGCTTCTTAAGGTAACCCTTGAAAGCAAAGTCCAGTAGGTTGCCTTCCAGGGCCCACTATAACCATAGTAGGATCATTTGCCCTGAGCTACATACATTTCTAACTATCTGGTGGAAGCAAGATTAAATAATCGAAGTAGTTTCCATTACAGCATTACAACAAAAGAGAAAGGGAGAGCAATAAAGCCTGACACGTTAAAAGAAAAAAACCCGAAGGCTACTACCGTCTCTAATTTCAATATAAATCATTATAGGAGATAAAGTTCTGGTTTAACAATTGGCGTGCAGTTAGTTTATAGTTCCAGGGATAATTCATGTTTCCCTATTTTGGAGATCCCGGTTAAACTGAACACAATCTGGGTACCATTTTGTATATTGGTCTAAACCGGCCTTGAATGTTTGGACATGAACGATTATTTTAGTCGGGACCTTCCAAATCCTAAAGGGGTGTTTGGTACATGGATTTTGTAGGAGTTGGAACGGATAATTCATTTGACAAAATTCCAAATCCGATGTTTGGTTCACATAATGAAAATACAGGAATGTTCTGAATTCCATTGAACTCCACAAATAAATATTTGTCATTCCTTGGCATAAGTGAATGAATTGTATTTCTATCTCTTTGCGTCCAATTAACCAACACCGCCCACCCCCACCCCCTGCCCCAACCACGACCATACTACTATTGTCATTGTCGCTCACCAAACCCTAACCGCCCACCACCACACCACTAATGTCGCCGTTACAACCGCCACCCATTCCCCCTACCCCTACCCACCACTGACCACCATGGCACTATTGTCGTCGTCACAGTTGCCACCCCAACCCGTCACCCACCCCCACTCACCCACAACCACCCCGCCCCGCGCCCCACATCACCACCCGATCACCATGCCACTTCTTTCATCGTCACAACTACCACCCTGACCACCCACCCCACCGACCACCATGCCACTATTTTCGTCATCATAGCTACCCCCCCCCCCCACCTACCCCACTGACCACCATGCAACTACTGTCATCGTCACAACTACCACCCCCACACTCCCCCCAAACAAATATGGAGATTCCAGTTTTTTTGAGAGCTTCCATTCCAATTCCTACCGACCAAACAATTGGTCAAATTCTTTCAAAGTCAAATTCTTTTGATGGATTCCAATTCCACTGAATTCCATTTTGTGAAACAAATGCAACCTAAAGACTTAGAGATGGTAACCGAATGATAGTGGTATCGGAATGTAAGTCCCCTTTTCCGGTGGGGTGCCAGATGGTGGTAGTTTTCTTCTAGAATTCGGCCGCCTCTAGGTATCCCTTTTGATTCCAATCGAACCCCTTTCTGTGGTGTTTCTTGCACCGATTTTGGTGGGTTTCTCAGTTTCTTGATGAATGGTAGATGATGAGGACCTTTGCTCTGATACCAATTGTTGGATCGAAAGTAAAATCCACAAAGATAATCAACCAAAGTTTATTTATTTTATTGAGAAATCACACACTGAATTGTACATATTTGATACATATTTATAGACACCGAAAGGGTGCCATCGAACCATCGCAATGGTTCGCCTATGGTTGTGTTGTTTCATGAAACAGTCACACCCATTCATGAATAGTCACACCCCTTCATAAATAACTACCTATATATAAACATACATATATATATATATACTATTTACATAAAACTGAGTTTAGTTTAATATCCAATATTAACAAGGGAGTAGTGCCAAAATAAGGTGAAACACGATAATTAGACACATGAACGGTTTTAATAAGTTTGATAATATAAGAAAATTACCATTCAGCTGCAGCTTGTAACATGCCATCTGAGATTATTCTAGCACCAGATAGAAGAGTACCAAGACCAATACTGCACATCAGGATTTTCATTCAGATGAAGATTAGTTGAAGCAAAAAAAATACATAAATTGTCAGATTATTTGATTAAAAGATAAAACTGACCCAGGAAAAAGATGCATATTGTTTCCCTGATTGCAGTAGCCAATCTGTCCATTTCCTGCAAAAATTTGAGTAGGTACGATAAGATCAACAAAAAGATATAAACAACTAGTAATTTATGTAAACTAGCTGGCATAGGGTAGAATGAATCCGGATAAAAGATAAAAAAAAAGCAGTTTGCCATAAAGAAATTACCTTTTCAGATGACCAATAAAGAAATTACCTTTTCATTTGAAAACTGTCATGGGATGCACAGTTACAGCATTGCAGTAACAGTAAACTAAGGTTCTCCTTCTGTGAAAAGACTCCTGATTCCTCAAGCAAATGGGAACCAGAAACATTTGTTCACCACTAAAAAAGCATGAAAATTCTTCCCTTATCAACAAGTTCTAATGAACATGTGGACACAATAAAAATAATACCTGCACTATCACATAGGGCCAACGATTAAATAAAGCCTCCATAAGTTCATCCATAATGGAAAGATACTCCTCGCCTTCAAGACGGTGTTCTTGCAATCCTAGATCTAAAAAAAAGGATCCAAAATGTGATATAAGTTCTGTAAATGGTGATATTAGTAATTTCACTTTCATACGATGAAATTCAAAAACAGGTAATATGTTATAAAAGAATGAATCAACCAAAGTACCAACATTATAACAAGTTGTAACTATTAATGTAACATAAGTGAATAAAAAGAACCTTACAAAGAGGGTATTTAAGAAGGGTCTCATTGTTGGTTCCAACATCAACCATAATAGGAAGAACCTATTAGAGGATAAGTGTACACATAAATAAAAACTTAGAAAGAAATATAAGTTGGTGGCTAATACAAAGAGATAAAGTAGAACATTTATGCATACGGTGAATTGTAGCAGTAAATAAATATCGACAGATAATTACAGAAGTATTAAGATGGATAGTATGAAAATATTACTCTCTGAGGATTTATTCCAGCTGCTGCAACATATAAATCCAACTTCCCTATTGCAAGGCCAATCCCCTGAACTCCTAGATCACCAAGTCCCATGATTCTGCTTCCATCAGTAACAACAATCATATCAACCTGTGGAAAACAGAAGGTATCAGTGCTTAGGCAGTTTAATGAAGAATTAATAGTAACAAGAATTAATGTAACTAGACTTAAAGTATACAAAAATTAAATTTTATAGAGTTAATTACGGATTTGGTCAAAGTGGTTTGTGTGATTGTTACGAAATTGGTCCTTCGAATAAAGACAAAAGAAAGAAAAAGGATGAAAATGGCCACAAGGTTAACGGAGTAACTGGACGGCCGTTAGAGAGAGAGACCATCTTGTTACAAAATGACAAAGGTCGAGTGCTAATCTGTAATAAATGAAGAAGTTCAGGGACCATTTTCCTAAAACCCATCAAACCACAGGGACCAAAACCATAATTTACTCAACATATATTAACAGATTTCCGTGTCATACAGCAGCAACGGTGATATGATCATCTACACGCTTGTTATGTATGTTGGAGGAATCGTCCCAACTATCAAGATGACTGTTGGAACCGTGTAGGCAAACAAGGGTAATCGATCACCGGATTAAATTGAGAATCGTGTGAGACACTTTCCGAATTGATATTTCGACCTATACATGGGTTTCACGAAATTCAACCTAGGATAAGACTCAAAACACTTTCGTTCTTAGGCACAAAAACGAGAGCAATTTTCTGGAGAGTATATGGGAGTATTGTTCAAAAACCGTGTCTAAAAACCGTCTATTACTTTTTTTTTTTTAAACTCATGAGTATAAATTCTTATTTATACTCAAAATAACGTAACTGAAATAATAATCATGGATGAAATTTAGGAGTAGTGGTAAGTTACACAAATCTAGTAACTGCTCAAAAACTGCACATTTAATGCACAGTAACCGTTTCAGGGATACTTCATAAGTTTCAGGGACCTCTCCCTTCAGGGACCCTTCAGAAGTTCAGGGACCCTTCAGACTTTCAGGGACTCCTCAGAAGTTTCAGGGACCTCTCAGAAGTTTTAGGGACCTCTCCCTTCAGGGACCCTTCAGAAGTTCAGGGACCCTTCAGGACCCCTCAGAAGTTTCAGGGACCCCTCAGAAGTTTCAGGGACCCCTCAGGGACCCATTTCCCACTTATACTCCAAATCCAATTACAGCCCGACCGACTCGACTGGCGCTCGACTGGCCCAGTCGAGTATTCCAGAGGACATCAATATAGACTCGACTGGCTCTGCGGCGGTCGAGTATTCCAGAGGATGCCAACACCAATCCACAGAGTTCGAATGGAACCAGTCGAGCTTGACTGTGTTCCAGTCGAACCTTGTTGTATTCAGTCGTTACTGGGTTCATACTCGCCTTATAACAAGTGTGCACTCCGCACCGCCTAACTTGAATTAGATCACAGTATAAAACCCATATAGACATCATGTTATTTCCAATCACATAAATGGACCGGTGACACTAAAATCACCAACAATCCTCCCCCATTTTAGTGTGACCCATGAAATAACATCTTAATAATAAACAATACCAAACTTGCACATAAATGAAAATGTCGAAACGATTGAATTTCCATCTTAGTATTTTACACATTTTAAATATTCGAGAATCAAGTTGTCCTAAGGATTGAACCCATCAACTCATTTGAATACCTAAAGATAAAATACATACAAGTTTCACCTACCCGTCAAGAAAATAAATATGACACAATTATAAAGCCGAGTGTCCTAATCCTCTCATGATCGTATAAAGGCCAAGTCCCCAACCTTCTGAAATGCGGCTACACTTCACGATCACGAAGGTAATTCCATTACTTCGTGCACCTACAAATACACTTTCTCAAAGGAATTATTAAGAATATAAACTTCAACCTACTTACTGTAGTACCGAACACATACCTGGGATGATTTATCATGTGTTCCAATCTTATAAGTGTGAACTTTCCTCATTGAATTCAGCCCCTAATGTCATATTAGAGGGGAATTGAGTGTCTCACCATTATAGATTTATAAGGACTTTAATCCCATCCCAATGGCAGACTTGTGCACTAAGTCTCTTGCCAAACCCTTGGTCAGATGATCCGCCAAATTTTGTTGCGATCTAACAAACTCAACAGATATTACACCATTCATGATTAACTCTCTAATCATACTATGTCTAACACCCAAGTGTCTAGACTTGCCATTATACACTTGGCTATAAGCCTTAGCCAAAGTGGCTGCACTATCACAATGGATAGAAATAGGTGCAATCGGCTTCGACCACAATGGAATCTCATAAACAAGATTCTTTAACCATTCTGCCTCTTTACCGGCAGCGGCTAAAGCCACAAACTCAGATTCCATCGTTGAGTTTGTAATACAACTTTGCTTGTTTGATGCCCAAGAGATAGCACCACCTCCAAGCAAAAATACCCAACCACTCGTTGAAGAGTGATCCTCCATGTTAGATATCCAACTTGCATCAGAGTTTCCTTCTAGCACCGAAGGATATCCCAAATAACTCAAACCATAATCCATGGTACCCTTGAGATATTTAAATACTCTTTGAATAGCTTGCCAATGTTGAGTGTTCGGATTACTAGTATACCGACTCAACCGTCCCACTGCATAAGCTATATCCGGCCTGGTACTTGTCATGGCATACATCAAGCTACCAATAGCCTTAGAGTATTCTAGTTGTGAAATAGAAGTGCCCGTATTTGGCATTAATTTCACACTAGGATCCATAGGAGTGCTCACGGGAGAACAATCACTATAATTGAACTTTTTGAGAATTTTCTCAACATAGTGTGATTGTGTCATAACAATACCTTTGTTAACCTGCTTAATTCTAATACCAAGAATTACATCAGCCTCCCCCATATCTTTCATGGAAAAATTAGATGATAACAACTTTTTAGTTTCATCTACCTGATTTTGATCAGTTCCAAAAATCAGCATGTCATCCACATACAAACAGATGATAACACCCGCACCTTTAGCATCAAATCTGCTATAAACACATTTATCACTTTGGTTTAGAGAAAACCCACATGATAAAATAACCTCATCAAACTTTTGATGCCATTGTTTAAGTGCTTGTTTCAGCCCATACAAGGATTTTACAAGTTTACACACCTTATGCTCGTTTCCGAGCATAACAAACCCTTCCGGTTGTTTCATGTAAACTTCTTCATGAAGATCACCATTCAAGAAGGCTGTTTTAACATCCATTTGATGGATAACCAGGTTTTGAATTGCAGCCAAGGCAACCAACAACCTAATAGTTGAAATACGAGCTACCGGAGCATACATATCGAAATAGTCAATACCGGGTTTTTGTCGGAACCCTTGAATGACTAACCGGGCTTTGAATTTATCAATTGTCCCATAAACTTTCATCTTCTTTTTGAAGATCCATTTGCATCCAAGTGGTTTAGAACCTAGAGGCAAATCAGATAACACCCAAGTGTTATTCTCAAGAATCGATGATATTTCGTCATCAATTGCTTCTTTCCAAAAGGCGACATCTCGAGACTCCATTGCTTCTTGGAAGGTCTTTGGGTCATCTTCAATACTATAACAATAAGAGTATTGAAGCCCAAGTTCATCTCTCGAACCTTCAACCAAATAAAGTTGAAAATCATCACCAAAATTTTTGGCGATCCGGCCTCTTTTGCTTCTCTGGACCTGCTGCGTTTCTGGGGTTGAAACGCCATCCATACTTTCTGGATTTTGCACTTCATTAGTGCTAGGAATCAGATCCTTAGGCCTTTGGATAGATGAAAATAGCATCTCATCGAAAATCGCATCCCGCGACTCGATAACGGTATTTTTCGATACCGAATCATTAGATTCTATTACGTAGAACCTGTGTGTATTGGAATTTGCTGCATATCCAATGAGATATACAATCAATTCCACGTTCACCCAATGTTTTCCTTTTGGGTTCGGGTAGCTTCACAACTGCCCGACAACCCCAAATTCGAAAATAACTCAAATTCGGAGTTTTCTTGAACCAAAGTTCATATGGGGTTGTTTTGTTCCGTTTGTTAGGAACTCTATTCAAAACATAACATGCCGTTAACATAGCCTCTCCCCAAAATCCTTCACTCAATCCCGAGTATGAAAGCATGGAGTTTACCATTTCTTTTAAAACTCAATTTTCCGTTCGGAAACCCCATTTTGTTGAGGTGTGTACGGAGCCGTAGTCTCATGGACTATACCAACTGATTGGAAGGATTGAGGGTCCATATATTCCCCTCCACGATCAGTTCGGAGACGTTTAACTAAACCACCCAATTGTAGTTCAACCTCGGTTTTGTATATTTTGAATTTTTCCAAAGCTTCATCTTTGGCATGTAACAATTACACATAACAAAACCGAGTGTTGTCATCAATAAATGTGACAACATACTTCTTATTACCCAACGAAGGAGTAGAATGAAAGTCACATAAATCACTATGTATAAGTTCCAAAACAGCCGACTTTCTTTCGACAGTCGGAAAGGGCTGTTTTGTGACTTTCGTAAGCATACATGTTTTACATGTTTCTGTATGAATATCAAAGGCTGGAATAAGACCATCCTTTGACATTTCATGCATTCTTCTAAAATTCACATGACCCAGTCTAGCATGCCAAACCATTGAGTCGTGAATTTTAGACGAAGACGATGACATAATAAATGCAGAATTTTCAGAATTGAAAACTTTGGATATAACATTCAAACGAAACATTTTATTAAAATAATATCCAAAACCAACAAATTTACCATATCGAGATAGAATATATCTATCCGAATCATAAACTTGTCTATACCCTAAACAATTCAATCTACCACCGCTAACTAAATTCTTTCGAATTTTAGGAACAAACAAAACATCAGACAACCTAACATGATTTCCAGAAGTAAACTCTAAATTAACTACTCCAAATCCACAAATCGGTGCGGTCGACTCGTTCCCCATATTTAGTACAGATCCATCTTCAACCGGTGTCAATTTCTCGAACCAGCATTGATCTTTACAAACATGGCACGTCGCCCCCTAGTCCACCCACCATGCACAATCATCATCCTGTACATAGAAAGACTCCGGAATAAGTGAAACATAATAAATACTTTCAGATTTATTATCAAAGTTAGTCAAAAACTGACCTCCTTTCACCTGAGCTTGGTCTTTAGACCCGGCTCCACTTGTTCCAGCACCGTTGTTATTCAACTTAACCCGGCAATCACGTTTGGTATGGCCCACCTTGTTGCATCTCCAACAAACCAAATCCTTCTTCTTCTTGACAGATTTATTGGGTCCATCAAACTTTCGTTTCTTGCCTTTTCCTTGATTATTGGAGTTTGGTTTCTTCTCTTCAATCATATTAACAAAGGGTTGTCCAGATTCAACTTTTGACTTGGATGTGTCATTTTCTGGCACCCGAAGAGATTCTTCGATGTGCAAGTGACTCCCAAGTTGAACCAACGACAGTTCTTCCTTTTGATGTTTCAAATTGTGCTTGAAATCCTTCCAAAATGGAGGAAGTTTGTCAATTACACTCGACACAGCAATGGACTCATCCATGTTCATTTTGTGTAAAGTGAATTGACCCAAAATGCGAAGTATCTCATGATACTGTTCCATTACAGGTCTTGAGTCAACCATTTTATAATTATTAAAATCGCTCACCAAGAACTTCTTACTAGAAGCATCTTCAGCGATATATTTTGACTCAAGGGAATCCCATAACTCCTTCGCACTTTCAGCACTTTGGTAGATATCAAAGAGGGAATCACACATACCGTTTAGAATATGACCTCTGCAGATATAGTCATCGTTCTCCCACTTACCTCTCCTCCGGGCATGCTCCAGCGTCTCGTTCTCCATGATTTCTGGAATGGGGGTACTCAACACGTACACCACTTTCAGAATCGTTAACAGAAAATGCATCTTTTTCTGCCAACGTCTGAAATCAGCACCTTCAAACTTCTCCAGCTTTCCGAACTTTGAAGTCATCTCTTTCACAGATTCAGCCATGATCGACATCACAAAATATCAATTCGATTGTTGGAGGAATCGTCCCAACTATCAAGATGACTGTTGGAACCGTGTAGGCAAACAAGGGTAATCGATCACCGGATTAAATTGAGAATCGTGTGAGACACTTTCCGAATTGATATTTCGACCCTATACATGGGTTTCACGAAATTCAACCTAGGATAAGACTCAAAACACTTTCGTTCTTAGGCACAAAAACGAGAGCAATTTTCTGGAGAGTATATGGGAGTATTGTTCAAAAACCGTGTCTAAAAACCGTCTATTATTATTTATTTTTTTAAACTCATGAGTATAAATTCTTATTTATACTCAAAATAACGTAACTGAAATAATAATCATGGCTGAAATTTAGGAGTAGTGGTCAGTTACACAAATCTAGTAACTGCTCAAAAACTGCACATTTAATGCATAGTAACCGTTTCAGGGATACTTCATAAGTTTCAGGGACCTCTCCCTTCAGGGACCCTTCAGAAGTTCAGGGACCCCCCAGAAGTTTCAGGGACCTCTCCCTTTAGGGACCCTTCAGAAGTTCAGGGACCCTTCAGACTTTCAGGGACCCCTCAGAAGTTCCAGGGACCCCTCAGGGACCCATTTCCCACTTATACTCCAAATCCAATTACAGCCCGACCGACTCGACTGGCGCTCGACTGGCCAGTCGAGTATTCCAGAGGACATCAATATAGACTCGACTGGCTCTACTGGCCCAGTCGAGTATTCCAGAGGATGCCAACACCAATCCACAGAGTTCGAATGGAACCAGTCGAGCTTGACTAGGTTCCAGTCGAACCTTGTTGTATTCAGTCGTTACTGGGTTCATACTCACCTTATAACAAGCGTGCACTCCGCACCACCTAACTTGAATTAGATCACAGTATAAAACCCATATAGATATCATGTTATTTCCAATCACATAAATGGACCGGTGACACTAAAATCACCAACAATGTATATTACCCTTTTACCTGATCTATTATATAGTTCCATAGTAATAAAACCCCCACTTGAAGGACAACAAACCCCAGGTGAACCACACGGATCTTTTATGGAGAGTGCCTTATGAAAATAAATTATAAACCAGAAGGCTTATGGCGTATTGGTTAAGGCTTGTGGGGGATGAGGCTAGATAACCCATCTACCCCACCCCAGGTTCGAACCAGGCGCAAACAACTTGTGGCCACTACTGGGGAATTATCTCAGGGCTGCATGCTTTTGCAGTTTTAAAATTGCCAAGGATTAGTCTAGGCAAATGCCTAGGATACCCTTTCCAAAAAAAATTAAAAAATAAAAATTATATATATAGAGAGAGACGAAGGTTCGGGGGAAAACGCTAAAAAAAGAGAAAACTGAAGAACACCCTGGGAGCCCTCCATCCGGATGGTATGCACAAATACATACAAACGATTGAAGCTGTTTTTTTTCTATGCACCGATGCATATGCCCAAATGCACGTTACAAATTACCGGTATGTATTTGTGCATACCGTCCACATGAAGGTCTCCAAGGGTGTTCTTCAGTTTTCTCTTTTTTTGGCGTTTCCTGAACCTGACCCTATATATATAGAGGAAAGTTCAAATGAGAACTCAAATTTGGTTGCGAACGTGAGTACAATTGAGAGCGCGACACAAGTCTGAATGTAGATTATTCAGTCTGAATATGACACGTGTCGCGCTCTCATTTGTCCTCACATTCACAACCAAATTTGAGTTCTCATTTGAACCGGCCCCTATATATATATATATATGAGTTAAAAGGTTGTGAATCCACCAACCTCTCTAATAGTTAAAAAGGGAATCACATCATTCATAAGTACAAACCTGATCAGCAGGCCAATTATAAACCATTGCCATCATTTCTCCACGATCAGCAGCACTGAAATACATCCCCCTAGGTCTTCTAAACAATCCACTGTATTTCTGGCAAACAAGTCCAACTGTTGGAGTGTACACTATTGGGGCATACTCCTTGATATGGGCAAGTAGGACCTGTTATAACATAGATATAATGTTATTGGTGTAGATCCTAAATTGTTGTCAAAGACTTTAACATGATTGAACTTGTCACAATAGTGTATTACAAACCATTTAACATTAGTAAATCAGAAAGAAAAAAGAACAATGACTCAAATGGAACAAAGTGAAGTGTATCACTAAGAGAAGATAAATATGTATGCTAATACGACCTTTTTGCCACATACCAAAGAGAAAGAAAAATAGTACAATCATTTCCACAATACTATGTTCCTTTCCACTTACAAATGATGCACATAAGTCAATCTAAAGACAACCAACATAACTAGCATCGAAGAATAGACGGATCCGGAAAAAATTTCAAGCGGGTGCTCATAATAATTAACTTAATATAAATAAAACAAAATTTAAGTATAAAAGACGGTTTCATTAAAAATGACAAACAAGTGGTTTTTCGTAACTTATGGAGCACACATTGAATCATGGTTAGATACACTTTCAAGACTCGTAAAGAATTTTTCACGATGTCTAGATGATAAAGGGGAGACATGGGACTCCCTAGACAATGTGTAAATCCACCCATTCATCATCAGAGTATCTAATAATCCTACCATGTCCGTGATTGTTTCGTGAAGACATCTCTCACGAGTACTCTTAAGAAATAGTAGAATGACATGTGAGCACCCGCATTGACCTAGTACAATAAGAAAACATGAACCAACTCACTAAGGATAGAATATTGGGTCTTCAAAATTTTGGGACAAAGTACCACTTTCATAACCGAAGAAAAAGTTCACGCATGCAACCAAGGAAATCCTTGAGTGTGTGCATTCGGACCTTTGGGGACGGGTGAGAGTCCAATCACATGGTGGAGCGCTTTACATGTTGGCAACTAGCAATGACTACTCATAGAGAGTATGGGCGTTCTTCTTGAAACAAAAAAGTGAAGTATTTGCTACCTTATGAGATTGGAACACGATGGTAGAGAAACAAACAAACAAGCAAATCAAGCATCTACGAACCCACAATGGGTTGGAATTATGTTCTTCTTGTTCGTAGACACTTGACTTGCCTGTTTGTTCGTTTTTCTTTCATCGTCTTCCAATCTCAGAAGGTAGCAAATACATCACTTTTCTGTTCAAGAACGCATGTACTTTTCGTGAGTAGTCATCAATAATTGTCAACATGTAAACTGCATCACCATGTGACTGAAGTCTTGCTTCCCCCAAAGGTATGAAATGCACATACTTGAGGATCTCCTAGGTTGTATTTGTTGAGCTAGACAACAAAGACCCTCTCTTGTTTCCCAAACACACAATGCTCACAAAATGGAAGCTTCTTGGTCGCGTAACCGCACACAATAGGTTCCTTGCTCAATCTCATCATTCTGTCCTCACTCATATGACTGATCCCATGTGCCACAACCTTGTCCTATCAACAGTCACGGTCAATATAGAAGAAGAAACTACCTCTACATCACAGATGATGGTAGTGCCCGGTAGAACATACAAAGCGGCTCTTTGACAAGTGCCCGTCACGAAGACAAGTGATCCTCTAACCACCTTGATAATTCCACCTTCACGAACTAGCCTTCGTGCTATTCAAGGTTTTAAAAAACGAAAATGACCCTCGACGCGTTTTCCTCTTAGGTACTTGAGGGAAAGCTTACGAACGGTTCCGAAATGACACGCTATTTCGTCTCATCCTTACGCCCCCTCGAGGCGGTCGAGGCATAAGCCCCATGTTATAAAATCGACCTCACTACACTTGATTCCTCTCAGAAAAACCGAATATTGGAACCGAGTAGAAGTTTAGTCGAGGTTAACCCAAGACCCAAAATAAACTCAAATGAGTTCGTATGCGGAAACGATAAACTCGAACTCTCAACGGAAACGATAATAAGCCACACAATAATAATTGTAACTTGATGGAAATAAAAGAGGAAGAGAAACGAACTGGATTTACGTGGAAAACCCAAAATGGGAAAAAAACCACGGGCGAAGGAGACCATCGAGAAAATTCACTATACTTGATCGATATTTATAACACTTGAGAAAAGGAGAAATCAATGAAGAATATTACAAGTATTTGGGAGAGTAGTAAATTGGTGTATGTCGGTGTGTTTATTCAACAAGGAAAGCATCCAATTTATAGGATGATAGAACTTGGAGGCCAAGCCATAAACTTGGGGACCAAGTAGGAGTCTTCACCAAGTTTGCTATTTAATTTTATCTTAAATCCATTGTTTTGAGTAAAACAAGATTTACAATCTCCACCTTTTTTACTCCAAACATTGGATCATCCCAACAAAAATCATCTTCATGGAACAAAGCTCCAGCACAAGCTTCTCCTCCGCCGGTCCTTCGCGGACTACTTCAAACCACGAATTCCGACTAAGTTTGAAAATAATCCAAACTTAGCCGTCGGAAGAACTTTGGTCATCATGTCGGTCGGATTGACATGAGTAGATACCTTCCTCACTTTGAAGTATCCCTTAGCAGTGACCTCTCTAATGAAATGATAGCGCACATCAATATGTTTTGTGCGCTCGTGGAACATTTGTTCCTTTGTCAAAAATATAGCACTCTGGTCATCGCAGAATACCGAATCCACTGTATGGTCATCATTGCTAAGGTTATTGAACAAGCCATTAAGACATACCGCCTATTTAAAACCTCCGGTAACGACCATGTATTCAGCCTCAGTTGTAGATAAAACAACTGTCAGTTGAAGAACGACCTTCCAATTGATGGCACATGACCCCATAGTAAACACGTACCCGGATAGAGAGCGTCGGCCGTCTATATCTTCACCATAGTTAGAATCAACATAACCCTAAACACCATGTCTTGAAGTCCCAAAACACAAACAAAAGTATCTAATACCATATAGGTACCTGAAAACTCAGTGAACTGCCTTCTAGTGCTCTTTTCCCGGATTAGCCATATAACGACTCACCATGCTCACGACATAGGCTAAGTCCGGTCTTGTACAGATAATCGCATACATCAATGACCCAACCGCACTAGAGTAAGGAACCCGAGACATATAATCTTTTTCTTTATCAGAAACAAGGCATTGAAGTGCAGATAATTTGAAATGAGCGGCAATAGGAGTATTTACCATTTTGGCATCATCCATGTTGAATCTCTTCAACACCATCTCGATGTAGCTCCGTTGACTAAGTGTTAAAGTACGCGCCTCACGGTCTCTTGAAATTTCCATGGCAAGAATCTTTCAAGCTTTGCCCAAATCCTTCATTTCAAACTCTACATTCAAATTTCTTGTTCTTTGAAGCTATAAGCATATCGTCCACATATATCAACAGATATACAAGCGACCCATCGTCACATTTCTTATATAAACACAAGTGTGATATAAACAATTTGAGAAATCATGTGACTTCATAAAGGTATCAAACCTTTTATACCATTGCCTTGGAAATTGCTTCAACCCATATAAAGACTTCTTTAACCGATAAACCAGATCCTCTTGACCAACACTCACAAAACCTTGAGGTTGAACCATGTAAATGTCTACCTCTAACTCACCATGTAGAAATGCGGTTTTAACATCTAACTGCTCAAGCTCAAGATCATGCAATGCAACTGTGCTCAACAATGCTCAACAAAGCTCAAGACAAAGACGACTGTGAGACAATAGGAGGCGTCGTCGTAGAACCAACTGGTAGCTCCACCTCGACCCAAGATCCCTCAGAAGAACTAGGAATTTCTACCTTCGGTTGATCAGAACCTGTAGGCTTGCACAACATAGAACTTTTGTCAAAAGTAACATCCCTACTCACAACGACTTTTCGGGTCTTCGGACACTATAATCTAAAACCTTTTACACCATATTTGGAACCCAAAAATACATATTTTACGGCTCTAGGCTCAAGCTTACCATTGTCCATTTTGGCATAAGCGGGACATCCAAATATTTAAATGTCAGAATAACTTGCAGGTTGTCCGACCACACCTTGGTGTCTTTTTGTCTAGGGAATATGAGGGAGATCCATTAATGATGTAACAAGCTGTGAATGTGGCTTCGGCGCCCCAAAATGCTTTTGCCAATCCGGACTTTGACAACATACACCGAATCTTTTCCATGATCGTTCGGTTCATGCGTTCTGCCACACCATTTTGTTGGGGAGTGTGAACAACCGTATGGTGTCGAGTGATGCCTTGACTAGTACCAAAGGCATTAAATTCTGCCGAACAAAACTCTAGACCGTTATCGGCCCTGAGATATTTAACATGCTTGTCAGTTTGCTTTTCTATCATTGTCTTCCAATCATGGAAAGGAGCAAACACATAACTTTTATGTTTCAAAAAATAAGTCCATACCTTACGCGAGTAGTCGTCTATAATCGTCAACATGTAAATTGCGCCACCATGCGACGGAACTTTTGCTGTTCCCATAAGTCATAATACACGTACTCGAGAATCGCCTTGGTCGTATGAGTTAAGCTCGAGAATGCTACCTTCTTTTGCTTCCATAAACACAGTGCTTACAGAATGGGAGCTTCTCGATTGCTTGGCTACTCAAAAGCTTTCTTTTGCTCAACTCCATCATACCGGCTTCATCCATATGGCCGAGTCTCATATGCCATAGCTTTGTTTGATCAACGTTAGAAAGAGACAAAGAAGCTACATGAGAGTCTCTCATGATGGTAGTGCCCGTCAGAACATACAAATCTAACACTTTGACGAGTGCCCTTCATGTAGACAAAGAACCTCTAACCACCTTGATAACTCCACCTCTACCGATGAACTTGTAGCCTTTGATGTCAAGGGTACTAAGTGAAATCGGTTTCGTTTTCAACTCGGGTTCATGTCTCACATTACCCAATGTCCGGATGACCCCGTCATACATCTTGATTCAGATATTACCTCGACCCACGATCTTACATATAGCACCGTTCCTAACTCTAACCAACCGCGAGCAAGGCTCATAAGTGGAAAACCAGTCACACAGTTAGGACACATGTGGTAGGTACATCCCGAGTCAAGAATCCACTCGGGTGTTGAAGTATTCACGTCATCCGTCACTACCATCAAATCAGTATCATCTTCAGCTACATCAGCGTGAGATTGGCTAGCATGCCCCTTTCCTTTGTCTCTATTTTTGTTCTGCAGTTTTTAGAACTCATCAATCACGTGACCCATCTTCTTACAAAAGTTGCAAAACTTTCTATTGACCTTGGATTTCGACTTGGATCTCCCTTGGCTCTTGAAATCTCTGTCTGACTGTCTCCCTCTCACATTAAGGCCTTCAGCTTTCGCTTCAGAACCACCATTCGTGATTTGCTTCATCTTCTCCTTTGAATCCAAAGAAGTGATAACATCGTCCAACATAAGTTTGTCGTGGCTATACATGATTGTGTCACGAAAGTGACTATAAGTATATGGCAATGACGACAACAAGAATAATGCTAGATCATCGTCTTTATACTTGACATCCATATTCTCTAAAATGCAAACCAATTCTTTGAATGTGGACAAGTGACTAGACAATGAAATACCTTCCGCCATCTTGAGAGTTGAGATAAAGCAAATGCTACTTCAAGTGCAGTTTGTTCGGTAGACTTTTCGTCATCAACAACTGCTCCAATTTTAACCATATTGCCGCCACTGAAGTTTCCTTCAGCACATCTTGTAACACATCGTGAGATAAATGTACACGGATTTGAGATTGCGCCTTCAAATTGTTCTTTATCTTCTCGTCTTCGGTCCAAGCCTCCGGGATTTTCTCTACGCCCAAAAGTGCCTCGTCAAGTTCCAGTTGAATCAAAACGTCCCTCATCTAAACATGCCATAGGGGAAAGCTAGTATTTCAATTAAGTTTTGGAATATCGAACTTTATCATAGACATGAGTTTCACCAACAATGAATAGACCCAATCAAGAATTCACAAACGTTGTTTATCGACAAACAAAACCTGAACGTTCTGATACCACTTGTTATAAAATCAACCTCACTACACGCGATTCCTCTCAGAAAAACCTAGTATTGGAACCGACTAGAAGCCTAGTCGAGATTAACCCAAGACCCAAAATAAACTCAAATGAGTTCGTATGCGGAAACGATAAACTCGAACTCTCAAGGGAAATGATAATAAGCCACACAATAATAATTGTAACTAGACGGAAATAAAAGAGGAAGAGAAATGAACCGGATTTATGTGGAAACCCCAAAAAGGGAAAAAAACCACGGGCGAAGGAGACCATCGAGAAAATTCACTATACTTGATCGATGTTTACTACACTTGAGAAAAGAAGAAATCAATGAAGAATATTACAAGTATTTGGGAAAGTAGTAAATTGGTGTATGTTGTTGTGTTTATTGAACAAGGGAAGCATCTAATTTATAGGATCATAGAACTTGGAGGCCAAGCCACAAACTTGGGGACTAAGTAGGAGTGCTCACAAAGTTTGCACCCCAAAATCTATTGTTTTGAGTAAAACAAGATTTACACCCCAAAAATTAAAACAAAATGTAGAAATAATAACACTCAACAAAAAAAAACATAATTTCGTATTTCTATACCGAATAAGCAAACTATAAAGACCAATATTCAATAAACCTACTTATTACAAGTCTCGAGACAAAAAAACATAGATTGGATAGCTACATGATTAACTAACTGAAAAACATATAAAATAAAATAAATATAAAAGTTATTAAATATAATAATATAACATATTGATAGGGAAAACATATAAAAAGTTACTAAAAAACAAATACAAAACTTATTAAATATAAAAATAAATATTAAAGATATATAAAAGCATTAAAAAAGTTAATTAAAAAAACACAATAATACAAGTACCAAAGTTTTTAGTTATATATAATAAATATATTTATAATATATGTTATCTTATGTGTCTAACAGTAAAACGTATAAAAAATAATTAAAAAGTGATAGAAAGAGTAGCCGTCATTTTTGACTCACTTTTAGAGTCTTATTTTATTAAGGGTGTCACCATAAACTAGGGTGTATTTGGAAAAACCCTTTTATTAATAATAATTAAAAAAGTGATAGAAAAAGTAGCCGTCATTTTTTACTCAGTTTTAGAGTCTTATTTTATTGATTATTGAAAACATCAATATAACTCTCGGTGGGACACATCTCCAGCAAGGCATGTCGTTTATTTAGTTTTTAAGAGTCGCCGCCTCGTACACTTTTCTGTTGAAAAGCTTAATTTTGTTTTTTTGGGATGTTGTGCAACTTACCATCCACAAGGTACATGTGATTGGAAAATAATATGACCCACATATTATTTGTTGATGCCAATCATGTTTGCCAACCATGCCTAGTAGCTAGATGCCACCTTTCACCAAGAGTACACTCAATTGCCAACTAATACAACATGTAAGGATTTGCAAAACTTGTTAGATAATGTGTGTCACAAAACAAATTCTAGCATTTCTAAGGTCCTAAAACGAATAGAAATTCAAGGACACAAATAACCCGACAACAAATGCGGATAACAATGATCTAGATGTTGCACGATGACTCTAACGAAATAAACACCCCAATTTTAGATAATAACAATAAATGTTATTATCTACGTAAATGACAAGGTTACCAAAAATTAGCAACACGAGAATTTAATGTGGTTCCACTATCGGTGTGATAGTGTACATCCACCAAAGAGAGAGAGAGCTCGATATATTATCAACCGGGAGAGATTACAACGTGTTTACAAGATCCTTGGATTAATGAATCAGCTATCCAAATATTCCTCGGACCGAAGTTTCCTAAATTGGAAACTAAAAATAAAACTCTATAATATAGGGAGTTTCACGAGAGAATAAAGAGACAAAGAAAGATGTATTGGTGTGTCTCAGTCAATATGTATCTATTCCTATTTATAGGAAAACAATTGCAAACTTTTCTTTCTTTGCAAGTTGTCGCCAAAAGAAAAGAAAAATAAATAGATTGCCAGCAATATATTGGTTGGCAAAGTAGGATGCAAGTTGTCATGTTGATGAATGAAGCCATGTACCATACATCAATTACCTTGGTCACCAAGCATCACCATGCATGAGACTTTTCTTATGGAAAAGAAAATGACGTAACTCAAACAATTAATATGTGGTTCATATTAATTGTATTTTTCATGCAACAAACCACTTGTACCATATGCCTAGTGAGTTGTACAACATCTTAAAAAACTAACCCAATTAAGTTTTTCAACAAAACTTGGAGCCAAAGCATTCACCTACTATAAATATGGCATGCATGCAAAGGCAAAAATCACCAAGAACTTCTCTTCCTTTTTGCTTCTCTTCCTTTCGTCCAAAAATATATATGTATATATTTTTAGTTTAGTTTCCAACTTAGGAAATTTCGATCAAGGAAGATTTGGGTAGCTGATTCGTAGATCCAAGGATCTTTGTAAACACGTTGTAATCTCTCCCGGTTGGTAATATATTGATCTCTCTCTCTCCCTGTGGATGTACACTATCACCTCGATAGTGGAACCACGTTAAATATCGTTGTCTCGTTTTTATCTGTTGCTTTCATTTATTTTGATCGTAAATTTGTTTAACTGCTAATTTACATTTGTGGATCGGTATGAATGTTATTTTGCATACTCCCGTTTGCAAATTGAACCTTACAACCCTATTTGGATAGTAGCCCAAGAGATATCAAATAACGAGCCATAGACGGTACATATTTAACATTTAGTAAAGTTCGAATACTGCCGTCAAACATCTTAATTCTAACAAAACCGATATCCCGAGTGACACACGATGAAACAATCTCGAAATGGTTTCATATGGCACGAAGGTCCGGTATCCAACACCCAACGCCTGTCGCCTTGTGGTGGTGTACCCGTCGCTGAAAAGCCTGTATCTTCTTCGGTTGCTACTGCTGAAGATTCTGCTTTAACCTTGCCTTTGTTCTTCAAATTCGGACAATCTCTGATCCAATGACCTGGTTTGTAGCAATGGTTGCAATTGTCCCATTGTTTAGAGCGATAACCAGGTTTACGAGACTTGGAGCGACCACGACTTCTTCCTCTATTTTGCTAATCGTCATGGTCTCTTTCGGCAAAAAGACCCTGACTGTTCTAGCTGTTTTCTCGCGAACTGTTACCGATTTTCATCTGAATTCTTTGTTCTTCACAGAGCATACCTGCTTTCACCTCAGAAAACGAAATGTAATCTCTTCCATAAATAAAACTATTAGTGAACTGAGAATATCTTTCAGGAAGTGAATACAACAAAATCAAAGCAAGTGGCTCATTATCTGTGGCAATTTCAAGTATAAAATAGCATCTTCATCATGCTCTCTTATGTATTAGAAACTTATGGATATTTAAGGTTTGTGTTTTATTGTTTGGAGATGATATTTTGGGGTTGAAACTCTCAAATAAGCAAATATGGAATGTGAAGAGCATTGTAGAAATGGTTTCTGCATATTTGATGTTATCTCATTTCATTTTGGAAATGAAACCAATCCAAACCTCCTTGGATGACCCCATACTCTTTAATGTGTGTGGTAACCTATGGAATCAATGGCTTGAATAAGTTTCTTAGTCATAAGGATTAATTTAGATGAGTTTGGGTCAAGCTTCATGTCAATTGTGGAGTGGAAATGGTGGAAATGGAGGAAATGGTGATTTTGGGGTTTGTTGTTCGAGCAGAAAAAGTGTAGGGAACTCAGTGAGTCCCACGACTTTTCCCGCAGCCTAAGTCGCGCGGCAAGCCGTGTGACTTATTGTTTCAACGATTTCGAGTTTTTGCTTAAGGGGCAATTGGGGGTGCTAAGTGGTGTCCTAGCCTTAGGAATTTAGTAGTGGGATATTTAAAAGTATAATTGGGTCAATAACTTGTAGTTTAATTGATCTAATTCGGGCGTTTGGTTGGTGCGATCATAGCTAGAGACGAGCACTCTAAGCTTGGCATTCAGGTTAGTTCCCTTCGTGTGTTCTTAAATTAATCAAATGAATACTTACTTGTATTTAAATCATTCAACGGGAAGTGTGTACCCGACCAATGGATATGAATCGTTTTATATACCCTTATTTAATGGGCAAGTGTGAGCCCGATCAACTAGTCACAAATGTGGGTGACTATTAGTGTGTTTACTGTTGCAACATGTACCTTATCCCAAAGTGTGAATGGGAGTGAATTAGTATTCATGACTAACCATTTTAATCTTATAATTGTCATGCATACTTAACTGTGGTTTGAGGGAATTCACTAGGCCTTATGGTCTAACCCTCTCTTTTATAAAACTGAAAACCTTTTCAGGTAAGTATATGGTAGAGAGCTCAAGTAAGGGAAAAGGGAAGTTATGAACATGGGAGCTAGAAGTGAGGGCTCTATTCTTGATTAGATAGTTTTCTAGTTTAATTAAGGATTGTAATAATCTTAGTAGCTACTTTTAATTCGCTGCAACTCTTGAGATTAAGTTTAAATTTTGGGACCTATTTATCATTGGAATTGCTAAATTAGAGCAATGGCTTGAATTATCTCTATTTTTAAGAATCGTGGTTGTTACACTCTCCGATATCAAAAAAAAAATCAGAGAGCTCCGATATCACCCTTCTGTACTTTCCAATATTTTTGGTCTACCTTCCGATATCCCATCCCCCGATGGATATCCATATTTTTTTTATTTCTAAGTCTCTGACATCTCATCCCCCAATGAAATCTTCTCTGATACTTCTTTATTTTCTTCACAATAACCTAACCCCGATCTTTGACTGTCAAAACTCCCCCCGATCTTTGACTTTCAAAAATCTCTCCAATCTTTGACTGTCAAAATTCCCTCGGATTTTTTAATTTCAAAAATCTCTCTGATTTTTTATACTAAAAAATCCCTCTGAAAATCCGGTTTCAGATACATATAATCCATTCGATTTCTTAAAACCCCTCTAATTTTATTCTCTCTGATTTCATGTACATAAAATATCACCATCTTTATATTTCATCTTATTTTGTTCACCGACTTCTCTCTCCGAAATACGGCCTTGGTTAAGAAGAAGAAGAAATCTAAGGCTTATAAACCTTCTACCATTTCCACATCCGCACCTGCTTCTACGGATACATTACCGAAAAATTCTTCGGTATCTACCCAAGCCAATATCCCTTCCAAAAGATACATCGGGGAACCTCAAGGGTCAAATAGTCCCAGCCACTCACCGATTCCAAAAAATTGGTGGGTGTTGAACTTCTTCCTACTGGACCCATAAAATCTCTTAAAACCCCACCTACCTCCTTCGTGCCCTCTGAAAAGGACACAATTGTCTTTTTGGGACCCTCACTAAACCCTCATCAACATTCTCTTTGGTTGACGAGGATGACTTAGAACCTTCCCCGTTCCAAGGACTATCTTTGCCACCTCACAACCTTGCACATGAGATCGATGATCTCGATGACCTTGTACGTCTCCGTGAAGGTTCGATGAAACTGATCGAATTGTAGGAAACCCCAAAACGGGAAACCCCAAAACGAAAAAAAACCACGGGCGAAGGAGACCATCGAGAAAATTCACTATACTTGATCAAAGTTTACTACACTTGAGAAAAGGGGAAATCAATGAAGAATATTACAAGTATTTGGGAGAGTAGTAAATTGGTGTATGTTGTTGTGTTTATTCAACAAGGGAAGCATCCAATTTATTGGATGATAGAACTTGGAGGCCAAGCCACAACTTGGGGACCAAGTAGGAGCGCTCATGAAATTTCCTATTTCATTTTATTTTATCTTAAATCCATTCTTTTGAGTAAAACAAGATTTACACCCCAAAAATTAAAACAAAATGCATAAATTATAACACTCAACAAAAAAAACATAATTTCGTATTTCCATACCGAATAAGCAAACTATAAAGACCAATATTCAATAAACCTACTTATTACAAGTCTCGAAACAGAAAACATAGATTGGATAGCTACACGATTAATCCATCATCTCCATAATCAGGTAATCCTTATTATCTAACCTTCCACTTATTTCTATTAACTAACTGAAAAACATATAAAATAAAATAAATATAAAAGTTATTAAATATAATAATATAATATATTTATAGGGAAAACATATAAAAGTTACTTAAAAAAAATACAAAACTTATTAAATATAAAAATAAATATTAAAGATATATAAAAGCATTAAAAAGATTAATTAAAAAACACAATAATACAAGTACAAAAGTTTTTAGTTATATATAATAAATATATGGGTAAATTATTGTTTTAACCATTTCAGAAAATCATATACTCAAAATATCCAAAATCTCTCCCAACTTACCAAAATAACCAAAATTTTCAATAAAACATTTAGTATGATACTAAATCCCTTTTCTATTTCGTATGACATCACACACACACACACACATACAATTTCGTATAGATACGAAATCTGCACACACACACATCAATGGATTTCGTATGGCATCACACACACACACACCATTTCGTATCCGTACGAAATGCATGCATACATACACATGTCTCCATTTCATATGATACGAAATATATGCATTTCATATGATACGAAATGCATCACACACACACATGCCATACCATCTTATACGAAATGCATCACATACACACACATGCCATTTCATAAGATACGAAATATATGCACACACACACATACCATACCATTTCGTATCATGACCATGGAACCACACACACCATTTCCATTTCGTAACCATACGAAATCCATGCACATACACACCATTTCATATGATACGAAATCCATGCACACACACACATACCATACCAAATGCTTTTAACTTTTAGAAATGCATGGAACCATCCATTTCATATGATACGAAATGGAAGCATATACACTACACACAATGAATTTCGTTTGGATTAATATACATTTCGTATCTATATTATCTATATGAAATGAGATTCCTTCCATACACATGTGTGTGTGAGTTGTAAGATATGAAATGAATGTGTGTATGCAAACCCATTTTGTATCCTATTTCGTATCATACGAATTGAAGAAATAATTTCGCAAAGCATAAATGCATAAGACAATTATACGAAATGGAGGGATGCATAAATCATACGAAATGGAGAGATGCATAAGACAATTATATACTACACACGTAGTAAGAGAACATGCTCAAATCATGCCTACATTAAACCATAAATTTATTACAAACAAACAAACAACACCGAGAAATTTAGTAAGGATAGATATTCTGGCATTGGATTATCCTGTTAGCCTTTTCGTTGATCTTGTCCTCCAGAACGTCGTATTCTTCTTTGATCTCTCTGACCACATTCTCCTTTTGACTGATTTGTTGCTCCAAGGCTGCAAGTTCGAATTTCTTTTCAATAATATTTGCCTCCTTTTCATATTGTATAGCCCTGTTGTTGTTCCATTTCACCCCAAGCGCTATGATCTCCTCGTCCGCCTCCATAATGCCGGCCTTCAGTTTTGCCGGCATGAGTTGAGACGCCGGCGGGTTCGAGTAAGGGTTAGCAAAACCTGTCTGCATACATTGGTGGTGGATTGTATGGAGGTGTTTACATGTAGTCAAAACATGCATCTTCCCAATCATCGCACTCCTCTTTGGTTATTGGATGGTCGACGTTAGTTCTTCCAAAATTTGCCCACTCCTCTTTTGTACTGAATATTGATATGTATATTGTTTAGTATATTTATTAGCTACGTATAACGATTCGTATGAAAAAAAGAGTCCAAAACCATTTTTTACAACAAAAAGTGTCAAGGACAATCTTGATAAGTAAAGCTGTGAGCTGTTAGTCCTAGAGACGGTCAATAGCATCTGAATGAGTTGCAAGGAAAGATTAAGAGCATGGAGCATGATGAAGAAAATTCTCAGCAGGTTTACTACAAAAAGTTATGTATTGCACCTGCTAAGAATTTTGTTCAGTATGCTCCATGCTTTTAATCGTTCCTTGCAACTTATTCCGTTCCTTCTCCACTGATGCTATTGACCTTCTCTAGGTCTAACACCTCAGAATTTTCCTTCTCTTTGTTGAGAAAAATTAAAAGAACCGGAGTTTAAATTATTAAAAATTTAGTTTCTTATCTACAAATAGCTAACTACTCGGAACTACTCCCATGCAATAGAAGGTCTCCGCCATCCCGCATCGAAAAGCGAGTGTCGCTTGCACTGATTCATCTAGAGTATAGGTTGGAATAACTTCCCCCGCCACAAGCATGGATAGGTTTTTACAAACCCACACACCGCAATCCCCATAGCGCCCAGACTATTGTGGTGCTATATCACAATACCTCCATTGAAATGTACGGCTACCCTTTATACATTGGAAATCTTTAATACGTTTTATTAACTTTGGCGGTTGCTTTGTAAAGATAGACATGAGCTAGGTAAACTCCATCTCTACAACTGGTATGTTTCCGAGGCTATCGAATATATACATCTCCATCTGCGGAAGTTCCAGCACCCCGAGCATCCAATGTTTTTGATCTATGCAGATGGGAATGTAAACCTAGAATATCATAATAACAGACAAATAGTCAGTAACAAACACGTTTAATAAAAACCATGAACGCTCGTCTTCATAGTGATTTTCGTACCCTATCGATCTTAGAACATGAAACTTCGCCCTCCAATTCGCCATTGCACATAGTGTGCACTGCATCCTCCCCTTGATTTTCCCTGTTGAACAGTTCAAAGAATTGACTGTTCATCACCGTCCACTTCGAGTTTTGTTCTCTAGAGGAAACGACTAATTTCGCCCAGGCGTCGATGTGCTATACACAATGTATAGATTGTTATTAGAGCTATAATTGGATAAGAAATTTATGAAGCATAATAGAAACCTCATTACTAACCAGTTCCTCAAGTTCCCCGTTACTCCCAATGGCTAACAGAATGCCTCACCATCGTTTATCGACGGAAATTAGATTGAAGAATGGAAATACGAATGTGGGTATCGTATTTTGGTAATATCGAGCAGCAATGCAATTTGAACTCATTATTGGCTCGTCGAATGTAGGCACAATGCAATTTGTTGAATGTGTGTGCCTAGAAGTAAGAACCCCATGGATAACTGTTGAAGTTGTCTAAGTCCTCAACAGCCCTAAGGACCGTGGAATTGACATGGGAGGTAAGCTCACGGCCCATACATACCGACTCCACAATCACAATTAAACATACACGAACGGCATCCGCGTCTTCTAGATCGCGCATGCAGTTTAGGTTCATTCTATGAACCACGACTTTAAGCGGCAACCTCTCAAATGGTTGTGTTGGAAAGACCCTACTAAGAAAGCTTTGCTCACTTGGAAGGGATGAAATGGAGGGTTATTGTCCGAAACGGAGTCCTGTTATCAGGCAGAACTCTTGTCGGCCAAAACGGAATACTTCCCCGTAGGCTTTAAAGTATAGCTCATCGGGATTCGCGTTATCCACTATTACCTCCGTCTGAAGGAACATAGAGACTAGCATCGGGTCGCCTCTAATTTTCCTAATGTCCAACCAAGGACCGAAAGGTGTGTTGCAATAAAGTTGTATTCGTTGTTCATTTACCGTAATTGTCTCCCTTATCTCTCAGACAGTCGAAAACTTATTCCTCAACGTCAACGGTGGGTACTTAAAATCAGTCTACATAGATTAGGTGATAGATTTATTAAAGGCTCAAGGACATAAATAAATTAAAGTTCATGGACATAAGTACCCAATCAATATTTTGCGATTTGTTTTATTTGCGAAAAAAATCACAAACTTTAGATTGGATTTCCAGGTAGTAGGGGAATCATATGGATTTCTTAAGTCCCTACAAACCTTGGGGTTTTTTACACCCATTTGACAAAATCCAATCAATATTTTGTGATCTGTTTTTTATTTGCGAAAAAAATCACTAACTTTATATTGGATTTCCAAGTAGTCAGGGAAGCACGTGGATTTCTTAAGTCCCTACAAACCTTGGGGTTTTTTACACCCGTTTGACAAAATCCAATCAATATTTTGCGATCTGTTTTATTTGCGAAAAAAATCACTAACTTTAGATTGGATTTCCAGGTAGCGGGGGAATCACATGGGTTTCTTAAGTCCCTATAAACCTTGGGGTTTTTTACACCCGTTTGACAAAATCCAATCAATATTTTGAGATGTGTTTTATTTGCGAAAAAAATCACTAACTTTGGATTGGATTTCCAAGTAGTAGGGGAATCACATGGATTTCTTAAGTCCCTACAAACCTTGGGGTTTTTTACACACGTTTGACAAAATCCAATCAATATTTTGCGACCTGTTTTATTTGCGAAAAAAATCACTAACTTTGGATTGGATTTCAAGGTAGTAGGGGAATCAAATGGATTTCTTAAGCCCCTACAAACCTTGGGGTTTTTTACACCCGTTTGACAAAATCCAATCAATATTTTGAGATGTGTTTTATTTGCGAAAAAAATCACTAACTTTGGATTGGATTTCAAGGTAGTAGGGGAATCATATGGATTTCTTAAGTCCCTACAAACCTTGGGGTTTTTTACACCCATTTGACAAAATCCAATCAATATTTTGCGATCTGTTTTTTATTTGCGAAAAAAATCACTAACTTTATATTGGATTTCCAAGTAGTCAGGGAAGCACGTGGATTTCTTAAGTCCCTACAAACCTTGGGGTTTTTTACACACGTTTGACAAAATCGAATCAATATTTTGCGATCTGTTTTATTTGCGAAAAAAATCACTAACTTTAGATTGGATTTCAAGGTAGTAGGGGAATCAAATGGATTTCTTAAGCCCCTACAAACCTTGGGGTTTTTTACACCCGTTTGACAAATAACAATCAATATTTTGTGATCTGTTTTATTTGCGAAAAAAATCACTAACTTTAGATTGGATTTCCAGGTAGTAGGGGAATCACATGGATTTCTTAAGTCCCTACAAACCTTGGGGTTTTTTACACCCGTTTGACAAAATCCAATCAATATTTTGCGATGTGTTTTATTTGCGAAAAAAATCACTAACTTTAGATTGGATTTACGGGTAGTAGGGGAATTACATGGATTTCTTAAGTCCCTACAAACCTAATGTTCTAAAATCACTAAAATTTCATTTATTATTTTCTAAAATATTTATACGGTGTACTTTATATGAAGTTTCATATGAAGTTTATATGAAGTTTATACGGTGTACTTTATAAAATATTTATACGGTGTACTTTATACAGTGTACTTTATACGGTGTACTTTATATGAAGTTTTATATGAAGTTTATATGAAGTCTATACGGTGTACTTTATAAAATATTTATACGGTGTACTCTATACGGTGTACTTTATACGGTGTACTTTCTAAAATCACTAAAATATTTATACGATGTACTTTATATGAAGTTTTAATATTTATTTTCAAATGTCATTTATTATTTTCTAACATAATGTTCTAATAAAATACGTAACATAATGTTCTAATAAATAACAAATAATAATATACCGTCGATATGCACAAAACGAGAATTTAGATTATACAACGAAATTTAAGATGAACACTTACCTCTTTAACGTTAACACGAGCCATTTGAATGTGATGAAAAACGTATTTCCGATTTTTTGATCTTGAATGAAATGCAAAGAAGAAGAAGAAGACAGAAGAAGAAGAAGAAGAACTCTTGTTCTTGGAAGAAATTGGTAAATGAAGAAGAAGAAGTCTTCTTCATTTATATAAGAAAAAACCTAGCTAAAATGTGACATCATCATGCATACATCATCCGAAACAGTATTATAAAAAACAGTATTTTAGCTAGGTAACTGTTACATGCAATGCCTAATATAATCTCCTCCTTCCCAAGAAAATCTCATCAATTCAATATGGGTATACTTTTAGCTAGGTTACAGTTAAATATGTGCTTACGAATTAATGTAGGAAAAAATATTAAACCTGGTTACACCGCCAGCTAACATTTTAGCTAGGTAACTATTACATGCTAGGTAACCTAATATATTCTCCTCCTTCCCAAGAGAATCCCATCAATTCAATATGGGTATACTTTTAGCTAGGTTACAAATTAATGTAGGGAAAAAATATTTAATCTGGTTACAGTTAAATATGTGGTTACGAATTAATGTAGGGAAAAAATATTAAACCTGGTTACACCGCCATCTAGCATTTTAGCTAGGTAACTATTACATGCTAGCTAACCTAATATATTCTCCTCCTTTCCAAGAGAATCTCATCAATTCAATATGGGTATACTTTTAGCTAGGTTACAAATTAATGTAGGGAAAAAATATTTAATCTAGTTACAGTTAAATATGTGGTTACAAATTAATGTAGGGAAAAAATATTAAACCTGGTTACACCGCCAGCTAGCATTTTAGCTAGGTAACTATTACATGCTAGGTAACTATTACATGCTAGGTAACGTAATATATTCTCCTCCTTCTCAAGAAAATCTCATCAATTCAATATGGGTATACTTTTAGCTAGGTTACAAATTAATGTAGGGAAAAAATATTTAATCTGGTTACAGTTAAATATGTGGTTACGAATTAATGCACGGAAAAAACATTAAACCTGGTTACACCCCCATCTAGCATTTTAGCTAGGTAACTATTAGATGCTAGCTAACCTAATATATTCTCCTCATTTCCAAGAGAATCTCATCAATTCATTATGGGTATACTTTTAGCTAGGTTACAAATTAATATAGGGAAAAAATATTTAATCTGGTTACAGTTAAATATATGGTTACGAATTAATGTAGGGAAAAAATATTAAACCTGGTTACACCGCCAGCTAGCATTTTAGCTAGGTAACTATTACATGCTAGGTAACGTAATATATTCTCTTCCTTCCCAAGAGAATCCCATCAATTCAATATGGGTATAATTTTAGCTAGGTTACAAATTAATGTAGGGAAAAAATATTTCATCTGGTTAGAGTTAAATATGTGGTTACGAATTAATGTAGGGAAAAAAAATACTAAATCTGGTTACAGTTAAATTTGTGGTTACGAATTAATGTAGAAAAAAATATTAAATCTGGTTACACCGTCAGCTAGCATTTTAGTTAGGTAACTATTACATGCTAGGTAACCTAATATATTCTCCTCCTTCCCAAGAGAATCCCATCAATTGAAATGTATATGGAAGGACTAAGAAAATGGATGGTTCCATGCATTTCTAAAAATTAAAAGCATTTGGTATGGTATGTGTGTATGTGCATGGATTTCGCAGGGCCGACCCAAAGGGTGGGCGGGTCGGGCGGCGGCCCAGGGCAGCAAAGCCCAAGGGGGCATTATTTTAGGCCCAATGGTATTATTTACTAATAAAAATAATAATTGAAGAAAACAAGGTTTGAACCCATAACCTCTAGGATACTTAAATTTTTTCTTACCACTAGGCTATGAATACCACTTTTTATTTATTTTTTCGTATTATATTGTTATTACTGATTCGTTTTTTATTCATTTTCTCAAGTTTTAGCTTGTTTTCATAACATTTATTTATCTGAAACAAAATAAAATAAAACAAACCTATATAACAATTATTATTTTGTATCTGTTTTTGTTTTGAAAACCATGTGATAATATTTGTAGTTTATTATTATTTTCGCCAAACATCTTTGGTAGAGAATTGGTATCAAACTCTAATTGAAACATTTAGATTGCTAGGTAATTTGAACTTGAAACCCCAAACATCTTTTCTTATATTTTCTAAAATCAAACCATGTATGAACTAATTTAGATTACTTAAAAAAATGATTTCCACATGCATAAATACGCTTTTCGAAAATTATTATTCATTTTGTTTTATGTTTTTGATTTGATGTTGAATTCCATCAATCCAATTTTGTTATAACTAATAGTGTGTTTTGTTGTTTTAGACTATATACGGTTGTTTGTATTACATAACACTCGCTACACAAAAATGTTTACATATTTAAAAACCATGTATTTGTTTGTTAGTTGCTTTTACATTAAGGGCATTTTTTTGACTCTCCGCCCAGGGCATCCAAAACTATTGGACCGGCCCTGGGATTTCGTATCATATGAAATGGTGTGTATGTGCATGGATTTCGTATGGTTACGAAATGGTATGTGTGTATGAGATATGCCATACGAAATGGAGAAGGTGTGTGTGTGTGTGCATGCATTTCATATAGTGTGTGTGTGTGTGGGGGGGGGGGAATCATACGAAATGGTGTGTGTGGTTCCATGGTCATGATACGAAATGGTATGGTATGTGTGTGTGTGTGCATATATTTCGTATCATATGAAATGGCATGTGTGTGTGATGCATTTCGTATCATATGGTATGGCATGTGTGTGTGATGCATTTCGTATCATATGAAATGCATATATTTCGTATCATATGAAATGGAGACATGTGTGTGTATGCATGCATTTCGTATCCATACGAAATGCTGTATGTGTGATGCCATACGAAATCCATTGATGTGTGTGTGTGCATGGATTTCGTATCTATACGAAATTGTATGTGTGTGTGTGTCTGATGTCATACGAAATAGAAAATGGATTTAGTATCATACTAAATGCTTTATTGAAAATTTTGGTTATTTTGGTAAGTTGGGAGAGATTTTGGATATTTTGGGTATATGATTTTCTGAAATGGTTAAAACAATAATTTTCCCTAAATATATTTATAATATATGTTATGTTATGTGTCTAATACTAAAACATATAAAAAATAATTAAAAAGTGATAGAAAGAGTAGCCGTCATTTTTGACTCACTTTTAGAGTCTTATTTTATTAAGGGTGTTACAGTATATTTGGAAACCCTTTTATTAATGATAATAAAAAAAGTGATAGAAAGAGTAGCCTCCATTTTTGACTCAGTTTTAGAGGCTTATTTTATTGATTAATGAAAACATCAATACAACTCTCGGTGGGACGCATCTCCAGTAAGGCATACGGTTCATTTAGTTTTTAAGAGGCGCTGCCTCATACACTTTTCTGTTGAAAAACTTAATTTTGGTAAGTTTTTTTTGGGATGCTGTACAACTCACCATCCACAAGGTACAAGTGATTAAAGCATGTGATTGGAAAATAATATGAGCCACATATTATTTGTTGATGCCAATCATGTTTGCCAACCATGCTTAGTAGCTAGATGCCACCTTTCACCAAGAGTACACTCAATTGCCAACTAATACAACATGTGAGGATTTGCAAAACTTGGAGCCAAAGCATTCACCTAATATAAATATGGCATGCATGCAAAGGCAAAAATCACCAAGAACTTCTCTTCCTCTTTGCTTCTCTTCCTTTCGTCCAAAATATATATGTATATATTTTTAGTTTAGTTTCCAACTTAGGAAACTTTGATCAAGGAAGATTTGAGTAACTGATTCATAGATCCTAGGATCTTTGTAAACACGTTGTAATCTCTCGCGGTTGGTGATATATTGATCTCTCTCTCCCTGTGGATGTACACTATCACCTCGATAGTGGAACCACGTTAAATCTCGCTGTCTCGTTTTTATCAGCCGCTTTCGTTTATTTTGATCGTAAATTCGTTTAACTGCTAATTTACGTTTGTGGATCGGTATGAATTATTAAGACTATAATATACAATATTTAGATCTCGATAATCCGCATTTGTTGTATCGGGTCAATTTGCACCGTGATTTATTATTAGACCGTAAATCACTTTGAAATACAATATCATAACTGTGACCGAGGCTTACATTTTCTTGGAAGCTTTGTTTTGAGGCGTGCCTCAAACCGTACACCTCCCACGTTTTTTAAAACTATGGTGCTATTTTAGCATGCTCCTTAGACTCGAGTCTTATTTCCAAACTAATCATTTACCACTTCCTCTAGAATTATGTCTTTATACAAACAAGACCTAATAAAAAAACTAAATAGGCTCTTCGTAATTATCATTATATTGAGAAAATACCGACTACATTCAAACACTTCGGTACATGAAGTGGATCCTCGACTAGCTATGGCTCAATTAGAATATTTGAGTGCGATAAGATGCTTAATGTATGTTATGCATTGTATTCGATCAAATAATCTTTTGTTGCACGAAAATCGAGTTAATATACAAGTCACCCATAACCACTAAAAATTTGTTCGTTTCTTGATAAAATACCTAAAAAAGAATAGCAATCTTACATTGACATATGACATGTACCCTAGGGTCTTGAAAGGGTTTTCTCAAATGCAAGTTGGGTAGATCATGTTTGTGATTCAAAATTGACTACCGAGTGTATTTATACTCTTGATGGAGAAGTTGTCTCTTAGCGGAAGCAAGAAAGAAACATGGATCACTCACTCTACCATGGAAGCTATTAGTTGTGGTTGGCAAGAAGGTTGGGTTGATTAGGGGTATATTATTAGATATTCATTAGTGGCCTAATCTTTGCCCAAAGTTCTATATTTTCTCTTCTGGTTCGTGATTTATTGGAAGATGATTAGAGAAGACAACATTTGACAGCAATAGTGGTCTACGTATACCCGAGATGCTTCTAGTAAATGTTAAGCTCACTAACAACAAGCTTAATGTCTCCAACTACTTTTAGTAGAGCAAAACTATTTGTATACATCTCCGAAGCATGGGAATAGCTTCTCATCTCACATCCGATCCTCCTAAAGGTAACGGTTCTAATTCATGGTTCCAAAACCGATGCTTGTTTGTACTTGCAAATTATCAATACTATTGAGCCTTTTGTTTCATCTCTAGTTAGTCACTGTGAATACGTGAAGAAACTTATGGATTATCATGATAAGAATACGAAAAAGGTCGTTCATGTACAAAATCATACATGATCTGGGCGACTTTAAGTCGCATGGGAAAAGTCGCCCGCTTCCGATTAGTACAAAATCACACATATGATTTTGTACATGAAAAACCTTTTTCTTGTTTTCGTAAAAAGTTAACATTCCCGTTTGAACCTTTCTCTATATATATAAATATATATATATATATTTCTTTTTTGGTATATTATATATTTATAATTATACATAATATTCTGTTTTTGAACTTGCTTCTTGTTACTCTTTACTCACGTTATATACATTTATATATAGTGTGTGTGTATATATATTCTGGTTTGGTATATCATGCTATCAATACAAGTTTATATGTTAATATATATATATATATAGTTTTTTGGTATATTATCCCGCCACATACTAGTGTATATATAGAATTATGTTTGTTTTGTTAAGTGTTATGCATTTATGATTTTTGTTGTTTTATTTTTTGGGGCTTACGCCTCAACTGCCTCGAGGCTTACGCCTCACGTACCTAAGGGGAAAACGCCTCGAGGCTCGTTTCCATTCTTTAAAACCTTGTTAAAGAGTGCATGTCCTTTGAGAAAAAATAAATAATCAAAGCCTCAGGGTTGCCTTTGAAATCGATGGGTTGCCTTATATAGGTGTTAGTATGACTTTGAGTTTGTAAAAAAATTGATGCGGGATTGGCCTCCTAGATTTATTCTTTCTTTCTTTGAGAGTGTGAGACAAAGCCATCCCACTCGGTGGGATTTACCATCTAAGACCTTAAAAGTGTAGTAGGATGAGCGAAACGGATCGAAATCCCGAACCGACCGGTTCCGTACCGAATCGGTACCGGTACCAAATGGTGCTATCGGTTCGGGATTCGGTATTGAGCTTTTCCACTTTCGGGATTCGGTACTTTCGGTATCGGTACCGGTACTATTCCCGGTAATCCCGAACCGGTACCGGAGAATTTAAAGAGCCACCTTTTAAATTAAATTGGTAATAAAACCCTTTTCTTTTCCCAACATGATATCTTCCATTTTTATAGAAAATTCACCTAAATATATTACAATTTTCGGTTCTTGTATTTTCCACTCAAATACCGATTTTTTTTTTTTGCAATTATTCATATTTTGGTTCTTGTAATTCTCCAAAATCGGTTAGTAATTTCTCCAAAACCTGATTCTTGATTAAGTTGGTTAATTTATTTTGGTCTTTGTTATTGCGTTTTGGTCAACAGTGAAGAACGTTAGTTGTCCAAAAAACATGGTACCAAACGGTTCTAGTCCCGAAAATCCCGGTACCGAACCGGTACCGGTACCGATTTTCACTAATCGGTTTGGTACTCGATATTGGGTTCTCCACTTCCGGTTTCAGTACCGGTTCGGTACCGGTCCAGTACCGAGTTCATCCCTAAAGTGTAGTATATATATGGCTTCACCCTCCAATAAATCATTCCATTTTCTTAGTGGCATGAGCTTAAGTGCTTGAGCCTAAATGCTTGGTTTGATTGGAGTATTCCAAAAAAGTGGTTGCACCTCGAGTTTTATTTTTTTTTGTTTATGTTTGTTTAACATTTTAACAAACGAACACGAACACACTCGTTTTCTAAACGAACGAACATTAAAAAATTTGTTCGTTTATTGTTCGTGTTCGCTCATTTGTTCGGCTAAGTTAAACTAACGAACATGATCAAGGCCTTGTTCGTGTTCGTTCGGTTTGTTTACAGGCCTACACACGTTGCTTGTGCCTTATATAGTACTATTACTATACTCGCAGAAGAATATGCTTGACTTTTAGGGACTGGGAATTTCATTGCTCCGACTGTTGCATTTGCTGAGACAGATAACTTCAGCACATGCCTATTATCGATGGTTTCCAAATGGGTCATTGATTCAGGTGCTTCAGATCACATGACAGGTAATCACACCCTCTTCACTAATTTCAATAAACATAGATCTGCATCACATGTCACAACTGCTAATGGGTCTACCACACATGTCCTTGGTTTTGGCATCAACGATCTTAACACATCTGTTTCGTTATCTTCCACATTGATTCTACCTAATTTCTCGTTCAATTTGTTGTCAGTCAGCAAAATCACCCAGACTTTTAAACGTTATGTCTCATTCTTTCCTGATTTCTATCTCTTTCAAGATCTGTTGACTAAAAGGACTATTGGTAGAAGGTAGGAAACTGATGGCCTATACATATTTGAACATCAAGTACCTTCCTTATTGACTTGTTCAAGCTCATCGTCTTCGCTTGAAGTTCATTGTCGATTAGGTCATCCATCTGTACAAAATTTGAAGAAGTTGTGTCTTGAGTTTTCTTATTTTCCTTCTTTACAATGTGAATCTTGTCAATTTTGCCAAACATCAGCGCATTCATTTAAGTCCTAGAGTCTGTAATAAGCAAGCCTCATCCCCATTTGAGTTCGTCCATTCTAATGATGTTTGGGGACTGGTGTCTTGTTACTTCAAAAGTTGGGTGTAAGTATTTCATTACATTTGCTGATGATTCAAAAAGGGTATAAATGCTTTTCTCCCATGCTTAATCAGTAGATTGTATCTCGGGCAACGACCTACATCAGATCCCGACCCAACACCATCTTCATCATCGTCTGCAGATCCGCCTAACGATGATCCTCTTGCTTCGAGTGATCCACCACCTTCCAATACACAGGTTCTTGATCTTGATGTTCCCATTACCTTTTGAAAAGGTAAGCACTCATGTAACTACCCAATTTCTTCTATTGTTTCCTATGATAAACTTTCTTCACGTTCTCGTTCTTTGATCTCTACACTCGATTCTTTACGTGTTCCTAAAACGGTTGGTTAAGCTTTGGCTCATTCTGGATGGCGGGATGCTATGGTTGATGAGATTAATGCTCTCGATCATAATAATACATGGGATTCGGCAGAGTTACCTATGGGCAAAAAGGCAATTGGCTGCAAATGGGTATTTACTGTGAAGGTTAATCTAGATGGACCCGTGGCTCGTCTGAAAGCCCGATTGATAGCCAAAGGATATGCTCAGATTATTGACTACCACGAAAAATTTTCTCCTGTGGCTAAGGTACCCTCCATCTACCTATTTATTTCATTAGCCGCTACTTACGACTTAGTACTAGACCAACTTGATGTGAAAAATGCCTTCTTGCATGGTGATTTACATGAGGAAGTTTATATGGAGCAACCACTTGGGTTTGTTGCTCAGGGGGAGTCTGGTAGAGTCTGAAACTGCGTAAATCATTGTATGGTTTAAAGCAATTCCCTCGTTTTGTTTGGACGGTTTAATGCCGTAGTGACTGACTTGTCTTACGGGGGAGCTCTTATGATCATTTTGTGTTCGTCACTTCAAAATCTTCTAGATGTATTTTACTAGTGGTGTACGTTGATGACATTATGATTACTAGGAGTGATGAGACTGGGATCAGGAAGCTGAAAGAGGCAAGACTGATGAGACTGGATCAAGAAGCTAAAAGATTTCCTTGCCTCTTGGTTTCAAACAAAGGACCTAGGTCCTTTAAAATACTTCTTGGGAATTGCAGTATCTCGTACTCGGAAAGGGATATGTTTGTCTCAACGGTAATATTGTTTGGATATATTGAATGATTATGGGATGATTGAAACAAAACCTTGTGAGGCCCTAATGATTCCAAATATAAAATTGAAAGCAGATGATGGAAATATACTTGAGGATCCAGAAAAATAAAGAAGAATTTAGGAAAGTAAACTACGTGACAATTACACGTCCTGGCATCGCTTTTCCAGTGAGTGTTGTAAGTCAGTTTATGTCATCTCCAAGAACTCCACATTGGGATGCTGATAGGCATATACTGAAGTACCTAAAGGGTGCGCTGGTCTTGGCATCCTTTATCAAAATCACAGTCATCATGTCATAGAAGGGTTCACAGATGCCGACAATAATGGGGATCCTACTAACAGGCGTTCTACGACAGGCTATTATGCGTATGTTGGAGAGAATGTAGTTTCATGGAAAGAAACAGAATTTCGTTCCTGGTCAAGTGTTAAATCTGAATACAGGGCTATGGCTCAAACCACTTGCAAGCTGATATGGTTGCAGAATCTGTAGGTGAAATTTGTTTTGCTCAATCTAATGTTCTAAACCAATGAACCTATATTGTGATAATGAGGCGGCTATCCACATTGAATCTCGTGTTTCATGAAAGAACAAAACACATCGAAGTTGATTGCCATTTCACTCGTGAAAAGCTAGAAGATGGAACCATTTCAACTCCCTTTGTTCGAACATGAAGTCAACTTGCTGATGTTCGAAAAGCTTTACCTGGTTCGCGAATCTCTTTTATCTATAACAAGTTGGGCAAGGTTAACATCTATGCTCCGTCATGAGAGGGGGGGGTGAGTGTAAATATTGTATTTATTTACTTAGGGCCTGTTAGCCCGTGGGCTCTAGGGTTTCTCTTTGTCTAGGTTTTATGTCTATACATACCCTTGTATCCTTTCATTGTAAAATACAAGTTGAGCAATAATATAATCTCTTATTACAATGATCATTAATAGGATGCTTATGAAGGATAGTGATGCTCATTAAGAGGGTGCTTATGGTTTTGATGTGAAACACACCTCATATACACTAAAGAATACTCTCCTCATTTTGTTATTGATGCCTACTTTTGTTTGGATGTTGATATCTACTACTAACTCAATTTTCTTACTTGTTTTAGTTGTTTCTTGTTTTAGGTTCTTCTAACTCAATTTTCTTGTTCCTTTTCTATTTCACATAATCCTTTGAGAAAACTCTCTTTATTTCACACATTTTTTACAAGTCGGGGGTTTTCATGGAAACAACCACTCTGCTCTTTGGGGTAGAGGTCTGGGTAGAGGTCAGGTCTGCGTAAATATTACCCTGCACCCCCGAGTCACCTATGAGTGGAAATATATTGGTTTGGTTTATAATTTTGTCCTCAATTTGCTACAAAGTTTTACAACCTCCTACATTATCTAGTTTGTTTGGTTGATTGTTACCAAATGAATCCTTCCTTGTGAGTGCATCAAATCTTGGAGGTGAAAGGTGTCAAGAATTCAAGCAATCAAGAGAAGTGACTTTATAACCTTAAGGACATGTTGTCATTATGATTGTACTCATTCCAATATGTTCCATTTCCAACACTTGACACAAATATATGCAAAGATCTTGATATGCCAATCCAATCAATCTTCGATTTAGAAGCAAGACTTATTCACTATAGGGAAGTTCAAGGAAAAACACTAAAAAAAAGAGAAAACTGAAGAACACCTTGGGAGCCTTCCATCCGGACGGTATGCACAAATGCATACATGCAATTGAAGTTGGGGTTTTTTTCTATGCACCAATGCTTCTATAATTACATATGCATTAGTGCATATGCACAAATGCATATTACAAATTACCAGTATGCATTTGTGCATACCATCCAGATGGAGGGATCCCAGGGTGTTATTCAGTTTTTTTTTTTTTGGTGTTTTCCCTTGAACCTGACCCTTCCCTTATTCACCAACTTGTTATACATGGAGTTATCATGTGTTTGAGGATGTAGTGAAGCATGCAAGTTCCCTCAAAAGAATTTTCACAACAATCACTCACCTTATAGTACATCGTTTCATTTCTATCATGTAGCCTATTAAGTATTCGCCACTTGGCCAAATAGATGGTGTCTGATGGTCCATCCCTAGCATTCCTCTCAAGCTTCTTCACGTCCGTCACTGTAAATTTAATAAAAATAAATATTTTCAAGGTATACTTCACATACACAGAATCAAGTGTAAATTTTATTGAAACTCAAATATAAGAATATGTGTAGTTTTAAAAGTAGCACTTGAAGTCCTTTAGCGCCAAAGAATAAAATCCATACACAGAGTGAAATGACACAATTAATGGTTATTACAGAGTGAAATAAAATCCTTTAGGGAGGAATATGTTGAACATGCTCAAAGGTTAACTCATAAGCGATGTAACTTGACTTTCAAGTTTTAAATATCAACGTGACCTTTTTATTTTATGTTTTGAATTGTTTGACCAATCCCCTTCCTGAATCAGTTGTGAGCAAACTGTCTATCCTAATTTCTAGGTTCAAGCGAAAGTGAATATTATTTATTAAAATGGGGAAGTTAATCTGAATTCAACTTATTCAAACCATAATCTGGGTTCAGGGCTAGCATCAATTCCATGATATGATCATATATAATGGCCTAGCTCCCTATATTTTATTTTTTGGATAATTTTCCAACTCCCTTTATTTTAACAAGAGGAAGGTTTGGGAGAAACATTTGACAACTATGATAAAAGTGGTATCAACATTCACTTCTGCATATATGGTTCACTTCTGCATATATGGTATATGTTAGGGGTGGCAATCAGGGCAATCAGGGCTCCCAATACGATTGTTGTTGCCATATAGTAAATACGTTTCATTGATAATTATTCAATAAACATTATCCCATAATTCATCAAAATCTTTATGTCGTAAATAAGTATGATAATTATCAAGTATGATTATCATATATTGTTGTTGTCTATTAGCTTTTGCAATATATGATAAATCGTATATGATCCAACTCAACATAGAATTTAATCAATTATGATAATCTGTTTTCACAAATTCCAATACCGTAGATGTTTGTGTATGGTAAATAATTTATCATTTATGATATTCCAATAGTATACCAACTAAATTACATTATTATATATGGTCATTCAACAATCATGTTACTTTATCAAATGTGATTATTAAATATTGTTGTTGTCTATTAAAAACCAACGACAAAAGTTTTATCGATCAACAGTTGCTTATAACAAATTACAATTATAAACAACCAAAATGAACCCAACACATAACATTATAATCCGTAAATCATAGATAATGTTTCAACATAAGTACTGTAAAACCTAATCATATACCATACTTACTAAATACTCTATGATTAATAGAACAAAAACTATCATATACCATACTTACTAAATACTCTATGATTAATAGAGCAAAAACTGCAAAAACTGCAAAAACAATAACAACTAGCACCACATGACCTTGATTTATGGTAAATCGTATATGATCCTATCTGTCTTTCTTGTTTTATGATCCTCTAAATCATACCTGCACTTATACCCCTCTCTGTAATGGCTTCTACCAAACGACGATCATCATTTGAGTTCTTTTCTCCCTGACTATGTTGATTAGGCGCCTTTCTTGATCACTTTTCGGCTTTGTTTTCTTTGCTATACGGTTGCTTCGCCGAACACCTAACATCAACAGATGATCAATTACAAATACGATTAGGGTTTTTTTTCATATTCAATCAAACATGCAACTTCAATAACCAATAACATATTGATGAAAATCATAAAATTACCTTGAGATTCCATGGATTTCGTCTTCAATCGAACTCACTCTTGATCAACCACGGTCGCAATACAAAACTTAGTATGACAACAGGGTTCTATTATCTCCTCTATGTAAACCCTTATCTCAAGTTTGTCTATGATTTTGTAGATAAGTTCAACATTTTTTAAGATATTAGTCATATCTGTAGGTTATCGAGTGAAAATAGGTAATGATGGACATTGTTGTTAATAGGGATAACCATCCCATAAATAGTGCATGCCCAAAATCTGCAGGATTCCAAATTTTGTTTGATTTTTTCCAATTTTTCCCCTAAATGAATAAAACACGGTTGGAATCTTCAATTTTTTTTAATCAAAATTTAAATAATTTACATTTTAAATCTCAACCGTAGATCATTTAATTTAATGGTTGAGATAATTCCCTTTATTCCTTCAGAATGTTTGTGTTCCTGTTTGATCCTCCCTCTAGGCATCGGATCATGTCAGAAGCGTAAGAAGAGATCTTCACCCTTGATTACTTTTAAGCTCATGTCCACCCATGAATTACACTTTAGAAGGGAATTGATCTGGTGCATCTCGGTGCATCTCATTAGTGTTGACATTTATTTAGGATTTATCCAAGGGTGGAGATCTCTTTGACCGTGAAGCACCGGATAATTCCTCTCATGGGTATGCGAAAGATAGATGAGTATTTTCGTAACTTTTACAAATTGGCGTCAAGCAGGTTCATTTATGAACCAATGTGATTCACATATGAACTATATGTTCATATGTGAACCCGTTCATATGTGAACCCGTTCATATGTGAACCCGTTCATATGTGAACCCGTTCATATGAACTATTTTAACTGATTCATATATAAACCTTCAGGTTCATATGTAAATTAGTTAATTAATTCTTATGTGAATCAGATAGGTTCATATATGAATTAATTAATTAGTTCATATGTGAAACACACAGGTTCATATGTGAATCGATTGAAATAATTCATATGTTAATTACACGAGTTTACATATGAACATATAGTTCATATGTGAATCACATAGGTTCATATATTAACCCGTTTGCCTTTTATTTGTATAAGTTACAAAAATACTTTTAGGAAATGTTGTTACGATTCAAATGCTAGCAACTGATTTCTAAGGTCCCAAACAAATAGAAATTCAAGGACACAACAAACATGACAACAAATGCGGATAACAATGATCTAGATGTTACAAAATGACTCTATCGAAAATAAACAACTCCAAATATAGATAATAACAATATTTGTTAGAATCTACGTAAATGACAAATTCACCAAAAATAGCAACACGAGAATTTAATGTGGTTCAACTATCGGGGTGTGATAGTGGACATCCACCAGAGAGAGAGAGAGAGAGAGCTCGATATATTACCAACCAAAGAGATTACAAAGTGCTTGTACAAAGATCTTAAGATCCACAATCAACTAGCAAATCTTCCAAAACAACAAGTCTTCAAAAATAATCTCGTATCTCATATATACTAAATATATTGAAGGATACTAGCTAGAGACTATTATGGTGTTGTAACTAAGAGGAAGGAAATGAACCAATGGTTGAAATACGTTGGTGCCAAGAGGTGCTATTTATATAGCAACCAAGAGTAGTTACCAAAAGTTTGGTGCATAGTCACCAAGTAAAATAGGATGAATAGTGAACAAGCTTGGATGAAAAGTAATGAGAAAGCATGGCAAGAGTATGGAGAAAGCTTGGTGGATTAGTCACCAAGTTTCGATGAGTACATACCAAGTTTTGATTTTTACTGGCTTGGTCATCGAGTGCAACATCCATAAACCTAAGTAATGTATTCTATATTACGATAAATATCACCTCTATTTTTCCCATAGCCATAATTTTTGACCAACCAAAGCTGCAAATTATTGACCAGTCAAAGCTGCAATTATTGACCGGTCAAATCCGATCTTGACCATATGAATGGCTAAGATCACTTCTTCACTTCTAAGATATTTATCACTTCTCATTTGAACATATGGCTATATATATATATATATATATAAACATCGGTGCATAAAAAAACAGCTTCAATCGCTTGTATGCATTTGTGCATACCGTTCGAATAGATCCCAGGTTGTTTTTCAGTTTTCACTTTTTTAGTGTTATCCATTGAACCTCCCTCTCTCTCTATATGTAGTATATATATAGTCCCCTTCATTTGTTAACCAACAAAAGAGTGTTAACTTTGTTAATGAATCTGGACCGTTTAAAATCTAAAAACGCTATGAATTGATGGCTTCTATGTAATTATAATGAGAGCAATGCATGTGATCCATATGAAATGGTAAGTGAATAGGGACAAGAAGTTAAATTTCCATGAAGCAAAAAATTAGGAAACGGTTTACATTCCCTTAATACTCTCAAAAGGCGATTGCATTCCAATTTCATTGCCAACACATGCGTGATTCTTAATCATCATTAACAAGAAGTTGTGAACATGGTATAGGAGTGAACATTGGTTGAAGAAGTTGTGTGCGTTGGTGAAACCATAATAGCCAACGACGAAGGGTGCTTGCACATAGGTGAAACCGAAGTGAACCGTGGTGAAAAGGGTAAAGCAAGTAATCAGAATACATGGAGCAAAGGCAAAACAAAATATACAGACCCCACTGAAGAAGACTATAATGAAGTTACGATGTCAATTTGCCATTGGATTTGTGTTCATGTGAACGAATATGGAGGTGTTCATAAGTGCACATCATACGTAACATAATGATTTCATTTGTGAATATAGTGTGCACAAGTGAACTTAAATATCCTGTGCATAAGTGAACATAGTGTGCACAAGTGATCATACATATTATGTGCATAATTGAACATCATGTGCATAAAGGTTGCCTATAATGAAAAATTGCTTTCATTTATGAACATAGAGTGTAACTAACACGTGCAACATGATTAGCCTGACAATTGCAGGCCTTCCTGGGGGAGGGCGACACGGGCGTACGCCCAAGGCCCAAAAATATTAGGGGCCCAATTTTTTGCCCCGGTATATAGTAGTAGTCTAAAAAATTAATACTCTAAGGAAACCCAAAAAATATTGTAGTATAATTAGAAGTAAAAAAAATTTAGTAGATAGGGGGCCCAAAAATATTAACTAATTACAATGATGTAGAATACAAAAAAAAATTGCCATTTCATTATATTTTATTGTTTATTGTCTTTCTAACCTAGTGTTATTGGCTATTGCTTTCTATATGCTTAACTATTTTCATGATTCAACAATTCAACATATAACAACTTTAAGCTCATATGTTTGTCATTGTTTTTTTGTGAAAGGTATCCCAGGCAAAGCCCAGATTAATCCTGCTAAGGCTTTTTAACTGCAATATGTCAACCCTGATAAACTCAGTGGCCAATTGTTGAGAGCGTCTGGATTCGAATCCTGGGTGGTTGGGATATTCCTCATCCCCCAGACATTCGACCAGTATGTGGTTACGTTTGTCATTGTTATATCTTTGTATTGAGTATTGCGCACTATTTGTTTATGTTGTTTGCCTAATTGCTTTTGTTGGCTATTGTTATCAATTTTTGTTTCTACAGATGATATTATGCTATTGGTTAATGGACTATTTATTGTCTTAATGGATTATGCCATGTTTCATGGTTTTATGATTAATCAATAAAATTCAGATTAAATTTATTCAATTGTACATTTGACTTCTTCATCTTTCATTGCGATTTCACTACATATCAGAAGATTCTATTTAAGTTCTCAAGCAACCACTCATTAAGTTTGTAAATTATAGGTCACATTCACTATTTAATTATTCTTAATGATTATTAATAAATCATCTTTTCTTCCACATTTTTAGTAATCCTTATTTGTCAACTTGTTCAGAAAATTTTCATAATTTTTTTGTATCATTAATCTCTTTTCCTCCGCATGAGTTCTTTTTTGGTATTAAAATAAAAAATCTTTTTGTTATGAAATAAGAAAATTCCTACATTTAAAAAAAAACTTAAAAACAATAGTAGATGATCAAACTCATATCTATATTTTAGGATTCAAAACTATCATTGTCTTCTAATACATTATACTCTTGGATGTTAATCATCTAATAATCACGGAATACGTAAATTTTAAGTACTATCTTATCTATAATAAAGAAGAATAAAATTTCATCCCTCCATGAATTATTAACATTTATTGTATTCAATTTCTTTAGTAATGAAAAACATTTATTAAAAAAAATTTGTAGTTATCGAGGGCCCATAATTTTACATTCACCTAGGACCCAAAAAAATGTCAAGAACGGGCCTATATATACACGTTAACACATGCAATTGGACAACATGCATGTCGATACCAACGGGCCTTTTTGCCTCAAGGAGTTCAAAATTCACTGTACGAGCTTATTTGTTCCATTTGCTGTATATAAATATATATACACTTCATTTCATCCACGTCGACACTGCTATTTAGCCAACGGTATGTCTCTTCCACAATATTAGTTCTAAATACATAAATGATCTAAACTACTGGTAAATCATCCCGAAGGAAAGCCGAATGAGCAAATTTGCATCAGAAATCAAATAGAAGAAACAAGGAAGGCCATGGTCTTTGGTTTCCTTTTGTGAAGATCACCATGATCAACTCTACTCCTTTTCAAACAGATGAAATGAAGTGGTAAAAAATTTCACCTGTTTTTATTTCCATTTTCTTTAAATTATCTGTTGCGGATTGATAGAGAGCTCAATCGTCCTTGTAGATCAACGTTGGGTAATCGGGCTTCCACATATTGTTCTCCACGTGCAAAAGGATTTCTTCCTGCAAGACGAAAACAACATCATATGATCAAAATGGAGGCTCAAATTGGCTACATAGACTTGTGTTATACGAGATAGTCTAAGAACTACATCGGGTTCGCCCAAAATCACAAAAAAAATAGGAAAATATTAACTTATATGTAAAAGTAATTTTGGGTTAGCTGCAAAACTGAACTTAGAACGCGAAAATCTTGGTATGCTATTGGTTGTAATAGTTGCTTGGTATATGAGGTAATCTGTCAGGGTACTTTCTATCTATATACCTCTTGAATCCCATTAGAAATGCTTACAATTTACATTATCGGGTACTTTTAGAAACGTTTAAAGCTAGAATATACTTGTTTTTCCAATTGATATCGTTAATTATCAATGATGCCATTTATTTTGGTCTCAAAATTCCCATGTTTCCCGTGTTTAAAGCAAACTATATTATAATCGTTCTATGTTTCAATATACCTACTTGTTACTACTTACTCGTTTTCTTTTCCTTTGTGCTTTCTATTTACTAGTCCTCGTTCTTCTTCCCTTTTAACTCACGATGATTAGGTATTATGGGAATGACTAGAGAGGGGGGATGAGGGATAACAAGTGCTTATCCTGACAACGGTTGGCAATAACTAGAAGTCAAGAGCAAAATCTCAGACAAGATGAAGTCACTCCTTTGGTCGCTCGAAATATACAAAAAATTTCATATTGAAATATTCTGGTGTTCCTTTTTTGCTATGTTTTTTTCGAAGGGTGTCCCAGGCTATGCGTGGACTAATCCAGGAAAATTATGTCAGCAAGACATCAGCCCTAATAAACTCAGTGGCCATAATTGTTGTGTATGTCTGGATTCGAACCCTTGGCAGATGGGATATTCCACCACATCCCCCAGGACCTCAACCCCTTCGCCACAACCCTTGTGGTTTTGAAAAATAGTATCATTAGTTTATGAAAACTCATAGTTGTATATAATATAGACTAGAATCCCAAATTTAAAGGGATTTCTTAAGAAGAGGATTTCCTGTAATCAATTTCTTGATTTTGTGTTCAATTTGTTGTATTTATTGCTCATTTGAGAATCAACTTAACAACAACTTCAGACCTTACGTATCATGTTAGATATGAAGTGTGTATGATCGTATGAAAACCGGATAATCTCTTGGATCACGTATAGTTGCTTTCCTAATACAGTAATTTGTCCCTACTAGAGCCTTGAGTATCACGGATTTCGTATTGGGATAGTTCAAAATGAAAACTCTAATCTCAAAGGCTGTAAGATCGAGTCCTTATATACACCCAGATTCTACGTTTACATATAAATACGAGAGATCGACAGTTACGGGCAGTTAGATAGTTAAAATGCAACTGCAAGACAGTAATAACCGCTAATGGATAACAGTGAACACCAAGACAGTAATAACCGCTAATTGATTCATAGGCAAAATTTCACTAAGTTTCAGAACTAATTCAAGAAGGTTTCCAACCTTCTGAAATGTTGGAAACTTGAAATTTCTAATTAAACCTTTTCATAGAATCCATAGAGGTTTCCAACCCGAACCCCACGAGACCACATGCTTCTTTTTCATACTTGGGCAAAGGCAAAATTTCAGAATTAATTCAGCGGGACCGCCGAAGGGGCGCTGCCCCTTGGACCCAGCTAGAGGCGCCAGTGAAGGATCCAGAAAAAATTATAGTAGGTGTGACAATATAAGGGTTTAAAGTTTTAAATTTTTTTGTCTCCACCATCAATCTAACAAGCTTGGGAATACCATTCAAATCTATAGTAGGTGTGACAATATAAGGGTTTAAAGTTTTAAATTTTTTTGTCTCCACCATCAATCTAGCAAGCTTGGGAATACCATTCAAATCGGTAAATCTTTCATCTTGACGCACAATCACATAGACATAGTACTGTTAAGTTGTTTCTCAAGAGCGGTCATTTCCATACTACTAAAATCATTAGCATACAACTCACTCAACTTCAATAAATCTGATGCATTAAACCGCAAAATGAATCATGATGGTTTAAGTCTTAACTCTTAAGAGAAAAAATTGTTTTAAAATTTTAGTTGGGGTCCCTTACCATGTTTAAGTTGGGAGAACAATAACAAAAAAGGTTTTAATTTTTTTTTAGCCTTAGGTGGAAAATTTAGTTGGGGTCATGTAACCCCCATCCTCTTAGCCTCCATCCGCCATTGAGAGGCGGTACCCCTAGGATCCCGCCTGTGGCGGCGATCTAAGATGATAAACGCAACATTTGTGAGTGTGCCTTGTCAACGAATCGATTTCAAGTAAATCACAATGACACTAAAATGATTGATGACATTAAAATCAGTAACATATCATCTTGGGACTGCAATTCTTTCTTTTACAATTCTGAGTGCGCGACCTTCATTGTCGTGATTTATTTGCCAACCTTTCTAATTATTAGCTTGGTGAGGATTATAGTTTTCTTTGTGTACTTCTGAATCATCCTTTATCCTTGATCTCTTGATCCTTTTATTTTCTCAATCAATCTTCATTGTTAATTAATTTTATTCAAAGCTTTTGCCGCACGTTGAAGTGAAAAGCATGGCAGAAACTAAGAAGGTTTGATTGGTTACTTTCTTGTAATCCAAAAGACAAACAACCTTGTTTCACCATATTAATGAATCTTCCATTGTTACATGCTTACCAGTGATTTCCTCATTGATTCCATCAGGTAAAATATAAGTTACCAAATGGGGACCACTTTTTGGCCTCCGATCCATAGTTTTGGGTCCTTAACTTCTATTCATTTGTGTACTAGACTAGAAGGGTACTCCCAGTCTCGCACAATGTAGCGAGATGCATCTCGATTTTAAAGTTTCATTTTATTTTTTGTATCTGTCAACGCTACAATACGGTTTTATGTGGTTTTGAGAGAACGATGATGTATTTATTTTTAATAAAATATAAATTTGGAGATATAATAAAATTTTGAAAAGGAAATATCGAGATTAATATCAATTAACTATTTAAATTTCTTTAATCATTTTTATATTATAATTTAATTTAAGAATAATGATGAAGTAATTTATTTCTAGTTTAATACTATAATTTCTTTTATAAAGATAATACTCAAGTATTTTGTTAGAACTCAATGATTATCCTAATTATATTTTAGATTTTTTATGTTTGAAATGATATATTTATCCTGTATTTGATTATGTTTATCTGCAGTTAGTTACACGAATTCAAATACGAAGCTATAATAAGTTGTACTTATGCACAATCTAGTTGTAATCTTGAATTTTAAGTAATATGCATTAATAAACGACACTTTATGCATAAAAAATAGTTTTTACTTTTTAAGAGTTTTTATCAAATGTTTATAATATAGTATAGATAGGCGGTAATAAAGGTTGCATGCAAAGAACTTAAAAAATCATGCAACAAAAGTAGCAAGCTGTGATAACTAGAAGACACAAATTTGGAGATACCTTAGTCAGCTTTTGGAGATCACGAGAGTTCATTTCACGATATCCTTCTACTAGATCCTCTTCTATCGCTTCAGTGATAACAGCAACAGCTACCTTTTTTGTTATATCACGTATTCTGGATGCACAAATGTTACAGTTAATAATTGTTACAAGTATTTATGTGATAAACAAAAAAAATGTTTAATTTTATACCTTGATATTGGAGGGTATATAATTCCTTTGAGTACCTCCTCCTCAGTCATACATTCAGCTAAACTATAGTTTTAACAATAGAGCCAAAATAAGGTGAAACACGATAATTAGACACATGAACGGGTTTTATAAGTTTGATAATATAAGAAAATTACCATTCAGCTGCAGCTTGTAACATGCCATCTGAGATTATTCTAGCCCCAGATAGAAGAGTACCAAGACCAATACTGTAGATCAGGATTTAATCAGATGAAGATTAGTTGAAGCAAAAAAAATACATGAATTGTTAGATTATTGATTAAAGATAAAACTGACCCAGGAAAAAGATACATATTGTTTCCCTGGTTGCAGTAGCCAATCTGTCCATTTCCTGAAAAAAATTGAGTAGGTACAATAAGATCAATAAAAAGATATAACAACTAGTATTTTATGTCAAACAGGATGTATGCCAAGCGGGGTCACCATTAAGGTAGACTAAAGGCGTGTAAACTCACCCTATATGTTTTTAGCCTAATTACACCGCTTGGAGGGATTTTTAAAGTTTTTTAGTTGATTTCGAGGGATTTTCTTAGTGTTTTTGTCGATTTTGAAGGACTTTTTCGGTTTTTTTGATTGATTTCAAGGATTTTTTTTAGTATTTTGGGTGATCACCGGCAAGATGGGGTCCCTTGGAAAATTTTACCTGGAGGAACTAATGGTAAGTTTTGTATTTTTGATCTTTTTTAACCTATTGACCAGGGTCCCTTCCCCCCATCTTTAATATACTACGTCCACCACTGATGTCAAACTAGCTGGCATAGGGTAGAATGAATCCGGATAGAAGACAAAAAAAGCAGTTTACCATGCACTCCTATGTAAAGTTTCACGGTTGACTACTGTTTTAGTTTCAATGGGACTTTTCATTCATCCTCATCCATGGCTTCTGGAAGATTGTCACCATTTTATTCATCCAACTATTATCCTACAACCAACATTCTCATCAATCTGGGCATTCATTTCTAACACAAATCACAAAACCAGCCCAAAACCCAGAAAAAACAGCCTTTATCTATGCCAAAATGAGCCACTAAGCCACTCCAACCACGAAGGATTTTGAACAATATGTAAGTTGAGATCATCAACAATAGAAAAATGTAATTCATGAGTCACAAAATCCTTACTTTCATAATCTTCAAAGTTAAGGGGGATTGGATGAGGTTATTTATTTAAAATATTTATTTATGTGTTGTTTGAATTTTTATTTATTATTATATTTAGATTTGCATATTTTTTATAATCCATAATGATAAAATAGACAAATACACACATTCATTCATTTTAATTAACTAACTTCTCAAATTATCTAAATGCTTTGCAAAGCCATTTCAGAAATTGTCTTTAGCACTTAAAAAAATGACTCCTAAGTTTGCGACATTAGAATGGTAAAGTAAAATAAGAAGAAAGTTAGAACACGAACCAAGATCCACATTTTCAACTGGGTTTCCACTTGCAAAAATCATGTGTTTGCCCACAATAGAGAATGCTTCTTCAGGGGTGCATTCAGCTGCCATGGAACAAAATAAAAAAACATTAATACCATATATATGTAGGCTTAGGATCGTGTGAGAAGGAGAGTTAAGATAACAAGTATAAGAAGAGATCTGAACCCTTGGATTACTTTTAATCTCATACCCATCCAGGAACTGCGCTTTAGAAGGGAGTTGATCCGGTGCATTTCGGTGCACCTTATCTCGGTGCATCTCATCCTAATGTGCATCCAAGGGTGGTGATTCCTTCTTACGGTTCTCACATTAACTCTCCTTCTCACCAGGACCCAACCCCATATATGTAAAGATCAAATTGGTTAAGGGGTAGAAACTATACCATTGGTTGTGGGATTTGACATTGCAAATATTGCTGGTCTGGTTGAAGTTGAACCTCTAAACGCTTCTAATACCTATGCATAAGAGAAAAGAATTCAATTTGTAGTAAGCATAAGCTAATTAACATGAAATTATATATTAAAAGATTTCTAAACTTGGATCTTCCTTTTGAACATATAGAAAACAAAGCATTCTACACCTTGAATATTAGATTATACCTCCTTAGAAAACAAGCCACCAACTGCAGACAACCCAACGAGTACATCAGGTTTTACCTCCTGCAACTGATAAGAATAGAATCGGATATCTGATTAATAAATTGTGCCTAAAAATTTCCAGTTATGAAGCCACAGGTTCAATAAAAATAGGTATTAACAGCAATATAATGAAAAGGATGAGGTGGAGACAAGAGAGAAATGAGCACATGCCTGAATTTTATTTGGTATGCACATTGGGAACATATAAAAGCAGTTCACTATGAATGATGCAAATATGATTCATGAAAAGAATTATATAGCCTACAATCATATAAATAAGAAGTGATGATGGTCTATTTTTTATATTATGGAGAGATGGAGATCAAGAGAAGGCAAAAGAGCCGCCCAAAGGTAAGGATCTCTGAATGGTAAGAGTCTGGAATTGTTTGTTTACCTCTTAACAGTTCAAATAAGAGGAAACCTCTGAATCGCTAAGAGGTGAATCCTGTTTGGCAAAAAATAATTCTGCCTCTTAATGGTTCCAGAACCCTCTGAATCATTTTTGTATCCTGAATCTCCCTTAACCATTAAGAGCCCTAATTACATCCTGAACAATTACCAAACAATTATATTTCATTTTGCACTATATCATAAGAGCCTCTTAATCATTTTGACCCATATGTATGGCCTAATTTAGGTGGCACACTGTACTTGGAATTTTTGGACATAATCTAACTATGCAAACAATTATGGAAAATATATCAATAAGCTAAATCAAATGGCATAAAGTGAAGCTATTCAACATACCACTTCTACCAGACTTGCTCCTTCCCTCAATCTTCGGTGGTTAATTTCATTGGTCTTCCTTGCAAAGGGCTTAACTTCATGGTCGATATCTTCACGCTCCTCTGTGATCAGGCCCTGATTCATTCCCACAAAACAAAAGAAGACAGCCAATAACCACTCCCATAAAACACTTTGTGGACTTAGTATGATAATTGACGGATCAATGATGACTAAACAAAGAGTAAGGGCCTGTTTGTTAGCAGCTTAATGAGCTTAATGGGACTCACAGCTTATTCCGTCAGCTATACATGACTGTTTGGTAGTGTCTTAATCATATATAAAGTGGCTTATTCAATAAGCTTGTAGGGGGAAGCTTTATGCAGAAAGCCAAGTTTTTTTTTCCAAACCAACCCCTCCCAATTAAAAAGCACACACCTTTCATCTATGAAAAACCACTCCCAAACAAAAACCTTCCCAATCTATTCAGACATATTAATCCACACAGACAGTTTTATCCATACAGAACTTAGTGGAAACCAAACAACCCCTAAATAGGCAATGAATGTACTTACTTTAACATCAACTACCCAGAATTGACTCCTTGCACTCTCAAAAGCATCTTCATTGTTTCTCAATATTCTTGCCATCGTTCTCCTAGCTGCCTTCAGAACCCCAATTCCTGCGCTGCATTTGCAGAATAATTAGGTAGAGAAGTAGGGTGAATAAAAAAATGAAATAAAAAAATAAAAGCAACAAGCAGATCCGATCTTATTTTTTTGGAAAGGGTATCCTAGGCATTTGCCTAGACTAATCCCTGGCAATTTTAAGACTGCTAAAGCATGCAGCCCTGAGATAATTCCCCAGTGGCCACAAGTTAACCCGGGGTAGATGGGTTATCTAGCCTCATCCCCCACAAGCCTTAACCAGTACGCCACAAGCCTTGTGGTTAGCAGATCCGATCTTAAAAGCCTAAAGGAAATTAAACCCATCTTAAATCTGTGTATTAATGGCATTGGCAAACGACATCATTTGTCATGGCGACCCATTAAGAAAATTCAAATTCTGAGATGATTTTAACACCGTGAACATTATATGTAAAATGTATACATACATAAACAGATTTCATTGTCTTAATTCCCATTTTCATGATTTACTTCATCTATATATTCGTTTTAATAGAGTATATAGCCATGACCCAGAAATATGAATAGCTAACAAGTCACATGATCCATAAAAATTATCAAGAAGCATTGGAGCTATTAGATCAAATGATCAACAAGGATCAACCTAGAGTGCACCTTACACATATACATATTGTAATTTAAGCATTTTATTTAAATTCTATCTTTGACATGTTGAAGAAGTGAGAGAAAGTACCAAAGCCATTATCGGTATTTTAAGAAAAAGAGTTCACTTCTTAGCTGTCACAGACTTGAAAATGCCATACCTGAGTTGGACATCCAGCATTATCGAAAGTGCAAAATAGATTGAACCACAAGCATGCAAAATTGATTATCTAAATTATAGAACATACTTTTCAGATAATCTTATGTAAATTCTTATCACTATGACTTGTGTCCTTCTAAATTGACACACAACAGGTATATTCACTTCAGTTCAGGTATATTCTGAACTGTGTATGCGACTTGGAATCATCTAACCAAGCCCTATTAATGACATGATCTGATACATGTGTGTAATCAGTCATAGGTCGAAGCCTTTATATCCATCATGACTAGATTCTGGGATCTAAAAGAATCCTATCCGGATCCATCTTCAAAGGGTCAGTTTGGTTTGTAGGAATGGAAAGGATTTGGGGGGATTTGGAATTCAAATCCATTCCAATCCCGTGTTTGGTTTGCAGGATTGCTTGGATTTGAATTTTGAAATCCCATGGGAGTGGTTGGGATTTCAGGGGATTTCATATGATTTGTACATAATAATGTTTAGAAATATGTCAAAAACATTTGTATTCTAATAATCAATTAATAAAAAGGGAATTTAATTATTTTTATAAATTTTTTAATAATTTTTTTTAAAAATTATAGAATTCAATTTCCTTCAAAATCCTACAAACCAAACACAAAGATTCCAAATCCTACAAACCAAAGATTCCACGTCCTTCCAAATCAAAATCCCTCCAATTCCAAATCCTTCTACGAAATCCTACTCCCTTTAAAACATTCCATCAAACCAAAGCTCCCTAAGTGCTTATGTGTCAATTCCTGGAAGTTTGTATACACATTTGTTATCTGCTTAAATTCCAGTCACTTTTGCAATTTACAGGGATGATGAGTTATAGAGGTACATCAGCATTCCCAGATGGTATGATGTCTTGAACTCTCTAGTAGAGATAGGCAACTACAATCAGATTGCATCATGAGTGTGCCCTTCACCAGTTAAAGGCTTGGTTGACAGCAAACAGTTACTATTGGTATTAATTACGAGGAGACATTTATTTCTCATGGCATCAAGGTTTTAAAACGCAGAATCGGGCCTCGAGGCGGTCCGAAGTGTAATTCCTGAGGGGGAAATGCAAAATATGTTGGGTTTATTTTCAAAATATAAAATAAAGTCTTAGTTTTTTGGGGTTGAGTCTTAGGAGAAGAAAAGAGAAAGTTAACTTTGGTGGGTTTTACCTTGTCCCACATAGGAGCAAGAGTAAAAAGAAAGTGGGTTTATAAGGGGAAACAATTACTATATATTAAATAAATATATTAGAAATGGTGGTGGCTTCACAAGGGTACGCACCCTTACGCGCGCGCGACCGTGGGCGCATGTGGCGCTTTGATGGCGCACTTTGCACTTAACTGTGAAATACCAAAACCTGTCACAAAACTGTGAAATCGTGGCTGTTCAAGGGGCTGTCCTAAAAGCCTATAAATACCCACTTGAGATACCAAAATTCATAAGCTTTTTCTTTCCTGATATATACCAGATTGCTAAGGGTTGTGTTGCTATAGAAACACAACTTCTTGGTTTCTTGAAATCCTTGAAAGTCAATGGTTTAACCGGGATTATCACCACGAGTGCGGTGCATACGTTGCTTCATTGTATCTTGAGAAGCGATTTGCCAAATCCCAAAGCACATACGGTGGGGGCGAAATTGCTTTAAGGATAGAGATTACTCGCCTTGAAAGCAATAAGTAGTAGATATTTCCTATTCTTTCTTAGCCATATATTAGAACCCCAGAACCAACAAAATATGTATATGTTATATATACTACGTATATATATATAATACTAAATTACTAAGGGAGCTTGTTCCGTGGTCCTTCGCTGAGGAAAGGGAAGAGTGAAACTGTGAGATAGGCTGAGAGGGTGTGGAAAAATTGGTTGATTGGAGGAAGAGGAAGGGTCAAACCACACTTTTTGATTGAAAGGAGAAAGTACTAGCTTTTTGGGTTTTAAAATATTAAAAGTACACATTGGGGTCATTGGGCTTTGACTTTTAGCTTTTTTAAAATAAAAGACACTTTACACTATAAAGAGAAGTACTACTATTGCCAAAAAGCTTATAGAAAAAGCCAAAAAACCATTATCAGATATGAGGCGTACGCCTCCACACCACCTCACGCTTCACTGAACCAAGGCGTAAGCCTCGTCCACGGTCCCAGAGGCGCCGCCTCAGATGCAGTTTTGGGCCGCCTCGCCTCGAGGCGTAAGCCTCACACGATTTTTTAAACCATGCATGGCATAAGAGTAAATATATAGCACCTAGTAAACATACCATTAAACTTACCATTTAAATGAAGTGACACATATCTTTAGTGGATGTGATATATTCACTCATGAAAAAATGGCCATTGTTTGCAATTCTATTGCTCTTGCTGCCATGCGTCATTGGTCGTTCCATGACAAAATGCCATTTTCAGGACTTTCTTGAAAAAAATGCCTACCACATGTTTTTTTGTCTAGATGGGGACCTTGAAAGTTTCTCATCCCTGAACTCATGCCACTGTTTGTTATGTCTCAAAGCAACAATGATCATTCTATCGATTAACAACACCAGAAGGGAAGGAGTATGTTGATGATATCATTATTATGGCATATGATACTCAAGGGATGGCTGAGTCAGGAATTAGATGGCAGTTTCATGTATAGATCTTGGTAGACTCCCATACATTAGATACAATCTCGAGAAGGAGAATTTTATACCAAAGAAATTGTATTTTTGATCTCCGAGGGAGGTTCAGGGGAAAACGCTAAAAAAGAGAAAACTGGAGAACACCCTAGGAGCCCTCCATCCAGATGGTATGCACAAATGCATACAAGCGATTGAAGCTGTTTTTTTTCTATGCACCAGTGCATATATATGCATTAATGCATGTTACAAATTACGAGTATACATACCGTCCAGATGGAGGGTTCGGAGGGTGTTCTTCAGTTTTCTCCTTTTTTGGCGGTTTTCCTGCACTTGACCCTTTGATCTCCTAAGTCCTAAGCATAGGATCTTTTACCAAAGCATCCTCTTGATCTCACAAGTGTAGGATCGTTGGCTGTAATCCTGTGGACTAGTCCCTTTCTCCCTTATTGTGAAAAGAAACTTCAAAAAATGGACTTCACGTAGCAGATTCCAGTGCAGTAAGTTCAGAAGACTTGGGAGAAAGCAGATATATAACTGTGACCCAACCTTACATTTTATATTCAGTGTTTCTATGAAGTAAACCAACTGGCAATCTAATGATTAAAAATGTAATTGAACTACTAACATCATAAAGCCAAATATAGATGAACTCATACCTTCCAACACCAACAACAACGATATTTTGCTTTGGGAAGTCGATCATCATCTTTTGTTGTGCTTTTACAGCTCCCAGAAGACCAGCAACTGCAACTCCTGCTGTTCCCTGGACATTAATAAACAATTTGTTACACGAATACATTCATTACTCATTAGTGAGAAATCTAGTCTAGTCATCCAGCTAAAGGAATTATTAACATGCAAACGTATTCATCATATATCCAGAAAATAGAACGCCAATACTTCAGCAAAAGTATATCCTTTCCTAGGATTATCGTAAGACATAGAAAGATAAAAAAAATCTATATTTTGTAGATTTTTTAATTATATATGGCGAGAAGAGGATATCTTTTTTATTTGTCTAATTTCACGAAAATAAGAATTTCATCTTTTATCTTGTTGATAGAGGCTTCTTGATCAATAATCAGGAATATAGAAAAAGGGGCGGATTTTCTGTGAGTTTTGATTCTTTATACGATTAGATCTTATGTCAACAAAGAAAACCCCATTCGTCTAATTTTGACTTAGATTCTGGTAAACTAATTACTTGTTTGCTCAAAATAATTGAACTTAATGTTCAAATTTTGATTGAAAGGAAAGAATTTTTTAGTTGAAAAAGCTTCTTAAGTTAACCCTTTAAAGCAAAGTCCAGTGGGTTGCCTTCCAGGGCCACTACCACCACAATAGGATTAGTTTCCTGAGCTACATACATTTCCAACTATCCGGTGGAAGCAAGATTAAATATTGAAGTAGTTTCCATTACAGCATTACAAAAAAAGAGAAAGGGAGATCAATAAGCCGGACACGATAAAAGGAAAAAACCCTAAGGGTGCGTTTGGTTGGCAGAAATGGAATGGATTTGGGGGGATTTGTATTTCGAATCCATTCCAATCTGGTGTTTGATTTGCGGGATTGTTCGGATTTGAAATCCTAGGATTGATTTAAAATCCCATGGTTGATGGATTTGAAAATCCTTAGGCATGGGTTGGTATTTCAAATCCATTCCTCTAGGATTTCACAATAGTTTCTAAAAAAATAAATCCCATTCCAAATCCTACAAACCAAACATATAAAAGGATTTCAAATCCGTTCCAATCCAAATCCCTGCAAATCCAAATCCCTTCATGAAATCCAAATCCCTTGAAAACAATCCTGCAAACCAAACGCACCCTAAGTTACTATTGTCTCTAATTTCAATATAAATCATTATAGGAGACAAAGTTTTGGTTCAACAATCGGCGTGCAGCTAGCTTATAGTTCCAGGCATAATTCACTTTTCCCTATTTTGAAGATCCCGGTTAAATTGAACTCCACAATCTGGGTATAATTTTGTATACTTGTCTAAACCGGCCTTGAATGTTTGGACATGGATGATTATTTTAGTCGGGACCCTGCAAATCCTAAGACTTAGGAATGGTAACTGAATGATAGTGGTATCGGAATGGCCTTATGTAATGCAATGGAACCACAAGTTCCAAGTGTTGCCCATAATTACGCTACCACAAAGTAGATGCGGGAGTACTTAGGGGGCGTTTGTTTCACATAATGAAATTTGGTGGAATTGGGATAGATCAAAGGAATTTGACTTTGAAGGAATTTGACTTTGAAGGAATTTGAAATCGGATGAAAAAGGAAAAAATTCCTGATCCAAAAAAATAGAGAAATGTAAAAATATCGTTTGGTTGGTAGGAATTGGAATGGAATCACTAAAAAAGATTGGAATCTCCCTTTTTTCGGGGGGCGGGGGGGAGGGTGGGGGTGGTAGCTGTGACTACGATAGTAGTTGCATGGTGGTCGGTGGGGTAGGTGGCGGGGGCAGGGTGGTAGCTATGATGACGAAAATAGTGGCATGGTGGTCGGTGGGGTGGTGGTAGATGACGACGACAAAAGTGGCATGGTGGTTGGTGGGATGGGTGGCCGGGCTGGTAATTGTGACGATGAAAGCAGTGGCATGGTGGTCGGGTGGTGGGGTGAGGGCTCGCCGCAGGGCCGAGTGGTTATGGCTGAGTGGGGGTGGGTGACGGGTTGGGGTGGCAACTGTGGCGATCACAATAGTGGCATGGTGGTCAGTGGTGGGTACTGGGTAGGGGGTTGGGATAGGGTGGGCATGGGTGGCGGTTGTAATGGAGACAATAGTGGTGTGGTGGTGGGGGTTGGGGTTCGGTGCGTGACAGTGACGATAGTAGTATGGTCGTGGTTGGGGCAGGGGGTTGGCGGTGTTGATTAATTGGATGCAAAGAGATGGACATTCAATTCCTTCACTTATGCCAAGGAATGACAAATTTTTAACTTGTGGAATTCAATGGAATTTAGAGGATTCCTACATCTTCATTATGTGAACCAAACATAGGATTCGGAATTTGGTCAAAGGAATCATCCATTTAAATTCCTTTAAAATCCATGTACCAAACACCCCTTAATCCATATTCAGCTTCTACTTCTGATGTGAGCAAGGTGACTCAGATCTCACCAAGTACTACACCAAACTATCAAAGCTATTAGAGGAACGTTGGAGTTCTCTTCCCTGTAACGCATAATGGTTAGATAAAATGAATGTGATGACTTCCACTTCATTATTCTCTCCCAACTATTTTAGTGTAGTGCTCGTCCCCTACCATTGAGCCACTCGGCCTCTCAATCTTTAACATCCACGTATCATCTTGCTTGAGAAACTTATCCAAGTAACTCTCCATCATAGTCATCCGGGACTGCCATGTCAGCATTTGCAATTTCCAATACCAGAATATTGGAAAGGAAGGGTATAAGAAACCAAAGGGCCTTTGGCCTAGCGGTATCGTACCTAGGAGGTCAGGGGTTCAAACCTCATCAAAGGTGAGGAGAGTGTCTGAGTTTGTTGCATTTGCTGTATATAAATATTATATGCTTCAAAAAAAAGGTATACGAAAACAATCCAGTGCTTTTATTGCAACAAATATTTGCAATACACTTGATTTCCTGACTAGCAATACACTTGCAATCAAAAGAACATGAAATATCAGTTAGGGGCTGTTTGGCAGTTGCTGAATGGTTTTGTGCAAAATGATTAAGTGCTCAGAATGATTAAGAGACTTTTATGATATAGTGTAAAATAAACTATAATTGTTTGGTAATTGTTCAAAATGAAATCAGGGCTCTGAATAGCTAAGGGAGGTCCAGGATACAAAATGATTCAGAGGATTTTGGAACCATTAAGAGGCAGACTTAGTTTTTGCAAACAGGATTTACCTCTTAGCGATTCAGAGGCTGCCTATTAATGGAATTGTTAAAAGATTAACAAACAACCCCTTAATCAAGCAGTAAAACAAGGTTAAAATAGAATAAAACAATAACAATAAACCTTCATGGAAAATCATCTCCAGCTTGATCAAGTGATATCTTAGTGTTTACCTGGACATCGTCGTTAAACATTCTGTAGGTATTTCTGTAGCGTTCCAATAACTTTGAGGCCCACTTGCGTTGAAAATCTTCGAACTAAAAGAAAAACATACATAATAAGCATCTTCTTGGAATATTTATCAATGAAGTGGTGAATGGAAGAACAATTGGTTGGTAAAAGATCATCTTTTAGGAGCTTTCACACTAACGGTTGGAATTTGATGTGCCATAACCAGGGAGGGAAGGTAGCTGCAAATTTGTAAAATTGGCAATCTGAATATTAAAACTCTCTTCTGCAAGTGCTACCTTTTTAAGATGACAATAAATTCTAGCACATGGGTGTGTACCTTTCTCAACCTTTTATTATATGTTTTTTCAATCGGCCAAAGGCCCTAAAAGATCATGAAGTAAACCACAAGGGTGGTGCCCGATTGGTTTGAGTTAGGCTCCAAAGGTCAAAAGTGCCTGGAGGTCCTAGGTTCGAATCCAAGGAGGAATAAAAATACCCTTGTGGTCAAGGAGGTTCAAATGTGGTGACTCGCGGGTGGTCGCCCTGGTATTATTCGGCTTGCATAGCGGGTTGGATATCCAGGTTAATAAAAAAAAGATCATGAAAGTAGACTCCTGCTTATCATTGAACTACAATACATCTGTGATATTATGACTTCAAATCCAAACCCTCTTACAGCGGATGTTTTGACTTGTGTTTCGGAAAATGGGCTATATTTTATGTTTTAAATTTCAAACTTCGTATTTTGTAAACAACAAAACTTATATTGCAAACTTAGCACCAAAATTATTTTAGTTGCGGGACGTTGTGAGGTTTAATGGAAAAAAAACTTGGAACTCTTCTTTAGAATATGGTAGCATAGCCATCTTACCCAGATAAACTATGTCACCCCCTCATGGGTACATTGTTTCCCAAATGGAGGCCAAATGGTACACGAGAGAATTCACAGAGGACAAAAGAAGGATGCAATGTGGAGGAGATATAAAACCCATATATATATATATATATATATTGAGAGAAAAGTTCAAATGAGAACTCAAATTTGGTTGTGAACGTGAGGACAAATGAGAGCGTGACACGTGTCATATTCAGACTGAATAATCAAAGAAATATTCAGACTGAATACAAGGGCGGAGGCAGGATTTGAATTTAGGGTGATCCTACCTTGCGTTGTTGTTTTGAATTCAGAGAGAAGAAAAATAAAGAAAGAGCAGAACAAAAAGAATATTTTATTTGTGTTCTTGATATTAAAGGGAAAACAGCATTATGTTCTTTTTTCCTTTTACTTTCCATCCTAGAAAAAGAATCGAGAATACAAGATTTTTTTGTTCACTCCTACTTTCTTTCCCTTTTCGTTTTCCTCAATTTCCTTCCTAAAAAAGACTTTGAGAACACAACTTTAACATTATACTAGTTAATACTCGATAAAAAAGTGTGATTTAGTTCAATATTATGGATGTATATTTTAAAAACAAAAAAGTTACAGTAGTTAAAAAATTAAGTAATTCAAACTTTTAAATACTAAAAATTTAATCATTTTCATCTTGACTTTCCTCTCAAATAATATCCTAAATTCAAAGTAAATTGTGAAAACTTAAATTAAATTTTAAAAACAAATGCTAATTAAAATAAATACTAAATTTTAAAAATAAATAATATTTAAACTTATTCAATCTCAAAGTGAGATTGGTTTCAAAATCATTTCTTGCTAATCTGGAATCTTTTCCCATATAATAAAAATGGATGAGGCTATGGAGACAGCTAAATTATACTAATTATCCATATCTTTTATAAAAATTTCTACAAACTTGAGGGTATTCCTGTGCTAATTGTGGGCCAAGGGTGGCTCCGCCACTGACTGAATATAGTATTTACTCAGTCTGAATAATGCTTATTTAGGACACGTTCACAACCAAATTTGAGATCTCATTTGAACCCGCCCCTATATATATATATATATATATATATCGAATCCATGTGGTTCCCAAATATCAAACTTTAGTTCCTTGTTAGAAGTTCGACTCTAAGGCAGCTGAGAAGAGACCTGATTTTCAGATGACAAATAAAGAAATTACCTTTTCATTTGAAAACTGTCATGGGATGAAACAGTTACACTATTGCAGTAACAGTAAACTAAGGTTCTCCTTCTGTAAAAGGCTCCTGATTCCTCAAGCAGATGGGAACCAGAGACATTTGCTCACCACTAAAAAGCATTATAACACTTCCCTTATCAACAAGTCCTAATGAACATATGGACACAAATAAAAATAATACCTGCACTATCACATGGGGCCAACGATTGAACAAAGCCTCCATAAGTTCATCCATAATGGAAAGATACTCCTCGCCTTCAAGACGGTGTTCTTGCAATCCTAGATCTAGAAAAAAATATATATTACCATCACCACCTAGAGAAAGATCTTCTCAGAAAAGGATCCAAAATGTGATATAAGTTCTGAAAATGGTGACATTTTAGGCCTTGTTTGTTTTTTCTAAAAAAACTCTTAATAGTCTCTTATATCTGATTCGTTAAGAGGTAGCACCATCCACTGTTTGTTTTTTTCCATTTTTCAGAGGCACTCATCACTTATTATCCTCTTATCTGTTAAGAGGTAAACCAACCTCTTATTTTCCTCTTATTCTTCTTACACTCCTTAGCAACGACGTTTCTCAATCGATTAACCTTAATTTATCCTTTCACTCAATCAATCTTTACTAAATCGATCCTCGCCTATATCAATTGATGTATTTTAATAGAATTTAAATGTGTTAAATACCATCCATGACATATTTTCGTTTAAATGAATGTTAATTATATAATTTATATGTAAATTTCGTAATGATGATGAATAAATATGTGAAATTGTATATATGGATCTATAAATTCTACACTATAACTTTTTAATGGGTAAAATAGACAATTTAATCAAATCCAGACATTTATCAGCTTAACAAAACAAACAATCTTATTGATTTAGATTTCAGACTTCAACACCTCTTAAAAAACAAACGCCACCTTAGTAATTTCACTTTCACACGATGAAATTCAAAAACAGGTAATCTATTATAAAAAGAATGAATCAACCAAAGCACCAACATCAAATAGTAAGTTGTAACTATTAATGTAACATAAGTGAATAAAAAGAACCTTACACAGAGGGTCTTTAAGAAGGGTTTCATTGTTGGTTCCAACATCAACCATAATAGGAAGAACCTATTAGATGATAAGTGTACACATAAAACAAACTTAGAAAGAAATATAAGTTGGTGGCTAATTCAAAAAGATAAAGTAGAACATTTATACTATGGTGAATTGTAGCAGTAAATAAATATCGACAGATAATTACAAAAGTATTAAGATGGATAGTATGAAAATATTACTCTTTGAGGATTTATTCCAGCTGCTGCAACATATAAATCCAACTTCCCTATTGCAAGGCCAATCCCCTGAACTCCTAGATCACCAAGTCCCATGATTCTGCTTCCATCAGTAACAACAATCATATCAACCTATGGAAAACAGAAGGTATCAGTGCTTAGGCAGCTTAATGAAGAATTAATAGTAACAAGAATTAATGTAACTAGACTTAAAGTATACAAAAATTAAATTTTTTAAATTCTTTTAGAGTTAATTACAGATTTGGTCCCTGTGGTTTGTGTGATTTTAACGAAATTGGTCCTTCGAAAATAGACAAAAGAAAGAAAAAGGACGAAAATGCCCACAAGGTTAACGGAGTAACTGGACGGCCGTTAGAGGGAGGGACCATCCTGTTACAAAATGACAAAGGTTGAGTCCTAATCTGTAATAAATGAAGTTCAGGGACCATTTTCCTAAAAACCATCAAACCACAGGGACCAAAACCATAATTTACTCAACATATATTAGCAGATTTCCGTGTCATGCAGCAGCAACAGTGATATGATCATCTCCACGCTTGTTATGTATATTACCCTTTTACCTGATCTATTATATGGTTCCATAGCAATAAAACCACCACTTGAAGGACAACAAAGGTGAACCACACCGCTCTTTTATGTAGAGTGCTTTTTCAAAATAAATTATATATATAAATAAATAAGTTAAAAGGTTGTGAATACACCAACCTCTCTGATAGTTGTAAATAAGTACAGACCTGATCAGCAGGCCAATTATAAACCATGGCCATCATTTCTCCACGATCAGCAGCACTGAAATACATCCCCCTAGGCCTTCTAAACAATCCACTGTATTTCTGGCAAACAAGTCCAACTGTTGGAGTGTACACTATTGGGGCATACTCCTTGATATGGGCAAGTAGGACCTGTTATATATAACATAGATATAATGTTATTGGTGTATATCCTAAATTGTTGTAAAAGATTTGACATGATTGAACTTGTCACAGTAATGTACTACAAAACATTTAACATTAGTAAATCAGAAAGAAAAAAAAACGATGACTCAAATGGAACAAAGTGAATTGTATCACTAAGAGAAGATAAATATGTATGCTAATACGACGTTTTTGCCACGTACCAAAAAGAAAAAAAAATAGTACAACCATTTCCACAATACTATGTTCCTTTCCACTTACACATGATGTACATAAATCAATCTAAGCACAACCAACATAAGTAGCATCGGAGAATAGACGGATCTGGATAAAATTTCAAGCTGGTGCTCATAATAATTAACTTAATATAAATAAAACAAAATGTAAGCATAAAAGACGGTTTCATTAAAAATGACAAACAAGTGTTTTCGTAACTTATGGAGCACACATCGAATCATGGTAGATGCACTTTCAAGACCATATAGAATTTTCCATGATGTCTAAACGATAACGGGGGACATGGGACCCCCTAGACAATATGTAAATCCACCCATTCATCGGAGTATCTAATAATCCTCTGGCGTGTAGCTCAGTTGGCAAAGGGGTGGGGAGACTTTGCCCAAATAACATAACAAGTCGTGGGTTCTATCCCAGCCCCCCCCTCCCCCTCTAGCCTCAGCCACTGAGTGAGCCTTAAAATGCCCCCTCACATTCAGAGGCGGATCCAGGAACTTTTTTTGGTATGGTGTCACAAAATAATTTCCATATAAAATACTTTTACTTACACATTTTTCCCTAGAAAATCTGTCGTTAAAGGGTGATTCGTCACAAAACCTTCATAAAAGAATCAGCGACACATTATTCAAATATTATTTGGGTGATCCGTTAGTATTTTATCAAAAACATCGAAGTGAACCATTGGTATTTTCTGGATAATCCGTCGGTAGTCACCGACGAAAGTTTTGATGAGTAATTTTTGTGTGTAAAAATCAATTGTTTTGTAGTGATACTAAGTAAAAATGTAGTTAAGAATATAGTTCCATAAAAAAAAGGATATAAGCTATTGCCTACAACTGTTCCCTATGGGACTTCTTTTGGAAGCAATTGAGACATTTTCGTTCGTTACCAAGACAAACGCTTCTTTTTCTATGGAATCATTTAAAAAATGTATCACCTATCAAGTGGCGGATCCATAAATGAATGCAAGTAACATTAAAATATGTATTTAATAGAGATTAAATATTGCTTTACCACACGTGATTGTAATTAACGATAAAAATATGCTATTTTAGTATATGTTTTTTTATTTCTGTTAACATTAAAGACATAATTAATTTAAAAATATTCAATATTGGGTTCGTTTCGAAGGTATCGACGAGACCTTTCTAATGGTGTAATTTATAAAAAATATATTTTTAAATGTATTTTAGCTAATAATTAACTAATTAACTAATATGATAAGGGTATAAAATAAAAATATGAAAAAGAAAAGGAAGCAAATAAAACTACTAAAGTTTTTGAAGGATCAAAAGTGTAACTGATTTGCAACGCATGAAAATAACACAGTTTTACATCTTATTCTTTTTAACTTAAACCCCCTAATCTGTTGGCTAATGAAAAAAAAAAGAAGGATTTTTATTAACGCTTGTACATAGGAAATGAGATTCAATCATTTACTGCAAATTGTGAATAAGTGATTGTCTGATAATGAGCAAGGAATATCCGTCCAATTAGGAGATTCTCTGCTATTGGGGCTATTGGGTGGTGGTCCCGCTTATGGGGTCAAATCAATACGCTCTAAGTTAATGTTTATGGTTTCACCCTGAAAAACTTATGGTTTCACCCCAGAAAACTTATGGTTTCACACTTATATACCTTAAAGAGTTTACACTTACATCCTATATTTTCATGGTTTCACGGGCTACCACCCTTGTACTGTAGATCTGCCCCTGCTCACATTGGTGTCCTTGGAGGCAGGTTCCGTGTGGGACCGGTGAGAGTCCAATCACATGGTGGAGCGGTTTACATGTTGACAACTATCAATGACTACTTATAGAAAGTATGGGCGTTCTTCTTGAAACAGAAAAGTGATGTATTTGCTACCTTCTTGGAATACGATGGTAGAGAAACAAACAAACAAACAAGTCAAGCATCTACGAACCGACAATGGGTTGGAATTTTTCGTAGATACTTGACTTGCTTGTTTGTTTGTTTTTCTTTCATCGTCTTCCAATCTCAGAAGGTAGCAAATGTATCCCTTTTCTGTTCAAGAACGCCTGTACCTTCCATAAATAGCAAATACAAAGTTGTACTTTGACAAGTGCCCTTCACGAAGACAATTGATCCTCTAACCACCTTGATAATTCCACCTTCACTAACTAGCCTTCGTGCTATTTTAGCACGCGCCTTAGACTCAAGTCTTATTTCCAAACCGATCATTTACCACTTCCTCTAGAATTACGTCTTTATACGAACAAGACTTAATGGAAAACTAAATAGAGACTTCGTAATTCTCATTATATTGAGAAAATACCGACTAATTTCAAACACTTCGGTACAAAGAAATTTAGCATAACTTATCACCCTAGTGCTAAACATGAAGTGAATCCTCGACTAGCTATGGCTCAACTAGAATATTCGAGTGCGATAAGATGCTTAATATATGTTATGCATTGTATTCGACCAAATAATCTTTTGTTGTAAGCAAACTGAGTTAATATACAAGTAACCCATAACCACTAAAAAAAGTGTTTGTTTCTTGATAAAATACCTAAAAAAGAATAGCAATCTTACATTGACATATGACATGTACCCTAGGGTCTTGAAAGGGTTTTTTCAAATGCAAGTTGGGTAGATCACATTTGTGACTCAAAATCGACTAGCGGGTGTATTTATACTCTTGATGGAGGAGCATCTCTTAGCGGAAGCAAGAAAGAAACATGGATCGCTTACTCTACCGTACCGTGGAAGCTATTAGTTGTGGTTGGCAAGAAGGTCGGGTTGATTAGGGGTATTATTATTAGAGATTCGCATGTGGCCTAATCTAGTGCCACAAATTTCATGTATTGTGACGTTGAAGCTTCTCCGTCAAAAGCATATAATACACATGTATGAGATATTGTCAAGACATAAAGTGGGTTAACTCCCTTAACAGAGTTTCAGAGGTATCTTAGCAATGGAGAGGTTATAGAAACACTGTCTGTATGATCTAGAAGTGGTGTCGCTGTAGTTTCTTTCTTAAAGGATCATAAAACAAGATTTGGTGCATGGCCGTATACGCCTTCATTAAGGAGTGTGTCAGTTATATCATTTGAATTAGGGTTTAATCTTCGAAGACCTTTGAATTGATATAACTTGCATACTTGTATAATAAGCGGTTTAATTTGAGTGATACCACCTTGGTAAATCAAACCAATAAGGGTTCTCTACATAGATTGTGTGTATAACGTAATTACAATAGGTTTCTATGTATAGATGAGCGGCGCCGGGCGATGCGTCCAATGGCGGTTGGTGGTCGGTTTTTGGTATGTGGATCGCCTATTAATGGAGATTTTAATTGTTGTATTGGTTTATAAAGATCGGTCTTGCAGTGGCGTGATCATGTAGAAGGCAATTAGGGTTTTGGTAACTTGACCCTGATACCAAATCAAACCAAGAAGGGTTCTGTATATTGATTGTGTGTATAAGGTAATTACAATAGGTCTCTATATATAGAGATACTAATTACATAGAACCGATAGAAGTGCCCTCTACATTATACTAATTACACTTAAGTACATTCAGTCTAATATGGTATGACTTGCTAGAGTAATTGGAAAACTTTCCCAACCTTTTCCAATCAGGTGGGAGATTATTGGAAATTTAAAAGTAAATTGAGGGGTTGTTTACAAAATGCTTACCCGGGTAAGCATATTACCTTACCGGAAGAACATAACAAGTACCATAAATCTTACCCGGTAAGAGTGAAGACAAGGAAAGCAAGGACCAAGAGTCTTACCTGGTAAGTGATGGGGATGACTCTTACCAAGGTAAGCGCTTATCCGGTAAATTGTTGCATACGATGCCGTTTTGGTGGACTAAAATCTTACCCTGTAAGTAAGTGATAGTGTTGAACTTTTCCAGGAAGCACTTACCTGGATAAGATTTGGTAAACGGCCCCTGAGTTGATAGTTCAATTCAAATGAGGAAATAACAAAGTAGGCTGGACAAGTTGTCTAACAAGAATGGGAAATTCTAAGGGTTTATAGTAGTTGGATATCCCTTAGAATTTAATAGTGCGTATGATATGGTGGGGTATAAAGAGGGAACAAAAGCACCATCATCTTAAGCTAAATACTGGTTTTTATACGGTCATTGGGTATAAAGAGGATACCCAGGCCAGGAGCACCCGTTAGGTACTTCAGTATCTGCCTAACAGTGTCCCAATGTGGAGTCCTCGGGGACGACATAAACTGACTCACTACACTTACTGGAAAGGCGATGGCAGGACGGGTAATCGTCAGGAAGTTTAGCTTTCCCACAATTCTTCTGTACTTTTCTGGATCCTCAAGTAGATCTCCATTATCAGCTTTCAATTTCATATTTGGAATCATCGGGGCCTCACAAGGTTTTGTTTCAATCATCCCAAAGTCTTTCAATATATCCAAACAATAATTCCGTTGAGACAGACATATCCCTTTCCTAGAACGAGACACTTCAATTCCCAAGAAGTATTTTAAAGGACCTAGGTCCTTTGTTTGAAACCGAGACGCGAGGAAATCTTTTAGCTTCTTGATCCCAGTCTTATCACTCCCAGTAATCACAATGTCATCAACATATACCACTAGTAAAATACATCCAGAAGATGATGAATTATAGAACACAGAATGATCATAAGAGCTCCTCCGTAAGCCAAATTCAGTTACTACGACATTAAACCGTCCAAACAAAGCACGAGGGGATTGCTTTAAACCATACAATGATTTACGCAATTTACAGACTCTGCCAGACTCCCCCTGAGCAACAAACCCAGGTGGTTGCTCCATATAAACTTCCTCATGTAAATCACCATGCAAGAAAGCATTTTTAACATCCAGTTGGTGAAGTACCCGGTCGTAAGTAGCAGCTAATGAAATAAACAGAAGAATAGAGGGTACCTTAGCAACTTGTGAAAATGTCTCGTGGTAGTCGACCCCATAAGTCTGAGCATATCCTTTGGCTACCAATCGGGCTTTCAAACGAGCCACAGATCCATCTGGATTAACTTTGACAGTGAATACCCATTTACAAGCAACCTTTTTTGCCCGCAGGTAACTCTACCAAATCCGATGTACCATTATGATCGAGAGCATTAATCTCGTCAATCATAGCATCCCGCCATCCAGGATGGGCCAAAGCTTCACCAACAGTTTTAGGAACAGATAAAGAATCAAGTGCAGAGATCAAAGAACGAGAACGTGAAGAAAGTTTATCATAGGAAACAATAGAAGAAATAGGGTAAGTACATGAGCGTTTACCTTTCCGAAGAGCAATGCGAACATCAAGAACTACCAAAGATCTTTGGATCCAACTTAGTTATGTGTGGTCGGGTATCGCGGACAAAACAAGAACTACCAAAGATCTTTGGGTCGATAGGAAACAAAACTGAGAAAGGACTTCTACCATCCAAAACAACTGAGGGCATTCGGTTGATAAGAAAACAAACGGTAGCAACCGCATCAGCCCAAAAGACTTTAGGAACGGTCATGTGAAATAATAGAGCCCGAGCCACCTCTAGAAGATGACGATTCTTTCATTCTGCAACTCCATTTTGGGCTGGTGTATCAACACAGGAAGACTCATGAAGAATGCCATTTTGAAGCATATATGACCAAAAAGTTTGAGACAAATATTCTTTTGCATTATCACTACGAAGAGTTTGAATGGAGACTTTAAACTGGGTTTAATCGCAGCATAAAGTGAACAAAAATGTGTAAATACCTCAGAGCGATTTTTCATAAAGTAAATCCAAGTAGTACGAGAGTAATCATCAACAATGTAACGAAATATTTAAACTCATGTTTTGAAGTAACAGGACATGGTCCCTAAACATCAGAATGGACTAACTCAAATGGGGATGAGGCCCGCTTATTATTGACAATAGGACTTCAAAGAATATGTTGATGTTTGGCAAATTGATAAGACTCTCACAGTAGGGACGGTAAATAAGAGAACTTGGGACACAACTTCTTCAGATTCTGTAAAGATGGATGACCTAATCGACAATGAACATCAAGTGGAGACGATGAGCCAGAACAAGTTAATGAGGAAGGTACTTGAGGTTCAAATATGTATAGGCCATCAGTCTCCCGCCCTCTACCAATAATCCTCTTCGTCGACAGATCCTGAAAGACACAGAAATCAGGAAAGAATGAGACACAACAATTTAAAGCACGGGTAATTTTGCTGACTGATAACAAACTGAACGAGAAATTAGGTAGGCTCAGTATGGAAGATAACGAAACAGATGGGGTAAGATCGATGGTGCCAGAACCAAGGACAGGTGTGGTAGACCCGTCAGCAATTGTGACGTGTGATGGGGATCTGTGTTTATTGAAATTAGAGAAGATGGTGGGATTACCTGTCTTGTGATCTGAAGCACCTGAATCAATGACCCATTTGGAGGCATAAGATAATAGGCATGTACTAGAGTTACAGACAGCAAATGCAGCAGTCCGAGCGGTGAGATTTTTAGTCCCTAAAAGTCGAGCATATTCTTGTGCGGGTATAGTAACAGTACTATCTGATGAACTTCTCGGATATTTGGCCAAAAGCTTTTCAGGTACACATACCCCACTGTTGTTGTCGGATGTTTTGTTTTCTCCAACCATCTTCCAATAAGTCACGAACCAGAAGAAAAAACGTAGATCTTAGGACAAATAACAGCAAACCAGAAAACGAACAACGCACTCACAGGGTGCCAAATAACCGACGAACAAAGATGAAGATAATCGCACTCACTAGGTGCCAAATAACCGATGAACAAGGATGAGGATAATCGCACTCACAGGGTACCAAATAGCCGAAAAACGGAAAACTTCCGATATAAGAAACTTCCCGAACAAGAAAAAAAAAACGATGAACAAAAAAAACGATCAGAAAGAAGAAAAAAAACTATTCACGCGGAGTACTGTTCATTGCCGAATTTACTGTTCATCACCGGATTTACTGTTCATCGCCGGATTTACTGTTCACGACAACACTATTCACAGCCGGAGTTACTGTTCACGCCGTGAAATCAGTCATTTTTTTTTCAAAACCTAGCTCTGATACCATGTAATCAGGTATTATATTATTGCCTTTTTAACTTGTATATTACAATGAAAGAATACAGGGATATATATAGACAGAAAACCTAGACAAAGAGAAACCCTAAAGGCCCACGGGCTAACGGGCCTAAGCAAACGTATTTACTTTCTAACAGTTATCATAATTGTGGAATAATAAGAGGACTTGTGAAACAGCCGAAGGTTAATGATGATCATTAATAGGATGCTTATGAAGGATAGTGATGGTCATTAAGAGGGCGCTTATGGTTTTGATGTGAAACACACCTCATATACACTAAAGAATACTCTTCTCATTTTGTTAGTGATGCCTACTTTTGCTTGGATGTTGATGTCTACTTCTAATTCAATTTTCTTGCTTCTTTTAGTTGTTTCTTGGTTTAAGTTCTTCCTACTCAATTTTCTTGTTCCTTTTTCTGTTTCATATGATCCTTTGAGGAAACTCTCTTTATTTCACACATTTTTGACAAGTCGGGGGTTTTCATGGAAACAACCACTCTGCTCTTTGGCCTACACCCCCGAGCCACCTGTTAGTGGAATATATTGGTTTGGTTTATTATAATTTTGTCCTCATTTTGCTACAAAAGTTTTACTACCTCCTACATCATCTAGTTTGTTTGGTTGATTGTTACCGAATGAATCCTTCCCTGTGAGCGCATCAAATCTTGGAGGTGAAAGGTGTCAAGAATTCAAGCAATCAAGAGAAGTGACTTTATAACCTTAAGGGCATGTTGCCATTTTGACTGCACTCCTTTTGGTTCTACTATGTTCCATTTCCAACACTTCACACAAATATATGCAAAGATCTTGATAGGCCAATCCAATCAACCTTGGATTTAGAAGCAAGACTTTATTCACTAATTCATTATAAATGGAGATATCATGTGTTTAAGGATGTAGTGAAGCATGCAAGTTCCCTCAAAAGAATTTTCACAACAATTACTCACCTTATAATACATCGTTTCATTTCTATCATGTAGCCTATTAAGTATTCGCCACTTGGCCAAACAAATGGTGTCTGATGGTCCATCTCTAGCATTCCTCTCAAGCTTCTTCAGGTCCGTCACTGTAAATTTAATAAAAAAATATTTTCAAGGTATACTTCACGTACACAGAGTCGGTGTAAATTTTATTGAAACTCAAATATAAGAATATATGTAGTTGTAAAAGTAGCACTTGGAGTCCTTTAGCTCCAAAGAATAAAATCCATACACTACTAAAAGAATTAAATGAGACAATTAATTATTACAAAGCCATACCAAGATGTTCCTAAGTATAGAATTATAAGTCACCATGAACTATCAGGTAAAATGAATACATTATTTTGCATATAAGTTTGCTAGGTGGTAGGGAGGAATATGTGAACATGCTCAAAGGTTAACTCATAAGCAGTGTAACTTGACTTTCAAGTTTTAAATATTAATGTGAACTTTTTATTTTATGTTTTGAATTGTTTGACCAATCCCCTTCCTGAATCAGTTGTGAGCAAATTGTCTATCCTAATTTCTAGGTTCACCTAGTCCCTTTCATCACATTATATATGATCATGTCAAATTTCATTCTCACATATCAAGCTGTAATAGAGGAACCTATGGTTTTGTTACTTACGAGCATGCTAACATATAGGCTTGTACTGTTGTACATCAATGACACGTTCCAGAAATAAATCATGTTAATTTAGCGCATCACTTCTATATTTTCACTGTTAGTATTTCATGCAATAACAAAGCAAAAAACAAAAACAAAACAATATACTTCGATAAGATATGCGACCAATTATCCTATTTACATTCAACAAAAGTCTGTCATGGAATGCTTATCATATTTAGCAACAAGCAAAAGTAAATAAAGGTATTAACTTACTAAAGCGTGCAATTTGTTGTTCCTCGGTCTGAACATTTGGAGGTAGAAGTCCACGCAGCTCAAGACGATCTCGTTCGGTCATGGAGAATGCTGTTCCCTGTTAATCAAAGTTGCCAAGCTTAATCCTGATTTTTGGTTAACAATCGGAATTGGCATGTGATCAATACATAAGCCCTCCTAAATAAGTGAACCAGCAGTTCCATGTCAAATGCTCAACATTTGTCTTTTCCGACGCCTCATTTTGTCAAACGGAAGGTTTGGATTAAAACTTATTTTGTCAATCGGGAAAGGAAATGCTGGCTGCTGCTCAAGAATAAGTGATAATGTTTGCCATAATCAAAATAGGTACCAAATAAGTATGGGATCCCTGTTATAAAAAACTCAAATGACTTGATAGGTTCTTTTTCATTATTATGAGGCTATGGTTACTAGCATGGCTTAAAGGTGAACATATAGCGCCTGAGGACATAAATGACATCCTTCCACGCACTCCCATCTACAACTGCAACCAACTCCGACATACTCCCTCATCCAAATCTGTCTTCACTACCCCCTGATATTTGAATCACAAAGATGTGTAACCGGAGTTCGCAACATAGACAAGTCATAAAGACCTTGAGATTCAAAGCTTGTGCCAATCAACTTAGTTTGTTCCCAAATCCTGAAAAACAAATCTGTAGGAAAAAAAGGTGATGGAACAATTAAGGTTTCAGGTAATCTCTATTTGGAAAGGTAGGAACATAAAGTACAAAGGATAAGTTTAGGTTTGACAGGTTGCTAGTAGATCTTATGCCCATTATTTGACATGAAGATCCATTAGCAAGGGAACTGGATTCCGGAATATGTTAGTCACAAGATTGGATAAAAGGTCTTTGACATGAAGATGCTTTGACTTTGTTGGAGTCCCACATCGGCTAGAATTGGACCATTGCTCCTGTATATATGTTGGAACCACCCCTTAATTTCTCCTCAAGGGCTCTTTTGGAGATTGATCTAAGGGTTCCACATATTCTGACATGGTATCAGAGCCAAGATCTGCCACTCCCGGGACTCAACACTCTGGCTAACCCCCTCTCGACACCCTGGGACAATCTGTGTCCATCTAGCCTCCATTGGAGGGGGCGTGTTGGAGTCCCACATCGGCTAGACTTGAACCATTGCTCCTGTATATATGTTGGAACCACCCCTTTCTCCTCAAGGGCTCTTTTGGAGATTGATTTAAGGGTTCCACATATTCTGACAGACTTCAAAAGTGAAGGCTTTCTGAATTAAATGTTGTGAATGAATTAAGTGTTGTGAAGGAAGTTAAGAATGCGATTTGCCTTCGGAGCTTTCCAGATTTAGCAATTTCTGAAAGCATATAGCTTTCTGAACCAAGCCAAGCCTTATGAACTTACCTTCTGAAGTGTCCAAACTTAGGTGCTGTTAGTTTGCCTCTTAACAGTTCCATTAAGAGGCAGCCTCTGAATTGCTAAGAGGTGAATCCTGTTCGGAAAAAAATAAGTCTGCCTCTTAATGGTTCTAAAACCCTCTGAATCAATTTGTATCATGGACCTCCCTTACCCATTAAGAGCCCTGATTACATTCTGAATGATTAGGAAACAATTATATTTTATTTTGCACTATATCATAAGAGCCTCTTAATCATTCTGCACCAAACCATTCAGCAACTGCCAAACAACCCCTAAAATTACCAATATATTCTTAAATACAATTTCTTCTCACTACAACAACGATTATAGAAACTCTCCTCCCTACAGAAGAAACATGTCTGAATTGTTATGCCTATGAGTACAAGTGAAACGAGTAATATACACATGGTATTAGCTAAATCTACAAAGCTATAATATTCAATACATCAACACAATGGATGTTAGTTGCTACTTGTGACAGTCAATTCATAGTAGCTGTTACTTGAAGATCTCTATGTAGATTCAACTAAACATAACTGAATTGTTAAAGTACCATTCCTTGGCTCCTGAATTTAATTATTTATCCATTTAAGCTCGCATGGATTGATGACTGGATCAACTTGATCAAAATCTCTCTAGATTGTGTCACTACTCATATCATAATATGGATTATCAAGTTGTGGTTGCTAAGCAGTTGGTACCAATTTGTTATATAATCCCCCTACAGACGTGATTCACTCTTCAATGAGGTGAAAATTCTTACCAGCGTGTATCTCATATCATTATTACATAGGGTTGGTTTCCAGTGAGAAGTGAAGTTATGGTGAGAAGGGTAAGAAGGGATCTCCACCCTTGGATGCATATTAGGATGAGATGCACTGAGATAAGATACACCGAGATGCACCGGATCAATCCTTGTATCAATAGCGATTCATGGGTGGGTTTGAGATTAAAAGTGATCAAAGGTCAAGATCCCTTCTTACACTTCTCACCTTAACTTCACTTCTCACATGATCCATGCCTATTACATAACAATACATTGATATCTACGAATAGAAGGGAAATAATTCTATAGTAAAAAAGTATTCAGTTTTCAATATTATAAATTCTGTACCTTTCCAGCACTTCTTTCTTTCTTGTTTGGGGATACAAAACCTGATGTGGAGCTTTGAACATTTTTATATTGGAAGTACTTAAGGTATATCATCATTCATCAATTTAACTGAAATTCTAGAAATTAAAAGTTCTGTTCATCAAATCAATTTGATTTCCTATTAAATAGTGAAGTAGACAGTAGTTACTTGCCTCTTTGACAAAATTCGTAGTAATAAAGACTGCAAGAAATTAGTGATATGAAGTTGCAACATTTTAAAAAATAAAGATATGTATGTATAATGTGTCAATCTACCTATCCAGATTTTATCACTGCTCACATCATAAGTTAGATTAACAAGTTGTTGTTACTAAGCAGTTAATACCATGCCCCAACAGAAATAATTCATTCCTTAATCCTCATCCAATATTAAAAAAAAATACTTTCACACCCTGTGTCTCATCATCATGAAACAGTAAGGGCCTGTTTATTTTTTCAATTTTACCTCTTAATCCCCACTTATATCTGAATCGTTCAGACATTTCATGATTCAGACTGTTTGTTTTTTTGTTTTTGTTTTTCAGAGGCACTTATCAGTTAATATGGTCCGGATAAAAAAGTGGTAACCTATCCTCTTAAATCCCTCTTATTTGCTTACCACGCCTCTTCCTGTTTCAAGCTTCCATGTCCTTCTCCATTAACAACCACACACACACACACACACACATAGATATAATATATATATATATTATTCTTGAGCTTCATATTATCAAAAAGCTCAAATTTATGATTCAGATTTCAGACTTCAAACGTAAAAACAAACAGTCTTCCCGATTCAAATTACAGACATCAGCACCACCTCTTATAAATCAGAAGTGAAATCAGACTTCGGCACCTCTTAAAAAATAAACGCTACCTAAGTGTGCGTCTATATCTAGTACACTGATATCTGTAACTTGAGGACTTCATTTTAGTTTCGCAGCTGGTTTTACATGAATCCCTTATAAGAAAGGCAAATCAGTTTTCTGGGACGATAATGCATTATAGGCGAACTTAATCTAAATGATTAGGTAACTGAGTTGTTAAGTTACAGCTACCACAAGTGTTCCCTTAGCTTTTCTTAGTACAAAGTTTAATGCAAATTGTCAGCAAAACTTAGATATGCCTTATTCAACATTTTTCTTTTGGGCAATTGGGTCCATTGATTGCAAACAATTATGCAAATTGTGTATATTTATAGCTATCCTACCTACTTCAGAGAAACCACCTACAATCTTTGTGCCAATTTGTTTGGTCATATAATTATTTTTATCACTCAACAATTTTCTTTTGGATGATTGGGTCCATTGGTTGCAAATCTTAATGCAAATTGTGTATATTTATGGCTATCTTACCTACTTCAAAGAAACCAACTATAATCTTTGGCCCAATTTTTTGGTCATAATTTTTTTCATTTATTGAGTCTCATGTATATGGTCGGAAGAAAATTGACGTCTAATGAGAATGATATTCTACAATTAGCAATTCATTTATTTTTAAACCGGCCCACTTACTATCTAATATTAGGAATTGGAATTTGAAGATGATTCGTGGACTGGATAATCTCATTGGATCGTGAAGATTCACTTTACGAATACAATAATTCGTCCCTTATTGCCTTGGGATCACAAATTTTGTATTGGGATAATCCAAGAGAAACTCTAATCTCAAAGTCTGTCAGATCGAGTCCTTATATACACTCAGATTCTCGTTTACATATTTATATGAGAGATTGACGGTTATGGGCTGTTACAACCGTTAACAGATAAGATTTGGGAGCAGTTACATCTGTATCAGAATCAAAAGCAATGTCCAGAGCTCTGATTGCTCTACCTCTTATCCAGACTTAGTCAAATTTCTACCAATTTCGAGAACAAATTCAAGAAGGTTTCCAACCTTCTGAAATTCATCCAAATCATCCCGAAACTAAAATTCTCTAAGTCTAACTCTTCTTAAAATCCATAAACCTTGACCCCTGCCAGGGGATGCAGCCCCTTGGCCCCCGAAGGTGATCTAAGGTGATAAAGACAACATTTATGAGTGTCCACTCCGCACCCCCAACTCACTTATGTTTGCTATCACCTAATCAATATCACTTAAATCACAATCACACTAAAATCACCATCATCTACCATGTGATTTACCATTATGAGTTATGAGTAGGGTAGGGGTATGCACAAAAGATCTTTTTTGTAACATAAAAGAATACAAAAAAATAAAACCATGTTATTTTATACAGCATACCAGACCCTGAGGAAGTGAATCTAGAGTATTTGATGAAAAGAAAATGATACAAGCGAAAGGAACCTTCCAACACATCAGTTGTCAACACCATAACCAATATATATATATATATATATATATTGTTAAAAATCAAAATCAAAATCAAAATAGAATGAAGTATAACAGACTATTACAAGGAAATCAAAGCTATCAAGTCAGTAGAACACGTAACACGTTATACTTCACATGATAACCTCAATCAACACTTACACACACATTGCAAAAGAGAATGTAACATTTGATCCAATCATTCAAAATGTCAATCATCTTAAATCACGTACCTTATTGAACCATGGATCGTGAATAATGTCGACACCTTTCTTATGAAGAATTGAGGGTCTATGGCATTCGATAGTAGTGAATGATCTTGTAATTTTGTACTGTACGACTCTGATCAATGTCGACGAGAGCCTAACTTGGCGAGAGAAATTCGACATTGTTGCTTAGAAATCAGAAAAAAAAGATGATGAGATTTGCAGAATTTTTACACTCGTATTATGCCCTAGATGATGAAGGATGAAGAAAGGGGGTAAAAGCGTACACTTTGAATTTGCTATTTTTGGAAGTTAAATCTGTTATGATGCCAACCATTTTCGCTTGGGTGATTTACAAAAACCACCCTGTGGTTATCTTAATTGCTGAAATCACCCCTAAGTCTTGGTTATTACAATTGACCCCTCTATGATTACACAAAAATCAAGCTTTTACTTGAGCTTTATCGAGTTTGAGTACAAAAAGTTGGATTGAAACGTATGTTGAATCAAGTTCGAGTTTATAAGATTTCGATTGGAATGAGAAAGGTAAAGGGTTGTTTGATTCGTGGAATTCAAAGGAATTTGATAGAATTGGAATGACAAATTCCTTTGACCAAATTTCTTAATGATGTTTGGTTCGCGAAACGAATTGATAGAATTCCACCGGATTGAAGTGAATTTGACAGTTGAGGGATTTGATCATTCCTTAATATAAGTGAAGGATTTGAATTCCTTTCTTGACAAATGTAGCGTAATTTATAATTTTGTTTTAAAAAGACAAAAATAACCTTTGCATCCAATTTAACCACCACCACTCCCCGCTAGGGGTGAGCATTTGACCCACAAGAACCGGCTCGAACCGGGACCGACACCGGTATAGTCTAACCGGTCCGGTTTTCGGTTCTTCAAATCCTCCATATTCGGTTCCGGTTCCGGTTCCGGTTCCAGACCGGGTTCGGTGCCAATTTTTCAGGTAATTAACCGGAACCGGCCCAGAATTTTAAATGAGTATCTAATCTTAATTTAATTAATTTATTCTGTTTTCTAATATCTCAAAATAACCTTTCAATATTTAACAAGCATAACTTTTGTAACATAACCATATAAATAACCTATCGTTCATTTATTAATCATTAATTTGTCGTGACGTAACCATATTAAAAAAAGTAAAAATCCCAACTTTTTATCCAGGATGACAATTGTCTTACGCCATTATACAAAGACAACAATCAATTAAATTCTTTAATGTAAATCAAGATTTCAATTTTATTATACACACGATGCAAAGGAAAAGGAGGGGGGGGGGGGGGGTATTGGTAATTGTGATGGTATTTTGTTGATGGTGGTAATAAAAGTATGAATTTTGAAATTTGAAATTTGTACGGTTTGTACCAATTGACGTGGTTTGTAACGGAAATCAACCCTATATATATATATATATATATATATATATATATATATATGGAAGGGATCATACGAGAACACTACCAATTTAAAGGAACAAAGGAACTCATTTGGGACCACATATGATGTGGGTCCCACATAATATTAAATCATTTATGATTTAATCATAAATGATTTAATATTATGTGGGACCCACATCATATGTGATCCACAATTGTCCCTTTGTTCCTTTAAAAATGTAAAGTTCTCATTTGAACCTTCCTTTATATATATATATATATATATATATATTTTAAACGTGTTGATCTAGAGAAAAAATCATAAAAAACATCAGCCATATAATATTTATGATATAAATTGAAAGATTTAAAGTGATTTATGTTTTTAAGAACTAAATTTTAGGTTTGTCCATTTGTATATTGTTAATTCATAATTGAAATAATAGGTTCTAATATAAAACGGTTCCAACCGGGTTTTTGACCGGAAAACTGGGACCGGGACCAGCACCGGCACCGGTATTGCCTATACGGTCCGGTTATCGGTTCTAATAATATCGCATTTCCGGTTCCGGTTTCGAACCGGTTCGGTGCCGGTTCGGGCCGGTTCGGGCCGGTTCGGTCCAAATGCTCACCCCTACTCCCCGCCCCGCCCGTCTCGCTCCTGGCGGCAACATATTCGCCACTGCCACTGACGTCGTTGCCACCACCCATCCAACCACCATCAATTAATATTATCATTTCACCACCACCCCTATCATCACTAGCATACCACTACTTTTGTAGTCATAACTGCCACCCACCCACCCCCAACATCACCACATCACTATTGTTGTCGTTATAGCTGTCACCCTCCAACGTATACATAGTTCTTGTCTTTTGCGAGATTCCATTCCATTTCCTGTAATCCAAACTAGACCTGGCAAACGTGTCGTGTCGTGTCAGGTTCGTGTCGGGTTCAAAGTTAAACGGGTTGAGAGTGTCTAACCCTAACCCGGCCCGTTTAAATTTCGTGTCGTGTCAACCCGTTTAATTTTCGTGTCGTTTTCGTGTCATTTTCGTGTCAACCCGTTTGCTTAAACTAGTTGAAAGATATTACCCAAATTCATTTCATTCATGCCGAGTTCGTGTCTAGTTAGCATGTTGTGCCGGTTTTTTCCAGGTCTACATAGAATGTATAATCACTTTTTATTATTATTTAATATATACTTTGTCAAAAAAAAACTATAAACTGTTAGTTGTTGACGTTATTTGCCAAAGGGCCAAAGGGGCCTGATATAAATGGGTTATTCGGGTCATTTTCGAGTTGAAAATTTTGACCCTGACCTTACCCGTTTAATTTTCGTGTCGTGTTGTGTCAACCCATTACTTAGACGGGTTGAAATGTATTGCCCAAACCCGTTTAATTCGTGTCGAGTCCGTATCAGGTTAGCGTGTCGTGTTAGTTTTTGCCAGGTCTATTCCAAACACATAGTCAAATTCCACCAAATTCTATTCCAATTTTTCAAAGTCAAATTCCTTTGATGGATTCCAATTCCACCGAATTCCGTTATGTGAACCAAACGCGCCCTTAGGGGCCTTTTGGTTCACATAACGGAATTTGGTAGAATTGGAATCCGTCAAAGAAATTTGAAGGAATTGGAATGGATAGCTCCTTTGGTAAAATTCTAAATCCAAAATTATTAATCGGAAATATTGATGATGCTGAATCAATTTTTTGGATGGAAACTAGGCAATTATTAAAGAACAAAAAGCAAATTACAAAGCGTCCTGATCAAGCAAAGTGCTTGAACAAAGCAAACTATAAAACAAGCACCCAAAAGCAACAAAGACCATAGACAAATACAAAGTACTAAAGAAAATCTTCATGCGCCAAGAACCCCAAGCAAACGACCCCTCTTCGTGAAAACCACCACGAACAAATTGATTAAGCATCATCAATCTTTCCAATATTCGGGTAGATTTTATGCTTCCAAGCCATTCTTTGGAGGACAGTTGGTACGTGCGAAACCAGGTAATCGCAGTAAGGTTAGCAACTCAATCCATAGTGGACAGCACAAGTATACACTAGTCATTATGATCGTTTACCAAGTAATAAAGTGGTAAGAACCAAATACCGTATCCTCAAGGACTGGAACTTAATCAAGACACTATTGTTTTCATGAACTTCCTTTTACAAGTTTCGATTAGAGAGGAAGCAATATTTTGAGTTGGTTTTGGTGAAATAACTTAACAAAGTTCTTATAATTAAAGGAAGAGATGTACTTGTGATTTTCCCCGGATTTTATATTAAATACTTGATTTATTAAAATGGTCATCGCACTGGAGCAGTGGTCACTCTCTATCCAGAATGTCGACTCATCTAGCACTCACATCTTTTCTAACTAAAGCTTTATATATATGATTAACCTTCTTTGATTTGTTAGTAAGTTTCCTGAACCCTTTCGAGTTTCGATGGTATACGCAATAAGCAAAAAGCCATAAGTATTTTGAATGCCCAAATGGTTGCTCCTACTCCATATGGTGAAAACTTACTATGTAAATAATTCTTTCAAATTCCCTAGCATCATCCAAGCTCGTGTCACTATGTTCCGCCCATTTCTGGATCTCAAACCAGACAGTAAACACTTTCAAGTTATTAGCTTGTCCGCATCATTGGCATTATCGAACAATGAATGACCAAGTCAAAAAGGGATAAAAATGTATACAAAAACTACTCAAGAATTTTACATAAAGTCCGGGTACTTCTCATCTTCTACGTCTCAAAAAGAGTGTTAGGACTAAAAGTCCTAAGTTTAGAAAGTTTTATAAAGAAGGAATGAATTAATTGTAACTTTCTATATTATGTTTAATTCCTTATGGGCTTGGGCTTACCATGTAATAGACAACTAGTATATAAAGGAGTCTAGGGGTTAGAGGTTTCGTTAATGAGAGTCGTCTAAAGTACATTCGCGTTTGTAATCTTTAATGCTTTCATCAATAAAACATACGACTCAATGATTTCCGTATGATTCCTCTTTTGATCTTGTTGAAACGGACCTAACAAAGAGTTTAGTTTATAGCTAAGAAGGAGTAAAAAACGGAAATTAAAAGTTTGCAAGAAGACAAATCGAAAGATTTACTTACTGCAAGAACAGTGTCCACTGTCGTGTTCACTGGATTACAATACCGAAAGTAAAAACTAATTACTGCCGAAAATTAAATGCTAACTACTGAAAATTAAATGCTTCTAGCTAAGAACATGAAAATAAATGCTAAGAACTGAAAATATGCTCTCTAGATCTAAGAATTTAATTCTATCTACTTGGTTGTTGGATGTTAGAATGAATGTCTTGGCCTTTATATAGAAGGCCAAGGGTCTTCCATGTAATGACTTCAAGGCAAGATCCAAGAGGGAGCACAATGACTGGAGGATAAGAACCATGGAGAAACACACCATCTTGAGGGCAAGGACCATGAAGAAAGCACAAGGATCCCTTGGATAATGAAGTTTTTCCTTAAAATGGGGCTAAGGAATAAAATATCATTTTTAGCCATTCTTTTACTTTTGCTTTTCAACCACCAGCAGAAAGCATGCAAAGAAGCTTTCTATTCCTGCTTTTGTGTTCCCTAGTTAGCACCATCTTGGCCTCCAGCAGTTTGGCTTAATGAATCAGCTGCTCGTCACACGGACCAGTTTGATGAAAACTCGTATTTTAGGCATAAAAACGCCTTAAAACGTTCCAAGATATGAAAACGCTCACAAATGGCTCACGAAAATGTTTTAGACTAAAAATGGGGGTTTAGGAGGCAAAAATGCCCGAAATTGTTTAAATAAAATGCAAATAAAAGGCATGTAATAACTCTAAAATATTGAGTTATCAACAGCCTTCCTAACCATCTTAGCAAGCGTCAAACTTGAATTCACACGATAATTAAACGAACGGTTGTTCCGCTCCTGCCAAACAAAATAAACCGTGACACAAATTGCTAGCTTATGTATCATCTTTCGAGGCTGAGAAGTAGTAACAAAGCTAGCCACGATTTCATTCCAAGTGTTCAAGCTGACGAACACCACATACAATTTAACCGAACTCCAGATCTCCCTAGAGTACGAGCACTCAAAAAATAAGTGGTTATGAATCTGGGCATTGAAGACAAAGTGAGCAATGAAGATCAGATGGTTCCTCCTTCCAAGCCATGATTCGGTCTTGTGTTGGTAGCCTATTTAGACAAGCAAGCCAAGTACAAAAAACGTGTTTCAATATGTGCCCTTTAAACCACACCGCCTTGTACCAAGTTACGAAATTAGCATAACTATCCATAACCTTCCATGCCTCTTTAATCGAAAAATCCATAAGAACATCATTCTCCCCTCGCCATTGGACTTTATCCCTAGTGGTCAAGGATAAATCTAGAATAGCAATCATATTAAGAATAGGCCCTCTTTCCAACCAAACATCCGGCCATACACCATGAATGGCCTCAAGTACCTCGGCAACAGTAGTATTTGGACGGAATCAAGATGCATGAACTATGCGATATATAATTAAGGATGATAAAGAGCCACAAGGTAGCCATGCATCCTCTCAAGCATTCGTAGCCGTACCATCTCCAATTTGAACATAGATAAACCGTCTTATCTGATTCCTTAGCTCCAAAAGTTTCCGAAAAATCCAGGAGTAGGTAGTCTTCTTGTGGAGCGTCCAAAAGGATCCCTGCTTCACATAGTGCTGATTAATCCAATGGATCCATAAAGAGTTTCTATGGGACATTAAATCCCATATATGTTAAGAAAGTAAAGTACGGTTCCATAATGCAAGCTTTTTCAAACCAGTACCACCATATTGTGGTTTACATACTTCCTTCCATGCAATTTGGCATTTGCCCTGGGAGTCGTTACCTTACGACCATAAGAAATCTCTAAACATTGCTTCCAAATCATGAATAACCCCAGCAGGAAAAAGAAAAGCAGACATCCAATATACTCGAAGAGCCTGTAGAATCGAAGCAATCAACTTCTTTCTCCCTCCAAAAGACAAATATTTGTTCTTCCAGTTGTGGATACGCTGCTTTACCTTCAACAAAAGAGGACCATAATCCGCCTTTTTTAGATAAATCGGTGAATGAGGCACACCCAGAAAACGAATCGGGAATACCCCTTCACGAAAAGATAACCATCATAAATAGCAGTTTAATGTCGTCGGCAACATTTCCAAAAAAGATCTCACTTTTCTCTAAACTTGGGGCTAATCCAGACTTAACACGGAATATATCAAGAGCTTTTTAAGAACTTCCACCGATGACACATCACCCCTCATGAAAACGAAGAGATCATCCACAAAGCAAAAACGAGTTATTTGTAGTGCATCACAACCCCTATGATATCCAAACTGAGTGGCCTCTGAAATACACTCCTTAAGGATAATAGAAAAGCCTTCCATAACCAACGTGAACAAGTAAGGAGAAATAGGATCACCTTGCCTGATGCCTCTTTTACCCATAAAAACCCTTCTATGGATCCATTTAGAGCAATGGAGTAGGACGTAGTATGCATCATCTCATGAATCCACTTGCACAAGACTGGGTGAAAACTAAACCCTTCCAACATATTGAGAAGATACCTCCAATCAACCGTATCGTATGCTTTCCTTATATCGATCTTAAAAGCATGTCGAGGAGGACCATTAGCCGTCTGATAACCCGTCACTAATTCGTGTGCTATAAGTATATTATCCGCTATGCGTCTCCCCCGGATAAAAGCCGATTGGTTAGAACTCACAAGGAGATCTAAGTATGGCTTTATCCTGTCGCATATAATTTTATTGATACACTTATAAAGGATAGAGCAACATGAAATGGGTCGAAAGTCAGTTACCTTGGAAGCATTTGGAACCTTTGGAATGAGGCGAAGAAGGGTATGATTAAGCTCCTTGGTAAGGCGACCAGAATAAAAGAAGTTATGCACAAACCATTCACATCAGACCTCACAATATCCGAAGCCTTTTAAAAAACTTTGAAGAGTAGCCATCCGACCCCGGGGCTTTAGGGGTGTCCATCGGTTGACATCCACTGGATGTGAGCGGAACCGAACCGATCCAATCATTCATTGGATGTTGGATTTTGCCAACCGATCCGATCCGATTAACATCGGGCAACCGAACCGAACCGATCCAATGGATGATTGGATCGGTTCGGTTCCATCCATTGGATATTTTTATTTGATATCCAATGGATGATCCAATGTGATTGGATCCATCCAATGTGTTAATTCAATCCAATTTTTAACAATGAAAGAAATTAATTAATCATTTTTATTATGTGTTAAAACAAACACAAGTTAAGATAAAAATTCAAATACTAACACAAAAACAAATTTTGATTTAAGTAAAATGAAGACAAACTAACTGGAAGATAGTTGGATGATGGTTGGATGGATAACTGGATGCTTAATTGGATGGTAAGTGGATGATATATCGGATCGGTTCGGTCGGTTTTCATCGATTCTGGATGGTCATCCAACAACCGAACCGATCCAATTGGATGTTGAATTTTTTAATCCGATCCGATCCGATCCAATTACAATTGGATATCCAATCATCGTCGGTCGGTTCTAATTGGATCGGTCTATTCTAATTGGATCGGTCGGTTCTAATTGGATCGGTTGGCTTTCTGCACACCCCTATGGGGCTTTATCATTGCCAATGCCAACAATAGCATCTTTGATTTCTTCACTAGAGATAGGCCGAATAATGTCAAGAGCTTGGCCAATAGATAGTTTATTCACAAACCATTCCTCTGGTATATCAGGGATTACAAGAGGGTCAGCCACTCCCATGTAATCCCGAAAGTGATTTAAGAAGACCTGAGCCACATCCTCATGATAATAAAAGTTTCCCGATATATCACATACAGATTTAATGTGATTAAAGCACCCTTTTTCCTTGATAGTTCGAAAGAAGAACTTTGTATTAGAATCACCTTCATTCAACGATTTGACTTTTGCACATTGCCTAAAGAATACATCTTCATCCAATTTACTTTGTTGATAAGAAAGAAGAACATGCGCAAGATCTTCCATCAAAATGACATTGCTGGGATCACGTTCACAAGCAGATTGCACATATTCCAATTCTTCTTTTAACACCAACACTCTCTTAGAAACATTAGCATAGGAATATCGAAGCTGACGAAGAGACTTTTTAAGGCTTTTAAGCCTAACCAAGAGTTGGTGCATAAAACTCCCATGTTGTGACAACACCCACCCATTCGATACAATCTGTAAAAAATCAGGATGAGAAGTTATCATATTATCAAATCTAAAACCACTTACCCGAGGTTTAGATCCATCTTTAAAGGATAAAATTCCCGGTGCATGATTCGATATACCAAGTGGTAAGAAACAAACCGAAGAGTCAGAAAACCTTGATACAAACTCCATGTTTCCCAGAATTCGATCAAACTTTCGAACAATGCCGAGGTTCCCACTTGGATTCTGACACCAAGTATACTGGATCCCCCGAGTAAGGAATATCAATTACTTCAATGTCTTCAACACAAAGAAAGAAATCCTCCATGTCAATATCCCTTCTAGAAGACCCCCCAAACCCATCATGAGGAAAAAGCATGGAATTAAAGTTCCCCATGATACACCACGGTTTCGTTCCCATGATAACTTTAAATTTTATTAGACCCAACCATAATTCTCTTCTCTGAACTCCCCTCGACGCCCCATACACCACTGAAACATAAATTGGCCTATAATCACCAAGAAGCCGAACCATACAGTGCATAAATTGAAAATTCGCTTCTAACACCATAAGGTATAGGACTCTAGGATCCCATGCAATGAGAATTCTAGCACCTCTATCCGAAACACGCATATTAGAAGTCCACGTCCATCTACCAAACACACTATTAAATACCTCATTCACAGTACTACTTTGTACATGAGTTTCAGGAATAAAACATAAATTAATGGAGTTAGTGTGAATAAACTTTTTAACCTCCAACTGTTTTAGATGGAAGTTTAGCCCCCGAGTATTCCACGAGGCAAATTTTGACATGATGAAATATTTAAACAATCACCTTCTTGCCCCACACCTTCATCTCTCACCATATCTTCCGAAAAAGTCCCTTCATCATCATCCTTCTCGTCCCCGCTAGACGAAAATACATCATATTTGTTTGCCGTAGTAGTAATAGGAAGGATATATCGTTGGTAAGGAATATAAAAAGGTAATGATTCTACCCTTTTTTTGGTAACTTTGTGATATTCGAGCCAACTTCCATGCATATCGATTAATCCCAGGGTCTTGTTGGTCAAACTCTACGTACAATAGCATGAGGGGACTCCAACTTGTAACCGCTACAGAGCCAACATAAAGTCGTACAAATTGAGCTACCAAAAATAGGGAGCAATAACCAATTGGAGTATTTTAATGATCGATGTGCTAATCGTTTCATGCATCTAGATTTTGAAGTGAAGGGTAGGTGTTATTCATGAATTTTAGAAAGAGAATGTATTTTGTTATATGGTTGTTGATTAGTGTTTAGGTTTTGTATTTGTTATGGCTTCTATGAGGAAGTATAATTGATATTTTTGTAATTTTTATTTATTCTCATATAAAAAAATTCTTGAGGTACCATCGCCTTACCCAAAAAAGAAAGGATTTTGACTCGAATTTTTATTTCGAGCCATAATATTCAAGCTAATAAGTCAAGTTTAATGGATTTTTAAGCTATTCGATATCTTGAAACGAGCTCAAATCTTTATTAGCTCAAACCTCATCAAGATATCAAGTTATCAAATGAAATTCAAGATTAGTCTAACTTGATTTGGCCGGCTTAAAGATCTAATAAGGGATACAAACGGATATCTAAGCTTTTTCAACATCCATATCCAATTAGATGATCTAACATTTGTTTATGTCGAATATTCAAGGAGGAGTCACATAACTCTCTGGAAAACTCGAACAATGTTGGGGGCAAGTTGGGACGCATTCTAAGTCGCGTGAGGCACTGTTTGTGCGAGTAGGTTGCATAGGCGACTTTCCATGCAACCTGGGTAGCGTGCCAGGTTGCCCGAATGTGAATAAAGCTCTTTTGGGCTAGGGTTTCCTCCCTTACTTCATCTAATTCAACTCTCTGAAATTAGGGGCGATTTTGAGAAGTTTTTGGGCGACTTTGGAACATTCAAGGGCTTTCATTAAGTTTTAGGTTGTGATCCTTAAGTTCTTCAACGAGATAAGCACAAGAATTGATTGGTTTCTAGGTTTTAAGCTAAAACCTAGCATTGTGAGTTCTAGTTTCTTTGATAAAACTATATATATATGCATGTGTGTGTGTGTGTCAAAATGTCTTCATTGGAGTCTATACATGCATATCTCATGATTTCTTGCAATAAACTTGTGGTTATTTAACATCCTTGCACTATTTGGTGCATTTGAATGTTTAAAACATCTGAAGGATGCATATTTTGAGTTATGAAATATTTTGGGTATAAATCAAATTAGTTTTGGTTTAATGATAGTTATTTTCAACTATAGATGGTCCATTAAATTTTTTAGTAATTTAAAACCATGATTTGCATACAAGGGTTTGAAAATGCATATTATTGGATGTAGATTTATTTTCATGAGATGATATTATGAATTAGGGATTTTGAATTACTAAAAAAATGTTGGAGCATATATGTTATCTAGTAAATTTGATCCTTCATGTTAGAATTACCAAGTTTCGGATTATGATGTTTTAACTCGTATGCATGATGGTTAATTAATTCACTTGCTAAGTAGGAAGTCTTGAGATCCCTATCTTGATTGCTTGTGAGTATACACTAAAAGTTGAATGAAAATCCTTAAAGTAGCACTCAACTAGAGATGGCATACAATAAGATTCAATATCCTTGAGGTGAAACTTAGTTGAGTATGCACTAATGGTATTGTGGGCTTAAGGTGACATTCGGGAGAGTGTGCACTAAAGTCATGTGTTATAAATTGTTTGAACACTAGGTTTTAAACGTAACATTTTTTTTACGAACTTGTAGATCAGGTTCTATAGATAAAATGGCTTTTGGGGAGGCATGATCCATTTGTTTTGGGAAATAACAGTTATGAGGATTTTAGTAACCCACAACTATAGTCTACTTCTGTTAACTTACCTTTAGAATTAGGTAGACAGTTACAGAATTCTAGAATTCTGATACTTATTTTGTTTTCCTTCATTTATGTAATCTATGTTCATTTTGAATTTCTATATTTAATTTTTGGATATTATAAGTGTTCTCAAGATTCTCTGTAATTTTCAAAATTTAAAGGTGTTAAAATTTAAAGGCGTTACATAAATTTACGTACACAAAACTGAATGTGAACTAAAAAAAGGTTCACTTTCTATTGCACTAATGTGAAAGCAACCAATATTTGCTACAAAAGTAGAATTTTCCACTATTTTGGACAATAATTAAACACATATAAATTACATTTTTCTACCCTTATTTTCTTGATCTAAATAACCTTTTTTTATATCAAACAAGTCCATTCTCAAAGACGAGTCATAAGTTGGCACCAAACACAAAAAAAAAGCCATTTCTCTATATACAGACCGATCTCAATTTTGTATTAGAACCCATAATATTAAACAAAACATGTTTTTCCAAACCTTAAAAGGAGCGTTTTTGGCTTTTGAACCATTAAAAACAACGTCATGAGAAACAGAAAAACCACACACATACGAAATCACTCATGTCATAAATTCATCTATTTATTAGTTATTCACCCTCCAAAGAAAAACATTTTGTTTGTATTAGGAAAACGAAGGAATGATTGTATTTTTCAAAAACAAATTCATTATTGACATAATCGAATATTTTATTGACATCATGTCAGCCGAAATATATTTTAAGAAAGCGGTAGTTGTGATTTATACCGTTAGCTAAATTGGGAAGATGCATGAGGTATAAAGATGATGACGTATGATGCTTTTGTAAATCGAGAAATGATTTGAGCGTTTCTCGTATTTTTTATTTATAATGCAACCCAATCCTAACCATCCATGATTTCATTTGATTTCGGAAAATAGGGAAAGATAATTCAAACGATCACAATAGATCCTTATGCAACATATTTCACTTACGCATTTGATTTCGGAATCTAACAAAAACTTGACGAATATGAAGTATTTGATTCCTGAATATAGTTTTATCACCGTTAATATGGTTTCATAGATAGTATTATTTATGAATCTAGATATATGTACATGATACACATCTCATTCCTAGACTTGCTTGGTTATTCAATATGGTTTCATCATTGTTAAAAACGGATGAATATGATGCATTTTAATTACTGAATATGATTTCATCATCTTCCCTTTCCCTTGCATACACATAAAACGATGGATGAAAAATTCTTAAAAAACATAAAAATATTGGTTATGTTGAAGAAGATATACATCCAATCATTGTCAAGACAGGTACAACTAAAATAAACAAAATAAAATCCTTGTAAGTTGAGATAATATTATGTAGAAAATAAATAAATAAAATCCCGATCAAAATCGGATGAATCACATGTGATTTTAGTGTAAAAACACAAATTATTTGATTGTTTCCTTATTGTCTTAAATAATTATTATTCTCGTATGAACCCGACTCTATGTATATATATGTGTGTGTGTGTGTAGAGGGCGACATGTGTCTCATTTAGTCTGAATAATAAAGGACATTCGGTATGACTAACAAAGGACAATTCGGTATGAATAACGAAGGTGAAGTTCATACATTATTCAGAGTGAATAACACAACATTCAGTCTGAGTATATTCATACTGAATGGGACACGTGTTGCGCTCTCCTTTGTCCTCACGTTCACAACAAAATTTGAGTTTGCATTTGAACTCTCCCCTATACATATATATATATATCTGTATATATATATATATATCTGTATATATATATATATATCTGTATATATATATATATATATCTGTATATATATATATATATATATCTGTATATATATAGAGGCGGGTTCATGCGAGAACGGTAACAATTTACGAGAATGCGAGGACAATCCTCAGGCAATCATTTTGTACAGGAATTTTTTTCATGTACAAAATCATATGTGATTTTGTACTAGCATCCAAAATGACACGCGCGAATTTTGCTGCGGGATAAGTCTCGGTGAATCATATACGATTTTGTAGGTGAATCATATGTGATTTTGTACGTGAATCATATGTGATTTTGTACATGAAATTTGATTGGCTTAGGATTGTCCTCGCATTCTCGTAAATTGTTACCGTCATCGCATGAAACTCTATCTATCTATCTATCTATCTATCTATATATATATATATATATAGAGAGAGAGAGAGAGAGAGAGTAGCTGGTTAAAATACAAACCAGTTAAATGTTACAAACTATACAAACTCGTACAAATCAATATAAAATTGTTTTTTTCATGATTTTTTTTTCATCAAATGCTATGATTTAAATATTATTACACATATGTTTGTTTCACCTTGTGAAAAAAATTACATGTGCAACTTTTACATTATGAAACAAATACATGGGAAACTTTTGCATAAAAAAATATATTAGAAATTTTCAACTTATAAAAACAAATAAATGTAAAACTTTTACATTATCAAACAAATATATGTGTAATAATATCTGAAGTCATAGAATTTGATGAAAAAATCATGAAAAAATTGTTTTTATATTGACTTGTACGAGTTTGTATAGTTTGTAACATTTAATTGGTTTGTATTTGAACCTCCCAGGACCAGGTTCAGAGGAAAACCTCAAAAAAAACTGAAGAACACTCTAGGAGTCTTCCATCTAGATAGTATACACAAATGCATACTGATAATTTGTAACATGCACACATGAATAAGAAGAAAAAACAGTTTCAGTCTCTTGTATGCATTTGTGCATACCATCTAGATGGAGGGTTTCCAGGGTGTTCTTCAGCTTTTTCCCTTTTTGAGGTTTTCTCCTGAACTTCCCTCTCTCTCTCTCTCTATATATATATATATATGTGTGTGTGTGTGTGTGTGTATAGGGGCGGGTTCAAATGAGAACTCAAATTTGGTTGTGAACGTGAGGACAAATGAGAGTACGAAACGTGTCCCAATCAAAGAATATTCAGACCGAATATAGTATATATTCAGTCTGAATATACAAAGAAATATTCAGTCTGAATATACAAAGAAATATTCAGACTAAATATAGTATTTATTCAGTCTGAATAATCTATCTTCAGACACGTGTCACGTTCTCATTTGTCCTCACGTTCACAACAAAAGTTGAGTTCGCATTTGAACTTTCCTCTCTCTCTCTCTCTCTATATATATATATATATTTATATATATATATATATGGGAAGAGTTTAAACGAGAACACCTTCATTTTACGAGAATGCAAGAACACCTTTACTATAGAAAATCACATGTGATACTATTAATTTATCACATGTGATACACATGTAATACTAAATCAGTTATGCGATCGACTTTTTGGCACGATCTAGGTTGCGGGCCAAGTTGCTCTTAAATTATTAAGCCCACTCACATGTATTATCACATGTGATAAGAGTGTTCTTAATATGATACTATAATCCGTCAAGATCATCACATGTGATCCTAAATCATAGATGCAGATGACCTTTGGCACGACCTAAGTCGCATGACACGTCGTCCGCACACCACCAATTATCACATGTGATAAAGGTGTTCTCGCATTCTCGTAAAATGGAGATGTTCTTGTTTGAACCTCCACACACACACACACATACATACACACACACACACATATATATATATATATATATATATATATAGGATGGGTTCAAATAAAAACTCATTTTTCATTGTGATCATGAAGACCAATCTCGCCATTGATTAAAATTTAGATAAATAATCAATGTTTAAAACACAAAATGTTTAATTAAGAAGTGATTAAGGGTAAAATTGGAAGTTTGATAACGCGCTTACCATTTTTGACTTTTTATTTTCTTTTTTAATAAACTTTTTTACCCTTAATTTTTAAACTAAACTATCTTGAAAATAATTTGTAATTTATTAAAACAAATTACATTAAAAAATCGAGCATTTCATTCTCTTCGATTTGACATTCATCTCGATATAGTTTTTTTTGTTTTTAACGTTTTTTACGTTAAATAGTATATCTGTGTAATATTCATTATGAATATTTATGCATGTTCATATGTTTACAACGACTCTTTAACATCCATACATTAATATGATATTCATCATGAATATACAACTTAGTATAACATTCATAAGGAATAGTTATGTCTTTCCATGTGTATATAACAAATCTTCAGTATTCATACATCACTATGACATTCATCATTAATATACATTTTCACTATAACATTTATCATAAATATAAATACTATTGAGGAAAGCTTAAATGCGAACGCATTTTTCATTGTGAATGTGAGGACAAATGAGAGCGTGACACGTGTCCTCGGTGTCCACATTCCGTATGAATAATAAAGGGCATTCAATATGAATTAGGAAAGTGAAGTTCATATAATACAACATTCAGTACAAACAACACAACATTCAATATAAATAACACACGGTCATAGTCCATTCATGATGAATAACCTGTGGAAGTAGGGGATATGTCACACTCTCCTTTGTCCACTCGTTCGCAACGAAAAATTAGTTTTCATTTGAACTCGCCTTATATATATATATATGTTCACATGTATACAATAACTCTTCAATATTCCTACATTAGTATGATACATACTATTCATCATGAATATTTATTTATGTTCATGTGTATACAACAACTTTTCAACATTCATACATCAATATGATATTCGTCATTAATATACATTTTCACTGTAACATTTATCATTAATATTCATACTATTCATTATGAATATACATGTTATTCATCATAAATATTAATTTTCACCATAATATTCATCATGCATATACATATTATTCATCATGAATATACTAGTTTCAACTCTACATACTTTAGTTTGTTTTTTCGTTTTCTTTATTGGGTTCTCGATCGATTGGGATGAGTTCCCAATTCATTTTGATACATTTCTCGATCCTTCTCGATAAAAGTTAAAAGTTGTATTGTAAGGTTTTACACAAACAAACACACAATAAATTAATCAATAGGTTCTCAATCGGTCTCGATGAAAAATGAAGGTGTTATGTTATGATTTTAACACACAACCATACACCAAGTCAATGGATGGGTTCTTGATTAGTCTTGACTGGTCTTGATTGGTGTCAATCGGTCTTGATGAGTTGTCGATCGATCTCGATATGTTCTTGATTGGCCTCGATGGGTTCTTGATGCATCTAGATAAAAGTTGAAAGTGGTATCGCATGGTTTTACACACAGAAAAAATGATAAATCAATTGAAATGTTTTCGATGGAAAATGAAAGTGGTAGGTTATGGTTTACACATAAACACATACTAACTCAATGAATGGATTCTCAACCTTTCTTGATCGGTGTCAACTAGTTCTCAATTAGTCTCGATAGGTTCTCGATCGGTCTCGATGTGTTAGGTCTATTATTTAATTGTGACAAAATAAGGAAAAGATATGACTGATTGTAAAAGGAAGTTTATAATTTCTTAAACTCTTTGTTTCCTTAATTAACATAGGCCTAGCAATATAAATAGGAGTCTAGGGTTTACTTTCAAAGAAGTCGTCCATTCATATGAGAGAGAGAGAGAGAGCCGAAACTGTGATATCATTGTAATCGATCATACATTCATGAGATATATGACTACGTAAGTTCTTTAAACATCTGTATAGTCGTATTACTTTACTATTAACATTTATCTGTCATTGTGCTTGTTCATCTGGGATCAACAAGTGGTATCAGAGCCTAAGATCAAGAGTTTTTACGATTTTCTGAGCAAACCACGAAACAAAAGGTATTATTTTCGATTTCTGCAAATTCTGCTGTTCGTTGATTTTTTGTCGAGTCTTACCCTGTTTCATGCTTTACCCGATAAAACACCATACTATTTTTGTCGACTATCTCATATCTGTTCTATTAATTTTTCTCGATCTCGTTATTTGTTCCTAATGTGTTTTTATCGACTGATTATATCTGTGTTTTTCTCGATTTAAAGTTTATTCTTCTTGAATTTTTCTCGGGTCTACCTTCTACTGATTAAATTTTTATCGATTCAACTGCTTATTCTACTTATATTTTTTCTCGACTCTTATATAAAATATTTAAATCTGTTTAGTTAAAATTACTTTAGTTTATTTTCTTTACTTTTGAATATCTTTACATAAGAAAACTCAGGAACTTGTGACTCCTACAGCTTTTCTTACTAAAGATTTCCTTAGTAAAATCATAAACTTTCTTAATCTTGATATTTTTTGTAACTGAACAAATAAGAAACTCGAAAACCCAGACAGTCTTGTCCATAAAAAGACTAGTTCTTTTTAGTCAAGAACCCTGTGTTTTTGTTTTCTGGTTTTTCAATAACAGAAAACTCATAATTAAAGTATTTCATTTTTAGTCGAGTCCTATTGAATCGAGAAGAAGTTTGATCGAGTGGTCAGTATTAGATAATTTTTATTTTTTTTAATCGAAATCTTTTTCTAATCGAGTTATATAAAGTTATTATCCAGCCAATTTCATTCGACAATAATTTATTATCGAGCCTCGTTCACTCGATAACAATTTATATCGAGCCTATTTCATTCGACAACATTTATTATCGAGCCTCGTTCACTCGATAACAATTTATATCGAGCCTATTTTATTCGACAAAACATTTATTACCGAGCCTCTGTCACTCGATAACAATTTTCATCGAGTATTTCACACCCAACAAAAGCCCTTAATCTTTCTGCCCATATCGATAATTTTATTATCGATCTCCTTTGTCTCTCGAGAAAAACCTACTGTTTCGCGAGACAACTCAGAATTTTTTAAAAACTCATTGATCGAGGTCCACTAGTAAATACAATGACTACCCGTGAAGCCATGGCAATTGGATCAGACACCAAACCTCCTATTCTCTTCCCGGGCGAATACTCTCAATGGAAGGATAGATTTCTTGACTTTATTGAACGCCATGACTATGCCGATGAGATCATGCGTTCAATCAAAGAAGGCCCTCCTCCAACTTTTCATCAGGATTTTCCGGCTGTGCCAAACAATACTCCTCCTACGCCCGCACGAAGGGAAGTTAAACTCAAAAGTACATGGGATGCAAACGAGAAGAAGATAATGAAAGGTGACCAACTCGCACGTTCTTATCTACTTATGAGCCTCCCCAATGACATTTATATGAGCATTGATAGCCACAAGAAAACAGCTAAAGAAATGTGGGAGGTCATAGAAAAGTTCATGCTTGGAACGAAGATTGGCACAGAACTCAAAATCACAAACTGCATCTCACAATATGAAGAATTCAAGGCAAAAGACGGAGAGAGTCTTACGAACACGTATACCCGTTTTGTACAACTGGTAAACGAAGTAAGCAAGAATGAAATTCGTAAGACCAAGATCGAAAAAACGTTAAATTTGTTAGCAATCTTCAACCGGAATGGCGCCGGTTTGCTAATCAAATCAAACACAACAAATATCTTGCTGATCTTGATCTTCATGAAGTCTATGAAACCCTCCAACAAGACGAAGAGGAGGTTCTTGAACTAATGGGGTTAAATACAAAGAAGAACCCGGATCCAATCGCCTTGATGACAAAAGATTCCTCTTCCACTCCTCAAGAGATGTTTCCCGAACTGGAAGACGAAGATTTTGACTATGATCCTGAAATTGCCAAACTTCAACAACAACATGCCTTCCTTACGAGATCTTTTCAACAAAAGTTCTCACGTTGCTCGAATCCCAACCAACAAAGGTATGCCTCGGGATCTAATAATCATGAGCGAAAGGCCCTGTTTGAACCAAAACGAAGAAGAGAAGAACCACGCTCGACACCCAAGCCAGAAGACAAGTTCAAGGGTGAGAGAAGCCTGTGCTACAACTGTGGCAAATCTGGTCACTATGCAAGGGAATGCAAGAAGCCAATAGTGAAGGACTCCAACTACTTCACTTACAAACTGATGTTGTCTAAACAAAAAGAAGTCGATAAAGTTCTTCTAACTGAAGATGAACAATGGCTTAATCAAGATGATGAAGACGACATGGAAAGGGATACTCAAGCACATTTCAGTTTGATGGCTTACTCTGATGACACTCCTTCTCACGCTTCCGACTACACACCCGAGGTAAGCCCTTCTGACTATGACTCTTTTTTATCTCAAATGCATGATTTAATGTGTCAATTAAAAGAATTACAATCTAAATTGAAAACCGAGAAACTCTTGGTTTCCAATTTAGAAGCAAGCCTAGAAAATAATCATAATCAATTGCTTCTTATGCAAACCGATCTTGTCGATTCTCAAAGTATAGCGCACAATCTCGAAACGGAGAAAATGGTTTTAAAAGAAGAAAAAGATCTTTTTCAACAACAAATATTTGATCTCACTCTTCAACTTCACACATCTAGGAATGAGACTGCCGAATTTTCATCAAAGTTTGACTTTATCAGTTTTCAAAGACTAGATTTATTAGAAAAACTCAAAGATTTAGAATTAAAACTCTACAAACTTGGTCAAACTGAACACACTATTCACTTAAATGCACCGAAAGATTTAAGTTCTAAAGCCGGGTTAGGTTTTGTAAACCCAAAACACTTAGCAAAGGCAATCTATAATACTCCGACGATTTATAAATTCGAATATCTGAACCTTGGTCCAGATTACCAAATTCAATTTATGAAGCCGGACTCTAGTGTTGAGGAAAGAGAAGATTGGAAGAGACAAAACAAAAACTATTTTCAAATACCTTTCTGCTATCCTCAAATAGTAGAAGAAGAATCTTCAAGAGAATCTCTTCCAAACAACTACTTTCCATCATACTCTGCCGAAGAACTTCAAAACAAGATTCCTGAATGTAAACCATACATTCCCACTCTATTTTTAGAAAAGAAAATTATTCAACTCGAACGAGTGTTGGAAACTGAACGTTCTTTGGCGGAAAAGGAAAAGGAATCATTTTTATTTAAAATACAACAACTTGAGAACGAAACTTTACAATTGAACAAAACTCATGAAAATGATACTATTTCAAACATTTCAACTTGTAAAGCCTTCGTTAGCTATTATTAAGATAATTGCGAGGAGTTGTTTAAAATGGACCCAAATTACAATCCTCCAAAACAAAAATGTTCCTATTCCGACGAGCATATCAATGATGAATTAGATGCCCTTTCTAACCAATCTTCACTTGAATCAGACGAGTATTTAAAAGACATGTGTGAAGAATTTGACTTCAATCCTGTACTTCCAAATCATAAGGAGTTTTTAGACGAAGGCAAACAACCAATGGAATCGGTTTCCATTCCTACGGAACCAACGGAGTGTTCCACGAGTCAAAATCAAAACTGTTGGTCCCAATAAGGATCTACAAGAGTTAAATATTAAGTAAACAGTTTGTAGAAGGGGGAGTTGAATACAAACACACAGATTTTGGTTTTTAAATGAGTTTATTGAAAATGAACAAATTTACAGTTACAAGCGGAATTAGAACAAGTTAAAAACCTATTCTATTGTAACTAAGGAAACAGACAGTTTGATGCACAAGAAGATGAAAGAAAGAAATGCAGAAGGTAGAGGCTAGAAGAAAGCATGCATGAAGATGAAGAAGATATCTTCATCTATTTATACCCGCTTGCATTTAATGCAAGACAAAAGGTACATGTCACGTGTCAAGCTTGGATAGGAAGCTTGTCCTTGTAAATAAGACAACCATGCTTTTGGCCGAATATGAACAGTACCGTATCAGATATGATGGGGACATAAGAGACAAGTCGTACGTCCTTTTCTGACATGGTTCTAGGTTTAACTTTTGTGCATCGAGGATAAGATCAAACTTTAATCTTGCAGAGGAAGCTTCATTTGATCGCTGACACTGAATGTTCAAGGATGAACTTCAGTGTTGTTGAGGCTTCACAAGACTTCACACTTTTAAATAGATAATCGCTGCTATCGCTGAACCGCTTCAGGTCACTTAGCTGATTATCTATTTCTTCAGCTTTGGTCTTCGACTATCACTGAATGGTCTTCTGGTGTGATAGTTGATCTTCAGGTCTTTAGAGACAAGCTTGTTGATCCTTGATCTTCAGCGACCGCTGATAGCAATCAGCGTATGCTATTGTTGAATTTGAACAGAAGCTTATCTAAGGAATTTCACTAAGTGTAGTAAAGGAATCATATTCAAATCACTGAGAGGAGTTATGATCAACAATCTCCCCCTATTTGATTATGATTAAGCAACATAGGAAAATTGCTTTTAAAAGATTAGTAGGGACTTATAAAATTTAAAATACATTTTTTAAGTACTAATCTGTAAAATCTTTTTCAGCTAAACTATTATCTGAATTGAGTTTTAATTTATAAGGATATGAAATCACAATTTTTACAAGTAGAAGAGCTTAAAGTACATTCACTGATTGAACTTTCAGAGTGAAAGATCAGTGAGTAAAAGATAGTGTAACGAAAGTAGAACTCTTATGTTCATTGTCCCTTTTACTATTTTCAGGGATCTTTTCAGTACTAGGGTGGAGTAAAGTACTTTGAATTTCATTAATTAGAATCTGAAGAATTACAGCGAAATGAAATTACAATGATAAAGATAAAGTACTTGTACACTGAAGAAATATTACAAAGGAAATAGAAAACTATGACTAGTCAGAGATGTTCTCGTTTCTTCTTTGTAGCTCATTCTCATAAAGAGTCTTCTGTCTGTTCATCAGAGGAGATCCTGACCAGCAGCGCCAAAGCATGATCTTTATGAGAGAGGAAGGGGCCCTGTGAATTTCTTGATTTCTGAAGAGTCCTAAGAACCATTCATTATCCAGAAATACCATACCAGGTTCAGGTAGTGAGATGATTTCGTCTTCTTGATATCTTCGGTCTTGAGGAAGAGAGGTACGAAGCATTGATATATCAGGGAGCTCAAGATGACCAAGAATGCTTTGATAATCAAACTTAGTTTCATGCTCATTCTTCGAACTTGAGCCACCTTCAGCAACTGATCTTTTCTTCTTTGATGGTTGAGGGAGAGGAGGAACTTGTACATGTTGAGACATTCTTTGCAGCAACTGATTCAACTCATCTTCTACCACATTCTTGAACTTGGATTTGGAGCCCTGAATAGCATCTCTGATTTCGAGCCATTCAGTGTATCCATATAACCTTAAGAATTTTGCTTCTTCTCTCTCTGTTCTGGATGGCCTCGTCATTCTTACATATACCTTTGGACCACCTCTGTTAGAGTGTCGCCCTTGGATAGTTACGTGAATGATTTTGTCATCAGATCTTCGAAAGTTTAGCATCTCTGTGCACCAATCCAGTTCTTTGTCTTTCTGAGTTGTGGCTTCAGTGGTTAGTGCAGTGAGAATCTTCTGTTGAGCGAGAATGGGATCTACATTCAGGTTTTCCTGTACAAGTTCTTTTTGAGCCAGAGCTGCAGCGAGCCGTTCACTCTTTTCTAATTGCTCTTTGGCTGCTTTGTCTCTTGCTGAGTCTTCCCTGAGAATCTTCCTTGCTAAGGCAAGATCATTCTCAGTTTGCTTTATTTCTTCGTCTCTGATCCTCTGAGCTATCAGAGCTTGTTCTCTCTCTTCTTTGGATAAGAAGTAAAATTCATCTACTATCCTGATAGGTACAACGTTTAGTGGGTCTTCTTGGGGCACCCTTATTCTTTTTGCTTCGAATTCCCTTAGGAATTTTATTCGCCTTTCTTCCTCTTCAGGCTCGCTTATTATCTGCTTCTGAATGCGACGCCGAGGGATGAGGCCTTCTTCTTCCTCAGAGTCAGTTTCCTCTAGTACATAAACTGCTCATTGGAAGAAGGTTCCTTCCTTGTGGATGAGTCCTTTGGGGGACGGGGATCACTGAGGGAAGGAGAAGAGGAAATAGTTTTGTCAGAGGGAATTTTAGTGGGTGAAGAGGAGTGTATGGGAGATTCAGATAGAGGAGTAAAATAAGGGATAAGCTGAAGTGATACCTTATCAGCGGTCTCCCCCTCTGATATTGGGATGGTGGCCTCAAGATCGACCACTCTGGCTAAGGGTCCAGCTTCGTCAGGGCTCTAGCTGAGATGTACTTGGTCTGGATAATCTGAAATGCTCCAGTGCAAATCCCAAGTCATCATCATCATCATCATCAACCTCATAGTGAGGGATGCGTTCCTCTTCTTCTTCATCTTCCTCTTCCTCCTCCTCATCATCATCATCAACTCTTGCAGTTGAGGAAGGTTCTGGTCGTTGGATGTAGGGAGAGATCCTTTCATCTGGAAACCGACGATTATGCTCGCCGATAAGTTCGTCCGCGAACTCTTTGGCCACCTTCTCCCCCTCAATGTTATCATGGGGCAAGACGTGGACCATCAGAGTGCGAACATTTGTGTGCATGGCTTCCAGCATGGTCCGATCAGCAGCAGCAAAGGAGGGACCAGTCCCACTGAGCCTTGAGAGAGCCTGCAGAATGTCAGACTGAGTCTTTTGAATAGACTTGAGGACAGTGGCCTGAGCATTAACCTTCTGCTCAATGTTGAGGAGGGATTGGTGAAGGTCCTTGTGATCGTCCTTCAGAGTCTGAACATCAGACACCAAGTTGCTGACATTCGTCTCCATCCCTGGAGTGTGAGTGACCTGCCAGAAGATCAACTCCGTAAAAGTCTGCAGAGTGTCCAGCCGGGCTCTGGTGAGAGCACACTCATTGACTAGATGGTCAATGGCAGGGAATGTGGGAGCTGGCAGTGACACAGGAGGCAACTCAGTGATCCTGGGAGGAAGCTTGGGGGCAAGGTGCTCCATCTTGACATCCCTGAGCTTTCTGGCACTGGGAGGGCGCTGATGAGATCTCATTGCTGGCTTCGAAGAGGTGGTGGTCGTTGTTGCTGAGCAGACAGGAGCAGTGGCAGCATCTGATGACATTGACAAAGAGGCGAGAAAAGAATCCGGATCAGATGACGGATGTAAAATAGAATTATTTTCCTTGAGAGTATCGTGAGGATTACTCTCAGGGACTACTTTTGCAGAGGCAGTGTCCTGAGGATCACTGACCAGTGTCTTAGAGTATCTGAAAGAGATACTCTGAGGTCCTTTTAAATTGGCTTTCCAAAACTCAGATTGCCTAACAATTTTGAGGTTTGGACTGCGTGCATTTCAGCATTATCAGAGATAGGGACAACTATCACTGAGTCATTTGCTAATGTGAGGGCCAAAGAAGTAGAGATGGAAGAGGGGATGGGGGTTTTCCTCTTTGTAGCAGCAGTGCCTTGGGTACTCGCTGAGGGGATGGGCAGCAAGGAGGACACTGAAAGAGGTGCTCCTATGATTTGGAGCATATAGGGAGTGAGGGGAGAGTCACCTGGACGTTCTTCCAGGTCCAGGGACTTCTTCCCTACCATGGAGAAGGCGAAGTCACCAACCTTCGGGTAGCTCTCCCCGAAAGCTTCTTCAAGGATAATGGAGAAAAAACGTGGGTAAGGGATAACGTGATGTCTGGTGGAGGCGTTGAGGCGGCTGCACATATCGCTGAAAATGTAATCAGCATAGTTCAGAGGATGATCCGTGCAGAGAGAGAAGGCAAGGTCCTGAAAATGCTTGCTCGCCTGATCGTGGGAGCCAACTTTTGACCCTAGGCACTGAATGACCTGGGTGAGAACATATTTCCAGCGAGCAGGAAGTCGCTTCTTCTCCAGCTTCGAACCCACCGTCTTCACTAAAGGGTTCTCCCTAGCCAATGGAATCCAAGAAAGCATCAATCTGCTGCTTTGTTGGTTCAGCACCCCATTGTTCATTTTTCTTGCGCTGAGGGAGTCTGAGCGCCTTTCGTACAAACCCTGCTGTGAACGCGAAGTAACCAAGGTCAGGGATTGTGAAGGAGATAGCAGAGAGGACAGTGCCCTTGTCTATCTTCAGCGTAGTACACTGCGCCGTGTACCAGAGGGCCTGAAGGTGAGAAGCAATGCCCACTGGGTTGTGGACGAAGGCATACATCAGCGGGCATGCCTTTAGGAAGGTTGCAGCATCCTTGAACTGAGGGCGTTCAGAGGGAATGTCCACCAATGCAATGTAATTGCATGGCTTGAAGGTTGACTTCTCCATTTCAAAGTGACAAGTTGGTGCAGCGACCAACTGGTTAGCAGCAGTTTCAGCGATGTTGGAAGCAGAGGCCATTTCTGTAGGAAAAATGGCAACACCGAAGAGATAAATCATGGTTTTAATACATGAATGTATAAACCAGAAGTTTGGTATTAAAAGTACCAAATGTAAGGTCAAAGAAACAAGTGTTTTGATGAACAATATCAAAATGCTTGTTGGCAATAAAAAAAATTTAAAGATAAATAAAATAATATAAAACGTAAAAAAAATTTTGTTCTTAGAACTGGGTTTTGAAAGTGAAAAACTTTTCAAAAACAAGGTTTTATAGATTTTAAGAAAGAAAAGAGAATAGAAAGGTGAAACGAGTTGTTTCCAGTTCTTGATATAAGGTTTAGATCAAACCTTAACCGTGTGAGGAAGAAAAACGCACAAGTGCGTGTTCTTGGTGTTCTTGCAGAAAGCTTGAAGATTCGAAGTTTATCCTTTGCCTTTAGAGAAGTTATGAATGTGGAAGGAATAAAGTGAGACAAAAGGAATGCTTAAATAGAAAGAGGAGAGAGAAAAAGAGAGGATAGCTAAACGACGGTTTTAGCTTTTTGAAAAAGAAATGATGACCTGGCGCACGTTCCAAGAAAGGAGTTGGAATGGAAACGTCGCGGTCCGTCGTGTGTCAGAAAAAGGTCTGACGTGTCCTTTTCTTACATATTTAAAAAGATTATAAAGATAATTATCCATAAGGAAGGTTTATCCTTTATAATTTTTAAAAATTTCATCACTAATAATAACGGATTGTCAGTGAGGAGTTTGAATTTAAGAGAGACATTCTTTGATGAGAGAAGATATCAAAGAGTGTTAAGGATTAGAAGATAATACCTGAGGAGATGACCTAGATATCGCTGAATCAGAGTTCAGTGAATGGAAAGTTTGAAGGCTTTATTTGTAATCCTTTGTTGGTCACTGATTAATGAGTTATTCAGCGTTCAACATACCAAGTTCGTTGATGAGTAGATTGAATCTTGTTTCATCAAGAGGCTTGGTGAAAAGATCAGCGAGCTGATATTCAGTAGGAACAAAATGAAGCTCAACTTCACCATTCATCACATGATCTCTGATAAAGTGATATCGGATCTCAATGTGCTTGGTTTTGGAGTGAAGTACAGGGTTGTTAGAAATTGCTATAGCACTTGTGCTATCACAGTAAATAGGAATTTTTGAGAGCTTTAGATCGTAGTCTCTGAGTTGATTTCTCATCCAAAGGATTTGAGCACAACAACTACCAGCTGCTACGTATTCAGCTTCAGCGGTGGAAGTGGACACTGAGTTTTGCTTTTTACTTGTCCAACTAATTAACTTACCACCTAGTAGCTGACACCCACCAGTGGTGCTTTTCCTATCAATCTTACAACCTGCAAAGTCACTGTCAGAATAACCGATAAGATCAAATCCTGAGCCTTTGGGATACCAGAGACCAAGATTTGGAGTTCCTTTCAGATATCTGAAGATTCGCTTTACAGCGATTAGATGGGATTCCTTCGGTTCAGCTTGATACCGAGCACAGAGACAGGTAGCATACATGATGTCTGGTCTACTCGCTGTAAGATACAACAGAGACCCAATCATTCCTCGATAGGCAGTGACATTGACTGGTTTCCCATTGGGATCCTTGTTTAATGTCAGAGGAGGCGCCATAGGAGTCTTCATTGCTGAGCATTGATTCATGTCAAATTTATTCAGCATGTCTTTAACATATTTGCTTTGACAAATAAAAATTCCTTTGTCAGATTGCTTAATCTGCAAACCTAGAAAATATGTTAGTTCACCCATCATACTCATTTTATATTGTTTTTGCATTCTTGCAGCGAAACGAGTGCATAATTTGGGTCTTGTGGAACCAAAGATAATGTCATCAACATATATCTGAGCGAGAATTGTATGATCTTTATATTTTCTTAAAAACAGAGTTTGGTCAATTTTTCCACGAACAAATTTTTCTTTAAGAAGAAATTTAGAGAGGGTGTCATACCAAGCTCTAGGAGCTTGTTTTAACCCGTAAAGAGCTTTTTCAAGTTTAAAAACATAACCAGGGTGGTTAGGGTCTGAGAAACCAGGGGGTTGTTCAACATATACTTCCTCGCTGAGTTTTCCATTTAGAAAAGCACTTTTAACATCCATTTGAAAAACTTTGAAGTCTTTATGGGCAGCATAAGCTAAAAAGAGTCTTGTGGCTTCTAAACGAGCTACAAGGGCAAAGGTTTCATCATAATCAATTCCTTCTTCCTGCCTATAACCTTGAGCAACAAGTCTAGCCTTATTGCGAATTATAGTCCCGTTTTGATCTAGCTTATTTCTAAAAACCCATTTGGTTCCTATGAAGGTTTTATCATAGGGTCTAGGAACAAGATTCCAAACTTTATTTCTACGAAATTCAGTCAGTTCTTCTTGCATAGCTGAAACCCAGCTAGGGTCAGAGATAGCTTGATCTATCTTCTTAGGTTCAGAGAGAGAAATGAAGTTCACATAAAGACAGATATTACCTGTACCTCTACGTGTTTTGATACCTGCAGTGGGATCGCCAATAATCTGATTTATTGGGTGATTTGCAGTCCATCGCTGAGCTGGTGGTTGAGGAGGGAGATCAACAGCAGATTCAGCGACCTGTTCTTCAGATTCTGGAATAGGACTTGTTTCAAAGAATGTGTACTTCATTTAGAATCAATTCAGGGGATTGATTTTCAGAGGAGGTTTGGTTATTCACAGAGGAATTTCCAAGAGATGAATCAGTAACAGGAATCTGATTTAAAGGAGTAATATTTATCCCTGAAGATGGATTATTGTTACTTGTTGAGTTTACAGGGATTTCATCATCACATACATCAGCTGGAGTTTGATTGCTGAAGTATGTTTCAGGTTCCCCATAATGATATTCCATCCAAGCATTCAATTCTTCATCATCATCAAGATTATGAGAAGGATGAATGGGACGAGATTCATCAAAGTTGACATGCATAGATTCTTCAACGTGTTGTGTTCTTTTGTTGAATACTCTGAAAGACTTAGACACAGAGGAGTATCCAAGAAATATACCATCATCAGCTTTGGGATCGAATTTACCCAAATGATCTCTGTCATTCAGAATGTAACACGTACATCCAAAAATGTGAAGATATTTCAGAGTGGGTCTTCTCCCATGAAATAATTCATAGGAGGTTTTCTTGAATCGCTTAACAATCAGGGATCGATTCTGAGTAAAGCATGCTGTATTGACAGCCTCAGCCCAAAATTGAGTTGGAAGACGTGATTCACTGAGCATTGAGCGAGCTGCTTCGATTATAGTTCGGTTTCTTCTTTCAGCAACACCATTTTGCTAAGGAGTTCTTACTGATGAGAAGTTGTGAGATATGCCTTTTTCTTCAAAGAAACTAACCAAAGTACTATTTTTGAATTCAGTACCATGATCACTTCTTATGGAGCGAACAAGTAAGGAGTTTAACACTTCCATTCTTTTGATAAAAGAGATTATCATTTCAGGGGTATCACTTTTGGATCGAAAGAAGAACACCCATGTGTATCTGGAGTATTCATCAACAATCACTAAAGTGTATTTCTTTCCAGAGATTGATTGGACATTGACAGGTCCAAATAGATCCATGTGGAGTAGCTGAAGAGGAGTGGTCACTGAAGAAACTTGCTTTGACCTGAAGGAGGCTTTTGTCAGCTTTCCCTTTTCACAAGCTGAACAAAGAGATTCCTTTGTAAAGGTGTGATTAGGGAGGTCTCTGACTAAGTCTTTTTGAGACAATTCATTTATTGTCTTAAAGTTGAGATGAGAAAGTCTTTTATGCCATAACCAGTTTATGTCAGTGGATGCTTTAGAGATAAAGCACATGTTTCTCAGAGTGAGAACTATTCATGTTTATGACGTATACTTTTTCAACTCTTTTGCCAGAGAGGGCAAGCTTATCATTTCCGTCAATGACAGCACATCTATTCTTTAGGAATAGAACCTTGAAGTCTTTGTCACACAACTGACTGACGCTCAAGAGATTGTGCTTTAGTCCCTCAACGTAAGCAACACGAGAGAAAGATGTGGCTCCGTTGGACAGAATTCCATAACCTTTAGTGTATCCTTTGCCATTTCCACCAAAGGTCACTGATGGACCAGCTTCTTCTTTGTAGTCAGAGAGCAGAGATTTTCTGCCAGTCATATGCCTCGAGCATCCGCTATCAAGATACCAGATACCTTTGGCACTCTGCATACAACAAAAGATTAATTGTTTAAAGGTACCCATATTACTATGGGTCCTGCTTGGTTAGATACAGGATTGGCGGATGTACTACTAGCTGAAGAACTCTCTTCAGTGGATATCTTCACCTTAGTTGGTTTAGCAACTTTGGTGGATTTCACTCTCGCTGATTTATCAGCTTGAGCTACTTTCTTTCCATGAGCTAGTTTATCAGTTCTAGTAGCATTAGGACACTTGCTTGCAATGTGGGTTGTTTCACCACAGTGAAAGCATTTCCTATACTTAAAAGGTTTGGAGATAAGAGAGGGAACAGGAAGTTTCTCAGGGATAGGTCCAAGAATTCCTTTATCCATGGTCCTTGGAGGTATTACAACCTTTTCAGGGGTAGGAGTGAGATCGATTTTAATCTTGGGAGTTTGTCTCTGAGAATAATCAGGGACCTTTTTCCCAGATTTAGAAATCTTCTCTGAGGATTTCTTCTTCTTATCTACAGATTTCTTATTCTTAGGAACATGGTCAAGAACCTTGTTCTTGATCATCTTCTTAGAATGATCCTCATGAAGCTTCTCATTGCATCGAGAGCCGACAAGTTATCTTTTTCAGAGAGTAAGGAGTCAGAGGGAATGTTTACCTGAGTAGACGGAGACTCAGAGGAAGAGGTTTCAGAGACTTCTTCAGCATCCTCTATTCTTGCCATTAGACAGAGAAAGGCAAGATCTTCTTCATCTGAACCAGACTCTTCAGAGGTCTTGGTCCAGTCATCTTCAACATCCCAGTCAACTTCTTCAGCGACAAGGCCTTTGCCTTTTTGCTGGTTTTTCTTCATATCTCTGTATTTGTTTTTCATTTTCAAATACTTCTTCTGTTTATCAGAGGTATGGGAGGTAGTGGGAGCAGCAACTTTCTTCGACCTGCATTCACTTGCAAAATGGCCCTTTCTCTGACAATTGAAACAGATTGCTGAGGCTTTTTCAGCAGGCAACGTTTTCTGTTTTTCAGAGTCAGAGAGGTTAGAAGATTTTCGAAAATTGCTCTTTCTAGCAAATCTTTTAAAGTTGTTGGTTAAAAGAGCTAGAGAGTTATCAAACTCAGAGATGTCAGCATCAGTGAGTTGATCTTCTGAATTGACCTAATTCAATTATGGAGGTGATAGTAGAAGAAGAACCATTTTTAGAAGTTCCTTCAGAAGTCACAAGTGCTAAAGAAGTACTTTTAGCACCCTTGAGTTCATTAAGAAGATTTTTTTAATAACTGGGATTGTTCCTCATTTAAGAGCATACCATATAATGCACTTAAAGACAAGGTTTCAAGATTCTTTGACAGTTTTATGCATGTAGTGTACACTGCCCATTGATCGGGTAATGCCTCCATGAATTTTGTCAGAATTTCAGCGTTAGAATATATCCTATCGACTGATTTGAGATCAATCAGCAGACAGTTAAATCGCTGGTGAATTTGAGAAAGAGATTCACCTTTTTGATACATAAAACTCTCATATTTTCTTACAAGGTTTATGCATCTAGTTACTTTAACCTCAGAAGTTCCTTCATATTGGATACATAGTGTATCCCACATGGCTTTTGAAGTTCTCATTTTCATTACAGAATGATATACTTCATCAGGCAAAGACATTGCTATTATAGATCGTGCTTTAGCATCAATAGCAACTTCTTTCTTGTCTTCCTCAGTCCATCGATTTGGAGTTTTTACAATACTCCTTTCAGCGACGACTAGGGTAGTAGCAGTGGCAGGAACAGCTGCTACTATGGTTGTAGGAGCAAAAGGTCCATTTTCTACATAGTATGGGATCTTAGGATCAGATCCCTCTAGAAAAAGTGACATTCTTTCTTTCCATAAAGGGAAATTATCATGGCTGAACCTTGGAGGTTTAGCTAAAGATCCGTTATCGTTGTAGTTTGTATTAGGGTTTGTCATTTTAAAATAAGATTTAACTAAGAATATTTTAAAGAGAAAGATTACAACACTGCTCTGATACTACTTGTTGGTCCCAATAAGGATCTACAAGAGTTAAATATTAAGTAAACATTTTGTAGAAGGGGGGGGGGGTTGAATACAAACACACAGATTTTGGTTTTCAAATGAGTTTATTGAAAATAAACAAATTTACAGTTACAAGCGGAATTAGAACAAGTTAAAAACCTATTCTATTGTAACTAAGGAAACACACAGTTTGATGCACAAGAAGATGAAAGAAAGAAATGCAGAAGGTAGAGGCTAGAAGAAAGCATGCATGAAGATGAAGAAGATATCTTCATCTATTTATACCCGCTTGCATTTAATGCAAGACAAAAGGTACATGCCACGTGTCAAGCTTGGATAGGAAGCTTGTCCTTGTAAATAAGACAACCATGCTTTTGGCCGAATATGAACAGTACCGTATCAGATATGATGGGGACATAAGAGACAAGTCGTACGTCCTTTTCTGACATGGTTCTAGGTTTGACTTTTGTGCATCGAGGATAAGATCAAACTTTAATCTTGTAGAGGAAGCTTCATTTGATCGCTGACACTGAATGTTCAAGGATGAACTTCAGTGTTGCTGAGGCTTCACAAGACTTCACACTTTTAAATAGATAATCGCTGCTATCGCTGAACCGCTTCAGGTCACTTAGCTGATTATCTCTTTCTTCAGCTTTGGTCTTCGACTATCGCTGAATGGTCTTCTGGTGTGATAGCTGATCTTCAGGTCTTCAAAGACAAGCTTGTTGATCCTTGATCTTCAGCGGTCGCTGATAGCAATCAGCGTATGCTATTGCTGAATTTGAACATAAGCTTATCTAAGGAATTTCACTAAGTATAGTAAAGGAATCATATTCAAATCACTGAGAGGAGTTATGATCAACAAAAACACTCCTAAACAAACAAGAACCAATCATGTCTTCCAAAATCATACTAACCGTGTTCATTTCAATGTTTCAGCGGTTCATACTTTCGGAAATAATCATGTTTGGGTCAAAAAGGGTACGCGTTCAACAAAGTCAACACCACGTAAAGAAGACAGTTTTTTCCGTTCAAATGTTAAAAGAAACAATTCTCGTTTTAGATTTCCTTATCAAATTCATTCATTTCGACATTTAATTAAATTTTCTCGTAATAAAATTTGCTGTTCTAATTGCGGTGTGGATGATTTTGTACGTAAACCTCCAATTGATTATGGTTATGATTATTTTCCTGACATGCATAATTCTTTTAATCGCAAAGTTTTTCCTTCATCACCTGTTTCTAAATGGGGTCCGAGAAATCAAATGACTAACACCTATAAGTCTCACTACAAGTGGGTACCCAAGGGTGCTAAGTCGACTAACCATGATGGACCCATTTACAAATGGGTACCTAAATCTATCTGATTTTGTGCAGATCGGTCATGTGTGGTACTTAGATTCCGGATGCTCCAAACACATGACCGAACAAAAGGAGCTGCTTGCCAATTACACTGAAAAGAAGGGCAGATTCGTCAAATTTGGCAACAATCATTTGGCACCGATTAAAGGATATGGTGATATCATTCAAAACAACATCACTATTTCCGACGTTTCTTATGTTCAAGGCCTGAGTCAAAACCTGTTGAGCATTGCCAAATTTTGTGACAAGCAACTCGAAGTAAATTTTAGACTGCTGTGTTCGCACATTTGATGGAAAGGAGCTACTAACCGGCACACGCAAGTCAAATCTCTACACGATCGATCTTTCCCAAGTAAACGCACCCTCAAGTGTTTGTCTGCTTTCAAATGTTTCCAGTCCGAAGACATGGTTATGGCATCGACGTTTATCTCACTTAAACTTCAAGAACATTAATCGTCTTTGCATACAAGGGCTAGTAACTGGTCTTCCAACTGTTAAATTCGACAAACCGCATCTCTGCGACGCATGCGAGATGGGGAAGATGAAGAAGGTCTCTCACAAACCCAAGTTAGTTCACAGCACAACTCGACCTCTTCAACTCATTCATATGGATTTGTGCGGCCCGATGCGGACTCAAAGCATACATGGTAAGAAATATGTTCTAGTGATGGTGGACGATTTCTCTCGTTTCACATGGGTAAAGTTCCTTCGATCAAAGGATGAAACCCCCGACACCATCATCACGTTTCTCAAAGCCATCAAAGTTAAGCTAGAACTTACTGCCCAAACCATCCGCATCGATAATGGAACTGAATTAAAAAACCGTACCCTTGACGGTTATCTCGAATCGGTTGGTATAACCCACACGTTCTTTGAAGCTCGCACTCCGCAACAAAATGGTGTTGTCGAACGCCGAAATCGAACTCTAGTTGAAGCGGCTCGCACTATGCTTACGTTCTCAAAGCTTCCTCTCCATCTTTGGGCCGAAGCCATCAACACTGCATGCTACACTCAAAACCGCTCTATCATCAACAAGCGCTTCAACAAGATGCCTTATCATTTGGTCTACGATCGCGTTCCTTCCATCGAGCATCTTCGAACGTTTGGCACTCGTTGCTTCGTACTCAATGAAAAAGAAGATCGTGGGAAACTCAAACCGAAGGCCGTTGAAGCTTACTTTCTCGGATACTCACCAAATGCGTTAACCTATCGGGTCTACATAAAACACGCATGTTGCGTCACTGAAAGCGTTAATGTTCAATTCGATCCAAAAGCCGAAATGACTCCTGAGCACGACAGTTCTGGAATGGCACTGACCGGCATATTAGCTTCCGATCACATTCGTTCGGAACCTGCTCCCAACCCTGCTGAAACTTCAACGTCCAAAATCGCTATGTCAAATCTGGATGACTTATTCGAGTACTTCTACTCGGATTACTTTGGACCATCCACTGATACTTCTTTCCAGATTCCCCCGCCTACCTTGGAGCTTGCCGAGACTACGGATCTTTCCGGACCGCCAATTACAACGGAAACCGTCTCAATTGCTGCATCTCCAAGCACATCTTCAACTGCACCTCCAAATCAAACCGTTTCAATGGATACTCCTCTCGTTCCACCTGAACCTCAACCGGCTGTTCAACCAAATCCTGCGGAACCGACATCCTCTCCCCCACCATCCACTTCGGCCCCTATAGATGTCACAAGTGCTACAAGATCCTCTGCCTTGGCTCCAACCTTGGAATAACTTCAAGATCTTCCGCTAGGCTCATATGAAGATGAAACCCCGGATCCAAATGCATTTCAACCGCTTCCTCATACAACCAAATGGACCTGTTCTCATCCAGTTGATCAGATAATTGGCGATCCAACCAGACCAGTCACTACACGAGCCGCCTCGGCCAACGATTGTATGTTCTCTTCGTTCATAAGCAAGATTGAACCCACATCCATTCACGAGGCAATGAATGATCCTGATTGGATTGTGGCAATGCAAGAGGAACTCAATCAATTTGAAAGCTTGAAAGTTTGGCGCCTTGTTCCCCGTCCTCGAAACAAAACCATTATCGACACGAAATGGATATTCAAGAACAAGCAAGATGAAGATGGAGTCGTTATACGCAACAAAGCTAGTCTTGTCGCAAAAGGATACCGCCAACAAGAAGGTATTGACTACGACAAAACATTTACACCTGTCGCCCGCATTGAAGCAATCCGGATATTCTTGGCCAACGCGGCACACAAGAACTTTGTGGTTTTCCAAATGGACGTTAAGACAGCCTTCTTAAACGGTGTTCTGCGTGAAGAAGTTTATGTTTCTGAGCCCGACGGGTTTGTCGACTCCTCCAAACCGTCTCATGTCTACATTCTGGACAAGGCTCTGTATGGCTTGAAGCAAGCCCCCCGCGCATGGTATGATAGTTTGTCTACCTATTTAGTAAAGAATGGATACTCCAAAGGTAAGATCGATCCAACTCTTTTCATTAAAAAGGAAAACGTGACATTATGCTCATACAAGTCTACGTGGACGACATCATCTTCGGTTCGACTAACCCACAACAATGCAAAGAGTTCTCCGAACTCATGATTGCAAAATTTAACATGAGCATGATGGGAATGATGAATTTTTTCCTTGGTCTTCAAATAAAACAATTTTCTACGGGAATATTCATCAACCAATCAAAATACATCTCGGATATGTTGTGTATATACAACATGACGTCATGTTCTCTGATTGGTACACCCATGTCCACGGGTTCAAAACTACACAATGATCCTTCGGGAAAAGATGTAGATTCTAAAAATTACCGGGGCATGGTTGGTTCTCTCATGTATCTTACGGCTAGTCGTCCGAACATAATGTTTGCCACATGTCTATGCGCGAGATATCAAGCATCTCCCAAGGAATCACATCTTAGTTCTATCAAACGGATTTTCCGGTATTTAAAAGGTACACCTAATCTTGGCCTATGGTATCCCAAGGATACGGGTTTCGAGCTAACTTCCTTTTCAGATTTGGATCACGCCGGATGCATGCTCGATCGCAAAAGCACTTCGGGCCACATTGAATTCCTCGGAGACAAATTAGTTAGCTGGTCCTCCAAGAAGCAAGCTTGCGTCTCCACGTCTACCGCGGAGGCTGAATACATCGCTGCCGCAAGCTGCTGTTCTCAAGTACTGTGGATGCGTACTCAGCTCAAAGAATATGGCTTCTGGTTCAACAAGATACCCATCTACTATGATTCCAAAAGCGCCATAGCCATTTCAAGCAACCCGGTTCAACACACAAAGACAAAACACATCGACGTTCGATATCACTTCATCAAGGATCACGTCGAAAGAGGTACAATTGAACTATATTTTGTCAATACGGAACTACAGCTTGCCGACCTGTTTACCAAGGCAGTGGATGAGAAACGATTCCAGTTCCTAGTATCCAAGTTGGGAATGCTCAATCTTAAAACCTGATTATCACAAATCAGTCTGTCTCAAAACCCTCAAAACCTCTATCCAAGGGTTTATGCACGTTCACTCTACAAGTCAATCTGCATCACACTTGGATTCTCATTTTTTGGATTTGACCTTTATCTTACAGTTCCGTATTTTCAATCTTCTTTCATTATCTATCTACCTCGTTATGTGTATCACTATGGTTCAACTTTCGAGGGGGAGCAACAAGGTACGTCTTCTATCCATTCACATTCCTAGGGGGATCACACATTCTTATGCACACATTAAGGGGGAGCCTTATTCTTTAAAAAAGAAAAATCAAGTGAGGTTCTCGGCCCCTAAGGGCCCGACAACAATGGGATTGTCGACCTAACTTGGCTCGACAACCTCCCCAATCGACACCTTGATAAAAGGTATTTTTCTCGGCCCTATCACCAACTGCCATGTGTCATCACCCGATGACCACTATTTAAAGAAATCGGTCCCCACTCTCACAGAACCTTTTCCCACAAGTTTTGAATTTCCCTCTTTCTCTCTGAAAAACCCTTCAAGTTCTTGGCCATCCAAGATCAGAATCTCAAACCTTCGAGTTTTTTTAGATCTGAAAGCATCACCAGGTTCGTAATTCTCCCCTTAACATCTTTAATTCTTGTACTTAATGCTTTTATCAAGTGCATGATTCCATAATGCCCTTGGGTTTCCGACTTGGACTGTACAACAGTCGATTTTGTGGTTTGTTGGTATGTTTTAGACCTACGTGTTTTTATTAAAGTTGCTCTAAATCACTATTCACACCTAGTAATAGCATTTTCCATGAGTTTTAGGCATTGTTTTGGGTCTGAGTACTTAGGATTGTTCGTCTGTTAAGTATGAGCTTTTATCGAGTATTTATACAACCGTTGAATTTTTATCGAGTCTCGATAATCTGACCAAGAACATCATCTTCTTCACTAAGGCTTTTTATCGAGCCCTTAGGACTCGATAACATTTGCTATCGACTCAAATAGGATCGATGAAAATCACTAAGTATTTTTATCGAACCCTTAGAACTCGAAAACATTTGTTATCGATTATCAAATGATCGATGAAAATTACTAAGTGTTTTCATCGAGCCCTATAAGACTCGATAACGTTTTCTTACATCTTCCAAGTTTTTTTTTATCGAGTGCTTAAGGCTCGATAACATGCCCTTCAAATGTTCAAGTGTTTTTATCGAGTCAATTTGAATCGATAACATGTTTTTTCATCGAATCTCAAAGGTTCGATAATATGTGTTTCTCGATTCCCAATGACTCCTCATCCATCTTACAGATACACAGGTTTGTTCTTTCAAATTTTTTAACAAGTCTTGTTGTCGACCCAGCTCACTCGACAAACTTTTGATTCTCGATCCCATTGCACTCGATAACAATTGTTATCGGCCCAAGGGGACTCGACAAAAAGACTTAGCATTTTTGTTCATGTTTTCACTATCACTTCACAATCTAACTGTTCATCTGTTTGACTAACTGTCTTATTTCAGTACCCATGGCAGCCATGAATGATCCAAACCTTTCCGATGATGAACACCCGATGCCTTCCGAACGTTCAACAGAACCCAGCATCAACGCAGCTAACCGGGATGACATCTTAATGCCTAGAGCACATCTTCGAAAAATCAAACCAAACAACCACCGCCTAGATTTTGGCATCACAATCGAACACCAAGTCATCATCGACATCCTTCAACGACATCCGCTTCGTTATGCCTTTGCACTGGACTAGCGGGTACCCCTTTTCTATCTCCAACAATTCTGGTACACGTTGACGTACCATCTGGACGAAGGTGACCACCATTTTACTGCTCAAATTGATGACTTTGTCACCCGCTTAACTCCATCTAGGATTCGACGCATCCTCCGCCTGCCGGTCGCCACAGCCGAACACCCGTATGACGCCTTTGCAGCCGACCAACAGCTGTGTGCCGACATCCTAGCCCTTGGGTACGAATCCCCCGAACTTTTCACAAGCCCCGGCCAGTTCAAACGGATGTACCTGCCCCAGATATGGTTTACGCTATTCACCATCGTCAATCGATGTCTGACGAGCAAGCACACTGGCATAGACAAGGCCAGCACTGCGGTCCTACGAATATTTCACGGCATCGCTTTCAATCGTCATTATGACTACGCGATGCTCATCTGGACGGATTTTGTGGAACTAGTAGAAGACAAGTCCAACTCTCGCGATCGTGCCTTCGTACCATTCCAACAGTTTCTTCAATTATTCGTTCATGCCATGATGTCTTCCAGACCAGCCATCCCTAGATGCACCGGCTCACCATTAGTACCGACCAACTCCCTGAAGTTTCTCCGGCTCAATGACAACCAGTTTAACTTCATCATGCCAATCCCTGAAGCTCTTCTAGCCTATGCTGATCAGACTGCACCGAGTGTGATAGCTTATACGGAGCGACACGGCTTACTGGCTCAACCACCTCCGGTTGTGCCTGCCCAACAACCAATCCATGAGGAACATCTTGTGCAGGAAGAGGGTCCTAGAATAGATGAGCAGGTTCAGGATCATGGGGATCCTGAACAGGGTGATGAGCGTATAGTGAGGGGAAACGACGAGGGCGGTGCACCTGATCAGCCAATCCCAACAACTGTTGCCCCATCCATCCCAATACCACCACCCACTAACCCACGAGCTGCTTCTACTTCCAGATCTACTCCGCGTGTCAAAATGCTCGTCAGCCGTAACCGTGTTCGCCCCCGACCTTCATCATCTGATGAAGATGAATCTGATTCTCAACACCTCTCTCACCGACAGTGAACCGCTTCTATCGAAGAACAAGCGCTCAGTCGCATTGGTCCACAACCAATCCTATCCGATTCTACATCGGACACCGATGACTACCTAGATGCAACGACTGATGAACCAAATGAGCCATTTGACTTTGAAACCGATCAAGCATCTGCCTCACTGTCCGACATATTCACCAAGCCCTATACTGGAGCGATAAGGAGAGAGGAGGGAGTATTAGTTGAAAAAGAAAGTGTGAGCGTGAGTGATGGGAAGAGAAAAACTATAGTGAGCGAGAGACCAGATTCCCCCATCCAGGTAACCGAGTCAGCTAGCCCTACACATTCGTTGGGTATGACTAGTGGACAAGACGTTGTGGACCTAGCAGCGCAATTGCACGCCCCCTAGCCACTCTGAAGGCTCCCAACAGCCAACAGTTTCAAACATACTTGTGAGTCTAGCACCTTATCTAGCTCCCCTCCATTCGGGAGGCACAACTATTGAAACAAGAGGCAGTAGCTCACCTGCTTCGACTTCGTTTGTATGCACATCGAGTCTAGAGCCCGCTAGGGGACACGAGTCTGTACACACTGCGAGCCTCCGTGGCCCAGTCGGAACTCCTATAGTGATGTCCATTGTGGACATTCCACGAGGATTGGGAGGAAATCCTACCAGCGCTACATCTATGCCAACGCTGAACGTAGGTCATACAGTTGCTTCAACTGTTATGTCAACGGGCATTCTACGTGATCCCGGTGTTACCCATACCGCAACCCCATCTCAAACGTTCACTATACCCCCGGAAGGCGAAGCGATCATTGTCGCCCACTTACAAAAGGCAAGAGACACCCTTGCTGATCATGCTGCTCTAATGACAGCCGAGAGGGAAGCCTTCGTGCGTCAAATTCGTGAAGCCGCACGCCTTAAAGAAACGACTCCCCATCAAGCCGGCCCTTCGCATCCCAGCTCAAGCCGTCCAAGCACTAGCCGCTCTCCTCCGCCACCTTCACCACCCGAAGATCGACCCCATTCACCACATCGATATGAGTACAACACCGATGAACTCATGTCAATGCTGTATGCTAACTTGCTCGCCAAATCCAATGCAACCGGCCAACCGGAGGATTCGCTTGAGGGTCTTCTTCGCCGAAATCTTCAGATCCCCACCGTCACTCGTCATGAGTTTGACGTCTTCCGCGCTCACATCGACTAAGAGCTCAACGACATGAAAACCGCCCAACAGCGCCAAACAGATGACATCTTGGGTGCTATTACTTCTCTACGCACCGACATACAAGAGTCCTGCCGTCCGGCCGTTTCTGCGCCTGCTTCCAGACCTCACCAGGATGACCCGGGCTCCGCTCCAACTCGTCCTGAGGGGGAGACACGCCAGACTGCAAGATCACGACCCAGAACTACTGCTGCATCACCTTCAAGACCACCCACTCAACCTACCCAACATCGACAACGTGCTCCAACAACTCAAGAGGACGATACACCAACGGTTGAAAAGCCTGCGGATATCGAATTCGAGAGTACAGCTGAACCTGCCGAACCAGCTTAAAATGAAGAAAGAGTCGACGTTCAAGGTCTGCGAACATTAGTAAGAAACTGGTTCAGAGATCCGTATGAACCAATACTTCAAGAACAAGACTACGTGAACTTAAAGCATACGGCAAGGAATTATGCTTTAAGGGATCAAAACGGACCAAGACTGCTGCCTCATCAGATTCGGTGGCAAAGGATGCTCACTGAAAGCAGGTCGAAGTGGGTAAATCAGCAAATTCGTGTGCCATATCTTGAGGAAACAATGGAAAAGATCTTTAGGAAAGAAGCGAAACCTGATGATTTGGCACACATTCATCTCGTGATGGAAATGGATCCTGCTCAGGTTATCCATATCTTGAAGATGAGAGCTTTACCTCCAGCTGAAGTGGTCTCGAGGCACAGGATTATTGGGATTCTGAAGATTGACTCAGACAGGATCAACCAAGTCGAATACCCTGTTTTCAAAGTCCAAAGAGAAGACAGCAACGCGTATTCCTTCTCTGAAGCCGATTTTGCAAACCTTGATATAATGGACTTTAAAACCATCTACAACGAATTGAGAGACAAGCGAAACCGAAACGAACACGAGAAAAGGGCGCTAAGGGCAGTGGTAAGGCATGTTCAGAAAGAGCTACGATACAACTATCTGCATGATCTTCAACGTGGGATAGAAAGCGAGCAAAAGAAAATACATATTCCTAAGCCTGATCAATCCTTACCTGTACCAAGCAGCACTCCAGTTACTACCATCTTCACCTATCCTGTTCATGGAGTTGTCTGGATGCACGCATCACGAGAAAAGCGGTTTCTCAAATTTCATGAAATGGCTGCATATTCTGATGGTACATTGTAGGGAATCTGAAATAGACTTGCGTCAGAATTGGCTACGGATAGGAAGAGTGCGACAAGGATGTGCAACGACCAAAGGAACTCTCTCATGGAAGCTATCAAGATAATCGATGAAAGAATTCTCTATCGACAAACCCTCCGAAGATTTGAAGGCATGTTTGAGCGGAAAAGGCGAAGACTGATTTTGCCACAAAGGGGGAGATTGTTAGGTCTATTATTTAATTGTGACAAAATAAGGAAAAGATATGCTTGATTGTAAAAGGAAGTTTATAATTGCTTAAACTCTTTGTTTCCTTAATTAGCATAGGCCTAGCAATATAAATAGGAGTCTAGGGTTTACTTTCAAAAAAGTCGTCGATTCATATTAGAGAGAGAGAGCCGAAACTGTAATATCATTGTAATCGATCATACATTCAAGAGATATATGACTACGTAAGTTCTTTAAACATCTGTATGGTCGTATTATTTTACTATTAACGTTTATCTGTCATTGTGCTTGTTCATCTGGGATCAACACGATGGGTGTTGGTTACGGTGATGAAGAACACGATGTCTTACAACATTGAAAAAAGTGTTGAAGAAGATGATGTCGAGTTATGGACTTACGGTGTCGAGCTGTTGTACACACCTGAACGTACATAAATACTTAAAATGAATATAACACATATATACCGTTTCACGTACAAAAAACAGTTTAAACGAAGAAAAAAATTATATCAATATGGATGTCATATCAAATAGCATGAAATTCTCGTTTTTTTAATATAATTTGTTTGATTAAAATATTTGTAATTTTTAAGATAGCTTATTTTAAATTTTAAGGACGTAAAAGTTGTTTAATTTAAAGATGAAAATAAAAAGTCAAAGATGGTAGGCGTTGGATCAAAATAAATTCATTTTTACCCCTACTCACCTTAATTAATAATTTTAATTAAAAACTCTATTTAATGTGAGTTGTTGGATCAAATAAAATGGAGGGCCAAGATTGATCCTCATGTTCATAATGGAAAAAGAGTTTGCACCTGAACTTTCCTATATATATATATATATATATATAGAGAGAGAGAGAGAGAGAGATCAAATGCGAACTCAAATTTGGTTGCGAACATGAGGACAAAGGAGATCGTTACACGTGTCATATTCATAGTGAGTAACACTACATTCAGAATAAATAACACTACATTCAGTTTGAATATTTCTCTTCATTATTCAGTCTGAATATGACACGTGTCGCGCTCTCCTTTGTCCTCATGTTCACAACCAAATTTGAGTTCTCATTTCAACCCGCCCCTATATATGTAGACGAAAAATCTATGAGAATAGGAGTTAAGGTTAGAAGCGTAAGAATGGATCGAGACCCTTGAATGCTTTTAGTCTCACTCCCACCTCATGAATTGCGCTTGATACAAAAATTAGTCCATTGCATCTTAGTGCATCTCATTACTGTTGATCTTCAATTAGGATTGGTCCAAGGATGGAGATCCCTTCTTACCTTTCTCACCATAGCTTCAATTCTCACTAGAACCCAGCCCTACATATGTCTGTACGTGCGTGTGTTTGTGTACGTGCGTGTGCGTGTGTTTGTGTACGTGCGTGTGCGTTTATGTATGCACGTGCGTATGTGTGTGGGGATACATCGAATAGTAACCTAATAAATATTATAAAGTTAAAATTATTTTCGTGTGTCAACACATGTGAAACATGCAGAGTTCGTACAATGTTGTTTAATATATGAAATGTTGAAAATTGTTTTTCATGTGGCAAAAAAACACGAACATATGTCTATATATGAAATAGATACATACATATACAAGAACAAAACATGTGAAATAATGTGAATCATAACTTCAATCAAATTCGCTGAATGATTTTGATTAATTCATTTCCCCTAAACCCTGATCTATATATGTATGTATGTATAAGGGTGAGATCAAAAGAGACCCTGAAAAAGAACCAAAGAACTCATCCAAACGGTTAGACTGAGATGATCCAACGGATATGGTTGAAAAAGGGGTTATAAGCGCCTTTAAAATAAAAATAACTGTAACACCCTGATTTTTGTACAAATTGAAGAAAGTGTTGAACCAGACAGTCTAATAAAGAAGAGTTAATTTCAGAGTTTGAGTAGTTGTGACTGCGGTTATAACATCTGTCACAATGGCACCGGTGGTGCCAAGTGGTTGGGAGACCCAACAATTGTGCCATGCTATAGTGACAATGACACAATGTATCAACCAGGCCTTTGGTAAAGGGGAATCCCGAATCCCCTTTGTGTCCCGCTCTTAGAATCAATGATATAAGTATTTTTGAAGTTAATTATATCGGGTATCATCTACAAGACGAGAAACAGGATCAAAACGGGTGAAAAGGAGGAAAAAACACCTCGGAACGGCCCAGGCTATAGTGCCCGGCAACAGTGTCACAATCGCTTGTGAGAATCACCCAGAATGTACCGTGATGTTGTGGACACGGGTGATTGTGCTCGGCGATTGTGACATGGCACAATCGCCTGTCACGGTTGCCGACAACCTCCGGTGAATAAAAATCGGGTTTTCCTTCATTTGGCCATATCTCTCTCATTTCCTACCCGAATTAGGCGATTTAAAGTGCTACGGTTTCTTATTTGGAATCTCTTCAACATGGAAACAAAGATAGCTAGAGAATATTGATGATTTTGGAGCTCATAGGAATGGAAAGTAAGATCACCTCTTCAAAATTTTGAATCTAGGGTTAGAGTTTTCACCAACAACTCTCATTCTCCTTTGGGTTCTCTTTTGTGTATGTTGTGGAAGATATATAGCTGTTCTTGAAGAACTTATATCATGGATCTAGAGGTTTAGCTTGAGGATCTAAAGTCTTCATCCAATGGAGCTCGATATTGGGGTAAAACCTAGATTTAGCTAAATCAAGTTAGGTGAGTTCAAGATACTTTGTGAAAACTTTGTACATGCCAAAAACATCCATTTTTGAAGTATTAACATGTTTTACTTGTTATTTATCAAATGTGTGAGTATTTGGGTAAGTTTGCATATTTTGTATAAACGGATTTATAAATCATGTAAGGGGCTTATACTTGAGTTTTAGACGTTTTGACAAATAAAGTATAAGTGAGAGTTGTTTGGGTGCATTACCTTTTAAATGAAAACCATTTGGTTGTATTTGCATCTTTAGAGTATTTGTTTTATAAATCGTTGGAAAATACATAAATATGACTTCATTTGGAAAATGGTTCGTCTCAACTAATGTTTTTTGAGTAATTACATAAGTGTTGAGTTATAGACCATTTGCTCGGTTTTGACTAAATGAGTCTCATGATATTTGTCCGATTTAAATGGCTACATGTTGAGCTTTTCGGGTTAAATGTAATTAAGTCATAATTGTTTATAAAATTACACGTTTTGAATGCGTTGGTCATTCATTTGGTGTCATGTAATGGTAAGACTAGTGTAATGGATCCATAGGCACAATAGTCGGTTTTATTTGGGGATGGGGCAAGTAATAAATCCTAGTTTGGGGTTGAACTTGCTCCGTTGAGTATCGAGTAATAAACCCACATTTGGGGTTGAACTCTTTATCCGTAAGCCGAAGATTTCTTTCCGGCCGAGCTTACTTATTTACTGACTAAAGATCCTAGTGTGGGTTGATGTTAGTACGATAGCGGGTCGCTCCCGTATTTTTCCCTCAATTGGCATATCTTTTAGGTGTAAATCGCACGCAAAAGAAAAGAGTCAATTGGCGTATCTTTTAGGTGTAAATCGCACGCAAAAGAAAAGAGTCAATTGGCGTATCTTTTAGGTGTAAATCGCACGCAAAAGAAAATAGTTAATGGCGTATCTTTCAAAAATAAATCGCGTGTTGATAACTCTCACTTTGAGTGTTATTTATACTTCATTAGTGTGTCTTTTTATTTCCTTTTAGTGTGTGTTTTCCCTTTATATGTTCGTGTTTTCCCTTTTTGTTTATTTATTTTTATTTGGAGTTGTTGAGGATAAAAGTTTGTATTTTGATTAATGTATGTGTTGTTTTGGAGCTGGTTCATTGTAGTGGCGAGTCACCATAGTGGCAGCAGTGGTTGGAGCTGCTATAAATCTCATTGCAGGATTTATTGCCAACAAATTGAAAGATATTACAGAGTGTTTTTGGTCAAGGTTGTAGCTTATCACGAAATTAAAGGGAAGGAAACAAGAAGGATGAAGACAAGAGTGATTAGAAGACAAAGAGTGAGAGGTCACTTTCTCACTCACAAGTCACTTTCTCCCTCACAAGTCACTTTCTCCCTCAAATGTCATTTTCTCCTTGCTCAAGTCATTTTCATCACCTCTCTCCTCTTCCACTATAAAAGAGAGCTCTTGGGACTTCATCTAGGACATCCATAACTTGAAGAATCAACTGATAATTTAGTTCTTTTTTTGCTTTGTAGTTAGTTTATTTTCTGCACTTTAATTTTTGTACGCCCTATGGCCACTGGCCACAGTGCCCAGTTTACATTTAATGCAATTTACGTGTTTCTGTTTTTACATTATATCTTTACTTATGAGCAGTAGCTAAACCCCCCATTGGTTGTGCGTGTAAGCTGAACCCGAGAGTTCAAAATGTAACATTTGGGTGTTACTACTTTTTGCTAACTCCTCGGTTTGGTCATCCGAGTTGAAGCTTCATATCAACGCGGACAAGATGATCACTTTAAGTGTTAATATTAGATCTTAGACTTCGAGAGGGGCGGATCCGAAATACGGATTGAATGATGCAAGGAGGTTTGAGAAAATCTTCAATAATCGCATATAGATATGGGTTTTTGCATAATCGTACTAAGGTTCAGATGTCGGTCGAGTGAGTGTGTCATAGAGATATGCGCATCCCTCCATATACGGCGGAGCTAAGATCTTCGAGATCTACTTATGTACGATTTGCAAACCGAAGGTTAGCATTTGCGGTGACTTTCTAATAAAACCGTTTTCACAATCTATACGACGTAGCTTCGAGAGAAGGAAATTATATGGTACTACATTGTGACCGACTTTATTAACCATTTAAATTATTAAAATACTCTCGGGGGAAAACTTATACCATACCCACTTTTAGTTAATTGTTATTTATAGACTTTAATATTCCTCCAACAACAAATCCTTTTTATAAACTCTAAACTTTGCACCGGAAGCTCGTAAGAAAATCTCCGATTCTTGGTAGTCAATCCCTGTGGAAAACGATCTTTGGACTTACCATTGTGTTACTTGAAAAGGGAACGCAATAGTTGTTGTGCACTTGCATCGCTATTGTGCCACGGTTCACGTGTATTTATTTTTCTATCATGTTTTTGGCGTCGCTGTCGTGGTTGGCGTGATTTTTAGTCCTAAGATATTGATTTTTTTTTACTAGAGCTTGTGTCGCGAGTTTTCTTTCGCAGTTTTCTACCTTTCAACATATGGAAGGTTTTAATTGGGATGCCCCTTATGATAATACTTTCGATTATTGTTGGAAACAACATACAAATATTCAAGATGATGGCACCTACACTTCCTTTGCACTTCCCTACCAAGATTGGAATGACACATATTTAAATACATTTGACCAACCATGGGAGGCACATGTTGATTATTCATGTGATTTTTAAGGGACGAAACCATACTATGGATTCCCGTCCTTTGTTCCCAACTACCCCTCCGAGAATTTTTTTGAACAACCCGAGCCATCTCACTCTTTTGAAACTCGTCTTCAAAGCTTAACTGAAAGTATTAAACTATATTTTGAAAGTACTACGTCCTCTTTGAATGCCTTGAGCACTAAGTTGGCACAACTATCCTACGAGTTGAAAAATCAAAATCAAGGTCCCTTACCAAGTGACAATAAAATATTAATATGTGTTGGTAAGGATAAGAGTGATGTTGGGAAAGAGTTAGAGATTGTTGACGCAAAATCTGAGCATGTGAGCAAGCCCTCTTTTCTCCCTAATAGTGAAGATATGCTTCAAGATGCTAAAAATCCTAACTTAATAATTTTTGTTCATGTTGTGCAACCTTCTTTTGACCATAGTGCTCCCACGGTAGTCACATATCGGACCGGTGGGATAAATTATGTGATCAAAATCTCGGGAAATTTGACTATATCATATTCTTGGGGTGGTGTAAGAGCTAATGTGAAGGTGAAGGTGAAGGTGTTTGGTATCTTGAAACCATCCCATTTTCTGAAAATGCATGCATGGGGTGGTGAATCACATCCTACATAATCGTAATACAAGCATTTTTTTCCTTACTCTCAACTCCAAATTTGTGTCTTTTATTTTACACTTTTTAGGCTAGATTTAAGTAACTTATTTTTGTTTTTTTATTTTTCCGACTAGTATCAAAGTTTTTGGGATAAAAAAATAGTCTTCTCATCTTATGTCCTTAGATTTTTAGTCTCATAGTTTGAATAATCTTTCCACTACAAAGCATATTTCTAGAACTAAGCAAACAATTCCCCGATATCATATTGATTTAACTTTGGAACTTTAAAAATGACATAGACCATCTTTGTAAACATTTTGTCAATACACTCTTCTTTGGTTACCTTACCAAGCCTTTTTGTTTGAATGGTCCATCCACAATGAGGACATTTTGTTATCTTAAATTTGGGGGAGGAACACATGTGTCAAAAAGAAAAAAAAGTTAGTCCTTCGAAAAATTTGAAGGAACAAAATGTGCCAACTATGTCATCATTGTCCACCCACATTAAGAAAAAAAATTATTAAATTGGGTTGGAGTCATATAAATAGTTGAGTTTGACACATGATTTTTTTTCTTGGGAAATACACATCAAGTTCACAAGAGATATTTTTATGTGTAGCCCAAAAAGACAGGTTTAGGGGAAGATGGGAGATATAAGAAGAGTGAAAAACGGTAAACACTAACCCGTGAAAGCCCAATGAATCTAAGTTCACAAAGTTAATTATCATAAGATGGGTGAATTATAGCTTAGTCTATGGAAATTACAATGCAACACAAAGAAATAGTGGAAAGATTAGGAAATCTATATTATTTTTAATCAAAAGGATTTAAGATGGAAATAAATGAGGACGGAGAAAAAAAAATTAACATCAATGATCCTGTTTGTGATACTTAGTTTTCTTGTATGTTTGAGTCATGTTAGTCTTTTTCTATTTTTATCTTTTTCATTACTTGGAGACAAGTAACAGCTTAAGTTTGGGGGTGTGATAACTCTCATTTTGAGTGTTATTTATACTTCATTAGTGTGTCTTTTTATTTCCTTTTAGTGTGTGTTTTCCCTTTATGTGTTCCTGTTTTCCCTTTTTGTTTATTTATTTTTATTTGGAGTTGTTGAGGATTAAAGTTTGTATTTTGATTAATGTATGTCTTGTTTTGGAGCTGGTTCATTGTAGTGGCGAGTCACCACTGTGGCAGCAGTGGCTAGAGCTGCTATAAATCTCTTTGCAGGATTTATTGCCAACAAATTGAAAGACATTGCAGAGTGTTTTTGGTCAAGGGCTGTAGATTATCATGAAAATAATGGGAAGGAAACAAGAAGGATGAAGACAAGAATGATTAGAAGACAAAGAGTGAGAGGTCACTTTCTCACTCACAAGTCACTTTCTCCCTCACAAGTCACTTTCTCCCTCAAATGTCATTTTCTCCTTGCTCAAGTCATTTTCATCACCTCTCTCCTCTTCCACTATAAAAGAGAGCTCTTGGTACTTCATTTGGAACATCCTTAACTTGAAGAATCAACTGATAATTTAGTTCTTTTATTTGCTTTGTAGTTAGTTTTTTTTTTTGCATTTTAATTTCTGTACGCCCTATGGCCACGCTAGTGGCCAGTTTACGTTTAATGCAATTTACGTGTTTCTGTTTTACATTATGTCTTTACTTATGAGCAGTAGCTAAACCCTCCATTGGGTGTGGGTGTAAGCTGAACCTGATAGTTCAAAATGTAACACTTGGGTGTTACTACTTTTTGCTAACTCTTCGGTTTGGTCATTCGAGGTGAAACTTCATATCAACGCGGACAAGCTGATCACTTTAAGTGTTAATATTAGATCTTGGACCTCGAGAGGGGCGGATCCGAAATACGACTTGAATGATGCAAGGAGGTTTGAGAAAATGTTCAATAATCGCATAGAGATATGGGTTTTGGCATAATCGTACTAAGGTTTAGATGTCAGTCGAGTGAGTGTGTCATAGAATATGTGCATCCTTCCATATCCGGCGGAGCTAAAATTTTCGAGATCTAATTATGTACGATTGGAAACCGAAGGTTAGCATTTGTGGTGACTTTATAATAAAATCGTTTTCACAACCTATAATATGATGTAGCTTCGAGAGGAGGAAATTATATGGGACTACATTGTGACCGACTTTATTAACCATTTAAATTATTAAAGTACTCTCGGGAGAAAACTTATACCCATACCCTCTTTTTATTAATTGTTATTTTTAGACTTTAATATTCCACCAACAACAAATCCTTTTTATAAACTCTAAACTTTGCACCGGAAGCTCCTAAGAAAATCTCCGATTCTTAATAGTCAATCCCTGTGGAAAACGATCTTTGGACTTACCATTGTATTACTTGAAAAACGAACACAATAGTAGGTGTGCACTTGCATCGCTATTGTGCCACGGTTCATGTGTGTTTATTTTGCTATCACGTGTAAAAAAAAGAATAAACGAGAAAGTTTTATGGACAAATGTTTATTTACCGCTTTCAAGAGTATTGGAATTGGTATCACGTTAAATGAATATTTTATTTAAAGGTTTCACTTCTAATGTCATTTTGGTCTAAAACTTTTATTATGGAAATAATAAATTTGGGAAAGATGTTGCTTTTATAATAAGTTATTCCTTTGAGAGTTATATTTTATCAAACAAATCTTTTGGTTTTAAATCAATTTATAAATACGTTATAAACTCTTGAGCTTACTAGGCATTAAGCCTAACCCTTTTTCTTTGTCGGAATGTGCATCAGGTTATCATTGGGGTTGGTTCTAGCGATACATATGGACTTGAGTGCTAGGAAGTGGCACGATAAAGATTAGACTCTTGATGACGTTTTCCACATTCGGAGATAACGACTCTTTTGGGTTTATTAACACCCGACCGTAATCATGTCTTAGTAGAAGACTTGATATATCTTTTGTAGAGTTTTATTACTATTTGTTGTTTGAGGAAATTTAAATATTGATTTATAGGGAATGCTTTATCTTTCAATTGATTTAATATGAAAATTTTAAATTAGTCGCTCTTTCCAAATTTGAGGGTGTTACAGTAACACCCATCATTTTTTTTAAATTAAAAATCAACGATGCATAACAAAGGTTGGAGCAAAACAAATTACACCAAAAAAACAATCACTTTATTATACATAATTTGACATCCATTTTGATTCATCTGTTTTTCGTGGTTTTCCAATTCTTCTTTTTCCTTTCAAGGAATCATCTTGATCTTTTCACCGTGTATGTCTGTATATGTGTGTGTGTCATCTTAAATCACGTCTTAAAAAATGTTATTTCTTCGTTGCGGCTCTTTAAATCTTGAGATTTGGCATAGCTATCATGTCACAAGTTATACCATTTAGAACCTCATGCATGTGGTATAGTTTTAAAGAGGATGATGAAAGTGCTTACAATAATTGATCTGAATGATGATGAATAAATACTGTTAATGCAGTCAATGTTGTTCGAGGGGAAAAAATAGTGAGATGAAAGTAAAAAGAAATTAATCAACCCTCATTTCAGATAACACCCTCTCTTCTCCCTCTCTCTTAACACGAGAGTACGAGAGAACATATAAAGGTCACCTGTTACCCACTTCTGGCTGAAACCCCTACCCCTGAAACCAACTCCATCTTCGTGAAACGTTAAACCCTACAACCAACTCTAATACTAAAGATTTCCCAACGGGTTTGTTTGGTAAAAAAAAATCGAACATGAACACTAACATAATAGAAATCGAGATCACGATTTCCCATCTTGGACTTTGATGTTGAAACCAAAAAGACAGGTGGTGCTAGGGGTTTCAATTTACAGTTAGATTTGGAGGAAGTTGAAAAATAGAAGAAAAGGTAGGGGGTAAGCGGGGTTTGTCGGAGAAATGGGCAAATGTTTTATCCTTTTTTTCTTTTTATAACCAAAATCACTAAAATATTCACTATTTAACAAAAAAAAAGTTACAGTCGTCAGATAGAAAAACAAAATCCATTGATAATGATGAATAAACATGAGGAACAAAAACTGATTAAATGAAGTTCGTGGATAAATATTGTAAAATGAACACACACCGGAACTTTAGTCAAATAAAGAATCTTCATTGAATCTAATGTTTAACTTATACCAACGTGCCACTTTATCAATTCCCTCAATTAATCAATCTCATTATACCCAATCTTCTTGTTTGGCCAAATCTCATGTTTGCCTTTTTTTTTCAATCCACTGTCTTATAGATACTATATATATATATACATATATATATATATATATTAGAAAATTGGGTAGAAACAGAGTTTGTGTTATTTATATAATTAGGAAACAAATTCCTTAGAACATAATTAAAAATTAACATAAACGAGACACTTGATTCCCGATGAAAGTAACGTCCCGAATAGTAAGAAGAGACCGGCTGAGGCTCGTGTATAACACGATTCCCTTAAAACAGATTCGTCATCTGTTCCCAGGGTACAACAGCTAAAGCAGCGTGTACTGCCGGATATGAAAAACTTGCCTAGAAAAAATCACTGGAAAATTCGAGTGTGGTAGAGAGAAACCGAGAGAAAACCGAAGTCTCAATAGTGTTTAGCATCCTTTAGAATGAAACCCAACGACCCTTTTTTATATCGAGAATTGAAACCGACAAATTCAATTCGATATTAAATGCGAGAATTGAAACCGATGAAACCGACGAATTCAATTCGATATTAACTGATAATTAAACCAATTAATTATCAATTTTAATATTAAGATTATAACCGAAATCCATTTTATTTAAAAAACAATAACGAAATAAAATATAAAACTAATTTTATTGTGAAAAATAAAACTGATTTTCGGTTATAAAACTAAACTGGGTCAACAGCAAAAAACCGGTTGTCTTTTGCTAATGCTCAACTTAAAGCATCGATATTTCATTCACATTTGCTTCGTTTTGGACACATAATATATGGTTTTGAAGCTCTCATATAGGAGAACACAAACCCATAAAAATATTATATATAACATATATATACATATTTAATTATGTCCAAAATTAGTTAAAAATCACAATTTTAACTAAAATTTCCAACAATCCCCCACATGAATGGAGATCGATCTCTTGCACACAAAAATTCCAACAAAAATTCCAATAGTTGCATTCTGTATAAGATAGGTAGGTGAGATCCTTTGAACCTTCTCTTGTGAAACACACTTAGTCTCCTAGCTGTCAGTGGACTCGATGTCCTTGAACTGAACTGCTGTTTGTGTAGACGACAATATGTTTCACGCATAATTCTTCCTAACAAGTTCATATCCTCATAGTCGTGTTCGTTATGGTCATGAACACTAGCCTGGTTCAGCGAGAGCTTTTAGGAATTGAGCCCCCACAATTCCCTTCGAAGCGACCCCACTTCTCTCTCACATAGGTGATTTTACATTATCATTAAAAGTCATAGACTTATCCTCATTTTCACTGGTTATGAAGTTTATTAATTCCTTCACAATTTCCATTTCTATTCATACAACTAGGTTGTCCTTTGAACCCAAATCTTGGGATCTCCGATCTTTTGGGTAAGGTTTCCTTTGCATGAATTATTAATTCAAGGGCTTAAGTCCCATCCCTCTTGAGGACTTATAAACTAAATCTGTACTAAGGCCTTTAGTAAGCGGATCCGCAATGTTATCCTTTGACTTCACATAGTCAATAGAGATAACTCCAGTAGAGAGTAGTTGCCTTATTGTATTATGTCTACGTCTAATATGTCTTGATTTCCCATTATACATTGTACTTTGAGCTCTACCAATCGCCGATTGGCTATCACAATGTATACAAATAGCCGTTACCGGTTTAGGCCATCTAGGAATATCCTCTACAAATAGACGCAACCATTCCGCCTCTTCACCACATTTATCCAAGGCGATGAATTCAGATTCCATCGTAGATCTAGCTATAACAGTTTTCTTGGATGATTTCCAAGATATAGTTGCACCTCCAAGTGTAAACACATATCCACTTGTAGATCTAGAATCTTTCATGTCGGATATCCAGTTCGCATCACTGTATCCTTCGATTACAACTGGATAACTTTCATAATGAAGTCCATACTCACGTGTGTATCTTATTAATCTAGTAATACTCTTCCAGTGTTCAGAACTGGGATTACTAGTGTACCTACTTAGCCTACTTACTGCATAAGCTAAGTCAGGTCTTGTACAACTCATAAGATACATCAGACTTCCAATGATTCTTGAGTATTCCACTTGTGCAACACTATATCCTCTATTTTTAAATAGATGTTGACTCATATCAATTGGAGTTCTAGCTATACTAGTATCTCCTTGATTAAACTTCTCAAGAATCTTGTCCATATAATGGGTTTGGCTTAACACTAAACCATTTTGTGTTCTTGTGATCTTGATCCCAAGAATCACATCTGCTAAACCCATGTCTTTCATGTCAAACTTAGATTTTAACATGTCTTTCGTGGACCTTATTATTTTGTCATCACTACCGATGATGAACATATCATCAACATATAAACACAGGATGACGTAACCATGAGCGGTGTCTTTCGTATAAACACATTTATCACACTCGTTTATTTTAAAACCGCTTCCTAACATGGCTTTTTTGAAGCCATTGTTTTGGAGCTTGCTTAAGGCCATATAAGGACTTAACAAGTTTACAGACCTTGTTCTCTTGTCCCGGGGCAACAAATCCCTCAAAGTTGCTCCATATAAATTTCTTCTTCTAAATCTCCATTTAGAAAAGCAGTTTTCACATCCATTTGGTGAATATGCAGATTTCTAATAGCTGCAATCGCCAGTACCAATCTAATGGATGTTATTCGCGTTACTGGCGAATACGTGTCAAAGTAATCTAGACCTTCCTTTTGTCTATATCCTTTGATCACTAATATTGCTTTGTATTTTTTCAATACTACCGTTAGTTTTCATCTTTCTCTTAAAGATTCAACGGTACCCTAGTGGTTTACAACCCGAAGGTAAGTCCACTAATTCCCAAGTATGGTTTTGTAAGATAGAATCTATCTCACCTTTAATTTCTTCTTTCCACTGAAATCCTTCAAAAGAAGTAACCGCCTCACGAGAGGTTTTTGGAATCATACACAAGAAACCTATATGCACTACTATTATGTGCATATCCAATGAATACACAATTCACTGTTTTAGGTCCTAGCTTTTGTACCTTAGGCGGTGATATAACTACTTTATCTAGACAACCCTACACCCGTAAGTACTTATAAGATGGTTTTCTACCCATCCTAAGTTCATACGGTGTTTCGTCCTTTTTCTTGTGGAGTATCTTATTTAGAAGATAGTTAGCCGACAAGATGGCTTCCCCCCACATGTTCTGATTTATACCAAAACTAATCAACGTGACACTTACCATTTTTTTCAAGGTATGATTATTTCTTTCGGTAATACCATTTTGTTGTGGTGAGTAGGGTGCCGTGAATTCATGTCGAATTCCATTTTGTGAACAAAATTCGGCAAATGGGGAAACATACTCAACTCCCCTATCACTTCTAACAACTTTAATTTTCTTGTTGAGTTGATTCTCAACTTCATTTTTATACAAGACAAACTTGTTTATCGCTTCATCTTTACTTTTAAGTAAATATATATATAGCAATATTTTATATTTATCATCGATAAACGTGATAAAATATTTGTTCCCACCACTAGTAGGAATTGATTTTAATACACACACACCAGTGTGAATTAAATCAAGGGTTTCAGATTTCTTTCAAATGTTTGAAACATGGTCTAGTAAGTTTGGCTTCTACACAGGTGGGGAACTTGTGCTTTGGTAAATTATTTAATTTAATCAAACGACGAATTAAATGCAGTTTTTAATTTTCAAGATTGTAACCGATAAGATTTTATTAAGCAAAAATCGAAACCGAAATTTCATTTAAAATTAAATTCGAAACCGAAATAATATTTAAAATCAAACTGATTTTCGGTTACAGAATTAACCATGCAAAACATTTGATGACTTAACAAAATCAACAAAAAATAGTATTTTGTTTATTCATCACAATAGAACGATTACATTTATTTTGAACATGTCATTCACGGCATATCCTTTTCCCACATACATACCACTTTTGGACAAAACAAACTTGTCCGACTCAAACACAAGTTAAAAACCAAACTTATTCAACAACAACCCCGAAACGAGGTTCTTACGAAACTCCGGAATGTACAAAACATTCTTGAGCTTAAGCTCTTTTCCCGAAGTCATCTTCAAGATCATATCTCCAACACCCTTGACATCGACAGTGGTGGCGTTCCCCATTAAGAACTTTTGCTCATAATCAACATCCTTGTAGGTGTTGAAATTGCTTTTGTCATTACATACATGACGGGCACCGATTCGGCGAATATACATTATTATATAAACACAATCCGGGAAATTATTATTTACTCAATTCCTTTAGGTAGCTCTACTCGAACACAACCAGGAAAGACGGTGAGGGTGGTAAGCGCAAAAGCACTTTTAAAAACCGACCTCGTTAGAATATAAATTATCCTCCTATATCTTTCCTAGACATTGTATTCAAATAAGTGAGCCTATTTGGAGTTGATTCATAATATCACTCCTTAGAGTTTGTACCAATCTCATTCATCTCCGAAAACATGTCCGAAGAGTCCACCATCAACCTATTTACACAAAACAGTAAAGTAATTAAATTGAAACTAACTCAATTATCAAATCTGTTAACCCAAATAAGATAAATCGAAACAAACTCGATTATGAAATTTGTTTACACAAAACAAAAAAATTATTAAATCGAAACAAACTCGATTATGTAACCGTTTACAAAAAATGGTAAAATATCGAAACAGACTCGATTATCGAATATGTTTACACAAAACAAAAGAAAATTAATTTAATCAAAACACACTTGATTATTGAATATGTTTACAAAAAACATAAAAATAACTAATTCGTAACAAACTCAATTATAGAATCCGTTTACATAAAACATAAACTTAAATCGAGACTGACTCGATTGTTTAATATGTTTACACAAAACAGAAATACATCTAACTCGAAATAAATTCGAATATCGACTCGAATATTCAAGCTGATTACAGAAAACAATAATTTATTTAACTTCAAACAAACTCTATTTTCGAATCTTTTTACATAAAACAAAATTTTATTTTATTCGAAACAAACTTGAATATCGAATAGAAAGTTATTAATTCGAAACAAACTCGAATATCAAATTTGTTTACAGAAAACAAGAATTTATTTAATTCGAAACAAACTCGAATATCAAATACAAATTTATTAAATTCGAAACAAACTCGAATAACGAATCTGATTACATACAATGTAAATTAAATTCGAAACAAACTCGAATATCGAATCTGTTTACAGAAAACATATATTTATTAAATTCGAAACAAACTCGAATATTAAATCTGTTTACAAAAAACAGATATTTATTAAATTCGAAACAAACTCGAATCTGTTTAAGATTGTTAGAAAATTGGGTAGAAACAGAGTTTGTGTTATTTATATAATTAGGAAACAAATTCCTTAGAACATAATTAAAAATTAAAATAAACGAGAAACCTGATTCCCGATGAAAGTAACGTCCCGAATAGTAAGAAGAGACCGGCTGAGGCTCGTGTATAACACGATTCCCTTAAACAGATTCGTCGTCTGTTCCCAGGGTACAACAGCTAAAGCAGCGTGTACTGCCGGATATGAAAAACTTGCCTAGAAAAATCACTGGAAAATTCGAGTGTGGTAGAGAGAAACCGAGAGAAAACCGAAGTCTCAATAGTGTTTAGCATCCTTTAGAATGAAACCCGACGACCCTTTTTTATATCGAGAATTGAAACCGACAAATTCAATTCGATATTAAATGCGAGAATTGAAACCGATGAAACCGACGAATTCAATTCGATATTAACTGATAATTAAACCAATTAATTATCAATTTTAATATTAAGATTATAACCGAAATCCATTTTATTTAAAAAACAAAACCGAAATAAAATATAAAACTAATTTTATTGTGAAAAATAAAACTGATTTTCGGTTATAAAACTAAACTGGGTCAACAGCAAAAAACCGGTTGTCTTTTGCTAATGCTCAACTTAAAGCATCGATATTTCATTCACACTTGCTTCGTTTTGGACACATAATATATGGTTTTGAAGCTCTCATATAGGAAAACACAAACCCATAAAATATTATATATAACATATATATACATATTTAATTATGTCCAAAGTTAGTTAAAAATCACAATTTTAACTAAAATTTCCAACAATATATATATATATATATATAGTCTTGATCCTATACAAACTCTATACTACATACAAACTATGCAAACTATTTACAGCCATTGATTAGATGATCCAACGGTGTGAAATTAGAAAATAGTTTAATTGGAATAAAATAATGTTATGAATGGCAAAACAGTAATTATTGGAAAAGTGTAAGAGTACAAATTGGATTACAAAATATATGAATCCAAAAAATTTATATTATTATTAATTAGGATTTGACGGAAAATTAGGGATTATTCTATACGAGACCTCCCACGAAACCCGAAATCGCCGGTGCTCTTACTTCGTTGGAGTTTTGAAGGCGGAAACGGTTGCGTAACTTTCATTCTGAAATCCAACATTATCACACTAAACCGATGGCTGAAACCTTAGGTATTTATCATCCCGAAGTTAAAATTTTCTTCTATGCAATATCAGTTCGGATTTATGTATACCTCTTTACTGATAGTTGATTGATTTTAAAAAAGGTCGAAGAAGAAGTAGTGAACGTATACGAGTTCTTACTTCATTCTCAAATTTCAAGAATGGTCCGGACAACCCTTTGGATGAAGATGGAAATATCATAACCTTTCAATCAACAGGTTTTCTTCCTAAACTTAATTTTTGATTGAAAATTGGTTATTGTGTTCGTAACTCATCATTGAACACAGGTGCTGATACAATGGCTGATCAGGAAGGTGGGCAACGGGTGAAGCACACAAAATCGTTAATCGGAAAAAGAGCAATGTCTTTAAATGAACTTATGTTAGGTAACATAACTACATGTGTTAACAAAGGCATCAACAGTCAATCTCCTAGAGGTATGCACTTCTGATTTGAATTTTTTTTGACTCATTTTAATTGTAATGAGAATAGTTGACAGGAAAAAACATTTAAACTTGTTTTGGGAAACATGATTTATATGTGATCTGTATAGCAACATGATTTGAGATTGAAAAAATGTGACCATCAAATAAGGGGTAAAAGTGATAGCAAAAGTTCTTAACCATATGAAATAATGGTTTTCATATGTGCATATATTTGAACATACATACAACATATATGATCAATACAATTTCATAGCAATTGATAAATGGTGAATGTTAAGTTTTCAAAAAAATATACGAATTCGAGCAATTCATAGAAATATATGTATGATCAAAAATACTTAAAAAAATTCAATGGTGCATTAAATAAACACACCTTGAAGATTAATTATACTCAGATTCAATAACTCAATCATAAATCATCAAATTAAAATAAATCATGATGATAATGATTCTAGAGATGATTCTTACTATATTCATGTTTGTAATATAACATGAAAAGACATTAGTTTCTAGAAAAAATATGTACCTGACATCACTGGAAGCTACTTTAAGACCTTAACAATCTTTATTTGTTCATAGGAAAGCATTCTATAAACAAGAACTAATGTGATAGATATCAAAAGTAGCTTCAAAAGAAGACTAGGTTCTGAAAAGAAAGATTCAGAAGTCTGAAGACAAATGAAGTAAAGCCTAAGGCATAACTTCTGAAGTGGCTACTTCAAAAGTTCTAAAGATTCTGAAGAAGTTCTGAAGACACTTCTGAAGAAGTTCTGAAGATGTTCAGAAGAAGTTCTGAACATGTCTGTTATTTTTGTACTGTAACTTTAGCATTTCCATTTGTATATAAATAGATAGTTTGATAAGTTGTTACAACTAACGTTGATAGATAGAGCTTGTAAAGATACACATATTGTAATACAGTTCAATAATCAATACTACATACGACTTCAGTGATCTACTTCTTGTTCTTGTTCTTTAATTTTTCTACATTCTTGATTGTTTGGGATCTAACATAATGTATTCTTATAATGATAAACGTAATTACGCACAGCGCAAGACGTGATGGGAACCAAGAATCAAGATGTATTGCTATTCAAAGTATTGGGATGACAACAGGTAAATCAACCTTGCAAAACTTAAGAATTATAAACTGCAGAAGTTTATTAAAAAGTAATTAACAAAAATCTGTGTTTTGAAATATGTGCAGGTCATAAACCAAGAGAGATCAACAAGGAGAATGTTGTTACAATTGATATTCCCAGCAGTAGTGAACCTTCAGGTATCATATAAGTAGGAAATTGATTCACTAAAAATAAATATACGTATAAGTATGTCAAATTACAATCTCCAAAATCATGAACATACTTAACAGGAAAGAGACAAAGAACGTCATTCAACGAGGATGACATTACAACAAAGGTTAACAAGAAATTTAAAACTTCAGGTAGCCGTATTTGGCTCTCCGAGACTTCTCCACATTTATCAAATGATTAAAGTAACAACAAATGTTATAAAAATGTTATGCATATGTTTAACAGTGGTTGATCGAAGGACGAATCTTGCTGAGGATGTAATCAACATCCAGACTAGCAACAGTGGTATATCATCAGGTAATTGGAAGAAATTCATAAACATGATAACAGTAGTATTTGTAATTATTATTATCGCACCAGGATGTAGTTATTAATGCATGTATGAGACTGTTATATTGTGCAGGTATCAAAGGAATTCTTAAGAAACCTACAACATCAAGTGAACGATTGAAGAGACCTCTAGTGGGTAAGAAAACAATGAAATGTTTATGAGATTATTTGATGCGATGCATGAACAGGTTTTCATTCAACAATTACTGCTTTCATAAGAAAGACAATACTATATAATTGCAGGTTCTATTGATCCACTATACACACCAGAACAACACGAGAATTCGCCATCAAACCATAGTGAAGGAATTAAACGAAGAACACGCAGTGATGCCAAAAAAGTAACATTTACAAGTGCCAAGAACGTCGACCAAGAAGGTATGAACATGATTCTACCATATCTATTAATTAAACACACCTATTTAAATGTTTGAATATGTTGTGAACACAGAGGTTATACGCATAACAACTAATGATGATGACTTTGAACTTGAACAACTTATCATGCACGGTATGGTATTGCTGCCCATTTAAATTGTAAGTCCTTTGTTTTTTTTAATAATAGATATTAACGGATTTTGGGTCTACTAAAGAAGAAAAAAGACGACCCAAAATTGGTAGAAAGCAAAGAACCACAGAAAAGTCTCGTAAGAAGGGTAAGATAAAGAAGAAGGGAACATACATTAAGAAAGCGCGAACAGTTGACGGAATCAGAACGCGAACATCACCAATATCATTATATAACACCATAAAGAACCTAAATCCCGAGCAAAAAGAGGCAGTGAAGCAGATTGGTTTTGGTTCTTTGTTGGGAATGACTGTGGATGGCATCCCAACAAAACTAGGATTCTTTGTTGTAGACAATCTTGACACGTCAAAAATGATTTTGCGAGTGGGGGACCGTAATATAGTACTCAATGAAAGCATGGTTCATGATATTCTGGGTGTGTCAAAGATTGGTTTGGACCTTGACAAACTTGATGTTGATAAAGAAGCATGAAGATGATTTATGAATGGAAGAAGTATATTGAAAAGGACAGGCTGAGACCAACAGATGTTATGAACTCTATTTTATCATCTACAAACGCATCACATATATTCAAAATAAGTTTCCTCATTTTGTTTGTTAACTCACTAGGAGAATGTTGCAGCACAGGTTCATGTAACATAAACTTCATGTACAAAATATCTAGTGTTGACATGATTCGGAGGATAAACTGGAGTAGATATATATACGAATGCGTAAGGCGTAGAAAAAGTAAATGGCGAAGGGACGCCTACAAAAGTTTCTACAACGGTCCATTAACATTCCTTACGGTAATAATTCTTTTTTAAATTTTAAAACTATATTACTCTGAGGTCAGTTAATATGAAATCCCAGGCATGTTTATTCAAAAAACTTGAACTTCACAGTTACTGTATGCACATAAATCGGTTTGTGAAGAGGTGCAAGTGCCAAGGATGCTAAAACCAATTAAATAATGGACCATGGAACTGTTAAGGCAAAGACAAAAATGTGAATTAAAAAAAGGAGGACTAGAAATGGCAGAGTTAAGGGTAGATGAGGACCCCCAAACAACGAAATAGATCCAGACAATGACCAAGAATTCCGTCAGTATGAACAAGATCAAGAAGCACTTCTGAAAAGGGTATAAATACTTCAACTTTGTCCTATTATTAACTATTTTATGTATTTTAATATTTAAAAACAGAGGAGTACACCGAGAAAATCAATATGAAGATTATCCTTATGGTGACAATAAAATGGGAGGTAGAGATTGCAATTGATGAAGCAATTCAGCGATTTCCAAATGATGACTTATTCCGGGACTACAAAGAAAACCTACGCACCCTTCTCAAATCAGAATTTGATAACAACTCTAGGCATTAAAATGATTTTGAGGCTGGAACATCAGGAGTGAACGACGACAACATCATCAGTGACAAAATTGGTATTTCAGATGAAGACGAGGAGAATATAATAGATAGTATAACACCAACCAGGTTAGACTTTGAAGAAAGCAGTCCACTCGAAGAAATTGAGCGTCTTTCCCCAATCCTTGTCAGGCAAACCACAATTGGTATAATAATGATGATTATGCAACTCCGCCATCGTATGAACAAAATTCGTTTGCGCTTCCAAGCTTTAGTCTTGGATTTAGCCAGGATAGCCAGTGTGATTCGAAACTGGAAAAGGAAAAGGGTAAAAAAAAATTAGAGGAATGTAATCAACCAATTGATCAAAATAAAAGGGTTATAAAGATAGGCGACAAAATTCGATCTCCGTACTATCAAATACAGGTGACGATTGGACAACTGCTTACAATCGAAGAGAAAAAGTTGAATGCATGGGTGATATCCGCTTTCAGCAATCCAAGGTATGTATGAAGTTTTCCAATTTTCATTTAATGTGTAAATAATGATTACTTGGTAACTAGTCACCTCATTGATACGGATTACAGGGACATGTTGTATTCGGCAAATTCAGGCCAAACCATTACACGAGACGAGATGGAGAGTTTGGGTGGGGATATACATGTCTTTCGTGGTGTCATTGACGGGTGGGCCGATGTGCTAAACTACGAAGAAAGGTTTCGAAGTCGCGATTCGCCAAGGAGGTTTTTCTTCAAAACTGGAATTATGGTAACACCTACAGTCGATATTATTTATATGCACATCATTTTAGAAAACATTATGTAACCCTATGGGTTTAAATGTCAACTCCTTGACAGGATATGGGAGTTGAACTGTACGACATGCACACATTCAAACGACGATTTGCTACCTTCACGACGAATCTTCACCGTGTTGCGAGCTTCAACTCAGAAGGATTTAATTTGAAGAACCTTGACTTGGTAACAATTATTGTAGCAAACCTAACATAATGTTACATACATATGTATTCCTTTCAATTATAAAATCCCCCTAAATTTGTTTTGTAGGTTTTTATTCCCATGTCAATGAAAGCACATCATTATGGTGTTGTATTTAACTTCAAAAAACTGTCAATTGAGATATTAGACAACGCGTATTCTGAAATGGAGCTTGATGATTTATACGACTACGATGTGTACATATTGGTAAGTTAAATACTATTTTTTCAATTGGATTAGAAAATCATATGCTGACATTGCTAAGAACTGCAGCAACAAATGATGGTGCACTATTTGAATAGTATTGGGAACGCAGCTGGAAAAGCTTTTCACAGGATGGAAAAAACAAGATTTGTGATGGGGTGGCAAACAACAAACAACACAATTGACAGTGCAGTGTTTCTAATGAGGCATATGGAAACATATATGGGAGGAGGTACACGTGGTTGGACCACAAGGTTTGTCAAGGATGGCTACACACAATCAAGACAGATTGCAAGTCTTCGGAAGAAGTACGTGTCTAAAATTATCACATGCGAAACAAACAAAAGGCTCCTGTTCGTAGAATCAGAGTTTTTAACGTTCATTAAGCTTGATGACAATACAAAGGAACTACTTCTGAAGAGGGCGAATGAAACTCGTGCATGCAGACTTATAGGGTGAACTTCCAAAAGTTTACAAGGTTGAACGTAGGCAGGTTAAATGGTTTTTTTTAGGATGTAAATATGCTTTTGGTTTTTTTGTTTTCATCAAACATGTTAGTAACCTTAAACTCCGACTGGTTGTTTTTGTTTTGTGTTTCAATGGCATGGATGTTTTTCTGTTTTGTTTGGACAAAATCAATATTTTCATGCACTAGCTAGTGTGTTATCCGGTTCAATCATCAAAACAAAATCCATAGTAATTGACAAACAATCAATTACGATCAGATTAAATTTTTATTCCGTTTTTTAAATATTCAATATACAACACAACTACAAAGATTGATTCAGGTGGGCCATGTGCAACAAACAAAATCTCAGACCCAGATATACAATATTAACCGACACAAATAAAATGTAAAATTATGAAATTGATCTTGTAATTGATTAACACATGGTAGTAACACCCAAAAAAATGCGAAATTCAAATTCGTAAAAATCATTAACACAAGAAACAATCATCATTAATAGCCTAATTGAACGTACAACCCAAAAAAAACATCTACAGACACAAAACCCGGAACGAACATCAAAGTAAATCCATAGTGTATGAAAATTAAACCCAAACATCAATAAACCTGTCATATTAAAAACCATACAACGAACATTATCCAACATAATGAACATATATCAAACATCATACTAAATAGTTTCAAATTCTACCAAAATATGCCAAACATCCAAAATCTGTAGGACTATAAAGTGTAAAAACTAACATCAAAGTCACCCTCTAACCCGAGCAGGACAATTTCGAGAATCATGGTTACCCATGGTTTTGCAATAGCTGCACAAACACTTCGGCTTCTTATTGTCTTTAACAGCCTTTTCCCTTGCTCCCACCATTTGTTTCCTAGTTCCGCAACCCTTATTGCGAAGACCGGATGGAGGTAGCATATCAACGGTCTCCGGAACTTCAACACCGTACGTCTCCTTAAGAGCTTCCTCCTTATCTTTCGCTGAGCAACTTCCGGTGGCAGTTACCTCGTAATCAGATTTCAATTTTTCAAAATTTTCATATAATAACTTCAACTTACCTATATCACTCCTAAGACGACTAATCAACAAATCGACCTGTGCGTAAATTTCGTTTATCAAACGCTCCTTATTAACATCAACTTCGCCATACCTTGCTCGAGCAGCTTGAATATCAACAGGGACCAATGAACGAGTCCACCTACGACAAATAAGGGATTCTGGAATCTTAGAAAAATCACCGTTAATCATAACTTTAAACATATAACAAGCTATCCCATGCCGTATGAAGAAGTGGCAACTACATGTTAACGATCCATCAATTATTCCATGAACAACCTACAAATAAATATTAACACAAATTCGAATTTAACAAAACACAATGATATTGACGAAAAAACATCAGACAACTAAATAAATAATCAAGTAATATACAAAATCTCACCTTGTATGTAGCTTTTGTAACCGAATTCTTGTTTTTGTGAAACACTTAGAAACGCCATCATTGGAAACTAATTCCTTCCCACAAAACCATACAGCTTTCCGAATCTCCTTTTGAACATCGAAAAACATTTTACGTGTATATATTTCAGACGCATGTCTTTCTAATAACAAAGGAGTTACACACCTTGGAAATGTGTTCCGTGTCACAAACTCTAGGCACCGATGCTTGTTTCTTTGACGCTCAATTGCACTATCAAATGCATGCAAAAATTTAACCAAATCATTGCAATAGTTGGCATAAATTCTAAAAAAGGCATTTGCACTTTCTGATCTTGAGGTGGTTTTCATCAACCCCGACATGGGATCATCAATGTAGTATGCAGGAATCCATGAATGTCTTATCTTAAACATATCATTCAGCCAATCATTTTCATGCAACGAATATTCCTCTATAATTTCATGCCACTTAATCTCAAACACTTCTGGTGTAATGTGGGTGTTCCAAACGAGCTTGTTAAACCTATTTTTAAATTGTTTATTACTATCTAAATCCGCTCTTATCTGTAAAAAACAATCAAAACACAATGTATGAAACTTAATAATGCATAAAAACTAATGTGGAACACAAAGGAAACAAAAAATATACACATATGTCGATTCACTAACCTTGTTGGGCAGCTTCTTCATAATATGCCACATTCACAACCTATGTTTCGACTCCGTAAATACGAACGGGATGGCTTGTTTCATGGCAGGACACTGATCAGTTATAACGAAAATCGGTTGTTTATCGTGAGCTTTAAGAAATGCTTGCAATAACCACTTAAAGGTGTCAATATCCTCATGACTAACCAAGACAGAACCAACTATAACTGATTTTTTATGATTGTCTATAGCTGTGAATGGTATGAAAATCATATAATGCCTATACAACAAAGTGATACATATAGAGAATGTCTTAAAAAATAAAACAAAATAATCAATTGGAACACATAAAAAAAAAATAACATTACCTGTTTGTACGAAATATGGCATCGAATGAGACAGTATCACCAAATTCCTTGTAGTTCAATCGGGAAATTTCATCAACCCTAAAAATCGCTTGTAGTTCACCACCGATACACAAATATTCGAAATAAAAAGAAGGAACTGTACGCCTATGATTGGTTAACAAGTTAACGAGCATTTGCGCATCTTTGTTGCCAACAAATTTATGCATATCTCGTCTAGCATTCCGGTAGTCAACTGATGTGCCACCCATATATTCATACCCACCTTTCAAAGCAGCTTGTATCATGTGCGGTTTTTAAGCTCCGATGCTAGCGGATGATGCGTTGTATATATATCGATAATCAGTGTATTGTAGTTGTCTTTTACATCGCGACAAAGACCTGTCTTCAGAATTAAACAATGGATGGTTGTGTTTATCCTCGAACTTATAAACCCCATAAAGGCGCGACCCTTTTATGAGTCCGAATTTAATTCCTGCTTTACATTGAGATCTTATAACATTTGAGTTTCGAAATCGTCCTTTGCCACCACCGTCATCCAATGAGTTGTATTCCTTCTTGCTTGGCACGCCCTCCTTAACCAAATATCTATTTTGCACCATTTTCATAGGATCCATTTTTCAGTTGGACTTCCTTACATTAAACCCAGCCTCTTTTGCGTATTTCATGTATGCCTACTCCGCAATCTCGATGGTCTCAAATTCGGAATCGAGACCTATCTTAATGTCATCATCAACTAATGGAACCCAATAATTTCGTCCTCCCGGAGATTCCACAGCCTTGGCGGTAACCTTTGGTTCACCTACGAAAAAGGAATAATAAAATATGATTGCTCGTGATATGAACAAAAACAAAATTTCTCAATTCTAATCCATTCAATATTTTAAAGTAAAAAATGTTGTATGCGATTTTTAACTATTACTAAATACCTGATGAAAAAAAAATGGAAAACCAACATAGAATAGTCTAATAAAGCTACTATGATATGAAACATAAACAAAGAGATGATGTCTACAATTATTCAAAAAATACAAATTCATTACAAATACTAGAATGATACAAAGTCTATATTAAAGTAAAACAACAACATGCTACATTCATAAGTAGTATTCACTAGAAAACACAAATATTTATACTTAAATGTTTCATATGCACCATAAAACGTAAAAACGATTTCATCTAAATTTCATCAACCAAATAAGGAAATCAACAAACCTTTTTCTGGAACACTGGGAAATTGCATATCGTCATCATCAACAGAAGGACCGATGTTGTTATGAACCTGCTTATCAGAATTTGAATGTTGAATTCCATCATCGTCAGAAAAAATTTCATGATCAAAATCTTTCGTATGTAGCAAGTCATATATGAAACCTTCATCCATCAAGAATGCAAGCAAAATGAATCCAAAAATCAGTGGAATATTGTATAACAATCAGAGATGCACAAGTGAAAATGACATTGCGCTACATAAAAGTAACTACCATTTATATAATTAATAATTAAAAAATGCAGAACTAAAAGAAAACAGTTGATAACTGCCTTCATAACCGCCTATTTTAATAATTAAAAAAAACAAACAACAAATAAATTATAATTAAATAAATCTATGCAAAATTACGCAACTACCCTTCGTATTTTTTAGTTTTCATAGTTTGTATGTAGTATAGAGTTTGTATAAGATCAAGACTCTATATATATATATATATATGGAAATGTTTAAAAAAACCCAACAAACCATTCTATTTTAAATGATTAAGTCTTTAAACTATTTTTTTTGATTGAAAAAATTCTTAAACTTTATTATTTTGAATGATTAAGTCCCCGTTTGAATGGAAAAACCATTAAACTTTCTATTTTGAATGATTAAGTCCATAAATATTTTTTTGAAATAAAAACTATTGATCTTTTAAAAGTTAGTTACCTACAATTTTTTTTAAAAATAAGTTTTTGTAACTCACTAAATTTTTTTTAATTAAAATAACTTAAATCGGTTTTACCGTTCCAAAAACCCTACGCAATTAAAACCCTAGCAGACAACGGTATCGCTCTCCCTCGTCAACCCCCCATTACCCCAACGTTGTCTGTTATCTGTTTCGCCTGGCACATTGTTGCCCCCTGCCATATTTCTTCCTCTTTTTGATCTATTTTTATCCATCATAAGAGGGATAATCAAAAGATAACCGGTTAAAGATAGTTTATTGATGTTTAAAAGTTGTAAGTAACCAATTTTTAAAAATTCAATGGTTTAATTTTTTGAAAAAAAATTCAGGGACTTAATCATTCAATATAAAAAGTTTAATGGTTTTTTCTATTCACAATGAGAAAGTTTAATGGTTTTTTCATCCAAAAAAATAGTCCAGGGACTTAATCATTTAAAATGAAAAAGTTTAATGTTTTTTTCATTCAAAAAAAAAGTTTAAGAACTTAACCACTCAAAATAGGATAGTTTGTTGGGTTTTTTCAAACATTTTCCATATATATATATATATATATATATATAGGGAGAGGTTTAAATGAAAACATTGTAAATTTAAAGAAACAAAGGGACTCATTTGGGACCACATATGATGTGGGTCCCACCAATAAAAAATCATATGTGATTTTTAATGGTGTACCCATTGAATCAGATATAATTTTTTATTGGTGGGACTCACATCATATGTGGTCCCAAATGAGTCCCTTTGTTCCTTTAAATTGGGAGTGTTCTAATTTGAACCCTCCCCTATATATATATATATATATATATATAGGGGCGGGTTCAAATGAGAACTCAAATTTGGTTCCGAACGTGAGAATAAATGAGAACGCGACACGTGTCATATTCAGACTGAATAATCAAAGAAATATCCAGACTGAATAATCCTTATTCAGAGTTTCAGACTGAATAAATACTATATTCAGTCTGAATATTTTATTGATTATTCAGTATGAATAATCTACATTAAGACACGTGTCGCGCTCTCATTTGTCCTCACGTTCACAACCAAATTTGAGTTCGCATTTGAACTTTCTTCTCTCTCTCTCTCTCTCTATATATATATATATATAGAGAGAGAGAGAGAGAGGGGGAGGTTCTTCTACACCCCAGTTAAAAGTTACACCCCGTGCACCCCAATCAAAACCTCCCACTATATAGTGAATTTCATAACATTCTCCATTTCATATCATTTAGGATCAAATGGAACAAGCTTGTTATGAAAAAAATGGATAAAAATTTGTGAAAGTCGGAAGATATAAAATGTTATGAAATTCATTGTAATATTTCATAACATTTTATATTTTCTGATTTTCACAACTTTTTATCCATTTTTTTCATAACGAACTTGTTCCAATTGATCCTAAATGATATGAAATGTATTATGATATGGATCATGAAATGGACGGTTTTGATTGGGGTGCACGGGGTGTAACTTTTAACTGTGGTGTAGAAGAATCGGACTCTATATATATATGGGAAGGCTAATGGCACCCCTAAGGTATGCTAATGACACCTCTATAAAAGTGAATCTTCTATGTATGTTGGTTCTTGTGGTTTGCTCAAATTTTGGATTTAGTCCCTAAAACAAACTATCTACACGGGTGGTCCATAACTTTTTCATTTTCATAACATCCATGGTCCTTCCACTTAACACCTTTAAGTAATTTCTATTAAGTATGTTCGTGTGCCCCTCACGTATACCCATTATTTTTATCCCCACTTTGGCTTCCACAATTCAAACTTCATCTTCCACAATCAAGACCCTAATTTGCTATATCAACCCATATTTAAATATATTTAAACACCAATTTATGAACATCAAACCCTAAATCAAGAAAATAATTGATGCAAAACCTAGAATCAAACCCATAAATGATTGAAAAAACAGAAGTTATACATATGAAATATGATAAATCGATACATACATACATACATCTAAAATCTAAAAAATCAATATATACATACATCTAAAATCTGAAAAATCTCTAAAATCAAATGTTATAAGAAGCGTCTATACGACGAATATACAACACGTCTATAAGCCGTCACATTTATCGACCGTCAAAAGAATCTCTTGACTCATATAACACTAACAACGTATCTTACGTTCTGATTGTGTATTTAATGCAGGATCATCATCATTAATGCACAACGGACATAACGGATGTAATGCACATAACGGACGACAATAATAAATACTCAATCATTTTGCAAGGACCGTTACATATAAATACAAGATTCAGATTGTGCAAAAGGACGAATGAAAATCATTCACTACACGAAGACTAGCGACGCAGAGCTACAAAACTTACGACCAGTTTCATTTTTCTTCATATTGTAATCTCTCTACTTACGATCGGTGTTACCAAAGGACGACGTCCCTGTTTGACGTCATTTTCACTAGTGCATCGACGATCTCATCCATCGTCTGCGGGTTTTCCCCTCGACCAAAGGGTTTTTTCGTGTCACCAATTAACTGTCACTTTACTTTTCTGTCAATTATTGTGTTTGTCAACGAATAGTTTCTTTAGTCCTAAAAGCTCCACATTAACCTTAAGTTGTTTTTATTAAACGATATTTTGGCATAAATAAACAGGTATAATCTAGAATATGGTTTAAGGTTGGAAGGGTTAGGGTGGGTCAGGGGTGAGCATTTGACCCGAACAGGTTTGGAACCGGACCGAAAATGAGAGTTTCTTAGGACCGAGAACCAGACCTTATAGGCAATACCGGTGTCGGTCCCGGTCTTCGTTTTCCGGTGAAAAACCCGGTTGGAATCGATTTTAATCCATTTGTTTTTCTTGAATTTAGTATTTTTGTTTTTTAATCCATGTCATCATTGTAGTAATCCATGCGATCCCTTTTATTGTTTTATAACTTTTTAAATATATTAATCTATGACATCACTTTTTAAAGAAAATTAATATTAATCCATGACATCACTGTGCAATATTCTGTGAACACTTTTAATCCATGGCATCACTATGCAGTAGTCCAAAAATATACATAGTTTAATGCCAGATCAACCATCAAAAATCATACTCTAATTTTCCACTGTCCTCTTCCCCATTACTTTGTCGTCTACTTTGTTTAAAGCTTGTGCAATCTCTATATAAATACAAAACCGAAAAGATTGTTAGTATTTAATAAAAAGTAATACTTGTTTTAAAATATAACAAAAATTGAAGAAAAAAAAATACACAAAGCTATATTATCGTCCTTCAAGATGTCGTCTATTATCGGCTTTTTAGAGTTTCTAACCCAATCATGGGTGCACAACAAAGCTTCAACCATCAATGTCGACAAACTAGTCCGATACCCATTTAAAACTCTACCACTAGTGCTAAATGGGGGAAAAAGGTTTGTTTTGCAACGTGATTTTTGAACTTTCTTGATTAATTTAGATTGGTTATTAAAATATGTATTGCTTTTAGAAATTAAGATAATAATTAATTGAAATAAGATTGTCTCTTGAACTTCCTTGATTAAATTACGATTAGATTGTCGCTTAAACTTCTATGTCGGTCCCGGTTAACCATCTAAAAAATTAGCACCAAACCGGTACCGAAAATGGAGGATTTGAAGGACCGCAAACTAGAGCGGTTGGACTATATTGATGCTGGTGTCGGTCCCGGTTAGGGCGGGTTCTTGCGGGTCAATTGCTCACCCCTAGGGCGGGGACGTGGGTGGGTGGTTGGGGTGGATTAGTACTTCATATTTTTTTAAATAAATAAAGAGATAAATAGATGAAAAGGCCCCTTAGACTAGGGGGCACATGATAGAGCTAACGATGGTCAAACTAACAGTGTTAAGTGGAGGAGCCATGAATGTTATGAAAATGAAAAGTTAGAGATCATCAGTGTAGATTGTTTGTTATAGGAACCAAATCCAAAATTTGAGCAAACTCTCTCTCTATCTCTCTCTCTCTTATATATATATATATATATATAGATGTTGGTTCATTTAGAAACTAGGCGAAAGCTAGAAACTATAGAAACTTTGGCAAATCAAGATAAAATATAATTTTTTTCATGATTTTTTATATCAAATGTTATGATTTAAGATATTATTGCACATATGTTTATTTCATAATATAAAAGTTTCACGTGTATTTGTTTTTCATAAGTTGAAAGTTTCTCATATATCTTTTATGAAAAGTTTCATATGTTTTTGTTTCATACTGTAAAAGTTTCACATGTAATTTTTTCACAAGGTGACACAAACATACGTGCAATAATATCTTAAATCATAGAATTTGATGAAAAAAATCATGAAAAAGATTATTTTTTATATTGATTTGCCAAAGTTTCTATAGTTTCTACCCTTCGCCTAATTTCTAAATGAACAAGCCTATATATATATATATATATAGGGTCAGGTTCAGGGGAAAACCTCAAAAACTATAGAACACTATAGGAGCCTTCCATCTAGATAGTATACACAAATGCATACTATTAATTTGTAACATACACACGTGCATATGCAGTTGTGCATAACATGCATTCGTGCATAAGAAAAAAACAGTTTCAATCTATTTTATGAATTTGTGCATACCGTCTAGATGCAGGGTTTTCAGGGTGTTCTTCAGTTTTTTCCTTTTTTGAGGTTTCTCCTAAACCTCCCTCTCTTTCTCTCTTTCTCTCTTTCTCTCTCTCTCTCTCTCTATATATATATATATAGGGAAGAGTTCAAACGAGAACACCTTCATTTTACGAGAATGTGAGAATACCTTTACTAAAGACAATCACATGTGATACTATTAATTTATCACATGTGATACACATGTAATACTAAATCAGAGACACGGTTGAGTTTTTGGCAAAATTTAGGTTGCGGGCCAAGTCGCTCTTAAATCATTAAGCTCGCTCACATGTATTACCACATGTGATAAGAATGTTCTTAATGTGATACTATAATCCATCAAGACCATCACATGTGATCCTAAATCATAGATGCTGATGACCTTTGGCATGACCTAAGTCGCAGGACACATCATCCGCACACCACCAATTTTCACATGTGACAAGGGTGTTCTCGCGTTCTCGTAAAATGAAGGTGTTCTCGTTTGAACCTCCACCTATATATATATACATATATATAGGGGAGGGTTCAAATAAGAATTCAAATTTTGTTGTGAACGTAAGGACAAATGAGAGTGCGACACGTGTCCCATTCAAAGAAATATTCAGACCGAATAAAGTATTTATTCAGTCTGAATATACAAAGAAATATTCAGACTGAATACAGTATTTATTCAGTCTGAATAATGCTTATTCAGTCTGAATATTTCTTTGTATATTCAGTCTGAATAATCTATACTCAGACACGTGTCGCGCTCTCATTCGTCCTCATGTTCACAACCAAATTTGAGTTATTATTTGAACTTTCCTCTATATATATATGGTGGGTTCAAATGAAAGCTCATTTTTCATTGTGATTATAAGGATCAATCTGGCCATTGATTAAAATTTAGATAAGTAATCAGTGTTTAATTAAAAAATAATGGGTAAAATTGGAAGGTTGATAATGCCCTTACCATTTTTGACTTTTTTTTTCTTTTTTAATGAACTTTTTTACCCCTTAATTTTTAAACTAAACTATCTTGAAAATTATTTATATTTCATTAAAACAAATTACATCAAAAAATCGAGCATTTCATTCTCTTGGATTTGACATCTATCTCGATATAGTTTTTTTTTGTTTTTAACGGTTTTTATGTTAAATAGTGTATCTATGTAATATTCATTACGAATATTTATGCATGTTCATATGTTTACAACGATTCTTTAACATTCATATATTAATATGATATTCATCATGAATATACAACTTAGTATAACATTCAAACGAATAGTTATGTCTTTCCACGTGTATCTAACAAATCGTCAGTATTCATACATCACTATGACATTCATCATTAATATACGTTTTCATTATAACATTCATCATTAATATACATTTGCATTATAACATTCATCATTAATATACATTTTCATTATAACATTCATCATAAATATAAATACTATTGAGGAAAGTTCAAATGCAAACTCATTTTTCATTGTGAATGTGAGGACAAATGAAACCGTGACATGTGTCCTCGGTGTCCAAATTTAGTATGAATAATAAAGGGCATTCAATATGAATAAGGAAAGTGAAGTCATATGATACAACATTCAGTACGAACAACATAACATTCAATATAAATAACACAAGATCGTAATCTAGTTATGATGAATAACCCGTGGACGTAGGGGACATGTCACACTCTCCTTTTGTCTACTCGTTCGCAATGAAAAATGAGTTTTCATTTGAACTCGTCCTATATATATATATATATATATATATATGTATGTATATATATGGGCGGGTTCAAATGAGAACACAAATTTGGTTGTGAACGTGACGACAAATGAGTGCGCGACACATGTCATATTCAGACTGAATGTAATATTTATTCAGTCTGAATGATGCTTATTCGTTCTTAATGTAACATTATTCAGATTGAATAAATACTATATTCAGTCTGAATATTTATTTGATTATTCAGTCTGAATAATCTACATTCAGACACGTGTCGTGCTCTCATTCGTCCTCACGTTCACAACCAAATTTGAGTTTGCATTTGAACTTCCCCCCCCCCTCTCTCTCTCTCTCTCTCTCTATATATATATATATATATATATGTTCACATGTATACAATAACTCTTCAATATTTCTATATCAATAGGATACGTACTATTCATCAGGAATATTTATTTATGTTCATGTGTATACAACAACTTTTCAACATTCATACATCAATATGGTATTCGTCATTAATATACATTTTCCCTGTAACATTTATCATGAATAACATACTATTCATCATGAATAATTATCTATGATCACTTGTACAATAACTCTAGCATTTATATTTGTACTATATTAAACATAAATATTAATTTTCACCATGATATTCATCATGCATGTACATATTATTCATCATGAATATAGAACAGTTTAACCTCTACATACTAAGTTTTTTTTTCTTTTTCTTTATTGGGTTCTCGATTGATTTGGATGAGTTCCCAATTCATTTTGAAAGATTTTTCGATCCATCTTGATAAAAGTTAAAAGTGGTATGTTATGGTTTTACACAAAGAAACACACAATAAATTAATCAATAGGTTCTCAAGGTGTTATGTTATGATTTTAACACACAACAATACACCAAGTCAATGGATGTGTTCTTGATTAGTCTTGATTGGTTTCGATTGGTGTCAATCGGTCTTCATGGGTTGTCGATCGATCTCAATATGCTCTTGATTGGCCTTGATGGGTTCCCGATCCATCTACATAAAAGTTGAAAGTGGTATCGTATGGTTTTACACACAGAAACAAATGATAAATCAATCGAAATGTTTTCGAAGTGTTGAAGAAGATGATGTCGAATTATGGACTAACAACATCGAGCTGTTGTACACACCTGAACGTACATAAATATTTATAGTGAATATAACACATATATACCGTTTCACATAAAAAAACGATTAAAACGAAGAAAAAACCTATATCAAGATGGATGGCATATCGAAGAGCATGAAATTCTCATTTTTTAATATAATTTATTTGATTAAAATATTTGTAATTTTTAAGATATTTTATTTTAAATTTTAAGGAGGTAAAGTTGTTTAATTTCAAGATGAATTCCTTTTTTACCCCTACTCACCTTAATTAATAATCTTAATTGAAAACTCTATTTAATGTGAGTTTTTGGATCAAATAAGATGTAGGCCCAAGATTGATCCTCATGTTCACAATGGAAAAAGAGTTTCCAATTGAACTTTCCTATATATATATATATATAGGGGAGAGATCAAATGAGAACCACCCTTCCTTAAAGGAACAAATGAATAAATTGTGGACCGTATATGATGTGAGTCCCACATAATATTAAATCATTTAAAAATACAAAGTTCTCATTTGAGTCTTCCTCTATATATATATATATATATATATATATATATATATATATATATATATATATATATACAGGAAGGTTCAAATGAGAACTTTGTAAATCTAAAGTAATAAAGGAACACTTTGTGGACCACATATGAAATGAGTCTCACATAATATTAAATCATTTCTGATTTAATATTAAATTAGAAATTATTTATTATTATGTAGGACCCACATCATATGTGGTCCACAAAATGTTACTTTATTCCTTTAAAAATGGGTGGTTCTCCTATGATCTTTCCCCTATATATATATATATAGAGAGAGAGAGAGAGAGAGAGATCAAATGCGAACTCAAATTTGGTTGGGAAAATGAGGACAAAGGAGATCGTGACACGTGTCATATTCAGACTGAATAATGAAAGAAAATATTTAGACTAAATATAGTGTTATTCAGACTGAATAACACTACATTCAGTCTGAATAACATTATATTGTCTGAATATTTCCCTTCATTATTCAGTCTGAATATGACACGTGTCACGCTCTCGTTTGTCTTCATGTTCACAACCAAATTTGAGTTCTCATTTGAACCCGCCCCTATATATGTATATATATATATATATACACAGAGAGAGAGAGAAAGAGAGAGAGAGAGAGAGAGAGAGAGAGAGACGGAAGATATATGAGGATAGGAGTTAAAGTTATAAGCGTAAGAAAGGATCTAGACCATTGATAGCTTTTAATTTCCCTTCATTATTCAGTCTGAATATGACACGTGTCACGCTCTCGTTTTTCTTAATGTTCACAACCAAATTTGAGTTCTCATTTGAACCCGTCCCTATATATGTATATATATATATACACACAGAGAGAGAGAGAGACGAAAGGATATATGAGGATGTTGAGTACATAAATTTCCTTTATAGTCTCATTCTTGCAAATCTTGCCTTAATCTGTTGCATTACATCAGGATGGAAATCTGGTGTTTGCAGGACTATCTCTTCATCCTTATTAGCATATATGTTCCTGTAGATCAACTTTCTGGAAGGAGTCTTCTTCATTTTTGCCATTTCTGGATCAAGAATCCTTTTGAATTTACCTTTATCTTTGGGTTCTCTGGAATGAGTTCAGAAGTCTTTTTAGCATGGATAGAGGTGGAAGTTGCCTTAGGTATTTGAGCAGATGGAGCCTTTGGTATTTGAATAGAGGAGGCCTTTAGTAGCTTAATAGAAGAGGCCTTTGGTATTTGCGAATATGGCTGAGCAGATGCAGATATGGAAGACGACTTCTGTACAGGTGAAGGCTTCTGAGGTGCAGCAGATGCTTTTGAAGAAACCACTTGATTTGTTGGCTTTGGTGGTCTTCTTCACCTTTCCATATCCTTTATTACATTGGCAACATTGGAGGATTATGGGATACCTTGAGATTTGGCAGTTTTCATGATATCATCAGGTATGAAATAAGTTCATGCCTTAGTTACAGCAGAAATGGGTGTCACCAACTTTGGAATTGTGCGTTTTGAAGGAATTGTGGTAGTGACTTTCTGCCGTTGATGCGGTGGTTGCTGATGTTGTTGTTGTTATGGAGGTTTAGAAGTAGGAGCACCTACAGAAGTATTAGTCTTCTATTTCTTTGAGGAGGGACCACTCTCCCCCTTCTGAGGACTAGGCGATCCGGGATCCCTGTCATCAGAACTTTTTCTCTTCAAATCCTCTTGTTTGCATGCCTCTTTCTTGTTGGCATTATTTGTCTTCTTCTCGCTGCTTCTGATCGACTGAACTAGCACATTCGTGTCTTTCAAAGTACTTCAATGGAAGTGAGTTTCTGAGTAAATGGTGCTTCATTGATTGCTATCTGAAGGGGCAAAGGTTTGGCCAGATAAGCCTTTACTTCTTTCGGAGGCTCATTGCTCTTAGTCACCAACTATGCATTGATTTCTGTAAACTTTTGGACCAATGCATCTTGGAACCATTCAGATCTTCCTTTGAAACCAGTACAAAATGATTATATTCAGTTGGAGGAACCACTTGTCCTAGCATCTTCTTTACTTTAGAAGCAAAAGACAGTAATTCAGCAGTAGTAATTGTGGAAGTAGATGCAGAAGTAGATTGTGCAGAGGGGATCTTGGCAATTGCTTCTGAGTTGGCTTTTAATGTAGAGTCAAGCTTCTAAAAGTGATCTTGAGCCAAGGTACTTTGACTATCAGCTTTGGTATTGACAGAATTCCAGATTGCGGTGACCTGATCGCAGAGAGTGGTTTTTGTGACTTTGATGCCTGTAAGAGCAAAGTTCAAGTTGCAAATCTCTGTAGAAGTGGTTTTATGGTTAGTAACAGTTGTGCTTTTTATCTGCGAAGGCTTGAAACGCAGCGAATGAGACAAACTCAGGAAGTGTAACCTCTGTATCTCCAACACATGGAGCTGATTTACCCTCGCGTTTAGAGGGTTCTCCTTTAGCACTTGTTTTTACGTTGAGTGTTGGAGGACTTCCATCCTGCTATTGAGGGCTCTTACGAGCATCCCCTTCGGATGTTCTGACTACTTTGACTGGCTCGGCGTCGTCAGAGGACGCAAAGTCAAAGTAAGTGTGTTTACCCTCATATAATTCAAGTACAAAGGGTTTGTGCGCGAAAGGATTCCTTAACCCCTCTTACGGGATTTCATTGGCAAATGGAATGCAAGTAGACATGGACGTGGAAACTTCATTCCAATCAATATCATCGGCAACAGATGCTTCCATGTTGTGTTAGGAATTAATCAAGTTCTGAGGCGATTGAACTCTTATATTATCATCATCTTCCTTTTGCGAGGTGCTTCTAGATTGGTTTGGTTGGGTTCAGGGTTCAGAGCTTCAATCCTGTTTCAATAGGTCCTGGTGCTTGATCACCAGTCCTACATAGTGTGGCTGCTCTGGATGGACTCAGCTATTGTCGCACATTTGTGTCTCTCTGGATATCTTTGCCTCTCTCTGTTTTTGTTCTCTCTGGATAGGTAGAAGTACTCTGGGAGTCACTCACTTGATTCTTTTCAAGCTCATTCTCACTTGTCTATTCTAGATACTAAGTACTCTAGGGTAGCTGATCTCTGTGCTGAGAACAGCGTAGAGTTTCTATAGAGCTGGAGGAGTAGAGAGGTGCTAGGTAGACCTGGCAAACACGTCGTGTCGGGATCGTGTCGGGTTCAAAGTTAAATGGGTAGAGAGTGTCTAACCCTACCCCGGTCCGTTTAATTTTCGTGTCGATTCGTGTCAACCCGTTTACTTAAATGGGTTGAAATATTTACCCAAATCCGTTAAATTTGTGTCGAGTTGAAATTTTTGAGCATGACCTTACCCGTTTAATTTTCGTGTCGTTTCATGTCGTGTCAACCCATTTACTTAAACGGGTTGAAATATATTACCCAAACCCGTTTAACTCGTGTCGAGTTCGTGTCGGGTTAGCGTGTCGTGTAAGTTTTTGCCAGGTCTAGTGCTAGGGATGATAGAAAGCATGTACCTGGAAAGTGGTCGTTCGTGTGGATAGCCTTCTTTGTGAATAGTTGGCTTGTGAGTTTGCATGTCGTGGGTTGGACAGAATGGTGCTTCACAGGGACTGTGATATTCGGTGAGTGCTTCTGTTAGAAGGAGTCGAATACCCCTTGGGAACATCAGGGCTGTAAGCTTCTTACCTTTTTCTTGTGATTTGACCTTAGTGAGTAGGGAAGCCTTGATCTATCTGTAAAGCATAATCAAGGTTGATGTTGAAGAACATACCATACATTATTGTAATGATATTGGTACTGGCTTGGTCCATAGAGCCAGTTTTGCAGGTTAGCCCCTTGTTGAGGATTAAAACCAATACATTCCAAATTGGGGGTAGAAACTGTCTTTTGAACTCAGAAACCCTAGAAATGGGTTGATTGTATCCCAAGAATTTCAAGAAGTCGACTAGGACATCGGTTGTAGGGTTTGGCACAAAGTCATCGATTTGAAGTTCTTCTTTGGAGGAGATGAAAAAGATTGTTGAAATTTTGTCTCTGTTGATCTTCATTGTACATTCCAAATCTGAATTTGGGACGTCAAAGCTTCTAATATTTTCTTTCCATCTTTATTCAGCTCGCATGATTGCCAGAATTCTTGCACAAACTGCGCAGGTACTTGTTTATCAACGAGTTCTAGAGATGGTTGTAGTGTGTGATTTTTCAGGAATTAGATCATGACGCCAAACTCTGCTCCGTAGGTGCGGGTGTCAAGGGATACGCGAAAGTTGTTGCCCTTGATTCGGAGATGAATAATGGGTTCACTTTCAGCACCGTGGATTGGAGATGAGAGTCAGCATTTTCATTTCCAGCATTTGCTAGTTGAGCATCCATGGTTTGCAATTAGGTTTTTTGAAATTTCAATTGCAGGCAAATATTTTTGGAAAACATTCTTATATCACTAAGGCAATTCAAAATCAAGGATGGTGAAAAAGTTAAAATGGAGAGTAAATTCGATTTAAATAATAGAAAGTGGAAGGGTAATCGAGTGTGTGGGATAACGCAACATCTCCAAATGACGTGGTCCTGAAAACGGTTCAGCATGTGTGGCCATGGAGTTATGACACGTGTAAAGGTGTCGCAAAGAAACCTTCATCGAAAGGATAAGATTGAGAGACATGACGGTCACCTAAGGATCTCACCCGCGGATAAGTACGAAGGAAAAAACACACAAGTGTAAAAACCTTTGTAGAATAGATTTTGTGCAAACTAAATCTCTGGATGTATTTATCGTGGTTCTGGAACTAAAAAGTTCAGAAGATATAAAAAATGAAAATCGATCGATCTGGTTAAATAAAAATGATTTGGGACTAGAAGAAAGTTTTAACATTTTGAGCAAGAAATTGTGTATAACTTCCAAATTGCAGAGACTTCTGATAGACATTCCAGAAGCTCTGTATTGTCTTTGATAAAAGACAGAATATAGAGATAATGGATGTCTTTGAAAGAAAATCAGAAGATTCAGATAGACATGTCAGAAGCTTCTGTATAGTCTTTGAGTAAAGACAAACTACAGAAGTAGTGGATGTGCTACCTGAAGTATTCGAAAATGGTTTGCAGAAGGCTCTAATAGACATACAAGAAGCTTTTGTATAGTCTTTGAGAAAAGATTATATCCAGAAGTAGTGGATGACTGTCTTAATATGTCTAATTGCTTCTGTTTGATTGTTGACTTACCATTTCTTCTCATGAAAGCAAGAAATTGCTCCCCCTTGAATTATGCATTGTCTCTTGCTCCCCCTCAAACTATGCTTGGATCAACAAACGTAAGCGCTATATGCAAAATTTGAGGTGCAGAGGCACTCTATAGTATATACAGAAGCTTCTGCATCCCTTATGTGAAAAGCGATGATACAGAAGAAGTAAATGGACCATAGATTAGGAAAGACATGCTTATGAGTAGAATACAGAGGCCCTACAAAATAGAGATTCTGGATTTTCATTGCATATTGAGCATGCCCAACTTGCTGATTAAGAAGGAGAATCTCTTCTCATCTTGAGCTTTCGTGAATAAGTCAGGAAGTTGGAAATCAGTAGAGACAAAGTACATTTAAATTGTACCTTTCTCTATATGATCCTTTATGAAATGATACCTGGCATCAGTGTGCTTGGTTTTAGAGTGCTGTATTGGACTTGCAGTGATGGCAATTGCACTTTGTGAATCATATAAATGAGGATTTTGTCGTACAGAAGACCATAGTCACTGAGTTGGGTTTTCATCTAGATGACTTGTGAACAACAACTTGCAGAAGCAACATATTATGCCTTTGCTGTAGAGGTGGATACACAGTTCGGCTTCTTGGATGTCCAACTAACTAACTTGTTTCCATGTAGTTGATAACTTCCAGATGTACTCTTTCTGTTTAACTTACATCCTACATGATCAGAGTCAATATATGCAATTAAATCAAAACCAGAGTTCTTTGGATACCAGATACCCAAAATTGGAGTTCCTTTAAGGTATGTAAAGATCCTCTTCACTGCAGCCAGATGAGATTCCTTAGGGTTTGCTTGATATCTGGCACAAAGACACGTGACAAACATGATGTCTGGTCTACTTGCAGTCAAATACAAAAGTGACCTAATCATCCCTCTGTAATTCTTGACGTCAACTGATGTTCCAGAGAGATCAGCGTCAAGTTTTGTGCTGGGAGAAATTTGTGTTCTCATTGCTGTAGAGTTGTGAAGTTTGTACTTCTTGAGAATCTTAGAGACATACTTGGCTTGATTAATAAAAATTCCAGAGGTAGTCTGTTTGAGTTGGAGCCCGAGAAAGAAATTCAATTCTCCCATCATACTCATCTCAAACTCAATCGTCATCAACTTAGAGAAGATGTTGCATTCTGCTTGATTTGTAGAACCAAATATTATGTCGTCCACATAAATTTGGACCAATATTAACTCACCTTTCACCTCTTGATGAACAAAGTAGTATCAATCTTACCTTTCTCATAGTGGTATTTGATCAGAAACTTGGAGAGACGATCATATCATTCGCGTGGAGCTTATTTCAACCCATATAGAGCTTTATATGAGAAATAGACATAGTCTGGATGAGCTGAGCTCTCAAAACTAGGAGGTTGCTGCACATATACTTCTTCATTGAGCTTGCTGTTTATAAAGGCGGATTTCACATCCATTTGATATACTTTGAAGTCCTGGTACGCATAGAAGGCCATAAACAATCGAATTGCTTCTAGTATTACTATTGGGCAAAGGTTTATCGTAGTCAATCCCTTCCTATTGACAGTAGCCTTTAGCAACCAATCTGGCCTTGTTTCTGACTACTATGCCATTCTCATCCTTCTTGTTCCTGAAAACACACTTAGTACCAATAGCAAGTTTATCTTTAGGTAAAGAAACGAGTTTCCATACCTTATTTCTTTCAAATTGAAGAAGTTCCTCTTGCATGGCATCAATCCAACTTGGATTTTTTAGCGCATCATGAACTCGTTTGGATTCTTCCATGCTAAGAAAATTTACGAAAAATGCTTCATTAGTAGTGGCAGATCATGTTTTTACTCGGTCAGAAGGATCACCAATGATTTGGTTTGAGGGATGGTCTTTTTTCCACTTCTTCAAGGGAGGTTTGGAAACCAAATAAGGTTCAATATCTGTATATGGTTGAGTTGGAGAAGAACCATGTTGCCCCCCCCCCCCTGAATGTAGGACTATTGGTACATATACCGGGAGCAGAGGTGCCAGGCTCTGGAGAAGGGTATTGTTCCACTGGACTTGTGTTTTCGTTCGAGGGTGCAGAGATGGTGGCTTCTGAAGGCTCATCATCTGTATCTGCATGGTCAGAAGAGATAGTAGGGGAACAAGAAGGACCAGAAATATTTATACCTGAAGTGCGAAGTTCTTCTGCTGTTCTGACCAAAACATCTCTATTTGCACTCTCTGAGACTGGTTCATCTCCAAAAAAGTTCTCAAAAAGTGAATCTAGTTCCGACTCTCTGGACTTGGAGAGATAGTCAGAAATGACGTTGTTCAGCTTAAGTTCTGAGTTAGAATACTCAGAAGTTAGTTGGGCTTGATCGTCAAAGTTGACATTGATGCTCTCCATGACCGTCTTGGTTCGAAGATTGAATACTCTGTATGCTTTCGGAGTGATTGAATATCCAAGAAATTGGGCTTCATCAGACTTCTTGTCGAACTTGCCAAGTTTGTCGTGATCATTAAGAATGAAGCATCTGCAACCAAAGACATGTAAGAACTTTATATTAGGTTTTCTTTTATCGATTAGTTCATAAGCAGTTTTGAGGTGTCTCTTGACTATTATGGATTTGTTCTGTGTGAAACAGGCAGTAGAGATAGCGTCAGCCCAGAAGTGAGTGGGAAGTCTAGAAGCAGCAAGCATAGTTCTTGCAGCTTCAACTAAAGTTTTGTTTCTTCTTTCCACTACACCATTTTGTCGAGGGGTCCTTACAGCTGAGAAATTTTGTGAAATTCATTCTTTATTCAGGTACTCTTCAAGTTTGGCATTCTTGAATTCTGTACCATTATCACTTCTTAGCTTCTGTATCTTGCTTTGTAGAAGTACTTGGATCCTCATCATCATGGTGATTAGCACTTCTGGTACTTCTGACTTCTGTCTTATAAAAGCAAGCCAAGTATATCTAGAATATTCATCGATTAGTACTAGAATATACTTTTTACCAGACACACTCTGAACGCCAATGGAACCATATAGGTCAACATGTAGCATGTGCAGAGGTCTAGGGCACGAGTGATCACTCTTTGTCTTGTGGGAGGCTCTTCTAAGATTTCCTATTTTGCATGTTGGACAAAGGTGATCCTTCTGGAAGTCGACCTCTAGGAGGCCAGTTACCAATTTATATTTTACAAGTTTGCCAAAATTGAAAATTTTAGATGAGACAACTTGTGGTTCCAGAGTCAAGCTATTTCACTCTTCTTAGAAATGAGACAGAGAGCATATTTTCCATCTTTAGAAGATAAGTTCATTAAGTAAAGATTATATTTCCTGTTGGCTCTGAGCAGTTCTTTACCTGAGTCTGCAAGTAAAGAACAATGTTTCTTGTTGAAGAAGACACATGTGTCTGCATTGTAAAGTTGTCTTACACTTAGTAAATTATGCTTTAAGCCAGAAACGTAAGCCACCATTGATAAAGTTACATCTCCTTCTTGTAGAGTACCATAACCTTTTATTCGTCCCTTGCCATCATCACCAAAAGTTACAACTCCTCTTATTTTATCTTTGAATGCGGAGAGTAAGTTTTTGCTTCCAGTTATGTGCCTACAGCATCCAGAGTCGAGATACCATATGTGCACACGTTGTTTCTGCAATATAGATTAGAGGTATTTAGGTACTCATCTCATAATGGGTCCTCTTATGTTAGGCTTAGGTTTTGTGGTTGATTGATATTTGATCTAACTCTTTACCTCAGGTTTTTCAGAAGTTTCTGGTTTGCCTGAGTTGGTCTCAGGTTTTTGCTTCTTCTCAATCTTAGGATTTTTGTGTCAGAAGGAAAACAATGTGGACCAGAGAAGTGTTGTTTTAATTTTAATAGAAGAGAGAGACTTTCAGAAATATGGGAAAGTAAAGATTTCATTGAAATTTCATTTTTGGAATTACAAGATTTCTTATTCATATCTATTATAGCATGAATTGTTCTATTAAACTTCTTATCTAGTCTAGACTTATTTCCCTGGGAATTTGATGTCTTTTCTAAAGTCCTCTTCTGTGTAGTCCACTCCGTTTGGACCTTAGAAGATTTTACCGAAATAGAAGAAGTTAGATTATCTTTCATGATCCATTTTCCTTTCTGTTCCTTAGTGAACTTAATAGGCTTTTGAAATTTTGACGTTGAGATAGAGGGATTAAAAGTTTGAGTTTGATTTCTATTCTTGACTTCCGCTTATTTTTCGATTTCAAGAGCAGCTTTAGCTTTGATGCACATGTCTAGAAAGTCAAGACACATAGGAATTCTAGGTTCATGTTCTTTTAAGGGAACGAATATCATAGGAATTCCATTTGTAAGTCTTTTGACTTCTAGTTTAGACGTTTTCCTCTCTGTGAAGTCCAGAACTGTAAAATCTCTTAATTCATTTGTAAAAAGAAATTCACCATGTTCAGGATTAGGATTTCCAGTTGGGACATATACAGTGGTAATCTGTTCTCAAAAGATGACAGAAGTTTGTCTGGATATTGATAGAATTCATCATCATTCTGATCTTTTGATTCCCATGGGTAAACTTCAAATCCATCATCATCCTGTCTAGGCAGTCGTTTAAGTCAATTAAAGTACAAGGAACTATCTCTGGATGACCTGTAGTAGCTGTAGAGCATTTGGAAATTTCATTTTGAAAAGTTTTATTTTCTTGCATCATACATTCATTCAGAGTTGCAAAATTCTTTGTCAAAATTCGATTCTATCTCTTCCTCTGTATGCATGGGTATGAACTCATCTGCTTCTAGATTTAACTTAATATGTGTAAATGAGCCAAAGTTGAAAACTTCAACCTTCCTCTATACCAGTTTTAAATCTAGTTGATTTATTTTGCTGGTTTTTCGATCAGAGGAATACTTTTCTTATATTTTAGTTTACTAACTCTGTGTCCATTTTCATATTTTGATCTTTTGAACACAGATTTTTCATATAGAATTGGCAAATCAGGTTTTTTATTCTTTTCCCACATGAAATACAGATTCCAAGGTAGATCTCTTTTTGCAGCTATAGGGTCAAGGTTATCAAAACCAAGACCAGCCTTATCCATTTGCATATTAATTTTTTCATGCACATTTTGAGCGTCTTGATAATTTTTAATCAAGAGCTCCTTATTCTAAAGGCTTATATGCAGAAATTTCCTTTGCTTTTGAAAATAATTTTTAAGAGCTACAGAATTCAATCTGTCACTCTCCTTTTCTTCAATCTTTTTGTCTTTTTGTTTCAAAAGTTGTTTAAGCTCATCAATCTCCTTTTTGTAGATACCTTCTGTGGAACCTTTATGTTTTCAAAGATTTTCATTTTCCATAGAGAGTTCTAGTTTCTCTTCAGTCAAACGCTCCATTTCTCTTTTGAAAATATTTCTCTCTTTTTCAATGAATTCAAAATATTTTTCACGAGCTTTTCTCTTTTGTTTTTTAGATGACAGCTTCTGTCTGAGAGTTTTGAAATCTTGAGTAAGATTAAAAATTGTGTTCTCAAGTTTAGATTGTTCAGAGGTAAAGAAAACCGGAGTGTCAGAGGATGGATCCTCTGCATCATTCTCCATTGCCATGTCGCAAAACAAGGCTTCTGCATCGCTGGATTGATCAGAAAACCAGTTTTCTAAGTCGGCTACCTTTTCCCTCTCATCTCTGTTGTGCTTGTATTTTTTTTCTTGTAGTACATACTATCCTTAACTAGAGGGCCTTTGCAGTCTTTGGAGTAATGCCCAGGTTTGCCACATCTGTAGCAAACAACCTTCTTCTGTCTCAATTTCTCCTTCTTTTCTTCCTCCCTGTTCTTTACCAGAGGTGCCTCTTGTCTTGGCACAAAGACTTGTTGATTTCATCGTTCACCTTTGTCAGATCGACCTCTGCTTTGAAAGGATCGATTTCCAAACTTTCTGGTGAACTTTTTGGTGATTAGGGCCAGAGATTCAGCGAAGGCACTAATTTCATCATCTTCTAAACCAGATAGTCCAGCTTCTCTATCAGCTTCGGAAACGAGATCCTTGCTTTTTCCTCTCTTTTCTTCGTCTCTGGTCCTTTGGATTCAGAAATAAGGGCCAAAGTACCACCAACATTCGTCTTCTTCTTCTTCTGTACCTACTTCGCATGGGCTTGAAGAGTCCCAAAAACATCATGCAGCGACCACTGCTACAGATCCTGGTTTGCTTGAAGAGACATTTATAGATTTGACCATTCTTCATTCAGATGTTTAACAAATAAGCCATTGTTGTCTTCCTACGATCTGATGATATCACATCTTTTACACAGATTAATCAAAGTATTAAATCCATGAAATGTTTGTTCAAGTATCTCTTCTGGCAGAGCATGAAAGCTATTATATTCATTCAGAGCTTGTGCTCTTCCGTTCTTTCTCATTTTGGCTCCGCCTTCAAGTTGATTTTCCAGTTGATCCCATAGATCCTTTGTCTCACCTGAATCTAATGACTGGAAAATGTTATTTGGGATTGCCATGATAAGAAGGCTTTTGGCTTTGAGGTCAATCTCGACCTTACTCTCTTTTGGAATTCGTTGAGTAGGAATTTCAGCAGTGGTAACAGTAGCAGGAATTCTAGGAATAGCTGTCGTTGGAACATACAGGCCATTCAACATTGAGGAGTATAGATCTAAATCTAGACCTTCATAAAAGTTGATCATTTGAATTTTTCATTGAGGATACTCTTCCCTTATGAGAGTTGGAGGTTTAGTGAAGGATCTTGAACTGTACATGCGTTCCAATTTGGGTTTGCCATTTTTGCAAAAAATTGGATTTATCGAAGAAGAATTAGAAAAACTTGAAGAATTAGGATTGAAATTGGACAATTGAAACTTGAAGAACTTGATGGTTACTCATGATTATCAGATCTAATTGCAACGTAACACTAATTTGAAGAATTTTGAGATTGGATAGCAAAACTGCATAAAACAGGGTATGAATAGAAAATAACAATTAAAATCGAGAAATTCTAGTTGAGTGGGGACTTCTCCATACTGGATTAGATCGGTTATCAATTGATTGATTAGTTTTCTCTAATACCAATTGTTGGAACCCAGATCCCATGTTTATCACTCAAATAGTGTTGATCATAGTTAATAACGAACAGTAGCGGAAGCAATTTAATAATCAACACAGTAAACTAGAATTGATTAATTGAATGGAGTGAACAGATTCAATTACTTAATGTACTTATATTTCACTCAATGATTAAGCAATTATAATAAGGATCAATACAAGATAATCTCTCGAGTTCTCTCCTATTCAACCAACAACTATTACAAGGAACACTTCATCTATTTATACTACAGTAGATATCAAGTTGTCCTGTCACACAATGACACGTAGGATAAACTTCTAACAAAATTTGTTAGAGTTTGTTACACGGTTATGCCATGTCATGTGTCACGCGTAGTTGGCATATATGTATATTTCCAGAGATGGCTCTGTCTCTGGATAGTCTTTTGGATAAACAGGTTGTCTTCCAGATAAGGCTTCTGGAGAGTAACACTTTGTCTTCAGGAGGCTTCTGTTCATACTTTTACATGAAATATATTCTAACATCTACTTTGGTGTTCATAGAGAATGAGAGTGAGTCAAGTTGAGTATTCTTCAGGGGATGAATCTAGATACGATTAAGGCGACTAAGGTTGGATGAAACACTAGGGTATAATCTAGAATCTGGTTTAATGTTGGAGGGTTGGGGTGGGAACGTGGGTGGGTGAGTCAGGTGGATTAGAACTTGGTATTTTTTTTAAACAAAGAAAGAGATAAATAGACGAAAAGGCCCCTTACATGAGGGGCACATGATAAGTTTAACGATAGTCAAACTAACAGTGTTAAGTGGAGGGACCATGAGTGTTATGAAAATGAAAAGTTAGAGACCATTAGTGTAGGTAGTTTATTTTAAGAACCAAATCCAAAATTTGAGTAAACCACAAGACCAGTAATTCACTTATTCACTCTCTCTCTCTCTCTCTCTCTCTCTCTCTTTCCCTCCTTCTCTCTCTCTCTCTCTCTCCCTCTCTTTCTCCTTCTCTCCCTCTCTCTCTCTCTATATATATATAGGGCGATAATCAAATAAAGACCACAAAAAAATTACAACCTCGTGAAAACCAATATAAATAGATTTTTTACAAGATTTTTTTCCCCTCAAACCTATAATTTAAGATATTGTTTCACATATGTTTGTGTTCATCTTATGACACAATTACATGTGAATTTGTTTTGATTCAAGTAGTCAAACGAAAAATACGCATAAAAATATTCATATGGTGAAACAAATATATGTGAAAGTTTTACATTTTGAAACAAGTATATATGTAAAATAATATCTTAAACCCTAGCATTTTATGAAAATAAATAATGAAAAAAATATTTTTATATCGGTTTTCACGTGTTTGTAACATGTTTTGTGGTTTTTATTTGATTTAGCCCTATGTGTGTCTGTGTGTCTATATATATATATATACACGAAGGATATGTGAGAATAGAAGTTAAAGTTAGAAGCGTAAGAACGGATATAGACCCATGATCACTTTTAATTTCACCTCACCCCTTGAATTACACTTGATACGGGAATTAGTGCAGTGCATCTCATTACTGTTGACCTTCAAGTAGGATTGATCAAAGGCTGGAGATCCCTTCTTACTCTATCACTATAACTTTCATTCTGACTAGAATCCAACTTTATATATGTGTTGATCTTCAAGTAGAATTGATTCAAGGGTGGAGATCCGTATGTGTGTGTGGATAAATCAAATAGGAACCCAATAAATATATAAACTTACAATTATTTTCATGGGTTAACACATGTGAAACATGCAAAATTCATACAATGTTATTTAATATATGAAATGTTGAAAAATGTTTTGCATGTGGCAAAAGAATATGAAAGCGTGTCTATATATGAAACACAGACACACACATACAAGAACAAAACATGTGAAATAATATGGATCATAACTTGAATCAAACTCACTGAATGATCTGGATTGGTTCATTTCCCCTAAACCTCAATCTATATACATATGTATGAATGTATAAGGTTGAGATCAAAAGAGACCCTTGGAAAAAAAAAGAGCGGAAGAACCCATCAAAACCATTATATTGAGATAATCCAACATATATGGTTAAAAAAGTGGTTAAAACTATCTTTAAAAATAAAATAGCACCCACCATTTTTTAACTGAAAATGAACAAAATATAACAACAATTGGAGTAAAACAAATTACACCAAAAAGCAATAACTTTTATCTATAATTTGACATCCATTTTAATTTATCCTTTTTTTCGTGGTTCTCCGATTCTTCTTTTTCATCTCAAGGAATCATCTTGATCTTTTCACCGTATATATATGTGTGTCACCTTAAATCACATCTTAAAATATATTATTGCTTCGTTGCGGCTCTTTAAATCTTGATATACTCGTATAGCCGTCACGTCACACGTTATACCATTTAAAGTCTCATGCATGTTGTATAGCTTTAAAGAGAATGATGACAACGCCTACAATGATGACCTGAATGATGATGAATGAATACCAATACGCAATCAAACGTTCATATTCGGAAAAAAATATACCAAGAGATGACAATATAAAGGCTTCAAATGGTCACTATTAACGGACAACTAAAGCCTTTGAATTCAACATCGAACTTGATTACAATAGATTTTCTAGAAAGATTTTTGAATATATATATATATATATATATATATATTGAAGTCATTTTTATTAAGAAAAATACATAAGAAAATAAAAAGAAGCAGAACTTAATTCTTGTTCCTAATGTTTATCTATTTTAACGGATTCTCACCCTCAATTTCATTTATTTGGTTTTTGTCTTCGTGTTTGTTCATTTATAACGGTTTTCGTCCTTTCATCTAACTGTCGTTAAATTTTATGTTAAGTTCAATTAAATGAAGATATATTCGTCATTTTTTACCTATTTTTCAATTTTCTATTAAAGTTACAAATTATATTAAATAAAATGTATATCATGACATTATATATTGTAAAATGAAAAAATAAAAGAAAATGAATAAACCCCATTAGAACAACCCCTCCTCTCCCTCTCTCTTAAAACGAGAGTACGAGAAAACATATGGAGATCATTCGTTACCTTTGTTTTTATATTCCCACGGGCAGCACCCTGCCCTTTTTCCTCCATGTTTACTTGCTTCTCGGTGAAATCCTTACCCCTGAAACCAACTCCATCTTCGTGAAACCTCAAATCCTACAACCAACTCCAATACTAGCGATTTCCTAACGTGCGTGTGGTCAAAAAATGAACATTAACACTAACAGATTGGAAATCGAGACCGAGACTTTTTTTTCCTTTGGGTTTTGACTTTTCTTGGATTTTGATGTTGAAACGAAAAATATAGGTGACATTAGAGGTTCGATTTACGTTCAGGTTTAGATTTTTTAGGTTTTGATATAGAGAAGAAAAAGTAGGGTGCAAGCGCGGTTTGCCAGAGAAATGGACAAATGTTTTATCCTTTTTTTCTTTTTATAACTAAAATGACTAAAATATTCACTGTCTAACAAAAATAGAGTTACAGTCGTTAGATACATAAACAAAATCTATTGAAAATGGATAAACATGAGGGACAAAAACTAATTAAATAAAGTTTATGGACAAAAACTGATTAAATGAAGTTTATGGACAAAAACTGTAAAATAACAAACAATGGAGATGAAATCTGAACTTTAATCAAATAAAAGGAATCTTCGTTGAATCTAATGTTTAACTTATACCAATGTGTCACTTTATCAATTCCCTCAATTTATCATTCTCACTATAGTCTATACCCTCTCTTATTGTTTGGTCAAATGTCATGTTTGCCTTTTTCAATCTATTGTCGTAATTTCTAAGACAATTGCTAAAATGTCAAGTTAGTAACAAATGTTGACGTGGCATTTTCGTATTAGAAATTATGGTTATTGTGAATATAATTTTTTATAAGAAGTTTTTTGATAAAAACTAAGGTTGCGTTTAGTTGATGAAAATTTTTCTGTTTTCTAGAAAAAATTTTCAGTGAAAATGAAAATTTGGAAAATATGTTTAGTTCGTTTAGTTTTCAAATAATTTCCAAAAAAAATTTCATTTTCATTTTCTAAATTTATATTAGATTTAGAAAACAACTTTTTTGAGTTTTCAGAATTTTCATTTTCAAAATAATTTTCTACATGCACACACTTACACTTTTACACGCGTGCACACACACACACTTTCACTTTCATTCACACACACACACTTTCACTTTCATTCACACACACAATTTCACACACACACACACACACACACTTTCACACACACACACACACACTTTCACTTTCACACTCATACACAATCTCACACACTTTCACGCACCCACTCACTTTCACACACACACACACATACACTTTCAAACACACTCACAAATACACTTTCACACACACACACACACATATATACACTTTCACACACACACACATATACACTTTCACACACACACACACACATATATACACTTTCACACACACACACACACACATATATACACTTTCACACACACACACACACACACACACACTTTCACTTTCACACTCATACACAATTTCACACACTTTTGCGCACACACTCACTTTCACACACACACACACACATACACACACTTTCACTTTCACACTTTTACACACACGCACACACACTTTTTCACACACACACACACATACACAGTTTCATACACACACACTTTCAGACATATACACATACACAATTTCACACACACACACAAACACACACGCACACACACACACAATTTCACACACATACACACACTTTCACACACACACACACACACACAGTTTCACACACACACACACACACACACACTTTCACACGCACTTTCACACACACACACACACACTTTTTCACACACTCACTTTCACACACACACACACACACACTCACTTGGTTGTGCATTTTCTACCACTTTTCATTTTCCATTTTTCCATTTTTTTCAAATTAGAATGTGTGTGTGTGTGTGAAATTGTGTGTGTGTGTGTGTGTGAAAGTATGTGTATGTGTGTGAAATTGTGTGTGTGTGTGTGTGAATGTGTGTGTGTGTGTGTGTGAAAATGTGTGTGTGTGTGTGAAAGTGAAAGTGTGTGTCTGTGTGAAAGTAAAAATGTATGTGTGTGTACGTGTGTATGTCTGTGTGAAAGTGAAAGTGTGTGTGTGTGTGTGTGTGTGTGAATGAAAGTGAAAGTGTGTGTATGTCTGTGTGAAAATGAAAGTGGAAGTGTGTGTGTGTGTGTGTGAATCTGTGTTTATGTTTGTGAAAGTGTGTGTGTGTCTATGAAAGTGTGTGTGTGTGTGTGTGTGTGTGCGTATATGTGAGTGTGTATGTGTGTGTGAAAGAGCATTGTGTGTGTCTGTAAAAGTGTGTGTGTGTGTGTGTGTGTGTGCGAGTGTGTTTGTGTGTGCGCGAAAGTGTGTGTGTACACACACTTTCTAATTTGAAAAAAAAATGGAAAATGGAAAATGAAAATTGGTAGAAAATGCACAACTAAACGCATTTTCTGAAAATCTGAAAAATGAAAAATGAAAACTCCACAATTTCAACTAAACGCGTTTTGAAAATTTTTCATAGAAAACTGAGAATGAAAACGCAACTCCATTTTCTGAAAACGTTTTCTTGGAAAATGAAAACAGTTTTCGCTAACTAAACACACCCTAAATGTCTCATTAAGGCATTTTATTGATGTAGCATAGGTTCGTATAAAAAAGTGTAGGTATAATTTTTTGATAAGAAATTGTCTTTTGCTAATTGATGTAACATTTTATTTTTTCGATTTTTTATCAAATATATTTATAAAATGTATGAATAATTTATCAAATGATGTATTAGTGTAACTTCAAGGTGTAATCTTGTTTCGTTAAAACCCATATCATGGTTTTTTATCAACCTCTAATTTTAATTTTCCTCCCAACATAGCACCCATAGGTAGAGATGGCCAAATGGGATGGACCCGGGATCGGCATAGGACCGGGACGGGAACTTACTTGGGACCAGTCTAGGAGTGACAGTCCTGGACGGTTACGATATTCCACCGAAAACCAGGCCCAACCTGGCCGAATTTTTTTTAATTTTTTTAAATATATTTTTAAATTTATTTCTAAATGTATTTTTGAGTGTAATTGATTGAAGATCAAAATGTATTTTTCAATGTTTTATTAAGGTATTATGATAAAAACGTATTTTTTAGTGTATTCGGTTGACCCAATTAAATATTTTAAAGTATATTTGATCGATCAAGTTCTTTATAACAAAAATGTATTTTTTTAGTATATTTCATTGACCCAATTATAATAAAAGTTCATTTGTTAATGTATTTGATCGACCAAATTCTTCAAAAAATAAAATTTTAAATGTTAAAAATCAATTTAAAAAAAATTAAGGGGGACCATTTGGACCCGGCCTAGGATCGGTTACGGGGATCACTATTTGGAACTAAGACCGATTTGGGATAGGCCCGGTCTGGGACCAACTTTTGGCCACCTCTACCCATAGGCACATTAGAAATGTATTGAATCGGTTCTTTTTAATGAATAGAAAGGAACTACATTTAACACTTAGCCTAGGATAAGCTTCGAGTTCAGGAGTACCTTATCTATCAAGACTTTGACCTCCAATCGTTGTTATGCCCAATACGTAGATTGGAGGTTGAATCATTGGATCATCATTTTGCATCATGTTCAAATCTTTTGCAGGTAAAGGAAGGCTTTCAAAGATGTGGGGAATGCCTTCCTCGACCCCTTCGACACTCAACAACATTTTGGACTTTCCTAATTAGGTAACCTCATCTTCATTACGTGGAGTGGCATAATCTACAGTCTGTACCGCTCTTTACGTAATTTTGAGAAATTGAAACGATATAGTCTTCTCTATTGGTAACCAACATCGTAATAATTCAGTCATAATTTTTTGGCACTCACCTGCTCTCGTTTTTTTGGTTGGTCATTGTCAAAATGCTTAATATCTTCATGACTTCATAGCTTTCGGGGGATTTTAGATACAATGGATGTGATTAGTTTAACATCGAGGTCACGAGTGTTATAATCATTATTCGAATGTGGTCCTTTTCGGTTTATGTCCTTTTTTCTCTTATTTGGTTGGTTTTGTTTGTCCAATTAGTTTATGCATCTTACAGAATCTAAGTCTCGTGGACCCTCAAAACTGTATTTTATTGTCTTCTAATGAAATTTGTTTGCCTTTAAAAATAATTTATTGATCAAAGAAAAAAAATATAAATAGCTCGATAAATAATTAATATTTTGATATTTATTTTTTGAAAAAACTAATTTACATAAATGTTTACTTATTAAATTATAAATTGAACATTAATATTTTAAGAAAATATTTATATTACAACATCTACCTATCAGAATTGGTCAGGAGGTTGTTACCACATGCAGGAGGTCTCGGGTTCGAGTTTCCTCGTGGGGGTTTTCCTTCTGGGGCGTTAAAGGAGTGGGGTTTATCCCCTAAGGCGATGGTTCGGGTCCCGCATACTGCCCAATTGGATGTCACTGTGGGTTCGAATCTCTAACTACTAACTTGTCGTTAAAAAAAAACTAAAAATAATTAATAATAAAACACAAATAAGATTACATAATTATTAGGTTAAAAGTTTTCGAACACTATTTTTATCTTCGGTAAATCGATGATGTAGATAATCATTACAAACAAATGATTTTCACCCACAAAAATTACTCTGAGAAATTTCGTCGGTGATTACCAAAGGATAATCCAGAAAATACCAGTGGTCGGTTAAATATGTTTTTCGAGAAAATACTCACGGATCATCCAGAGAATCTCTGGGTAATTTGTCACTAATTTGAATTATGCACCAGCAATTAACCCATCAAATTTTGTGACAGTTATGTGAGAAATCATCGTTCAGAAGCAGTCTTTTAGTACTGAATGCATAGATAAAAAGTTTACAACAAGCATCTCCACTGCATAAGTTTTGTATATGTTTACTTTTACGATTAGCTATTGTAGAATGAAAAGGTTTTTGAAGAAAATGTTGGTGTTGCTCACTAGTCATTGATTGAGGATGATTTTTTCAAAACCAGTTTTCATTTTACCCCTTAAATTTGCAGTTTGTTCATCTTTTCAATTTTTATTTTAAACCTTAATACACTTTGATGAAGTAATCTAATTCATTAAATAAGTTTACTTTTTATAACAAAGTATATATATTATTAAAAAAAATCAATACGATCAAAATGATACCAATATCGAGCACCTAAAAATTTATTAAAATTGCATAATATATTCATCATCTTTATTTTTTTAACGAATTAATTTTTTTAACGAATTAATTTTTTTGTATCATTGTCATTATAGTTTTGTATCAATAAATTTTATTGTTTACTCTTTTTAATAAAATATAGATTTCATTTCAAAAGAAAAGAAAATGTCTTATAAGGAAGACATGAGTCATTACAAATCAACAAACACCGTGTAATAAAATGTTGTCACACAATTCAATACAATGTATTTATAATGGTTTTTTAGGACAGAGTTTTATGAGACAATTTAAATAGAAGGAGATAGATGTTAAGTTTTAAATAATAAAAAAAATTTCAAAAGATTATTGCATGGGAGAAGTTTTTAAGAATACGTTTTTGTTAAAATAAGTTAGTGAAAGCCGAGAAAACAATAAATTGTTGAATATGTTATGGATAGGAGATGTTCTAACTATGTCAGTAAATTGTCAAGTCTTCTTCCTGTGTTTACATTTATGGTAATTAATAATTTTTTTGGTATTACATTATAATAAATTACATTTAATTGTAATTTTGTTGTTATTTAATTACAATATAATTTTTTTTGTTGATGTGACACTTAAAAAATTGGGTAGAATTAAAAATAATTGTAGCCGATTTTTTTTTCTAAATAACTTTTAAGGCTGACACATCACTTAAGAAATTGTGTTAGAAATTATATTATAGCGGAAGGACATGAGTCTTGTTTTCTAAACTTTTGACTAGGGGAGTATGGTATGGTTTCGTATACCAACCAACTTATAATTGATACGAAAAAATGTATATGTTATTAATACAAACTAATTTTATACGTATACCAACTTAATTGACAATTAAGTTTTTTGGTTGCTACATGTTGGTAATGGTATTATACCAACAACCAACATCGCAAGCCTATAAAATTAAATACGTAAAAATTGGCAAAAACATTATCAATGCTCAAACGAAGTCCAAAGTTACAATATTCAAATATTTAAAAAAGTTAATACAAAGTTTCAAACAATGACATCTTCAATGGGATATTCAAAAATCAAACAAAGTTTCAGACATGTCACAAAATAAAAACTATAACAACATATTTTAAATAGTAGCTAATTGATATATACAACTTTGATACACTACACCAATTGAAAATGTCGGTACCGTGTTACCGTGTACCAAATGATATTTGATTTCTTATACGGTGTACTAATTGGTATTCGATTTCTTGTATGATTGGTATTGATGTTGCTTGGTTTGTTTTGGTACGATTTGACACCCGATACAAACCCGGATCTAGACCTTACGCCTACTTCCGAAGACTTGGTCATTTCTAGTCTTTTATTAGTAGGATTATTAGTTTTCTCTTAATTGTTTATGTAACATTACTTAGTAAATGTCACGTCTTTGTTTTAAAGTAGTCATGGGTAGGAGATGGTAGTAGTAGTAATAGTAGGAGAGTGGGTTAGTTTTAGATTTGTTTCATTACTATAAGTATTGTACTTCTGTTTTTGAAAGAATTAAGCAGAAAATTGTATCATTCTTCTTCTCTCGAGTTTTAGCTTTTCTTGGAGATTGGCCATATCGGATCGATCTCTATTAACACCCCTATAGTTCTACGACAATGTAATCGACATAAGTTTGAGCCATTTTCATAGATCTTAGTATTGAATCGCTAGCTTTAAAATTGTAACGCATTTGCAAAATATATACAATGGAACATTTACAATTCTGATATCTTAGACTTTGCGTTTCACTGTTATGATCTTTTAAATTGAACTAAACTCAACTAAACGACATGGAATACATGCACATCTATGGTATGAGCATTTTTATAAGTAAATATTATCATCATCTTGATATCTATAGGGCAAAATCAACTAACATATATAGTAATTACTTAATCGGTTATACTTATTTATCAACTTAATTTAATTATTGACCATGGTCCATGTGACCCAAGGTTTTTTGGTTAATGTATTGAGACGTGAATATATAGATTCAAATCAACCCCTTAATATTGTAAATCATATTACTTTATACTTATATATAATGCAACTACAGGTAGATATCGTGGACAACAAGAAGACTCTTGTTTTTAGCCTCTATCAAAACACATTCATCATCATTCCAAGCTCACGTGATTGAATTTTCTAAAATTTGTGAAAGCTTAGAGGGGTGAATGGGATATTTACCATTGTTCAATTTTGATTGAAAATTTTACATTTTTAAAGTGTATATTATAATAATTTCTGAAATACAACTGCAATTCTACCACAAGTGCATAAATAAAGAGTTTGAGTTATAAGAGTTGACACAAGTATTTAGTGTGGTACAAATGCAATTCAACCACAAGTGCATAAATAAAGAGTGAGTTATAAGAGTTGACACAAGTATTTAGTGTGGTCCAGAGTCTTTTATTTTAATCCACTTTCCCCAAGACTATTCCCACAAGCGATTTCAATAATGTTGGTCTCACCTATTGAATTCGATGAAGACAACGATCTGGTAACACATTAATAGGTTCTTTTTGTAATTGTAAGATATCGAGCACTTAAGCTCATCTAATTTTTTTTTGGAAAGGATATTCTAGGCATTTGCCTATGCTAAAGCATGCAGCCCTGAGATAATTCCCCAGTGGCCACAAGTTGTTTACGCCTGGATTCGAACCTGGGGTACATGGGTTACTAGCCTCATCACTAGCCTCATCCCCTACCAGACTTAAGCAGTACGCCACAAGCCTTGTGGTTTTTGAGCTCACCTATTGAAGATATAAGGAATCTAAAATGGTTCTACATATCATCTATCTCATTAAGTAAGATGAATCTTAAGCAATCCAATTTGAAATATTTATCAAACAAGTCTTCGTTCACCAAACATTCACTTTCCCTTGTCTTTTTGATAGAGACATTATGTGGTATGTCAGCAAAGTATTTTTATCCCTGCTTACTTTCATGGTTCAATGATACAAGGTTCAATGATACAGTGATGTGTCCACCTCCTAGAACACTTCGAAAAGGACATCATAGTTTTTTTAGGTCAACTCGAGACCTTTTATCCCATAGTGACAAGTGTCAAAAGATGATATATGGTATTAAAGGCATGAGGTTTTATAAGAAGCAGAGAGTGATCCTCGAATATATATATATATATATATAATATGTTACATGAGCTTATAGAATATTATACGTGTAGGAATTTTCCAAACCAAAATCAACTCCCCCGCAAGAAGAAAATTATGTGTTCTTCATCCTTTCAAGAGTGTTCTAAGTAGGTGTTTTGATATATCTTTGTAAAAAAATGTTTGTTTGTTCAAGTAGATTGTTTAGGTAGGTTTATATATCATTACAATAAAAGCGCGTTTATAGGACACCAAAAATGTCTGGGTTATCCTAATAGACTACATTATAGGACTAAGTTTATAGGATCAAACACTTGCGTGTCCTATCTAATTAAAGGTGTTGAAATAAATTTTTAGGTCATTTTTGAAGAAAAATACCGTAATATCCCTTTTATAGAATACTATTTGAAAAACGTCTTTTAAAATAAGTTACCTATAAGAAGATGTGTTTATAGGATACTTCTTAAAAGTGTTATATAAAAGGACTAATTAATGTGGCATTTTGTTTCAAAAGTGTATTAAAAAAACCTTTTAAGACTCTTAAAATCATCCTATAAACTTATTACACACTTTTAGATAGAACACATAAAGCTTTGGTCGCGTAAACTAATTCTATCTTATTGGACGGATGGTAATTGAAGAAAATGGTCCACCATGCATAAGGTGGCTATTTCGGCCACGGTCATATTTGGATCGAAAGAAATAGGAGGTACTTTGATAATCATAATCAAAGTGAAGAGCATGTGACGGCTGTTATCAAGAAGGAAGTGATGCTGATAATGACTTGGAAGACTAGCAGAAAGATGAAGACTCACAATGATGGTACTTGAAGATTCTATTCGTGGTTGGCTCTTATGGGCTGATTTCTTGCGCGTGTCCTTATGGCTTTTCCTTATTTGCGTTTTCTATTGGCTGATTTGTCTTTGTTTGTTTTGGCTTTTAGTCGCTTGGTTTTGTTTTCCCAAACATTGGATGATTTACACCTTTAACTTTGTTTGTATTTTTTTTTATTTTGTTTTATAAATTTGCCAGGAGGTTCTCCTCCTTTCAGTAAACTTAAGTCCTATAAAATAGTCTATAAGGAATTTAAACAATTTCAGAAATCTATAAACTCGATTTTCTTGTAGTGTTTCATTGAAACAATATGTAATTCATTAAGTCATACAAGGAGCTATTTTTTTACCTCATAACAGTCCATTAAGAGGCAACCTCTGAATCACTAAGAGGTGAATCATGTTTGACAAAAAATAAGTCTGCCTCTTAATAGTTTCAAAACCCTCTGAATCATTTTGTATTCTAGACCTCCCTTAACCATTCAGAGTCCTAATTTCATTTTGAATAATCACCAGATAATTATATTTCATTTTGCACTATATTATATAATCCTCTTAATCATTCTGACCACCTAATCATTTTACATCAAGCCATTCAGCAACTGCCAACCAGCCCCTAAGAGTTAAAGTTAGAAGAAAATGTGTATCATTGATTCTGGTGCTAACCAACACTTGACATCACTATTTCAAATCTGGACAATCTTGTTGATATATCTTATTTAAATTTGAAAGTAAATCATCCAAATGCAACAAAGGCAAAAATAAATAAGATTGGACATTTCAAACTTTCAAATAATGTTTCTTTATGTGATGTCTTTGTCGTGGTGAATTTCAATGTTAATTTTTTATGGCTCATAAACTTGCTTGAGACAATAAAGTTTTTGTAATGAGTCTTCATGTTATGTTCAAGATTCTCTTGGAAAGAATGTAGTGAGGACTCTTAGACAAGAAGGTGGTTTATATATTTTTTTTCTTCTAATGAGTGTGATAAGGGTGAGTTACTTCCTGTATCGTCAAACTTTGTTGTTTCTTTTTGTGTATCTAGTCGATTATGGCACAATCATCTTGGTCACCAAGTTGACCAGGTTCTTTCCATTCCAATAGATCAGCTTAAACTTGAAACGTATTCCCCCAGTTCTTGGGAAATTTGCCACATGGCAAAACAAACTCGAGAAAATTTCCCTTCAGTGATCACAAATTAAAATGCCTTGGTGAATTAGTTCACTTAGATGTTTAGGACCTTATCGTGTTTCCAATAAGGAAGGTTTTAAGAATTTTCTGACTGTTGTGGATGATTACACTCGTGTTGTATGGGTATACATTGTTGAAGGGTAAGGATAAAGTTCCTGACAATGTTATCCTATTTTATAATTTGTCAATGGCCCAATTTGGCTGATTTGTTAAAAAATTTAGAAGTGACAATGGGACTGAATTTACTAACTCCAAGTTAGGTGAGGTTTTTAAAATCAAAGGTGTGGTTCATCAAACGTCTTGTGTCCACACACCCCAACAAAATGAGGTTGTGGAACGCAAACATCGTCAGTTGTTAATTAAACGTGGTTAGAGTTCTCTTATTTTAAGATAGCATTCCTTTGAACATATGGAGTGAATGCATTTTGTTGATCCAAACTTTCTCAGTGATTTGGTGATGATCCTTATACTTAGTGAAAATACTTAGTTCTGTCTTTAGAATTTTCAGTTTCAGCGATCAAATTAAAATTGAGTCTATTCAGTGATCATTGAACACATATTATGACATTATAATTGAAGTTAAACTCCAAGACAAAATTCGCATCAAAGTAAACTTCAGCAACGTCAAAGAAGTAGCTGAAGATAAAGACAAGTCTAATCATTATCCAAAGAGACATTCAGTGATACCATGACCATCTACATCAAATGTGAAATCTAACCAAGACTTAGCAATAGCTCAAGGACCCTTTAATGACTCGTCTCTATAGCTCATCAGAGTCTTGCACATCAAGATTCTTTTGTCTTACTCTTTTGCACAAAAGTACATACCCTATACTTCCACCAGACAAAGCTACAAGTACGATTTTCTTTTCTCTCTCTGTAACACCTTAAGAAGATCCCATATCGGCCGTGGACAGGAGTGATGCTGGGTTCATAAGTAAACCTTGGTCTTCTTAAACACAACGCGTTTTGGGGCCACACGCAAGGCAGGTTCTTGGAACTCTGTGGTTAAGCGTGCTTGGGTGGGAGTAGTACCAGGATGGGTGACCCCCTGGGAAGTCCTCGCCAGGTGGCCAGAAACAAATCCGTGCGGCTTAGGCCAAAGCGGACAATATTGTGTCGTGGTAAGGCGGGGTGTTACAAATGGTATCAGAGTCACTCCTGTGCCGTTCGGGATGTGGGGAAAACCTCATCGAGGACGACGAGTCCCTAAGGGGGTTGTTTGTAACACCTTAGGCAGATCCCATATCGGCCGTGGGGAGGAGTGATGTTGGGTTCATAAGTAAACCTTGGCCTTCCTAAACACAACGCGTTTTGGGGCCACACGCAAGGCAGGTCTTGGAACTCTGTGGTTAAGCGTGCTTGGGTGGGAGTAGTACCAGGATGGGTGACCCCCTGGGAAGTCCTCGCCAGGTCGCCAGAAACAAATCCGTGCGGCTTAGGCCAAAGCGGACAATATTGTGTCATGGTAAGGCGGGGTGTTACACTCTCCAAACATGCTTACCAACTACCTGAAGCTACAGTTCATATGCGCCAAAATCATGCCAATTCTAAAGGACAAGGACATTCATTACACTCATCTTTTGACACGTGGATTGTACTCTTTTGGTACATTTAATGTGGTGGATATAAATAGCTAACACCTTCTACATCTTCTAACTCTCTTCTCTCTTGTTCATACTTTCCTTGTGCAAGAAAAGCTTAGTTATTCTAAGATTGTTTAGATTAAGAATTTTCCTTATCTAGTTTCTGCAACAATCTTGTAAATTCCATATTGGTTCTTCTTATTCAATAAAAGAATTTAAAAGTGAAAAATTGTGTGTTTGTATTCATCCCCGCATCCCCAACTGTTTACTCTTGTAAACCCCTTTTGGGACCAACATATGGTATCAGAGCAATGATTTTTCATTTCCAAACTCTTCTAAGCTATTCTCTATAATGACTCTAACAACATACAACAACTATCACGATGATGTGGTGGATATAAATAGCTAACACCTTCTACATCTTCTAACTCTCTTCTCTCTTGTTCTTACTTTCCTTGTGCAAGAAAAGCTTAGTTATTCTAAGATTGTTTAGATTAAGAATTTTCCTTATCTAGTTTCTGCAACAATCTTGTAAATTCCATATTGGTTCTTCTTATTCAATAAAAGAATTTAAAAGTGAAAAATTGTGTGCTTGTATTCATCCCCGCATCCCCAACTGTTTACTCTTGTAAACCCCTTTTGGGACCAACATATGGTATCAGAGCAATGATTTTTCATTTCCAAACTCTTCTAAGCTATTCTCTATAATGACTCTAACAACATACAACAACTATCACGATGATGGCTCCTTTGCAATATCCACGATTCACAGAGACAACTTTAGTCTCTGGAAGAATCGTACGTCTTTCTTCTTAGAAGGTGTATATCATAAAATCCTTTACTACATCCCAAAATGGACCCTACGTTCCATTGGTGACCATTATCGTTGTGCCTAGCACTCCCACTACTATTGTCGTACCAGAAAGGACTGTAGCTAAACAAGCTCATCAATGGATATATGAAGATAGGAAGAAGGTGGCTATTGACACTAAAGCTAGAATTGTCATTGCCATGTCCTCCATGATGAGGTATTTCATTCTATCATGAACCTCAGCACTTCTAAAGTCATATGGGACACACTTTGTGTTCAATATGAAGGTACTACTGTAGTACAAGAGACCAGAAAGATAAATCTGGTGAGACAATATGAAATGTTCATTTGTGGCAAAAACGAATCTTTTTTCTAAGGTCCAAGAAAGTATCGAAACCCTCATTTTCATTTAGATCTAAAGACGACAAATACTTAAAACTGAAAGTACATTACAATAAGATGAAGAACTACAAAAGAAAAGTTAAAGTTCTTGTCGTTGAAGATCATGACTGGACATATTCCTCTGGTGAATCCTATTTAGACGAAAAAGACAAGACCTATCTCTATCTCATGGCCAAGTTCAAAGAAGTCAAGGATGAACCATCTGAAAATTTTACTTCAACAGAATCATCCACTACTTCTTAGGTACCAAATCTAAATGGTTCTTCTCTAACTGATGTTGATAGACGTTCAACTCTTGATTTGTTGAGCATTGATCTCTATAATGCTCTAAATGGTAAAAACCAAAAAGCTAAAAAACTTAATATTGGTTTGAAAATGCCACATAATAATTAAAGAGCTGACTAAAATCGAAAATAGTGTTAGAAATCAAGTCATCGTGAATTAAACAGTCATCATCTATCATGAACAAGTTATCGTTGAGCTTAGCACGGAGAAATCCACGTCGAAGGATGGTGCAAAGCATCAGTTAAAGCATCTAAAATCATTGACTCTCAGATACCAGCTCAGGTCAAGAGTTGTTTAGGATACAATTCCGAAAACAATAATCCTAACAAAGATCATTTCATTCTTAAGTTTGGAATGTTTGTCGTCTCTATACCTGACACCTCTTCTACTTAGTGCTCTTCTACTTGTGAATCTAAACTTATCACTCAGACAACTCATAAAAGTTCAAAAATTCTTTAGAAATAACATTTCTTATAAGACCAAAAAGAGCCCAAAGCTGAAGAAACCTTCTTCTAAGTCTTTAGCTAATCAACCCTTATCTTCTGGAAAGAAGATCTCTGGTTCTATTCAGAGATCAACTCCAAAGCTAAAGAGTGACCTAAATCCAAATCAATTTGAGAAACCAAATGTTTCTTCGAGATCACTGGAAAAAGGTATTCTTCGTGTTGGTCTTGCCCATCTTAAATTTTCTAACTCTTATGCTTTTGGTCCTGAAGCTCTCTTCAGCTATAGGAAGTGTTATTATTTGGTGAAACATCTCATATCGCCAATACGTGCTCTAAAGCCACCAAAGATAAAAAAAAATCAGCTAAGGTGAAGATATCCACCAAAGTTGAGAAATTAACTAAAGGTGAAGTAAACCACTAAAGCTGAATCACCAGCTGAATTGAAGGAAGTCACAACCTCAATGTCCACTAATCTAGTTGGACCATTGTAAAATGAGTACCAAAGCAAAATTAATCTTCCTTATGATTGCATGTTAAAGGGTATTTGGTATGTCAATAGTGGATGCTCTAGACATATGACCAAGAACAAGTTGCTGCTCACTAAATACAACGAAGAGAAATGTCCCTCAGTTAACTTTGGTGGAAATGGAAAGGGTTACACTTGAGGTTTTGGTGTACTAGTCATGAAAGCTGTTTATATCAAAGGACTAAAGCATAACTTACTCAGCATTAATTAGATGTGTGACAAAGACTTCTTAGTGAACTTCTCTAAGAAGACTTATACAGTCAACAACAAGGATGGGAAGGTTGCCCTAACTGGTACTCGTAAGGAAAGTGTCTACGTTATCAACATGGATTCCTCTATCACCGAAAACATATGTTTTCTCTTTAAAGCATGTTTAGATATCCACAGGATATGGAACAAAATACTTTCTCATCTCAACTTCAAAACACTGAACGATTTATCAAGAAAGGAACTAGTTACTAGCCTTCCTCAGCACTCTTATGCAAAGGAATCTCTTTACTCAACGTGTAAGATAGGAAAGCAAACTAAGCTAGTTTCAAGTCAAAACAAGTTTCTTCAGTAACCACTCCTCTTCATCTACTTCAGATAGATTTATTTGGCTCGACTCAACTCGTAAAGTTTAATCGAGTTTTCGAACCAGTTGAGTCGAACATTAGTGTTATGGAGCTCGACTTGTTAAGTTAAGCGATTTATTTGTGTTGTAGATCGACTTAAGCTCAATAATTATTAAGCTCGAGTTCGAGATAAACAAACTCAACCTCAAGTAGCTCATTTAAAGATCGACTCGCTTACACCACTATATACCAAGACGTCAATTATCAATTCGCCAAAGTAATCACCCTCACCTTACCCCCTCTAGATTGGTCAAGTGGCATTTTTCAAGTTTGAATACTTGCTTTCTAAACTTCTGATTTGGGGTGAACGTGATACAATATTATATTTGTAACTTTAAATGTTGTACCAACCAACTTATAATTGGTACGAAAAAATGCTACCAATGCAAACTAATTCTACCTTTATACCAATTTAATTGGCTATCAGGCTTTTTGATTGGTGCAAGTTGAGAGCATCTCCGATAGTTACACTAAAATAGGAATTCTGGTGGTTTTAGATATTTTTTGCTCGAACAGATATGCTATTATTTGCTAAAATAGAAAAAAAAAAGATTGTAAAAATCTCTGAATTTAGAGAATCTCTAAAACCAAATATTTAAAATAAATAAATAATATTTTAATCTTTTCCACTAATAAAAATGATTAAAATTAAATGTTTAGAAGAAAAAAAATATTTTATGAAATATATTCAATATTTTAAAAACATAATTAATGTTAGAATATTTATAATAGAGTAGTTGTTGTCTGTTGGATTTTAACGTAATTTTCTTAAAGATCTTGACTTTTTATACTCCACTTTAAGAATATATAGCATGGTTGTTAGATGCCTACCTATATCAATATTGTGAACTTTTATAGTTAACCACGAAAAGAAATGGAAAATACAAACAATGTCAATTAATCAATTTCACTTCACTAACATGCCACTTTATCAACAACCCCAACCCCCCCCCCCCCCCCCTCCCCCACCCAAATTAATTTCACTTGACCCCCTTATATTTATATTTGGTGTAAGAAAGGACGGACCCACATGGTTTATGTGGTGGCACGGGGTGCCATTTTGTTGATGTGTTATAGCGTAAAAAATTATAAGGTTGTGAAAAGTGTTACCGTATCAATTTGTTGTGTGTCACCATATACATTTAAAATTTACAATAATGACATAAGTTTCTTTTGGTAGAGTTGGTTTGAAAGACTTTTCTCCACACCAGACTTGAGTCCAAATATCGTTAATATTATTTTCTTAGTTTTTAACTTTTAATTTTATATTGATTATGCTTGTGAAAAGAATTTGCAATAAAAGATCTAAACACAGGACCTCACATATGATAAACAATGAACTAACCAACAGACCAACAATGATTTTGTCAAAATATTTTTGTATTTGTTTCTTTTAGTTAAATGATGTCACCACTTAAAAACAAATTATGTCCGTATCTGGTGTCAAGTGAAAATTTTGCCCCTTTAAGTTCAAATACATGCATGACTTTTTTTCTTCTAATGTTCCGTGAACAATGTAGTTCCATATAAGTTTGAGCTACGGTATCTGGAAGTCCGAATTAACCATTCAAACGTCCATGATTCGAAAAGTAATTGTTATTTAAAAAATGATAAACCATGCTTACCCCAGTTTGAAAGTTCGGCAAAAAACATCTATACATTAAGATTTCAATTTTTAAAACAATCCACATTTTCATATACGGTTAACAAAATGTCTTCTCAACTCAATTTCAAAAATAAACTCTTCGAAAACACTTTGGTTTACAAGATCGGCAATAGACAACTCATTGAGTAAACAAACACCTTTGTCACTTGGTTATAAAAGCATATGAGAGTATTCTCTAGATTTCTTCGACTTGAAGCTTCTTTTGTGTCATGCCTTTTTTGCCATGCTTCACAATATTGATTTAGAAGTCTCAATAACCAAATATAAAATTCACAACACTAGATAAACTCATAAGTATTAAGGGACCGTTTATTGAAACATCAAAAATCAGGGATCAACAACTACATAAGTAATTACAACCAACACACCCATTTTTACGTGTCTGATCAACTTACAAAAAATTGCATTATTAATTCAACTGTAACCCGATGGTGAAATCATTGTCGCTTATGTACAGCCATAAGGATTTGCATAACATTATCAAAGAATCTAGCTATATAAAGAACTATTTTTATAAACTTTTCTTTTTGAAAAACATAATTGTATGTTGAAGTAGATGATTAAATAATTCAGCTAAAAGTAACGTAATAACTTAAAATACGTTTCAATATCTCATTAATCAACCTTGATTTTTTTTAATGTATGCTATATACTTGACTAATATAATCAGTAATCATTACTTTATCATTGTAAACAAGAAAAATATTCTTAGATTATAACATTATCCTTTTTAGGGAAAGCCACATGACAAATTCACTGGTTGTTGAATATTTTCTAATACAACCCATAAAAATAAACATTAAATTTATATTGCCGCATATTTTGATATTTTTGTATTACTATTGGTTAAATATTTAATTTAATTCTTATTATTAATATTTTATAATGATTATTAATGGAACATATCAAAAATTTGAATTTTTTTGAAGAAAGAAATTGAGGTTCCTAATGCTTCTCAACGCTCAACGAAATGCGTCAACCTTGGGATGCTTTACTCCTAAGTCCTAATCCCACAAGGTTTCGAGATGGAGCTTAACCTGAGTTTCGGTTAAGAATGTCGATGACTTATGTTTCATGACACGCGATTCCATGGATAGTTTCATTTGAGATCGTGTGGAAAACACTACATTTATATGTAAACAATAAAAAAATGAAATTGGTTAAAGAGAGATTACAAAAGAGTAGATTATGGACTTCATCTCTAGGTTATGCAATTTGTCTTAGATTTAGTATCTTCTTCATAATGTCCGGCTATTACTTTTAAATGTTCGAAGTATCGCATCTTAAAAATTAAAATACATTTTATTTAATAGAAAATAAATCAATTACACTACAAGAAATCTTACCTTTTGCGACGACAAAAGTCGTCGCTAAAAATGAAAATTCGTCGCTGCAGGTCTATTGCGACGACTGTCGTCGTTGTAGAGTTCGTCCCTGTAGGCCCGTTGCAGTAGCTTTCTATAGCGATGACAAATCGTCGCTAAAGATGAAAATTGAAAAAATAATTATTTTATCTACTGCAACGACATGTCGTCGCTATAGGTTAAAAAACAAAATTTTATTTTTCATCTATAGCGACGAAATGTCGTCGCAGTAGGTGACTTTTTTCTACTTTCTACATAAAATCAATTAATTTGGTATTGAAATAACTAAAAAATGATTTTACAGATTCTTGGTGAACAAAAAAGTCATGAGTTAAACTAGAAAGGTCACAACAAGATGGTGTAAAAAACCAACTCTGATTAGTTGAAATAATTGTCAAATACATGAGTATATGTGTCTTCATTCCCACATGAGATTGTTAATCTAAGCTAATTCCAAACTGATACATGATCCTCGGATTGTATTGATCGAACTTATTGTCTTGTAGAGATTTTGACCCTTTCAATGAACCTGTAAAAGATTGCCCTTTCAATGTATTTTCATTAGATTATCTTCTGCCTTGAGTATAATATACCACATAATACAAGCACTTCCTGTGTCAATTGATAAAGATTTAGTAAACTTGTCTTCAGGTTAGTTAAATAGAATAACACATTGATGATTTGAAATATGATGGATCGTTAGTTGCAAATATTATTCGAGAGTTGGCAACAAACTTGTATAGAGTTTCACCATCTAAAGAAGATAACACCGTTCTAGTACCTTAGAATTTAGTGGCAGCTCATACGGGTCATCAATCCAGTAAAACCTGTCAAGATGATAAATCTTATCATTAACGATAAAATATGGTAAATTGTATCACGATATGACCCTAAATTTGCAAATCCACAAGTAAGGGGCCGTTTACCAAATCTTACCCGAGTAAATGCTTACCGACAAAATTCAACACTATCATTTACTTGTCTTGTCGGGTAAGATTTTAGTCCACCAAAACGGCATCATATGCAACAATTTACCCGGCAAGTGCTTACCGTGGTAAGAGTCGTCGCAATCACTTGCCGGGGTAAGACTCTTGGTTCTTGTTTTCCTTGTCTTCGCTCTTACCGGGTAAGATTTTGGTACTTGTGGTTCGTCACATAAAAAATAAACTAGTTTTTGTGCAAAAGAATAAGGAGTACTAAGTCCACAAAACGTTCGTCTTCTATCTTCTGTAATCATCAAATCCTCAACATATTCATAACCTTGAAGGATATGCACCACGACCTTGCTTGGAGAATTTGTTCAACATAAATAAATATGAACATGATGCATCTAGAATCTAATGTCATGGAGTTATGAAATTACAAAAGTGTATGACCTAGAAAAGCTAAAAGGAACCATGAATTAGCAATGATAACAGGGAATAGAAATAAACAACATTCTTTGCATTCTTACAATGTCAATTCCAGGCTAAAATCAAAAAAGAAACCGTGAATTAAAAGCAGTGAATCAAAACAACACCGTGAGCATGTAAAATCAAAACAAAACCGTAAACCTTAGGAATCAAATCAAATCAAATTGTGAATTTGAAATCAAATCAAAACTGTGAATTGAAAAACAAATTGACCATGGATGAGAAAAATAAAAACAAATGTAGATCGAAGAAGACAAAAGCAAATGTAGAAAAATCGAAATCACAGAGAGGGAAATTGATGAAGATACTGACCTAGTAAGTATAAGCTTCCGATTCCTATGGAGATTGAAGAAGACGGTCTCGTTGTCACTCTCGATTAGATTTGGGCATTCTGTCAACATTCCTTTCGTTTTCCATTCTAGGTTAGGGAGTCAGATTGAAGAAGACGGTCTCGTAATTTGTCACCATGCGTTTGTAAAATAGGTCAAAAATTGGGGGAAACCTACAGCGACGGCTTGCCGTGGCTGTAGGCCTGTATTTTTCTTTTAAAAAATTAATTATTTTAATAGAAAATTGAATAATTTAATTTTGAACACGTACTGCGACGACCTTTCGTCTCTGTGGGTGAGTATTTTAATTAAAAAAACTTAAATTTTAAACTCCAGAGGGAAATAATTATTTGGACATGTATAGCAACGACATGTCGTCGCTGTAGATGTCTATTTTTATAAAAAAAAATTAAACTTTTACTCAAAGAAAAATAAATATTATTTTAATACCAATAGCGACGATTCCAAGTCGTCGCAATAGCCTTGGTTGCTATAGATGTGATTTCTTGTAGTGCAACTACAGTTTTGGTCCTTGTGGTTTGTCAGTTGTAATGGTTTTTGTCTCTATAGTTTTGAAAATACAAGATGATCATCATAATTTGTAAAAACGTTCGGATTTGATCACTGTATTTAACGGTCGTTAAATAAATTCGGTAAGTGATGAACATTCTATACTTTTGCCATTTCCTCACATTACAACTTTAAAATTATATATATATATACACAAATATATATATATATATAGGGGATGGATCATGCGAGAACATAATATGTTTAAAGAAACAAAAGAATGGTTTCTATCCACATATTTTGGTAAATCAATTAATATCATATTGAATGACATTGAACTAATTAATAGTGGCTGAAATCTACTTTCCACCAAGGGTAAAGTTTTTTAGGGATAAAATTGGTAGAAAAAAATTATAATATAATATATCAATGATTTAACAATAAAATAAAATAATATATCAAAAATTATATTATATTATATTATATTATATTATATCACATAATTACATCAAAAATTATATTATATTACATTATATCAAAAATAACATAATTGACATTATAATCATGTGAATAACATTTGACAAAATCATATATGATTTTACATTTACCTTTGTACAAAATCAAATATGGTTTTACATTAACATTTGTATAAAATCATATATGATATTGAAATCATATGTGATTTTGTTGATATAATTAGCATTGTAATAAATTTTTTAAAGATATTACCTTCAATTTTTAAATATGTTTTTAAAAATAATAAATTTTTTCAATTTTTAAAGTTTTAAAAATAATAAACTTTTCTTTAAAAATATTTCATATTTCAATTTTTAAAAGTAATAAACTTTCAATTTTTTAAAATCATATATGATATTGAGTTTGGTTTCTTATATTTCTCTTGATCTTATATTTATTTAAAGATATTTCATATTTATCTTGATCTTATGTTTATTTAAATATATTATATTTAAATTGTTTAAAATTAATCAAGATTGTACATTGTACAATAATGTACAATCTGATGAAACATGATGAATAGTAACATTCCATAAAATAGCATTGGACCATAATACCCTTAAAGTAAATAGATTAATATTAATTATTTTATTGATTTCCTAAATTATATATGTGGCTAAAAATAGGTTCCTTTGTTTCTTTAAAACGAGAAAGTTCTCATTTAAACCTCCCTATATATATATATATATATATATAGAGAGAGAGAGAGAGAGAGGGAGGTTCAGGAGAAAACGCTAAAAAAAGAGAAAACTGAATAACACCCTGAGAGTTCGCCATCTAGATGATATTTTTTTCTATGCATCAATACATGAATATGCATTAGTGCATATGCACAAATGCATATAAGGGGCTGGAGCTCCTTTTTCTATGCATCAATGCATAAATATGGATTAGTGCATATGCACAAATGCATGTTACCAAATGGCGACCTCCAAGAGTGTTTTCAGTTTTCTCTTTTTTTAGCGTTTTCTCCTGAACTTATATATATATATATATATATATATATATAAAGAGAGAGAGAGAGAGAGGTGAGTTCAAATTAGAACTCAAATTTGGTTGTGAATGCGAGAACAAATGAGAACGTGACACGTGTCATATTCAGACTGAATAATCAAATAAATATTCAATCTGAATAATCTACATTCAGACACGTGTCGCTCTCTCATTTGTACTCACGTTCACAACCAATTTTGAGTTCGCATTTGAACTTTTTTTTTCTCTCTCTCTCTATATATATATATATTGTATATGTATATGTATATGTATGTATATGTATATATAGGGGGCTATTGAGCTATTCACGGGAGAACTGGTTAGTTTGTGATAACTATGAGATACAATCTCAACCACAAATCAATTGATAAACCAGGAAACTAATATTTTTGGTAATTTGATTTAAAATTTTAATTAAAGAGCATTTTAGGCATTTTAAAAATCTTATCTCTCCTCTCTCCACTATCCTCTCTTCGGCGAGCTTTATTCAGACGAATATTTCGGCAAACACATGATGGACACTGTGGAACTCTTCATAAAATAACGAAAAAACAAAGTGTGCTATACTTCGTAAAACAACACAAACTCATTGTGATACAAAAATACTCTACTGATACATTGTGTTACCCTTGGTACAACAACAAAAATACATTGTGATACACTTCGTAAAAAAATAAAAAACACATTATGATACAAAAAATAAATTGTGATATGTTTAAATATAAAAAGTACAAAAAAGAAAAGCCAGGTTACCTCCTTCATGGATTGAATTTCAAATAAAGCTAATTTGAGATTTTTTTAGAATACATGGTAACTAATTATAATATAATTAATTTTCATAATTTGCTAAGTTTAAATATAAAATAATAAATTACCAATTTAACCTTTATTTTATTTTAGTAAATAACTTTAATTATCTTAAATGATTGGTTCATATCGGATCTCACAGTTACCACAAACAATATAGTTCTCATTTGACTAGTCCCGTATATATATATATATATATATATATATATATATATATATGGGCATAATTAAATGAGAACTCAATAGTTTGTGATAACTATGAGATCCATTGTGAGCCAATCAATTTATTATATTAATCATATTTACTTAATTAATAGGTAAGGGTACATTAGTAATTTATTAATTATAAATTAAGTATTATCAATCAAAAATTTCTTTCCTTATTTTCATCTAACTAAATAATTGCCATTGATAACTTAATGCTAATTTGATATTCATGGTTTGCACCGTCGGAGTTAGTTACTGATGACGCTGCAAAATTATATGTCATCTGCCCATCCTACCATGCCAATATTTATTAATTCAAGAATTTAAACAAATTAAACACATATATAATCATGCAAAGATTTGGATTAGAGGTTATAATATTTATTGCGATTAACGTTGTGTTTTCTGTTTTTATTTTCTTCAAATTTTGACGAGGTATCACAGTGGATATCAAATTCACAGTGTTATGTGTGGACTGAAACCCAGATCAAATCTAATCTCAACCCATAGCCAAAAGTCAGAAAGGTATCATAGTGGCTCACAATGGTATCACATTTGTATCACAGAGAGCATCACAGTGATTTGTATCATATATTTTAAAAGTTATTGGGTATCACAATGAGTATCATAGTGGTATACTACGGAATAAGTTTGACTAGAGTAATGTTTGCCGGAGAGAAGAGATAGGAGAGAGGAGAGAGAGATTCACAAAAAGACCAATATACCGCTAAATATTATTTATGAATTTTTTTTTTGAAAATTAATATTTTTTAATTGTAGTCGTTGATTATTAATTAGGTGTGGTTGAGATTAATTAGATCTCACAGTTATCACAAACAACTTAGATCTCTCTTGAATAGCCTCCCCCCTATATATATAGGGTAATAATCAAATAAAAACCATAAAATGTTATAAACTCGTGAAAACCACTATAAAAATAATTTTTTATATGATTTTTTTCATCAAAACCTATAATTTAAGACAGTGTTTCACATATTTTTGAGTTCACCTTATGAAATAATTACATGTGAATTTTTTTTTGGATTCACCTAGCGAAACCAAAATTATGTGTAAAAAATATTCATATGGTGAAACAAATAAATGTTAAGGTTTCATGTTATAAACAAATATATATGAAATGATGTCTTAAATCCTAGCATTTGATGAAAAAAAATTATTTTTATATCGGTTTTCACGAGTTTGTAATCTTTTTGTGGTTTTTATTTGATTATCAGGTGGTAATCATTTGAGAACCTGGTTATTTGTGAGAATTGTGAGATTCAGCTACATGTATGGGTTTAGTGAGTAATCACAGAATGAATTACCATGTCTAGGTTGTTTGAAACATAAAACTCTCATGCCTTGAATCAATGAGTACTAACAATTTAAATTACCATATTTGAATTTAATATTTGAAATAGATAACACTGGTTTGCGTTACGTATGTAATCACAGTATGAATTACCATGTATGGGTTCAACATGTGTGGTTGTGAATGGATTTCACAGTTTACACAAAATACAAGTTCTCCTATGAGTAACCTATATATATATATATATATATATATATATAAACTATAAAGACACAAGTTAACCCCCTCCCCCCACCCCCCGAGACAGCAAACACAACGTGAATAGTCCGACCCTACTCTCAATTTGACCTACAACCAACTTTTTCCCCTCTCTTTCTCTCTATCATGTTTACGATTTTAAATTAGGGTTTTTGAGTTAGAAAAGGATTTGAAACAATCTCAGTTTGGATTTGGGTTTGTTTTTCGATTTTGAGGTTTATATTTGGGGTATTTGTTTTATTTGAGTATTTGGATTTAGGTTTTTAGTTTGCTTTTGAGATTTGGATTTGGGTTTTGGTTTAGTTTTGAGTTTTTAGTGTGTGAGTGACTTGAAGTTTGGCTAGAGAAAATGACCCGATATGGTTCACCATCCGGACTATTTAAGGGGGTGGTTCATTTTCTGGAACATATGATGGATGTTCAGGTGGACACATGCCATAAGTGAGAAGACTAAAGGAAATTCAATTTTTAATGAAAAATAAGATAAAAGCTTAAAAGGATGAAAACTGTTAGAAAAAGGGATTAAACCCTTACACTCTTATAAACCACAATGGCCATCTTATGTTATCGAAACTACAAAAACAAAAACTCTTATAACAAGCAAAACACCTAGACTCTATGTTATATCTCCAAAATGGTTTTTCTTATGGGTGGCATTTTTTTACCAAATCAAACCAATCAACATGTGTATCAACCTACCCATTACCTTGGTACCAACTTATTTGCCATCTATTACATGTTGGAATACAAGAGTCATAAACTCACTGGAAAATAATTGTATTCCTCCAATAATTCATATGAAACAAAGTAAAATGGGTGTTCCAAAATTTTACCAAAATGAGCAGCAACCATTTGATGTCGTATCTAAATCTAAGCTAACAAACTTAACTCGTTGCATCTACAACATCCACACAAATGTTGTTGATGTCCTCTTCCTTCCCTGTAAGGTTTGATAAAATTGACCACACTTTGTGGAAGCTATATTATTGAGTATTTATAATACAAAGATACACAAAATTAGGAAAAGATACACAAAATTAGGAAAAGATATTTACAATCAATGACTATCCTAATTTATAGCCTAGATAATATATCTACCTTTTTATAGGAGACATTTTCTTAATACCCCCCCCCCCTCAAGCAAATTGGCGGAGGTCCAACTCGTAATTTCGTATGAAAATGCTTGAAAAGTGTTCGAGAAAGGCTTTTGGTGAAGATATCCGCCAGTTGAAGCTTGGTTGGAACAAAACAAGTGTATAATTTCCCATATGAGACAAGTTCGTGAACGAAGTGATAATCAATATCAATATGCTTTACCCGTTTGTGAGATATAGGAGGCAAGACATGAAGCTCACCAAACAGATGAGTGACCCAAATAATTTCTGCACCAGTGTTGGCCATGGCACAAAATATTCGGATTCACAACTAAAGCGAGAGACGGTCAGTTGTTTCTTGGCACTCCAAGAAATAAGATTACCACCAAGAAAGATGGAGTATTCTATAAGTGGATCGTCGAGTCTCAAGACAACGGGCCCAATTCGCGTCTAAGTAACCAAGGATAGAGGGTGTCGGTGAATGCGAAAACGAGAGCCCAAAGGAAATTGTTCCTTTGACATAACGGAATATGTGTTTGACAGCTTGAAAGTGATCAAGTGTGGGAGCATGCAAAAATTGACTCACCTGGTTGACAACATAGGATAAATCAGACCCGTAATGGTAAGATATTGGTGTGCACCAAGGGATCGGTATGTGGTAGGATCCGTGAAGGGTGTAACGAGGCTCGTAAGGTAATCAGTGATGGAGAGGGGAGCAGCCACAGGTTTGGAATCCAGCAAACCAGCCCGAACAAGAATGCCATGGGCATATTTGGCCTGAATTAAAAATAAGCCACCACTATCAAAAGTAACCTCAAGACCAAGAAAGTAACTGAGAGGCCCCAAATCTTTAGTTGCAAACTCTTGGTTGAAACGGGTGATGAAACGTTTTATCATATCAGGGTGATTGCCAGTAAGAATGATATCATCGACGTAGATCAATAGATACAAAGTACACAAGCCCAAATGATAAACAAAAGGAGAGGTATCGGCACAACTACAAATGAAACCCAATTGTGTAAGAAAAGAGTTCAGGCTTTGAAACCATGCTCGCTGGGCTTGCTTGAGACCATATAATGCCTTCTTTAGTTGACAAACATGGCTAGGAAAGCGTGGGTGAATAAATCCTAGTGGTTACTCCATAAACAAGGTTTCAGTGAGACGACCATTGAGGAATGCGTTCTTGACATCTAGTCGATGGAGAGGCCATTTATTAAGGACAACTAGTGAAAGAAAAATTCGAACAGTGAAAGCCTTTACAATGAGACTGAAGGTGAGGGAGTAATCCAAAATTGGGATTTGATTGAACCCTTGAGCGACTAAGCGAGACTTCAGTTGTTCGATAAAACCATCGGAGTGGTACCTTGTGCGAAAGACCCATTTTGAGCCAACAACATTGGATGACTATGGGCGGGAATGAGCGTCCAAGCGTTGTTGTGATTAAGAGTTGTATTTCTTCTTTCATAGCACCCATTTTGGGTCTTTGGCCGCTGTTTTAAAGCCACATGGTTCTTTGGCAATGAACAGAGTTAAATGAAGGACATTATGTTTGAGTTGAGCAAGATCCACTATATGGCGCTTTTTGAAAATATTGGCACGGGCCCGAATGGTCATATGATGCGTGGAGGTGGTTGGCGCCGTAGATGGAGCCACAAACACAGGTACGGTGTCTGCAGCAGCGAGCAGCAAGCTGATGTCAGCCATGGGTGAGGGTGCCAACACAGAGGCAGCTGGGTCTTTGGGCTGCTGTGGAGCGGATTGGACAGCGGTCTGTTTCTTCGTGGGTTCAGAGCAAAGAAGACAATGGGCTGTGGCAGCAGATGTGGGCTGTGCTGCGGGTGGAAATGGGCCATCAGTAGGAGGCGGGTGGCTTCGTTGGGTCAAATTCGGGCCAGGAAGTGAGAGCTCATTGAAGCTAGAAAGTACCAAGGAGGCAAAATCAACAGTTGGTAATGTTCCAACAAAGGGAAAATTATTCTCGTCGAATTGAGCATGTCGAGATGTGTAAATTCACGAGGTTGTCAAGTTCAAACACCGATATCCCTTGTATTGGGTGTTGTAGCCAGTGAAGGCACATGATAAGCTCCACGGAGCTAACTTGTGTGGAGAGTAATCACGCGGTATGGAAATACCCGACAACCAAATACAAGAAGAGTGTCACAATGTGATGCCGATCCAAATAAGGACTTTTATGTTGGAGGATTTTCTATGTTAACCTATTAATGATGTATGTGGGTGAAGAAAATGTATATACCCATAGAGATGCAGGAGCATGAGCATTAAAGAGCATGGTAAACCTAGTTTCCGTAATATGACGATACTTTCGCTCGCCACGCCCATTTTGTTGGGGTGTATAAGGGCATGAGATTTGATGATGTGTGCCATTCAAAAGAAAGAGGTTTCGAACCCGGTGATTAAGGAATTTCGTACGTACCATCACCCTGAAAGGTTTATAGTTTACAACCAAACTGGGTTTGAATAAAACTCAAGAAAGCCGAGATGACTCCAAACACATCGAATTTTGAACGTGAGGGATAAAACCACGTGAATTGCGAAAAATCCTCAACAAAGATGATATAGTAAAGATAGTCGCTTGTAGAGTTAACAGGAGACGGACCCCATAAGTCACAATGAATTAAGTCTAAAACATGCAAAAAGCGTTTTGAATTAATATAAAAAAGGAAGACGTTTACTCTTAGAGAGTTTATAAGAAGAACAAAGTTGTGGCTTAGGTAATAAAGAAGTAACAAACAAACGACCGGTTTTCACCAAAAAAGAAATAACATCAAAAGAGACATGTCCCAAACAATTGTGCTAAACTTCAAAGGAAGCTTTTAGCTGATTTGAAGAAAGAGTCGCTAAAAACGCCTGTTGGCCGTGCTCAAGCATGTAGAGACCACGATAACTCGTCCCTAAGATAAAACTTCCTTGGAAAGACGAAGCTGAGTAAGAATGTAACACCCTCAAATTTGGAAAGAGCAACTAATTTAAAATTTTCAATAATACAACAATTGAAAAGTAAAACAATTCCTATAAAACAGTACTTCAAGTTCCTCAATTAAAATCCAGTATAACCTCTACCAAAGATATATTAATTCTTCTACTAAGACATCGGTCGGGTGTTAATAGACCCAAAGAGTCGCTATCTCTGAATGCGGAGTATGTCACCAAATGCTAAGTCTTTAACGTGCCACTTCCTAGCACTCAAGTCCACACGTGTCACTATTACCAACCCCAACGATAACCTGATGCACATGCCGACAAAGAAAAGATTAGGCTTAACGCTTAGTGAGCTCAAGAGTTTATAACAATATTTATAAATAGTAGAAATCCAAAGATTGCTTGATTGAATATTAAATTCCCAAACAAAAGACTTCATTATAAAAGCAACATCTTTCCCGAAATTCATCATTTCCATAATAAAAGCTTTAGACAATATCGTTAGTAACAAAGGCTTTAAATAGATTTACCCGTTTTAAAACGAACTCTACCCCCGTTACTCACCCAAGACGTGTATAAGTTTAAATGTACCAAGTACTAAAACACGGTCAATTTTTAAAGATCCAATAATATAGATTGTAGATCATACTTTGTACTCTAAAAATGTCACCCAAAATAGTGGATAAGACTCTATACTCAACGCAACACCTCTCAATGACGGGGGAGACCCGATACTCTATCCTTAATGACAGTTACAATAGTAGGTCACTACTCGATGTTTGAGCTAACTATAGGTGTCAATGGCAACCTGCAATCGCCAGCTAATGCATCGAAGTGCAAGGCCCCCGATGACCCCTACAAAAGCCCGTGCAATAGGTCAATGACAACGGTATACACCAACTAGTACACTGAAATACAAGCCCCCGATGACCCCCTGATGCACACACGTAGAGTCAATGGCAATCTGCAACAACTGACTAATGCACCGAAGTGCAAGGCCCCCGATAACTCCTACAATATCCCGTGCAATAGGTCAATGGCAATGGTATACATCAACTAGTACACCGAAATACAAACCCACGATGACCCCTCGATGCACACACATAGAGTCAATGGCAATTGAAAACAACCGACTAATACACAACTGTGCAAGGCCCCCGATAACTCCTACAATATCCCGTGCAATTGGTCAATGGCAACGGTATACACCAACTAGTACACCGAAATACAAACCCCCGATGACCCCCCGATGCACACACGTAGAGTCAATGGCAATCGACAACAACCGACTAATGCACAACTGTGCAAGCCCCCCGATGACTACTAACGCAACCAAAAAGGGGACAACAATCCCGTCTTAAAACCGACTAAATTCCTATGGATCCAATGCAACTCAGTCTAATTTACATGACTCCAAAACGAATGACCAACACACTCAAATGCATGTAAAATATTATTTAAACCGAACGAATGTCCATGCGATTCATTTTAGCCAAACTGAGCAAAAGCTCTATAACTCAACGTATATGCAATTACCCCAAACATTGGTTGAGACTAACCATTTTTCCAAATGAAATCATATTCACACATTTCCCCAAAATGTCTCCAAATGCCATAACATGTAATTTTTCAACGATTTATAAATTCCAATACCCTAAAGATGCAAATACAATTAAATGGTTTTTATTTGAAGATATTGCACCCAAACAACCCACACTTATACTTTATTTGTTAAAATGTCTAAAACCCAAGTATAAGTCTTTTTCATGATTTATAAATCCTTTTATACCAAATATGCAAACTTACCCAAATACTCACACATTTGATAAACAATAGGTAAAACATGTTAATAATTCAAAATAGACGTTTTTGGCTTGTACAAAGTTTTCACAAAGTATCTTGAACTCACCTTGCTAGATTTAAGCTAAATCTAGGTTTTACCCCAATACCGAGCTCCATTCGGTGAAGGCTTTAGATCCTCTAGCTATACCTTTAGAATCATGATGTAATCCCTTCAATAACACCTACATATCCTCCAAAACACACACAAAATAGAACCCAAGGAGAATGAGAGTTGTTGGTGGAAAACCCAAACCCTAGATTTGAGATTTCGGAGAGGTGATCTTACCTTCCACTCCTATGAGCTCCCAAAATCATCAAGTAACCTCTAGATATCAATGTTTCCATGTTGAATAGCTGCTAAAGACGAAACCAAGGAACTTTGAATTGCCCAAATCCGCTGAGAAATGAGAGAGATATGACCAAATGAAGTTTTACCCCGAAATCCGACTTTTTAACCCCTACATGCGACCATAGACTGCGACCTTGCCACTCCCAGGTCGCAGTTTTCGGTCGAACCTTTCCAAAAATACTCCTTACGGTACATAAAATGCGACTTTCGCCCCGGTGCAAGAATTACGACCCTAAGGTCGGAATTTACCCTATTTCGCGCATCTTGGGCTTTTCTTGCTTATTTTTGACATCTGACCAGGGACCAAAACCCCAATACTTATCCCAAACCATTCCACTGATGAATACGCTAATAACACTTGAATTTAGGAACGCCAAATTTCGGGGTGTTACAATCCTCCCAACCTTAGAATGATTTCGTCCACGAAATCTAACACTAATTCAAAATTTTAAAACTACGTCCAACGGGCAACTTGGATTTTCGAATTTTCAAATCCCTCATAAACTAAATAAACATCAATACAGGAGTTCCTCTAATATTGAAATCATTCGTTCATTTCCGTATCACGCTCTTTATCCATAAGAGGCGGAACTCTCAAACGATTGCGTTCTCACAACTGAATTGACTCCCTTCCGGTGGGAGTATTTCCAGCAAGCTCGAACTCTGATTGGAACCATTTTTCAAAAGATTACACCCATACCAAACTAGCACAGTGCCGAAGAAATTTCCAACAGTAGGGTCTTGGTTACCTCCCAACCTTAATTGACCCATATAACCTCAAGAGTGCGTTACAATATTAACCACTCAGTTCCGTTACTGTTACCCATAAATGATAAAATGAATTCACTCTTAAATATTTTCTAACAACATTTACCAAACCAGAATGCCCTTCTCTCCTGCATTGAACTTTCTGATAGATTCACAAAAGCTCATCCGACTACAACCATACATACTCCCTTCGAGTCAAGTTACTCACAAACTTATTGACTTTACCCGGGTGGTAAAGCAATCCCGCACAAACAGTTCTTAACAAATCAAACCGCATAGATGCTCTAACTTCAATCAAATCAAAGTCTCCTTACAATTCACAATTTTCCTCTTACGGTCTACCTTAACATTCACTCTCAATTTCTCCAATAATCAATACCACGGAAAATTTATGATCCCTTCCATTCGAACTCTTATTTAGTACTTCGGTCCAATTCAATGCAACCGTGAAGACAAAGCCAAATTATCTCGTAAACATGCCCAAACTCCGAAAGGCTTTCAAACATTCTTAGTAATCCATTTGGTCAGAACCATTCGCCACTTGTTACCAACATCTAATTTTCTCCAATTCGACACACATAACTTGCAATTATTTCTTAGAATCCAACTGAAGTACTCCAATTACGTCAATGATTCTTGACCTCAAGAAAAGTAGAAGTTGACACCTAAGTTTGTAAAAGGTCAGTACCACAAGTATGCAACGCCCGACAATGTCATCTCATAGTTAACTTTTAACATGAGAAGTCGAATCCCGTAATTACCACACTCCAGTACTTGATACCGTGATTCTTTCCAATCGTGCTGAAACATCAAAACTATACTTCCCAATGGACAACCCAACAAATCGTCCTCATTCACTAAAATCACCAAGATGAAACATCTTTATCACACAAACACCAACACCAACCAAACAACTCCTTGAAGCAATCAATCCCATAAATTTCAACCCGAAGGTTGATGAAATAAGAAGACCATTGCATAAAATAACTTGGAATGACTCAAAGTCTAATACCTCCAAAAGATCCTATATACACCGATCGTCCAAACCGAATCCCTAGAATTCAAAATCATTTATAAGCCATGTCAATTGCTACTTAGATTCAGAGAGACTCAACGATCCATAAATGCGATACTCGCCACAACATGACGTTACATTCAAGGTTTTCTAATGAGTTCAAGGTTTTACAAGTATATGACTAGGCAAATACGCCATGTTTATTTATCAAAGATTTAACAAACATAAAATCTTTATGAACAATTTTACACGCGCCTCAAGATCTTTACCAAAACCAGGTAACTGTGAAAAGTGACTACAACCGTCAGTATACAAATCCATTTAAAAGCTATGTGCTCATTATTCAAACTAATGATGACAACTATGAAAATACAATTAGTAACCTTTAAAATGAACCGATAAAATTTTGACGCGCATTTATTGACATCTTGCATGTGAGAGAAATTCATGTACTAAAATAGAGTTCTACAAAATGTTTGTGCCAAATTCTCCAAAGATTTTCTCCTTTTAGCCCTAAAAAGGCACGAAGTAAAGTTTCTCAACAATAATAGCATTCATCAATTTACTTTTTCAAAATCATCCAAACGTTATATGCATGCATCTTGGTCACATTATGAACTCAACTTGATTTGGTTTCAAATTCAAAGCCAATTAACAAAATGCTTACACTTTTCTAAATCATTGGCTACATAAAGTAAAGATGCTATAATTAGACTGTATGCAAACACTATGCAACAAATGGTTCCCATAAAATTAAAATGATATTGATGGAAACTTTATATTTTTGACGACCTCAAAATCTTTATACCCAAAATAGATGACGCAAAGTAAACTTTTCAAATAAACTCTCATACCCAAAACCGAAACTAAAACGAATCCAAACATTCCAAAATCTCAAAATTGACTCATGAATATTACGCACCAAAAATTCAAATGAAACTTGTAAACTTCCGTAGGAGGTATGGTAGTTCATGCATTTCAATCTTGACCCAAAACTCACGTACAACAAATGATTTCTAAAAACTTGTAAAAACGATATGTATACGTTTCTCGGAAACAACGGAACAATTTAGGTTAGTTTCAAATTTAAACTCTCTTGAGATACAAATTTCAAAATTTGCAATTTATTTTCTAAAACAAATGTCGTGCATGCATCCGGTTGGGACCCAAAGTCTTAAACCATGCTCGCCAAGTCTACCACAAGACCGACATTGGAAAGCTTCACATCTTAAGACCGTCATCCGCCACTAAAATCCATCGATTTACAATTTGCCTTGGAACAAGGTTGATTCCACAAGCTTATGGTTCATAACTGACCATTATCTTTGACCCAAAATGGTCGGCTTAAGGTAATCACAGTACTTATGTGTCACTCGAAGTGACATTGCTACAAGCATCAATTCTTTCAACGATTATCTTATAAGGACTCATTCACTACCCCATCGGTCATCACGACAATACCACCCAAGCACACACACGTAACTATAAATTCATATTATCACATGCCGGATAATACTACAAACTTACCTCACATGCGGATCCTTGTTACCATCATCATGATTCTCGATTCTAGTGCATCTTTTAACCTCCAAACATCCTATCTTAAAGTGTCTAATTGTGAAATCTCACATCCGATCCCTTAATCAATACACTAGTTTGAGTCTAGGCATCTAAATTCATTACCAAAATCTCTCAAACTTATACTCTGATACCAACTTGTAACACCCTTAAATTTTGAAAGAGCGACTAATTTAAAATTTTCAATAATACAACAATTGAAAGGTAAAACATTTTCTATAAAACAGTACTTCAAGTTCCTTAATTAAAATCCGGTATAACCTTTACCAAAGATATATTAAGTCTTCTACTAAGACATGATAACGGTCGGGTGTTACTAAACCCAAAAAGTCGCTGTCTCCGAATGCGGAATACATCACAATTGCTAAGTCTTTAACGTGCCACTTCCTAGTACTCAAGTCCACACGTGTCGCTAATACCAACCCCAACGATAACCTGATGCACATGCCGACAAAGAAAAAGGTTAGCCTTAACGCCTAGTGAGCTCAAGAGTTTATAACAATATTTATAAATAGAAGAAATCGAAAGATTGCTTGATTGAATGATAATTTCCCAAATAAAAGACTTCATTATAAAAGCAACATCTTTCCCGAAATTCATCATTTCCATAATAAAACCTTTAGACCAAAATAGCGTTAGTAACAAAGGCTTTAAATAGAAGTACCCGTTTTAAAACCAACTCTACCCCCCGTTACTCACCCAAGAGGTGTATTAAGTTTAAATGTACCAAGTACTGAAATACGGTCAATTCTCAAAGATCCAATAATATAGATTGTGGATCATACTTTGTAATATAAAATGACACCAAAAATAGTGGATAAGACTCTAGACCCAACGCAACACCTCTCAGTGACAGGGGAGACCTGATACTTGACAGTTACAATAGTAGGTCACTACTCGATGTTTGAGCTAACTATAGGTGTCAATGGCAACCGACAATCACCAGTTAATGTACCGAAGTGCAAGGCCCCCGATGACCCCTGCAAAAGCCCATGCAATAGGTCAATGGCAACGGTATACACCAATTAGTACACCGAAATACAAGCCCCCGATGACCCCCCGATGCACACACGTAGAGTCAATAGCAATCAACAACAATCGACTAATTCACCGAAGTGCACGACCCCTAATAACTCCTACAATATCCCGTGCAATAGGTCAATGGCAAAGTTATACACCAACTACTACACCGAAATACAAATCCCCGATGACCCTCCGATGCACACACATAGAGTCAATGGCAATCGACACCAACCGACTAATGCACAACTGTGCAAGGCCCCCGATAACTCCTACAATATCCCGTGCAATAGGTCAATGGCAACGATATACACCAACTAGTACACCGAAATACAAACCCCCAATGATCCCCTTGATGTGCACACGTAGAGTCAATGGCAATCGGCAACAACCGACTAATGCACAACTGTGCAAGCCCCCCTGATGACTACTAACACAACTAAAGAGGGGACAACAATCCCGTCTTAAAACCGACTAAATGCTTATGGATCCAATGCAACTCAGTCTAATTTACATGACTCCAAAACGAATGACCAACGCACTCAAATGCATGTAAAATATTATTTAAACCGAACGAATGTCCATGAGACTCATTTTAGCCAAACCGAGCAAAAGCTCTATAACTCAACGCTTATGCAATTACCCCAAACATTGGTTGAGACTAACCATTTTTCCAAATGAAATCATATTCCCATATTTCCCCAAAATGTCTCCAAATGCCATAACATGTAATTTTTCAACGATTTATAAATTCCAATGCTCTAAAGATACAAATACAACCAAGTGGTTTTTATTTGAAGATATTGCACCCAAACAACCCACACTTATACTTTATTTGTCAAAATGTCTAAAACCCAAGTATAAGCCTTTTTCATGATTTATAAATCCTTTTATACCAAATATGCAAACTTACCCAAATACTCAAACATTTGATAAACAACAAGTAAAACATGTTAATACTTCAACATGGACGTTTTTGGCATGTACAAAGTTTTCACAAAGTATCTTGAACTCACCTTGCTAGATTTAAGCTAAATCTAGGTTTTACCCCAATACCGAGCTCCATTCGGTAATGCCTTTAGATCCTCAAGCTATACCTTTAAATCCATGAGGTAATCCATTCAAAAACACCTACATATCCATCAAAACATACACAAAATAGAATCCAAGGAGAATGAGAGTTGTTGGAGGAAAACCCAAGTCCTAGATTTGAGATTTCGGAGAGATGATCTTACCTTCCACTCCTATGAGCTCCCAAAATCATCAAGTTAACTCTAGCTATCAATGTTTCCATGTTGAATAGCTTCCAACTATGAAACCGAGGCACTTTGAATCGCCCAAATCGGTTGAGAAATGAGAGAGATATGACCAAATGAAGTTTTACCCCGAAATCCGACTTTTTAATGCACACGAACTGCGACCATAGACTGCGACCTTGCCACTCTCAGGTCGCACCTTCCTAAAAACACTCCTTACGGTACATAAAGTGCGACCGTGGCCCCAAGTGCAAGAATTGCGACCCTAAGGTCGTAGTTTACCCTATTTCGTGCATTTTGGGTTTTTCTTGCTTATTTTCGACATCTGACCGAGGACTAAAACCCCAATACTTATCCCAAACCATTCCACTAATGAATACGCTAATAACACTTGAATTTAGAAACGCCAAATTTCCGGATGTTACAAAGAAAGAAAGTGTCAGAAAAAATAACGTCAACAGGTTGATCTCGTGTTAATTTACTAATAGAAAGTTTTTTTTTGTAAGATGAGGAACGACATGGATACCAAAAAAAGATTGATATTTTGACGAAGGCATGAATTACGGATGTGAGAGATAGGAAGAGTATTACCATTGCCAAAGATGACATGATCCTTGCCGGAATAGGGTTTGGAAGTATCAAGATTGGATGAAGATGGCGTCCTGTGGGCCGTTGCTCCAGTATCAACATACCAATCGGAAGAGTTGTTAGTGACATGACACTAGGAATAGAAGGCGTTGGTAAGGTTGGTATTGATGGAACGAGATCACGTAGCAAAATAGGCAAGATCGGGACATTGAATTTCATAGTGACCATCCTTGCTATAATAACTCGGAATCTAGTTAAATGTGATGAAATTTACATTCGAGTGTAGAATGGACCCAACTTCTAAAGTGCATGGGCTGGATGTGTACATTGGGGTCATTAAGGGTTAGAAAACCCTCCTCATTTGGTAGAAGTTGGCTGATTTTAGTGTGTATATGTGTGTTTATGGTGCGATTTTAAAGAAGAAGTGAAGAGAAGAGGAGAAAATCTAAAGTGAGCACGTTTTACGGTATAATCATCTCATTCAATGCTTTTCTTCTCTACTAGAACCCTTTTGGATGATTAGGGTTCATTTTATGGTTTAGATTATTGGGGAATGTTGGGTTAAAGCTCTCAAATCAGTAAATATGCAATGTATGGATTTTTTGGTAAGGATTCTTTCATATTTGATAATATATCTTCCCATTTTGGGATTGAAATCAATCCAAACCTCCATGGATAACACTATGTTCATCCATGTGTGAGCTAATCCATGGAATCAATGGTTTAAGTAAGTGATCTAATCATAAGGATCAAATTATTTGGATTTGGGTCAAGTTCCATATCAATTGTGGGGTGAAACGGTGGAATTGGTGGATTTGGGGCTTTGGTGTTTGAGCTGGAAAAGTGCAGGAACTCGGTGAGTCCCATGGCCTCAAGCCGCGTGGCAAGCCACGCAACTCACTGTTTTCCCATTTTTTTCACCTTTTTTAAAGGGCTATTAAGGTTGTTAATTGGTGTCCTAGCCATAGGGGTTTAATAGTGGGTTATGTGGGAGTATAATTGGGTCAATAACTTGTAGTTTAATTGATCTAATTCAGGCGTTCGGTTGGTGTGATCATAGTTTGAGACGAGCAATCCAGGCTTAGCATTCATGTGAGTTCCCTTCGTGTGCTTAATTCAACTAATGGATGTTTTATTTTTTGTATAATTGAATCATTCATTTTGCAAGAAGTGTGAACCCGACCAAGGGATACGAATTCGTTTTATATTCCCTTATTTAAAGGGCAAGTGTGAGCCCGATCAAAAACTCACTGGTTTGAGTGACTATAAGTGTTTTTACCGTTGCAATAGGTACTTCAAATTCAAAGTGTGTTTATGTGTGATTTAATATTCATGACAAACCTTTTATCTTATAAATGTCATGCATATTTAACTGTGGTTTTAAGGGAATTCACTAGGCGTTATGGTCTAACCATCTCTTTTATAAACTGAAAACCATTTCAAGTAAGCACATGGTAGAGAGTTCTACTAAAGGGAATGTTGGTCCCAAAGGAGTCTACAAGAGTGTATAAGTATAGAAACAGTGTGTAGAAGGGGGAGGGGGGTTGAATACAAACACAACTTAGGTTTTTAAATGAATTTATATCAATAAACTAATTTACAGTTGTAAGCGGAATAAGAACAAGTATTAAACCTATTCTATTACAATTTTAGAAATCACTAAGTATTTGATGCACAAGGAATGAGGGAAATAAGATCAGAGCTTTCAAGGAAAGATAAGCATGCATGAAGATGAAGATGGAAGTCTTCATCTATTTATACCCGTTGCATTTACTGCAACTCAGAAGGTACATGCCATGTGTCAAGTTTGTATAAGAGACTTGTCCTTTGTTCATAAAGCAACTATACTTTTAGCCGAATATGAACATTAACCAAATTAGAGTTGATAAGCACGTGAAGTGACAATAAAGCAACTCCGTATGTCCTTTCTGACAAGGTATGGGGGTTTAACATTTGTGCATCGAGGATAAGATCAACTTTGATCTTGCCGAGTATGCTTCATATTGATCGCTGATACTGAGTCTTCAAGGCTGAAGTCTTCGGGTATCACTGAGGCAAACACAAAATCTCACAGTTCTGTTAGATGAATGTTGCTATCACTGAATCGCTTCAGACCACGAGCTATTTATCTCTTTCATCAGTTAGGTCTTCGACTATCTGAATGGTCTGTTGTGTGAGTGTTGTTCTTCAGATCTTCTAAATTCAGATAGTGTTCCTGACTTTCAGCGATCACTGAGTGCAATCAGTGTATGCTATCGTTGAATCTGAACAGTAACTTAAACTTGGATTTTCACTAAGTATATAGAGGAATCATATTCAAATCACTGTAAGGAGTTTGGATCAACAATCTGGGATAGGGGATGGTCATCATCCTTTCCCTTGCAGCGATCCTCTTGTGAAGATCTCGAAGATGATCTTCGCGTAGTTGATGCGGCGACCATGGCAGAGAGCATACGCCATGTCGAGGAACTTCCTGCTAGATTGTTCCTGACCGCCAGTCTTAGTGCCAAGGCACTAAATGACATGAGTGAAGATATAGTGCCACTTAGCGGGTAAGCGACCCTTCTCAATCTTAGTTAGCTCTTTGTTGAACTCGGTCTTGATCTTCTCTTGCTTAGGCGAGTCATAGCCTATCTGACTCATCAACCCCTGGACTTCCTCCTTCGTGGGTTCAGGATCCCATTGCTGACTCTTGCCCTTGTTGGGAAGACGAAGAGTTGCTCTTATAGATCAAGTGGTGATGTCAAGAGAGCCCATGCTAATGATAAATCCAATAGCAGGGAGTTGAGTGCCTTTCTCAGCAGTTACTGTAAAACAGTGAGACGTGTACCAGAATTGTTGCAGGTGCGTAGTGATGCCAACAGGTCCATGGCAGAGTGCATAGTTGAGTGGACATTTCTTAAGTAGGCACGATCCATAGGGATTTCCAGTAGGGCAACATGGTTGCATGATTTCACCAGACCTTGTTCCACACTGAAGGTAGTGTTAGGAGATGGTTGAAATTTAGTGATTGGGAGGCTTTCTTCAGTTGCAGTGTTGACATTCGCACTAGAGGAAGCCATTTCTATTACTGGAATTGGAAAAAGAAAGAGAAAGAACACGGTTTCATACAAAAATGTATAAACCAAAAGGATTTGGTACAAAGAATACCAATTATATGTGAAAAACAAGTGTTTCGATGAACAAAATCAAAATCCTTGTTATTTGGCAGATTTTAAGAAAAACGTCTAAAGAAAGATTTTAGTTAAAAAGCACCAAAATGTTTATTTTTGGAATAAAAATATACCATAAACAGATTTAGAAAAGATTTGAAAGAAATTTTGGATCAAAATGACCAAAACGTTCTTCTGTTCTAAGAAGAAACCTTAGAACAGGTTTTTATGGTTTTTGAGTTCTAGACAGATTATAAATCACAAAAACATAACATAAATCACTATAACAAGGTGTTATAAGTGATGAGAAGAAGTTATTAACAACATTTAAGTTGTTGTTTAAAGAAAAACACAATTAAAACCAACCTTAAATTTGACTTTAAGAAAAAAACGCACAAGAGTGTGTTCTTGGCGTTCTTGCAGGTTTGCAGAGGAAATTCAAGGTTTTTATCTTGCTCTGGAAGGTTTGAAAGTGTAAAGAATCAAATGAAGTAGAATTTACCTTTTATAGGTAGATGCGAGAGAAGGAGGAGTGTTGGAACCCAGATCTCTTTCTATTAAGCAATATATAGATCAAATAAGTAATAATGAGCGGAAGCAAATAAATCTAAGATTAACAGTAAGATTAGTAACAGTAAGTACGAAGAACAGTCGTAATTGATATTGAAATATACTTGAATGATCGACAATAGTATGCTCACAACAACAGCTCTCTATTTCGTATTCTCAATCGATAGTTTTACAATCAGTGAATAGAGCTATATATACGAATACAACAATAAAAGTCAACTACTGGACCTATTACAATGAGACACGTAAGCAAGGAAGTAACTAACTAATAGACATGCGAAGGATGCTCTTGCCACGTCATCTGATCTTAGTAGTTGCTTAACTCTATTTCATACTTTCCCAAAATGAGTTCTAACAATCTCCCCCTAAGTATGCAAAAACAGAATGTTGCACGTGTATCAGAAGGGAGCTGTATGAGAAATGACTTAGTAGATAGCATTAGTAATTTCTCTGAGCTTCATGAGTTTGTCAAGTCTCTTAACAATTTTGTCTCTGATTTCTTCATCTTGATTGTCATTTGTTGCAGAAGCAAAACATTTTGCGATGTAGACAACCTCTGTAGAGTATATGTGAGCATCTTTGATTCTGAAGAAACTTTTTCTGTTAGGCCTTTTGAATACAACTCCAACTTCTGGTTTGATTATTACTTTCCCAATCCTCTGCATATTAATCCCCTCCAGGTCTTCATTTGGTGTAGCGATACACAAAATATCAACATTGTAATTTAATCCAGCTTGAAAGTCTACTTGCCTTCGATATCTGATGAACGACTTCATACATTCAATGATACGAAGGTAAGCAATTCTGTTTTAATCTTCACTTTCTCTGTTCATCTGAGTCTTCATGAATATCTCCAGAGTAAGCAAAAATCAGAAGGATTTATTGACAGAAGATCATTATCACAGAAAAATGATGCATTGTTATCTTCTCTGACCACCTTATAAATTGTAAACCAAATTGGAGTTTGTTCGAATTGAGTATGCCTGATGGAGATAGTTTTGATTGGGATTATGGAATAAGCCTCTTTTCTTGATAGCCTCTGAGTTATAAACTTATCTTTGACTTCATCACTTACTTGATACTCGTTTGAAAAGTTTGGCATCATCAGATATATTTTCTGATCTACAGGAGCATACAGATGCTTATTCTTGATTTCCAAGACGGGTAGCTTAATTCTTCCCAACTTCTGCATTCTTTCTTCATTTGAGGCTATGAATCTTGCAGATTCTTTCCTTTTCGCTTCTTCAAAGTTTTCACGAGCCCTTTCAGCAACTTCTTTTACCTTCTCAGCTTCTGCTCTTTCCTTTTCTGCTTGAGCCAAGGCATACTCTGCTTCAGCTTTGGCTTTTAGAGCCTTTTCCTTAGCTTTTTCAGCTTCAGATTTAGCCTTTTGTTCAGCCTCAGCTTTTAATCGAATTTCTTCTTCTTTTCTGGCTGCCTCGGCTCTCGCTGTCTTAGCTCTGGATTCTTCTGCTCTTTTTGCTTGTGCTTTGGCTTCTGCTTTAGCTGCCTCTGTTCTGGCAGCATTAACGTTAGACGGATGATTCTGTGTTCTTGTATTCCCCATTACCTCCAAAATAAACTTGGCAATTTCTGGATCCTTGGGTAGAGGACCCTTGTAAGTAGCTAGAGGAGTGGGAGTTAATGGAGTTTGCTTTGTGGGAAGAGGTGTAGAAGGTGAGGAGCATGATGCTTTACCTTTTTCTTGGTCCATCTTTTGACCCATTTCAACTTTCATTTTCTTGATTTTCTCCATGTTCTCCCCCTTCTGAGAATCAGGATCCTGATCCTCAGACCTTTTGTGCTTTAGCTCCGCCTTCTTGCAAGCCCATGCTTCTTTAGCCTTCTTTTTATCTTCAAAGGAGGAGGACATAGCACTTACCAGAGAAGAAAGCTTGGACACTGTGGATTCCAAGGTAGAAAGCTTCTGATCCATATGAGCATTGCTGGACTTGGTTTTAGAGGCATATTTGGAGGTCAGAGAATTAATGCGATCAATCATTGCCTTCTGAAACTGGGCCATATCCGAATTCTTGACCAAAGACGAAGCAGAAGTAGACGCATCTTCTGAAGGGAAGACAGCCTTAATAATTTTGTTGATGTCAGCAACAAAAGACCCATACTCTTCAGCTGTGATGGTGACTTCAGGTGTAGGTAACTCTGAAGGAAGATTGAAAATGGCCTCTGCATTGGATTTGATGCCGGCGTCCAGAGCTTGAAAGTAAGAATGAGCAGAGTTTTGTTGAGCCTCTGCATTGGCAGAAAGAAGCTGTCTGATTGCCTCCAATGATTGATTTTGTGTTGCCTGCTGAGCTTGAATAACGGTGAGAAGTTGTTGCTGGGAAACCAGGGATAATTTTAGATCTTCCACAGATCTCTGAATTTGATCACCAAATGCCTTGAACGTTGCATTGGTGACAAAGTCAAAAGGGGTAACCGGTGCATCTCCAACGAATGGAGCCCCTTGTCTCTCACGTTCAGAGAGGCCCTCTTGCACACCTGTGTTGACGTTGAGCGTGGAGGGACTTCCAACCTGTCGTCGAGGGTTGTTATTCACAGACACCTCTTCGGTTGTTCTGAAAGGTTTAGCTTTATCCCGATCATCAGAGGATGGGGAGCTGAACACAATGTGCTTACCTTGATGAAGTGTAAACACTCCGGTAAGAGGTGCATCCTATGGCTGTAACCCCTCTGATGGGATTTCATCAGCATCTAAACTATCAGAGGGCATTGACGTACCCTCTGGTTGCCCTATGAAATCGTTGGTCACAAAGACATCAACGTTCTGTGGTGGAGAGTTCTGGGGCAAATGAACTCTTATATTTTCATCATCACCCTTTTGAGAGGATAATGAAGATGTGGATTCCCCTGCGGTGCTTGAGTCAGAGGTGCAAAGAATTCCCTCTGATCGGTTTGGCTCTGGGTGGTTTGGACTGGGTTGTCCTTTTTCAATGAGTGTAGATGCGGTTACAACTACCTCAGGAGATGTGGGTACCCTTGGGGATCTTGGAGAGAATCGCTCAAATGTGTCTCTATGGACATCTTCTGTACCCTCTTGTATTAAGAGGTCGGGATGGGTAGAAGCTCTCTGATCTGCACTCGAATTCTTTTCAGACTCAGTCTCACCTGACTGCTCACTTTCTATTCTAGGCTCTAACTGCTCTGGTGTAGGTACTCTCTGTTCTGAGAATACCATTGAGCGTCTATAAGAAATGAGAATAACAGAGGTTGAAGGTATTAGGTCAAGCATGTACCTGGAGAGTTCTCTGGCAGCAGGATAACCGTTGACATCGATGGTTGGCTTGTGAGAGCTCATCGAGGCGATTTTGCAGAAGGGTTGAACCAGAGGAGCTTTCAGAGCACCAATCGCTGGGAATGTGAAGAGGGATAAAAACCGTGGGAGCTTTCAGAAGAATTTAAGTTGAATCTGAAAAATCTTTGTAACCTTGACGGAAAGAGTTAGTCAGAAGAAGCAAATTCAAATAAAATTATTAAGAAGAGAGGTTCAGAAGACCGCTAACAAAAGTTAGACTTGATAAGCTACCCCTGGAGTTTGTAAGATGTGCTCCCCTTAAAAATTGCATATTGCTCCCCCTTGAAGATAGCACTTTTCTCCCCTTCGCAAGTGTAAGAGTTGGACCTTTCTATAATCACTTGGACCAAATAATGTAAAAATTTAGACAGAGGTGGTCAGAGCCTTCCGTGTGCCTCTGAGAAATCTAAAGAAGCAACCAGAAGTCACTTCTGGCTGATTCTGAGATATATCGAACAAAAAATTGAGACAGATAAAAATATATAATTAGACAAAATTCTAAGAGAAGCAAAGAATTGAATAAAATTACATATTAATCATGCCCAATTTGCTAATCAAGAAATTAAAACGAGTTTCATCCAAGGCTTTCGTGAAGATATCAGTCAGCTGAAAGTCAGTAGGGACAAAATACATCTCAATTGTGCCTTTCTCTACATGATATTTGATGAAATGATACCTGACATCAATGTGCTTTGTTTTGGAGTGCTGAACTGGATTTTCAGTAATGGCAATGGCACTTTCTGAGTCACACAAAATTGGAATTTTGTCGTATATGAGTCCATAATCTCTAAGCTGAGTTTTCATCTAGATAACTTGTGAGCAGCAACTGGCAGCGGCAACATACTCAGCTTCTGCTGTGGATTTTGACAAACAGTTCTGCTTCTTAGAAGTCCAGCTTATAAGTCTGTTACCCAAAAGTTGACAGCTTCCAGAGGTGCTTTTGTGATCCAATTTGCAACCTGCATGATCAGAATCTGTATATATGCCATTAAATCAAATGCAGAATTTTTCGGATACCAGAGACCGAGTGATGGAGATCCCTTGAGGTATCGAAAAATTCGTTTAACAGCAGCCAAATGAGATTCTTTGGGATTTGCTTGATAGCGAGCATAGAGGCAAGTGGCAAACATAATATCTGGTCTACTGGCAGTTAAGTACAGAAGTGATCCAGTCATACCTCGATAACTCTTAACATCCACTGAATTTCCAGAAGGATCAGGACCTAGTTTCGCGCTAGTAGAGATAGGAGTTTTCATTGGAGAGGAATTTTGAAGATGAAATTTTTTAAGCATATCAGACACATACTTAGCTTGATTTATGAAAATGTCAGAGGTATTTTGTTTAACCTGGAGTCCTAGAAAGAACGTTAGTTCTCCCATCATACTCATTTCAAATTCTTGTTCCATTAACTTAGAAAACAGATCAACTTCTGAATGATGAGTTTTCGTTGACGACAATTATTTTCAAGCTTTGGTTTTTTAAAGATTGGTTGTTCATATAAATTTGGAAACACAGACTTTTGTTTTAGTCCTAGACAGAAAACAGAATTCAGAGTTGATCGTTTTTCACACGTGTAGGGATCCAGATCCTCAAAACCAAGTCCAGATCTCCCTACCTGTGTATTTATCTTGTCATGAACTTTTTGAGCATCCAGATATGTTTAAATCTGTAGCTTTGTCTTTTGTAGTTCAATATGCAAAAACTCTCTTTCCTTCTGAAAATAATTTTTAAATGCAACAGAATTTAATTTGTCACTTTTCTTAGTACTGATCTCATTTTCTTTGTTTTCCAGAAGTTTGTTTAATCTCAATTTTTCTTCTTTAAACATGACTTCTGTATTCTTTAAATTTTCCCAAATCTTTTCATTTTCAACATTTAGTTCCAGTTTTCCTCCAGTTAAAAGATTCATTTCTATTTTATAAATCTCTCTCTCTCTCTCTTTGAGTCTCGACGAGAGTTTTTTCAATTTGTTTTCTCAATTTCTTTTCGACTGTAAGCTTTTGCTTAAGTTCTTCAAAATTCTTTTTTTTTATTTCAAAAATGGTGTTTTCAAGTTCAGATGTGTCAGAGAGATTACATACAGGTGTTTCAGAGGGCTGATCTTCTGATTCATTTGTTCTGGCCATTCCACAGAACATAGCTTCATCACCACTTGATTCATCTCCCAGCCAGTTTTCCTTTTCTGCAAAGTGAGCTCTTTCATCAACATTGTACTTGTATTTATTCTTGTAGTACAGATTGTCTTTGTTCAGAGGTCCTCTGCAGTTCTTTGAGTAGTGCCCTGGCTTGCCACATCTGTAGCACACATCCTTCTTTCTCTTCAATTCTTCATCCTTCTTCTCTGCATCTGTTTTTTCAGACCTATGGTTCTCTTGTCAAGGTGCATAATTGGGAACAGGGCGATCAAACTTTTTGCTTCCTTGAATAGTTCTATTACCAAACCTTTTTGTAAATTGTTTGGTAATAAGTGCCAATGAATCAGCAAAAGATTTGATATCGTCATCAGAGTCAGAATCATCTTCTAAGATTTCTTCTGACATGAGAGCCTTGTTTTTCCCTTTCTTTTCTTCCCTACTCCTTCTGACTGATCCTCTGGACTCAGAAATTAAAGCCAGAGGTCCACCAATAGTGCTTTTCTTCTGAACAACTTCTTTTTCATGGGCTTGAAAAGTTCCGAAGATATCATGAAGAGACCATTGTTCCAGATCCTGATTTGCTTGTAAAGACATAGAGAAATTTGACCATTCAGGATTTTGTCTTTTGAGAAATAAGACATTATTGTCTTCTCTGGATCTGATGATGTCACACCTTTTGCATAGATTTTACAGAGAATTAAATGTATGAAAAGTCTGTTCCAGAGATTCTTCAGGGATGGCTTGGAAACTGTTGTATTCATTTAGAGCTTGGGTTCTTCTGTTTTCTTCATCTTTGCCCCACCTTCCAGTATGTTTTCCAATTGATCCCATAGTTCCTTGGCACTATCACAGGAGTCCAGAAATTGAAATATATCATTCGGAATAGCCATGATTAACAGACTTTTAGCTTTTCTGGACAATTCAACCTTAGCTTTCGATGGATCTGTCCAATTATCCCTTGATTTTGGAATACTCCTAGCAGGGATTTCATCAGAAACTGTTGTAGCAGGTACCCTTGGGATAGTTGTCATTGGAACGAATGGACCATTTTGAACAATAGGATATAGATCAGCATATAAACCTTCAAAAAAGTTGATCATTCGAATTTTCCATCGTGGATATTCATCACGTATTAGAGTGGGAGGTTTAGTCAGAGAACCAGATGTGTATACAGCGTTCAGATTTGAATTCGCCATATTGTCAGAAACAAAGATTTTGAAAATTACTGAAGATTTGTTGAAATTTGAACCAAATTAATTTCAAAAATGATCGAAATGAGACAAAATACTTACTAAACACAATTTTAAGCAGGAATTACCACAGATTTAGAGAAAATTGTAATGAATTTAACAAAATCTCGTAAAACAGGGCAGAGTGAAGAACAGGTGCTTAAAAATGGAAAATACTGTCGAATAGAAAAGAGATTTCTCCAAATGGAAGAGATCTAATAATCAATTGATTGATTATCAGGCTCGGATACCAATTGTTGGAACTCAGATCTCTTTCTATTAAGCAATCTATAGATCAAATAAGTAATAATGAGCGGAAGCAAATAGATCTAAGATTAACAGTAAGATTAGTAACAGTAAGTACGAAGAACAGTCGTAATTGATATTGAAATATACTTGAATGATCGACAATAGTATGCTCACAACAACAGCTCTATATTTTGTATTCTCAATCGATAGTTTTACAATCAGTGAATAGAGCTATTTATACGAATACAACAATAAAAGTCAACTACTGGACCTATTACAATGAGACACGTAAGCAAGGAAGTAACTAACTAATAAACATGGGCAGCATAAGCTAAAAAAAAGTCTAATGGCTTCTAACCTAGCAACAGGAGCAAAAGTTTCATGGTAATCGATACCTTCTTCTTGTCTGTATCCCTGATCAACAAGTCGAGCCTTGTTTTGAGTTACAGTGCCATTTTCATCTAGTTTGTTACGAAACACCCACTTAGTGCCTATAACAGTCTTACCAGATGGACGAGGGACAAGATTCCAAACTTTGTTTCTCTGAAACTTAGTTAGTTTTTCTTGCGTAACACTAACCCAACTTGGATCAGTGATAGTTTCATCGATTTTTTAGGTTCGGCTATAGAAATGCAATTAACGAAGAGACATATATTACCCATACCCCGTCGGGTGTTAATACATGTGCCTGGATCACCAATTATCTGATCGATTGGGTGATTTCGAATCCATCACTGAGCAGGTAGCTGAGGAGTTTGATCAACAGAATATTTAACGATAGGTTTAGGGATAACGGAGGATGCTTCAGCAATAGGTTCTTCAGTATTCCTTATCATCTCTGGAGGAGTTCTGGAGGGATTTACATTCTCTTGAGAAAAGAGTGGTACTTGATTATTCACTAATGAATCAACCGTTGGAAGAATCAGAGGGAGGAATCTGATTTAGAGGAGTAACATCTATCCTTGAAGAGGAAAGATCGTTACTATTAAACGAAGTGGGGATGATATTTGGACCATCATCATCATTAGTTTCAGTGACAGGAGGTGTATTGAAATATGATTCGGGTTCCCCATAGTGAGACTTCATCCAACTATTCAGTTCCTCGTCATCTTCAGGGACAGGAATAGAATTCGTTGAGCGAGATTCATCAAAGTTGGAATTGATGGTTTCTTCAACATGTTGCCTTCTTTTGTTGAAGACATTGAATGCCTTGGATACAGAGGAGTATCCGAGAAATCTACCATCATCAGTCTTTGGATCAATTTTCCTAAATGATCTTTGTCATTTAGGATGTAACACTTACCTCCGAAGATATCTAGGTAACTCAGTGATGGTTTCTTCCATGAAAGAGTTCATAGGCTGTCTTCTTGAATCTATTGACTATCAGGGACCGATTCTGAGTGAAACATGCAGTGTTAACTGATTCAACCCAAAATTGAGTTGGTAGATGAGATTCGCTGAGCATTGAGCAAGAAGCCTCAATGATCGTTCGATTTCTTCTTTCAGCAACATCGTTTTGCTGAGGAGTTCTCACTGATAAGAAGTTGTGAGATATACCTTTTTCTTTGAAGAAATAGACCAAGGTACTGTTTTTGAGTTAAGTGCCATGGTCACTTCTCATGGAGCGAACAGAGAGATTGTTCAGGATATCCATCTTCTTGATAAAGGAGATAATTTCATCAGAGGTGTCACTCTTGGATCGGAGAAAGAATATCCAAGTATACCTGGAGTATTCATCAACTGTGACAAAAGTGTATTTCTTTCCAGATATGGATTGGACATTGGCAGGTCCAAAGAGATCCATATGGAGTAAGTGAAGAGGTGTGGTCAATGAGGAGACTTGCATAGATCTGAAACTAGCTCTTGTCAATTTTCCTTTTTAATATGTTGAGCAAAAGAATGTTTAGGGAGTCCATTGACAAGTTCTTTTCGAGATAAGTCATTTATCATCTTTAAGTTCAGATGAAAGAGTCTCTTATGCCAAAGCCAATTAATATCAGAGGAGGCTTTAGATAGGAAGCATACATTCTCTGAATGAGTGCTATCCGTATTAATGACATATATGTTCTCTGATCTTTTGCCTTTTAATGCAAGTTTGTCATTTTTGTCAGTGACAACACATTTTGTCTTTATGAATAAGACCTTGATGTGTTTGTCACAAAGTTGACTAATGCTCAAAAGATTGTGCATTATCCCTTCAACATAAGCAACACGGTTGAAAGAAGTTGCTCCGTTGGTTAGAACAACATTGCCTTTAGTGTATCCTTTGCCATTTCCACCAAAGGTCACTGAAGGACCTATTTCTTCTTTATAATCAGAGAGCATCGATTTTCTACTAGTCATGTGCCTAGAGCATCCGCTATCGAGATACCAGATACCTTTAGCACTCTACATAAGATAAATAAATTAATTTTTCATAGGCACCCATAGAACTATGGGTCATGCAGTGTTAGTGGAAATAACAGAATTTGCAGTTTTCTCAATCTCCGAAGATTTTTCTTTAGTGGACTTTTTCACTTTGGTTGTTTTACCAGCCTTAGTGGATTTCACCTTCACTGATTTCTCAGATTGGGCTACTTTTTTCTGTGAGATAATTTTTCATCCTTAGTGGCATTAGGGCATTTACTAGCAATGTGGGTGGTCTCACCACAGTGATAGCACTCCCTATACCTGAAAACGGGTTTAGAACTAGAAACATGCAGCAAAGAGGGTGTAACATTTTCAGGACCAGGACCAAGAATTCCTTTCTCCATACACCTAGGAGGAACCATGGGTTTCTCAGATTTAGAGGGAGTGAGACCAATCTTGATCCAAGGAGTTGATCTCTGAATATATCCAGGGATCTTCTTCTTAGAAGTCAGACGATGACTCACTGAAGGATACTACTTAAGTTTAGGAGAATTCTTGATCTTAGGAACATGATTAAGAAACTTGTCTTTAATCGCCTTCCCTAAGTCCTTGGTAATAGGTTTAGAAGGTCTTGACTCTGATGTAGAGGCACCCTGAGTGGATGGATCAGAGATAGAAGAAACAAACATTCCACATTTTAGCATAGAACGATCATTGTCAGTCTCTTCTTGGTCAGAATAATATCCCAGACCGCTTTTGACCTTTTTAGGGATATGAGAATTTATGATCTCACTAGCCTTTACAGAGGCTTTACACCATCCTTCAATGGTGGCTTTTTCATCCTTGAGATCAACGATGGCTTTTTCGCGCTCAATGTTAGCTTGTTGTTTCTCAATACTTATGGTCTAATTTACAAAGATTTGGTCTTTAAAATCTTCTTCGATTTTAGTAATCTCTTTGATTTTAACGTGGCAGTTTTTAAGCTGTTCAGTTAGATCTGACATTATTTGTTCTCTTTAGTTTTACCGTTCAATGCATTGTAGAGATCAACAGTTAAAGTGTCGAGAGTCGACAAGCTATCAGGTTCAGAGATAGAGGAGTTTTCTAGAATTGGTAGCTGAGTTGATAGAGAGTCAGGTGATGAGGTTTCAGAGGCCACTTCAGCTTCTTCAATTCTAGCCATGAGACATATAAAGGCTATGTATTCTACATCTGACCTTGATTTATCAGTGGTTTGTGTCTAGTCAACTTCTCGATCCCAGTCGACATCTTCAGCGACAAGAACTTTGCCTTTTCGCTGGGTTTTTTTTCCAGATTCTGATACCTTTCTTTTAACTCGGAATATTTTTCATGTTTAGTTTTATAAGGAATCTGAGAGGATGTTCTAGTAGCAATCTTCTTTGATCTGCATTCACTGGCAAAGTGACATTTACGTTGACAGTTATAGCAGATAGCAGATGCTTTATCAGCATAAGATATCTTTGACTTCTTAGAGTCAGTGATGGCAGGAGTGCTTCTGAAGTTGCTCTTTCTGGCGAATCGACTAAAATTATTACTAAGAAGAGCCAGAGAGTTGTCAAAATCAGAAATATCAGCATCAATGATATCTTCAGAGTTAGCTTGATTTAACTCGATGATAGAAGTAATAGAAGAAGAAATTGTTCTAGAGGGATTAGTCTCTGAGGTCATTAAAGCCAAGGAAGAACTTTTGGTTGTTTTAGTGTCTTTTAAAAGATTTCTTTTTAAGGTTTGAGATTGCTCATGATTGAGCAATATTCCGTACAAAGCACCTAAAGAAAGGGTTTCCGTATTTTTTGACAATTTAAGACAAGTATTAAATGTGTCCTATTGTGAAGAGATTCCATGAACTTTGTCAGTACTTCAGAGTTAGAGTACTCTCGGCCAACTGTTTTCAGATCAATGATCAAACAGTTGAATCTTTGATGGATCTGAGAAAGTGTTTCATTTTTAAGGAACATGAAACTTTCATACTGTCTCCACCAACTGGATTCGACGAGTAATCTGAACGTCACTGGTTCCTTCATATTGAACAGAGCGTCCCACATGGATTTAGAGGTCCTCATTTTCATGACATAATGGTATACATCATCTGGTAAAGCCATTGCAATAATAGATGTAGCTTTTGAACCAATACACAGTTCTTTCTTGTCTTCCTCCCTCCATTGATGTGGAGCTTTGGGAATGCGTCTTTCAGGTATAGCAAGAGTAGTAGCAGTTTCAGGAACTGCAGGGACTAGAAGTGTTGGAATGTATGGTCCATTTTTTACATAGTAGTGGATCTAGGATCTGACCCTTCTAGAAATAGAGTCATTCTTTCCTTCCAAACAATGAAGTTATCATTCCTAAATCTTGGAGGTTTAGCCAGAGATCCATTATCTATATAGTTTGTATTTGTAGTAGCCATTTTAAAACAACAAGATATTAGTTTTAAAGGTAGTAAGCAATAAACATTGCTCTGATACCACTTGTTGGTCCTAAGGGAGTCTACAAGAGTATACAAGTATAGAAACAGTTTGTAGAAAGGGGGTGTTGAATACAAACACAACTTTTAGGTTTTTAAATGAGTTTATATCAATAAACTAATTTACAGTTGTAAGTGGAATAAAACAAGTATTAAACCTATTCTATTACAACTTTAGAAAACACTAAGTATTTGATGCACAAGGAATGAGGGAAATAACATCATAGGTTTGAAGGAAAGATAAGCACGCATGAATATAAAGATGGAGGTCTTCATCTATTTATATCTGTTGCATTTAATGCAGCTCAGAAGGTACATGCCACGTGTCAAGTTTCTGTAGGAGACTTGTCCTTTGTTCATAAAGCAACCATACTTTTAGCCGAATATGAACAGTAACCATATCAGAGTTGGTAAGCACGTGGAGTGGCAGTAAAGCAACTTCGTACGTCCTTTCTGACAAGGTATGGGGTTTTGACATTTGTGCATCCAAGATAAGATCAAATTTGTTCTTGCTAAGTAAGCTTCATATTGATCGTTGATACTTTATCTTCAAGGATGAAGCCTTCAGGTATCACTGAGGCCTATGCAAGATCTCAAACTTCTGTTAGATGAACGTTGTTATCACTTAATCGCTTCAGATCACGAGTAATTTATCTCTTTCTTCAAATAAGTCTTCGACTATATCTGAATGGTCTGTTGTGTGAGTGTTCTTCTTCAGATCTTCTAAATTCAGATAGTGTTCCTGACTTTCAGGGATCACTAAGTGCAATCAGTGTATGCTATCGCTGAATCTGAACAGTAACTTAAACTTGTTATTCACTAAGTATATAGAGGAATCATATTCAAATCAATGAAAGGAGTTTGGATCTATAGGGAATAGGAAGATGTGAGCTTGGAGGCTAGAAGAACGGGAACTATTCGTAAATACATAGTTGCCTAGTTTAATTTAAGTTTTGTAATAATCTCAGTAGCTACTTTATTTCCATTGCAACTTTTGAGATTAAGTTTAAATATTGGAACCTAATTACCTTTGTAATTGTTATTTTTAGAGCAATGGCATGGATTATCTTTATTTTAGAAGTGTGGTTTTTACAAGTGGTATCAGAGCCGTAGTATAAGATAATTAGGTGTTCGAGGAGCATCTAGACTTAGACTGAGGGATAGGTAGGACTGAGATTTAAGTAGAAAGAGGTAGAGTGTGGTTTGACCAATGAGAATAGTGATAGGGTAGAGAGGACTATCGTGTAAGGTAAATTCAAAATCACATCTGGCCAATGTAATTGTGAATTTATGCGTACATGTAAGTGCTTGAATACCTTGTTGTGATCTAATTGGTTGTCTCTTATGTTATGTCTGTTTCAGTAACAAGAAGTATGAATCGTGGTTCCGTGAGATCGGCAACAATGACGTTGGCGGAAGGAAATCTTCCGATCAGAAACATTCAACCCGATCAAGTTGAACTCGAAGGATTTGTGAATACCCATGAAAGGGGTAGAGGAAGGAATCGTGGATCCCGAAGAGGTGTAGTTTCTGTAGGAGCTCTTGAGACGGGGCGCGGGGCCGTTGACATGGTCGTGGTGTGGCGACCGAGCCGCTAAATGAACCGGCGGAGTCAATCCAAGGAAGTTCTATGAGTATGCGTGGTAGGGGGCGTGGTAGAGGAAGGGGTCGCAACCAAGAGCAAGAGTTTGTGACAAAGGAAGATTTTAACGCGAGAATGGGAAAACTGGAGGCGTTCATTAAAGCCTTGATGGGTAAACAACAATCTTCGGACGCAATAATTCCATGTGAAAAAGATGGCACGGAGGGGTCTTAAGGTGATGAAGACCGTGGTAGCGCATCCCACAAGACTACCCCCGAAGTAGAGAAATCAAGTTAGGTGACCAAGGGGTGCACCTACAAGACATTCCTAACATGCAAACCCCCTACATACACGGGAGAGTATAACCCGGTGTTATCTTTGCAATGGATTAGAGAGATGAAAGTGGTGTTTGACACTAGTAAGTGTGCGGAAGCGGACAAAGTGTTGCATGCCACCACTATGCTTAAGTCGGAGGCACGTTGTTGGTGGGATCTAGAGAGTGGCAAGATTGGTACAAGAGCGGCTAAAAGAACGTCCTGGGAGAAATTCATAGGGTTGCTTAAAAATAAGTATTGTCCTAAAACCGCCATAAAGCAACTTGAAGAAGAATTCTTGCATTTGGAGCAAGGAAACATGACTGTCCAAGAGTACATCGCAAAGTTCTTAGAGAAATCCTGTTTTGCGGAAGTGTACGTTTCAACTGAGGAACGAATGGTGGATCGTTACATTTGGGGTTTGAAGGATTCTATAAGAGAGTTGGTGATGACAATGAACACGTCGAACTTTCAATTGGCGGTTGATGCGGACGAGATGACTAAGAGGGAGAATAATTGTTTATTAATGGATAGGGGTACCGAGAAGAAGAAATGGGATGGGATGTCAAATGACCTCAAGAAAGGTAAGTTCTCAAAGTATGACAATTGTGGAAGCCAAAGGTTCGGGAAGAAACCGTATGGGAGGTGAAACCGTGTACATCATGGAGATTGTGGATCGGAGCCGAAGGGGTGTTTCAAGTGTGGGAAGATGGGGCTGTTGATCATAACTCCTCTCAGTGATTTGAATATGATTCCTAACTTAGTGAAATTCCTTGTTTAAGTTTAAGTTCAAATTCAGCGACAAGCATACGCTGACTGCCATCAGCGATCGCTGAAGATCAAGGAACCTTAAGCTTATCTCTGAAGAACTGAAGATCAGCGATCACACCAAATAACCATTCAGCAAAAGTCAAAGACCAAGCTGAAGAAAGAGATAATCAGCTACGTGACCTGAAGCGGTTCAGCGATAGGAAAGATCATCTATCCAAAGTGTGAAGTCTTGTGAAGCCTCAGCGATACAGAAAGTTCATCCTTGAAGATTCAGTCTCAGCGATCAAGTGAAGCTTCTCATACAAGATTTAGCCATGATAATTTCCCATTGTGGAAGGAAAGAATGTCTCTGTTTCTAGAAGGATCAGACCCAGAGATCCCTTACTATCTAGAAAACGGACCATTTGTTCCTACAACTATTGTAGCTGGTGTTCCTGCCACCACTACCACTCTAGCCATCCCTGAAAGGAGTATCATTAAAACTCCTAATCGATGGACTGAAGAAGATAAGAAAGAAATTGCTATTGACTCAAAAGCTAGATCCATAATAGCAATGTCACTCCCTGTTGAAGTCTATCATTCAGTAATGAAAATGAGAACTTCTAAATCCGTGTGGATACTCTATGTATTCAATATGAAGGAACATCTGAGGTACAAATAACTAGAAGTATTAATCTAGTAAGACCGTATGAAAGCTTAATGCATCATAAAGGTGAAACTCTCTCTCAACTTTACCAGTGCTTTAACTGTTTGTTGATTGATTTAAAAACAGTCAACAAACAGTATTCCAACGCTGAAATTCTGACAAAATTCATGGAGGCACTACCTGAACAATGTGCAGTGTACACTACATGTCTGAAATTGTCAAAGAATCTTGAAACTCTTTCTAAGTGCTTTGTATGGAATGCTCTTAAATGAAGAGCAATCCCAAGTTTTGAGGAAAAACCTCATCAATGAACTCAAGGGTGTCAAAAGTACTTCTTTGGCACTCGTGTCTTAGAGGTAAATTCATTAAAAAATGCTTCATCCTCTACTATTACTTCTATCACTGAATTAGGTCAAACTGATTCAGAAGATCAACTCACTGATGTTGACATCTCTGAGTTTGATAACTCTCTGGCTTTGTTAACTAATAACTTTAAAAGGTTCGCCAAAAAAAACAACTTTAGAAGAACACTGACTCTCGCTGACTCTGACAAATTGAAGACTATGCCCGTTGAGAAAGCCTCAGCCATATGCTACAATTGTCAGCGAAAGGGTCGCTTTGGTAGTAGTGAATGTAGATCCAAGTAAGTTGCAGTCCGCACTACCTCGCTGACCTCTGATAAGAAAGAGAAGTATTTGAAATTAAAAAACAAATACAAAGATCTGAAGAAAAACCAGCCAAAAGGCAAAGGTCTTGTAGCTGAAGAAGTTGATTGGGATGATGAAGGCGACTGGGCTAAAACCTCTGATGAGTCAGGAACAGATGAAGAAGGTCTTGCCTTCTTATGTCTGATGGCAAGAATAGAAGACGTTGAAGAAATATCTGAAACTTCTTCCTCTGAGTCTCCTTTTTCTCAGGTATCCATCCCTTCTATCTCCTTAATATCTGAAAATGATAACTTATCTGCGCTAGATGCTATGACTGTTGATTTTTACAATGCTTTAAATGGAAAAATCAAAGTTGAGAAAATTAATACTGATTTATCTGACCAATTAAAAAATTGTCATCTAAAAATCAAAGAACTTTCAAAGATTGAGGAAACCTTAAAGGACCAAATCTTTGTAAATCAAACAATTAGCATCGAGAAGCAGCAGGCTATCGCTGAAAGAGAAAAGGCCATCGCTAATCTCAAATCTGAAAAGGCTACCATAGAAGGATGGTGCAAAGCCTCTGACAAGGTAAATGAGATCATCAATGCCCAGATCCCTATGAAAGTAAGAAGTGGGTTACGTTTTAACCTCGAAAAGGAAGAATAAGATAAAGAACGTTCCATGCTTAAATTTGGAATTTTTGTCTCCTCTATCCCTGATCCCCTCCTCTTTGTCTCAGAGACCTCATTCCAATGAGAAGACTCCTGATTTAAAATCTTTCAACTCTAAGAAAGTGGTCAAAAACAAGTTTCTTGACCAGGTTCCTAGAAATAGAAATGTTCAAAAGAACAAGAAATCCTCTACCCCCTCAGAGGTCAATCCTAAACCTGGGATAAAGATCTCTGAATTCTCTCAGAGATCAACCCCTAGAATTAAGATTGATCTCACTCCTGTTCCTGAAAAGGTTGTTATACCTCCAAGAACAATTGATAAAGGAATTCTTGGCCCCTTTCCTAACAAAATCCCTTCTATCTCTTTGAAATCTTTGAATTCCAAACCTTGCAAATATAGGAAGTGTTATCACTGTGGTGAAACTACCCACATTGCAAGTAAGTGTCCTAATGCTACTAAAGCTGATAAACTAGCTCATGCAAAGAAAGTAGCTCAAGCTGATAAATCAGCAAAAGTGAAATCCACCAAGGTTGCAAAACCAACAAAGGTGAAGATATTCACTGAAGAAAGTTCTTCAGCAAGTAGCTCCTCCGCCACTCCTTCCACTAACAAAGCAGGACCCATAGTAATATGGGTACCTTCAAACATTTAATCTCTTTGTTGAATGCAGAGTGCTAAAGGTATCGGGTATCTCGATAGCGGATGCTCAAGGAACGTGACTGGCAGAAAATCTCTGCTCTCTGACTACAAAGAAGAAGTTGGTCCATCAGAGACCTTTGGTGGAAATGGCAAAGGATACACTAAAGGCTATGGAATCTTGTCCAACGGAGCCACCTCGTTTAGTCGAGTTGCCTACGTTGAAGGACTAAAGCATAATCTCTTAAGCGTTAGTCAGCTATGTGACAAAGATTTCAAAGTTCTATTCCTAAGGAATAGATGTGCTGTCACTAACTGCAATGATAAACTTACCTTAACAGGCAAAAGAGTTGAAAATGTATACGTAATCAATATGAATAGTTCTCACTCTTAGAACGTGTGCTTTATCTCTAAAGCATCCTCTGATGTAAATTGGTTATGGCATAAAAGACTCTCTCTTCTCAACTTTAAGACAATTAATGAACTGTCTCGAAAGGAACTTGTCAAAGATCTCCCAAATCATAGCTTTGCAAAGGAATCTCTTTCCTCAGCATGTGAAAAGGGAAAGTTGACAAAAGCAGCTTTCAGATCTAAACAAGTTTCATCAGTAACCTCTCCAGCATGCTTTACTCAGAATCGATCCTGATTGTGAAGCGATTCAAGAAAACCCCTTATGAATTATTTCATGGAAGAAGACCTACTCTGAAGTATCTTCACATCTTTGGATGCAAATGCTACATTCTGAATGACAGAGATCATTTGGGAAAGTTCGATCCAAAAGTTGATGAAGGAATATTTCTTGGGTACTCCTCTATATCTAAGTCCTTCAGAATCTTCAACAAACGAAGACAACATGTTGAAGAATCCATGCATGTAAATTTTGATGAATCTCGTACTATACCCTCTTCTCCTATACCTGAAGAAGATGAAGAATTGAATGCTTGGATGAAGTCTCACTATGGGAACTTGAAACTTATTTCAACAATCAACCTCAAGCGGAATTAAGTGATGATGAAGTCCCTGTAATACCTACTAACAGTGATCCATCTTCAGGGATCAATGTTACTCCTCTCAATCAGATTTCTCCTTCTGATGCATCTTCTAGAAATTCCTCAGTAAATATTCAAGTGTCATCCTCTGAAAATCAAACCTCTGAGTCTCCTCAATTGATTTTGAATGATGATGTACCTGTTGCTGGAACAACAAATAGCATCCCTGAAAGAGAAGAACTAGTCGCTGAATCTGAGGTTGATCTCTCTCCTCAACCACCAGCTCAGCGATGGACTGCAAATCATCCAATAAATCAGATTATTGGTGATCCCAATACAGGTATCAAAACACGTAGAGGTACAGGTAATATATGTCTCTATGTTAATTTCATCTCTCTCTCTCTGAACCTAAAAAGATAGATCAAGCTATCTCTGATCCTAGCTGGATTTCAGCTATGCAAGAAGAGCTAATCGAGTTTCGTAGAAACAAAGTTTGGAATCTTGTTCCTAGACCCTCTGGTAAAACAGTGATTGGAACCAAATGGGTATTCAGAAATAAGCTATATGAAAATGGGACTGTTATTCGCGATAAGGCTAGACTTGTCGCTCAAGGATACAGACAGGAAGAAGGTATTGATTACGATGAAACCTTTGCACATGTAGCTCGTTTAGAAGCTATAAGACTTTTCTTAGCTTATGCTGCCCATAAAGACTTCAAAGTTTTTTAATGGATGTTAAAAGTGCTTTTCTAAATGGGAAACTCAGCGAGGAAGTTTATGTTGAACAACCCCCTGGGTTCTCAGACCCCAACCATCCTGGTTATGTTTTCAACTTGAAAAATTTCTCTACGTGTTAAAACAAGCTCCTAGAGCTTGGTATGATACTCTTTCTAAATTTCTTCTTAAAGAAAAATTTATTCGTGGAAAAATTGAGCAAACTCTCTTTTTAAGAAAATATAAAGGCCATACCATACTCGCTCAGATATATGTCGATGACATTATCTTTGGTTCCACAAGACCCAAATTGTGCACTCGTTTCGCTGCAAGAATGGAAAAGCAATATAAAATGAGTATGATGGGTGAACTAACGTATTTTCTAGGTTTGCAGATAAAACAATCTGACAAAGGAATCTTTATTTGTCAAAGTAAATACGTTAAAGACATGTTGAACAAGTTTGATATGAATCAATGCTCAGCGATGAAGACTTCAATGGCCCCTCCTCTGACTCTGAATAAGGACCCAAATGGGAAACCTGTAAATGTTACTGCCTATCGAGGGATGATTGGCTCTCTGCTATATATTACAGCGAGTAGACCTGATATCATGTATTCTACATGTCTCTGTGCTCGGTATCAAGCTGAACCGAAGGAATCTCATCTTATCGCTGTAAAGCGTATCTTCAGATACCTGAAAGGAACTCCTAATCTGGGTCTTTGGTATCACAAAGGCTCAGGGTTCGATCTAATTGGTTACTCTGATAGTGATTTTACAGGTTGCAAGATAGATCGAAAGAGCACCACTGGTGGGTGTCAGCTACTAGGTGGTAAATTAATTAGTTGGACAAGTAAAAAGCAAAATTTTGTGTCCACCTCCACCGCTGAAGCTGAATATGTAGCCGCTGGAAGTTGTTGTGCTCAAATCCTTTTGATGAGAAATCAACTCAGAGACTATGATCTCATGCTCTCCAAGATCCCTATTTATTGTGATAGTACAAATGCTATTGCAATTGCCAACAACCCTGTTCTTCACTCGAAAACCAAGCATATTGAGATTCGATATCACTTTATCAGAGATCATGTTATGAATGGTGAAATTGAACTTAATTTTATACATACTGAATATCAGCTCGATGAACTTTTCACCAAGTCTCTTGATGAAACTAGATTCAATCTACTCATCAGCGAACTTGGTATGTTGAACGCTGAATAATTCTTACTCAGTGGACAACAAACAGTGTTACAAATAAAAGTCCTCTGTTACCATTCACTAAACTCTGATTCAGCAATATCTGTCCTATCTCACTCAGGTATTAACTTCTACCTTTCCACTCCCTGATGTTTCTTTAATTAGGGAATGAATCTGAAAACATAAAACTCATCACTGACAATCTTTTATTGTCTTTGATGAATATTTTCAAAGATAATGATTAATCTTTCCAAATGGATAATTATCATTATATTTTTATAAATAAGAAAAGGACACGTCAAACCTTTTTCTGACACAAGACGGACCACGACGTTTCCCTTCCAATTCCTTTCTAACGACGTGCGCCATGTCATCATTTCTTTTTCAAAAAGCTAAAACCGTCGTTTAACTATCCGTTTCTCTCTCCTTATGCTATTTAAGCAAATCCTTGCCTTATTTCTCTCTTTACGCTCTCAACGTTTCAAAAAGGCAAGAATTCTCTAAGCATCTTCAAGCTTTCTGAAGAACACCAAGAACACGTACTTGTGCGTTTTTCTTCTCGAACTCCACTAAGGTTTGATCTAAACCTTACACTTTAAACAAGAAAGATCTTGTTTCTTATCTCTTTTCTTTTCCTTATATCAAAACAAAAATCAAGGGTAAATAAAATAAAAATCTGGATTAAACTTTAAAACCTTTCAAAACCCTGTTCTAAGTCTTTTCCTTAAGAAACAGAAGATTTTCTTTAATCCATCTTTTATTCTATACCTATTTTTTAAATATACCAACTTTTTAAAAACACATTTGGTATTTTTTATTTTGTTTTATTTTGATTTTCTATCACAAGTTTTTTTGATCTTGTTCATCAAAACACTTGTGTCTTTTCCTTATTTGGTATTCTTTATACCAAAATCTGGTTTATACATTTTGTATTAAACCATGATTTTTCTATTTGGTGTTCCTATCTATGCTACAGCAATGGCCTCTTCAAGCAAGGTTGCTGAAACCTCTCTCGTCTCTGACACACTGGTTGCTGCTGCGGTATGTCACTTCCCTCTGGAACAAGTTCAAGCCCTGCAACTACCTTGCACTCGTGGACATCCCTGCTGAACGTCCACAATTCACTGAAGGTGCTACTTTCATCAGGGCTTTCCCCCTGATGTTTTCCTTCGTTCACAACCCCATTGGCATCTCCTCTCATCTTCAGGCCCTATGGTACACGACTCACTGTACCACCTGCACAACTGACAAGGGCAAAGAACTCCCTGCCATTGGCTTCACCATTCCCACTCTGGGCCACTTCGCCTTCACCTCTGGTTTCTTGAGGCAGGCTAGAATGAAAGGTGGGCTACTGAACCAACAAAACAGCAGATCGACTCCTTCCTCGACTCCATTGGCTACGCTTGGGAAAATGCCTCTCTGAAGACCGTTGGATCCAAGCAGGAAAAGAAGAGGTTACCCGCTCGCTGGCAGTATATCTTCACCCAGGTCATTCAGTGCCTGGGTTCTAAGACTGGCTCTCATGATCAAGCCAGTAAGCATTTTCAGGATATGGCCTTCGCTCTCTGCACGGGCTACAAGCTGAACTTCGCTGATTACATATTCAGTGATATGTACAACCGGGTGAAAGCTGCAAACAGGTACTCTGTCATCCCCTACCCCAGATTCTTCGCAACAATCATGGAACATGCTTTCGGGGATGAGTACCCCAAGACATCCAATCACTCCTTCTATATGGTGGGAAAGAAGTCCCTGGACATTGAGGAACGTCCAGGTGATGCTCCCTTTACACCATACATGCTGACAATCATTGGAGCTCCTGCCTCCGTATCCATCTCACTAAAAAGCCCATCAGTGAGTATCCCTGACACTTTAGCCCCCAAAAGGAAACTTCCAACTGATGGTCACAAAAAGACCATCGCAACCAAGCTAAAGAAGCCAAGGGTGGTGATCTCTCAACATACCACTCACTCTCATTCTGGTGTACTACCAACACCATCAACAGCCTCAGCTACTTCAACGGTTTTCTCTTCCGTTGTTGCTTCTTGAGCACTACCACCGCATTCAGCGACCACGATCACTAAAAGCGTACTAGTCAGCTCCGTTGAAGCTGTCTCAGCTAATACTTTCACAGCCTTCTATTCTTCTTCTATCCCCTCTTCTTTGGTCCTCACATCAACATATGATTCAGAGATAGTTGTCCCTATCTCTAATGATGCTGAAACGCACGCAGTCCAAGCCTCAGTGTTGTTTAGGCACTCTAAGTTTTGGAAAGCCAGTAACACAGGACCTCAGAATGTCTCTCACAGGCATTCTAAGACACTGGCTAGTGATCCTCATGACACTACCTCTACACCAGTGGTTCTTGAGAGTAATCCTCATGATGCTCTCAAGGGTTATAACATGCATACTCATCCGTCATCTAACCCAGAGCTCTTTTTGGCTGCAGTGTCTATGTTGTCAACAGGTGCCCCTCCTCTCTTCACCATAGCGACAACCACCACCACCGCCAATGCTGCTGCTGCTCCTCTCAGCAAGGACAAAGGGAAATACCCTCAGCAACCATGGTCCTCTGCCAAGCTCATGGAGGTCAAGACTGAGAAGGCTGCTCCTAAGCTTCCTCCCTTCTCAACTGAACTTCCACCCATTGTTCTTCCTAGCCCAACATTCCCTACCATTGACTTTTTAGTCAAGGAATGTGCTCACACCAAGGCAAAGGTTGAGCATTTACAGAAGTCTACTGAGTTCATCTTCTGGACAGTGGTTGGAACTCCAGGGATCAAGACCGCTGTCAACAACATTCTCAGCGACATTCAGTCCCTGAAGGAAGACAATCGGGCACATGGTCAGTCCATTGCCCGTCTGGAGAAGAAGATGGATGACCAAGATCTGGTGCTTGAGTCTATTCAGAAGACTCAATCTGATATGGTGCAGTTGCTGACAAAGCTCTCTGAGAGCAGCTCCTCTTTCTCCACTACTGATCGGACATCCCTGAATTCAGTCCTTGCACACCAAGAGCGCCATGAAGAGAAGCTGAAGGGCGTTCAGGGGAATGTACGTCTGTTGATGGTGCACTGTCCCCCTGCTAACAACATCGAGGGGGAGAGATGTGCCAAAGAATACGCTGACGACATCATCGTGGATCACAATGCGACCTTCCCTGATGAGGTCATCTCTCCCTACATCAAGCAGGTAGGACCTTCCCTCACTGAAGGTGTAGTGGAAGAAGAACAAGAAGATGATGATGATGAAGAGTATGAAGAAGCCATCCCTCACTATGGGGGAGGCAATCATGATGATGAAGACGATGATATAGGAAGTGCTTTGGAGCACTTCAATATGTCAAGGCCAGAAGTGTCTCATCAGGAGCCTTTGGGGGACGGACAACATCCCTCTCAGGGACAGTCTGGTCCCTCAGGCAAAGGAAATAATGTGGTAGAAGCTGATGCCACCATCTCTTTAACCGATGGGGAGACCACTGTCGAGGTATCTCTTCCTCTCATTCTCTTCTCTGCTCCAATCTCTGAACTTCCCACATATCCCTCTTTCTCTCCACCAAATTTTGGCTCTAATAAAACTCCTTCTACCTCTCCTCTCTCAATGAGCCCAGTCCCCCAAAGGACTCCACTTTTTGGAAGGAACCTTCATCTGAATAGCAGTTTATGTACATATCTGACTCTGAATCTGAAGATGAAAAAGGCCTCATTCCTAGACGATGCGCTCAAAGACCACTAATAAGCGAGCCTGAAGAGGAAGAAAGGCGAATAAACTTCTTAAATGAACTCGAAGCCAAGAAAATAAAACTGGCCTCTGTTGAAATAGAGTGTCCAACTCCAATCAGCATGGTAGATGGCTTCTATTTCCTATCGAAGGAGGAGAGAGCTCAAGCACTTGAAGCACAAAGAATAAGGGATGAAAAGATGAAACAAACAGAGAATGATCTAGAGCTTGCAAGAAGGCTTCTCATAGAGGATGTTGCTAAAGACAAAGCGAAGAAAGCAATGATCGATAAAAGCCAAAGAGTCACTGAAGCTTTGGCACAAAAGAAACTAGCTGAAGAAATTATCCAAGTGAATCCATCCTCGCTCAAGAAATGATCCTGAATGCTCTGACCAAGACAAATGAAGAACCAAGCCTCAGAGAAAAAGAACTACGCTGGTGCACTGAAAGATTCAACTTTCGAAGGTCTGAATCAAAAATCATTCGAGCAACGATCGAAGGACGTCCCTCCAAAAGGTATGGACTGAAGGTGTTTGTTCGTATGTACAGACATACAAGAGTTGAAATAGAAGAAGCCAAGTTTTTAAAGTTCTATGGATACTCTGAATGGCTAGAAATCAGAGATGCCATTCAGGGTTCCAAATCTAAGTTTAAAGATGTAGTGGAAAGAGCACTGGATCAGTTTCTTCAGAGGATGTCACAACATGTACAAGTTCCACCTCTCCCTAAGCCTACGCGAAAGAAAAGATCAAATGCTGAAGGAGGTTCATCATCCAAAAGTGATCATGAAACCAAATTCAACTATGAAAGCATTCTCGGTCATCTGGAAATCCCTAACACTCAGAGTCTCTCTCCCTCAAGACAGAAAATATGAAGAAAATGAAATCATCACCTTTCCTGAACCAGGCATGGTCTTCTTGGATAATGATGGTTTCTTAGGGATCTTCAGAAACAGCGAGATCAGCAAAGCTCCATCAGCCTTCATCAAAATCATGCATCACTACTGCTGGTCAGATGAACCGCTGATGAATAGACAGAAGAGACTCTATGAAAATGAAATGCGAAGAAGACACGAGAAGCTCTCTGACTAATTTTTCTTCCTTTGTATTTCTCTTCAGTGTATTGTACTTCCCTTTACTTGCAAAATTGTAATTTCATTTTTCATGTAATATCTTCAAATTATTAATGAAATTTCAAATGAAGTACTCTACTCCAACTGTGTACTGAAAAGATCCCTGAAAATAGTAAATGGGACAATGAACATAAGAGTTCTAACTTCTTTACTTATCTCCTTGCTCACTGATATTTCTCTCTGAAATTTAAATCAGTGAATGTACTTACGGCATATACATGTAAAAAATTGTGTTTTCATTTCCTTATAAATGAAACTCAATAGATGCAATAGATTAGCTGAAAAAGATCTCACAGATTGGTACTTCGAGATTTTTTCTTAATTATTTCTCAAGTCCTTACTAATCCCTTCAAGTAACTTTCTCATATTACTTAATCATAATCAAAGAGGGGGAGATTGTTGATCATAACTCCTCTCAGTGATTTGAATATGATTCCTCTTTACACTTAGTGAAATTCCTTGTTTAAGTTTAAGTTCAAATTCAGCGACAAGTATACGCTGACTGCCATCAGCGATCGCTGAAGATCAAGGAACCTTAAGCTTATCTCTGAAGAACTGAAGATCAGCGATCACACCAAATAACCATTCAACGAAAGTCAAAGACCAAGCTGAAGAAAGAGATAACCAGCTATGTGACATGAAGCGGTTCAGCGATAGCAAAGATCTTCTATCCAAAGTGTGAAGTCTTGTAAAGGCTCAGCGATACTGAAAGTTCATCCTTGAAGATTCAACCTCAGCGATCAAGTGAAGCTTCTCATACAAGATTAACGTTGACCTTATCCTCGATGCACAAAAGACAAACCCCTATACTGTGTCAGAGAAGGACGTATGAATTGTCTCTTATATACCCATCATATCTGATATGGTACTGTTCATATGCGGCAAAAAACATGGTTGTATTCTGAGCAAAGGACAAGTCTCCTATGGATGCTTTCCACGTTGCACATACCTTTTATCTTGCATTAAATGCAAACGGGTATAAATAAGATGAAGATATCTTCTTCATCTGTGTGCATGCAACCTTCTGTCTTAAACCTTCTGTATTCCTTCTTACTTCTTTCTTGTGCATCAATCTTAGTGATTTCTTAGTTACAATAGAATAGGTTTAAAGTTGTTCTAATTTCCTCTTGTAACTGTAAATTTGTTTATGCAATATAAACTAACTTAAAAACCAAAAATCTATGTGTTTGTATTTAACCCCCCCCCCCCCCCCTACAAACTGTTTCTATATCCATAAACTCTTGTAGACTCCGTAGGGACCAACAGGGGCACATGTTAGAGAATGTCCCAACTCGAGTGCATGTTACCAGTATGGATCTTTGGAGAATTTTAGGCCGGATTACCCTCAATTGAAAAATGGAACAATGAGTAACTTTGGTGGTGGACATAGCGGTTGAATGGAGAAGACAGTGGAAGCTCCACGAGCTCAAGTACGAGCTTTTCAAATGACTACAGCGGAAGCAGAGGAGGGACCTGACGTGGTGACAAGTAATTTTCTTATTAATTCAAATCATGCCAAGGTGTTATTTGACTCGGGTGCAAACCGTTTATTTGTATCAATTACTTTTATGGGGCTCTTGAATATCAAGACCAAGCGATTGGATCATTGGTTCGAAGTAGAAATCGCCGATGATATGCGGGTCTTGATGAAGAAAGTTTTAGAGGGTTGTAATATTAGTATAGAGGGTCGTCCTATCCCATTGCTATTGTACCCAATGGATGAGGGAGTCTGATCTATGGTGACCGAAGTGAAAGAAAGTCTTGTATTATCTCAATGCTAAAGCCTAGGCAATGCCTAGGAAAAGGATGTCTAGGATTTATGGCGTATGTAATTGATGCCCAAAGGGAAAAGATGGTAGTAGAAGAGGTACCCGTAGTGAAAGAATATCTTGAGGTGTTTCCCAATGATCTTGTTAGACTGCCTCCGGATCGACAAGTGGAATTTAGAATCTATTTGATACCTGGAGCCGCACCAATAGCTCGTGCACCATATCTATTAGCACCGGCGGAAATGAAGGAAATGATGACTCAACTCCAAGAGTTATTGGATAAAGGTTTTATTCGCCCTAGTACATCATCGTGGGGAGCACCGGTGTTGTTTGTCAAAAAGAAAGACGGGTCTCTGAGAATATGTATAGATTACCGTGAGGGGAACAAAATGACAATCAAGAATAAAAACCTTTTGCCTAGAATAGATGATTTGTTTGATCAACTTCAAGGAGCAAGCTATTTCACGAAAATAGATTTACGATCTAGTTATCATCAGTTGAAAGTGAGAGAGGAAGATGTACCCAAAACGGCTTTCCAAACGAGGTATGGTCACTATAAGTTTTTAGTTATACCTTTTGGCTTAACGAATGCTCCGAGCGGCGTTTATGGATTTGATGAATCGTGTGTGTCGTTCATTGTTAGACAAGTGTGTGATTGTCTTCATCAATGATATATTGATCTACTCTTGGACGGAAAGTGAGCATGAAGGACATCTTCGTCTATTGTTGGAATTGCTAAAGCATGAGAAGCTTTACACAGAGTTTTCAAAATGTGAGTTTTGGTTGCGAGAAGTTCAATTTCTAGGACACATGGTGTCCAAAGGCGGAATCAAGGTGGACCCGACAAAGATAGAGGCTATTAAGAGTTAGGAACCGCCGAGAACACCGTCAGAAGTGAGAAGTTTCTTGGGTTTAGCGGGGTACTACCGGAAGTTCATTCAAGACTTTTCACGAATAGCGACACCATTGGCCTCGTTAACCAAGAAAAGCATCAAGTTTGTGTGGACCGAAGCTTAAGAGTCAGTATTTAGTTTGTTGAAAGAAAAGTTAAGTAGTGCGCCAATTCTATCATTGTCGGATGGGACGGAAAGGTTCGTAATTTATAGTGATGCATCCAAACTAGAATTGGGTTGTGTACACATGCAACATGGGAGAGTAATTGCGTATGCTTCGCGACAATTGAAGGATCATTAAAGAAACTACCCTACTTATGACATGGAGTTGGCGTCAGTAGTTTTCACGCTTAAGATTTGGTGGCATTACCTCTATGGGGTGAAATGTCAAATCTATACTAACAATAGAGTCTCAAGCACTTATTTGATCAGAAGGAGCTGAATATGAGGCAAAGAAGATGGGTTGACATATTGAACGATTATGAATGTGAGATCATTTATCACCCGGGGAAGGAATATGTAGTGGCCGATGCTTTAAGCCGAAAGGATAGGGGAGAACCGACCAAGATAGTGGCCTTTCGAGCCGAAGTGGTAGCTACTATCTTGGAAGAAATCAAGAAGATTCAAGATGAAGCGCTATTAGAAGAAAACCGAAAGAGCGAGAAGATAGTAGGAAGTATGTCGTTGTTGGTGTGTAACAATAATAGTGTGAAATATTTGTGTGACCGTGTGTGGGTTCCTAAACCTGGTGGTTTCCGCGAGAAAGTGTTAGAAGAAGCGCATAGGTCACGGTACTCGGTACACCCGGGCACGAACAAGATGTATCGTGATTTGCAACAGTATTATTAGCGGCCGGGGATGAAGAAGGATATAGCTTACTACGTGGAAAGATGTTTGACATGTTTGCAAGTCAAAGCGGAACACCAAAGGCCTTATGGAAAACTTCAACCTTTAGATATTTCGGTGTGGAAGCGGGATAACATAACAATGGACTTTGTTACAAAGTTGCCTAGAACACCAAAGGGGTACGATGCTATTTGGGTGATAGTGGACCGTCTTACCATGTCGGCCCATTTCTTACCATATAAAGAGACGTACCCAATGGAGAAGTTAGCTAGATTGTACATCGATGAGATCGTGACTAGACATGGTGTGCCAACGTCCATAGTTTCAGATCGAGATAGCCATTTCACATCGGCATTTTGGGAAAGTTTCCAAAGAGAGTTGGGGACACAATTGAATTTGAGTATTGTTTATCATCCACAGACAGATGGACAGAGTGAGAGGACAATCCAAACCTTGGAGGATATACTTAAGGCGTGTGTTATCAATTTTGGTGGTTCTTGGGAGAAACATTTACCTTTGATGAATTCTCGTACAACAATAACTATCATGCTAGTATTCAAGCAGCACCGTACGAGGTACTGTATGGTCGCAAGTGTAGAACTCTTTTGTGTTGGAATGACGTGGGGGAAAGGCAACTAGCTGGCCCGGAAATTATCCAACTAACCGCTGACAAGATTGGACAAATTCGCGAGAAATTGAAACTGGATCAAAACCGACAAAAAACATATGCGGATAGGAGGAGGAAACCGATTGAGTTTAAAGTGAAAGACAAGGTCATGTTAAAGATTTCACCCTGGAAGGGGGTGGTGCGTTTCGGGAAGAGAGGGAGGTTGAGCCCTCGGTATATAGGATCATTCGCTATAACAGCGTGAGTGGGTGCGGTGACCTACAAGCTAGATCTTATGGAGAAACTTCGAGGTATTCATAGTACATTCCACGTGTCTAATTTACGAAAATGCTTAGCGGATACGAGTGTGTCGGTACCCTTAGAGGACATCCAAATAGATGAAAGATTAGACTATGCGGAGGAACCGGAAGCGATCGTAGATCGAAACATTAGGGAGCTGAGGAACAAGGAGATTGGTGCTTGTGAAGGTGCATTGGAGATTCCATAAAAGACAAGATGCAAGGTGGGGCCCGAAATGGAGATGAAAGCCAAATACCTGAGGAATTTCGGGGACGGAAATTCTTTTTAAGAGGGGTGAGTTGTAATAACCCGGAATCTAGTTAAATGTGATGAAATTTACATTCGAGTTTGGAAGGGACCTAACTTCTAAAGTGCACGGGCAGGATGTGTAAATTGGGGTCATTAAGGGTTAGAAAACCCTCCTCATGCAATGTAGGCTAAAGCTCATGGATGTGTAAATTGGGGAATGTTAGGCTAAAGCTCTCAAATCAGTAAATATGCAATGTATAGGTTTTGTGGTAAGGATTATTTCATATATGATGATATCACTTCTCATTTTGGGATTGAAATCAATCCAAACCTCCATGGATAACTCTATGTTCATCCATGTGTGAGTTAATATATCGAATTAATGGTTTAAGTAAGTGTTCTAATCATAAGGATCGATTTTTTTGGATTTGGGTCAAGATTCATATCAATTATGGGGTGAAAATGGTGGAATTGGTAGATTTGGGGTTTTGGTGTTCGAGCAGGAAAAGTGCAGGAACTCAGTGAGTCCCACGACTTTTCCCGCGGCCTCAAGCCGCGCAACTCACTGTTTTCCCCTTTTTTAGCTTTTGCTTAAAGGGCTATTAAGGGTATTAATTGGTGTCCTAGCCATAGGGGTTTAATAGTGGGTTATGTGGGAGTATAATTGGGTCAATATAACTTGTAGTTTGATTGATCTAATTCAGACGTTTGGTTGGTGTGATCATAGTTTGAGACGAGCAATCCAGGCTTGGCATTCAGGTGAGTTCCTTTCGTGTTCTTAATTCAACAAATGAATGTTTTATTTTATGTATAATTGAATCATTCATTTACCAGAAGTGTGTACCCGACTAAGGGATATGAATTCGTTTTATATTCCCTTATTTAATGGGCAAGTGTGAGCCCGATCAAAAAGTCACAAGTGTGAATGACTATAAGTGTTATTACGTTTAAATATAACACAAAATAATTCACAAACACAATAATTGAGTAATGTCTTTCATTAATTAATATCATGAAAGAATGTCCAAACAAAATCATTTGATGATTGATTTTTGGACATGTACACTAACATTACAGTAGGTTGGTGGTGCCGTACCAAGAATGCAAATTTGGTTAGTACATAATATTGGAAGTTCCATACTATGGTTAGACACATTTATTTATCAGCTTTAATATTCTTTAGATATGAATATTAAAAATTATAGTTTTAACTATTTTGTTTGAACATTTGAATGTTTGCAAATTTTATTCTTTGCAACTAAAATTCTTAAACATCACATGTGTAACCTAAAAACTCAAATTGTCACTACAATTTAAACAAAATGACATTTTTTTATATGTAGCTTGAAGTTGGTATAAAACCAATATCAACCAAAAAAATTGATACCAAATATAATTATTGATACACGGTATATATTATACGTATCAATTATAATTGATTGGTATATGATAAAAATAAAAATAAAAACTTGATACTATACCAAGTAAACTTGGGATTACTTGAGAGTAGAATGTTTTCATGAGATAATTTTTTTAAACTTGAAACTTCATAACAAAATATTGTAAAGGGTAACATTCACATTGTTTTTATTGTGAATGTTTTCATTTTTTTTTTATCTTCACAACATTTTACATTAAAACTTCAAATATAAAAATACAGTTCTCACGAAAAGAGACTGATTTCATGTAAACCCAACCCAAATAAAATATACACCTAAAACTTTTTCTATTTTTATGTAATCAAAAGAAGACCACCCAAAATATGGTAGAGTAATTAATTACCCTCCCGTCCCCTACCACCACCACTACCCTCTCCATGTTTATATATTGCATTTCTATATGTAAAGAAATAATATAAATTCCGTACCATTTGCGTTTTCATTTCCACCACCACCCTCTACCTCCCCCTATATTTCCACCATAGAAAGACAAACTCATCTCCCCCAAAATCAACTCTGTTTTCCTCATCCAAAACCCTATCTGGCTATCTCCATGATTATAACAATCTCCTGATTTCTCTCAAAAGCAAAGCAATATCAGTTAATTACAGGTTCCATAGATGAGGTGCAAGAAGCACTACACCGATCTCAGTAGTATCGTCGGCGTCTGCGCTTCTTGTCTCCGTGAACGCCTCTTTTCACTCGTCGCTGCTCAGGAACAAGCACGAGCACAAGCTCAATCTCAATGCCATGGTCAAACGCTCGAAGAAAAAAGTCGCAATTCCGATACGAATCTGGTGTTTCCTCGCTCCGTTTCTCCTTACATAAGTCGCCGGAAATCCGATAATTCCGTCGCGTCGACCGTCGCCGGTGAGGCATGGCAGAACGACGGTCATCGTTATAATCGTCATCATAGCCTACCGGATCAACGGTATTTTAGCACACCGCAGGTAGGGCCTACCTATAATTCAAGGCGTAAGAAGAAGCGTTATAGTTTTATTAGGTTCTCTTTGTTATCGAATTTGTTCAGATCTAAGAAACGAAACGATGATTCGGATCCTCGATGTTCGGTTTCGAATTCCGGTGGATCGTACGGTGCTGGTGACAGTGCCACGTCAGCAATGTCGTCGCCGTCGTGGTTCTCGAACATTAGGTTCGCCGGCGGTGGTAATCGGACGACGACGAAGCAGCAGCCGTACACCGGAGCTGGCGTGATGCGGAAGCTATACTGTCCAGATCGTGGCATGTCTCCTGTTAGATACTCCGATGGTTATGGCGGTGGTGCAGAAGATGAATTTTGCGATGGATCCAGTGGATACGAGTCTTGTGAGTCGCGAAAACAGACTCCGTGGAGGACTCCGGCTCATCATGCGTTCCGGCGCGGCGGCGCCGGCGGTGGTGGTGGAAACGGGAAGAATGTTTCTGGATTAACTTTCTGTTTGAGTCCATTGGTACGAGCTAGCCCTAACCGCCATTGGAACCAGAAAGGAATGCCGCCGGCGGACGGCGGCGATATGAGAGCTCCGGTGAAGCCTCACCTGTCCATCACCAAGTCCTTCTGTGCAAACAGATCAAGAAAGCTCGCCGATTTTGGGAGATTCAATACGAACCGTTGATTTCGATGACCGTCGAACATTGACCAAGTGAGCAAACATATTTGACTACGGTTAAATTACCATTTTGCCCTTGGAACCTTTTTTTTAATGGCTATTTCCTACTAGTAGCAGTAGCATTAAATACTGTTTAGAAATAAAAAAAAGAAAAGAAATGATTTTTGAAATTTTTAGATTTTTCTACTGTAATTACGAATTTGGATATGAGTATACCTTGTAATTACAAATTTACCCTCGTCCTTAATTCAACTCGAGTGTGGGGCCTGCTGGGCAGGTGATGATTTATTGAGTGTCTCTTTCGTGTAATTAATTATTTGTCTTTTATTAGAATTAATGTATTTAAAACATTTATTTTACATTATATAGTTTTAAAGGAATTTAATCTTATATAATAATATTGGTTTTCTTTTGAAATATTTAATAAAAAGAAGTTTTAGTTTGACTTTTGGTCAAAAAAGTAGTTTGTGAGTTACTTGGAAGGTTAATGTCTTTATTGCATTCGATCTAGTAGATTTGATTCACTTGAGTGTGTTGGAGACACTCACTTTGTCTATGAATAAACAAATGAATGAGTAATTATGTAATAATGTTATTTAAGGCTATGTTTGGTAAACTAGCTGATAAACTAGTGGGTAGCTGATAAGCTAACGGATGACTGAAAAACTAGCTGATAGCATATAAGCTACTTGATAAAAAATCATGTGCGACAAAACTAGCGTATAAGAATATAAAACGACTAAAAAGGGCATATTGAAAAATAAATAAAAATTTAATATTTAATATTAATGAGGTTATAAATGGAAAAAATGACAATAAGCTCTGAAAACAGTACTCCAAGTAGCGTTTCAATAAGTTAGCTTAGAGCATCTCCAATGGAGGTTGTTATAAAAACCTTCTTTTTCTCCACTTTTTTGCCACATCAATGCCAACTCACTAAACTAGAAACTCATTAAAAATTCCACAATAAAGGTTCTTATAAGAACCTCCTTTTTGTGGGTCCCATTAATTTTTTTCAACATCAATATTTATTATCTAATAATTAAATTTGTTATATTTTAATAATTAAATAAGTCAAAGAATTAAATAAAACATGAGTGAAGTGACATTTTTCATCAAAATCATGGTAAGAACCAATGTTCTTGTTGGGGTACCTATGCCTTGATAGGTTCTTACAAAAAGTTCTCCACAATTGTAATAACCCGAAATTTAATCTTTTGCAATAAGATTCGCAAGTTGGTGGTTGGAGTCTAATTTTTCTCAACTTCAGGGACTGTAGTTGCAATTGAGAAAAAGATGATCAATAAGGGTTTGGAAACTCCTTCATTTGGGAGAAAATCATATGAAATGTGTGTATGTGTAAATGGAGGTGCGATTTTGAGGAGAGTGAAGGAGAAAGGAAGAAACCTTGAAGGAACAAGGATTCATCATCAAATATCAGGTATAAAACTTCATCTTCTTCCTCTTATTGCTATGTGGGTCTTTGAATGATTAGTATATTGAAGATTGATGGGTTGGGGTTGAATGTTTGTATGAAACCATCAATCATATAGTTATGTGGAGTTGTAGTGATGATTTCTTCATTTTTGGTATTGTCTCTTTTGCATATTGGGTTTGCAATCAATGAAAATCCACCATGGATGGACCTTGAATCTTCAATGAGGCTTTAATCCATGGATTCCCATGAATGGAATGGATTGGTAGATGTTTGGGGATGATTCTTGGGTGTTTTGGGTGAGTTTTAAACCATGAAATTGAAAGAAATCAAGTTGGATGTTGATTTTGGGGTTTTCTTCATGAAGTGGGTTTCTGCAGGTGAAACAGTGAAGAAAGTGGGTTGTAAGTGGGTTATAATCGCATGAAACCCACTTTATCGATTGTTTGAGAATTTCCAATTTTTGTTAAAGTACAATTAGGGATTGTAGCTTGTGTTGTTATTTGAGGGGTTTGTAAATGAGTCTTTTGGGGCTACTTTGGGTTGGTAAACTCATAATTTGGTAACCTCAATTCAGGTGTTCGGTTGGTGAGTCTGTAGGACATAAGTGAGCTTAGCGGGTCGGCATCAGGTGAGTTCCCTTCGTGTGCTAAACTTTTATAAATGAATGTTTTAAATTGAAATGTTTTAATTCATTCAAATAGTCACAGTGTGTGTGACATATCCTTTGGGCGGTGTGTGCTCATTCAGTGATCACGGTGTGTGTGATCAAAGCTAGTCACGGTGTGTGTGACAGAAAATGTATTACCGTTGCAACAAGTACGTGAAAAGGTGTTTTTGGAAAGGTGTGAGTTAATATTCATGACTAATTGTTTTCTCTTATAACTGTCATGCATATATTAACTGTTGTTTTAGGGGAATTCACTAGGCCTTTTGGTCTAACCCTCTCTTTTATAAAACTGGAAACAATTTTCAGGAAGGCTTATGATAGAAAGCACGAATAAAGGGATAGGGAAGTTGTGAGATGAAGAGTTGGAAGAGAGCCGCTACTTGTTTGGTTAGCTGCCTAGTTTAGAAGTTGAAATGTAATAATCTCAGTAGTTGTTCATTTCCGCTGCAAACATTTGAGATTAACTTTACATTTGGGACCATTTGGGTTATGTAATTGCTATTTTTAGAGCAATGGTATGTTTTACCGGTATTTTAGAATCGGGGTTGTTACAAGTGGTATCAGAGCTCATAGTTTAAGAGATTTAGGTGTTCAAGGAGCATCTAGACTTAAACTGAGGAGTGAGAGGAGAACTGAGATTTAAGTAGAGTTGGTGGGGTGTGGTTTAACTAGTAAGAGTAATGATAGGGTAGAAAGGACTAACGTGTAAGGAAAATTCAAAATCACATCTGGCCAATGTCATTGTGAATTTACAGATACATGAAGGTGCTTATATACCTTGTTATGATCTAACTAGTTGTTGTTTAGTGGTTCGTGTAGTTTTAGAAAATGTAGAGATTGGTCTTGTGGATCAGTGAGGATCGTATATGTGATGATTGTAGGAGAAAATCCTTTTGTTGGAGTTGTACCAACAGAAAGAATGGAAATTGGGGGTGTTGCTAACACCCGTGATCGAGGAAGTGAAAGGGGTAGTGAACTCTGTGGGACTGCGGTGTCAGTTGGGGCTCATGAGTTAAGAGCTTAATGTTGGTAAGAGGTTGAGAGGGTAAAATTTTGAATTTTCTAGCGTATGAGTGTGCTTGATTGCTGTTGCTGAGGCAACCGAGGATGTGGTAGTCTAGGTAAGGACTAGCGTGCAAAGATTAATTTGGAATTTTTGATTTGTTTTATGAGGATGCATAGAGGGTAGTTGTTTGGAGCTTCAAGATGAAGTTTCGTCCAAAAGTGTTGGTGATTCATCACGAGGTAGAATCCTTGAGGATTGAAAAAAAATGGAAACATATTGTCCAAGTGGGTACTTTTAAATCTTGGGAAGATTCCTAATTGCAGGGTTGATTATATTAATCGAATGTTATAGAATGGACAAGTGTGTTTGGAAGTGAAGGCTTTCGTAGTCATCGGTGTTTGGGATAGGATTGTTGAAAAGATAGAGTTGTGTACTCGGGAAATGAAGGCAAGTTGTGAAGGAATGAAGAGATCAATAAATGATCTCATAAAAGTCGAAGTTACTGAAATCGGGTATTCAATAATCAGTGATGAGATTGGACATGGTATGGTCCGAGAAGATCGGGTATGTTGAAAAAAAAATTGTTGGGAGAATTTGCTACGAGTATAGAAGACTCGTTCTGCAGTCATCGAATGTAAGTGTATGCGGGGTTGTTGCCAAGTTGCAATACGGATAGAGTTAGTTTCTCTCATTTCTAAGACGAGTTACATGTATCACGATGTTTATGTTTTAAAGTGGGTTTATGAGTTGGTGTGAGTGTGTTGAGTTTATCCTCAACGTACTCAGGATGTTCTTGTATGACAATGGTTGAAAAAAAAAAGAGTTTGTTGATACTTGATGTAGTAAAAGTGTGAGATCGTTAATAATCCAAATGAAGAAACAAGTTCATTACAAGATTTATATTTATTGTTGGCATCAATTTGGCTTGATAGATCCGAGTTATATCATTGGTCATGTGTGAGTGTGTAGGAGTGCGTGTGGGTGTGTCGGCATGCTTGATGCTATGAACTCGTAGGGTTGTTGGGTTTAACCTTTCCTTTAGAAGGATGATGAGGGTAAAGGGAATGGGAGGTTGTCGGAATATGTGGTTTGGTCATTTGAGGTTGATTCTTGATCGTGGCATGCTAGTGTGTGGATGGTCGATGTATAATAATAATGCAATGAGGTGAAGTGAGTATTGATTCCTGTGGTAGGAATTTAAATTATTATCTCGGTGTGGTTGATAAGGTGGTTGACAATGAATGTTGATATTCAGAATATCTTAAGCCAAAGCGTGCCAAAAAGTAATGGTATGATTTTTTGAAGAAGTACTACCTGTAAGGGAGTAAAAGAGGATTATGAATCGAAGTGTTCATAGATTGTTTAAGTAGACTTGCTGTTGGGTTATGAGGTAACGAGATCGTGCATCATTATCCATGTGGACTGTGAGTAGTTGTTAATGGGTGTGGGGCGACTAAAGTTATGGGTTTGAGAATTGACTGTAATGTGGTTAATTGGTTGTGAATGGACAACAACGTGAGTGGTCGTATGAGCAAGAGGCATTCTTGGCTTCAGGCTAATCTTCAAGTGTGATTGCTACGAAGGCTGGAAGCCGTTAATTTGGATTGGCGGCTTAGTGTGAGAATAAAGTAGCCATCAAGAGCGAAAGTGGGTATGTGGGACTATAACGGTCCGCGCAAGCGGGTGTTTTCTTATTGATCTAGTCGAACGTGATGCCGATAGTTGGGGATAGTGTAATGTGGGGTTGCTAGTCGCCTTGGTCTTAAGGCGTAGAGAATGGAAGTGTGTGTTTGTTAGTGGAATGGGGTTATGGTCACTCTACGGTTTGCATAGCTCAAGGGACTGGCAAGTATGTAGCCAGTGTGTGCAGTCACAAGTGTGCGTGACTAGAGCTATATGGATGTTGCTTAACAGGGAATGAATTCTTTGATCACTGTAGTATGTGATGTTATACGAATGGTAGTTAGAATGCTCTTGGTGAGTATGCAAGGTCGATGAGTGAAATTGATTTGAGTGTTGGTGTGAATCATTGTTGGGTATCTATTGGGGAGGCATTCAAGAGTGTTGACTATGAATGCTTGAGGCGCAGAAAATTCTTGACGGCATTATAATATCCTTATTTTGAAGGGACAAGACTTGAGTGATCATTGGTGACGGATTCACATATTTTTCGGGTACGTCGTGATTTGAGGAGTTAATTTATTTCCGTTGGGACTTTGGCGAAATGTCAAAATTCGGTTGGTTGATGGGGCTTGATAGTAGAATTATTGATTTGAATAAAGTGGCAAAACATTCCTTGTGTGTAAAGGAATATTAGTGGTTCGGTTATCTCCTTTGGGAATCGAGAAATGTGTGGTGTTTGAAGCATAGGTATGGATTCGTGAGGGCCAAGTGTGGTGGCATAGTTATTTATCTTTAATGGAAATTTTGATGAGGTCGTTTAGCTAAACCTAGTCTCGCAATGTTGAATGTGTGGTCGAGGAATTATGTAGATGCCTTGATATGGGGTTCTTGAAGAAGAGCTATTGCAAAGTGTAAAAGGTGGGTGGTGATGTGAGAAATTATGTGTTCGGGTTATGTAGTGGCCAAGAGGTGGATTCGAAGTATACTCAAGGTATATGTTAGAGTGTGTAGTATGTTGAATAATTGTTGAAGTTATTTCAGCCGTGTAGGAAATTTATGTTTGATTGGAGGTGCAATTGCTAATCGATTGATGTTCAAGTCTTGAGGGAAAAGAGTTTGGTGAGTGCATAAGTGCCTTTACATTTTTCCTCCAAGCATGGAAGAGTGATTGGTTAGACATCGGTAATTCAGATTGATGCGAGAAGGTGATATTCACATGTGGGAATAAATGATTTTGATGAAAGAAGACGTTGGTCGAGTGATAAAAAGAAATGGAGTGTGTTTAAGCACGCCAGTGTTGAGTATATTTATATAAACCCTTTAAGAGGATAAGGGTGTTGATGCTTGGTAAATTAATTCGAGAGATTGTTTAAAGCTTGCTTTACTAGCAAGACTTATATGGGAAAGGTGTGCCTTTTAATTTTGGGAAGGCAAGTAAAAAGTAGTTGGATGTGGGATTTTGAGAGGCAAGCTGTTGAGGTTGATTTAATATGGGTGCGGGTTGCACTCTGTGTGGATCTTATGGTTGATATCGGGCTGGATAGAATGGATTTTAGTGAGTGGTTGCTCCTATGGGACAAATGAACTCTAAATTATTTTAGAGAAATCCCTAGGTTATTTGTTTGCTCGAAGGAAATTTTGGAAAGGTGTTTACAGGATTGGTTCAATCCTGATTGGTAGGCTATCCGGACGTTACGCGGTGAAAGTTTATATAAGGACATTTACTTATGTTCGTAAAAGTGTTAATAAAGTTGCGAGTAAGGTGTGCTACTTTCAGAAGAAAGGAGTAGTGTTGATGAGTTGATGGTCAATACTGTAGTAGCGGTGCAATATTAATCCGGTTGGATTTAAATTGCCGCGACATGTGTTATGGGGTAATGCATGTTGCTTGTTAAGCAAACTCTTAATTCAAAGTCTAAGTGAGAAGGGCAAGAATGACTTGCTGTTAAGTCAACATATTGGGTGGATGTAATGATTAGTCGGGGTTCGTGTTTGTTGCGGGGTAAACACCATTAATGGTACTTCCTTTGGGAGAATTGAAGTTCATTAAGAAAACCATGGGTCCGGTGTGTGGACATATCAGACAATGACAGGTATGGCTGACCTGGGATAGAATAGAAAGCAGATCAGTCAATGACAGGTTTGTTTGGCAATGATGTGATTTTTTTTGCGAAAAACCCTAGTGAATGAAAGTGGTAACTAATCGATGTGTGATTGTGTGGGATACCGAGTGTCGGTAAATTTAATAGGAGTATCCAACGAATGGGTGACAACCTGCTGGTAATAGTTTCATGGATTGAAAAATTGTTCCAAGGGGGAACAGAGGAGATATACCAAGGTCAAAGATATAAGTATTGTGTTGGTCCGTTGAAAATCTCCTCAAAAGGTAAGATGTAGGGTGGAAATTTTGAGTGGCTTGGTTTGGTGGTTGTTTACTCCAAGAGATCATGCTTGTGAAGGAGCAACTGAAGTCCAATAAAGGACGAGATGCGACATGGGAACTGGAGTAGAAAATGAGGAAGAAATACCCTCAACTTTTCGCTTGATGAATTCCGAGGACGGAATTCTTTTAAGGGGGGGGGGGTGAGATGTAATAACCCGGAATTTAATCTTTTGTAATAAGATTTGCAAGTTGGTGGTTGGAGTCTAATTTTTCTCAACTTCAGGGACTATAGTCGCAATTGAGAAAAAGATGGTCAATAAGGGTTCGGAAACTCCTTCATTTGGGAGAAAATCAGATGAAATGTGTGTGTGTGTAAATGGAGGTGCGATTTTGAGGAGAGTGAAGGAGAAAGGAAGAAATCTTGAAGGAACAAGGATTCATCATCAAATATCAGGTATAAAACTTCATCTTCTTCCTCTTATTGCTATGTGGGTCTTTGAATGATTAGTATATTGAAGATTGATGGGTTGGGGTTGAATGTTTGTATGAAACCATCAATAATATAGTTATGTGGAGTTGTAGTGATGATTTCTTCATTTTTGGTATTGTCTCTTTTGCATATTGGTTTTGCAATCAATGAAAATCCACCATGGATGGACCTTGAATCTTCAATGAGGCTTTAATCCATGGATTCCCATGAATGGAATGGATTGGTAGATGTTTGGGGATGATTCTTGGGTGTTTTGGGTGAGTTTTAAACCATGAAATTGAAAGAAATCAAATTGGATGTTGATTTTGGGGTTTTCTTCACGAAGTGGGTTTCTGTAGGTGAAAAAGTGAAGAAAGTGGGTTGTAAGTGGGTTATAATCGCATGAAACCCACTTTGTCGGCTGTTTGAGAATTTTCAATTTTTGTTAAAGTCCAATTAGGGATTGTAGCTTGTGTTGTTATTTGAGGGGTTTGTAAATGAGTCTTTTGGGGCTACTTTGGGTTGGTAAACTCATAATTTGGTAACCTCAATTCAGGTGTTCGGCTGGTGAGTCCACCGGACATAAGTGAGCTTAGCGGCTCGGAAAATCAGGTGAGTTCCCTTCGTGTGCTAAACTTTTATAAATGAATGTTTTAAATTGAAATGTTTTAATTCATTCAAATAGTCACAGTGTGTGTGACATATCCTTTGGGCGGTGTGTGCTCATTCAGTAATCACGGTGTGTGTGATCAAAGCTAGTCACGGTGTGTGTGACAGAAAATGTATTACCGTTGCAACAAGTACGTGAAAAGGTGTTTTTGGAAAGGTGTGAGTTAATATTCATGACTAATTGTTTTCTCTTATAACTGTCATGCATATATTAACTATTGTTTTGGGGGAATTCACTAGGCCTTTTGGTCTAACCCTCTCTTTTATAAAACTGGAAACAATTTTCAGGAAGGCTTATGATAGAAAGCACGGATAAAGGGATAGGGAAGTTGTGAGATGAAGAGTTGGAAGAGAGGCGCTACTTGTTTGGTTAGCTGCCTAGTTTAGAAGTTGAAATGTAATAATCTCAGTAGTTGTTCATTTCCGCTGCAAACATTTGAGATTAACTTTACATTTGGGATCATTTCGGTTATGTAATTGCTATTTTTGGAGCAATTGTATGTTTTACCGATATTTTAGAATCGGTGTTACAACAATGGTAGTTCTTATAACCAATTGCAGTTTTTGCTTATAAGAACCTTGCATTGGAGATGCTCTTATAAGCTAACTTATAAGCTAGTTTATGGTTTGTCAAACGTGTACATTAAAATAACCTATCTTATTTTTCCCAAACATAGCCTAAGTGTAAAAATACATATAACTAGTGTTTGGCACCGTGCGTTGCATGCGGTGATAATAATTTTTTATAAAAAAAATTCTAAAGCAATTTAAATTAGTCGAGGACATATATCAAAAATATTAAACTAATAAGAATCAATATTATATTTGATATGAATTTATCTTATCATCCTTTATTTTGTTTTTGGTATATATGATTAATAAGTTATATATATCGATCTTATATCAAACTTTGTATCTTGTTCAAAATAATAAAATAAATATGCAAGACTATTAATTGTAATTCATGAGATATATTATGAGTATTGTTTTTTCATAATATATAAATTTATTCTCTACATATGTTATCATAAAAGATTTATATTCATCAAACAAATGTTATGTTATTGATTACTTTTGTATAATTACAAAATATTTTTGTTATTTGTTTACATTTGTTGTAATGTAGTTTTGCAATTTTGGCCAAAAACCTTATTGAAACCCCCATCCTGAACCCATGATTGCACGAAGAGAAACATTAGTTGTGAGTACTGCGACCACTTGATTACGGACAAGTTTAAGTGAATTGTTAATTTTTCATTTAACTTGTTTGTGTTTTTTCAATCTTCTTGAAACTGTTTATTCATATAATTTCATTTACGTATATAATTTGATTTTAATTTAAATTAAAAATAAAATTTGAAATAATCTATAACCCATTAATGATTGTAGCGAGTTAGTTTTTATTTAATTTTATATATTGACTCTTCTAATTTAATTTTTATATATTGTTTTTGTAGTTTTTTATACATATTAGTATGTCACTATATTGATTTTGATTTTGAATTTTATAGTAATTTTATATTTTATGTGCTAATTTTAATTATATATACGCGTATATATAAATTAATATTGATTTATTTTAACTACTTTTTTAATTGATATTAAATATAATAAGTATTTTTTTTACGTTAATGGCATGGTTAATAATAAGTATTTAATTATATATTGATTACAATTTTATTTATATCTATATATTGATTTTAATTAGCTTTTAAATAATTAGTCAGATTTTTAATTTTATATAATAATTTTAATTTTCTATATTAATTCTAATTTTACTATTTAATTTTACTTGAAAAATAGTATAAATCAATATATATATATATATATAAATACAGAATGTTATTAAATAATTATAATTGATAAGGGATCATTTAATTAAATTAAAATATATTAATGATAAGTTATGCTCTATTCAATTATCATAATTATTTTATTTACGTATTTTGATTGCAATAAGGTTTTTTGACGTGTAAACTAAAAGTTATTAAATTGAGAGGATTAATTGTCATCTTCATTTTATCTATTTATATTAATTATAATACGTTTATTATAATACTCAATTGTTATGTAAATAATACGTTTATTATATACATCTTAATATATTTAAGTGTCACGTAAATAAAAAAATTATTTATTTTAATAATATTTTAAATAATTAGTAAAATTACAAAATTAAGAAAACTATAGAAGACAGAAATAAAAATGAACTTTAAAGTCCAACAAAAGTATATATAAAAGAATATATATCCATATTAGTCTTCTCGAAATAAACCTAAATAAAAGAAATATCTATTTACAAATGACTTGTTGAGGTTATATCATAGATTATAATACTTTCAAGATTCAGTTATCAAACTGTTGTTGTCATCTAAAAGCAATTTCAAGAAGAAACCATCGGTTCCATAGGAAAAAAAATATTGAAGACAAAAGTAAAAAATATACATTTAGAAGCTCAACAAAAGTCAAAAAGGAATAATACTTGAATTAGTATTCTCTCACTAGAATATACATAATGACATTCGTGATCTCTATCCATTTTTTTCTGATTTGGAAATTGAATATGGGTTTATCAATTGGTATTAGAGCAAACTCAGTTGACTTAGAACTACTTTTGTGAAGAAATTTGAAGATTTTTTGAAGTTTTAGAAATTCTTGAAAAATGACGAAGGTGTTCTTAAATTTTTTTAGTTTTGATGTTTTTGATCAGATTTTATTACTCATTTGATTCAGTTTTCATCATAGAATCAATCAAAATTGATTTCATTCATCAATTTTGAGTTTAACTGAAGAATTTGTTCGATTTGGGAAAGTTTTGAGTTCTTGAGTTCGAACAATTGTTTTCAAGATTTTGGACAAATTTGTGTATTTTGATCTGAAATTGGTCATTCTTTATTCATAAATTGTGTTTGTAAAGCAAAATCGACCATAAAAGTGAAGTTGCAATTGTGTTTTCATGATTTTAGAAAGATCATATTCTAACAGTTTGATCTTTTCACCATATCTGTTTATATCACACGTTCTTCAATATATCGCATGTTCTTCGGTTTGTCACATGATCTGAGGTTGTCGCTTGATTAGAAGGTTTTTGGAACATTTATCACAGAACAAAGGATTTGATTAGGGAGATGAGATGGAGATAAAGGGATAAACAATTTGGTTATATTCAGTGAGGAAGAGATGAATGATGAGAAGAAACAACATTGCATGTCATCAATCAAAGGAAGAAGAGATAAAAATCAGTTGAAAAGGATTCTGTCGGTTATTGATAATTTGATGTTAGGAAAGTTTGTTGTTGAAGTTCAATTCTTTTATGATTGATATAAAGGTGATGAGCTCAGTATACGTAGTATCAAAGCTCTAAGCCTAATCATTTGAAGTTTATCTGTTGTATCAAAAGGGTTTATTTGAAGATCTATTATTTGTTGAAGTTAAAAAGATAAAGATTCTAGGGATTATTTAAAGGCGGATCCAAAGCGAAAATTTCGTTCTGAAATTTGTTTTTGTTATAGGGATATTGTAATTCTTTAGATATGTCTCGTTTAAAGATTAACAAAGTATGATCATCTTTGAAAGGGAAATTTGTTAAGGTTGAAGATTTGTTAAGGTTGAAGATTTGTTCAAGAAAAGATAAAGGGCTATACGAGCTTTGATCTCAAATACAAAGGGAAATATTTTTGTTGAAGAGACAAATTCTTAGAGAGAAGATTGATGTTGGAGAGAAGATCATTCAAAAAGAAGTTTGTTAGAAGATATGGATGCATTCGAAAAGTTTGGGGAAGCGATTGGAGTATCGTGGAAGAAACATCAAGAATCAAACAAGGAGGGTGACAAACCAAGAGGAGGTGATATCGAAACCACAGGTGAGTGTCGTCAGCTTTTTAACTCATTATGAATATTGTTTCTGTTAACATTAGAGGTCCCGGTCGAAAGAAAAAGTATCCTGGATAAATGATATATGTAGATTGGGGAAATCGAAAGTTTTGGGAATCCAAGAAACAAAATCAAAAAATTGGGAACAAGCTGGGATTGTGTCAATTTAGGCTGACACGATGCTGACTTTGCTAGTGTGGATGCGATAGGCAACTCGGGAGGCATTGTAACAATCCGGGACAAAAAGGCTTTTACTGGTGAGTATGTTATCAAGGAATCGTCTTTTTTGGCAGTAATCGGTTCTTGGGTGGGGGTAACAGGGAAGGTGGGTCTTGTAAATGTGTATGGCCCGAATGATCAGAAAGAAAGATCGGATCTGTGGGGAAATTTGGAAATTTTGGTAGGCAAGGATGAAGTGAAATGGTGTCTGTTTGGCGACTTCAATGAAGTTAGGGGGGGATCACGAGAGGTTGAATTCCATCACAAACGCAAGGGGTGCAAAGGATTTCAATGATATTATATCTAGAAGTCAGTTAGTCGAAATCCCTCTTTATGGGAAATTCACAAGAATTAGCGATAATGGGACGAAGTTTCGTAAGCTAGATCGTTTTCTAGTGTCAAACGAGTTTGGGAATATATGGCGTAATATGGGGGTAAAGGCTTTGGATAGGAAATGGTCTAACCATACTCCTATTATGTTATTCGAAGATACAAAAAACTTCGGACCGAAACCATTCATATTCTTTGATTATTGGTTAAATGAGAGGACGGTTTAGAAGAGGTGGTAAATTCAGCCTGGAGTAAGAATATAACGCCAAACCAGCCAGATTGTATATTCCAGATAAAATGAAGAACGCTAAAGAGGCTATCAAAGTTTGGAGCAAAAAGAAATCTGATAATTTAGACATCGAGATGGGAAGGTTGAAAGTGGAAGCGATGGAAAAAGAGCTAGAGGCGGACCAAAATGGGTGGGATGAAGAGAGTAAATCAAGATGGCAACAAGTAAGGAAGTTCTGGCTAGAGTTAGAAGAAAAAAAGATTGGGATGTTGAGACAAAAATCTAAGATTAAGTGGATCTTGGAAGGAGACGAAAATTCGAAGCTTTTCCACGTGTCATTGAGATACCGGGAAAGGAAAAACTCGTTAAGGGGCTTAAATGACGATTCGGGGTGGATAGATGATCCAATTCAAATCAAGAATCTCGTGTTTGATTTTTTAAAGGTAAGTTTTCGCCAAGCAGAAGAGGGGGACCTTCCCTTAGTGGAGATAAATTTAAAAGGCTGTCTGTAGAAGATGCCGATTTTTTAGAGAGGTGGATTGATGAGGAAGAAGTCTGGAATGCAATTAGTATGTGTGAGAGTAATAAAGCACCTGGACTGAATGGGTTTACTTTCGGTTTCATTAAAAAGTTTTGGTGCCTATAAAAGAGGACTTTATGAGGGCTTTATGGTGGTTTTGTGAAAAAGATTAAATTAATCGAGGGTGCAACTCATCATACCTCACCTTGATTCCCAAAGTTCCAAATCCGGTGAATCTAGGTGAGTATAGACCTATTAGCTTAATCGGGGTCTTTAACAAGACAATTGCGAAGTTGCTCGCGGAAAGGCTTAAGACTGTAATGGACAAACTCATTAGTGAGACACAAAGCACGTTCGTAAAGGGGCAGTTCATTCTTGATGGAGTTCTCATAACAAATGAGGTGATCCATGAACTTCGAAAAAGGAAACAAAAGGGTTTGGTTTTCAAGGTCGATTTCAAAAAGGCTTACGATAGTGTGGACTGGGAGTTTTTGTTTGGTTGCATGTGCAAAATGGGTTTCGGAGGTAAGTGGGTAAAATGGATAAAGGTGTGTCTTTAATCGTCTACGATGTCTATTCTAGTTAATGGTAGCCCAACTAAAGAATTCGCTATGGAAAAAGGTTTGAGGCAAGGGGACCCGTTGGCACCCTTTCTTTTCCTATTAGTAGCCGAAAGTCTATACATCCTTATGGAAGAAGCGGTAAGAGTTGGTTTTTTTGATAGCATCAAAGTGGGATTAAAAAGGTTGCCTATCTCATACCTCCAATATGCGGATGATGCGATCTTCTTTGGCACATGGAGTCTTAGCAATATCAAAAACCTTCTTAAGATCCTTAAGTGCTTCCATTTGATGTCCGGGTTAAAAATCAATGTAGGCAAGAGTAAAATATACGGAGTGGGTGTCTCGGAGGAAGAGGTAAACAGTTGGGCGAGAAGTATGGGATGCGGTGTGGGATCTTTTCTGTTTACCTACCTAGGCCTTCCGGTAGGAGTCTCAATGAAAAGATTGGCACATTGGAGTCCGGTTATAGATAAGGTAAAGAAAAGATTAGCCTCGTGGAAATCGAAACTAATCTCATTTGGAGGACGGTTAACCTTGGTTAAATCAATTTTGGGAAGTCTTCTAGTATACTATTTCTCTCTGTTTCGAGCTCCGAGTGGTGTGATAAATGAGTTGGAGATAGTGCGATGTAGGTTCTTTTGGGGAGGGGGGTCGGGGAGAGTGAGAGGAAAGGTATAGTGTGGGTGGGTGGGACAAGTCGATCAAAAGTCCTAATAAAGGGGTCTAAACATTGGTAGTTTGAAATCGTTCAACTGGGCTCTTTTGGGGAAGTGGTGGTGGCGGTTCCAAAACGAAAAAAAGATGTTTTGGGCTAAAATCATAAGCAACATATATGGGGAGGGGAGGGGGGGGGGGGGTTGTTTGGTAATAATGTGTCTAACAATATTGCAGGTGCATCATGGAGTAACATTATACGGATCGGGATGGAAACGGACAGTCATGGCATAGCTTTCACCAGATCGTTTCGGAAGAAAATTGGCGATGGATCGGAGACAAGTTTCTGGAAAGATAGATGGACTGGCAAGCAGACAATACAATAAGACTTTGGGAGATTATACCAGCTGGATAACGACAATAATGCAACGGTAGCCGAAAGGGGAAGAGAGCTTGGAGAATTGGATAATCTTACGCGTAAAATTTGGGAATGAATTCCTACAAGAGACGAGAGCGACAAAGAGGTATGGGTACTCGATGACTCAAACGTTTTTTCAACTAAAAAAATCAGGGAATTATTGGATGATGGAGGAAATGCGACAAGGAATGACGATGAAAAAACAAGATGTGGGGATTGATAGGAGAAGACCACCAAAAAGGTTTGTATTTTTATATGGAGAGTACGTAAAGGTAGAATCCCGTGTAGAACAATCTTGGATAGAATGGGGATCGATTTACATTCGGTATTATTTCCTAGATGCAGGACAGCAGCCGAAACGATCGAACACGCTTTAATAAACTGTCCGGAAGTTAAAAAACTGTGGGGATTGATAGGTAGATGGTGGCAGAAAAACTTGGACGCGGTGGTGTTGGTTGAGGAATTACTTCAAGAAGAAAACAATTCGGGCAATGATAATTCGAAGCAGTCAATGTGGTTCGGGGCGGTGGGGGTTGTCCTTTATTTGATGTGGTCACACCGTAACAAAATCATTTTTAGAGACGATAAAATAAAGCTAGTCGATCACTTGCATGAATTCTAAATAGTAATCTTCGAATGGATCAAAAGACTATTGTATAGCGGACCCATCGAGGATGTAACTGTTCGAAGGTAGTAATCTCGAGAAGGAGGAGCTTTGATGGTTAGCAAAGGCATGGCATCAATTTTGTCTCTCACAAAACGAAGCCTCATGGTTTAATGGAACTAGGTTTCTGGCCTCTGCTGTGGTGGCCCTTTGGGTGTAACTTTTGTTTTAGTCCTTGTTGTCCTTTCTGTTTTGTTCCTAAAGATTGTTAAAACTTTAATTGTTGTAATTTTTGTTTTGTTGTAATCTTGAATAAGTGGGAGAATGTTAGACCTATTATTTTGTATTCAGGATTAGTAAAGTTGAGAGGCTATTGTATAAATACCCTTGGGATAAAAATATTTTTAGCTAGTTTAGTTTAGTGGAACACTTAGAGAGAAATTTGCTCATATTTGTTAGAGCTTTCATTGTAATACTTCTCTCACTAGAATATACATGATGACATTATTGATCTCTACTCATTTTTTCTGATTTGGAACTTGAATATGGGTTTATCATAATTCTTAAGAGATCGTTTGATAGATGGAGAGAATCAAAAGTTTGACAAATGAAATGATTGGTAGATGAAGAGGAGCTAGAGCAAACAAAAATGACATTGTTAAATGTAAGCAAAAGTGAGTAATCAATATTTATGGGAAATTAGCATTGGAAATTTAAAAAAATGTTAAAAAGAAAATGAAGGAGAAAATAAATAATTGAGTTTCTTGATTGTAGAAGAGGTCATGTCATCAACTTTGGTTTCTCTTTATATATATATATATATATATATATATATAGGGAGGGATCATACAAGAACACGCTTCATTTAAAGGAACAAAAGAACACATTTAAGACCACATATGATGTGGGTCCCACACAATATAAAATCATATCCGATTCAATGGGGACCACCATTGAATCAGATATGATTTTATATTGTGTGGGACCCACATCATATGTGATCCTAAATGTGTTCCTTTGTTCCTTTAAAAATGCAAATATATATATATAGAGGGAGGTTTAAATGAGAACTTTGCATTTTTAAAGGAACAAAGGAACACCCTTAGGATCACATATGATGTGGGTCCCACACAATATAAAATCATATCTGATTCAATAGTGGGCCCCATTGAATCAGATATGATTTTATATTGTGTGGGACCCACATCATATGTGGTCCTAAATGTGTTCCTTTGTTCCTTTAAATGAGGGGTGTTCTTGTATGATCCCTCCCCTATATATATTTAGGCGGGTTCATGCGAGGACGGTAACAATTTATAAGAATACGAGGACAATCCTAAACCAATCCTTTTGTACATGAATTTTTTTTCATGTACAAAATCATATGTAATTTTGTACTAGCATAAAAAAGGACATGAGCAACTTTTCCGGTGGGCAAAGTTGCGGGAAAAGTCGCGGCTAATCATATATGATTTTTTACGTAAATCATATGTGATTTTGTACATGAAAATTTTCATGTACAAAATGATTGGCTGAGGATCGTCCTCGCATTCTTGTAAATTGTTACCGTCCTCGCATGAACCTCTTTCTATATATATATAGGGTCAGGTTCAGGGGGAAACGTCAAAAAAAGAGAAAACTGAAGAACACCTTGGGAGGCCTCCATCTGGACGGTATACCCTCACATGCATTTGTGCATATGCATTAATGCATATATATACATACATATATATATATATGCGTTGATGCAGAGAAAAAAAGAGCTCCAATCACTTGAATGCATTTGTGCATATGCACTAATGCATATATATGCATTGATGCATAGAAAAAAAAATATCGTCTAGATAGCAGGCTGTTAGGGTGTTCTTTAGTTTTCTCTTGTTTTATTGTTTTCCCCTGAACCTCCCCCCCCCCTTCTCTCTCTCTCTCTATATATATATATACATATATATATATATATACATATATATATATATATATATTTGGCGGTTTTCGTGTTATCTTATTTTGATCATGTTTTATTTAAGCCTCAGTGTGTGTATATATATTTATAGTTAATTCAAATAAAAACCATAAATATGTTACAAACCCATGAGAACCTATATAAAACTATATTTTTACATGAACTTTTTCATCAAATACTACGATTTAAGATATTGTTTCACATATATTTGTTTCATAATATGATCGTTCCTTTATATATTCACATATATTTGTTTCATAATATGATAGTTCCACGTATATTTGTTTTCTCTAGATCCTCTATTCACATATAATATATGTGGAACTCCCGTAAAAAATATTCACATATATGAGAAGAGGACCGAGCCGGCTAAAGCAAAAGGGAGAGCATTTCAGATGACTACAGCTGAGGCGGAGGAGACTCCCGATGTGGTGAGATTTTATCATCAACTTGATGAATTAATTTCAAGATATAAGGCTTTCCTATTATAACAGGTTGTTCAAAAGGATCCGGATACCAACTCCTCAGAACTTAGTAAATTCAACTGATAGGTACATTCTTGGTAAACTCTTTACTTGCCAAGGTGTTATTTGATTCGGGTGATAATTATTCTTTTGTGTCACCTATGTTTGCGAAATGTTTGGGAGTTAAATCCAAGAGGCTTGATCATGCTTTAGAGGTTGAAACAACCAATGATGAGTTGATCTTTGTCAAAGATGTAATTGAGCGATGCACCATAAAGTTAGAAGGGAACCGTTTACCGTTACAACTCCATCCCATGCCTATGGGAGAGTTTGATATCATCATAGGAATGGATTGGTTAGCCAGAAATGATGCCTACATTGTATGCAACAAGAAGTTGATTTATGTGAGTGTACCGAATAAAGGGACGGTGGTGATCTATGGTAATCGTAGGGATCAGAAAACTAGTTTGATCTCTTTGGTGAAAGCCAATAGCTGCATGAGGAAAGGATGTCGAGGTTTCTTAGCTTACGTAGTGGACACTAAGAAGGAAAAAGGGAGTATGAACGATGTTCCGGTCGTAAGTGATTTTCCCGAGGTGTTTCCGTGAAGATTTGACGGGATTACCTCCGGATCGCCAGATTGAGTTCCAGATAGACTTGGTACCGGGGGGATACTCCTATAGCTAAAGCCTCATACCGTTCGGCGCCGTAAAAAATGAAGGAGATGATGTCTCAACTGAGCACTTCACCGTGGGGAGCACCGGTTCTCTTTGTAAATAAAAAGGATGGGACTATGCGTGTGTGCATAGATTATTATGAGCTTAATAAGGTCACCATCAAGAACAAGTATCCACTTCCGAGGATAGATGATTTGTTTGACCAACTTCAAGGGGCAAGCTACTTCTTGAAGATTGATCTTCGTTCTCTAAGACTGGGTTCCGAACTCAGTATAGACACTACGAGTTTCTAGTAATACCCTTCGGGTTGACTAATGCCCCTGCGACATTTATGTATTTGATGAACCGGGTTTGTCAATCGTTCTTAGATAAGTTTGTCATTGTGTTCATTGATGACATCCTTATCCACTCTCAAACGGAGGAAGATCATGGAAAGCATCTTCATTCGATTTTGGATTTATTGAAGCAAGAAAAGCTCTACGTGAAATTCTCTAAGTGGGAGTTTTGGTTACATGAGGTGCAGTTTCTTCGGCATGTTGTTTCAAGTGAGGGAACAAAAGTTGATCCATCAAAGATCGATGCCATAAAGAATTGGGAGCGGCCTAGGACTCCTTCGGAGGTAAGAAGTTTCTTGGGGTTGGCGGGATCTATCGGAAGTTCATTAAAGACTTCTCTCGTATAGCTACCCCACTAACCCCATTGACTAAGAAGAATGTCAAGTTTACTTGGACCGGAGAGCAAGAAGAAGCATTTCAAATTCTAAAGGAAAGATTGAGTAGTGCACCACTATTAACGTTTCCCGACGGTAATGATGATTTCCTCGTGTAGAGTGATGCGTCTAAATTGGGATTGGGTTGTGTCTAACATGGAAAGGTGATTGTCAATGCATCAAGGAAACTGAAAGAATATGAAAGACGTTATCTTACACACGATCTCGAATTAGCCGTTGTGGTGTTCGCTTTAAAGATTTTGAGACATTACTTGTACGGGACCAAGTGTCAAATTTTCACGGATCACAAGAGTCTTCGTCATTTATTCGATCAGAAAGAGCTGAATATGAGGCAAAGAAAATGGATGGAACTACTAACAGATTATGATTGCGAGATCGAATATCATCCGGGGAAGGCTAACGTGGTAGCGGATGCCTTGAGTAGAAAAGACAGAGGTGAAACATCGAAGGTTTTCACCATGAAGACCGTAGCCAATTTCAACTTGTTTGACGAAATCAAGAAATGCCAGCTTGAGGCATTGCAGTCGGAAAATCTCAAGAAGGAAAGGATGGTAGGAGTGGTATCTACTTTTCAAGAAGACGAGCGGGGTTTGAAATGTTACAACAAGCGTGTTTGGGTTCCAAAATTTGGGGGCATTCATAAAAGATTGTTGGATGAGGCGTTTAAATAGAGGTATTCTATTCATCCGGGCACGAATAAAATGTATAAGGGTCTGCAGAAATTTTATTGGTGGTCGGGAATGAAGAAGGATGTGGCATACTTTGTGGAAGTGCCTGAGGCAATTATCGATCGAAAGATCAGGAGTTTGAGGAATAAAGAAATTCCAATGGTGAAGGTGCAGTGGCGATTTCATAAGGGACAGGAAGCTACTTGGGAATTAGAGGCAAAGATGAAAGAGTTGTATCCGTATTTGTTTGACGAAGGAATTCCAGGGACGGAATTCTGTTAAGGGGGAGGTGTTGTAATAACCTCAAATTTTGGGTTAATTAGTAATGGGCTGTAATTTATATTTTTGGGCTAGGGTTTTTAATTCCACCAAGCCCATAGTATAAAAAGGGATGAATGAAGGGTTTTATCAGATTTTATCATTTTCAGTTAAGCATGAAATGAAGTGTGTGTGTTTTGAGGAAAAACGTGAAGAGGAAGAAAGGCAAGGAGAAATCAGCAACTTAAGAAGGAAGCATATCAAGAGAACTTCATTTGCAGGTATTAAATCATCTTCTCTATTTAGAATCTTCATCTTCTCTATTAGTTGGGAGTTAATGGTGATTCAAGAATGCCAAAACTCTTGTTTTGGTTATTGAGGAAATGATTGAGTGTTATAAGTATGGGTTATTTAAATATCACCATTAAGCAAAGAAAGCTTGTGTTCACCAATGGAGTATTGGGATTGAAATCCTAATTTCACCTCCATTGTTGAACACTCATGAAGTGGGTTTGTGATTTGTTGGGTAAATCTCCCTAATATAATTAGAATTAGTTTGGGATTGATCTTGAGGTTTATATAATCATCATTTATGGTTTTAGGGTCATAAGAATCGGTATTTTGGGGTAAAGTGGAGTTTTGGGGGTTGATTTGTGAATCATAGATGAAGAAATCTTGTCAGCAGCATAGGTGGGTTACTAGGTGAGTTATAACCAGCGTTGGCTTAGGTGCGTTACCAAGTGAGTTATAACCCATGGCACAACCCATGTCGGGCGTTGTTTGGCTTAAGTGGGTTACCAGGTGAGTTATAACCAGCGTTGGCTAAGGTGGGTTACCAAGTGAGTTTTAACCCACGACACAACCCACGCCGGGCACTGTTTGGCACACCTTCGCCCGTTTCGTTTTTCGTCTCGAGTCAAGGCTTGGACTTTTGAGTTAGAGGTTTATCTTAGATCTATAATATAAGACTTTTGGGGGTTTTGCTTTGGGTTAACACCCGTTTTATGTTAGTAAATTTAGGCTTTCGGTTTGGAGGTTTTAACCGGTTTAGGTTCAGACAAGGTGCGTCCAATCCAGGTGAGTTTCCTATCCCTTAAAACAAATGCAATATGGTGTATTTGAAATGCTTACTTGTTGATTATGGTCTTTTCATTATTTCCTTTATATGCAAAATTATCATGATCACTTTTATAAGCTTTGGGGTCGATATGTACACTATCCGTTTTAATTGGAGGTTGTGGCAAGGTCCTATTTATTACATCCTAGACCACTAGGGGTTTGTGGTTGTACGGATTTGGTCCTAATGGACTGGTGTGTCGATAGGGGTTTGTGATGGTGTTTACCTTGCCATATTTCTCCAATACGTATTTTGTTCCCACTTAGGGAATGGGTTAAATTGTTTGGGTAAACCATTGCATGTTTTAATGATTTATAAACTGCTGAAAATGTTAACTGTTTTTATGGGAATTTACTAGGCCTTTTGGTCTAACCTTCTCTTTTCAAAATAAAATATTTTCAGGCAGGTATGTTGCGGAGAAAAGGGCAGAATGTAGAGAGGCCTCTGAAGAGCTTAGTTTCCGCGTTAGTTTAGTTATGTATTCAATTGTTGACTATTGACTTTCCGCTTCGTATATTTAATTTAGTTGAGACTTGTAATGAATTAATCCGTAGTTGATTAATCATTTTAGATGGCTGAACTTGATTTATATCCTTGGTTGGTTTTAGTTTTTGGGATGTTACAACGTTGTTGTGCAAAAAAACAATAATCACGAAGTTGATTCTTCATCCATAATATTTGAGCTTCAACAGCAACATATTCGGCTTCAACATTAGAGGTTAAGACAGAGTGTTGTTTTTTACTTGACCAGCTGACAAGTTTTCCTTTAAAAAGTTGACAATTGCTAGTACTGCACTTTCGATCTATCTTAGAACCTGCAAAGTCAGAATCCGAATACCCGATGAGATCGAAACCTGAGTCTTTGGGATACCAAAGACCTAGATTCAAGGTACCTTTAAGATACCTGAAAATTCGTTTAGCTGCAGCCAAGTGAGATTCCTTGGGATTGACTTGATAACGAGCACAAAGACAAGTAGCAAACATGATGTCTGGTCTACTTGAAGTAAGATAAAGAACAGAACCAATCATTCCCCTATAGGTGGTAACATTGACTGAAACACCATCCGAGTCTGAATGAAGTTTAAGGGGAGGAGCCATCAGTGTCTTTATTGGTGTACAAGTGTCAAAGTTAAATTTCTTTAGAAGGTCTTTAATGTATTTACTTTGATTAATAAAAATTCCTTCAGGAAGTTGTTTAACTTGTAGACCCAGAAAGAAGGTGAGTTCACCCAATATGCTCATTTCATAACGACTTTGCATGAGATAAGCAAACTCGTCACGCACAGATTCATCGGTAACTCCAAAAATAATATCATCAACATAAGATTGTACAAGAATGATATTACGTTTAGATTTTTTGAGGAAGAGAGTATTGTCGATTTTACCTCGAACATATTCAGTTCTAGAAGGAAATCAGAGAGAATGTCATACTAGGCACGAGGAGCTTGCTTGAGTCCATACAGAGCTTTGTCCAGCCGATATACATAATCAGGATGAATATGATCTACAAAACCAGGAAGTTGTTTCACATAGACTTCTTCAGCAAGTTCACCATTCAGAAAAGCACTCTTAACATCCATTTCAAATACCTGAAAATTCTTATAAGCATCATGAGCAAGACAAATTCGGATGGCTTCCAAACGAGCAACAGGGGCAAAGGTTTCATTATAATCAATTCCTTTTTCTTGATGATAGCCTTGAGCAACTAGTCTTGCCTTGTTGCGAATAACCGTACCTTCTTCGTCTATCTTATTTCTGAATACCCATTGGGTTCCAATGACGGTTTTGTAGGAAGGGCGTGGAACCAATCTCCAGACCTTATTTCTTTCAAATTGTGAAAGCTCCTCTTGCGTGGCTGATATCCATCTTGGATCAGCTAGAGCCTCACTAATTTGTTTAGGTTCAATGATTGAGAGAAAATTCACATAGAGACAAAGATTTCGAATTCCTCTCCGAGTTTGAACACCAGCTTGTTGATCACGAATTATTTGATCAATTAGGTGATCTTTGTCCATTTCAACGCATGAGGCATTTGAGAAGGAAGGGTGAGAGTTGAGGTGGAGGGTATATCGGCTGATATGGGAATGGTGTTTAGAAGTTCAAGTTCTTCCTCTAAAGGAATAATTTCAGAAGAAGAAGGGGTTTTGTGAACAGGTTCAGAAGGCAGGGTATTGTTTGGAGAGGATGGAGGAATGTTGGTAGAAGGGACATCATCATTCTCAGAAGGAGGGTGATGTTCAAAAGGCGAGGAAGAATATGTAGAGCGAGGCATATTTCTGATACAGGAAGCGATCCACCAATCTAGTTCTTCTTCATTGCTAGTAAGAGAAGAAGATTGAAGATCGTCAAATTTGACATATATTGTTTCATCAATACATTGTCTTTGGAGATTGAAGATTCTGTATGCCTTGGATACTAAGGAATATCCAATAAAGATTTCTTCATCGGCTTTAGGATCAAATTTCCCATGTTTTTCTCTGTCATTTAAGATATAACACACACAACCAAATACATGAAGAAAACCAATGTTTGGTTTTTGGCCATGAAACACTTCATAGGTTGTTTTGTTGTGTCTCTTGACAATGATGTACCTATTTTGAGTGAAACAAGCTGTATTGATAGCTTCAACCCAAAATTTGTATTGAATGTTATGGTTCCATTGGTGAGAGTTCCATAACCTCGTGTGATTCCTTTGCCTTGCCTACCAAAAGTCACAAGTGACCCTTTTTCATTCATATAGCTCAAGAGAAGAGATTTGTTCCCGATCATATGTCTTGAGCATCCGCTATCCATATACCAGATATGATCTCTATTTGGGCCCTGCAATCATGAACAAATTAGTTTCTTGGTACCCATTTTGAGATGGGTCCTTTTGGGTTAGATGGGTCCTTTCGGGTTAGAAGGGTTATCCTTTTTGTCCTTTCGAACAGTTATAGCATTTTCTATATCCAAAGATTTTCTTTGGACCGGAAGATTATTCTTATTTTCGGAACTAGAATACATCAGAGAGTTAGAAGCTCTGATGCCTGGTCTTGGGCCAAGGATGCCTTTTTCAGAAGAAGGCATAGAAGAGATGGAAGAAGTGTTGGTCTTGATTTTCCTATATTGACGGCTCTAGGAATAAAATCAGTGGATTGGTTTTGAGATTTTGGCTGTTTTGAAAGAGAAATCTTTCTTTTTGAAGGAAGATCAAGGGAAACAGGAAATTTTCCTTTTTCAGCAGACGAGAACTTCCTAGAAGAACTTTGGGAGTTCCTTTTGAGGATTTTGAAAGGTTTGGGACAGAAGGAGTTGGTATCTTCAAGACTTAAGGAGTTGAGCATGTCATGAATGGGTTTAACAACCTCATTGGGGCTTGAGCTTCAGATGTCTCTGGGGACATTGAATTCTTTGCCTTCACAAAGGTACCAAACTTAAGAATTTTAGAATGTCCAGATTACTTTATAGAGATGGAATCATCATAGTCAATATTGGAGAGATCTGAAAAAGAAGAGGACAAGACTTGGGAAGGAGAAGCACGAGGAACAGAAGGTTCAATATCCATTTTTCCAAAACCTAAGCCAAATTTGCTATCACAAGACATCTGGTCCTATAGGATCTTTTCAAGATTTTTAGAAGAGCTGGTCCATTTGAACATGACTTCTTGTTCTTTCTTTAGCTTGTTGAAAATATTATTTTTCTTTTCAGAAAGAACATGATTTATGTATTTAAGATTTTCAAGATCAACTTTGATCTTATCAAAGTCTTTTAGCTTAAAAAAACACATCTGGAGTTGATCTTTTAAAGATTTTACTTGAAGGTCAGCCTTTTTCTTTGATTCTTTCATATTATAGAAATCAATGGTTAGAGAGTCATGGGCATTAATCTTTTGATCATCAAAGAGAGAAAGAAAGGGGTGTACCTGAGGTTGAGTTCCAGAGGATGATTCTTCAGTTGAGACTAAGGCCTTGGAGTAGGCTAGTTTCTCAAATTCCTCTATCTTGCTAATTTTGGCCATCAAACATTTTGTGACATGCTCAGTATCACTGTCTGATGTTTGGTCATCTACCAGTCTTGAGATTCAGCTACAAGACCTTTTCCTTTTTTGAGGGTGCTTTCATTCCCCTCCCTCCCTCTCTTTCTCTCTTGTATTTGGCCTTGTATTTTTCATACCCAGTACGATCACTAGATTGAGAAGAATTGTGATTTTTGCAAGGAGATCGGCTCATCCTATCGGTTGTCCTTTGGTTTGTCGATTTAGAGGAGTCATGGCCGAAAGAGGTGACAGACTTGAAATTTGGAGTTTTCCAGCCATCATAGCCATACTATCGGAGAGTATGTCTATGACATCCACCTTCATCATCGGCATCACTAATGTATGCCTCCGATAAGTGAGATGAGTCTTCTTTGGTCTCATTGTTATCAGATTCAGAAGTTGGATGGGTGATAATTGGAACACATATATATTTCTTAGAATCATTTATCAAAGTTATAGTGGAGCTTTTAATGTCCTTAATGATAGATTTTCGTTGGTTCTTGTCTGCTTATAGTTATGTAAAGTACCGTACAGAGCAGTCAAAGGCATATGATCAAGGTCCTTGGTGGTTTTAATACAGGTACAAATATTCTCCCAAAAGACTAGGAGACAATCCATAAATTTGCACAAAACCTCCTCGTTGTCATATACCTTTCCCAACAGCTTAAGATCATTTAAGAGACTGTTAAAACGGTTGTAATAGTCAGAAAGAGATTCTCCTTTTTCATGAGTGAAAAGTTCATAGTTTCTTACTAAATCAATTTTCTTGTTTTTCTTAACCTCAACAGTTCATTCATATAAAACACACAGAGTGTCCCACATTTCTTTGGCAGTAGAGAGATTTACTAGAGAATGGAACACTTCATCAGGAAGAGAGACATCAATAACAGATTTGACTTTGGTGTCCTAGGATACAAGACGTTGATCATCTTCAGTATATTGTCTGGGACTTTTAGTCAAATATCTGCCATTAGCTTCAGATTTCTCCTCATCTGAGGATTAAAGAGTTTCACCATCAACAGTTTCCTTGTTACCATAACGAACCCAGATTCTTGGAACTATGGGTCCTTCACTCAAAATGGTAGGGTACCTGCTGTCAACCCCTTCCAAGAATAGTATCATACGACTTTTCCACAGAGCAAAGTTATTAGGGTTGAACTTTGGTGGTTTAGCTACAGAGCCAGTATCGTGAAAAATGGATAAAAAAATTTGACTGCTACTTAGTATCGGCAATAGGTCTGAAAAGGTATCATCGAAGGGGTTTTGCATAGCAGAACCTCAGTTTGAGGAAGAAGAGGCTGCCATTACAAATCAAGTTTATTATATTAAACTAATCTGCTCTGATACCACTTGTTAGTCCCGTTTAGGGTAATGACAAGCAAGTAAGAAATTGTAGAAGGGGGGTTGAATACAATTACATAATATTTTTTAACTTTTTAAATTCTTATCAATATGAATATTAAGAATTACACTTAGAGAATAGATTGTTGCGGAAAAGAACAGATAAAATCTATTTTAACAATCTAACACTTAGTAAACACGAACACAACTTAAATCAGAAAGAAAGTTATGATGTTATTGAGAAAGTGCCGAATCAAGCGGGTCACTTAGAAGATATCATGCTGAAAGCGTTGTTTGTATGAGAGCTCATCTTCTCCTTTTACAGTGTCACATACATTAAATGCATGGGGACACTTGTCACAATATCATTTGATAGTTGAGTTACCTTTGGAAAAAGATGGGGTGGCCTCCTTTATCGTACAGATGAAAGGACAGGCCACCGTTCATCTTTTCTTCATGTCTTTTGTTGTCACATCAAATTTTAGATAAGGACAAACAAACCTTTCTAATGTTTAAAGAGAATGTTTGTATTTAAAACTTGGGTGACACGTTCTTGCATATATTGATGACAAAAGTATCTTCATAAATATCCATCGATGGAAATGAGACCTTTATCGGTGGATGCAACAACTGAGTAGATCGGCAGGTGAAAAGTTTGGTATTTGATCGGAGGTCATATTTTCATTTCCACAAATGTTGATATGTTCCTTTGGTATCAGCTAGTCTTCGATTCATTGAACTTGTTGAGTATAACCAAACTTTTACAAAGAACCCAAAATACAAAATATTTTGACTAAGGAAAGATTGTGAAGTCATCAACAACTTATCGGTGATCCAACAAATATAATATATAATAATATAATATAATTTTTTATATATTATATTATATTTTTGATATATTATATTATAATTTTTGCTTCTACCAATTTACCCTTAAAAAACTTTACCCTTGGTGGAAAGTAGATTTCAGGCACCATTAATTACCTTCAATGTCATTCAATGTAATATTAATTGATTTACCAAAATATGTGGCTTATAAACCATTCCTTTGTTTCTTTAAACATACTATGTTCTCGTATGATCCCTCCCATATATATATATATATAAATATATATATATATATATATATCAAATGAGGACAAAAAAAGATGAAAACTGTGAGGACCGATATAAGCCTTAATTTGATTTTGATCATATAGTTTCAATTGAAAGTTGTTTTTAATTAAAAAAGGCATAATCGTCATTTTGGTAACAAGATTCACCAGATGAAACATACATATTCATTCACCATATGAAACACACATAATCCAATTAACTTTGGAAGACCAATCCGCTCTAAAGGATAGTTTGATTGGTTTTATCCATTGGATATTACTATTTGTTATCAATTTGATCGGATTGGAGCTATCCATTATTTTGATCCAATTTTCAACCGTTTAATCTACCACTATTCAAATATATTATGAATATCTGGGAAAAAAACAGTACATATAAATGTCATCTAAAAACAATATCATAAAATATAATTTATTAGTTAGCTAATAACTGGATCAGTAATTGGATTGGATCAGTTTAGTTTATTGCATTATGAATTACCATCCATGAATCAACTAATTTGATTTGGATGTTGAAATTTTGGACCTGCTCCAATTACAATTGAATATCCAGTTATGGTCGGTCGATACTGATTTGATCACCCCTACTTTCCACTGGTTTCACGCATCTCTAACCACACCTCTAGGGATGTCCAATTCTATCGATCGATACATCTGAACCAACCAACGAATCTCTCCCTCAATACTACCTCTCGCCTTCTAGAACCTACATCTCCCTCCCTCCAGGACTTGCATGATTGCACCACCACCACCAACCTCCATGTATCCACTACTTTCACCTACAACTTCGGCAACCTAGATTGCACCACCACATATGCCCTCGATATCTTTCTAAATAGACCCCCCCCCTCGATATCTTCTTTCACCTTGATTTAGAATTTGTAGGTTTTGACTTTTGATATAAGATTTTAGAATTTTGTTCAGATTTTCAATGGTGGCGGTGGTTTTGTTTCTAGTACTCGGTGTGGTGGGTGGTGGTTGTAGTTGCACCAGAGTGGGTTAGGTTGCCGGAGTTTGTTTGGGATGCTAGTGCCTAGATTTGTTTGAGGTGCAAATCAAGAAGGGAAAGGGGAGGGATGAGATTATTTTCTGGAGGTCGTCATGTGTAAAAATAAAAAAATTATTGATAAAATAAATAGAAAAAGTATCCTTCACATAAGGGCTAAAAGTTGATCGTCGTTAGAGGTATCAAATTCAAACGTTTTTTTAAAGCACGATGATGAAACCGAGATTTTATCATGTAGAGATGAAAATTGAGGAATTCATGCAAGGGACCAAAAAATGTAGTTAAATCTAATTAAGGATAAATAACGAAAAGAAAAGTTGTTTTAACTATGAAGTTACCACAATTGTTTTTGGGTGAGCTTTTGACCATCTATCCACAAACATGTGATCAACCCTATTTTTACACTATTTCTTTACAATTAATACATTATATATTTTGCATAATTTGATATTACGAATAATAAAACGTCAAATTTGATGTAAAACTATTTTTTTGTTAACTGATTTGCAAAAACACAAATAGTTGTAGGTGGTCTTTGGTTCCTAAGATGTTTTCGGAACTAATATGTTGCCTCAAAGAATTCGAAAGGAAATGAATCTATTTGTTTGTTTCAATTGAAATTGTAATGAAATAATGAGTGATCAAAATACCTTTTAATGATGTTTTCATATTTTTTTATACTTCAATTACAATGATAAAATTGATGATACATTACTAACTATTGGTAACAGTGGTGTTGGTAGTGAAGATGGTGGTAGTGGTCGAGGTGGAAACGATGACGATGATCGCGAGGATGGCGGTGATCGTGGTGGTGGTGGCAAATGTGGAAGTGACGAAGATGACAGTAGTGGGGGTGGCCGCTGTGGGGGTGGTGGCGGCGAGCGGTGTGGGTAGGGTTGTAGATATAATGATGATGTTAGTTGAATTGAATGCAAATGTTATTTTGCTATTTTTAAAATGAAATTATGAAATCTTTGACATTCACCTACAAATGGAATTCAATTCCTTGATCAATGCAAAGGAGGATCAAATCCATCAACTCTGTGAAACTCAATTTCTTATGCTGAATCCAATTCATGCAATCCGCGAACTAAACATGGTCGATAAACTTGGTCAAAGAAAATTGTCATTCCAATTTGTTCAAATTCACAAACCAAACAACCCTTGTTCTAAAAACCATGTCATGATGGCAAAAGGCGTCTCGGTATCTTGTTAACCCCACATTGGTTGTTTAAGGCATAACGCTTCCAATGCACGTTTTTTGCTTTTATTTCGTGGACTTCTTTATAATTTTTTCTTAACTACAGATTTTGTACTTGCTTGTTTTTTTGTAAAGGGTATCCTAGGCAAAGCCCAGACTAATCCCGACAAAGTTTTTTGACTGCAATAATCAACCCTGATAAACTCATGGCCAAAATTGTTGAGAGCGCCTAGATTCGAACCCTGGGTGGCTAGGATATTTTTTCAACCCCCAGGCATTTGACCAATAGGCCACAACCCCTGTGGTTTTATATATCAACCTGTTATTTTTCTTATTTTCATATGAACTTAAAATCACTGAGTAATAATAAAAATATATAACATATATAGACATTTGCCGTCTTAATCCACACTTTTAAAAACTTTGTACCTTCGTCGTGACTTATCTTAATCCACGCTTTTAAAAACTTTGTATCTTCGTCGTGACTTGTAAGGCTTGAGCCTTGACACTACCACCGCACCAACCTTACATCTATTAAACCTTTGACTTTTTCATTTAAAACTTTAATTTATATTTTCTATCATTCCATTCCACCATACATATGATAAAGACTATGATCAATGGATGAATAATAGTTGCCTAAATACAAGACATATCCTGGGTTCAATCCCGTTCACCCTCTCCCACTAGTCCTAGTCGTTGAGTGAGTAAAAAAATGTCCTTTCACATCAATGTCCTTAAAGGCGAGTTTTGTATGGAACTAATTGAGATTGTCGATAATCAACTTTTGTCCAAATAGTTGCCTAAACAAAGGAGGTTAAATATATAATACTAAACTTGATGGGTTGAAAATGTATATTTTCAAAGTGATTCTTAAAAAGGTGGTACCCTTAGACGAAGGGATTTCTTATTCAACATATGTATTCATTGCCATGTGACCACATTTATTTTGAAGGTTGGATCATATTATGATATAAACATTACGCTTATCATTTTCAAGTCGAATTGACTATTGATGGTGTTTAACATTTGGTGTTAATGAGAACTTTGTTCCATTTCAAAGAAAGCACCTCCCAATAAATGAGCCATGTCCATCGACAAATTTACAAGGGTCAGAGTTGTAGCTCGTACCGTCACTGAACTTTGTCCTTCGTAGTGTAAAAATTATTATGGCCCTTGATTGTGCTACCACTATTGTCGGAAAGCTAATAATATAGATCTCAAAAATAACCAAAAACTGATTTGAAGGTTTCACCCTACTTTCATGGGATAAAAATTACTTGTCAGAAAATCAAACGTCTCATTTCTGTCCCCATGAGTAAAATTAAGGCTTTATCATAAACCAAGACTTATAATCCACTTCAATGCCTCCACTTGAGATTGTATTTCTCATTCACTCAATCTCCATTTCGGATAATCTTTATGTCGCTACATAACTCTTCTAGAGGAGAAAACAACCCATAAAATGTTTGATGAATAGATCAATGATCCTCGTTAATATATATGTACTCAAAAATGGTGAAAACACACTTTTTTCAACAAAAAATTTATAATTAATTTATATTTTATTTCATAATTATTATTTATTTAATTATATATTATGTTAATTATTTTTTTGTCATCACTGCGAAAAAAAAACTTCGAGATCTGCCTATGGCTATGCTCATCTCTAAAAAGAAGAAACTTTAGGAGAAAGTATGATGGGTTTATGTGGAAGAGGTGCTTTGTTGAAACTCCGTGAATTCGGGGACCTAAACACCACATGTTACAATTATCTGGTCAATCAGGATATGTTTATTTTCTAGCATGTTGTAGAAATATCAATTCGTATCAGAAAGATTGTATCAACACATTTCTAAATTTATTATACACCTTCATTTTCTCGTAGAACGTTCGTTAAGACAACGTATCCAACTTAGATTCGAATTCATATGCAATAAATGCATTCGGTAAGTGTAACTATACCTTATATAATCAAATAAATAAATATATATATATATATATATATATATACAAGTACATCCCATCTTTATTTGATTTGATTACAATTTCATATAAAATCATGTATATTAAAATATCTTTATTCATTTAGGCACATTATTTGTTTGTACATGTAAATACAAAATACTATTGAAATGTTAAAATAATATGAAAATATGTCATGTTGCATCATCTTGACAAATTAATATACTAAGGAAAACATCATACTATAAATGATTCAAAGAATGAAGAAAACATAGAATGTAAAAATGTATTAAAACATTTGTTTATTGGTGGAGTTGGATGATGGGTAAAAACTAAAAAGGATAAACTTTTATGAGGGGTTGAAAACAGATTACGTTGGGTTGACTCGACAACACCATTTTTAATTTAATATATAATTAACATATTAAAATATGATTATAAAATATAATTAACATATTAAAATATGATTATAAAATGTTATAGTGAAATATTGATCGATTGTTTACAATAAATAATTTAGTTGGTTGCACAAACTTGCTTATACCAAAGACGTTTTTAACTCATTTAATCCATGTCATTTTTAGCTATTTTAAAAAGTTACTCATTTAACCCGTTAACAATAAATATAACTAAAATTGATTTATTTTCATATAAATTAATTGTAATAATTCCTATGCAAGAAATCTAAGATTTAAAAATGAAAACCTCAACTACTGGGACAAGTTTAACTAAGACCTAATCATTATTGAAGTTACATAACGATCCATTTTTCTAAATCATTTGCAAGTTTGAAAATCAACAGTGCACGAGGGTCGGATAGGGTTGAACATGAAAATTCATGAATTAGAATTTGAGTATGAATATTCTGGTGCTCAAAGTATGACGAACTTGGTGATAGAGAGATGGTAGAGTCAGGAGGCTGAAGGCTAATAATTCCAATGGGTTGTATGATATGATGGAAGTCCCTTGACATTTTTTAAATTCAAGAAAAGAGTAACAAACGATCACCGCTAAAATTGTCAATATGAAAGACGACATTCAATACTTTATTTAAGATAAGATGTCGGTAGGGTTTATTAAAAGGATGGAACGAGTAAGAACTAAATACCATTATTATATGAATAAGTAGGTTATCTTCGTTGTAGGGTCTTATGCTTTTACATACATACAATGAATGTTTTTCAAAAGTGTGAATTACTCGTATTCAGATAAAATCATTATATGTTGATTTCTCGTAGAACAAAAAAGAGATACCAAACAATCACAAGATGAGGACACATATCCTGTAAGTGAAATGAATCAATGATGAGACACTTATGTCAATCTTTTAAGATAGATAAAACAATGCCAGTGTTAAGAATTGTCCAAAAAAATGGTCTTGAGTTTTGAGAAGACAACTATTACGCCTTTGATACCATTTTATGTGTTATAGATATAAATCTAGTTATATCTGTTATATCTAACTCAAACTTTACACAAGTACACCCACAATACATTGACACATATATGCATAACATTCTTTTGTAAAAATATTAGGAAATATTGGGTCACCGATAATTTGTTGATGACTCCTCAATCAATCCTTAGTCAAATGATATTTTATATCTTGGGTTATATGTTAAAGTTTGGTTATACTCAACAAATTCAGCGAATCGAAGACTAGCGGATTTTAAAGGAACATGTCTACCGTTGTGGAACTGAAGATATGACCTCCGAATTTACCAGACTCAAAAGCAGCCGATTTTATGGTCACCTCTACCGGTCGATTTGGATCCTAAGAAATTGGCAAGTATATTTGAAGATCCTCTTCTCAGCACTTTATATGATAAAATCTTTTCAACCTAGTATTTGACAAAGACATTCCCTAAAGCACTTGAAAGATATGTTTGTCCTTATCCGAAGGTTGATGTGACAACAAAAGAGTTCAAATAAAAGAGTGTCAGTGACCTGTCTTTTTCATGTGTATGATGAAAAGGACTTCTCCTTATTATTCAAAGTCAACTCTGCTATCTTATGATATCTTGACAAGTGTCCCCATGCATTTAATGCACAAGAGACTATAAAAGGAGAAGAAGACCTCACATGCAAGGTTACGCTTTCAGCAAGAGATTCTAAGTGTAAGTTAAAAATGATAGCTTTCAACCAGTAGCATCACATCTTTGTGATTTAAGTTGTGTTCTTGCTTTCAACCAGTAGCATAACATCTTTACTGAGTGTTAGATTGTTAGAATAGATTTGATTGTTCTTTTTCGCAACAATCATGTTTTCTAAGTGTAGATCTTTGATATTCATATCAATAAGAATTCAAAAAGTTGAAAATATTGTGTGTAATTGTATTCAACTCCCCTTCTACAATTACTTGTGTGCTTGCCATTCCTAAATGGGACTAACAGAAAAGGCAAAAGAGAATTCCTTCTTTTGACTAGGAATGGTTTGACAAACCCGAGCGAATACTTGATTCACATGTCTCGACCAAAGCCTACGGTTTATACATAACCGGGTGAGTTTTTTGAGTTTATCCAAATTTGAGTAAACATAGTTTAACTTCTAAGTAAATGAGCTACATTGTGATCATATAATAAATGTGTTTGAGATAAAAAGTAACTTCTATAATCACAACATCCTTTTAAAAAGAATATAGCCATTCAAAATTTATAAACTTAATTAAATATGCTAGTTAGTAATTCAAAATCAGCTCGGAAAATGAATTAAAATAGTCATTTTTTATGTTGGTTTCATCTCTTAGCCCACTTCTCCTTAAAATTACCAAAATAGCCCGTAGGTTCGCAATTGCGAATGCAAACATGGCTAAACAACAAAATATTATTTACAATTCCAGCCCCTGTACGCAATATACTAGGTTCTCAATGACAAACCCACCCCCTGAAGTTTCGATATTTACACTTTATACCCAGGTTCGAAATTGCAAACCTGGTATATTGCGAAAAAAGGCCGAAAATGTAAAAGAATCATCCTTTAGCCAGGTTCGCAAGCGTGAACCTGATGGCTATTTTTGGTAAGTCTTGGGTGAAATGAGCTAGTTTAATTAATTTCCCATTCAGCTATCATACATTAACAATAACTTCTTTGAGTTTATTCATACATGATACAATGAAAAGTTGTAAGATATATGTTTTTAAACAAAGTTTGAAAGAATATCTACTTAATAAAACGTGTTACTGTCGGGGATGCACGCATAATGTAAAAGGAAAAGAGATTCAACTCCGTGTCCCCCGTTGAAGATTGAGACAGAGACTGGAGACATAGTAATAGAAATGGGGACATGAACGATGAATCTTGCCTTGTTTAATTTCCATCCTTATTTTTGACAGATCTATAGCATACTACATGTGAAATTATAGAAAAAAACTAACTATATAATGATATTATCTGTGTAAGTTTACTTTATTAATACTTTTACCTTTTCATTCGGTTGAATGAAACAAGTTTTCCAACAATAAATATTTAAAAATGAAGAATACAACACTTTTAATCTATAAAAAATATATATACAAATAATTAATTTATTAAATAATGATTAAAAGATTATCAAAAGAATTAAAATATAATAAAGTTCGTCTAAATTTATCATTATTAAAAAAAAATTATTCTATCAATATAAATAAGTATCAGAATTTTTTACTTTGTATCTAATTTATTCGTTAACATGTAAATCTTATAATATTGGATGAATAATTGGATACAAGTTTACAGCTTCATTCACTATTAATTTTTCGTAAACAAGGTTTTACATTTTGAAGATAATATAAATTTAGCAGGTTACTGATTAACATGAACATAAAATAAGAAATCTTGAAATCTTCTTCAATCAATTTTTTTTCTTCATTACACTAAATCATTTTAATCACATTTTATGTCATTTCAATATATTTCGTTCTAAAAATATTGTTAAACTAATGGTTCATATTCTATTAGAATAATATAAAATTTTATCTAAACACACATGATTGTATTCTCGAAATAGTTTTTTATCGCTCGACATGTTTTGATTTTAGATAATTTGTTTTAATAATCGATTAATATTAAAAATATAACTTAAATTTATTTATTTTCAGACAAATAAATTGAAATTCTAACTAACATATTCCTTAAGTTGCACACTATATATATATTGGGTTGGTATTGGAGGTAAGAGTGGATGACACATGGAATCCATTTGGTAAGTGGAAATCTATATGAAAATTTTGATATCAAAATCCAATTAATTTTTTAATAGAAAAAATGATTTTTCATTTAGACATTCTTTGAATTTAAGCCTTTGATAACCCCACCATTTACCCACTTTCACAACACTTATAAAGTCAACTCTTCCCCAAATAATCATTTTATTTATATAAGTTGTTTATTCTTTTCACATGTTTTAAATCAAGAATAAATACTCCACCATTCAGATTCAAAAGCTTTTATAAATAAAAATCGTTGTTGTTATTATTATAAGGTAAATTGTGTCACGATAATTTTTTAATTTAGTTTTAAAATCCTAATGTTAGAAAAATTCTATGTTTTTCTGAAGTATCATTATTAAAAAATTTGTTTTACATGACGTTTATAAGACCAAGATAAAAGTATTAAATCTAAAAGTGTTACAATAAATTTAAATAATGTTTTTAGACGTTTCAATAAGTTTTTTATGACGTTTTCAACTAAAGTATCCTATTAACACAAATGTTAATTAAAAATATGGGTTTATAAGACATTTTTCAAATATTATTGTATAAAATAGTTATTACTATAATTTATTTTAAAAGTCTCCTATAAAAATGTTAAAACACCCAACAAGGTTCTATGAAGATATTGTAACATTTTTAGACAAAACATTTTATAATTTAATTGTATAAACTTAAATTGTATAAAAGTATTCTACTAAGACCGTTTAAAAATTATAAACGTCTATAAAACTAATTTTGTTACAATGTATATTATAACCATATGGATGAAGAATAAACTTATTTATAAAATTATTAGCAAATTTTTTTTTTCTGAAGTTTGTTATTAAAATTTTATTTATAGTGTCTTATAGTGTACACTAAAATGGAGCTTTTGAAATTAACCCAATTGAGAACAATATATGTTCCATTTTTATTATATGTAACTTAAATTAAAATAAATATTTTATTTTCCTATTTCAGTTGAGGGAGTTATTCATTCAACTTGTTTTTTCGAATATTTTTTTTTATCAAATGCTATAAAATAAATAGACTATCTAATGTAATTAATCATCAAACTTTTTTTTAAGTGTCATATGAGCTTTAATGATTAGTTTATTGTTTATCTCAACTATAATGATTTAAAAACAAAAATACACTGTAGCGAATAAAATTTCAATTAAGTATTATTTACCATAATTTAATAACAAAAATTTAATTTATTAAACAATAAAATAGTAATATAAAATTATTTGATGATAGAATTATAGAAATGTGTCGATAAAAACATACTTTATTTCAATTTAAGAAATATTTTGTAATTTTTTAAAATAGTAACTGAATAATTATATTTGCATTTGTCTTTACTAATAAATAAAAGTAACAAAAGTTTTAACAACAATATTTATTGAAAAATACAATATTACATTTGATAAAAAAGAAATATTTAGATTAATAATCATTTTCTTATTTTCTAAATTGTGTAAATCTTTTTCGATCAAATCTGATTGTAAATATTATTCATGGACCTATTATATATTTCAAGATTGTTTTGAAAATAATGTTCATAGTAAGGAAGAATCCTTCAAGAAATTTGAGGCATAAATACACTAAGGTGTGTTTTGCGATTGCTTATTTAAAACAACTTATTTATTTTTATATAAGAGTGTTTATCAATTTATGTACTGTTAAACTGAAGTTTAAAAAAAAAATGTTTTGATTAACTTATGACAGTACCAAAACATAATAAACTAAGTTGTTTTTTAATATTTGACAAATTTTATTTATACATATAGAAACTTCATATTACCGGCACCGTATCGGAATAAGTTAATAAGTTATAAAGAAATAACTTCTCAAAAACTTCTTATTAAACACTAAAAAATTCTTATTACCAATACTAAACCAAAATAATTAATATACATTTTCAATAAATAATCCCAAATGCTGACATCATCTCCTGCCTCATCAAATTGATGAAGATATCAATCACTTTCATCTTTTATGACCATGGTGTATAATATTTATTTTAATTAATATTATACTAGTTTTTTTGAAGCATTATACCATCGTTTATAAATCACAGTTCTACATTTTGAAAATACATATGCATCAAATATTTTATAAATTTGTTTTGTTTTATTTATAATATTTTGTTGAAATATTAATTAATATGTAACATAATAACTAGTAATTTATATAAATTAGTAAATTAAATAAACCTTTTATAACGAACATAAAAAATTGAATACGTTCTTTAAATATATAATATGTTATTGAAAAACTAGATGTAAGATTAACAATAAGATTTATTATTAAGAAATAATATAATTTTTAATATTATTCATTACGACATCAATAATGAGTTTTAATATGACATTAACAATTCATTTATAAACATTACGTTTATTAAATCCGTCATTGTTTAAACAATTGTTTTGGTACCACACTACCACCGTAACTCTTAAACTTATGTATTATTTATTAAAACTAGAAGCGTACCCGCGCAATGCAGAGGTTGTGAAAGCTTGAACTCGATTAAAATATCTATATTGGAAATTCAAAAAACTAATAGGTTACCTAAAATTCAACAACAAAAAGCAAGATGGATCGATACCTACCGTTTTGAAACAAAGAAGCCTATCTGATCCTTGACTTGAAACATCAGCGCGTCTCGTTTAATGTTGGGCCTGGAAAATTTCCATTCAGTGCAATGACCTGTTGGGGAACACCAAGTGGAGAAGCAGTCATATAATAGAAATCGAGTTCGAAATTTGCAAACAGATCATCTGCAAAACAAAGCCTATTAAACACCAAATCAATTTAGAACAAACAATATAAAATTAATCCAAATAACGCCATTTTTGAGTTGATTTGCAGTCGATTTTCAATGCTTTTGGCCTAAAGAGGTAAATCTGTTCGTTTAAAAGAAAGAGATTCAAACCTGGAGAACGGGGAATCAGGCACACGCTATGGAGGAATCAAGAGATGAAAAAATTAACATAATTATCAAATTACAGATTAGGAAATATTGGAACTTACCTTGTTAGCAGATGATTTGGATGGCTGAAATTGCTAATAGATCAGAAAAATGAATATTGTAATCACGTAAGATACGGGATTTCATCTTCAACTAAATTCGTAATTTTAGGGATCAAGGATGGGGAGAAAATCTGAGGATAAGGATGAAGACGATTGAGTGATGTTTAGGAAAAATAATGAGATTTTGTGCTTCAAATATTTGAGGAATAAAATAGAATAAAAAAAACCCATATAACCAATATTATATTTATATTTTTACAAGACAAATAATGGTTTATAGAAACATGGGTTTGACTCCTACCATTAGTTTATAAAGAAGTATCTTTCAAGTGCATGGCTCCATGTTGACCCTACTATGGAGGTCAACGCTAAAATCCCATATTTTCCGACATACCAAAGTGCTAAACATTATTTTATTTTAAATCAATGAATATGAAATGAGTAGACGTATTAGACTTATTATCTTCATTGTTGGTTTGTTTTCATTGCATTTGAGTTGTTTTCAAGAAAAACCCACCATGAATGAACTTGGGTTCTTCATTAAGATTAAATCCATGGACTCAAATGGATGAAATTGGATTGGTATATGTTTTGGATGATTATATGGTGTTGGGAATGAGTTTTATTCTTAAAAATAAAGAGAAATTGGATTGGAAAATGGATTTTAGGTTTGGTTCTCGAAATGAAGTCGTGCAGGAAAACAAAGACTAAAGCGAGTCTCAAGCGAGTCCTGACTCGCCAAGGACTCGCCAAGTCCACTGTTGGGGTGTTTTTCATCTTTTGTTCGGTTTCGGTTTGGAGTCCTAGCTTGAGTCCTTAGTTAAGGGGTTGGTAATGGAGTCTTTAGGGGTTAATTTGGGCTTGTTAACTCATAGTTTGGCAGCCTCAATTCAGGTGTTCGGTTGGGGGATTTCGTAAGACTAAGGTGTGTTTAATAGTCGGCAATTCAGGTGAGTTCCCTTGACTTAAACTACACTCTTGGGAAATGTTGAATTTATGAAACTGATCATGGTATTTGAATTGGAAGCATGCTAAATGATTTATATTTCTTTTTGGTTCATATAAATGTTATATGTTAAATTGGCCTGGATATCGCGATATGCCTAGGTAGAAAGGACATGTACATAGGAGAGTGGGTGTACCTCGAGATGGTGCAGATTTCTTGGGAGTTATATTTCGTACGCCTCAAACTCGTTCGAGGTATGCGACGTACCCGCATGTGGCAAGTTTGCGGGTATTGATTAATGAGTCATATGTGACAAGTTTATGACTTAATGGGTTGTTCTACTATCCTTGTACATGGTCCGTATTTGAAATGCTGCTTCCTAATTTTAAACTAATTATTTCTTCGGATTTAAATGCTTTGTTATAACTGTTGCTTATTGGGAATGCACTAGACCTTGTGGTCTAACCCTCGCTTTTCAAAAACTAAAACCATTTTCAGGTAAAAGCTTGGGCGAGAGTTCGTCCAAGGGAAAGGGTAGGATGTGAGCCGGTCGTTGAGGAGATCGGATGACACAGAGACTTAATTAGTTTATTATAATTCCTAGCTGTGGATAGTTTTATTTCCGCTGCAAAACATTGGGATGTAATAGATATTAGACTTCTTTGGTATTTTAATTGTCCATTTATGATTGGATTTTATTTTATGGAAATTGGGTTGTTACAAGTGGTATCAGAGCCCTAGTTTAAGTGAATTAGGCAATCTAGGAGCGTCTAGTCTTAGACTTTGAGATAGGAAACACGGCTGAGAATTCAGAGACCATAAGATAAAGACCTTGGCAGGGATATTGTTAATAGGGTAGTGAGGACTAGCATGTAAGGTAAATTTGGGATTACACTTGGCCAATGTAATTGTAAATTTACAGGTACATGTACGTGCTTGTTTACCTTGTTACGCTTGTTTTGGCATTTCAGTTTGATCATGGCAACTCGTTCTGCAAGGAGTAGGGATACTCCCATGGTGGGTCAAGACTCTTCCGAGCCGGAAGAGAATAGACCTATCGGGAATCTGGGTGTGGTGGGCACCCAGGTTCGTGGAAGAGGCTGAGTTAGGGTCCGGGGAAGAAGTGTGAGCCAAGTGGTGGGTGAGCCACCAATTCCACCCGAATTGGGGGATAGACGCCGTGGTCGTGGAAGGGGGACAAGTGCGGGGATAATGGAACGTCAAGAAATACCCGCGGAAGTAAGTTCAATCGGAGGAAGGGGACGAGGTCGTGGTAGGGGTCCAGGGGGAGTCACGGAGCAAGCATTTGTGACTCAAGAAATGGGAAAGTACAAACCGCTCTTCAAACCTTGTTGACTCACCACCAAAACTCAAACCCCTCAAGTCGTGAGCAAAGTGAAGGAGTGGAAGTATCTAGTGTGCCTAAGACCGAAGTGGGCGGTCATTCTCAAGTAACTCCGGTGGTGGTAACCGACACCAAGAAAATTGATGGGTGTAGTTACAAGGCGTTTGCTTCATGCAAGCGTCCTACTCACAAAGGAGAGGGCGATCCGGTTTTGGCTTTAAAGTGGTTAAGAGAGATGGAGATGGCGTTTGATACTAGCAATTGCGCAGATAAGGACAAAGTGAAGTATGCCCTTTCAATGCTAAAAGGGGATGCTCTCTATTGGTGGGATATCGAGTCCGCAAAGGAAGGAGAAGGGCGGCAAGGAAAATGTCTTGGAAATCGTTTGCTAGTAGATTCAAAGCCCAATTTTGCCCTTTGGCGGCGATCAAGAAGCTAGAAGAGGAATTTCTTAAGTTGGAGCAAGGATGTATGACGATTCAAGAATACACTCTCAAGTTTATAGAGAAGTCCCGATTTGCATTGAAGTATGTTTCAACGGAAGACTGCCGTGTAGAGAGGTATATATGGGGTTTGAGGAGTGACATCCGTGAGTTGGTCTTTACAAGGAACCCTACCACCTTTCAAGCGGCGATAAATGCGGCCGAGATGACTGAAAAGGAGAAGAACCGACAAATGACTGAGAGGGGTGGAGATAAGAGAAAGTGGGAAGGAGCGGGAAGTGAGGCGAAGAAGGCGAGATTCTCTCGACCCGAATCGCGAGGAAAGAAAGGGTTTGTTGTTAGATCATGTGGGAAGTGTCATCGAGTGCATAGAGGCGAGTGTGGACCGGATCCGAGATCATGTTTCTGATGTGGGTTGCCCGGTCATATGTCTAGAGATTGCCCATCGGAGAAATCTTGCTTTCAGTATGGTTCTCCCAACCACTTCAAATCAGATTGTCCTCAGTTGAAGAGTGGAGGAATAGTTATGCAAGGGAATTGATCGAGTGGAAGGAGCGATGAGAAGAGGTCGGAGTCGGCACGCCCGAAAGGACGTGTGTTTCAGATGACTACTGCTGAGGCTGAGGAGATAACGGACGTAGTGACAGGTACATTCTTGGTTAACTCTTTATGTGCCAAGGTGTTATTTGATTCAGGAGCTAACCGTTCCTTTATATCACCTGATTTTGTGAAATTGTTGCGTTTGAAACCTAAGAGATTGGCGTATGTGTTTGAAGTTGAAACAACCGATGATAACCATGTTGTTGTTAGGGAGGTGTTTGATGATTGTTCTATTGATCTAGAGGGTAGTTTGGTACCTCTTCCGTTGCACCCTATGCCAATGGGTGAATTTGATGTTACTTTGGGGATGGATTGGTCAGCCAAGAAAAATGCCAATATTTTCTGTAATAAGAAGTTAATCAACATTCAATTGCCGGAAAGAGGGACGGTAGTGATTTGTGGGAATAGACATGACAGGAACACTAGTCCTATTTCGATGATAAGAGCTAACCGGTGTATGAAGAAGGGTTATGTGAGTTACTTAGCATATGTGGTGGATGCTAAGAAAGAGAAGCGAAAGTTGGAAGAGGTAGATGTTGTGAAATATTATCCCGAGGTATTTCCGGATGACTTGACAAGTCTACCACCGAATCGTCAGATTGAATTTGGTATCGATTTAGTACCCGACGCTACTCCGATAGCACGTGCACCATATCGATTGGCACCTTCAGAAATGAAGGAGATGATGTCACAACTTCAAGAGCTCTTGGATAAAGGGTTCATTCGACCGACTACATCACCATGGGGAGCGCTGGTGTTGTTTGTCAAGAAAAAGGATGGGACTATGCGAATGTGTATCGATTATTGCGAGTTGAACAAAGTCACGGTCAAGAATAAATATCCATTGCCAAGGATAGATGACTTGTTTGACCAATTGCAAGGAGCAAGTTACTTTTCAAAAATTGACTTGCGATCGGGATAACATCAATTGAAAGTAAAGGAAGAAGATGTGCTTAAAACGGCGTTCCTAACCCGGTATGGCCATTACGAGTTTTTGGTAATTCCATTTGGATTAACCAATGCCCCGACGGCGTTCCTAACCCGGTATGGCCATCAAGTGTGTCAACCGTATTTGGACAAATTCGTAATCGTGTTTATAGACGACATTTTGATTTACTCAAGGTCGGAAGAAGCCCATAAGGAACACCTACATCAAGTATTGCAACTATTGAATAAGGAAAAGCTCTATGCAAAATTTTCAAAATGCGAGTTTTGGCTAAGAGAGGTTCAATTCTTGGGTCATGTTGTGTCGCGAGATGGTATAAAGGTAGACCCGGCCAAGATTGAAGCCATCAAGAGTTGGGAGCCACCTAGAACTCCATCGGAAGTGAGGAGTTTCCTTGGGTTGGCAGGTTACTACCGCAAGTTCATTAAGGACTTTTCACGCGTGGCAACTCCCTTGACGTCCGTAATCAAGAAGAGTGTTAAGTTTGTATGGTCAGAAGAGCAAGCGAAAACATTCAAAGCTTTGAAGGAAATGTTGTGTAGCGCCCCAATTCTAACGTTCCCGGAGGGTACAAATGATTTCGTAATATATAGCGATGCATCCAAACTCGGATTGGGATGTGTTTTGATGCAACGGGGAAAGGTAATAGCTTATGCGTCGCGACAGTTGAAGGATCATGAGAAGCGGTACGCCACGCATGACTTGGAATTGGCGGCCGTTGTTTTCGCTTTGAAGATTTGGAGACACTACCTGTATGGGACTAAGTGTCAGATTTTCACGGATCACAAAAGCCTTCGTCACTTGTTTGATCAAAAGGAGTTGAATATGCGACAACGAAGATGGATGGAGTTATTGACCGATTATGATTGTGAGATCGAGTACCATCCGGGGAAAGCCAATGTGGCAGCTGATGCGTTAAGCCGTAAGGAAAGAGGGGAATCATCAAAGATTGTGGCATTTCGAGCCGAAGCAAAGTATGATTTAGTTGAAGAAATCAAGAAGTGTCAAGAAGAAACATCTTCAGAGGAAAACCACAAGAAGGAAAGAATTGTGGGACTTATATCATCTTTAATGGAAGATGATCGGGGAATGAAATGTTTCAACGATCGAGTTTGGGTTCCTAAGTCTGGTGAAGTATGAAAGAAAGTGTTGGATGAAGCACACAAGTCGCGTTATTCCATACATCCGGGTAATAACAAGATGTATAGGGATCTTCGTCAGTGTTATTGGTGGCCCGGGATGAAGAAAGATATTGCCCACTATGTTGAGCGATGTCTGACCTGTTTACAAGTGAAAGTCGAGCATCAACGACCTTATGGTAAGCTGCAACCGCTAGACATTCCAGTATGGAAATGGGATCATATTACCATGGACTTTGTGATGAAGTTGCCAAGGACACCGAGGGGCTTTGAAGCCATCTGGATAATCGTGGACCGTTTGACTACCGAGTCATATCCACCAGACAGATTGGCAAAGCTTTATATCGACGAAATCGTGGTTAGGCATGGAGTGCCAGTATCTATAGTGTTGGATCGGGACACTCAGTTTACATCAAAATTTTGGGAAGGCTTTCAAAGAGAAATGGGGTCCAAAATCAATATGAGTACCGCATACCACCCGCAGTCTGATGGTCAGAGTGAGCGGACTATCCAAACGATGGAGGACATGTTGAGAGCTTATGTAATTGATTTTGGTGGATCGTGGGAGGAACACTTGCCATTGATTGAATTCGCGTACAACAATAGTTATCATGCAAGCATTCAGGCGGCTCCTTATGAGGCATTGTGTGGTAGAAAATGTAGGACGCCTTTATGTCGGAATGAGGTTGGTGAGAAGCAACTAACGGGGCCCGAGATCGTCCAATTGATGGCGGATAAAATTGTGCAAATCCGAGAAAGAATGAAAGTCGCACAGGATAGACAGAAAGGTTATGCGGACAAGAGGCGAAAAGACATTGAGTTTCGGATAGGGGACATGGTAATGTTGAAGATATCACCTTGGGAGGGTGTAGTCCGTTTTGTTAAAAGAGGAAAACTAATCCCACTGAACGGGTTGGAGATGTAGCTTACAAGCTTGATTAACAGGAGAAATTGAAGGGTATACATAACACTTTCCATGTTTCTAATTTAAGGAAGTGTTTAGCTGATGTGGATTCGATCGTACCTTTGGACGATGTCCAAGTTGATACGAAGCTACATTTTGTCGAGGAGCCGGAAGCGATCGTGGATTGTAAGGTGAAGAAGTTGAGGAGAAAGGAAATCAACTTAGTTAAAGTGAACTAGAGATTTCACAAAGGACAAGAAGCCACATGGGAATTGGAGTCTGAAATGAGGACTAAGTACCCTCATCTCTTCGCGGAATGAATTCAGGGGACAAAATTCTTTTAAGGGGGAAGTGTTGTAATAACCCTAATCTAATTATTGGACTTGGATTATAAATAGTGGATTTGGGCTCTAAAATAAAGGGATTTGGATCCTAAATAAATGGACTTGGGCTGATTTCAAATTAAGCCCTAAAGCCCAAATATATATATGGTTTAGTAGAAGAAATGGTTAGTCATTCTCCTCATAATCTGATTTCAAGTGTGTGTGTTTTTGTGTGTGAAATGTGGAGAGCAAGAGAAGGGTGAAGAAGAGAAGAAAGCAATCTTCAAGATATCCATTGAAGCTCCAAGTATTTTTAGGTATAAACTTCATCTTCTTCATTTCCAAGCTCATCTAAATCATATAGAATGATTAGGAGCTATTGGGGTTTTTCCATTTTAGTTGACTAATCATTAAGTAAAAGTCTCAAATCAATGAATATGAGATGAGTAGATGTATTAGACTTATTATCTCCATTGTTGTTTTGTTTTCATTGCATTTGGGTTGTTTTCGAGAAAAACCCACCATGGATGAACTTGGGTTCTTCATTAAGATTAAATCCATGGATTCAAATGGATGAAATTGGGTTGGTATATGTTTGGGGATGATTATATGGTGTTGGGAATGAGTTTTATGCTTAAAAATGAAAGGAAATCAGATTGGAAAATGGATTTTGGGTTTGGTTCTCGAAATGAAGTCGTGCAGGAAAACAAAGACTAAAGCGTGTCTCATGCGAGTCCTGACTCGCCAAGGACTCGCCAAGTCCACCGTTGGGGTGTTTTTCATCTTTTGTTCGGTTTCGGTTTGGGGTCCTAGCTTGAGTCCTTAGTTAAGGGGTTGGTAATGGAGTCTCTTGGGGTTACATTGGGCTTGTTATCTCATAGTCTGGCAACCTCAATTCAGGTGTTCGGTTAGGGGATTTTCGTAAGACTAAGGTGTGTTTAATAGTCGGCAATTCATGTGAGTTCCCTTGACTTAAACTACACTCTTGGCAAAAGTTGAATTTATGGGACTGATCATGGTATTTGAATTGGAAGCATACTAAATGATTTATATTTCTTTTTGGTTCATATAAATGTTATATGTTAAATTGGCCTGGATATCGCGATATGCCTAGGTAGAAGGGACATGTACATAGGAGAGTGGGTGTACCTCGAGATGGTGCAGATCTCTTGGGAGTTATATTTCGTACGCCTCGAACTTGTTTGAAGTATGCGACGTACCCGCATGTGGCAAGTTTGTGGGTATCGATTAATGAGTCATATGTGGCAAGTTTATGACTTATTGGGTTGTTCTACTATCCTTGTACATGGTCCGTATTTAAAATGCTGCTTCCTAATTTTAAACTATTTATTTCTTCGGATTTAAATGCTTTATTTATAACTGTTGTTTATTGGGAATTCACTAGACCTTGTTGTCTCACCCTCGCTTTTCAAAAACTAAAACCATTTTCTGCTAAAAGCTTGGTTGAGAGTTCGTCCAAGGGAAAGGGTAGGATGTGAGCCGGTCGTTGAGGAGATCGGATGACATAGAGACTTATTTAGTTTATTATAATTCTCAGCTGTGGATAGTTTTATTTCCGCTGCAAAACATTAGGATGTAATAGATATTAGACTTCTTTGGTATTTTAATTGTCCATTTATGATTGGATTTTATTTTATGGAAATTGGGTTGTTACTAAAAGAAAAGGGGAGAATTGAAAATTTGGTTTCTCTTTGAGAATTGAAATATTTCAATTGACGCTCGTTGTTTGGTTAAGCTGCTGTTTTAGCTTAATAGGGTCTGTTTTGGCTTAATAGGGTACGTTTGGCTTAATAGAGTCTGTTTTGGATTAATAGGGTCTGTTTTGGATTAATAGGGTCTGCTTGGCTTAATAGAGCCTGTTTGCCTGCCTGTTTGCCTTAATAGGGCCTGTTTTGGCTTAATAGGGTCTGTTTTGGCTTAATAGCGTCTGTTTTGGCTTAATAGGGTCTGCTTTGGCTTAATAGCGTCTGTTTTGGCTTAATAGGGTTTGGCTTAATAGGGTCTGCTTTGGCTTAATAGGGTATGTTTTGGCTTAATAGGGTCTGTTTGGTATGTTGTTGTGCTAGTCTGTTTGGTTAAGCTGCTGTTTCGGCTTAATAGGGTATGTTTTAGCTTAATAGGGTCTCTTTGGCTTAATAGGGTCTGTTTTTGCTTAATAGCGTCTGTTTTGGCTTAATAGAGACTGTTTTGGCTTAATTGGGTCTCTTTGGCTTAATATGGTCTGTTTGGCTTAATAGGGTCTGTTTTGGCTTAATAAAGTACAATCCTCTGTTGAATTTTCTGTCGTATCAAACAAAAGAAACGATTCTTTGTTACATTTCTGGGTTTGAACTCTCTATGCTACCAAACAGAAGAGTCAATTCCTTTTCTCCAAACCAATTCACTTTCTCTGCAATTCAATTCTCTGCAATTCCATTCTCTGTACCAAATGCACCCTAAGTCTTAGAAGTCAAGAGAAAACCCAGGGGCGGTTCTGAGATTTTGGATGCCTATGGTGAAAAGCCAAAAATATACCCCCGTCATCTTCGCGGCTATCCCCATACTGAATTTCATTAAATACAACAATGATGATACAACGGGGGACATAAACAAACACGCCATTTAACAAAATATCAAATACATCACCTAAAATGATGCCTTGTTGCGTTTTTTGAAGCAAAAATATCAATCACTTCAATATGTATACATGTCACCCTGAATATTTGGAAAACCATTTAGGTTGTGCCAAGCAGGGTTCCTTAGTTGTCTTCTTTATGATCAAACCTTTGCGACAAGCATTTTAGCAAGCTTATTGACATCACATGTTTGTTAGTAAGAAATACCGTAAAATGATTGGCCGAGTATTGTCTTCGTATTCTCGTAAATTGGTACCGTCCTCGTATAAACCCGCCTCTCTCTCTGTATATATATATATATATATATATATATATATATATATAGGGGCGGGTTCAAATGATAACTCAAATTTGGTTGTGAACATAACGAAATTTTTGTTCACATGTCATATTCAGTTCAGACACGTTTCGCGCTCTCATTTTCCTCACATTCACACACACAGATATATATATATATATATATATATAGAGAGAGAGAGAGAGAGAGAGAGGGGTTCAAGGGAAAACACTAAAATAGAAAAAATTGAAGAACACCATAGGAGCCTTCCATCTGGATGGAATGCACTAATGCATATAAGCGTTTTTTTATTCCTATGCACCAATGCTTTTATCATTACATATGCATTGATGCATATTCACAAATGCATGTACAAATTACCGGTATGCATTAGTGCATATCGTCTAGATGAAAGGCTCCCAGGGTATTTCTTTAGTTTTTTTTGACGTTCTCCCTTGAACCCGACGCTATATATGTACACACACACACACACACACATACAAGTGTGTGAAACCGTGCATTGCGCAGTTACAATAAGTTTTATCCTTTCCATACATTGTATTCGGATGTTTTTAATGTTAATTATTTTCTTTGATATTGTTTCCTGTCACTAAAGAACTCCATACAGTTTTATGTTTGTTGGTTGCAGAAATGATACAATATTGAAGTTCAATTTGTATAAAAATTGTTTGCTGCAAGTGTGGGTTTAATATTATGCATTACGGTGGGTGTATGCAAAATTAAACTTTTCAATTTAACTTGTAACACATACATTTTTAGAATTTTTTTAATTCATGCATATAAGTCATCTGAATAATTAGATATGCAATCACAATAAAATAATTGGTATAACTAAATTTATAATAAGATTAAACAATACAAAATAAAATAAAATTATTTTATTAATTGTTGAATGGAATGTAATATCCTTTAATCATGAGGAATTATACAATGCAAGACATACTGATTGTCATAAGTAATAGCTAATCATGGTTGGTCAAAAACCAAATAACTTCAAATGGAATTTTTAAATTGGATTCACCAAAGATAAAGTCATTATTTGTCTTAGTTTTGGTGATAAAAACTTAGTTTTGTATGGTGATAATTACGTATAAGCACCAAAGTAAAAAATTACATGCCAAACTTAAAGACTTTAAATCTTCATGACTCAATGGATAAAATTATAGTGCAATCAAAATCAGAACATGGACATATATAATATTGTCATGTGATAAAATTTATATAAGAACATGCTTAAAAATATATTGCAATCAAAATCATGATACAAACATACATAATATTACAGTACAATCTAAATCACAAAACAAACTTACATAAAATCATTACCTTAGATCATAACCACAAACTCCCAAAAGTCAAACTTGAAAACTACAAATATTCACGACCTAATGCATAACAGTGAAAGAACCCGAGAGTTTGCAAACCAAAAAACGTTCAACATTAGTATAAAACCAATATTGAACTTGAAGACCTCAAATCTTCACGACCTAATACATAATAGTCATAATGCAAACAAAATCATGATACAAACATACATAAATTATAATGCAATCAAAATTATGAAACGAAGGTGTATAAAATTCACACCTTATATTGCATCCAAAAACTCACATACAGAACTTGTAGACTTCTTCAAATCTTCATGACCTAATACATAAAATCAATAATATGATCTAAATAACGATACGAACATACATAAAACTATGGAAGAAGAGTAAAAAAACCCATGAAGAGTATCAAAAGTAAAATAGAAGAGATGAAAAATGTAGTGATGTATAGGATAGAGATAGAATTTGAGAGGGCCGGGGAAGATGAAGGTGAATAGGTTGGAAAGTTACATCATATAGGTAAAATTACTAAAAGTTCCCCACATATAGTGAACCATAATTTTTTCATAGAAGAACACAAAAGTCTTTACCAATATAATCATTTTTTTTAAATAAAAAATTTGAAAAAATTTCTAAAAGGAATCAAGCTCTCTCATTTTACCCCATCATGACTTTTGATTTTTCCTTTTAAATATATAAATGATATAGATAAAATACATACTTGGAAGATTCTCAAAATAAATGTATACCCGGATTAGTTTCTCAAAATAAATCTGAAAAGGTAAAAATAACCATTGAAAATGAACACATTGAAATTTGTTGAGGTTATGTCATAGATTGTAATACTTACTTTCAAGATTCGATTATCGAACTGTTGTTGCCATCAAAACTCTAAAAACGCAGCCAAGAACAAACTCTCACTTCCATTGGTAAAAACTTAAGAAAAATATAAAAGACAAAAGTTAAAAAAAACCTCGAAAATCCCAACAGAAGTCAATAAGGAATAATACCCGAAGTAGTAAAACGATTTTATTGAATAATAACAATTTGTGAAATGAAAAAACAAATCAAGTGATCGAGAGGGAGAAAAAGTGTTTACCTGAAAAAGAATCTTGTTGAAGAATGATTGTTTGTGAACAAATAATACATCAAGTGATGGAAATGAAGAATACAAATCATGACGCATGACTACAAGAGAGAATACTTAGGAGATTTCACCTTAAATAATGAATATATGAGAAGCCACCTCATTGTCTTCTTCTTCTTCTTCTTCTTCTTCTTCTTCTTCTTCTTCTTCTTCTTCTTCTTCTTCTTCTTCTTCTTCTTCTTCTTCTTCTTCTTCTTCTTTTATACCAATGAAATATATTCCTTCAAAGGTACAAATATCCACTATCCCCATATGTCTTGAGTTCTTGGATATGTGTCTTATGGCAAAGTCGTGCCTTGAGCCAGAAAAGGAAGAAAAGGGTAAAAGAAAAACTTAATCTCAATCACCAGAATCTTTAAAGTCTATCTATCAGAAACCAATTAAGTTCACAAGGGAACAAAAGGGAAAATGAACACTTAATGAAAATATAAATTCCTCTGTGTCAGTGAAAACTCTTATGGTCAAGAGGGAGTGGGCAGTCAAGAATAGAGACCAAGAGAAGACAACGAATTTCAAAAAGAGTAACTCCGCACTAGATAGGAAGTTCAACTGAACAACTTATGCTAGGACAGAGATAAATAAGAAATCTTGTAATTCTCATTCCAAAAATGACAATTCAATGAAATCTTCATGTTTTAAAAATCGTGATTGTCTCTCTTTGTTGCTTAAGCTGAAAAATCATTTCTCTGGCCCACACTGTATTCTCTCTAGGTCAATGCAGAAGAAAATTTCCAAGACCCATAGGAAGCAAAAACCTAAGTCCAAATCTGGAAAATCAGTTATGACTGGAAATTCAGATGTTTTAAGCAAAGATAAAGCGATGAAGAAAGAAATCCCTAAGCCTAACATAAAAGGACCCATTATGAAATGGGTAGCTAAATCACTCTATTCTATCTTTCAGAAGCAACGTATGCACATCTGGTGTCTTGACTGACTGACACAAAAAGTTCACTTAAAGACAAATCAAAGAGTATGGGAAGCTACAAGAAGGTAATGTCTCTTTATCAAAGGTGGCTTATGTTTTTGGACATAAGCATTACCTTTTAAGCACAAGTCAACTTTGTGACTCTAGAGTCGAGGTTAACTTCAAAAAGAAGTTATGCTCTCTTGAGTCTGGTAAAGAGTTATTCAGAGCTAATCGTAAAGAAAATATTTATCGCATGAACTTTACGTTCAGGGATGGTATAGAAACCCTCAGTCTCATCTCAAAGAAGAGTGAAAAAGTGTGGCTCTGGCATAACAAGCTTTCTCACTTAAACTTTTCAAATCTTGAGAAACTTGTTAAACATGATCTGGTAATCGGTCTACCAGATGTTGTATTCAAAAAGCATCATCTTATCCTGCATGTGATATGGGTAAACTCAAAAAAGCGTCTCACAAGACAAAGAGTGATACATCATGCACCAGACCTCTGTACATGCTGCACATAGACCTCTATGGTCCAATATCCATGCAGAGCTTGTCTGGTAAGAAATATATCCTTGTATTAATTGATGAATACTCAATACTCATGATATACTTGGATTGACTTTGTAGGATAGAAGTCAGAGGTACCCGAATGACTAATCAACTTGTTGAAAAAGATTCAGGTGATGCTACAGAACAAGATACATAAGTTAAGAAGCGACAATCGTACAAAATTCAAGAATTCAAAACTTGAAGAATACCTTTTTAGTGAAGGCATATACGAAAACTTCGTTGCTGCCAGAACCCCTCAACATAATGGTGTTGTGGAGAGCATAAATCGCACTCTAGTCGAAGCTGCACGTACCATGCTTGCAACATCTGGTCTGCCTGTGGATCCCAGAATGTAACAAGTACGTGATGTAAGCAATATGAACACGAAGAACACGATGAATATGTAGAAAGAAACTTATGTCGTATATCTCATTTATAGTAATCGAGTTACAGGTTTTAGCACAATGATAATGTTGATTACAATGATGTTCTCTCTAATCACGTCTAATTTATAAAGTCTTGACCCCTAAGCTTGTATCTATAATGAAAGGACTAAGCGATATAAGGAAAGTAGAATAAGGCATTATACACTTGCCTTTTTTACAATCAAAAGAATAGTTTGCTAATTTTGACACAATTAAAATAAAATCCTAATAATCTCCCCTTTTGTGACAAAATTAGTCTTCAAGTTCTGAGCTCAAACATGCCTTCAAATCTTCTAAGAGTCTGTCTATACTCTAGCCGTTTGTCAATGAGAATCATAGCATCAAGAATCTTTACGCGCTGATCACCTTGAAGTTTCTTTGATCCTTTTTGATCTGAGCTTATTTCGGCAGTCAGCCTCATTCGAATTCCTGTAAAAGTACCGTCACAATATGCAGCGAGTTCATTGAAGAGCAAGAATCGTTTGGTGCCTTCACTATTGAGATAGACTAACCCATGAACTGGCATTTGTAGAATAGTGAGAACCTTGAGATGATTGAGGTTGTCGATTTCTTGATTTGGCTTTGTGAGATAAATATTTATTTGTTTGCTTTCAAGACCTCTTTGGAAATCGTGCAGATAGCTGTAACGAATTTTTTATGAACAAATGTGACGATGGCTCTTAATGCTCTTTGCTCATCTCTTGATCTCCTTTTCTTATATCTTAGCTCAAGATATAGGAATTCACATCATGTATATCTAGACTCGGAAACTCAGTTTCAGTGAAATAGTATTCCGTGGCATCTTCTCTTATAACTCGAAATGTAGGGAATTTGACTTGAAATTGGTGATCATAGCTGATTTCTCTGATGATAGTGATTGGTTTGTTTGAATAGACTTTTTTCCCTTGGTTGTGTCTTGTTTCTGAGAACATACAGATATTCTTTACGTTCTTCAGGAGTCATTTCCGTGACACGATGAATCCGAGCCAAATCTTTAGTTTTTTTCTTTTCTACAAACAACTTCTGCTTTGTTTCCTCCAGATAAGGAACTCTTATTTGATCTCTTTCCCATTTGGGGTTCCAATTATTAATGATCCTTTCCCATCTGCGTTGATGTGGTAGTAGCATCTTTTGTGTGGGCTCGATGGATTCAGTATCTTTTAGAATCTCCTTGTAGTATTCGTCTTCAAACACTGGAGATCACGAAACCAGTTTCTTGTATCTTGATGTAGTTGTCGTACATTCACTCTGATCGGTTCATTGGAATCTGGGTCAACGATTCAAAGAATTGTTTCAACATTGAAACTCGGGGTAGATTCTTGTTGTTGGGAAGGAGCAGAAGATTTTTGTTGTATTGAAGGAGCAGATGATTGATGTTGTCATGAAGGAGCAGATGATAGACCAGTAGATCGACGTGTTTGAATAACTCGAGTTGGAGCTGCAGTAGATGATTGTATTTCAGAAACGCGTCTACGTTTTTCCCCCTCAGGGCGTTTGGACCATCCGGATCATCCTGGTCATCTCGAGGTCTTCGAACTGAAGGTTTTGGTTGGCAGTTATGACGGATTTCGTTTCTTAGAGTTGTGATTGGACCAAGAATGTTGTCCTAGGTGTTTTGCCTTTTAGTTTTCATTTTAGCAAGATCCTTTTGAACATCAACTTTGAAACAGTCGAACTCGAAGCGGGTAACTGTAGGGATTTCCAGATTTCGGCGTAGAATACCGGTTAAGTCATCTTCAGGTAGACCTGCTGCTTCAGCTTGAGCTATTAGATTGGCGTACATCATTGACATTAACTCGTCGTTGTTAAATTGGGATTGACGAGGTGGGGGAGGCTGCTGTCGAGAGTCATCAGAAGAAGGCAAATCATGAGGAGGCGATGGAGGCGGTGATCTGCTGGTGCTTGCTTGCGAGGGGCGTGAACTAGGAGATATTTGCGGCACAGACCCAGTGATCACTTCAGCAACAAATTTTCCTTTTAATAGACTTGCCATGCGACCTACTTGCTCTTTCATAGAGTTGTTGGCTCGCTCAAAGGCATTGTTCATGAAATTCTGAAGTTCGGGAGTGATGGTGTAGGTAATGGGGGCTGAACCTGTAAGGGTGAAACCAGGGTCACTTAGAGCACCTGTTGTCACCATAGTTGAATCAACCGCGGGACCTACGTTCAGCATTGGCATTGGGATAGCGCTGGTGGGATTTCCTTCCAATCCTCATGGAATGTCGGTAACCGACATCACTATGGAAATTCCGACCGTGCCACAGAGGCTATCGGTGTGTAGTGACTCTTGTGTTGTAGGGAGCTCTAAACTCAACATGCTTGGAATCGAAGTCGAGGATGGAAAACTACATCCTCTATTTTCAATAGCTAGTCCCCCCATTGGAGTTTCACTAGAGGAGCTAAAACTTCAATTAGAGATGAAACCACAGTCTGTTGTGAGATTCCGGAGTGGTCGGTTGTGGCGTGCAATTGTGTTGTTGGGTCCACAACGTATTTTTCAAGACCAACACCCAACGGATGAATGTCGATAGAAGATGTGGCTACCCGGCTAGTAACAGGTTCGGTACGCGCACTCTCATGAATATTTTCCTTCCCTTCACACATGCTCACATTTTCATTTTCTACTCGATCTCCCTCTTCTCTCCTTATATATCCAAAATCAGGCTCAGAAAGAGGTTCAGATTGCTGAATGTTGTGGGCGACGGAGTCGGAGTCCGTGCTTTCAGATGATATTTCCTGAACAGAAGGTTGTCGACCTATGCAGTTTAGGGCAGCATCGGCGTTCAAGATTTGCTGGCGCGCGCGGTTCAGGAATATCTTCAGAACTGTCATGTAAGTCCAAGTCTGTATTGTCTTAAGTTTCGGTTTCTGGGGGTGATATAGGTCGGCGTATGGGTCGGCAAGGAACAAGTACTTTCAAACGTGGTATTCGGGCCGTGGGTTAAGAAATAGTTGTATATGAAGCGCAGGATGGTGGTGGTAAAGGGATGGTAGATGGTGTAATGATGGAGATAGGATGATCAGAAGCACCTCCCACTTCAAGTCCCCTTACCTCATCTCTTCTCTCAACACCCTGTTCAGGATCCCCATGATCCTGAACCTGCTTATCTAATCTAGTACCCTCTCCCACAATATCTAATCTAGGACCCTTTCCCATTTTACTCAAAGTTCATTCATATCTAGTTCAATTGGCGAATTCATGATTACTTCCGCTCATAACTCTATTTGTTCATTATTTCACCAATTCATTGTGTTCTAGAGGATTTGGGTTCCTACATTAATATTCTTGAGACGATACATTGATCTCAGCCTTCGGTAGGAATACACTCAACCGAAAACCCCTAAAGAACCATGGGATGCACTGAAATGAAGATTCTGAAATATTCATGACTTTTTATTTCCTGAACTAATCGTAAAGTGGAATGAAATCCACTTACTCGATTGCAAAAAGGTAAATGGTTTCAACAAAGAAATGTTACGCCTTATAGCACGTTTAAACTTCTATGGCATGGAACTCAAGGAAGACGACATGATTCATATAATGCTTTCTATTTTCCCTACATCAGCAATCATACTAATCCTCGGTATCGGTGGGAGTATGATAACAAAGGAATCACAACATTTAACAACTTATCAACCTTACTGCAAGTGATTGAGATATACAATGAGGTTCTTTTAAATAACAACACTAGGTCTGTTGGGACAAAGAAAATTACTGAATCTAATCATGCAAGCGTTATAGGTGGGAAGAACTCTAAAGGACATCGAGCTAAACATACTGAATCACACACACCTGGCAACTATACACAGATGGACGGGGTTGTGGACAGGGTCGTGGATGAGATTGTGGGCAACGTCGCGATAATAATCGTTGTAGTTTTTCAATACATGGCGCATAGATGCAAATGTTGCCCAATTAATCAAAATACAATCAAAAGGAAAAGCAACAACGGCCGATCCTGCCAAATACGTAAGAGAAGGAACTAACCTTGCTACATGTGTGGCATCACTAGGCACTGGTATAAGAATTGTCGTGCAAGAAACATTGTAGCAACCATCTACAAGAGATGCAGGGAATCCAAATAACATGAAGCTCACTACCTCGAAGAAACAAGTAATGATCCATAAGTCAACCTAACAACTGCACTTTCACCAATATCAAAAACAATTATCCGTCATCACTAGAGTCCTTTTGACTAACCTACTTTACCTTTAAAGATAATAGTTTTATTGAGACAATATTTATTACTTTTAAGTTTGCAATATTTTGGTGAACTTAATGCATCGTTTGGATTGGTGGACTATTGATTTTAGTTTAAAGTATTAAATAAATTTTAATTTGTGCCTATACAATATCTAAAACATTCACATAAATAAATACGTCAAAACAGAACTATTAAAAGTCTTTGTTCCTTGTAAGAATGTATCCAGGAGAACTTGAGTGCTTAGTTGAATGTGGGACCACTCACGCAATGCTAAGAAACAGACAATTATTTACTGAAATAATTGCTTATGAATCCATGACTACAGTGATAGGATCATTCAACTTGATACTTTGTCGAGAAACTACACTTTCTTGTTACCTAATGGCACTAAAATGACAGTCACATAAGCAGTCTATGCTCCTAATGCAACTGAACCTTGTTAATTTTCAAATAGATACACTCCGTGAAAATATATTGAAACTACTATCATATAGATACGACTATCATATTGAAACACACCGTAAAAATATAAATGAATATATGTACATCACCTTTAACGAATATGGACAGAAACGTATATTAGAGAAATTAATGTGTCAAAATAGTGGGTTGTATCTTACCATAATTCGTGTTATTGAATCATATTATTCCCTCAATAATGGAATTTGAGACAATGACATATACAAGCTTTGGCATGACTGCCTAGGGCATCCTAGTTGTGATATGATGATAGTTGTGCTGAAAAATACACATGGACGTCCTTTCCTTCAAATTAAAGGTAATATGAGGCAATTATCTGAATCTACAAAATTGCAATTGTTGACTTCTAAAGCAAAAGAAGCATCACCATCATCATAATATGCCTTCTTAAATACCCTGAACTTCTACAAAACCTACTCTTTAGCTAAAACATGATCGAGACCATCCTATGATAAAGACACAAAGCAAAACATTTCATCCTTACAACGTATACAAAGTGATATTTGTGGACCTACACATCCAGAATGTGATCCATTCAAGTATTTTATGGTTCTGGTTGATGCTTTGACACGATGGACGCATGTCTCACTATTGTCCATATGAAATGTTGCATTCGCAAACTCCTAGCACAAACTATACCCTTGAGGACTTACTACCCTGATTATCCTATCAAGTCTATACAACTTGATAATGTTGGATAATTTACACCATAAGCATTTAATGATTATTACATGTATATTAGGATTGATGTAGAGCATCATGTACCCCATGTGCATACACAAAATGGTCTTGCAAAAGCTACCACGATAGCTAGGGAATTGGTTGTGAGCACTAATTACTCATTTCTACCTTGGGTTATGCAATATTACATGCAACTTTCCTTATTCACGTTAGACCCACTACTAGCCGATCGTTTTCTGCGGACCAGTTACCAACTGGATATGAGCCTAATATTCCACATTTATGTATATTTGGTTGTGAAATATATATACCAATTGTGCCCCACATCGCACAAAATGGGTCCTCAAAGAGAATTAAGTATATATGTTGGATATGAATCCCCAATAATTATCCGCTATTTAGAACCCTTGACGGGTGATCTGTTTACCGCAAGACTTTGTCGATTTTCATTTTGACGAGACAGTCTTCTCATCATTAGGGGGAGAAGGAAAAAGGATTTTCCAAAGGAACGTCATTAATTTGTCATGGAATGTTCCCACTTTATCTTATTCTGAACCCCGCACTTCACAATGTGAAAGTGAACTGAAACAAATACTAAATATTCAAAATATATCTAACTTGATACTTGATGTGTTCGCTAATATTGAAAAAGTGACAAGATCACATATATCACTCCAAATGTACCTGCAAGGTTAGAAGTCCGCAAACAGGGGTACAACACCGCCGAAAGAGTGCTGCAACCACACATAGTGGAAGTGTGGTAAAGGCTATGGCTCCCAAAAGGAAAAGTGGGAGGCCACATGGTTCGATAGATACCTATCCAAGAAAAAGAAAGATGAGTAAGGCACAATCTGATCCAGTTATCATCAATACTAAAAACCCTTCTCATGAGATTGTCTTTTTTATAGTTATGTCCATGAATAATTATTGGAGGACTCTCCGAAGTCAATATTGATTCCAAAGAACAAAGAAATCTCAACGAATTATGAGAATGCACGTGAGTTGATGGAAAGATCGTCCATACTCATTGATGATCTATTTGCATATATTGTTTCTCATGAGATCATAGAGCACGATGACATTGAACCATGCTCAGTTAAAGAATGTCAACAAAGAGCAAACTAGCCTAAATGGAAAAAAGCAATCCAGGCAGAACTAGATTATTTGGCAAAGAGACGGGTATTTGGTATGGTAGTGCTAACCTCACCAAGTGTAAAGCCTACATGATATAGAAGGATCTTTTTCAGAAAGCGTAATGAGAATAATGAAGTCATAAGATATAAGATTCGTCTTATGGTGTAAGGATTCTCATAACTCCCTAGGTTGACTATGAGGAGACATATTCCCCAGTAATGGACGTAATAATTCGCAACCTAATCTGCCTAATAGTTTTTAAAGGACTGGAAATGCAACTTATGGATGTGGTTACTACATATCTTTATAGGGATCTATATTCAGATATATATACATGAAAGTGCCTAATGGACTTCCACTACCCAATTCAACTAACTCTAAACCATGGAGTGTGTTCGCAATTAAACTAAAGCGCTCATTATGTGAAATAAAACAATTTCTGCAAATGTGGTATACCCGTCTGAGTGAATACTTGATTGAGAAGTGATATAAGAACGACAAATTGTGCCCTTGCCTTTTTTTTAAAGAAGATAAGTTCTGGATTTTCAATCATAATTGTGCATGTTGATGATACGAACATAATAGGTACCCTTGATGAAATAAGAGATATTGCAAGTTATTTGAAATCTGAATTTGAGATGAAAGTTCTTGGCAAAAATCAATTTTGTCTAGGTATATAACTAGAACACCGAGCTTGTGAAAACCTTTTCCACTAGTTTGCTTATATCCATCTTGCATTTCCATGATTGGTCGAATCTTGGATACAAGGAAAGGTCCATTTTGTCCAAGGATGATGACAAAGAGGTGTTGGGAGATGAAATTCCATATCTAGGTGCAATAGGCGCATTATTATATTTAGCACACAATATACTGGACCAAATATTGCATTCTCGGTGAACTTGTCATTGGAATGGTATCAAAAATATATTTTGATACTTAAAAGAAACCGTCGACATGGGATTATTCTTTCCCTACAAAGAGTAAAATAGGATTACAAGGTATTAATAACGAAAGCGTCATCCTTTACACTGAAACCCCAAATGACATATTAGTAGGTTTTGCTGATGATAGGTATCTCTTTGACCCACACAAAGGTCATTCTCAAACAAGATATGTTTTTACATTTGGGAACACGGCGATTTCTTGGAAATATACCAAGCAATGCCTTGTAACTACCTCCTCGAACCATTCAGAGATTATTGCTCGACATGAGGCAGAGCTCTACATGAGGCAGTTCAAGAGTGTATAAGGCTAAGGTTTGTCACCGGACATATAAGAGGAGCTAGTGGTTTATGTTCAACCACTCAAAATCCTGCATGCATATATGAAGACTAGTTGTGTACCCGTGCGATGCAAATGGATGTATTTAAGTACGATGCATAGATAGAAAATAGAAAAATAAAAGCCGAAATCCCATAAACATTAAGAAAAAACCAAATGAATTCGGTATATCCCACTCAAATTAAGAATATGAGGTGTAAAAGATCAAATGATTTTTAGAGAACCGTCGGTGAAAAGCCTTGCAGCTTCCACAACCAGGTGAAAAGAAATAAATCAACAACCATCGTTTATCACCATCCCTCAAAAGAGATTCCACAAGGTTTTTTGCACTTATCTGTTCATGTTTGGTTGAATTCCTTTCTCCCAGCATCTTAAAGATTTACCTATGATCGCATCACGAGAGACAAACTGATGATTGCAAAAAAGGAATCAACTGGTTCGCCGGTTTTCTTACAAATGTTTGTTGTTAATATTTTCTTTATATCATAGCATGAATGCCAACCAGTCTAGTTTCTTTTTACAATAGAAACCAAAAACCAATAAATAAAAAAACTTGGATTGTGGCGCACTGGAAATGTCGTGGAAATCTCAGCTTCGCCGAGTTTGATCAAATCAACGCACTATCTTCGGTTTTAATTGTCTCCAAATCCATCAACCAATGCAAACGCACATGCACTGCAAATCAGAAATAGATTAAAGTCTAGCATCTACCAAAATAATCAAATCACGTATGATAAGGCTTTGTGCCACGTTCACTTAACAGTAACAATAACATCATACCCCAATTCTTTATTAAAAGAAAGAACTTTAACATATGGAGCCTTATAAATTGGGTTAGTAACTGTGTGAACACTGAAGAATATCAATACCAATTCTTAAATTCAATTTTATTCAGTTAATGTTGGTGCTCAACTTTGTGAATTGTGATACAAAGCACATAGTAAAATTTGAAACTTTTATTGCCTTTGTTATTAAACCCAACAACATTGTGTGTGTGTATATATATATATAGAAAGAGGTTGGTTTAAATACAAACCAGTTGAAGGGTACAAACTATACAAACTGGTTCAAATCAATATAAAAATAAATTTTTTCATCAAATGCTATGATTTAAGATATAATTGCACATATGTTTGTTTTACCTTGTGAAAAATTTACATGTAAAAAATTTACATGTGAAACTTTTACATTATGAAACAAATACATGGAAACTTTTTCATAAAAAAATATATGAGATACTTTCAACTTGTGAAAACAAATACATGTGAAACTTTTACAAGGTGAAACAAACATATGTGTAATAATATCTTAAATCATATCATTTGATGAAAAAAAAATCATGAAAAAAATTATTTTTATATTGATTTGTACCAGTTTGTATAGTTTGTACCCTTCAACTGGTGTATATATATATATATATATCCAATGTCAAAGAAAATGTTTCCTAATGGCTAATCTAACACCAATATTTAGATAACAAATTGTAAGGAACATTTCGGTTCAACTGGTCGGGTCGACCGGTTTTAAAACATTGTTGGAAACTTCTCTCTAAGAAAATTCTACATAATAGTTTTACTGAAAACATAACATGTTTCCATAGTGTATTCGATACATATAATCACCGGTAAGGACCATAAACTCTTAAGATATTATGTTCTTCAAGCAACCAATGCCTTACAGCATCAGTTGTACCTACCAACTCCAAAATGGACAAAACCTAAACACAGAAAATGCCTAAAAGCTAACTCGAGTTCAACCAGTTAAGTATTACCTGGACACGTCAGGATTCTCCGAACTTTGTGTGAGCAATGAAGAATGAGAAATAACACGGTAAGATAAAGCAACTTACCAGGTCCCTAACAACAATACATCAGAAATTAGTGTTTGTTGAAAAACTATCATGATATTTCCGAAACGAAGGCATCTAGCATTCATGGAAATTTTGACCCCAAAACTTTCAACTAATCTAAATACTTCCATGAGACCATTTTCAAGTTAATATAACTGTTACCTTGTATTCAACATCGGACAAAAATGAGCACATTTTGTGCCAAAGTGGTCCATCCCTCTTGAAGGTTTTCCTTGTCATTTTCATTGACTTTCTTTCTTTTGGTGCTCAAAATCTCTGAACTTCCATTTATAATTAGTTTTGTTTTCTCCAAATCCTTAAAGGGGTTCTCAACACCTAAAATAAGTTAAGACCAAATCATAACTTTATCACTAACTAATCTACAATAGATTATACGCTCTCCATGTCAAAATATAATGCATAACATATTTTGTATGTGTTTTCTAAATAATATACACAATCATTACACAGACATATATACCTATATATGAGCAATTTGAATGTCATAATGTAGAGGAGGAGGAATAGATTTAACTGGGAACAGATTGAGTGATGAAAGATAAGCAGGAATGGTGGTGGTGGAGATGGAGATGATTTCAAATTTTGAAATCGGTAGGAATATGAAGAAAAGCAAGAATAGTCGTACCTTTCATTTATGTTGGTGGTGCAAAAGGAAGTATCTTATACATGTCAAGTTGTTATTGTAGGTGTCGATACAGGCAATCGGACAATGCATGTATAGAAACAAAAATGTAACCTAAACAACAAAAATCGCAAATCTCTAACCAAGGATTTGAACATTTAATCAAACACTTTCAAGATCAGATAAAGTAGATTCATACAAAACCTATACAAACTCTATAAAACATTGAAAGTAGAAAAGTTGAAGGAGGTACATAGACCTGAACAACAGGGTATATGAAATATGGGGATGTTCAAAGAAATCCTTGTACCTCTATGGAAACATCCAAAATAAATGCAGCAACTCCACTTATTGCACCTACAGTCTGCAAAAACAATCACAAAATTTTTAATTAGAAAGAAAAGGGCTTATGTAAAGGCATCATAAACCTATGAACCAATCAAATAAACTCAGTTAACATATTTTCAATTTTCCATCCTAGATACCTCTTCGTGAAACACTTATGTCTCGTATCTCCAAACATTTATGGCATGTTGAAGATGGTTGTCCTGATAATACTTGTATCTTCTATTCCAACACTACATGTTCAACCAATGTTAAGAATGCCGATAAAAATCGATGGTAAAATCATAGATATTAAGAAAGAACGTATAGAAAAAGGAGAGTGGAAATATTACAAAGTGAACGGTGGAGTGAAGCATATGAAACACAAGCAGAATCTGAATCTTAAATTTTGAATCAATGAAGCTAGTGTAAAATTCAACATAGGGAAGCAACGTCTGAATCTTCTAAGAAGAGAAACCCTAAAAAATTTGGATTTTGAAAACGATGTGTGAAGAAAGAAAGGTGGGAGCTAAATTTTTTTTATTTTGAATTCGGTATTGGGAAGGTAAGAAAGTTGGGAAAATAGGGCGTGAAAGTACCTTTTAGGAAGAAAGAAAGGTTGATGCATTCCCATTTGGTGGTGGTGGCAAGGGTTAGCATCAGTGCATCAACACATGTACAATGTGTTTTGAAACTTGTAATTCATAGTTTTTTTTTTTTTAAATTATGTACAAATTAGCAGTACTTTGGGTTTTGTTGGTTGTACTTAAAGAGTTTTTGGTATATGCAATAAAAGCTTGTACCATGTGCTTAAAGGGTCATGATTAAGAGTTTTTAAAAAATTATGCAAGAAATAGCAATACCTTATGCATAAAAACTTACACTTCAGACATTTGATCCAAATGCTTATTAATGTAGTATAGATAATGCATATTGAGGTTGACTATTGTGCCATCATCAAAAGGATATGATATTGAGGCTGACTATTGTTTTTTAAGAAAATAACTATTGTATTAAAGAAAACAAAGGCGATGGAAATTAGTCAAAGTTCTAGGACTGTAGTGGTGGATCATTATTTTTATATCGGCGAAATCTACAACTATTAGGTTAACTCCTTGACCATTACTTATTTCTTCGAGGTAGTGAGCTTCCTACTCTTTGGATTCCCTATATCTCTTGTAGGTGGCTGCTATAGTCTTGCTTGGACGAAAATTCTTATACTAGTGCCTAGTGATGTCATATCTATAGCAAGGTTTAGTTCCATATCTTACTCTTTTCGCAAGATTGGTCATTGGTGATTTTCCTTTTGATTGCCTTTAATTACTTAGGCCAGCAGTTGCATCTCTGCGCCTTGTATTTTAAAATCTGCCAAAACTATTGATGCGACCCCGTCCACCTAGTGTATAGTTGCCACGTTTGTGTGATTCAGTATGTTTAACTTGTTGTCCTTGGGAGTTCTTTCCACCTTTAACGCTTATATGATTGGATTCAAGAATATCTTTGTCCCGACAGGTCTCTCAGCCACTTGTAGTAGGTTGATAAGTTTATTAAAGATTGTGATTCATTTATTATCATGCGCCATCTAATATTGACTCATTAGTATGATTGCTGATGTAGGGAAAGTGGAAATCGTTTTTTGAATCATGTCAACTTTTGTGAGTTCCTTGGCACATAAGTTTAAACGTGGATTGAAACGCAACATTTCTTTGTTGAAATCATTTAGTTTTTTTGTAATCGAGTAAGTAGATTTCATTCCACTGTAATATTAAGGTGCGTTTGGTACATGGGACAGGACAGGACGGGACATGACATAACTCATTGTCCCATGTTTTACGCGACATGGGACAGCACAAGAATTCACTATTCCACGTTTGGCACGACATGGGATAGGGACAGAACTGGGACAAGGTGGGACAGAGTGGGACAAAAAAGGGTTTTTTTGTTCCACCAAAATAGGTGGAACAAGATGGGACAATAATGAGACACAAACTAAAATATCACTAATTTACCCTCATTTGATACATAACTGTTAAGTGCATTTTATGCACTTAATTTCGTATATTATAGTTTCTTATTTTAAGCATTTTAGTACTTAGTTTAGTCGTCTCTGTATTTTTATCGCTTCTTTCTCTTTTTCTCTTCATTCACGTTTGGAGTAGTTTTTGGAGTGGTTTTTATGCCTTCGGTATATTTTTGTACAAATTAGACTGATTGGGAGGATCGAAGGGCATGCCAAAGAGGAGGCAATGAAAGAAGGGATGCATATCAATGAAGATGAAGTTTTTGTTGGTGGAAAAAGCGAATTTTGAAGACCAATGTTTCTGTCGCATTTTCATGAGCGTGAAGATTTCTTCAGGGTCGTGAAAATATGTTTCTGCAGCAATCTAGACTTTCTGCTGCATTTTCATGGGCGTGAAAAATCTTTCACGACCGTGAAAGTCACCAGGACCTTTTTTTTATCGGGCTTTTTCTTTTGGGCCTTTTATTCAGTCACTTAAATACTTTCTTCTAGGTTTTATTAGGCATCGATTTTTGTTTTAGCAAGGGATGAGTTGCGTTTTATTTCTTCTTAGGGTTTTTATTTGTTGATCGTTTTCTACAAGGTTTAGGGAGGAAGATCATGCTCAAGCTTAGCCATTGGAATCCGATTTACAATCGTTTCTCCATACGATTACTAGTATCTTCTTCCCTATTTCCTTGATTTACTTGATTGCTTTGTGTTTTGTTGAACGGTTGATTTTAATCGATTGGTTATGGAGTTTTATCTCTTACTCTCCTTCAATTCGTTTTTAATTTATTTAAAGATTTGATTTTCTGCACTTTTTATGTCCTTCCCTTCATCCCTTTTTAATTATGCATCTCTTCTCTCTAATTTCTACTTTACCCTCTACTCTCCCATTTTAATTTACTCTCCCATTTTAATTTTCTGCACGTTAGGTTAGATTTATTAATTTTCTGCGCATGTTTGCTTTGAAGTTCATTGTTCTTCTTTGGTTTTTGTTGATGTTAGTCGGTATTAGATCGTGTCTAATATAGATCTTTTGCTAGGTTTAGGTTTACTTTATTTTTAATTTACAGGAGTCTATATAAAATAACTTATTTCTTGGTTTTAATTTAGTAATCGCTTTATTGGGTAATCGTCTCTTAGGATTGAGGTTTTTGGTATTGATCAATTGGTTTTAAAACGGATGTTGTGTTCTAATCCATTTTGATTCTAACGAAAGTTGGAATCGATTTAATTGTTTTTTAACAAAATGTTTAGTTAATTTGATTAGTTTTTGACGAAAATGAAAGTTTGGTCTTTTACTTGGATTAAATTGACCAATGGCAACGGTCTAAACATGCAAATAGTTAGGGACGTTGATTGGGAAAAATATTTGTTTTTAAATCGTAATGTTTCTTCCCAAGTACATGTATTGGTTTAGAAAAGCTTTTCCACCTCGAAAGAGGGTTGAAGTAGTTTTGCATAACAAATACCCACCATTACCGAAATCCAAAGTTGACATTACCCAGTGTCCCTTAGTTGTAGTTTTCATTATTTTTGTTTTATTTTATTGTTAGTTTCTTCTCTCCTTCCTTTTTCCCTTAATCTCGTTTATTTTATGTCAAATTAGCATAATAAACAAATCAATCATCAGATGCACATAACTAGGCCATAATAATTAAGTTCTAAGTGTTAGACCGTCACCTCCCTGTGATCGACCCATATGCTACACAATCTGTACGCTTGTGATTCTTTTGTTATCATAGGCCATCTAATATTGACTCATTAGTATGATTGCTGATGTAGGGAAATTGGGAAGCATTTTTTGAATCATCTCGACTTCTGTGAGTTCCTTGCCACATAAGTTTAAACGTGGATTGAAACGTAACATTTCTTTGTTGAAATCATTTAGCTTTTTGTAATCGAGTAAGCAGATTTCATTCCACTATATTATTAGGGTGCGTTTGGTACACGGGACAGGACAGGACGGGACAGGACATAACTCACTGTCCCACGTTTTGCGCGACATGGAACAAATCAAGAATTCACTGTTCCACGTTTGGCACGACATGGGATAGGGACAGAACTGGGAGAAGGTGGGACAGAGTGGGACGAAAAAGGGTTTTTTTTGTTCCACCAAAATAGGTGGAACAAGATGGGACAATAATGAGACACAAACTAAAATATCACTGATCAACCTTATTTGATATTGTAATAACCTGGAATCTCGTTTTGTAAGGAAATGTGCAAGTAAGGTGGGTAGTGTCTAAGTTCCTTAATCTTCAGGGACTAAAGTTGGAAATATCTAAAAGTAGGTTAATAAGGGTGGAAACCCTAGTTTCTTGGAGAATACGACTGAAAACTTGTGTGTAGTTCTTGTGTGTGTTCTTGGTGCGATTTTGAGGAGAAACAAGGAGAATGGAAATCACCATGAATGACCATGAATAACCATGAATGACCTTGAGTTCAAGTTTGGTGATTCATATTTCATTCTAAGGGATTGAAATCAATGAAAATCACCATGAATGACCTTGAGTTCATCTATGGAGATGAAATACCATGAAATCAATGGATGAAATGGTTTTTTAGTTGTTAATGTTGGTCTTATAAATGTTTGGGGCAAGTTTCATATTTGTATTGTGGCTCGAAATTGGTAGAAATGGTGTTTTGGGGTTTCTTGATTCGTGCACAAAAGTGCAGGACAAACAGTGAGACCCACGACTTGGCCCGCGGCTTCAGGTCGCGCGGCAAGCGGGGTAACTCACTGTTTCAGCAAAAGTGAGATTTTTCTAAGGGTTATTTAAGTGGGTTAAGTGGTGTCCTATCCTAGAGGGTTTATAGGTAGGATGTGTGGAAGTATAATTTGGTCATTAACCCGTAGGTAATTGATCTAAATCAGGTGTTCGGTTTGTGGGATCGTAGTTGGAAGAGTCTAAGCAGCTTGGCAATTCAGGTGAGTTCACTTCATGTGCTAAACTTTTATAAAACGAATGTTTTAAATTGAATTATTTTTTAAATCATTCAAATTGGGCGGCGTGTGCCCGACTTTTAGGCGGTGTGTGCCCATTTAAGGTCATGGTGTGTGTGACCAGCACTAGTGACGATGTGTGTGACAAAGGTATGTGTACTGTTGCAACAGGTGGGTGTAAAGTGTTTTTGGAAAACAGTGAGTTGATATTCATGGCTAACCGTTTTCTCTTGTAACTGTCATGCATATTAACCCGTTGATTTTAGGGAATTCACTAGGCCTTTTGGTCTAGCCATCTCTTTTATAAACTGAAAACCATTTTTAGGGAGGCATTTGATAGAAAGCACAAGTAAGGGGAAAGGGAAGCTGTGAGCTTGGAAATGATAGAAGTGAGGCACTACTTGTATAGATAGTTGCCTAGTTTAGAGTTTCTTATAAATCTTAGTAGTTGTTTATTTCCGCTGCAAATATTTGAGATCATGTTTTACATTTGGGACTAATTTATGTTTGGATTTGGCATCTTTTAAAGTAATAGTATGTTATACCTTTGTTTTAGAATCGAGGTTGTTACAGATATATAACCTAGATATTGGTTTTAATGGTCACCATCACTAATCACGGACGTTACTACCGTCGCCGGCCACCAGTAACCATCGTCGGCCACTAACCACAATCGTCTACCACCGCTAACACCTCCACCTTCTCATCTACAACAACAACCTCCACCACCTCCTCCATAACCACCGTTGACAACCGACCACCACCGTTCACCACCACCGTGGGCTACCTCACCTTCCCAAAACCGCTACCATCATTGACTACCACTGAACCGCATACGCCACTGTTATCTACCATCTTTACCTCCTTCACAACTACCGTCCATCGCCACCACTACCACCGTTGGCTACCTCCACCTCCTGCACCACCTCTACAACCATCATTGGCCACCGACCACCACCGTCCATCTCCATCACCACCACCATGGGCTACCTCACTTCCACCATAACCACCAACACCAACATCGACTACCACCACCACTACCATCTTAAATTCCTCTATAACCACAACCACCCATCGCCGCCACCACTAGTACCATCAGCCACTACGAGCTCCTTTACCGTTGTCGACCACAACCACCATCTTCCACCAATCACCGATGCCTCTATTTCTATAGCCATTGTTGTTGCAACGATCTTCATCGCACCTCCCTCAATTGATATGGATCTTCCAAACCGAATAAAATATAATTTCTAATTTGTATGAACCGAGTATTTTCAAACTATCATCAATTATAACAAATTCTTCCCTTAAATTTTGTACTATTATATATGTATATATTTATGTATAAGAAAGTTAAGTTAAAATGTTTATAAATTAAATTATTTAATTTTTTGTTATTTGTGTTAATTATAACTATTATATTATATACAAAATCATCAAATAACTTTTGGGACCAACTTGTTTAGTTTTGTCTTGTCCAGTCCTAAGTCGTACCAAACATGCATTTGTTCTGTCCAGTTCAGTCTTGTCCAGTCCTACCCTCTTGTCCAATTTTGTTTAGTCCTGTACAGTCCTGTCTAATCATGTCTGCATACCAAACGCTACCTTACTTCGAGAAATAAATAGTCATGGATATTCTGGAATCTTCCTTTTAGTATGTCCCACAGTTCTTTGGGGGTTTTCAGTTGAAGGTACTTCCACCAAAGGATGGGATCGATGTGTCATCTCAAGAATATTAAGGCATTTGTTTGTATCTTTCTAAGGTTTGTCTTTAGGGTCAATAGGGGGTTATTGTGTAGCGGTAATCCTTTCCAATGAAATTAGTTTCCACATCAGATACCTATCTATGGTATTCAAGTTATTTTAAATCCAGGATAACAAATTCGGGACGAGGTGGTTTAGTCATCTACATAAAGAAGAAATAAGGTATTTTATTTTATGAATACAAAAATTATGATGCAAATGAAATTTCATTATCATGGCAGTATAGATTGTCATTTGTTAAATATTGGCATTTTCAAACATTTCTTTGTTGATAATGCTATATTAGCATTTCTAATATTCGAAAATAAATTGCAAAATACACTTTTGGATTTCCAGGTAGGAGGAGAATCACGTGGGTTACTTGAGTCGTTACAAACATTTAGGGCTATTTACACTCGTTTCACAAAATCTGTCGATGTTATGCGATTATTTTATTTATGAAATACATGAATAACATTAATTATTTTGTACATTTTGGCATGAGGCCAAAGGATGAAATCAAATTCATGAATTAAACCATATATGGCCTATTTGGGAGCTTTTGACAAGATGCCAAAAGATACGTGGGTTTTAACTTTTAGAATGTAACTATGATTTAAGGCAAACAATTACAAAATGGTTTTTACTTATTATTATTTTACAAACTAAATTTTTAGCGATTAAGTTACATTAGGTGTGGATTTTAATGAGTTTTTGGCATGAGGATAAAAACAAAACATATATAAAGGACTGTAACCCCATAAATTAAATATAAAAAGTTATGAATTAAGATGAATATGTGAATATTTGTGTAAGCAAATCAATACTAAAGTTATAACTAAAGTAACAAAGTTTAACAAATCAATTTAAATAAAGCTAAATAAACAATGTAAATGAAAAACAATAGCATGTTCAAAATAATTAAACCAAATCCAACAATCTAGAAGAGAGAACGACATAAAAGAGTGGAAACCCTAATTTCTTGGAGAATACGGCTGAAAACTTGTGTGTAGTTCTTGTGTGTGTTCTTGGTGTGATTTTGAGGAGAAACAAGGAGAAGAGAAGAAATCTTGAAGAAACAAGTGTCTAGCAATCAATTTCAGGTATAAATGTTCTTCTCCTTCATCTTCATCTTCATATTCATCTTCATCTTCATGCTTCATTAAGTCTAAGGGATAATGTAAACCCATGGGGTTTTATAGTTTAGTTGTTGGTTATTTGATTAATGTCTCTGAATCAGTATTTATTGGGCTAATGGAGTTGGTATTGAAGTATTCTTCAAGTTTGGTGATTCATATTTCATTCTAAGGGATTGAAATCAATGGAAATCACCATGAATGACCTTGAGTTCATCTATGGAGATGAAATACCATGAAATCAATGGATGGAATGGATTAAATGGTTTATTCTTTGTTAATGTCGGTTTATAAATGTTTGGGGCAAGTTTCAATCTGTATTGTGGCTGGAAATTGTTAGTAATGGTGTTTTGGGGTTTCTTGGTTCGTGCACGAAAGTGCAAGACAAACAGTGATTCCCGTCACTTTGCCCGCGGCTTCAGGTTGCGCGGCAAGCCGCGTAACTCACTGTTTCAGTAAAAGTGAGATTTTTCTTAATGGTTATTTAAGTGGGTTAAGTGTTGTCCTAGCCTAGAGTGTTTATGGGTAGGATGTGTGGAAGTATAATTGTGTCATTAACTCGTAGTTAATTGATCTAAGAGTAAACTACGATTTTGGTCCCTGTGATTTACCATTTATAACGATTTTGGTCCATGTGGTTTCAAAACTGCTTTATTGGTCCCTGTGGTTTCATTTTCCTTCCATTTTCGTCCTTACATCTAACAGAGTTAACGGAGCTGTTAAATAAGTTTTGAAATTTTAAATATTTAGTCCTTATGTTATATAAATTTTTAATATTTAATCCTAAATTTCATTTATTATATTGCTAACAATAATTTGGCACTTATATATATATTATCATATCATTTTTGTTTTTCCTCTTTAATATATTTTAATGTTATATATATGTTATTTTTTATATACATTTTGATACTTTTTTTATTTACTTCTAATTACTAAAAAATAAATAACTTTTTTAATATTTTAATTAATAACTCTTTTTATTATTTAATCAAAGTTTTATTATTTATTTAAAAGCGGTTGATTTTTTAATTAATTTTTTTAAACAACGGATTGGTTTAAAATGAGAAAAAATTGCGAATCATTAAAATTATTGATAAATAAGTGATATTTTTTTCAAATTTTTATATTTATTTTAAATTATCATTTGAATTAATAACTCCGTTTATTATTGATAAAAAAATATCAATTATTAAAATTATTGATACATAAGTGATATATTTTTTTAAAATTTTATATTTATTTTAAATTATCATCTAAAAAGTGCATTTAATAAAAACAACCGATTGGGAATAAATAAAACTATTTTTTTCTCGAAATATATTTAAAACTTTTTCAAATGATAATTTAAAATAAATATAAAACTTTAAAAAAAAAATATCACTTATTTATCAATAATTTTAGTGATTCGTAATTTTGTCCTCATTTTAAACCAATCAGTTTTTAAAAAATTAATAAAAAAATCAATCGCTTTTAAATCAATAATAAAACTTTGATTAAATAATAAAAAGAGTTATTAATTAAAATATTAACATAGTTATTTATTTTTAGTAATTATAAGTATATAAAAAAGTATCTCAAAATATATATAAAAAATAACATATATATATTATTAAAATATATTAAAGAGAAAAAAAAATGATATAATATATATATATATATATATAAGTGCCAAATTATAGTTAGTAATATAATAAATGAAATTTAGGATTAAATATTTAAAATTTATATAACACAAGGACTAAATATGTAAATTTCCAAAACTTTTTTAATAGCTTCGTTAACTCTGTTAGATGTAAGGACAAAAATGGAAGGAAAATGAAACCACAAGGACCAAAAAAGCTGGTTTTAAACCACGGGGACCAAAATCGTTATAAATGGTAAACCACAGGGACCAAAATCGTAGTTTACTCTTGATCTAAATCAGGTGTTCAGTTTGTGGGATCATAGTTGGAAGAGTGTAAACGGCTTGGCAATTCAGGTGAGTTCCCTTCATGTGCTAAACTTTTATAAAATGAATGTTTTAAATTGAATTGTTTTTTAAATCATTCAAATTGGGCGGCGTGTGCCTGGCTTTTGGGCGGTGTGTGCCTATTTAAGGTCACGGTGTGTGTGACCAGCACTAGTCACGATGTGTGTGACATAGGTGTGTGTATTGTTGCAACAGGTGCATGTAAAGTGTTTTTGGAAAAGTGTGAGTTGATATTTATGGCTAACCGTTTTCTCTTATAATTGTCATGCATATTAACTGTTGATTTTGGGGAATTCACTAGGCCTTTTGGTCTAACCCTCTCTTTTATAAACTGAAAACCATTTTCAGGGAGGCATATGACAGAAAGCACAAGTAAGGGAAAAGGGAAGCTGTGAGCTTGGAAAGGATAGAAGTGAGGCGCTACTTGTATAGATAGTTGCCTAGTTTAGAGTTTGTTATAAATCTCAGTAGTTGTTTATTTCCGCTGCAAACATTTGAGATCATGTTTTACATTTGGGACTAATTTATGTTTGGATTTGGCATCTTTTAAAGCAATAGTATGTTAAACCTTTGTTTTAGAATCGTGGTTGTTACAATTGGTATCAGAGCCCTAGTTTAAGAGAATTAGGTGTTCGAGGAGCATCTAGACTTAGACTCAGGGATAGGTGGGATTGAGTAGAGTTGGGTCGAGTGTGGTTAACCGGTGGGAGTAATGATAGGGTAGAAAGGACTAACGTGTAAGGTAAATTCAAAATTACATATGGCCAGTGTCATTGTGAATTTACAGGTACATGAAGGTGCTTGAATACCTTGTTATGATCTAACCGGTTGTCTTATGTTATGTTCGTTTTAGTATCGAGAAGTATGACTCGTAGTTCCGTGAGATCGGCATCAGTATCAGTAGCGGAAGGAGATCTTCCGATTGGAGATACACAACCCGATCAATAACCGTTGTAGCTACTCCTACCCGAGGAAGGGGTAGAGGAAGGGGTCGTGCAACCCGAAGAGGTGTAGCATCTGTGGGAGCCCTTGAGGGTGGGACTCGAGGCCGAGGTAGGATCCGTACTCGTGGTCGTGGGGTGGTGACCAAGACGTTAAATGAGCCGGTGGAGTCTATTCAAGAAAGTTCTGTGACTGTGCGTGGTAGGGGACGCGGAAAAAGGGGAGGTCGAACCCAAGAGCGAGGGTTTGTGACCAAGGATGACTTCAATGCGGGAATGGGAAAACTTGAAGCGGCAATTCAAGCTTTGGGGGGAAAGCAACATTCTTCAAACGGAGGGGTCTAAGGGAGAAGGAAGTCGTAGTAACTTATCCCAAAAGACTACCCCCGAAATAGAGAGTAAGGAATCGAAGGGATGTAGCTACAAGACATTCCTAATTTGCAAGCCTCCTACCTACACGGGAGAGCGTAACCCGGTGTTGGCCTTGCAATGGATTAGGGAGATGGAAGTGGTGTTGGATACTAGTGAATGTGCGGAAAAGGACATGGTGTTTCATGCCACCACTATGCTTAAGGCGGAAGCTCGTTGTTGGTGGGATTTGGAAAGTGGAAAGATTGGTCCAGGAGCGGCCAAGAAGACTTCATGGGAGAAATTTGTGGGTTTGTTTAAAAACAAGTATTGTCCTAAGACCGCAATAAGGCAACTTGAGGAAGATTTCTTGCATCTAGAGCAAGGAGACATGACGGTTCAAGAGTACACCGCAAAGTTTTTAGAGAAGTCACGCTTTGCCGAGGGTTATGTCCCAACCGAGGAAATAATGGTGGATCGTTATGTGTGGGGTTTGAAAGCTTCTATAAGAGACCTGGTAATGACAATGAATGTATCGACTTTTCGATTGGCAGTTGATGCGGCCGAGATGACCGAGAAGGAGAAGAATCACCAAGTGATGGAAAAGGGTACCGAAAAGAGAAAGTGGGAAGGAGCATCAAACGATTCCAAGAAAGCTAAGTTCTCGAAGTATGATAATCGTTGAAGCCAAAGGTTTGGGGAGAAACCGTGTGGAAAGTGTAACCAGGTACACCTAGGGATGGAAATTTGACCCGTCGGGTCAGGTACCCGTGGGTATCCTCCCCTAATGGGGCGGGGATTCCCCGACTTATCAAGTAACGGGGCGGGGGCGGGTATTGTTTCTTATACCCAAAGCGGGTTCGGGGTCGGGGCCGGGGATACTACTATCCGCCCCTAATATACCCGATTATATATATATATATATAATATTATATTCTATATATTATATTCCATACATTATATTATATATATACATATTATATAATAAAGTAAATGAAAAGACATTTTAGAAAAGGAAAGAAAAAGGTGGCGTGTACTTACTGAATGACATCATCACATTTCAATTTTCCATATTCACTACTCAGTATCTTTCTCAACACTCAAGAGTCACTTCCTAATTTCCTACTTTTCTTCCTCTTCTTCACCCCAACTCCTATCACCGGTGTTGATATTTTCCGGTCAAACTCACCACCTGAATTTCACAAAACTCCGGCGCACCGGAGGAACAGACAACTCAACAACCTGCCTCGTTTTTACGGTCAAAATCACCACCTGCCTCGTTTTTTCGTTAGCAAGAGAAGATCGTTGAAGGTGGCATCGAGCTTTCTGGAAATGGAGATGGTGTAATTGATCGCCATTATCGTTGAAACTATCAAAGGTGATTTTCAGATGTCTTAAATGTTAGTTTTGTTAATTTTTTAATTTTTAGAGTAGATATTTAGATTCATCTGGTGTAATTGTAAATGGTTGGAAATATAACTCTTTTTAGAACTTGATTATCAACATCATTTACTTATAAATTTAATCACTTACTTTTGTCAAAATACCTACTGTTTGTGATTATTTTTTGTGACATAAAGAACTTACTTTTGATGTGTATTGTGTTGTAAATTTATCAGGATTATTTTTGTTTGCATTTTTGTAGTCAACAATAAGTGAGATTGAAAAAGAATCTCCCCAAAATATTAGTAAAGATGTTCTCTTTACAAGTGGAGGAAATAACGAATATGCAAATACAACTCCAATAATACATTGTGAGATTGCTGACAATGCCGAGACCAAAAAGAGAACATTAACTTCTGTTGTATGGAATCACTTTAAGAAACAAAAGATTGATGGGGTTGATAAGGCTATTTGCAATTATTGTGAGAAGAAACTAGGAGGATCAAGCAAAAATGGGACTAAACATTTACATGAGCATTTCAAGATATGTCCTCTTAGAAAGCATAGAGACATAAAACAAGCTATCTTGAATCCCATCAAGAAAAGAGATGGAACTTCTATACTCGATGCCCACACGTTTGATCAACAAGTTTCAAGGGAAAAACTTGCTCATATGATAATTTTGCATGAGTATCCACTTAACATGGTAGAACATGTTGGGTTTAGAAGTTTTTCAAACTCGATGAATCCTTTATTCAAGCATGTCTCTCGACCTACCAATAGAAGTGATATCATGAAGATATATGGGAGTGGGAAGAATAAAATAAAAAACATGTTGAATACTAATCAAGGTAGAATTGCAGTGACAACTGATATGTGGACATCCACTAATCAAAAAAGAGGCTACATGGTTGTAACCGCACATTATATCGATGACTCGTGGATTTTGCGCAATAAAATTATAAGGCAAGTTACTAGTTTTTTTCATGTTGTATTTTAATTTAATATTGATCATTTATATAATAATTAACTTTTATACATCGTATTATAGGTTTATGTATGTGCCATCCCCTCATAATGCTAAAACCTTATCAAAGGAGTTGATGGAGTGCTTGGTTGCATGGTCAATTGATCGTAAGTTATCCACTTTGACTTTGGATAATTGTAGTGTTAATATTTCCATGATTGACAAGATGAAAGAAAAATTGAGAAGTGAGCATTTACTATTGAATGGGAATTTGCTTCATATGAAATGTTGTGCACATATATTGAATTTGATTGTTCAAAAAGGATTGAGTGCCATTCAAAGTGGGATAGAAAATATTCGTGAAAGTGTAGTTTATTGGACTGCAACACCAAAAAGAGTGGAAAAATTTGAGGAAGCTAAAGATGGGTTAACTTTATCAAGTAAAAGAAAGTTGGTTCTTGATTGTAGAACTAGGTGGAACTCTACTTATTTGATGCTTATGAGTGCCATTGTATACAAGGATGTTTTTAATCGCCTAGTACACACCGAGAAAAAAATACAAACAAGCACCTACAGACAGAGATTGGCTTTTAGCAAAAGTAATATGTGAGAAATTGAAATTGTTTTACAATGTAACTGAACTGTTTTCCGGGGCCAAATATCCCACTGCAAATATTTTTTTCCCTAAGATTTGTGAAATTTGATTGTTGCTTAGAGAGTGCCTTGCATCATCATATATGGAGATTAAGGGGATGGCAATAGATATGATTGAGAAATTTGACCAATATTGATTTGTCATACATGGAATACTAGCCATAGCAACTATTTTGGATCCAAGATTTAAAATGAAGCTAACTGAATATTACTTTCCCAAAATTTATGGTGATGGGTCCCCGAATGAAATTGAAAGAATTAGAAAGATGACTTATGATTTGGTGAAAGAATACACACTAAATGATGGCAAAGAAGCTCATCCGGATTCATTGCATAGTTCTGAAGTTGGTATGGATGTTGATGAGTGTGTAGATTATTTGGCCAGTTTTGATTTATTTGTTAGTAGCACTTCAAATGTGGATACTTACATGTCCGAGCTAGATTATTATTTAGAGGAGACCATTTTGCCAAGGAATGGAGAATTTGATATTCTAGCATGGTGGAAAGCAAATGGCTTGTGATATCCAACATTGCAAAAAGTTGTTAAAGATATTTTGGCTATACCGGTGTCTACAGTTGCTTCTGAGTCGGCTTTTAGTACCGAGGGAAGACATGTCACTCCTCATCGTAATAGGCTTCATCCACATACATTAGAAGCATTGGTATGTGCACAAGATTGGTTATGGGATGAGAAATTAGGTATATTTTTTCTAATTTTTTTTTCATTTCATTTATTTTTAAACATAAAATGATTCTTAATAATGTTTATTTATATTTCTTGTTAGGTACACATTCAAATAGAGAAAAATATCTAACAATGTTTGAAGATATAAAAGATGATGGTGATGATGTGGTACGTTTCTTTTTTGTCTTTTTTTTCTTCTTATTTTTTAACAACTTTTTACGCTTAATATTTTTATTTAATGTTGTAGGGTCCAAGTTTTGTAGATTGTGATGCATGAATCATGAATATCTAATGATGGTGGATTCTAAAAGTGAGGAGTTTTTCGTGAAGAAGACTGAAGAATGAAAGTGTGTCTTGAAAGTGAATTATATAGTTTCATTTTTGTTGCTTAAGAATTTTATACTTTATGTTTCTCATTAACTATGAAATCATGTGTTTGGTTAAGTGTTTTTGAAACTTGAGGTTTATTTGTTTCTCCTAAAAATTCAAAACTCTTTTTGCTTTTCATTTTTAACTACTTAATTATTATTATTTTCTAAACGGGTACCCAACGGGTTCCCCGTACCCGTCGGGGATTTTCTCCCCCCGAACCCGTCGGGTATTAAGCGGGGCGGGGTCGGGGACGGGGGTTATAAACGGGGATCGGGGTCGGTGACGGGGGGTGCATTCCCCGCACATTCCCCGCCCCGTTTCCATCCCTAGGTACACCGTGGGATTGTGCTTTGGAATCTAAGGGGTTGTTTCAAGTGTGGGAAGATGGGTCACATGGCTAGAGAGTGTCCCAACTCTAGAGCATGTTATCAGTGTAGGTCTTTTGAGCATTTGAGGTCGGATTGCCCTCAAGTGAAGAAAGGTGCGGTGAGTAAGTTTAGCGGGGGACGTGGTGGTGGAACGGAAAGGAAGGTGGAAGCTCCACGAGCTCAAGTGTAGGCTTTCCAGATGACGGCTACTGAAGCGGAGGAGGCGCCTGATGTGGTAACAGGTACCTTTCTTATTAATTCTACTCATGCCAGGGTATTGTTTGATTCGGGTGCAAACCGTTCTTTTATATCAACTGCTTTTATGGGGCTCTTGAGTGTCAAGCCCAAGAGGTTGGATCATAGGTTCGAGGTAGAAATCGCCGATGATAGGCGAGTTGTGATGAAGGAAGTTTTAGAAGGTTGTATCATTGATATAGAGGGTTGTCTTATCCCGTTGTTATATCCGATGGCAATGAGTGAATTTGATGTAATTGTGGGAATGGATTGGTTGTCTAGCAACAATGCGTATATTGTGTGTAAGAAGAAGTTGATTTGAATTACCTTGCAGCAAGGAAGAGAGGTGGTGATCTATGGTGATCGAAGTGAGAGGAAGTCGTGTATTATATCCATGTTGAAGGCTAAACAGTGTTTAGCCAAGGGATGTTGTGGGTTCATGGCATATGTGATTGATTCCGAGAGAGAAAAGAAGAGCATGGAGGAAGTACCCATGGTAAAGGATTATCCCGCGATGTTTCCCGATGATCTTGTCGGATTACCTCCGGATCGACAAGTGGAATTTAGATCGATTTGGTACCCAGGGTTGCGCCAATAGCCCGTGCACCATATCGATTAACGCCAGCAGAAATGAAACAGATGATGACGCAACTTCAAGAGTTTCTTAATAAGGGTTTTATACGCCATAGTACGTCACCGTGGGGAGCACCGGTATTGTACGTTAAGAAGAAAGACGGATCTATGAGGATGTGTATATATTACCGTGACTTGAACAAGGTAACGATCAAGAATTAATATCCGTTGCCTAGGATCGACGATTTGTTTGATCAGCTTCAAAGAGCAAGTTATTTTTCGAAGATAAACTTGCGGTCTGGTTATCACCAGTTGAAAGTGAGAGAGGAGGATGTGTCTAAAACGGCTTTCAGAACGAGGTATGGTCATTACGAGTTTTTAGTTATGCCTTTTGGTTTAACTAATGCTCCGGCAGCGTTTATGGAATTGATGAACCGAGTGTGTGGTTCTTTGTTGGACAAGTGTGTGATTGTCTTTATCGATGATATCTTGATCTACTCTCGAACGGAAGGTGAGCATGAAGGACATCTTCGTCTAGTGTTGGAGTTACTAAAGCGTGAGAAGCTTTATGCGAAGTTTTCGAAGTGTGAGTTTTGGTTGCGAGAGGTTCAGTTTTTGGGACATGTAGTGTCCGAGGGCGGGATTAAAGTGGACCCGGCAAAGATAGAGGCTATCATGAGTTGGGAGCCACCGAGAACACCATCTGAAGTGAGAAGTTTCTTAGGTCTAGCGGGGTACTACCGGAAGTTCATTCAAGACTTTTCGCGGGTAGCTACACTCTTCACCTTCGTTGACTAAGAAAAATGTCAAGTTTTTGTGGACCGAAGCTCAAGAGTCGGCATTTAATTTGTTGAAAGAGAAATTGAGTAGTGCACCGGTTTTGTCGTTATCGGATGGAACAGAGGGGTTCGTGATATATAGTGATGCATCCAAGTTGGGCTTGGGTTGTGTACTCATGCAACACTGGAAGGTGATTGCATATGCTTCGAGACAGTTGAAGGATCATGAAAGAAACTACCCTACTCACGATATGGAGTTAGCGGCGGTAGTTTTGCGCTCAAGATTTGGCGACATTACCTTTATGGGGTAAAGTGCCAAATTTAATACCGATCATAAGAGTCTCAAACACTTGTTTGATCAGAAAGAGTTGAACATGAGGCAGAGAAGGTGGGTCAAGTTATTGAATGATTATGATTGTAAAATTCTTTACCATCCGGGGAAGGTGAACATGGTAGCCGATGCACTAAGCCGAAAGGATAGAGGGGAGCCGACCAAGATAGTGTCTTTTAGAGTTGAAGCGTCACCTACTATGTTGGAAGAGATTAAGAAAGTGCAAGATGAAGCCCTTCTAGAAGAGAATCTAAATAGTGTAAGGATGGTGGGAAATGTGTCCTTGATGGTGTGCGATAGTAAGAGTGTGAAACGTTTGGGTGACCATGTGTGGGTTCCTAAGCTTGCAGCTTTGCGTGGGAAGGTACTAGAGGAAGCTCATAAGTCAAGATATTTGGTGCATCCGGGCACAAATAAGATGTATCGAGATTTACGACAGTATTATTGGTGGTCGGGGATGAAGAAGGACATACCTTATTATGTAGAGAGATGTTTGACATATTTGCAAGTCAAGGTGGAACACCAAAGGCTGTATGGAAAACATCAACCTTTGGACATTCCGGTATGGAAGTGGGATAATATAACGATGGACTTCGTTACAAAGTTGCCAAGAACACCAAAGGGGTACGGTGTGATTTAGGTGATAGTGGACCGTCTCATCAAGTCGGTCCATTTCTTACCATATAAGGAAATGTACCCGATGGAGAAGCTAGCAAGGTTGTATATCGATGAGATCGTGACTAGACACGGGGTACCATCGTCTATAGTTTCAGATCGGGATAGCCGTTTCACGTCGGCATTTTGGGAAAGCTTTCAGAAAGAGTTGGGGACGGAGCTGAATTTGAGCATTGCTTATCATCCACAGACGGATGGATAGAGTGAGAGAACGATTCAAACCTTGGAGGATATTCTTAGAGCTTGTGTGATCGATTTTGGTGGTTCTTGGGAGACGCATTTACCGTTGATTGAGTTCTCGTATAATAATAGTTATCATGTGAGTATTCAAGCGGCACCGTATGAAGCGTTGTATGGACGCAAGTGTAGAACACCTTTGTGTTGGAATGAAGTGGGGGAGAAGCAGCTTGCTGGCCCGGAAACTGTTCAGATCACTGCGGATAAGATTTGACAGATTCGTGAGAAGTTGAAAGTGGCTCAAAGCCGACAGAAAACGTATGTGGACAAGAGGAGAAAACCAATTTAGTTTCAAGTGAATGACAAGGTCATGTTGAAGATTTCACCTTGAAAAAGGGTGGTACGTTTTGGAAAGAGAGGAAAGTTGAGTCCTCAGTATATAGGATCGTTTAATATAAAGGCACGTGTGGGTGTCGTGGCATACAAATTGGATCTTCCGGAGAAAGTTCGAGTTATTCATAGCACGTTTCACGTGTCTAACCTGCGTAAATGTTTAGCAGACACGGGTGTGTCGGTACCACTGGATGATATTCAAGTGGATGAGAAGTTGGAGTATGCAGAAGAACCGGAAGCGATTGTGGATCGAAAGATTAGGAAGTTAAGGAACAAGGAGATTGTGTTAGTGAAAGTGCATTGGAGATTCCACAAAGGGCAAGATGCGACGTAGGAACCGGAATCGAAAATGAGGAAGAAATACCCTCAGCTTTTCGCATGATGAATTCCGGGAACGGAATTCTTTTAAGGGGGGTGAGATGTAATAACCCGGAATCTCGTTTTGTAAGGAAATGTGCAAGTAAGGTGGTTGGTGTCTAAGTTCCTTAATATTCAGGGATTAAAGTTGGAAATATCTAAACATAGGTTAATAAGGGTGGAAACCCTCATTTCTTGGAGAATACGGCCGAAAACTTGTGTGTGGTTCTTTTGTGTGTTCTTGGTGCGATTTTGAGGAGAAACAAGGAAAAGAGAAGAAATCTTGAAGAAACAAGTGTCTAGCAATCAATTTCAGGTATAAATGTTTTTCTCCTTCATCTTCATGCTTCATTGAGTCTAAGGGATGATGTAAAACCATGGAGTTTATAGTTTAGCTGTTGGTTATTTGATTAATGTCTCTAAATCAGTATTTATTGGGTTAATGGAGTTGGTGTGGAAGTATTCTTCAAGTTTGGTGATTCATATTTCATTCTAAGGGATTGAAATCAACGGAAATCACCATGAATGACCTTGAGTTCATCTATGGAGATGAAATACCATGAAATCAATGGATGGAATGGATTAAATGGTTTATTAGTTGTTAATGTTGGTTTTATAAATGTTTGGGGCAAGTTTCATATCTGTATTGTGGCTGGAAATTGGTAAAAATGGTGTTTTGGGGTTTCTTGGTTCGTGCAGGAAAGTGCAGGACAAACAGTGAGTCCCGCGACTTGGCCCGCGACTTCAGGTCGCGTGGCAAGCCGGGTAACTCACTGTTTCAGCAAAAGTGAGATTTTTCTTAAGGGTTATTTAAGTGGGTTAAGTGGTGTCCTAGCCTATAGGGTTTATAGGTAGGATGTGTGGAAGTATAATTGGGTCATTAACTCGTAGTAAATTGATCTAAATTAGGTGTTCGGTTTGTGAGATCGTAGTTGGAAGAGTGTAAGCGGCTTGGTAATTCAGGTGAGTTCACTTCATGTGCTAAACTTTTATAAAATGAATGTTTTAAATTAAATTGTTTTTTAAATCATTCAAATTGGGCGGCTTGTGCCCGACTTTTGGGCGGTGTGTGCCCATTTAAGGTCACGGTGTGTGTGACCAGCACTAGTCACGATGTGTGTGACAAAGATATGTGTACTATTGCAACAGGTGCGTGTAAAGTGTTTTTGAAAAAGTGTGAGTTGATATTCATGGCTAACCGTTTTCTCTTATAACTGTCATGCATATTAACCCGTCGATTTTGGGGAATTCACTAGGCCTTTTGGTCTAACCCTCTCTTTTATAAACTGAAAACAATTTTCAAGGAGGCATATGATAGAAAGCACAAGTAAGGGGAAAGGGAAGTTGTGAGCTTGGAAATGATATAAGTGAGACGCTACTTGTATAGATAGTTGCCTAGTTTAGTGTTTGTTATAAATCTCAGTAGTTGTTTATTTCCGCTGCAAACATTTGAGATCATGTTTTACATTTGGGACTAATTTATGTTTGGATTTGGCATCTTTTAAAGCAATAGTATGTTATACCTTTGTTTTAGAATTGAGGTTGTTACAGATAATATAACCTTGATATTTGTTTTAATGGTCAACATCACTAATTACGGTCGTCGCTACCGCCGCCGGCCACCAGTAACCTTCGTCGGCCACCAACCACAATCGTCTACCACCGCTAACACCTCCACCTTCTCATCTACAACAACAACCTCCACCACCACCTCCACAACCACCGTTGACAACCAACCATCACCGTTCACCACCACCACCACCGTGGGCCAACTCAGCTTCCCAAAACCGCTACCATCATTGACTACCACTGTCAACCGCCAACGCCACTACTATCTACCATCTTTACCTCCTTCACAACTACTGTCCATCGCCGCCACCACTACCACTGTTGGCTACCTCCACCTCCTGCACCACCTTTACAACCATCATTGGCCACCGACCACCACCACCCATCTCCATCACCACCACCATGGGCCACCTCACTTCCACCTTAATCACCAACACCAGCATCGACTACCACCACCACTACCATCTTAAATTCCTCTATAACCACCACCACCCATCGCCGCCACCATTGGAACCATCAGCCACTACGAGCTCCTTCACCATTGTCGACCACCACCACCATCATCCACCAATCACCGGTGCCTCTATTTCCATAGCCATTGTTGTTGCAACGATCTTCATCGCACCTCCCTCAATTGATATGGATCTTCCAAACCGAATAAAGCATAATTTCTAATTTGTATGAACCGGGTATTTTCAAACTATGATTAATTATAACAAATTTTTCACTTAAATTTTGTACTATTATATATGTATGTATTTATGTATAAGAAAGTTAAGTAAAAATGTTTATAAATTAAATTATTTAAATTTTTTGTTTTATTTGTGTTGATTATAACTATTATATTATATACAAAATCATCAAATAACTTTTGGGGCCAACTTGTTTAGTTTTGTCTTGGCCGAGTCCTAAGTCGTACCAAACATGCACTTGTTCTGTCCAGTTCAGTCTTGTCCAGTCCTACCCTCTTGTCCAATTTTGCTTAGTCCTGTCCAGTTCTGTCCTGTACAGTCCTATCCAATCATGTCTGCATACCAAACGCTACCTTACTTTGAGAAATAAATAGTCATGGATATTCTGGAATCTTCTTGTTAGTATGTTCCATAGTTCTTTGGGGGTTTTCAGTTGAAGGTACTTCCACCAAAGGTTGGGATCGATGTGTCATCTCAAGAATATTAAGGCATTTGTTTGTATCTTTCTAAGGTTTGTCTTTAGGGTCAATAGGGGGTTATTGTGTAGCGGTAATCCTTTCCAATGAAATTAGTTTCCACATCAGATACCTATCTATGGTATTCAAGTTATTTTAAATCCAGGATAACAGATTCGGGACGAGTTGGTTTAGTCATCTACATAAAGAAGAAATAAGGTATTTTATTTTATGAATACAAAAATTATGATGCAAATGAAATTTCATTATCATGGCAGTATAGATTGTTATTTGTTAAATATTGGCATTTTCAAACATTTCTTTGCTGATAATGCTATATTAGCATTTCAATATTCGAAAATAACTTGCAAAAGACACTTTTGGATTTCCAGGTAGGAGGAGAATCGCGTGGGTTACTTGAGTCGTTACAAACCTTTAGGGCTATTTACACTCGTTTCACAAAATCTGTTGGTGTTATGCGATTATTTTATTTATGAAATACATGAATAACATTAATTATTTTGTACATTTTGGCATGAGGCCAAAGGATGAAATCAAATTCATGAATTAAACCATATATGGCCTATTTGGGAGCTTTTGACAAGATGCCAAAAGATACGTGGGTTTTAACTTTTAGAGTGTAACTATGATTTAAGGCAAACAATTACAAAATGGTTTTTACTTATTATTATTTTACAAACTAAATTTTTAGCGATTAAGTTACATTAGGTGTGGATTTTAATGAGTTTTTGGCATGAGGACAAAAACAAAACATATATAAAGGAGTGTAACCCCATAAATTAAATATAAAAAGTTATGAATTAAGAGGAATATGTGAATATTTGTGTAAGCAAACCAATACTAAAGTTATAACTAAAGTAACAAAGTTTAACAAATCAATTTGAATAAAGCTAAATAAACAATGTAAATGAAAAACAATAGCATGTTCAAAATGATTAAACCTAATCCAACAATCTAGAAGAGAGAACGACATAAAAGAGAGAAATACAAAGCCTAAGGTTGTATATGCCAATTTTAGAGACATACCAATAAACAATATTAATTATGCTTAAAATAATTAAACTTAAGCTTAAGTTGAATCATGGTCGGTTCACGTGAGACCAGTTTGCTTTCATGTGTGCAAATACCGTAATCCCTTTATTCTCCCTTTTTCTCTCTTGACTAGATGAAGACGAAGGAAACAAAATCAGCATGAAGAATTCTTATCGTACTTTACAACTACTTGGCCAAATCTCATAAAGATTTTTATCGGAACCGAAAGTAAAAGTGTTTGGTAAAATAGAGAGACATGAGAGAGAGAGAGTGAGTTAGAGAGAGAAAGTCATCGCCGGTGCCGCCACCGGCGGTCAGGTGGGGCTGGATGGGAGGGAGCGAGAGTGTGAGAGTGAGTAGGTTTAGGAATAGTGAGACATGGAAAAGTCAGGCGTACCAAAGGAAAACTAATCCAAAGGAAACTTCGTTTATGTTCTATAATTTCCCGCAGACGTGGGAGGTTGCATATATGTGGAGAACCTTCAAGAAATTTGGTATAATATCAGACATCTATATTGCAAGGAAACCGCTACGCAACGGGAAGAACTTTGGGTTCGTTAGATTCCTACATGTAAAAAACGTGACAGAGGTGTTAGAAGGGTTAAGAGAAATACGGATAGGTTCATACAAAGTTTGTCTGTTCTTGGAAGGAACTCATCGTGGGAGGGAGATTCGTGACAGGTATCAACAAGGAGAAAGTAATAAAAATAGTAAGCCAGAAGGTTATCTACAACAGCGCAGTTGGAACATGAGTGGGGGCAAGGCTACCTACGCGGAGGCGGTGAAAAAAAACAGTGTTGCAGATAGGAATGATGATGAGCAAGAACAGTTAATGGGACAATGGGAAGTCAACAAAAACAATTTAAGTTACCTTAATCAGTGTGCAGTTGGGAACGTGATAGCAATGGAGCATGTGGAAAAGGTGCAAATGCTAATTGCAGCCACAATAGATGAGGGGAGTGAAGTAAAGTTATTGAGCGGAAGGAATGTGTTGATTAAGTTTCATACTGTACGAGCAATGGAAAAAGGGATTTCGAATAAGGTGCATGGGATACACTTTTGGGTAAAAAAACCTACGGAAGTGGTCAACAGGTTTTAGAACAGCAGAGAGATTGGTATGGATCCGGGTTGAAGGTCTGCCACTGCATATCTGGAGAGAGGACGTTTTTAGGGAGATTGCCGGAAAGTGGGGGAGGGTCATCTTCATGAGAAACTGTAACTTCCAAGAAACAGTAAATCTTATGTGGGGAAAGATCCTAATCAGCACCAATCTAATGGGTAAACTAAATGGTATACGAAGTGTGAAGGTGGGAAAATTGATGTACGTAGTTAACGTGGAGGAGGAAGATAGGGGTTTCTTGGAACAACAAATATGGGAGGAAGAACGTCATATCAGGCACGGAGAATCAGATAATGAAGAAACTCAAACATCAAACTCGTCAGAATGGTCAGAAGCGGAAGGTACCGAAGAGGAGGAGTGGCTGGTGAAGGAGAGTTCATTCAACGACGGAATCGAAATTGATAACGAGAACGGGGCGGATAAGAAAAGCGACAAAGGAAGTACGGGAGAACAGGGGGATGTGGACGTTCAGCAGCGAGATCGACCGGAACAAATTCCGGTGGTGTCATGGCAGCAAGCCCAACCGGAGGAAGCTCCGGCGGTTGACCAATTCCAAAAAATTCAAGTAAGTCAGGAGCCCGAAATTGTAGCTGATGAATGTAATCCCAACAATCAAGGATTCTCTTCCTAAAATAATGCAACGTGTACAAGGAAACTGTCAAAAGAAAATTCAAATTTAAATTTAAAAAGTTTAAATTTGGATATTAATTTAAATGAGACTATGAATGGGATGGAAGTTAGTGGGCCTGGACTTGACCTTAACAAAGAATTGGTTGGTCAAATAAATATTAGAGAAGCCCAAGATGGACATAGACCCAACAACGAAATGCAAGAAGATAGTTGGGCCAATGAAGTATGGTCCAGGAGAGTGTCGACCAACCAGAATAGTGAAACAAGATCAGAGCACAAGGAAACAAGGACGGAGACAGAGGTCTGTTCAGAAAGCTCGAATAATACGATGATGCAAACAAAGAAAGGAACGATAGGAAGAAGCAAACAAGTAGGAGCGAATGGGAGCAAAATCAAGGCGAAAGGTTTGGATAATCGATTCAGGGGGTCAGGTAGATTAAGTTTCCACTACCATAAAAAAGGGTAAAGAACTCACAGAAGAAGCATGCAGAGGAAAGTGGTAGAAACACAAAAGAGAAAGTGAGCATGCAGGATCAAAATAAAGTAAAGAAACAAGTAAAAGTGTCGAGCGACATCCAAGATACAACGACAACTTACGGCATCAAGGAATTTGGTGAAAAAATTGGATTATTTGGGAATCGCGAGAACGGGGTGGGAATGTGCAGGAAATGTAAGGATGCGATATGGTGAAGGTAAGTCTTTCGCTTTATTGTATTTTTTATGAAGATTATATCATTGAATGTCAAAGGTTTAGGGGCGGATAATAAGAAGGCTTGGGTGAAGTATTTATGTAACTCAGAAAAACTGAGTATGTTGGGGTTACAAGAGACCAAATTGAAAGAAATCCCCTCGAATATGGCCATGAATTTGTGGGGGACAGATGATGGGGATTTTGAATATAGTCCAGCAATTGGTAGATCGGGAAGGATACTTGTGATTTGGAATAATTTTTTTTTTAATTGTCTATTCGTAGTAAAGGAAACTAATTTTGTAGCGGTGATAGGAAATTGGGAGAAAGTAGAGAATTTAGTCGGCTGTGTAAATGTGTATGGCCCATGTGAGCCAAAGGAAAGAGAGGTAATATGGAAAAAATTGGAAATCTTGTGCCAAAAAGATAGTGTGAATTGGATATTTTTTGGGGACTTCAATGAGGTTAGAAGTGAGGAAGAGAGGCTGAATACGCAAGTAGGGATAAAGGGTATGGATGAATTTAACGGGTTCATTCGAAGGAATAAGCTTGAAGAGATCAGAATGGGTGGGAATAAATACACGAAGGTTAGTGATGACGGAAGAAAATTCAGTAAATTGGATCGTTTTTTGGTCTCAAATAATTGTTTTGAACAATGGAGTAGTTTGAAAGCAAAAGTATTGGAGAGAAAATGGTCGGATCATGCACCAATATCCCTATATAAAGGAGGGTCCAACTTTGGGCCAAAACCTTTCAAGTTTTATAATGTTTGGTTGGAAGACAAAGAAATTGGTGAAGTGGTACAAAGAGCATGGGAATCGGAGGTATCCTCTTGGAGGCCGGATTGTAGGGTAAGAGACAAGTTAAAAAAGGTAAAAGAGGAAATAAAAGCTTGGAGAAAAGAAAAATGGGGGGATGTAGGGAGTGAGGCGACCAAGTGGAAAAAGGAAGTGGATAAGTGGGAGGCAAAGAGTGTGGGCGGATCATTGGAAGAAGAAGAGAGATTATTGTGGGTTGAGGCTAGAAAAAAGTGGTTGGAGTTGGAAAACAAAAATCAAGAAATGGCAAGGCAAAGAGCAAAAGTAAAATGGAATAAAGAAGGCGATGAGAATACAAAGTTTTTCCATGCGGTCAGTAAGGCACGGGTAAGGAGGAATGAGTTAAATGGAATTGAAATTAACTCGGAGTGGACGGAAGAACCGGATAGGATTAAGGGGCACATAATGGATTTCTTCAAAAAGAAATATGAAAAACAAAGAGAGCATATCCCAAAATTACAAATGACGAGGTTGAAAAAATAAACGAAGGAAGAAGCTTGCTCTTTGGAAAGAAGGATTTCGGAAGAAGAAGTGTTAGAGGCAATCAAAGAGTGTGGTCGGAATAAATCACCGGGGCCGGATGGGTTCACTATAGAATTCTTGAAGAAATTTTGGGACATAGTGAAGGTGGACCTTTTGTCTTTGGTAGATTGGTTTTGGGAGAAAGAGGAGATAAGTGATGGGTGCAACTCATCTTTTTTTACTCTTATTCCAAAAGTTACCAATCCAATCAGTCTAAACAAATTTAGACCTATTAGTCTTATTGGGATAGTGTATAAAGTTATATCAAAAAATTTGGCGGAAAGGATGAAAACAGTCATGGAGAAGATTATCGGTAAACAACAAAGCGCATTTATACGAGGTCGATCAATTTTAGATGGTGTGCTAGTGGCAAATGAAACGGTGGAATATTTAACAAAATCAAAAAGGGAGAGTCTAATATTTAAAGTTGACTTTGAAAAGGCATATGACTCGGTTGAATGGTCACTATTATTGGAGGCGTTGGAGAGTATGGGATTTGGGCTCAAGTGGAGGAAGTGGGTAGAAACGTGTTTAAAAACATCGAAGATATCGGTGTTAGTCAATGGTTCACCTACAAAGGAGTTTCAAATGCATAGGGGATTAAGGCAAGGTGATCCACTAGCACCATTTCTTTTTTTGGTGGTAGCGGAATGTTTACATATCATGATGGAGGAAGCACAAGAGCAAGGGTTATTTAAAGGGGTGAAAGTGGGTAAAGAAAACATATCAATAACTCACCTTCAATATGCGGATGACGTAATCTTTTTTGGAGAATGGGAAGCAAGTAATATAAAAAATCTCTTGAAGTTGTTACATTGTTTTTATGAGGTGTCGGGTCTAAAGATGAATTTGAAAAAGAGTAAGATTTATGGTATTGGGATCCCGACAGAGGAAATAAAAGAATGGGTATCGAGCTTGAAATGTGGCAGTGGCTCTCTACCATTTATTTATCTTGGGTTGTCGGTTGGTTCACAAAAAGATAAAAAGAAAATGTGGAAGCCGGTGATTGAAAAGAGGAGAAAAAAATTATCTTCTTGGAAAGCAAAAGTCTTTTCCTTTGGAGGACGTTGGACTATGGTGCGATCGGTTCTCGGTAGTGTCTCGCTATTCTACTTGTCTTTATTTCGAGCCCCGGTGAGTGTTATTTCGGATTTAGAAAGAATTCGGTGTCATTTTTTTTGGGGGGGAGAGGGGGGGGAGTTAGGAGATATTGTGAGACGGGGAAAAGTGTGGGTGGGTTGGGAAAAAGTTTTGGGATCTTTTGAGAGGGGGGGTCTTAATATTGGAGGTTTAAAGGATTTGAATATGGGTCTAGTTGGAAAGTGGTGGTGGAGGTTTCATAGTGAGGAGACAAGCTTGTGGAAAAGGGTAATACAAAGTATTTATGGGAAGGGAGGGGGTTTGTCAGGGTTTGACGGGGGGAGAGGGATTGGGAGTTCGGTGTGGGATAACGTAATAAAGGTGGGGTTAGAACTTGATAAAGAGGGTGTTTGTTTTACCAACTCTTTTGGTAAAGAGTTAGGGGATGAATCAAAAATAAAATTTTGGGAGGATTGTTGGAATCCGGGTGGGCTGCTTAAGGAGAGATTCAAGAGATTGTATAATTTAGAAACAAAGAAGGATGTGTTGGTGGCAGAGCGAGGAGAGTTTGAAGAGGAAAACTGGGAGTGGAAGTGGGGTTGGAGAAGAGAACCTAGGGGTCGTGAGTTTGGAGAGCTAGAGGAGTTTATGCGTGATTTTGGGGAGCATAAACCAAAGTTAGGCGCGAGAGATAAAGTGGTGTGGTACTTAAGTACGGATGGTCAATTCTCGGTAAAAGAGGTGAGAGATATGTTGGAAGAGAGAAGAAGGATGTTGGCAAGGGACGTAGAAAAAACGGAGTGGTCAGATGATATTCCAAAAAAGATAAATATTTTCAGATGGCGGGTAAGTTTAGCAAGGTTACTTACGAGAGAAAAATTAAATGATATGGGAATAGATTTAGATTCTATTTTATGTCCAAGGTGTGGCGAAGAAATAGAGTCTCTAGAACATGCTCTAGTAACATGTCCTTTGGTAAAAATATTCTGGCAACAAGTGGGAAGATGGTGGGATGTCGACTTACAAGGGATAAATACTTTTAGTGAGTTAGATCAGATGGGGCCACAAGGGAGTAGGAATCGGAACGAAAATAGGCGCAGGAAAGCGACGGTACGATGCTTGGTGTATTTAGTTTGGGAAAATAGGAACAAATATGTGTTTTATAAAAATTGCAGGACTTTATTGGAGCAGTCGTTCGAGATGCAAATCAAAGTGTTCGAATGGCTTTCAGCAAGAGGGGGAGAGTGCAAGATTGGGTGGCCGCAACAGGAGATACAGAAGTGATTTTGGTGTGCATCGGAAGGCTCAAAAAACTGCTGAATTATATATCCAGCAGTCTTCCAATAAAAAGTAGCAGATAAATTTCGTCGATGGTGAAATTTAGCCTTGGATGTTGATATCGATAGTTTCGTGAGCATCCAATAAGTTTTGCTTTGTGTTTGATTCTCGCAAACATATGTAATGTTGTTGGATGTTGGTGGGTAATATTATGCATATTGTTTTTAAAAAAAAAAATTGTTTGGTAAAGATTGTTATTGTTATTGTTAATTATTATTATTATTATCATTATTTAAGTTTCAATCTCTATTGTCATAAAAGGGAGTTCTAAAAGCATGTTTTTGGGAAAAAAAAAATACATTTTTCTAGGATGTAAATATGACTATAAATTTCGAAGATTTTAGTTTTTGTTTCATTTTTATTCTGGGATGTAAAGATAGTTTATGCTAATCGAAAAATATTGGCATAGAAGGAAAAGCAACAAGAGAATGTGAATTACTTAGAACAAATTAATGTTACCTTGGATGTAGTATAGATTGAAGAATTGATTGATGATGCTCCAAACTCGATAATTAATCGTTAAATTCTTTGATTGAGTGTACCTGATAATGTGTAAAAGAACACCAATATGGAGAAAATCAAAAAATGTATATTCTCATTAATCATATAGTAATTTTATAAATAGACGAGTTACGAGTAGATAATTATAAGATATATCAATTTTAATCTAACTATGTCTATCTTTATCTATATTTCTTTATGGTCATACTCTTTAATATATAATATTAAAGAAAAGTTGGTCGACTTTAAACATCTGAATTGATTAATAATTTTTATAAAAAATAATAATTAAATTAAATAACACAAAATTTCACCATTCAAGCGAGACTTTATAATAAGGTCAAGAAATGAACTAACTTTTATTTATCAAACATGGTTGAAATTATTTGACCACTAATAAAATTAATAACTTAAATTTTCGAAAATAAACAACAACACAAAATTTAATATCTTTATTTTACAACTCATTCCTCAACTTTAAAGTTCGACAATCATGATTGAAAAAGGTAAGCTCTAGTAGTCAAATAGATACACGTATCTTTTACCTCATAAAATAGAAACACCGTTTCTAAAAAGATCTAATTGGTAAGATGGGGTTTAAGCACCTTCTCCAAAGATAATGGACAAAAAAAAATATCTAAGGTCCCATGTTTAAATCCAAGATTAAATAAAAATTCTTTTGTGGTTATAAAGGTTCAAATACAATGACTCCAGATTTTTTACAAAACAGATGGTCACCTTAAAATTAGTCGGCTCGCATAGCTGATTGGATATCCAGGTTAATTAAAAAAAGTTTATGATTTCTTATGAACAAGGTGCTTAAACACCATCTTAAGGAATTATTGGTAAGACCTTATGAACAAGGTGCTTAATCACCATCTTAGTGGTTTTCGATGGTGGTGATCGACGGTGGTCATCAATGGTTGTCGGTTGCCGTTGGTGGTGGCAATGCCCTTGGGTGATGGTGAACATTAAAATAATACCATATTATGGTTATATATGAAAATCAGGGTAGATTAGTAAATTTTTTAGTTTATGTTTCATCTTGTTTCACCTATTTTAGTGGAACAAGAAAAACATTTTTCTGTCACCTTTGTCTCGGTCCTTGTCCTCGTTTCATGTTGTGTCAAAATTGGACAACAAGCTTTGTCCCATGATATCCAATGTACCAAACACAACTTTAAGGAGGCGTTTGGTTCGCGAAATGGAATTCGATGGAATTGGAATTCATTAAAGGATTTTGACTTTGAGGGAATTGGAATGGAATTTGATGGAATTTGACCACACATTTGGTTGCGTTTGGTTCGATAGAATTGGAATGGAATTCATGAAGGAATTGGAATCTTTTTGTTTGGTTCACGAAATTCAACTTCGGAATTGGAATTGGATATCAACAAATGACTTTTTTTATCACTTTTTTTGGAATTGTTAACAAAAGCACAGAAGCAAGCAATCGATCCTAGGGATAGTTAAACAAAGCACAGAAGCAAGCAATCCAACAATATCATATAGTTAAACATGGATCCTTTTGTGAACAACGATAATTTCTACTAGAATAACAAGCCCTAGAATGAGATCGAGCAGATTGAACGAGAGAGAGAGAGAGAGAGAGAGAGAGAGAGAGAGAGAGAGCATACCAGATCGAGCAGATTGAACAAGATCGAGCAAGGGAGATAGACACAGCTGCAAATCGAGAAAGATCACCGAGGAATTTGGATTATGGTGGAATTTGTCAGAAAGGAATTTGAAATCTGTGCTATATGCTGTGGAATTTTGAAATCCGTAAGTTAAGGAATTGACGGGAATTGGAAGGATTCCGTCTCTTCCATTTTGTGAACCAAACATGCCTAAGGAATTTGGTCAATGGATTTGGTCATTCCAATTCCATCCAATTCCATCTAATTATGTGAACCAAACAGCCCCTAAGGTTGTCGGGCTAATAACTTCAATACCATGATCATGGGATGCATAAATTGACTCAACATCCAAAATTACTAAAAATAAAAATAGATGCTACTATACATGTATCATATACGGAACCGGAACCGGCGGTTCCTGGAAATCCGGAACCGAAACCGCTAACACCGGTACCTCATATTTTGGAACCGGAACTGGAACCGATGGGAACCGGTTCCGGTACCGGGTACCCGGCTTCAACTTTTTATTTTAATTTTTTTACATTGCGTAGGATAAAAATGTAATTATAAACTACAAAATACCGACTTAAAGTAATAAATACTACAAATGGTCAAAAATTAATCCGATAAAAAACTAATTATTACATTAACAAATTAGAAAGTTTAAGTTTTTATTTATTATTTAAAAAATGAGAACCGGAACCGGTCCTGATTGGTTCTGTATTTTAGGAACCAGAACCAATCACATCGGTTCCGGTTCCGGAACCGGCAGTTCCGAAGCGGTTCCGGTTCCAAAGGTGGGTAACTGGTTCTGATGCTCACCCTTACATGTACCAATTGAGAGTACAAGGCAAATCAAATACAAACTCAACAAATATTACATACTTACAAATCGGTATTCATGTATTATTTCATATATGCAAACAACAGATTTGAAACATTAAATGTTCATCAAGTGTTGTTTCATATATGAAACATTTAAGATTGTTTTGCATACAGAAAACAAACACGAAATACATTTACATGTAAATCACACACTCATATTTACACAAGCAAGAAGAAAAACATACAAAATAATACTAATCATAACTTAAAATCAAACTCGCTAAATTATCTAGATTGATTTTTACGAATGTGTAACATTTTTTGGATTTATATTTGATTATTGATATACAAGAGTAAGAGGAAAACCGTAATAAAAAGTTGAAAACTTGAAGAACACCTTAAAACATTTATCTATTCAACATATGCACATATGCATATATGTAATTTGTATCGTATACACAAGCATAGAAATCAAGAAACTTTTTCAATTATTTGTATGCACATATGCATACCGTATAAATGAAAGATTATTCAGTTTTTCATTTTCTCTTTTGAAGGTTTTCTCTTTAACCTCACTCTACAAGAATTTCCATATAATTCATCAATAGTTCAATACACTCATATGCATTTCCATCAAACATTTACAATACAAAATACAAAAATAACACCTGACAACGATCACCACCACCACAACAACTCCGCCACGGCCACCGCCGCCGCTATCACCACCATAATCCACAATTACCCAAAGAGAAAATCCACCACCTCCATTGCAAAATAAGAAATCTATTTTGACTTTTACGGTCAAACGAGTCATTTCAAATATAATCCAAATTTGCAACATAAAATCAACTCGTTTGACCAAAAAACTCAAAACACACATCTAGTGGAGCAAGTTTTCCTGCTTCTGCTGATCATTCAAATAGCAATGGAGTAGATGCTTCTGATACAACTGTTCCTAAATATGCATAAAAGAAACTAGACCTTAATCCTAAAACATCAAAAAAAACAACTTATTAAGTATTAGATACATGTTAATAATGCATGAATAAAAAACTGAAAAACACTCCGGTAACAATTCTTCGGAACAATATACCCACATGCATACAAGTAATTAAAGTTGCTTTTTGGTTTTTATGCACATGTGCATACAAGTAATTTTGTATGCACATGTGCATACCGTCCGGATGAACAAGTACCAGTGTGTTCCTCAATTTTTCATTTTTTTGCGGTTTTCGCTTGAACGGCTGAACCTGGCCCAATAATGCATAATCCCTCAAATTTCAAGTTTAAGGGTAATTATTGCATATGTATAATTTGATTAATTTCTTATAACTAATTGACCTTCGCAAAATTAACTTAATAAAATACAGATTAATAATCGAACCCTAATAAAATACTACATCATTATCTTTATAAATAATAGAATAAACTTGCATTTTCATTCTAAATCTAAAATATTTAAATCAAAATTTTTATTCATCAACGTGACACCATATCGAGTAATCGAATATGCAAAACATGTCCGAACCTTATCAATACATCAAATCAATGATGGGTTCTCTTACCCACAAACTTGTAATTTCTATCTTATTCAAACATAAATTTCACATTATATTAATTCTTCCATTTTCAATTTATAATAAAATATTACATCCCGCTGCATTGTACGGGATATGACTAGCATATAACAATAAATAAAACAAAGACCTCATCATAAATCCTTTAAACGGTAAAAAAAAAACGAAAAAAAGTAACTACATAAAGACCAAAAAACATATAATCGACTCTTATCTATTAATAACTATTTCATAACCGCCTAATGATAACAAAAACATTCATATATCTAGACGAAAAATGGTAAAAAAAGAACTTCAACTCGAAGATTTAGGTTGCGTACCATTAGCATTTGCGTCCATTTCTTTTCTCTTCAATTTAATATCATCAAGATAGTTCTGATAAATGTAAGTAGAGAAACCCCATAAACCCATTAGCATCGCGATTATTTTAACGCCATTCATATTGTCATTAAACACCACCACCGCCGCCAATGGCGTCAGAGCCAACGACAACGTACTAATGACGTTAGAAAACAAAGATGACACAACAAAAATCAACCCCACCACACCAACAGAACAAACCTGCCAAGCCACAGCGGTCCACACCAATGTCATCACATAAGCCAAACCCCCTTTCCCAAAACCGTCCATTTCACCGCCCAAAGTCCGCCACTCGCCGCTAGCAAAAAGACCGATAGTGGATACGCAAGTGGCAAAGAAAGAAGTGTAGATTTGGAGCTCAAGAACAACGGAAAAAGTTTCTTTCTTGATTAACTTTTGGAAGGAAAGTTGCATAACTGAAAGTAAAAGAGCATAAAGAGCAGAAGCAGCAAGTGTAGTAATGAAACCGATAAAATATTTCCCACTTGTGACACCAGAAGGCCGATCAGAATCATCATTAACGGCAAGCAGAGATGCGGATAAAGAAAGAACCACCACAGAATTGAAAATTAAAGCGGTAAACTTTTGGGAATTTATGAAATATGAAAAAACCGCATTGAAAGCCAGTTGGGTAGCGCAAATGAGCGAATAAGTAGAGGCTGAAAGGTATAATAATCCCACAGAATACAACATATTATCACCAGCAATAACGGCACCTATTATAAAGTAGAACAATAACACAACGGGTAGCGAAAAAGATGAGGTGGGTGTAGTTGGTTTTTCTTTAGATGAAGGAAAAAGGAAAAATGGTACGAAAAGGATGGGAAATCCGATGGTCTGAACAAGTGTAGCCAACCATTTACTATTCCCGCCTTGATCGTAATAAAACCGGCCAAGAAGAACAGCGACAACTTGCCCAATAAGGAGGAAACATATGTTGATAACAATAAGAGTCCACCATTGCCAACGCTTAAGTTTGACAAGTGGCAATGGGATAGATTGAGTTCCATCGTTTACCACAATCAAATCTTCGTTATCTATCAAGAAATTATCAAAAAAGCAAAAAACAAATAGTCAATTAGCAAATCTTTGGAAAGATATTAGTACAAGAAGGTTAATATTAAGAGAAGAATGACAAAATGAAAGACAAGAAACTGAAGAGCAAATAGAACTTCAATCCAAGCAACGATGGTGCTTAATAAATAAGAAAATAAGTCTGGGTCTTCATGGAAACAACTGTTTCTCTTTAGGGTAAAGGTTAGGTCTGCGTACATCTTAAACCCCCCCCCCCCCAACTCTACTTTTCGAGTCAGATTTACTAGGCCAAATAGGTTTGGTTTTAGAAAGGTTACTATAAATGAGATCTTTTACAAAACAAACAAACAGGATGTACATATAATGTAGGTTTCTAGGATACATGACTATATATAATGTTGGTCATTATATCCAGAGACAAAATGCAATGTGTAAAACACAAAGCTATCCCACACATTATTTCGTCATATTAATAGCATTTACACATCAATTTAACACGAATAATTCAGATAAAACACGATCTGGTTTCCATCCAACCTAAGATATCATCAACCACAATCATATATTACAATAAAAACATCAACATTTAGACTATTCTACGTCAAACTTGAGTCTACATACAATTTTGAAGGGTCATATGAATACATGTTGGTCTTGAATTCGAAAAATACAATCTGGGAATTCAAGGGATGAAAATTTGATTGACTCAGGTGATACTAATCAAATAAAAGTTGAGGTTAAATTGCATCAAAACGAATCCTATCGAAATGGAAGGTAAATTGCATCAAGATAGAATATACCTTATACTTTGGTATTGTTCCTATTTTAGATTTAAAACTTTATTTCTTAATTGCATCAAAGACATAACCCAAAATAAATCTTTTGGATGTAAAAATATCACAAATTACGCTCTATTTCAATACAATTTGTCCTAAATTTGATACAGAGATTTACTTATAAAGTTGCAGATTCTTATCCAATTTCTAGGAATTTGGAATCCAGAATAATTTCAATTTTCAACTTGCAATAGCCCTTTGAATTTTGAAAATCCAAAATACAAGTCTTGGTTGATTCTTCAATTGAGGACTTAATAAACAAAACAGTTTTAGTAAATAAAATCATCAACCGAGAACAGCATGATATTCAGTGGAATTTTTGAACTTAATCCCATTTCCTCAATCATCTTCAAAATTGGAAAACATAGACTACAATTCAACAAATGAGATTGCAGGCAAAAGTTCATAAACAAACAGTCAAAACCCAATTTTCCTTAAAACATTAAAAAAGAGGATCAATGTCAACCTACTAAATTCCCAAACTTTCGGGCCAAAAACAGAAGAAAAAAGATCAACTAACTTAGAATTTTGCAAAAGGAAACCAATTCCGATACTCATAAAACACGATTAGATGGAAGCAATTAAACCCTAGCAGAACGAAAGGGTTTTAGCCCTAATACAATTTGACATATATAGGGTTGATGAATGAAGATAAACAGTACAGAGATTGATAGATATGACAAATACCTGGCATATTGACAAGATCACTGAAGTTGTGAGCGACTGATTGGTGAGAATTTTCAAGAATTTGCAAGTATTTATAAAGAATTTTAGGGTTTTTCATGCGTTTCTCCAACGCCAATCATGAATAATATCTACCACAAGAAAGAAAACAATTATGGTTGAAAACTTTTAATTTAATGGGGTTTTATCGTTAATTATAATTAGGAGACGTTTGGTTCACGGAATGGAATTCGATGGAATTGGAATCCATCAAAGGAATTTAACTTTAAAGGAATTGGAATGGAATTTGATGGAATTTGACCAAACGCCATGGGTTTGGTTGATAGGAATTGGAATGGAATATCGTAAAAGAATAGAAATATGCATCTATCGGGAGTGGGGGTGACAATTGTGATGAGGACATTAGTGGTGGGTGGTGGGTAGGTGGGTGGGGTAGGGTGTGGGGGTGGGTGGCAACTACGAGTATGCCGGCAAAAAATAGTGATGTGGTGGGTGGTGGGTGGGGGTGACGGTAGCGGTACCGGTGGTGGAATGATAATATTAATTGATGGTGGTAGTGGTGGTGGCAGCGGTGGCGGTGTCGGCAGTGGTGGCAGATATGTTGCCGATGAGGGTGGGGCGGGGAGAGGGTGGTGGTTAAATTTATTTTTGTCTTTCTAAAAGAAATTTATAAATTATGTTGCATTTGATACGAAATGGAATTCAAAATCTTTCACATATGTTAATGAATGATCAAATCCATCAACCGTGGAATTCGGTGGAATCCGATCTATTCATTCCGCGAACCAAACAGCATTAAGGAATTCGGTCAATGGATTTGGCCATTCCAATTCCTTCCAATTCCAACGGATTTCGTGAACCAAACAGCCCCTTAGAGTAAACTACAAGTTTGGTCACGTGGTTTGTTGGAAATAACATTTTTGAAAATATAAGATGATCTTAATGATTTATAAAAGTATCTGCTTTGGTCCTCTTCTAATAAATGTTAAAAAATTAGTTAAGTCGGAAATATTTTAGACTTTTGTCACTTACCTATCATTTTTTTGTTAAATTTTAGTTAATATATTGTGTGATATGATATACATTTTATATATACAATATAGTATACATATGTATATATATATATGTATACATAATATAGCCATCAAAATTATTGAAGCGATTCAATGATCTAAAGTTTCATCGGTTTCTCTCCGACCTTCTTCTATTTTAATGAAACCAAAACTAGCTCCAGCCTCCTTATTATCCCTTCTGAAAAGATGAAATTTATAGTCTAATGGTAGTTAGGGTTAGGGATAAATGAGAAAAAGTGAAATACGGGACGGCTTCTGTTAAGATTTGATTTTCTTTTTTATTTTGGTTTAAATTTGGATTCTTCTTATTTAGGGTTCACAAATTCCTGGTTCGGTCGGGATTTTGATTTTTTAAAGGTTTGGAATTTCTTTTAAAATTTGTATTTGAATTTTGAAATTGGTTTTAATTTAGGTTTGGTTTTGATGTGTGTTTTGGCCGATAGAAGACGATTGTTAGTCGATGCCAATAAAGTTCACGGATGAAGCTCGTCATATATATGTATATGTATGTGAAGTAGGAGGAAACTTGTCATTATTTCATTGGATGGATACATAAAGTTTTTTGATTTTTTGATAAAAATTTAAAGAGACAAAAATATCTCTTATTTAACGAGACTTTTTAACGTTTGTTAAAAGGAGGGACAGATCCAAACATTATTGTAACTATGATAGCTATCTTATATTTTCAAAACTATAAGATTAAAAAATGTTATAACCAATAAACCACAGACCAAATTTGTTACAATTATTAACAAAAAATTAAATGTAAGAGTGTGTTGTGGATTTGATTCTTTGGATTTGATTCTTGAATTTTTTATATTTTTTTTATCATGGTTTATATAGTATATTTATTATGGATTTGATCTTTATAGTATTCGATTTGTTTTGATCATGGTTTATCTTATTAACACTGTTAGAAAAAATCTGTTAACTTACTTAAATGATCGAAGGATTAGTTTACTTTTTTTGTCTATACTTTATCTTGTTCTTATACAAAAGTAAAAACGATATTTTTATACATACAAACAAATATATATATATATATATAATAAGATTATAAGGATATCAAAATAAATAAAATAGAATATTTTTTTATAATTTGATTTATTTAAATTAAAAAATTAATTATATTACATAGGCTTTAATTTTATTCTCTTATTGGAATGGTGGAAAAAGATTTGGTTTTATTACTTTAATATAATTAAAATTTTAATTTAAACAAATTAAATCATAAAATCAATTTATTTATTTATTTAGAGTAAATAAAAAGAAGATATGATTTTATGATTTGATTTGTGTAAATTAAAAAAAATTAATTATATTAAAGATGATTTAATGTTATTGTTCTTTTTCCACCATTACAATCAACATCTTATTATTAATATTTTAGCACCAAAATCATTGAAACCGTCAATAAACGAACTTCAAATTTATCATCCAAAAAGGGTTTCAAGTTTTCTTTGTTCATTCACCAAAAAAAACTCAAAATTTTTAGATTTTAACTAAAGAAAAAGATTTATTCATATTATCATCTTGGTACCTTAAAATTGAACAAATCCCTAGTCGAAGTTACCCAAATATGCAAAATGACTAAAACAATAAAAATAAATTGTAATTAATATATTTAATTTTTTTAATCTAAACAAATCAAATTATAAAACAATATTTTATTTTATTTATTTTGATAGACTTAGGATCACGTGACACCAACCTGTTTTCGTGAGACGTGTGAAACTATATTTTTACACTTAAAACTTCAATATAAAACATTGTAAATGTAAAAAAAATCCAAACCTTCACAGTAAAAACACGGTGATTACCTTCACAATGTTTTACTGTAAGTTTCAAGTGTAAAATTGTGGTCTCACGCGTCTCCCGAAAACAGGTTGGTCTCATGTGAATCCAACCCTATTTTGATATCCATATATATATATATGTATAAACTTGGGATCACGTGAGTCACGCCTGTTTCCGTGAGACACGTGAGACAACCTTTTTACACTTGAAACTTCACAGTAAAAACACTATAAAGGTAAAAAAAAATATGAATTTTCACAGTATTTTTGCTATGAAGGTAACCTACATAGTAATTTTGCTGTGAAAGTTCAGATTTTTTTTGCCTTCACAGTGTTTTTACTGTAAAGTTTCAAAAGTAAAAAGGTGGTTTCACGGATCTCCACAGAAAGAGGCTGGTCTCACGTGAACCCATCAGATTTTTTTATCTTCATAGTGTTTTTGCTGTGAAGTTGCAAGAGTAAAAAGGTTGTCTGACGGTCTCACGGAAACAGGCGTGTCTCACGTGATCCCAACCCTATATATATATATATATATAAGGCGATAATCAAATAAAAACACAAAAAGTAACAAACTCATGACAAATAAAGACAAATTTCTTGTACAAAATGATTGATTGAGGATTGTCCTCGCATTCACGTAAATTGTCGTCCTCGCATGAACCTCCCTCTATATATGTCTGTAGGGGAGGGATCATACGAGAACCACCAATTTTTAAAGGAATAAAGGAATACTTTATGTACCACATATGATATGGGTCCCACATAATATTAAATCATTTCTGATTTAATATTAAATCATATTAAATCAGAAATGATTTAATATTATGTGGGACCCACATCATATATGGTCCACAAGGTGTTCCTTTATTCCTTTAAATTTACAAAGTTCTCATTTGAACCTTCTTCTATGTATGTGTATATATATGTGTGTGTATATATATACATATATATATGTATATATAGACTTGGGATCATGTGAGACCAACCTGTTTTGGTGAGACCCGTGAGACCACTTTTTTACACTTGAAACTTCACATCAAAACACTGTGAAGGTAACCTTCTTAGTGTTTTTGCTATGAAGGTTCAAATTTATTTTACCTTACAGTGTTTTGCTTTGAATTTTCAAGTGTAAAAATGTGGTTTCACTAGTCTCGCGAAAACAGATTGGTCTTACTTGAACCTAACCATATACACACACATATATATATATATATGTTTGTGTATATAAAAATATTGTTTTACTATTTTTGTAGGAAAGGGGAAGAAAACATTAAAATGGTTCTTTATTTAATTGAGTTAAGTTAGAGGATCATGACCTAGACAAACTGAATACCACAAGGGTCAAGTCTATAATAAACATAACATAGGAAACCTAGTCACTTGAAACACCAAAATACGGAGACCAAATCCATAATTCACTCTAAATTTTACATTTTATTAGACAATTTGTTGTAAAAACATTTCATATATTACATTAGAAATGTGCAAGTAACTATATTTGCTTCGGCTTTCATGGACCAGATTTTAATATTTCAAAATAAATTCCAGTCTTTTAAAGGACTAGTTTGACTCTTATACAGTTCTTCATTTGAAAGCCATGACCAACAAATCAAGATTAACGGTACTAATCGGTTTTGCACCATACCATATTTTAATAGTTCAAAACAAGTTCCAATTTTTTGAAGGACTAGTCTAACTCTTATATGATAATTTCTTCATTTGGAAGTCAGGACCAACCAACACTAATAGTACTAATCGGTTTTGGACCGCCTCGATTAATTTTTTAATTTTTAACAAAGGGAAAAAATCCTTTTGTTTTTTCTGCCAAATCAATTACCAATCACCTTTTTTTAAAAGAACCTTTGTAAGGTGTTGAGCAGGCTTTGACCGGATATCATTTGATCCTTGATCAGACGACAAGTTTGGTCCAATAAGTATCATCTTCTTTCCAAAAAAGAGTATGGCTTGAGATCAATCTTTTTTCGACTGGTCCTTATTCGGTTAAGACCCAAAAAAATAAGGATCATTTCAGACCCCAAAGGACTAGTTCAGGTTTGTGTTCAAACCTTGGTCCTTTGAGTTTTGTCCTCGATTCATCATCAATTTTCTAATTTTTCCTATATTTTATAAATATGATTTAAAAATAGGAAAATTAATTAAAATAGTCGTTTTTAGTTATTCGTTTCACCTTTTAGTCACATTTTCTCCCAATATTGACAGAAATAGCCACAGGTCCTCAATATATAGGTTCACAATTGCGAACCTAGCTGGACTACAAAAGAAAATGTACACTTTCAGCCCATGTACTCAATATCCTATCCTTGCTATTACGAACATGTCCCCTGGACTATCCAAATTTACACTTTCTATCCAGGTCCGCAATTGCGAACCTGTCGTATTACGGATCTGCCACGTGTCGTTATAGGGTTAAACCCTAGTACGGTTTATCTTGGGAAGCGACGATATCTTTGAATTTATTTGACCGGTTCATGTCCGCAATTACGACCAAAATTTTCCTCTCATGTTCTATATATTACACATTGTGGGGGCCAAATTTTTTACCCCAATAAATTCTCTCCAAAAAAAGGCATGTGCACGTGTCGCTTCCTATGAACCGACTTTTCATGTCAGTAACTTCGCAACCGCTTGTCAATTGCTCGTGACGTAAGTTTTTCGTAACCCCTCGTCATATAAAACATATTCTTGTAGTTTGATTATATAGTTTGAAGTGTATAATTTTTCTTGTTTTCTACCTTATGATTTTGTATGCATGTTAGTTAACTTTTTAGCAAACTAGATCTAATGAAAATAAATCGAAAAAAAAGTTCAGGCCGGACCAAGAACAGGTCCGCATTTGAGAAACAAGTTCGTTGATCTTGCTTGAGAAAAAAAATCAATTTTTTTTGCGTATTTATCCCCATTTATTCGTATATGTTGCTTTATTATTTAAACTTATAATCCATTATTTGATACCTACTTCATAAAAAAGTTTTTAAAGTATTTTACATATTTATAGGTTAGGTCCTTGTACTTTCCATAATTACAGATTAGGTCCCTCTACTTTCTATACTTACATATTAGGTACCTACACTTAGAATACTTACAAATTGGGTCCATGTACTTTGATTAGTTACATTCTAGGTCCCTATACTTAGACTTCTTACAGATTTGGTCCTTGTATTTACCATAATTACTTATTAGGTCCTTGCATCTACAACACTTACATATTAGGTCCCTATAGTTACAAACTAGGTCCTGATACTTACCATAATTACAAAATAGGTCTATATACTTACCATAATTACAAATTAGGTATCTATGCTTACCATAATTATATGTTAGGCCCTTTACTTACCATATTTACAAATTAGGTCCCTATACTTAAAATACTTATAGATTTGGTCCATGTACTTAAAATATTTACAATATAGGTCCTTATACTTTGAATACTTACATATTTAGTCCCTATAGAGTACCTACAGATTGTTTCCTATAATTAGAGTACTTACATACTAGGCCCCTATACATACAATAGTTATAGAATCAGTCTTTTTACTTGGATTAGTTTATTAGGCCCTTGTATTTATGTACTAATTATTTTGGTTGCTATAATCATAACAAGAGATTCAATTACAATGCAGGATGATTTTCAACTGGACGTCTTAGATGCTCAAGTGTCAGGTAGGCTTGGCCTTAGCTTTAGGAGGGTTGCCTCCTTCCAGATAGGCCCTTTTTAGGGGAACTCCTTTTGGTCAATGGTTGGACGTGAGGATGCATGGTGGAAACCCCATGCTGATTCACATGTTCATTTAGAGGAAACTAGACCCCATCCTCAAAGGGAAAAAGAAGTTGCGGTTTGACATTTTTGGCCACGTTTTTAGTTTCGGGGGGAGAGGACTTTTGTTTCATCACTAGACTCCTTTTAGGATAGCAGCCCACCATCCGCCCACTATGACATGAATGCTTCCTTACGAGGATGTTTCCAGATGCAACTGGACCTAAGTTAAAGGATCCTACGAATCTGAAGTGTTAATCCCATATTACAACAGATCTGATATAGAATACTCAATGAATCCTCATTTTATTAGAACTGTAGAAAGCTTTACAGAGAAACACACACTACACCTTTAGATGACTCTCATTTGTGGTGTTCTTACTTCTAACTTTCTAACAGACATTCTATTTATACTACCAGAGAAAAGCTAAAGCTACATGTATTTAAATTACAGCCCAATTACATTAAGACACGTCATCAAAAACTCTATTCAGAAGTTCTTCAGAACTTCTAAAATGTCTTTAGAATTTGTAACTTTGCTCTTCATAACCACTTCTGAATTGTCTTCAGAATTCAGAACTTCTCTTCCTTCAGAAGTTCTTCAGAATCACTTCAGAACTTCTCTTCTGAAGATGACTTTATTTACCTCTTCAGCACCAGTTCAGGACTTTTGGTTCTGAACTATTCATCTTCAGATTCTTTACTTTCCTTTACAAAACATTCAAAACATAGTTCAAACTTTTGTTCTAACATGAAGATTTCAGAGCTGTACGACCGGTTTATAGACATGAGCCACCTTACCTAAGAGGATGTTGTTCGAGTTTGTTCCTTGTCGATGGTCGAGTTGGTTTTCCTAAGATGCCAACCACAATAGTTTGTTTTTAACATGCTGATTAGGGGTCGTCGAGAATTTCCCTAGTATGAACCGGTTTCCATGGGGATCCTTCATCTAAGCAGACGCCTTCATGCAAATGGAGTATGTCTTCAAGGAATGTATGGAAAGAAAAGGAAGATAATGCTGAAGGATTTCATATACGCCTTCAAGGTTAGATAACTACTATAAATTAAATACTTATTCATTTGAAGTCGTTTCCTTTTTTAACTCTACATACTTGTTTGTGTGGTTGTATATTTCTACTTTCTAGATATGGATCTTGGAGATGTTTCCCATCTCCCGCCAGTACTTTATTGTCTCTGTAGGAACCTAGATCCTCAATTATGTAAGAAATTAATGCAATATATAAGAGTATGAGCGGAAACAAATATGCATTAACTATAGTAGAGTAATATGAAAGATGAATAACGGTAAATAAAGCACAAACTACTTAGGGAATCATCATAGGCATATGTGTATTGATGAAGCTTTCAAGAATTATAATTACACCAAGATCACAACAGTAGTGTGTGCGTAAAAGTCTCTTAGAAAGCTCACTAATCTCTCAAGTACAAAATATCATATCACGTAAAAGCACACTGAAAACCTTAAATATGATTACCTATTTGTATCCTCTATAAGGAAACTCAATGCACGCCCTAATAGGTGACTTCCATGTGGAAAGGTAGAATAACCGTTTCTATACACATGGCATCTTCTAATAGGTAGGATGTACTTGAGAGATCTGATGATGAACACTTTAAGTGAGAACATAGAGTGTTGGATCAGAGGCTCTGCTTCTTTTGATCATACCTCTGCATTCTCGGGTACTTGATCTTTTAGCGCGTATTACTCCACATCTTGTTCTTTGGGCACGAACTCTAGTTCGTCACGACTTGATAATGCAGAACTTCTGGTTTGGGACTTAGGTTCTTTTTACATACACTTTTACATACAAAAATAACTAACAGTCTCAGACAGGTTACCCTTGGGGATCCGATGGAATAGGAGTGTGGTCTAGACAAAGGCTATGTGCATTGAGTTCTTCGATGTTCCAGATGTAAGTTTTTTTCACTAAGTTTCGAATTCGATTCCTTATAAATAATTTAATAAGATAATCGTGCAATTCTAATGTGATATGTTTTCAATATACTAGGAGGAGAGTGTAACAACCACGATTCTAAAATAAGAATAAAACATGCCATTGCTCCGAAATTAGCAATTACATAAGCCAAATGGTCCCAAGTGTAAACTTGATCTCACAGTTTGCAGCGGAAATTGAACTAAGCTACTGAGATTTATTACATGTAAAACTAAACTAGGCGACTAACTATACAAGTTACGCCTTACTCCTAGCTCCTCGAGCTCACAGCTTACCCTTTCCCTTGCCCGAACACTTGATCATGTGCTTCCCTGAAAGGGGTTTTCAGTTTTATAAAAGAGAGGGTTTGACCGGGAGGTCTAGTGAATTCCCATAAACAATAGTTAATATATGCATGACAGTTATAAGAGGAAAACGATTAATCGTGAATATCAACTCACACTTATCCACACACTTATGTACATGTTGCAACGGTAATTATTAATGTCACACACACCATGACTAACGTGATCACACACACCGTGATCATAGGAAGGACACACACCGTCCAATATGAATGAATTAAACGTTTCAATCTAAAACATTCAATTTAAAAGTTTAGCACACGAGGGAACTCACCTGAATTGCCAAGCCACCTAGCTCACTTTCCAACTATGAATACACCAACCGAACACCTGATTTAGATCAATTAACTACAAGTTAATGACCCAATTATATACTTCCACACATCCTACCTATAAACCCTCTAGGCTAGGACACCACTTAACCCACTTAAATAACCTTTAAGCAAAAACTCCAAAATGCTAAACAGGGAGTTACGCGACTTACCGCGCGACTTGAGGTCGCGGGCCAGGTCGCGTAACTCACTGTTTGACCTGCATAAAACTGCTCGAACCAAGAAATCCCAAAACACCAATCTTACCAATTTCCAATCTCAAAACAGACATAAAACTTGTACCAAAACCATTCCCAACAACAAATGAACCATTTAATCCAATCCATCCATTGATTCCATGGATTAACTTGCTCATTGAAGAACTTTGCTCAACTATGGAGGTATTCATTGATTTCAATCCCTCAGAATGAAATATGAATCACCAAACATGAAGAGTGTCTCAATACACACTCTATTAACCCAACCATTTCTGATTTTGAGACTCACACAATCAATCAACACTTAAACCATAAAACCCCATGATTCTATTTCACCCAATAACTCAACTAAGTAAGAAGATGAAGGAGATGAACATTCATACCTGAAACTTGATTGTAGAACCTTTGCTTCCTCAAGATTTCTCTTCTCCTTCTCTAAACACCAAGAATCACACCTCCAAGAAACACACACACTTATCAGCCGTTTCTTTCTAAATGAGAGGATTTCACCCCATTTATGACCTAAAACTCATATTTACAAGTTCAGCCCTTGAAGTTTGAGAAGTTAGAATCCATCTATCCTATTTACCAAAGCTTTTACAAGATAAGGATTCGGGTTATTACATCTCACCCCCCTTAAAATAATTTCGTCCCCGGAATTCCTTAAGCGAAAAGTTAAGGGTATTTCTTCCTCATTTGGTTCCCACATCGCATCTTGCCCCTTGTGGAACCTCTAATGCACTTTCACTAACACAATCTCCTTGTTCCTCAACTTCCTAATCTTTTGTTCCACGATCGCTTCCGGTTCTTTTCCGCATATTCTAGCTTTTCATCCACTTGAATATCATCTAGTGGTACCGACACACCTGTGTCCGCTAAACACTTACGCAAGTTAGACATGTGAAATGTACTCTTAATACCACGAAGTTTTTCTGGAAGATCCAACTTGTATGCTACGACACCCACACGTGCCTTTATAACAAACAGTCATATATAACGAGGACTCAACTTTCCTCTCTTCTCGAAACGCGTCACTCCTTTCTAAGGTGATATCTTCAACATCACCTGATCATTCACTTGAAACTCAATCGGTTTCCTTCTCTTATCCGTATACGCTTTCTGTCGGCTTTGAGCCACTTTCAAGTTCTCATGAATCTGCCTAATCTTATCGGCAGTGATTTGAATAATTTCCGGACCAACTAATTGTTTCTCTCCCACTTCATTCCAACACAAAGGTGTCCTACACTTGCGTCCATACAACGCCTCATACGGTGCCGCTTGAATGCTCGCATGGTAGCTATTATTGTACGAGAATTCAATCAATGGTAAATGCGTCTCCCAAGAGCCACCAAAATCAATCACACAAGCTCTAAGTATATCCTCTAATGTCTGAGTCGTCCTCTCACTCTATGCATCCGTCTGTGGATGATAAGCAGTGCTCAAATTCAACTCCGTTCTCAACTCTTGTTAGAAGCTTTCCCAAAATGCCGACGTAAAACGGCTATCTCGATCCGAAACTATAGACGACGGTACACCATGTCTAGTCATGACCTCATCGATATACAACCTTGCTAGCTTCTCCATTGGGTACGTTTCCTTATACGGTAAGAAATGGGCCGACTTGATGAGACGGTCCACTATCACCCAAATGGCGTCATACCTCTTTGGAGTTCGTGGAAACTTTGTGACAAAATCCATCGTTATGTGATCCCACTTCCACACCGGAATATCCAAAGGTTGAAGTTTCTCATACGGCCTTTGGTGTTCCGCCCTGACTTGCAAACATGTCAAGCATCTCTCCACATAATACGCTATATCCTTCTTCATCCCCGGCCACCAACAATACTATCATAAATCTCGATACATTTTGTTCGTGCCCGGATGTACCGAATATCTCGACTTATGAGCTTCTTCTAACACTTTCTCACGCAATCCAGCAAGTTTAGGAACCTAAACACGGTCACCCAAACATTTCATACTTTTACTATCGTGCACCAACATTGGCACATTTCCCACCATCCTTTCACTGTTTAGATTTTCTTCTAAGAGTGCTTCATCTTGAACATTCTTAATCTCCTCCAAGATAGTAGGCGACACTTCAATTCTAAAAGCCACTATCTTGGTCGGCTCTCCTCTATCCTTTCGACTTAGCGCATCGGCTACCACATTCGCTTTCCCCGGATGGTACAATATTTCATAATCATAATCATTCAATAACTCGACCCACCTCCTTTGCCTCATATTCAACTCCTTTTGATCAAACAAGTGCTTGAGACTTTTATGATCGGTATAAATTTGACATTTCACCCCATAGAGATAATGCCGCCAAATCTTAAGTGCGAAAACTACCGCCGCTAACTCCATATCGTGAGTAGGGTAGTTTCTCTCATGATCCTTCAACTATCTCGAAGCGTATGCAATCACTCTCCCATGTTGCATGAGCACGCATCCCAATCCCAACTTGGATGCATCACTATAGATCACGAACCCTTCCTTTCCATCCGGTAGTGACAAAATTGCCGCACTACTCAACTTCTCTTTCAACAAGCTAAATGCCGACTCTTGAGCTTCGGCCATACACACTTGACGTTCTTCTTAGTTAAAGAGGATAACGGTGTAGCTACACACAAAAAGTCTTGAATGAATTTCCGGTAGTACCCTGCTAGACCTAAGAAACTTCTCACTTCTGACAATGTCCTCGGTGGCTTCCAACTCCTGATAGCCTCTATCTTTGCCGGGTCCACCTTGATTCTGCCTTCGGACACTACATGTCCTAGGAACTGCACTTCTCGCAACCAAAACTCACAGTTCGAAAACTTAGCATAAAGCTTCTCGCGCTTTAGCAATTCTAACACTAGAGGAAGATGTTCTTCAGGCTCACTTTCCATCCGAGAGTAGATCAGAATATCTTCAATGAAGATGATCACACACTTGTCCAACAAAGAACCACACACTCGGTTCATCAAATCCATAAACGCCGCTGGAGCATTAGTTAAGCCTAAAGGCATAACTAAAAACTCGTAATGACCATACCTCGTTCAGAAAGCCGTTTTAGACAGATCCTCCTCCCTCACCTTCAACTGATGATAACCGGACCGCAAGTCTATCTTCGAAAAGTAGCTTGCTCCTTGAAGTTGATCAAACAGATCATCTATTCTAGGCAATGGATACTTATTCTTGATCGTTACCTTGTTCAACTCATGGTAGTCTATACACATCCTCATAGACCCGTCTTTCTTCTTAACGAACAACATTGGCGCTCCCCACGGTGACGTACTAGGGCGTACAAAACCCTTTTCAAGCAGCTCCTGAAGTTGCGTCATCATATCTTTCATTTCTGCCGACGCTAATCGATAAGGTGCACGGACTATTGGTACGGCCCCGGGTACCAAATCGATTCTAAATTCCACTTGACGATCCGGAGGTAGTCCGACAAGATCATCAGGAAATACCTCGGGATATTCTTTCACTATTGGTACTTCATCCACACTTTTCTTCTCTCTATCGGCATCAATTACATATGCCATAATCCCACAACATCCCTTGGCTAAACATTGTTTAGCCTTTAACATGGATATAATACACGACTTCCTCTCACTTCGATCACCATAAATCACCACCTCCCTTCTTTCCGGCAAGGTGATCCGGATCAATTTCTTCTTACATAGAGTATACGCATTGTTGCTAGCCAACCAATCCATCCCCACAATCACATCAAACTCTCTCATCGTCATCGGACAACAACGAGATATAACAACCCTCTATATCAACACTACAATCTTATAAAACTTCCCTCATCATGACTCGCCTATCATCGGCAATTTCTACCTCAAACCCATAATCCAACTTCTTGGGCTTGACATCCAAGAGTCTCATAAATGCAGTTAATATAAAAGAACGGTTCGCACCCGAATCACATAACACTTTGGCATGCATAGCGTTGATAAGAAAGGTACCTTTCACCACATCAGGCGCCTCTTCCGCTTCAGTAGTCGTCATTTGAAAATCCCGAACTTGAGCTCGTGGGGCCTCTACTTTCCTCTCCGCTCCACCACCACGTACTCCACCAAAGTTGTTCACCACACCTTTCTTCAATTGAGGGCAATCCGTCCTCAAATTCTCGGAAGACCCACATTGATAACATGCTCTCGAGTTGGGACACTCAATTGCCATGTGCCCCACTTTCCCACACTTGAAACACCCTTTTGACTTCATAGCACAATCTCCTCGATGCACTCGATTACATTTCCCACATGGTTTCTCCACAAACTTTTGAATCCCACGATTATCATACTTAGAGAACTTAGCTTTCTTGGAATCATTTGGTGCTCCACCCCACTTCCTCTTCTCGGTACCCTTTTCCATCATTTGGCGGTTCTTTTCCTTCTCGGTCATCTCAGTCGCATCAACCTCCAATTAGAAAGTTGATATGTTCATTGTCATCACCAACTCCCTTATAGAAGTCTTCAAACCCCACATGTAACGGTCCACCATTCTTTCCTCGGTTGAGACATAGGCCTCGGCAAAACGGGATTTCACCAAAAACGTTGCGGTGTATTGTGGGGCAGTCATATCCACTTGCTCCAGATGAAAGAACTCTTCCTCAAGTTGCCTTATTGCGGTCTTAGGACAATACTTGTTCTTAAACAAGCCCACAAATTTCTCCCATGAGGTCTTCTTAGCCGCTCCCGGACCAATCTTTCCACTTTCCAAATCCCACCAACAACGAGCTTCCGCCTTAAGCATAATGGTGGCATGCAACACCTTGTCCTTTTCCGCACATCCACTAGTATCAAACACCACCTCCATTTCCCTATTCCATTGCAATGCCAAAACCGGGTTACGCTCTCCCATGTAGGTAGAAGGCTTGCCAGTTAGGAACGTCTTGTAGTTACAACCTTTCGATTTCTTACTCTCCACTTCGGGGGTAGTCTTTTGGGATAAGTGACTACGACATCCTTCTCCCTTAAACCCCTCCGCATCATCATCCTCACAAGGAATAGTCGCACTTGAAGAATGTTGTTTACCCGCCAAAGCTTGAATTGCCGCCTCAAGCTTCCCCATTCCCGCATTGTAGTCATCCTTGGTCACAAACCCTCGCTCTTGGGTTCGACCTCCCCCTTTTCCGCGTCCCCTGCCACGCACACTCACAAATATTTCTTGAGTTGATTCCATAGCCTCATTCAACGGCTCGGTCACTACTCCTCGACCACGAGTACGGATCGTACCTCGTCCTCGAGTCCCACCCTCAAGCGCTCCCACAGATGCTGCACCTCCTCGGGTTCCGCGGCCCCTTCCTCTACCCCGTCCTCGGGTAGGAGCAGCTACAACGGTTTCAACTTGTTCGGGTTGAGTATCTCCAATCGGAAGATCTCCTTCCGCTACTGAGACCGATGCCGATCTCACGGAACCACGAGTCATACTTCTCAATACTGAAACGAACATAACATAAGACAATCAGTTAGATCACAATAGGTATTCAAGCACCTTCATGTACCTGTAAATTCACAATGACATTGGCTAGATGTGATTCCGAATTTACCTTACACGTTAGTCTTCTCTAACCTATCATTACTCTCACCAGTTAACCCCACACTACCCATTCCTTCTTAATCTCAGTCCCACCTATCCCTCAGTCTAACTCTAGATGCTCCTCGAACACCTAATTCACTTAAACTAGGGCTCCGATACCACTTGTAACAACCACGATTCTAAAATAAGAATAAAACAGGCCATTACTCTGAAATTAGCAATTACATAAGCCAAATGGTCCCAAGTGTAAACTTGATCTCACAGTTTGCAGCGGAAATTGAACTAAGCTACTGAGATTTATTACATGTAAAACTAAGTAGGCGACTAACTATACAAGTTACGCCTTACTCCTAGCTCCTCGAGCTCACAGCTTACCCTTTCCCTTGCTCGAACACTCGATCATGTGCTTCCCTGAAAGGGGTTTCCAGTTTTATAAAAGAGAGGGTTAGACCGGGAGGTCTACTGAATTCCCATAAACAATAGTTAATATATGCATGACAGTTATAAGAGGAAAACGATTAGTCATGAATATCAACTCACACTTATTCACACACTTATGTACCTGTTGCAACAATAATTATTAATGTCACACACATCGTGACTAATGTGATCACACTCACCTTGATCATAGGAAGGACACACACTGTCCAATATGAATGAATTAAACGTTTCAATCTAAAACATTCAATTTAAAAGTTTGGCACACAAGGGAACTCACCTGAATTGCCAAGCCACCTAGCTCACTTTCCAACTATGAATACCCAACCGAACACCTGATTTAGATCAATTAACAACAAGTTAATGACCCAATTATACTTCCACACATCCTACCTATAAACCCTCTAGGGTAGAACACCACTTAACCCACTTAAATAACATTTAAGCAAAAACTCCAAAATGCTGAAACAGGGAGTTACGCGGCTTGCTGCGCGACTTGAGGTCGCGGGCTAGGTCGCATAACTCACTGTTTGACCTGCACAAAACTGCTCGAACCAAGAAATCCCAAAACACCAATCTTACCAATTTCCAGCCTCAAAACAAACATAAATCTTGTCTAAATTGTACCAAAACCATTCCCAACGACAAATGAACCATTTAATCGAATCCATCCATCGATTCCATGGATTAACTTGCTCATTCTAGAACTTCGCTCAACAATGGAGGTATTCATTGATTTCAATTCCTCATAATGAAATATGAATCACCAAACATGAAGAGTGTCTCAATACACACTCTATTAACCCAACCATTTCTGATTTTGAGACTCACACAATCAATCAACACTTAAACCATAAAACCCCATGATTCTATTTCACCCAATAACTCAACTAAGCAAGAAGATGAAGGAGATGAACATTCATACCTGATACTTGATTGTAGAACCTTTGCTTCCTCAAGATTTCTCTTCTCCTTCTCTAAACACCAAGAATCGCACCTCCAAGAAACACATACACTTATCAGCCGTTTCTTTCTAAATGAGAGGATTTCACCCCATTTATGACCTAAAACTCACATTTACAACTTCAGCCCCTGAAGTTTGAGAAGTTAGGCTCCATCTACCCTATTTACCAAAGCTTTTACAAGATAAGGATTCGGGTTATTACAGAGAGACATCTACGTGAATGCCTTGGTTCGGAACCTATTGAGGAGCAACAATGTTGGTATATGGAAAGCCATCTATACTTCGAGAGCGAGGAGGGCAGAAAACCATCGAAGATGCCCCGATGGTCTCAGGTGGCACAAAATGCCCCCTTCTAATCTGGATCCGTTTCCATCATGGGCTCGCCATCACACGATGACAACGACCTGGGATATGGCCCCCAAGACGATCTAGCGGTTAGCCAGGGATATGAGCCCCCCCTCCCCCCCCCCCCACCATCACTAGATGCCATATCCCGACACATATGAACATAAATGGGTGGAGTTGACCCATGTCTAGACATATTTCTATGACTACAGGAATGCACACAAAACTTGGGCATGAGGACCCTGATAGACGGCTGAGAGATGTCGAGGAAATTTAATGATAATATAACCATCAAAACAAGGGGTGTTCGCTGTGCGGTTTGACCCGCAACGCATATGCAGTTTAAGAATTTTCCAAACCACAAATTGCACCGCATAAACCTCAAACCGCACCAAACCACACTGCATTTGCGGTTTATGCGGTTTGTACCTATCACACTTTATACATACAATCCAATAATTATAAGCTTAAAAATACGTTATAAAATCAACGATAAAGTGAGCGTAGTCCCAAAAAATGAAGAATTTCAATACATTCTACTCCCAAATACATATTGCATAATTAAATATAGTCTTAGAAGTAAAAATATGAACTTTAAACTAAACTGGACATGTAAGTTGTGATGTTTTCAACTAATTTATTAATATTATTATATTGGATCAAACTGAAAGTTCAAAACACAAAGTCCAAAAATATACATAAATAATACATTGTTATATATATATATATATATATATATATATATATATTAGTGTATGTGTATGTTATATATACAATTTATAAAGGTACAAAATATGCGGTGCTGTGGGTTTGAATCACGGTTTGATAACTTAAAACCGCAAACCGCACCGCATAGTACGGTTTGGTAAAAATGTAAACTGCACCGAAAAAGTTGTAAACCACGTTTTGCGGTGTGGTGCGTTGCGGTTTGAGCGGTTTGTGCGGTTTCACGGTTTGGATGAACACCCCTAATCAAAACCATCGAAGTGATTCAATGATCTAGAGTTCCACCGGTTTCTATCGAGTCTCCTTTTGTTCCGATAAAGCCAAAACTAGCTCTAGTCTCCTTATCCCTTCTAAAAAGATGAAAATTTTCAGTTTAATGACAGTTAGGGATGAACGAAAAAAGTGAAGTACGTGGTGGTTTTTGTTAGCTTTTTGATTTTGGTTTAAATTTAAATTTTATTTCGATTAGGGTTCATAAATTGTTGGTTTAGTTAGGGTTTTGATTGTTTATAAGTTTGGAATTTCTTTTGAGATTTGAGATTTGGATTTGGATTTAGATTTTGAAATTGATTTTAATTTGGGTTTGGTTTTGATGTGTGTTATGGCCAAAGAAGACGATTGTTGGCCGATGCCGATGAAGTTCACAAGGGAAACTCATCAGAATTGTATATGGATGTGAAGTGAGAAGATACTTATCATTATTTCATTGGATGGATATATTAAAGTTTTTGATTTTTTGATAAAAAGCTAGAGGAATACCTAAAAAGACGAAAATGCCTCTTATTTAACGAGGAATTTTTAACGCCTACTAGAGAGAGAGATAAATTCAGACGTTTTTTTATAAATCATGATAACCATCTTATAATTTTAAAATTGTAAGATTAGAAAATGTTATAACTGATAAACAGCATGACCAAATTTGTACTTTACTCTTACAATTATTAACAAAAAATTAAAATTCTTTTGGAACACATATGGTAATTAATCTATCTCAAATTCCTTTTGTATTTCATTACTTTAAGAATTTTTATTGTTATTGATTTATAAAATGATTTAAATATCGGAGTGAATTATGAATTTGGTTCCTATTTTTTTTAATGTTTTTTTACCAGGATCTCTATTGGATGTTTATATTTGATCTTAGTGGTATTTAATTTGTTTTGACCATGACCTATTTAATTAACGTCGTTATAATAAATCCATCAACTGAGTTAAATCATGGGCCATTTTTGTTTTGTTTTTTTGCCTTCTTTATATAAAAAATAAAAACAATATTTTTATACACACAAACAAATATATATATATATATGTATATATAAAAGGATATCAAAATAAATAAAATAATATATTATTTTATAATTTGATTTGTTTAAATAAAAAAATTTAATTATATATATTAAATAAGATTTAATTTTATTATTTTATTGAAACGGTGAAAAAAAGATATGGTTTTATTATTTCAATACAACTACAATTTGAATTTAAACAAATCAAATCAAATCATAAGCATACCTTATTTTATTTATGGTGAATAAAATAAGATAAGATTTGTTTAAATTAAAAAATTAATAATATCAAAGATGATTTAATGTTATCGTTCTTTTTCCACCATAGTAATCAACAACCTTATTATCGATATTTTAACACCAAAATCATTAAAAACTATCAACAAATGAACAACAATTTTATCATCCTGAAACTAGGGTTTTTAATTTTCATATTGTTGTATATTATATAAAAATATTGTTTTTACTATTTTTGTAGGAAAATGATAAAAATAGCAAAAAACTAAAATGATACTTGATTTAATTGAGTCAATGGATTTATTTTAACGGGGTTAGTTAAAGGATAAATTGAATACCACAAGGGCCAAATCTATAATAAACATAACATAGAGAACCTAGTCGGAAAAACATCAAAACACAGAGACCAAATCCACTATGGAAAATTGCACAAAATGACTATTCTCCTCATTCAAATATTCTCCTAACCGTTTCTCTCCGGACTTTACCCAAATGTCACTAGGTCCACAATAATTGCGGACCCACAAAATGACAAAAAATTCGAGTGTTTCGGCCTAGGTCCGTAATGATTGGTCTGCAATGCCAACAATTATGAACCCAACACGCGTGATCACTAGGAAGTACTCCTGAACTTACAAATTTTACACATTTAGTCCCTATTACAGGCCTGGTCCGATTTTTTTTTCATTTAGCTAGGTCCGCAATTATTACGGATCTAATGATATTTGGGTAAAGTACGGAAATAAATGGTTATGGAAGCAAATTGAATAAGGAGAATAATTATTTATGTAAAACTCTCAATCCATAATTCACTCTAAGTTTTATATTGCATTCGACAATTTGTTGTAAAAACATTTTATGCATTACATTAGAGATGTAGAAGTATCTATCTTTGCTTCGTCTTTCACAGACTAGATTTTAATAATTCAAAACAAATTACAGCCTTTTGAAGGACTAGCCTGACTCTTATACAATTCTTCATTTAAGGTTACGACCAATCAAGACTAAGGGCCTGTTTGGTAGTTGTTGGATGGTATAGAGTTGGATGGTACAGAGGTCTGGATGGTACATAGGCTCTGTATGATATAGTGCAGAATGAAAAATGATTGTTTGGTAGCTGCTCTGAATGGATAGTCTGAATAAGAACAAATTACCATTTTAACCCTCTGTATGAAACAGTCTGAAAGAAATTTAACTGTTTGGCAGAGATCAGAATAATTAAAATATTTTATAAATGTAACTTGAAAACAACATTTTTATATTAATTCAAACAAACATACATTACTTTTTCAAGTTCTAGCATAAACAAATACATAACAAACAAATTACCACGAACGTCAACATAGTTTTTGAACAAAATTATTAATTTGACACATTTGACATTAATTGATTAGCAATTTGGTCACGTAAATTTGTCATGTACACATTGTTTTGAGTACCAAAAGACCTTGCATCCGTGTCATCTTCATCGCCTCCCTCAATTTCTACTTGTCCCTCGGCAATAAACGTGAGATCATTGTCGTAATCCATGAACAATTGATCGTGGATATTGCATCTTCCTATAAAGTTATGAACCGCAAAACAAGCAATTACAACGTTTCTTTGTATTCGAAACGGATAGGGAGCCATTTGCTTTAAAATTGGAAATCTTGCCTTCAAGACACCGTACGCACGCTCAATAACGTTTCTAAGTTGCGCATGAGCATGGTTGAACCTTCTTCTTTTGTCAAGGCACGTTGTCGTCGAAAATCCGCAAGCCAATACCTCGTGTTGCGGTATGGAGTCATAAAACCACGGGTGTTGGCATAAGCAGCATCACAAAGATAATATTTATCTATAATTGAAAGTTAAACATGATCACATTATATAAATAATATAAGAAAACGATAAACAATTAAAATTTAGGTAAAAATTTATACATATCTTGTAGAGGAAATGGAAAGCCGGATGTTTGACTAAATGCAGCTTCTCTTAACACACTAGCATCATGTGCTATACCCTCCCATCCAGCCCAAACGTACGTGAAAAGCATATTAAAATCACAAATACCTAAAACATTTTGATAACATTCACCTCTTCATCTACCTCTATAACGAGCTTGTTGATCAATAGGTATGATTGCATGTATAAGAGTTCCATCTAATGCACCTATTGCCCCCTTTATTAAAATAATACAAATGAAGTATTATTATAAAAGAATACAACGTAATTACTAATAATTCAAAACTTACCGGAAAAATTTGTCTAAGGTTTCTTTGACGTTCTGTTGTATTATGCGTTTCCTCGGTATGTGTCAGTCGTATAACTTCTTTCGCAAACTTCATCATTGCTCTTAGTACTTCGCGGAAGATTCTATGAATTGTCTCTGTGGAGTGTTGAAATCTCCGTTTAACCATTCTAAACCGTTCGTTATGGCTAATAATTGTCAAAAATATAGCCATCTTCTCCTCAACGGTGACATTCCTACTATTTTGCAACCAACTTTTTTGTTTAAAATGGTTGCATAATAGTATATATGCATCCCGAGAAAGCCGCATCAATTCAATACATTGTGTATTCGATCCGCCTAACAATGTATACGCATGTCCGATTAAGGCAGAAGTGTTATCTCTTATCCGTTCTATTTATGATGAATGATTGTATTTCCAATACAAATAGATGATCATAACTAGCAAAAGATCTTCATTGAAATCCATGTATTACCTTGAAAATAACATACCTATTAAACATAATAAACACACATATGTTAAACATAATAAACACACATTTAATCCAAAAATAAGCACAAATCCAACACATGTTTAATCCAAAAATAACCACAAATCCAACACATGTTTAATCCAAAATAACCACAAATCCAACACAAGTTTAATTCAAACCCACCAACTAAAACACATTTCCTCCATACTTGTGTGCCCTAAGTTGTTTAATCCAACTCTCACACTTCGCCAGTTCTAAACGCATCCACATTTTCCTATAGTCTGGATTTTCGGTTAAAATAAATAGTGTCATGCCATACAACGGTTCACCCTATCCAAGTTCCTCCAACTTCTTCAAGCACTCATCGATATCATCTTTAGGTGCTTCATGTTTTTCTAGCATCACATTCATCACCTTCAAAATGGTTTCTTCAACTTCCGCTTTTTTTGAAGTACAAGCTTGTTTAACTTTCCGTTTTTTGCTTTGTACCGGAGGGCGTGAAGAACACTCTTGAGTTGAGTTTGGCCCCCTGGTCTCTTGAGTTAACTTTGGCCCCCCGGTCTCTTGAGTGACAGGTGTATCTTCATTCAAGTTGGGATCAGAGTCATACGGATCGGGAATCGTAGATGCTGTTCCATAACTCTCAAGCCCAACATTAGCAACCCCATCAAATAGTTGGACACAAAGTTCAGGAAAAAGCAGACTGACACTCCTCAATGGTTCCATGTATTTAGGGTTTTGCTGTTTTAAGAAAATATATTTATATAAATATATAATTAATTAATTATAAAGAAACAATAATATAAAGAATAAGAAAGAAAGTGACCGAAATCTCTATCTCCCATTCTTCCTCGGACAGATTGAAGGTGTTGGTTGATAAATCGTAGATATTCCCAGTTTTGTTTTTCAGTTTTGACCAAGCCGCATATTTCCCCTTAATGTAATCATAGTGATTTTTCATCTGTTTTTGGTCGACGATCAAGTTATGGTTTTTTCTCAATTCTTCACCAACATTCTTCCACGACAGTGACTTAAGACTACTCCCTTCCCGCCCATTTTTAATTGTCTCATGTAGACAAGCTTCAATAAATGTTCAGACCAACCCATCCTGTTTCCAATTAATCCTACGTCTCTTTTGGTTCAAAGATTCACCAACTAGTTCCATATCTAAATACAAATTTTAAAGATACAATTATATTACACAAAACCAACCCAAATTCTAGACACAATGGAACCCATTTATATAAAGAAACCACTCTGTTACATACATATATATATATATATATATGGGAGCTTTCGGTGACATGGAAACATATATATCAAAGGGCAACTTCGATGTATTACCATCTAACATCAGAACAATGAAAAATACATTTACCAAGCAAGAACAATAAAAAATACACAATGATCGTGCTCATCATAGCATTATTGATTACTCGGATCATAGCTCAAAAATACACATGAATAGTTTATTACCCAGATCATCATGAATATCAGATTGATTTTTGTTATACATTTTCCATTTCTAGAATTCAACCATTAAAGATATTAAACAGCCTCAAATAAACCTAAATAAAGTTATTCCTAAAGTTGTTCAAACCAACAACCTCAAATAAACCCAAATAAACCAAAAAAAGTAGCCTAAATCTCAAAAAATAGTAGCCAAAAAAAATAGAACACATATCAAACACAAATCACACAAATCGAAAGAAATCGAAGAGAAATGGGTTTTACCAAACATAAATCGAACACATACCTTTGTGGGAGAAAATGGAGCATGTCGTGGAAGATGGAACAGGTCATGGAAGACAGTGGACGATGGCGATGATGGTGGACGGCGGCGATGGTTGTGGACGGCGGCGAAAGAGGGGCTGTGGACGGCGGAAGATAGAGCAGGTCGTGGAAGAGAAGATGGAGAAAAGAGAAATCGTGAAAGAGGGTCTCTGAGAAAGGAGGTGCTTCAACAAAAGATAGAGGGTATTTTGGGAACAAAAAGTGGTCTGAATGATACCTCAAGGGATTAGGGTCTACACGCTTCAGAGGCTTTTTTTACACTTCAGAGGGTCAATTTATTTTGCCAAACAGGAATGAACCTCTACCCGATTCAGAGGTAGCTCTGGATGGCCCCATCTAGAGCTAAACAAACAGCCCCTAATAGTACTATCGGATTTAGACCGGACCACATTTTAATAGCTCAAAATAAGTTCCAGTCTTTTTAAAGGACTAGTCTAACTCCTATACTGTTCTTCATTTGAAAGCCAATGCCAATCACACTAATAGTATTTCAGACCTCCTCGATTTTTTTAATTTTTAACAATGAGGAAAAATTCTTTTGTTTATTCTGCTAAAACAATCAGCAGTCACCTTCTTTTTAAAAAAATTGCTTTTGTAAGGGTGTTGACTAGGCTTTGACTGGACACAATTTGATCCTTCGTTGTTTGGTCTAAAGAAGTATCATCCTTTTTCAAAGAAAAAGAAGTCTGATTCGAGACCAGTCTTTTTCCTACTAGTCCTTATCCGGTAAAACTCGAAAAATAAGGATCATCTTAGATCCAAAGGACTAGTTTAAATCTGTGTTCAAACTTCGGACTTTTTAGTTTTTGTCTTATACTTGGATTGATCGTCACTTTTCTAAATTTTTCTAAAGTTTATAAATATGATTTACAGTTTGGTTTTTTAATTAAACTCTTTAATTCTACCTATTAGACTATTAAAAATAAAACACTTAAAATCTTTGTAAAATATGTTTTTTTAACACGTGCGATATGAGCCATTTAATGATTTTTTTATTCAAAGACTTTGTACATGAAAGAAAAAGTAAATGGACTCAGTAAACCGAAAAATTAAGGAATAGTTGAGGGACGAAATTGTAACTTATTCTTTCTATTCATATTATTGTGTAAATTATAGATTTTTTCATGTGGTGTTATCAGGACCGGCCCATGGGCTGGGCAAGCCGGGCCTTCACTCAGGTCATTAGAGGCCCAGGGGCATCATTTTCTTTGTTAGGTCAAGTCTGTCATATTATTAGTAACAAAATATTCACAACTAGCGCCTTAGGAGTCTTAAACTCATGACCTCCATCTTAAAACCAAGCATTCTTACCACTGCACTAGGCACAGTTTTTGTATATTTTTACCCACGTTTTTCTTATATTTCTTATCATTCTAAATTTCTTTACTTAAAATTATTTTTTCTTTTCTCTCATCTTAATACCAATTTTTTTTTGTCAAACATGTTTTTATGGACAATAAAGAGAGTTTTCTCTTGTTGTTGAATCTATTGTATATAAATGTTCAAGTTTTAGTAAAATAATTTAAATTTGCTACAAAATGAATTTTTTAAACTTTGTTTGATAATTGGCTTCAAATAGCAACTATTTGAGCATCACATGCTACTATACAAAAAATCAATATAGAATATTTTTTAAATATATACTACTATTTATATACGACGATTGCAACAAAAGAATTCATACACCCTCCTCATCTTTATTGAGGTTTGAACCACTAACTTAGATATCCTTTGCCAAAGTCCCTTTTTGTAATCAATGTAAAATGTTGTTTTAGCATTAACATGTTTTAGGTTCTACCATGTGTTAATGTACTTTATTTTCGATTGATTTTAAATGGTCTTTGATTATAACATGACTTACTTTACATTTATTATAAAGTTTTAAGAATTAAAAACCATTGAACAAATCCTTTTAGGTTATTATAGTACACATTATGTGTGAACTTGTTGTTCGGTAACATCATTATCAATATAGTTATAAATCCAAAATCATTTAGTGTTATTCTATAGGGGCATTTTTTTGCACTTTCGCCCAGGGCACCAAATATCTTTGGACCGGCCCTGGGTGTTATACTGTTATTGGTTTTTTAATCCTTATAGTTCATTAATTACAAAAGAAATATTAATGGTACAAATATTGTTTTAGATTTAGTTTTTTTGTAATCATGATTATTGGTATGTAGTGAGATTTCACTATATTAAGCACCTATTTAGTAGGCTTAGGTAGTATATTTTACACATTATATCCTAATTTGAGTCCTTTTGTTATCTTGTTTTCCACTTTTCGTGTTTGGAGCTAAGTTGGTGATTTTACTTGTCTTTCACGTTTGGTAGTAGCTTATTTGAAAATCTTAGTGCAGGTCTGTGGATGCTACAGCAGTTGGCAGTTCTGGAATGAAGTGATGTTGGCAAACTCTCGGCTCAATCAAGCAAGCAAAGATAATTGGAAGCAAACTAGTAGTTAACTTTTTATGTAAGTATTATCAGCTAAAAAAACAATATGATTACAAGGCATCTTTATGTTTGGGAATCTTTTGAATAATTGTACTATGTTGCTAAAAGTAGATGCCTTGTTTCTTTGGGAAATGACCTATGGACCCTTGTTCCATAGTTTTGGATTTTTGTGACACTTCCTCTTATAAAAGGAAGTGTTAGGGTCATTGTATCCCCAATGTTCCATCAGTGAAAAACTGATTTAATCTAAGCAATCTTTAGTATTAATCTTGTGTTCTTCAAGATCTTCTTAATGTTCTTCATCTTCATCATAATCTTCATATAGCTTACTGTTACATTCCTACAGCATTACATTATGTTATTATTGTCTTTTATATTATTACACTTTACATTCTTGCTATTTAATTTCAAGTTATTTACTTACAAGTCATTTATTTTCTTGTACTTCTTTTAATTGTCATTTATATTTCAGTCATATATATATATATATTTAATTATATATATATAGCAATTTACGATTATGTCTTTACTTCTAGTCATTTATATTTCTTTCTTTATTATTATGAGTAGCTAATTTTTAGAGTAAACTACGATTTTCGTCCCTGTGGTATGTTGTATATAACGAATTTCGTCCATGATATTTAAAAATTGCTTTTTTGGTCACTGTGGTTTGTAATTTATTTCATTTTTCGTCCCTCTGACAAACTTTGCTACAAAATCAGTTAAAGCAAGGACAATTTGGTATTTTTACCCTTTTAGCTCATTTTCCTTTAAAAATTAATGAATAATATATTATATATTTTATTATTTATAGTTTATAGAGAGAGAGAGAATGAGACATATCCCTACCCCTGGGGCCTGGACGACGACACCCCTCTTCTCTTCCTTTTGCAATCCACAAGGAATGAAATCCACAATCACGAAGACCCAAATCTTCATATGAACAACAACCAATTCTACCAGTAAAAACAAAGACGTCAAATTGGGTTTCAATTATTTGCGGGCTATATTAACTTGATGTATTTCTTTTACCCTCTTCTTCATCGAAGCACCACTGATCTGGGTTTTCAGTTTGAGTTTTGCATTTATTTTGGAGAATCCACATACTAAAAACTAAGGTTGAGTCATCACTATTTTTTGTTTGGATATTGCATAGGCATACAAGTAATCACCGGATATGAAGGGTTTTGGGAAAAGGGTTTCTGTAAGATTGCTCTGTTTATTTTTGGTGTGTAGGTCTGTGGCTTTCTGGGTTTCGTTTCCTGGGAGGTTTTCTTGGTTTTGGGTTCTGTTAGTTTGGGATTGGATTTTAGATGTAATGGGTTGTAATTGTACTTGCTGGTGGTTTTACATTATATATATTATCATGCATTTCAAAGAAAAAAAGATGGGAACCATTAATGTTCAAGTTTTATGTGTAATCTCTGTCATAAATTTCCAATATCTAAATTGAAAGATGGAGGCCATCGTGGGAAATGCAGATGAATAACAATTGGAGTTCTCCTGGAGAAGAAAACAATCTTGTGAGGAAGAAAAAAAGTATCAATGGAGGAGAAGAGGTGGGTAAGATCATAGGGGATGGGTTATATGTATAATATAAATTATTATATGGTTATATAATATACTATATATATAAAATACAAAACAATATAATGTAATCTAAGAAAAAAAGGTAAGGTTTGGGTGGTGGGCTGGTGCTGATGAATTCACAAGGAAGAAGATGAAGAGGGGTGGGGGAGGTCACGTGGGTGGGGTGGGGTGGGGTGGGGTGGGGTGGGGTTGATGAGTTGTAGACTTATAGCATTAGGTTTTGCATTATTTATTATTTTCAATGCTTTAATTTTATAAAAATAAAAGAAAAATAAGAAAAATGTTAAAAGGACTAAATTACCCTTAATTTAAGGGTACTTTTCCAGCAAAGTTTGTACTAGGGACGAAAAACGAAAGAGATTACAAACCATAAGGACGAAAAAAGCAATTTTTAAAGACCAGGGACGAAAATAGTTATAAACAACAAACCACAAGGACGAAAATCGTAGTTTACTCTAACTTTTATTAGCAAGGGTATAAGTGAAATGGTAAGGTTTTAAACTAAAGTGGGCATTATTTTTTAATAACGATATTTCATTATTTCATCTAAAGTTTTATAAATCCAAATGACACTTCTTGACGGGTTGATCTTTGATAGTGTTAATGTGTTATGGACTTAGGAATAAGCCACAATATGCACGTCAATCTGAAGGATATGAGAAGTATACTTGGAAAAGTTATCTTTTATGTTTTTCTCATTGAATATTCTTGACAAGTAGGTTACTTATCAAAGTGTCAAAGTGCCATGGACTTAGGAATAATCATTGAATGCACACCAACTTGGATGATATGGAATCACCTCGGAAGGGGGATTGATTAGACAAAGGAATTTGCTAAACCATCTATTTTGAGAATACCATGGTGCTATCACTGGTCTTGATACTTCATAGGAATATGAGTTGATAGCTAAACATTAGTATGTTGGTATAAGTCTGGAAGGAATACTCAAAATAGGTAGTGGAACAAATTACTATAGAATAAAATGCTCTAGCATTCCTACAGCATTGTCGACTGGAATTTATGTTTAACCTTACCAAAGATCTTATACTCATTCTATTTGCTTTATTCTGTTATAAATCTGTTAATGTGCCTCACAAATCAAACAACAATTGAAATCTTCCAAATTTCCATCTGAATTCATTTCTTTCATCAGACTTTTATACTAATATTTATTCTGATCCCTGTGGACGATACTCGGTACTGAGTACCACTTATTACGTGAAAGGACGATATTAGGGCTAAAAGTATACTTGCTTTTAGTCGTATTTATCACATATCGAAAGGTATATAAAATGCCTATCACTTATCTTGCTCATTAGGTACAGTTCGAGCTTTTAACAAACTATTCGAACTCGAGCTTAATAATTCTCGAGCTTGAGTCGATCTCGAACACAAAATAGAACTCGTTTAACTAAACTAACCGAGCTTTATAACACTAATGTTCAACTCCCGTCGTTCGAAAACTCGGTTTAATTTTTGGAGTCGAGTTGAGCCGAGCATACCCCTTTTTGACTCAAACATGCTCATGTATTTATTAATCATACAATAAGAATATAAAAACTATCGAGTCAAGCCGATAAACAAGCTAATCGATCGCGAGTTAGAAACCATAAACGAGCATCGAGCTCGAGCTCGACAACTCAAAAAATATCGATTAGCTCAAAAACCATAAACGAGCTATCAATTAGCTCAAAAAATATTCGAGCTCGAGCTCGATAACTAAAAAAAATCAAGCTCGGGCCCTAATTGAAAAGTTAATCGAGTAACTTGAGCCTAAATAGTGGCGAATGTAGAGGGATAAAGAAGGGGTCACATGACCCCACTGAAATAGTTAAAAAAAATTAGAGTATATTACGGATTTGGTCCCTGAGATTTCCAAAATGTCTTGGATTTAATCCCAGCATTTGTTTATTACAAGATAGACCCAGAGTTTGTATTTTCGTAACATAATAGTCCCTGCCACTAACAGCCGTTAACTCCCATCCGTTAAGTGAGGGGTAATTTAGTCATTTCCATTTGTTTACCTTTCCCCACATATCTTATTATATTATAAAACCACAGGGACCTAACCAGTAGTTAACCTTATATATACGCACACACACAAATAGATATATGTATATATCTATATAAGGAGAGAAACACACACACACACACACACATATATATAGATATACACACACTAAGCCTTTGCCGCCAAATCCCTAAACCCAACCTTTCCCTCCGCCTGCGACTTCCCCATCTCCTATACCCGATCTTCTAACACCCTCCCCCACTCCCCACTCCAATCATGTTATCAAATAACCAAAGCAAGAAAAAGAAACCCAACTCCCCTCCCTACAACTCCTACCGGTTACCCTTCCCAAATCGAGATGAAAAGAATCACCAAATTTACATGAATAAGACCTTATCTACTTCAAACCTGGACCAAATCAAGATTAAAACAATCACCAAATCTAGGTGGGTGGTCCAGTGAAGAGTTTTTAAAGGGACGATTGGAAAACGGGGAGGTGAGGGGCTGAGTTTTGGGATTTGTAGATCTGGAATCGGACAAAGGAGATTGTTGATCCAAAACTCCTTTTAGTGATTTGAATATGATTCCTCTCTAAACTTAGTGAAAACTCCATATATAAGTTATAGTTCAAATTCAGCGCTAGCATACGCTGACGGCACTCAGCGATCGCTGAACAACAGGAACTCCAAGCTTATCTCTGAAGATCTGAAGAACAACAGTCACACCACAAGTCCATTCACCAATAGTCGAAGACTAAGCTGAAGATAGAGATGATCAGCTAAGTGATCTGAAGCGGTTCAAGTGATAGCAAAGTTTATCTAAACAGAAGTGTGAAATCATGCAAGGCCTCAGCGATACCTCAGTGACTTCATCCTTGAAGTCTCCGGATCAGCGATCAAGTGAAGCTTTTGACAAGATTAATGTTGATCTTATCCTCGATGCACAAAAGTCAAAACCTCTATACGTTGTGAGAAAAGTACGTACGGATTTTCTCTTATGTCTCCATCATACTTGATTTGGTAATGTTCATAGGTGGCTAAAAGCATGGCCATCCTATTAACCAAAGGACCAACATCCTCCACATGTTTGACACATGGCATCTACCTGTTGCTTTGCATTAAATGAAAACGGGTATAAATAGATGGGAAATCTCTTTCCATCTTCATGCATGCTATTTCTCTCTAAAACTCTCTACTGCTATCTTTCTTTCTTGTGCATCATCTTAGTGTTTTCTTTAGTTGCAATAGAATAGGTTTATACTTATTCTTGTTCCGCTTTTAACTATAAATTTGTTTATTGATATAAACTAATTTAAAAACGAAAATCTACTTGTGTTTGTATTCAACCCCCGCCCCCCCCCCCCCCCACTCTACAAACTGGTCTACATATTTGAACTGTTGTAAACCCTTTGGGACCAACAAGTGGTATCAGAGCAGTGTTTTTCTCTTCAAAACTTTAAAACAACATTTCAAAACAAGTTATTTTAAAATGGCTAACAGAAACACTAACTACATAGACAATAGATCTTTAGCTAAACCGCCAAGATTAGCCGTGATAATTTCCCTCTATGGAAGGAAAGAATGACTCTATTCCTAGAAGGGTCAGATCCTAAGATCCCCTTTTATCAAGAGAATGGACCAGACGTTCCTACAGTGGTGGTTCCTGCAGTACCTGCCACCACTACCACTGCAGCCATACCTGAGAGACAACTTGTCAAAACTCCAAGTCAATGGAGTGATGAAGACAAAAATGATGCAAAAGCTAGATCCATAATTGTCATGTCTCTTCCTGATGAAGTTTATCATTTTGTAATGAAAATGAGAACTTCAAAATCCATGTGGAATACTCTCTGTATTCAATATGAAGAAACTGATGAAGTTCAAATTACTCGTAGTATAAATTTGGTAAGACAATATGAAAGTTTCATGTTTTTGAAAAATGAAACTCTCTCTCAAATTCACCAAAGATTTAACTGTCTCCTGATTGACATGAAAACTGTTAATCGAGAATATTCTAATGCTGAAATACTAACAAATTCATGGAGGCACTGCCTGAGCAATGAGAAGTGTACACTACATGTCTTAAACTGTCAAAGAATATTGAGACCTTGTCTCTAAGTGCTTTATATGGGATGTTGCTAAATCATGAGCAATCTCAGGCATTAAGAAACCTCATAAAGGACATCAAAAGTTCCAAAAGTACTTCTTTGGCACTTGTGTCCTTAGAGGCTGAACCTTCTAAGCGTGTCTCTTCTTCTATCACTACTATTACTAAGTTAGATCAAACTGACTCAAAAGAATTCCCTGATGCCGACATCTCTGAATTTGATGACTCTCTATCTCTTCTTACTAACAATTTCAGAAGACTTGCTAGAAAGAGTAAGTTCAGAAAAACACTTGCTATCACTGACTCTGATAAGTCAAACACTCTTCCTGCTGATAAGTCGTCAACAATCTGCTATAACTGTCAGCGCAAGGGACACTTCACAAGGGAGTGTAGATCCAAGAGAGTCGCTGCACCAACATCTTCTCAGATCCCTGATAAATCAAAGAAAGAAAAATACTCTAAGTTAAAAAGAGAAATATTAGAATCTAAGAAATAACCAACGAAAAGAAAAATGCCTTGTCGCTGAGGAGGCAGATTGGGATCATGAAGACGATTCGGCAAATACCACTGATGAATCTGAGTCAGATGAAGAAGACATGACCCTAATATGTCTTATGGATATAATTGAAGAAGCCGAAGAGGCATCTGACACATCTTCTTCAGAATCTCCATCAACTCAGGTACCTAGCCCTTCTAACACCTCTATACCTGAAAATGATAGCTTGTCGGCTCTCGACTCTATGACTGTTGAATTTTATAATGCTTTAAATGGAAAGACCAAAGCTGAACAAATTAACCTTGATCTATCTGAACAACTAAAGAATTTCCATCTGAAAATCAAAGAACTTTCTAAGATCGAAGAAAATCATAAGGACCAAATCTTTGTAAATCAGACCATAAGCATTGAAAGATAACAAGCAATCACTGAGCGCAAAAAGGCTATTGTTGATCTTAAAGCTGAAAAAGCCACCATTGAAGGCTACTTTAAATCTTCTGATAAGATTAGTAAGATCATAAAAGCTCAGATTTCTCCTAAGGTCAAAAGTGGTCTTGGATATTCTTATGACCAAGAAGAAACTGACACTGACCGTTCCATGCTGAAATTTGGAATGTTTGTTTCTTCTATCCCTGACCCTTCGTCTCAGAGTACTCCTATCTCACAGACAAGACCTTCTGAACCTATCTCTAAGGATTCAGGGAAAGTGACTAAAGACAAGTCCATTAGTCAAGTTCCCAAGGACAAGAAACTCCTTTCATTGAAGAAAAACCCTTCTATTTCCTCAGTAAGTCAAGCCTCTAAATCTAAGAAGGTCCCTAACTTCTCTTAGAGACCAACTCCTAAGATTAAGATTGATTTGACTCCTCCTAAGCCTGAGAAACCAGTGGTTCCTCCCAGGTCTATTGAAAAAGGAATTCTTGGACCCTGTCCTGAAAACTTGACTCCTATTCAACATGCTTTTAGTTCTAAACCCCTTTTTAAGTATAGGAAACGTTATCACTGTGGCGAGACTACCCACATTGCTAGCAAATGTCCAAATGCCACCAAAGCTGAAAAATTATCCCATTGAAAGAAAACTGCCCTAGCTACAAAATCAGCAAAGAGTAAGATTGTCAAAGTTAATAAAACAACTAAGTTAGGAAAGACCATGATGGATAAAGTTTCAGCGAATACCTCTCCTAGTTAGTATGGGTACCTATGAACAATTGATCCTCTTATTTTTGCATAGTGCCAAAGGTATCTGGTATTTAGATAGCGGATGCTTAAGGCACATGACAGGAAGAAAATCTCTGCTCTCTGATTATAAGGAGGAAACTGGTCCTTCAGTGAACTTTGGTGGAAATGGCAAAGGATGCACCAAAGGTTATCGCATTCTATCTAACGGAACGACTTCCTTCTCTCGAGTTGCATACGTTGAGGGACTAAAGCATAATTTATTGAGCGTTAGTCAACTCTGTGATAAAGACTTCAAAGTTTTATTCACAAAGACCAGATGTGCGGTCACTGACAAATACAATATGCTTGCTTTAAAAGGCAAAAGATCAGAGAACGTATACGTCATCACCATGGATAGAACTCACTCTGACAATGTGTGCTTTCTATCAAGAGCGTCCTCTGATGTCAACTGGCTTTGGCATAAGAGACTCTCTCATCTTAACTTCAAAGCGATAAATGACCTATCAAGAAAAGAACTTGTCAGAGGCCTACCTAAACATGGCTTTGCAAAGGAATCTCTTTGTACATCGTGTGAAAAAGGCAAGTTGACAAGGGCTACTTTCAGATCTAAGCAAGTATCCTCTATAACCACTCCTCTTCACTTACTCCATATGGATCTCTTTGGACCTGTCAATGTCCAATCCATATCAGGAAAGATGTATATTCTTGTGATTGTAGATGAATATTCCAGATATACTTGTGATTGAGTTGCTGAATAATGTCACTGTTTGTTCCATAAGAAGTGATTATGGCATTGAATTTTAAAAATAGTCCCTGATAAACTTCTTTGAAGAAAAAGGCATCATTCATAATTTTTCTTCAGTAAAGACTCCTCAGCAAAATGGTGTTGCTGAAGGAAGAAATCGAACTATTATCGAAGCTGCTTGCTCAATGCTCAGCGAATCTCATCTTCCAACTCAATTCTGGGTTGAAGAAGTTAACACCGCCTGTTACACTCAGAATCGATCCTTGATTGTAAAGAGATTCAAGAAGACTGCTTATGAATTGTTTCATGAGAAAACTCCCTCAATAGAACATTTACATATCTTCGGATGTAACTGTTACATTCTGAATGACAGAGATCATTTGGGAAAGTTCGATCCCAAAGCTGATGATGGTATATTTCTTGGACACTCCTCTATATCTAAGGGATTCAGAGTTTCAATAAACGAAGACAACATGTCGAAGAAACCTTCAACGTCAACTTTGATGAATCAAGACCTTCAAATTTCTCTCCTATCCCTGAATAAGATGAAGAACTATTCAACTGGATGAATTCTCATTATGGGGAACCTGAATCTTATTTCAGTACACTCCCTATCACTGAAAATAATGATGATGCTGGTCCTACTCTTATTCCCACTTCGCTGAATAGTAACAATCCATCATCAAGAATGAATGTTACTCCATTAAATCAGATTCCTCCATCTAGTCCTTCTATTGATAATTCTTCAGTGAATAATCAAACATCTTCCTCTTCTCCAGGAAATGAAATTCCCTCAGGATCTCCTCCTGAGATAATTAGAGAAAATGAAGATCGTCACGCTAATCTAACATCCTCTCATGAACAGGTCGCTGAATCTTCAATTGATCCAAATCCTCAGCTACCAGCTCTCAGATGGACTCAAAATCATCCCATCGATCAAATAATTGGTGATCCCTATATAGGTGTTCAAACAAGAAGAAGTATGGCTAACATATGTCTTATATGTAATTATTTCCGTTATAGAACCTAAGAAGATCGATAAAGCAATCCTAGATCAAGATTGGATTAAAGCCACGCAAGAAGAACTCTCTGAGTTTGAAAGAAACAAAGTTTGGAAGCTTGTTCCCAGACCCTCTGACAAAACCGTAATAGGCACCAAATGGGTGTTTCGTTACAAGTTAGATGAAAACGACACTGTCACTTGCAACAAGGCTCGACTTGTTGCTCAGGGATACAGACAAGAGGAAGGAATAGACTACGATGAAACTCTTGCTCATGTGGCAAGAGTGGAAGCAATCAGGTTGTTCCTAGCCTTCGCTGCTCACAAAAATTTCAAAGTCTATCAGATGGATGTCAAAAGTTCTTTTTTAAACGGCAAGCTGAAAGAAGAAGTTTATGTTGAACAACCTCCTGGTTTCGCTGATACAAGACATCCCAAATACGTCTATAAGCTAGACAAGACTCTCTATGGGTTGAAACAAGCTCCCCGTGCATGGTATGACACTCTCTCTAAATACCTTCTCGCTGAAAAGTTTGTTCGTGGTAAGATTGATCAAACTCTCTTTCTTAGAAAACGTAAGGGACATATCATTCTTGCTCAGGTATATGTAGATGACATTATCTTTGGTTCCACAAATCCCAAACTTTGCACTCGTTTTGCCAAACGTATGAAAAGGAATATAAAATGAATAGGATGGGTGAACTAAAATATTTTCTGGGTCTTCAAGTAAAACAATCTGAAAAAGGTATTTTTATTTGTCAAAGTAAATACGTCAAGGATATGCTGAAATTTTTTGATTTAACTCAAAGTTCTTCAATGAAAACTCCTATGGCCCCTCCTCTTACTTTAAACAAGGACCCTGATGGTAAACCTATTAATGTCACTGCATATAGAGGAATGATAGGATCCTTACTTTATCTAACTGCTAGTAGGCCTCATATTATGTATGCTACTTGCTTATGTGCTAGATATCAATCCAAACCCAAAGAATCCAATCTTGTCGCTGTAAAGCGCATATTCAGGTATCTGAAAGGGACTCCTAATCTTGGTCTCTAGTATCCCAGAGACTCAGGGTTCGATCTAATGGGTTATTCAGATAGTGATTTTGCAGGATGCAAGATAGATAGGAAGAGCACCACTGGTGGGTGTTAGCTCATTGGTGGAAAGTTGATTAGCAGGAAAAGTAAAAAGCAAAATTCAGTGTCCACATCAACTGCTGAAGCTGAATATGTCGCAGCAAGGAGTTGTTGTGCCCAAATTCTTTGGATGAGAAATCAGCTCGTTGATTATGATTTTCATCTATTTAAAATCCTTATATATTGTGACAGTACTAGTTCTATCGCAATAGCAAACAACCCTGTACTTCACTCTAAAACCAAACATATTGAGATCAAATATCATTTTATCAGAGATCACATTATGAGTGGTGAAATTGAACTTCATTTTATTCCTACTGATTTTCAGCTCGCTGATCCTTTTACAAAACCTCTTGATGAATCAAGATTTAACATGTTAATCAGCGAACTAGGAATGTTAAACATGGAAGAATAATCTCTTACATTGTTTACACCTTCAGTGATTGTAAAAATGAACTTCAAACTCTCTAGTCTTTCGCTGAACACTAAAAGGATGTTATTCAGGTATGACTTCTAAACTGTTACACTCTTTGAATGTCTTCCTATTCAGGGAATGAATCAAACTTAAAACCCATCACTGACAATCCTTTATTGTTAAATGATGAAGGAATTTTAAGGATAATGATTAACATTTTTTAATGATAATATTATTCACATTTTCAAATAAGAAAAGGACACGTCAAACCTTTATCTGACACATGACGGACCACGACGTTTCCTATCCTATCAAACTCTAGGGACGTGCACATGGTCATCATTACCTATCAAAAAGCTAAAACCGTCATTTAGCATTCTCTGTCCAAATTTCTCTCTCCTGCTATATAAGCAACATTCGAACTCATTTAATTCTTTACACGCTCAAATCTTTCAAAAAGGCAAGAACTACTCTCGAACCCTCAAGTCTCACCAAGAACAACAATAACACCAAGAACATACACTTGCGCGCTTTTCTTCCGTTTTCACTTCTAAGGTTTGATCTACTCTATTTCTTTTCTAAAAACAACTTTAATGTTGTTTTCTTCTTCCATAAATCATTTATAACTTCTTATTATAACGATTCATTTTGTAAAATTTTGTCTTGAAAATTATAAATTAATTTTTTTTACAACCTGTTCGAAGTTTCTTCTTAGAACAGAAGAAATTTTGGTTTAAATCTAAAATTTTATTCTAATTTATTGAAAACCTGTTTCTGGTCATTTTGTTTACCAAAGCTTTCTATTCCATTAAAAAATTTGTATCTGAAAAATAACAAGTATTTTGATTTTTGTTCATCAAAACACTTGTTTTCTTAGTCTTTTCAAAATTTGGTATTCTTTGTACCAAAATGCATTCTGGTTCATACACTTTTTGTATTAACCCATGATTTTTCTATTTAGTGGCCCTATCTTTGAAACAGACATGGCTAATTCAAGCAAGAATGTGCAATCTGACGCTCCTGTCTCTGTGACCCTTGAGGGAGCCCCTGCGTGTACCTTCACTCCTGAACAAGAAACGTTCAAGCCTTGCAACTATCTGGCTCTCGTGGACATCCCTGAAGACAAACCACAATTCAAGGATAGAGCGACTTTCATCAAGGCCTGCCCGCTGATGTATGCCTTCGTCCACAACCCCATTGGAATCGCCTCTCACTTGCAAGCACTCTGGTACACTGCTCAGTGCACCCTTCTCACCACTGACAAAGGGAACAAACTCCCTGCAATTGATTTCACTATCCCTATTGGCACATTCGCCTTCACTGTTGGTTTCCTAAGGAATGCCCTTCGCCTTGCCTCATAAGGCAAAAATCAGCAATGAGCACCTAAGCCAACCAAGGAAGAGATCGTAGGTTTTCTGGACTCCATCGGGTACAAATGGGAGAACCCTCTCATTGCTCCATCACAAAGATAGAAAGAGAAGACTACCTGCTCGCTGGCAATACATCTTCACCCAGGTAATCTAGTGCCTCGGGTCAAAGACTAGTTCCCAAGATCAAGCTAGCAAGCATTTCATGGATCATGGTTGCGCTCTCTACATCGGTTACAAGCTGAACTTTGTTGACTACATGTTCAGCGACATGTGTAACCGTGTAAATGTTCAGAAACGGGAGAATGTTATCCCTTATCCTAGGTTCTTTGCCACGATCATGGAAGTCGCTTTCAAAGAGGAGTACCCCAATGTGGCAAATCAAAGCTTCTCATTGGTTGGAAAGAAATTGCTGGAGATCGATGAACAGCAAGGAGATGCTCCCTACACCACCTATATGCTACAGATGATCAAAGCTGCAACTCCGGTGTCCAAATCACTGAACAACCCCTCAGTGATTATCCAAGACACCACTTATCCCTTAAAACGCAAGGAACCGACCGATGGTCATAAAAAGACCATCGCTCAAAAACCCATCTCCAAGAAACAAAAGAAGGGAGTCTCTCAACAGGCTTCCCTCTCTGATAAATGCGTATCACCAACGCCACACTCTGCCCCGGCCACGACAACGGTCTCTACACCCGTTGCCGTTTCATCAGCACTACCTCCATCTTCAGCGACTCCGGTGACTGAAGGTGTAATAGCCAGCTCCGCTGAAGCTGGATCAGGTAATACCTTCACAGTCTTCTCTTCTTCTTCTTCTTCTTCTACCATCACTTCTTTGGTTCTCACATCAACTCATGATTTAGCGATAGTTATCCCTATCTCTGATGAGGTTGAAATGCACGTCGTCCAAGAATTACTTTTGTTTCGACAATCTGACTCTTGGAAAGCAACTAACACAGGACCTCAGAATGTTTCCCCCAAACATTCTAAGACACAGGTTAATGATCCACAAGACACTACCGTCGTATGTGGTATCCCTGAGAGTAATCCTCATGATACTCTCAAGGTTAAAAATATTCCTACACCTCATCTGTCATCTAATCCAGATCTCTTTCTGGCTTCTTTATCTGTGTTATCATCAGGTATTGAGGCACCCCGCTTCTCCTCAGCAACTACCACCACAACAATCCCTGATATTCCTATCAGTGGACCCAGCGCCTCTCTTAAACCAACGGAGATCAGAAAAATAAAGAGGGAGAAATTGTCTCCTAAGTTTCCTGCCATCAACGTTGAGGTCCCCAAGATTGTTCTCCCTGCTCCATCATTTCCAGCGATAGACTTCCTGGTAAATGAAGTTGCCTTCACCAGGCAAAAAGTGGACACTCTGCAGACGGCTTCAGAGATCATCTTTCAAGTCGTTGGTGGCACTATCGGAATGAAGGACACTGTCAATAATATCTACACTGATATTCAATTAGTGAAAGATGACAACTCGGCCAATAGGAGGGCCATTGAAAAGCTGGAGAAGGAGGTGCATGCTCAGGGAAAAACTCTTAAGGCCATTCAAAAGGCCCAAGCTAATATGCTACGGCTTCTAAAGGGCATAGCTGAGAAGGGGCTTTCCTTCTCGAATGAAGACCGGACTACTCTGGGTCAAGTCACCGAGAACCAGTCTGCACACACTAAGAGCCTTAAAGATATCAACTCTAATGTGCGTACGCTGATGGTGCACTGTCTACCTCCTAATAACACAGAGGGGGAGAGATGTGCAAAAGAGCTCGCTGATGAGATTATTGGGGAGGTAAATGAAGCAACTCCTAGGAACCCCAATCACTCTTTACTCCCAAGAGCAACAACTTCAGTAACCACAAGAACCTTCTGTTGCTGAAGAAAATGAAGAAGAAGATGATGATGATGATGAAGAAGAAGACAATGAAATCCCTCATCATGGAGGAAACAATGATGACGATGACATTCCTCCAAGCTTCACAAGATTCGTTATCAACAATCCTCTAGGCGCCTCTCTGCCTGGAATGATATTCAGAGATCCTTTGGGGAACGGACCTCCTCCTTCTCAAGGACAGTCCGATCCCTCTGGAAAAGGGAAACAAGTGATGAATCTCGATTCCACTCCCACAAACTCTGAGGGGGGCGACCACAATCGAGGTAAGCCTTCCTCTCATCCTTTACACTCTCATCTCTGAACCTCAAACCTATCCCTCATATTCTCCTCCAAAAATTGGATCTGATGAACCTCTCTCTCCTTTCCCCATTCTCAATGAGTCCATTCCCCCAAAGGACTCTCCATTTTTGAGAGAGCCTTCCTCTGAAGACCAGTTCCTGTACATTTCCGACACTGAGTTTGAAGAAGAAGAAGGCCTTATTACAAGGCGTGTAAGTAAAGAAGCAATAAGGGAACCTGAAGAAAAAGAGAGAAGAATAAACTTCCTAAAGGAACTGGAAGCAATCCGAATAAGAGTGCATCGCATCTCTGAACCAGAAGAACCTATGCCTCCCAGGGTGGTAGATGAATTCTATTTTTTATCCAAGGAAGAAAGACCACAAGCCCTTGAAGCTCAAAGAATAAGGGATGAAAAGATAAAACAAACAGAGGAAGATCTAAAGATTGCACATCATATATTCAAGGAGGATAAGCCAAGAAAAGAAGCGGCCAAGAAGCAAGATGAACAAAGTATAAAGGTCGTTGAGGCATAGCACAAAAGGAACTCTCAAGAGAAAATCTGAAGGCACATCCTGTTGTTGCTCAAGAAAATATTATGGATGCTCTGACTCGAGAAAATCAGAGATCATGGAATGAAGAACTGGAATGGTGTACCAAAAGATTCAAACATCAGATCTCTGATGCAACCATCACTCTTGCTACTATAGAAGGACGCACTTCCAAAAGGAAGGGTCTAAATATTTACGTAACAATGTACAGACATGCAAGGAGTGAGCGAGAACAACCCCAGTTTCTGAAATTCTATGGTTATTCTGAATGGCTAGATATCAGAGACGCCATTCAAAAATCAAAACCAAAAAATCGGAGCATCGTTGAAAGATATCTTGATTATCTGCTGCAAAGGATGTCGCAACATGTAGAAGTTCCTCCTCTCTCTAAAAAGATTAAGAAGAAAACTTCAAAGAAAGATGTTGAAGAAGGTCCATCGTTCAAAAATGAACATGAGACTAAATTCAATTTTGATAGTCTTTTCAAACACCACTGTTCTCCTCCCTGGCCTATCGATGATCAACACATCCCTGGCTGAAGGAAGAAGCTTGGAAACAGATGAAATTCTTACTCTCCCTGAAGCAGAAATGTCTTTCAGAGGAAATGACGGACAACTAAGATTTCTTCGAAACAAAGAAATCAAAAAGGTACCCTCTGTACTTCTCAAGATCTTATACTACAGCTGTTGGGTTTACAATGACCCTCTTCTACTCCAAAAGAAGATCTATGAGAAAGAATTACGAAGAAGAAAAGAGAAACTCTCTGATTAGTTTTTTGTTGTTTCTTTTACCTTCGTAATTTCCTTCAGTGAATTGTACTTAACCCTTATTGTAATTTCATTTTCCATGTAATTTTTCAGATTATCATCAATGAAATTTCAAGGCAGTACTCTACTCCATCTGTGTACTGAAAAGATCCCTAAAAACAGTAAATGGGATAATGAACATAAGAGTTCTATTTTCTTTAAAACCTCCTTACTCACTGACATTACACTCTGTAATTAACTAAGTGAATGTACTTTATAGCTTTTATACTTGTAAAATTATGATTTCATATCCTTATAAATGAAACTCAATTCAGATAGTAGACTAGCTGAAAAAGATATCACAGATTAGTACTTACAATCCTTTACCTTAAAATTTTCTAAGTCTTTACTAATCATTTAAAGCAATTTTCCTATGTTGCTTAATCATAATCAAATAGGGGGAGCTTGTTGATCCAAAACTCCTTTCAGTTATTTGAATACGATTCCTCTCTATACTTAGTAAAACTCCATATATAAGATATAGTTCAAATTCAGCGATAGCATACGCTAACGGCACTCAGCGATCACTGAACAACCTGAACTCCAAACTTATCTCTGAAGATCTGAATAACAACACTCACACAACAAGTTCATTCAGCGATAGTCGAAGACTAAGCTGAAGATAGAGATGAACAGCTAAGTGATCTGAAGCGGTTCAAGTGATAGCAAAGTTTATCTAAACAAAAGTGTGAAATCTTGCAAGCCTCAGCGATACCTCAGTGACTTCATCCTTGAAGTCTCCGGATCAACGATCAAGTGAAGCTTTCGACAAGATTAATGTTGATCTTATCCTCGATGCACAAAAGTCAAAACCTCTATACCTTGTCAGAAAAGGACGTACGAATTGTCTCTTATGTCCCCATCATATCTGATTAGGTACTGTTCATAGGTGGCTAAAAGCATGGCCATCCTATTAACCAAAGGACAAACATCCTCCACATGTTTGACACGTGGCATGTACCTGTTGCTTTGCATTAAATGAAAACGAGTATAAATAGATGGGAAATCTCTTTCCATTTCATGCATGCTATTTCTCTCTAAAACCCTCTACTGTTATCTTTCTTTCTTGTGCATCATCTTAGTGTTTTCTTTAGTTGCAATAGAATAGGTTTATACTTATTCTTGTTCCGCTTGTAACTGTAAATTTGTTTATTCATATAAACTAATTTAAAAACAAAAATCTACTTGTGTTTTTATTGTATCCCCCCCCCCCCTCTACAAATTGTTCTGCATATTTGAACTCTTGTAAACCCCTTTGGGACCAACAGAGATTTCATCACTTTTTCTGGTAACGACCTCCGATTAACTCCCGAACGTCATCATCCATTCTCCTCGAACTCAGGTAATCGGCTTCAACCTCGATCATGTAATCAATCTTCTTCTTCCCAAGCTCGACCGTCATAAAAGAGTTGGAATCTGAATGAATTACCGATCTTTTTTTTGCGATACCCATATATGGGAACTATTGATGTTGATTTTTGGTCAATGAAATAGTTGGTCAGGGGTGAAGGGGGGGGGGAGAGGTTGAAGGTGAAGTGAGGTTGGGTTGCCGGAAATGTGGTCGAGGGTCGTCGGAGGAATAGTGAGCATTGTGAGCTAATCTTTTTTTTTTGTGTGTGTATATATATAATATAATATAATGAATATAATATTATATTAATTATATTAATTCAAATGAGAAAATGATAGAAAATGGGGAAATGACTAAATTACCCTTCACTTAACGGATGGGAGTTAACGGTTGTGTTACGAAAATACAAACTCTGGAGTCTATCTTGTAATAAACAAATTCTGGGGACTAAAGCCAAGACATTTTTGAAACCTCAAGGACCAAATCCATAATTTATTCAAAAATTTATATAGGTTAAAAAAATAAAAAATATTACATTTAGCTTTAGTTCCCCCAATGAAATTTTCCATGGGACCACATCTTGCCACCGATTGACAAAAACACTAAAAACGTCTCTTGAAATCAATAAAAAACCAAAAATATCCTTCGAAATCGACAAAAACACTAAGAAAATTTCTCAAAATGGTCAAAAACACTAAGAAAATCGGTTGAAATCAACTAAAAAGCTTTAAAAATCTTTTGGAACACGTCGGGTGACTTTACACGTCTTTAGTCTACCTTAATGGGACCTAGTGGACAAAAATCCTGGATCCGCCACTGAGGCCAGTATTACTTTTTTTAGCCCGACTCAATTAAACTACTATTCGACTCGTTTTGGTTTGTTTACATCCCAAGGGACGAGGACAAAGTTGTCATTTTAGAAAGAAAAAAAAATCCGAATCCCTCTCTTTACCCTCATTTGCCTATGATTATTTATGCTTCTGCTATGGTACTTCTACATATACCTTTGTTTTTGCTTCGATGGTTGCATTTGCCTCTGTGACTGCATTTGCTTATGAGAGTGTTGCTTTTGTTGAATGAATTTTGCTTCGGCTTTTTCAGGTTATCATTACGGCTATGAGTGATGGTGATCCTGGTCAAAGTGTTCCTAATGGCTAACAAGCAAAAATACATCTTCTACTCTTCTCTACTTCTCATGTTGTTGTTTCGTAAATGATAAAAAAAGTAGGTTTTCATTCTTGATCTTTTGGATTGATTTAGGGTTTTGTTTCTCTCGATTTTATAAGGTTTTTAGGGTTTTTATTAACATGGGTTTTGTATCACAACTTTTTGAATGAATCTTCACAAACTTAATGTTCTTGTGGTAATTGTTCTCTTGAAATTGATGTACAATAGAAATTAATTTATAAAATACAATGAAATGATCAAAATGCCTTCACGTTAAGGGCACCTAATGGCTCAAACATAACAACCTTTAGGGGAAGGATCAAAATATGTACCACAAGGGTTTATTTTGTGAGAAACACACTATAGAAAATGAAACCATCGTTATTAAACAAAATATTTTTGCCTACGTATTTTTTTTCTGAGAAATCTGTTGTTAAAGGACGATTTCTTACAAAGTTTGGTGGCCAAATTGTTGGTGGGTAATTTAAATTATTGATAGATTACCCAGGGATTTTATAGGTGATCCCTTGATATTTTCTCGAATAATATCGAATTTTACTCAACTATTGGTATTTTCTAGATGATCCGTAAATAATAACCGATAAAAATTTCTTTGGGTAATTTTTGTGGGTGAAAGTCATTTGTTTTAGACTTTTAGTATATAAGCGATAATTTAGTCCATATTATTTTGTTATACAATATAATTGTAATTTTTATTTGAAGATAAGATATAACTATAAAAGCTCTTAAAATCAACATGATGATCATTAATCGTGTTCAACTTTGCAACATTCAAACATAATTATCCGTAGAAAATAGACACTTACCCCTCAAAAGCACTTATATTTATGAACAATTTGAGGAGCTAGTCATTAATGGAATGATCTTTTTTGGCAATCATTTGCAAAGTTGGTGTTATATTCACATAAGTCTTCCACCAAGTATGTACTCAAATAAAAATAAATGCATACTAAAAAAATATTACTAGAAAACCATAATTTATACTATATTAAAGGGTATTTAGATTTTACCTCGTAGAAACTTTTAATTTTCAAAAATACAAGTGTTAGAATCTTATGTACAAATCAATAATGCGCACATAAATTTACATTTTTTTGCAACAATTCTATTTACCTCCTTTCTAAACAAAAAAAAATGGAAGTTTGGATGGGTTTTTTATAAACTCATATCACTCTTCCATATCAACACCACGAGTTATATAAATCAAAAGTTCTCATTTGAACCTTCCGCTATATATATATATATATATATATAAAGAGGTTCATGTAAAAACGGTAACAATTTACGAGAATGCGAGGATAATTCTCAGCCAAACATTTTGTACATGAAATTTTTCATATATAAAATCACATATGATTCACATTTAAAATCATATATGATTAGCCGAAACTTTTCCCGCAGCGAAAGTCGCGCGTGTCATTGTTTATGCTAGTACAAGATCACATATGATTTTGTACATCAAAAAAAATTTATGTACAAAATGATTGCGTGAGAATTGTCTTCTCATTATCGTAAATTGTTACCGTCCTCGTATGAACCCACCCCTATATATATATATATATATATATATATATATATATATATATATGGTTAGGGGTGGGTTCAAATGAGAACTCAAATTTGGTTGTGAACGTCAGGACAAATGAGAGCGCGACACGTGTCGAATAATCAAAGAAATATTCAGACCGAATAAAATTGAATATACTGTTTATTCAGTCTGAATAATTCCTATTGAGACAGAATAAGCATTATTGAAACTGAATAAATACTATATTCAGTCTGAATATTTCTTTGATTATTCAGTCTGAATAATCTACATTTAGACACGTGTGGCACTCTCCTTTGTCCTCAGGTTCACAATCAAATTTGAATTCGCATTTGAACTTTTCTCTATAGGGTTATATATATATATATATATAGAGAGAGAGAGAGAGAGAGAGAGGTTCAAATGAGAACTTTGTAAATTTAAATGAAACAAATGAATACTTTGTGGACCACATATGATGTGGGTCCCACAAATTAAAAAATCATATCTGATTCAATGGGGCTTGAATCATATATGATTTTTTAATGTGTGGGACCCACATCATATGTGGTCCACAAAATGTTCATTTGTTTATTTAAATAGGGGTGTTCTTGTATGATCCCTTCCTATATATATATATATATAGGGTCAGGTTCAAGGGAAAATGCCAAAAAAAAAACTGAAGAACAACTTGGGAGCCTTCCATTTGGATGGTATGCACTAATGCATACCGGTAATTTGTAACATACATTTGTGAATATGCATCAATGCATATGTGATGATACAAGCAATAGTGCATACCGTTCAGATGGAAAGCTCTCAGGGTGTTCGTTAGTTTTCTCATTTTTTTAGTGTTTTCTCTTGAACCTCCATCTATATATAGAGGAAGGTTCAAATGAGAATTTTGTAAATTTAAAGGAATAAAGGAACACATTGTGGACCACATATGATGTGGGTCCCACATAATATTAAATCATTTCTGATTTAATATTAAATCAGAAATGATTTAATATTATGTGGGACCCACATCATATGTGGTCCACAAGGTGTCCCTTTGTTCCCTTAAAGATGGGTGGTTCTCGTATGATCCCTCCCCTATATAAGGACGGGTTCAAATGAGAACTCAAATTTGGTTGTAAACGTGAGGACAAATGAGAGCACGACACATGTCATATTGAGACTGAATAATGAAGAAAAATATTCAGAATAAAGGTAATATTATTCAGACTAAATGTAGTGTTATTCAGTATGAATAATACTACATTCGGTCTGCATAATACTACGTTCAGTCTGAATAATACTACATTTAGTCTGAATATTTTTCTTCATTATTCGATATGAATATTACACATGTCGCGCTCTCATTTGTCCTTAGTCTGAATATTTTCTTTCACAACCAAATTTGAGTTCGCATTTGAACTTTCCTCTCTCTCTCTCTCTCTATATATATATATATACACACATATATATAAAGGAAGGTTCAAGTGAGAACTTTGTAAATTTAAAGGAATAAAGGAACACCTTGTGGACCACATATGATGTGGGTCCCATATAATATTAAATCATTTCTGATTTAATATGATTTATTATTAAATCAGAAATGATTTAATATTATGTGGGACCCACATCATATGTGGTCCACAAAGTGTTCCTTTGTTCCTTTAAAAATGGGTGGTTCTCGTATGATCCCTCCCCCATATATATACACACATATATATATATATCTATACATATATATATATATAATATAGGCGGATTCAAATGAGAACTCAAATTTGATTGCGAACATGAGGACAAAGGAGAGCACAACACGTGTCTTATTCAGTCTGAATAATGAAGGAAAATATTCAAATTGAATGAGATACGTATCGCTCTCTTCTTTGTCCTCATGTTCGCAACCATATTGAGTTCGCATTTGAACTTTCCTCTCTCTCTATCTATATATATATATACATACATATAGAGGGAGGTTTAGAGGAAAATCTCAAAAAAACCCGAAGAAAACTTCTTAAGAACCCTCCATCTGGGCGGTATGCATACAAGCAATTGAAACTAGTTTTTTTTCTATTCACAAATGAATGTTACAAAAAATCAGTATACATTTGTGTATAGCTTCTAGATAGAAGGTTCTCAAGGTATTCTTCAGTTTTTTTGAACCTAACCATATATATATATATATATATATATCAATTTAAAAACAAATTTAATTATCTTATATATAAATAATTTTTTAATCAACCAAATTATATACAACTATTTTATTCATTTAATTTGATATTCATAATGATGTATATATATATTTTTGGGAAAAGTACAAAAAAACTCCATAGACTTATGTGTTTTGAATGATTAAGTATTTGAACAATTTTTTTGAATGAAAAAACCATTTGACTTTGTGAAGCTTGTTAAATAAATATTTGGACTTTTTGAAACCTGTTAAGTACATCCTTCTAATCCTTCTAACAGATAAATATTTATATTTATATTTATAAAACCAAATGAATAATACCGTTTTCATTATAATTTCCAAAACTTATAAAAGTTGGGCCAAAATATATACTAAAAAGTAGCGTCAAATATATCAAAAGTTGCATAAAAATGTCAAAATACACCAAAATATACTTTAAAAGTTGCACTAAAATATTCCAAAAATCGGGTCAAAATATACCAAAGGTTGTGGCAACATATACGCAAATATACACAAGTATTTGTGAACCGCTTACATATGAAACAAATACATTCGAAACAAAAATATGTTAATCAATACACTAAATTCAACATAGATGAAAACAATCATATGAAATACCACAGTATGCAACAACTCTCAAGTTTATCACAATTTCTTGCGTTATCAAATGACGTGCACACACACACACACACACACACACATATATATATATATATAAGAGATTTGAATTACAAACCAGTCAATTTGTACAAACCGTGCAAACTCCATGGTTCTTTGTTTTATTGAATAAAATTGTTTTATGAAAGTGTTTAATATAATGAAATTGTTTTATATAATTCTTTTCTTCGAAATTATTTCATACATTTTTGTTTTTATATGAAAATGAAATTGTTTATATTATTTCTCATTTTGATGAAACTTGTTTCATATATTCTTTATTAATCAATCCCCATGTATTCTTGATGAAATTGTTTCATATATTATTGATTAATCAATCCTCATTATTAAGAAAAAATTAAAAAGAATGATTGGTTGAATAAAGTTTTTACTGGTTTGCATGAATTGACTGGTTTGTAATGCATATCTTCACTATATATGCATTAAGAAATGCAAATAAACATAAAAATATATATTAAAATAAATAAAAAATATTAATTTGTAAAATTTTTGATTTATAAATATTGTTACCTGAAAAAGAAAAATGTTCGATACATTTAATAAAAAAATTGATCTATAAACAATATAAATAAAAATAAAGAGAATAAACGTTGTAAAAGAATTATTGAAAAATGTAAATGAACATAAAAAAAAATATATGCTAAAATAAAAAGGAAATACTTATTTAAACACAAAAATATAAACCTTATTAAAGATTTATTAAGAAATGTAAAAAAAAAAAACATTCAAAAACTTTACCTGGTTAGCAAGTAAGAAGTTAACTTTCTAGGTAACAAGGACTTATTTGATATGTTTTAAATTGTCCGATGGTTTTTTCATTCATAAAAATTACGCAAGAACTTAATCATTCAAAACACAAAAGTCCACTGGGTTTTTATAGACTTTTCTCTAAAAAAAATTTCAATTGGTAACTCAGTTTAAAATTTCAATCACAAACATATTCACATATGAGTACATTTCCTATACTATTTTTATTATATTACACAACATTTACTGCTTACTATTACATACATACAAGTTACTAATACATTTCAACAATATAAAATTAACACATAACCAACTAATAAACAAGTTCAAATACAAAATATGAGTTGAATCTTATTAATACGACAAAATACTTCATAAACTGATAAACAATAGAAGATGTATTATATTGCATTGCACGAGTTACATCAAAAAAATTGTAAACACTTAATTAATATACTTCAAATAAGTTATACACTGTTTCATCTCTATTTCTCTTTAGCTAATATTCTTTAAATTGTCCTCATTTGTCCTCGCGTTCACAACCAAATTTGAGGTCGCATTTGAACTTTCTTCTCTCTCTCTCTCTCTCTCTATATATATATATATATAGAGAGAGAGAGAGAGTAAAGTTCATTTTTGGTCCCTGTGTGATGTCCATTTCAACGGTTTTCATCCCTAAAGTTTATTTTCTCAATTTTAACCCTCACGTTTGACACTTTCCCCCAATTTCAGTCCCTCCGTCAAATGGACATTAAAATTTTCTGTTAAGTACAATTTAGAGAGGGGTATTTTAGTCATTTTACTTGTTTTCTTAATTTTCTCATTATTACAAAAAAATCAAACCTCAAGGACCTGTTATGTAATTAACTATAACATATTATATATATATATACACACACACATACAACCACCATCACCATCACCACCGGCACCGCCACCGCCACCGCCACAACCACCATCGCCACCACCATCGCCACCACCACCACCACAACCACCACAACCACCAATGGTCAGAACTCATCACGTTCACCAGCAACGACAGAAAGAACTCATAATTTTTAATTAAATGTATATAAATAAACAAACAAATACTATTCCAAATCGATGACATCCTTCATAAATGTAAGAGCCATCAAGATTCGATTTTTGTGAACATACCCAATTGAATCTGAGTTTTTTTCTTCCACCGTTCATGGCGGCAAATCTCATTTTCAGGGAAAACACTTCACTTGCAAACTCATTTTTCTCTTTATCGATTCTTGGTTTTATAAGTTATTATTTTGCCAAGTTTAACTACTATTCACTTCTAATTTCCTTATTTCATACATTTTGTTTTCTTGTAATCATTCTTGAATTTCTCTGTTTTTTTTTTCAGGTTGCTTCCTTGCTGTTGAATCTTAACCAACGGTGGTGGGGGGGGGGGGTGGTGGTGGCGGCGGTGGTGGTGGTGGTGGTGGTATGTGTGTGTGTGTATATATATGTAATATGTTGTAGTTGATTACACAACAGGTCCCTAAGGTTTGATTTTTTTGTAAAAATGAGAAAAATTAAGAAAATAAGTAAAATGACAAAAATACCCCTCTCTAAATTGGATTTAACAGAAAATTTTAAGGTCCATTTGACGGAGGGACTGAAATTGGGGGAAAGTGTCAAACGTGAGGGTTAAAATTAAGAAAATAAACTTTAGAGATGAAAACCGTTGAAATGGACATCACACAGGGACCAAAAGTGAACTTTACTCTATATATATATATATAGGCGAAGGATCGTGTGAGAAAAAAGAGTTAAGGTGAGAAGTGTAATAACTCGGAATCCGGTTAGTATATTAATATTTGTAAATTGGGTGGTTGGAGTTTATTTTCCTAAAGTTCAGGGGTTGAAGTTGTAATTTGAAGAAAGAGGATCAATAAGGGTTGGAAAACCCTCATTTCTTGCAAAACACGGCTGAGAACTTGTGTGTGTTTCTAGTGTGTGTTCTTGGTGCGATTTTGAAGAGAGTGAAGGAGAAGAGAAGAAGTCTTGAAGAAACAAAGGTTCATCAATCAATCTCAGGTATAAAACCTCATCATCTTCATCTTCTAGCTTTGTTTAATCAATTAGATGATTCAAAGTTTGGGGTTTTAAGGTTTGGGTTGTTGAATGATTCTTGATAGTTCTCAAATCAATATCTATGGGTTAATGGAGTCGGTATTGAAGTGTTCTTCATGTTTTGTGTATTGCATTTCAACTTGGGGAATGATCAAATTAGAACCTTCATGGATGACCTTGTGTTTATCCAAGTGAGTGTCAATCAATGAAATCAATGGATGGAATGGTTTATTAGTTGTTATTGTTGGTTTTATATGATTTTGGGATAAGTTCCATATCAGTTTTGGGATGGAAATCATAGGAATGGTGTTTTGGGGTTTTGGTTTTCGAGCAGAATTTTGCAGGTGATGTCACGCGGGTAGCCACGTGGGTAGCCCGCGTGCCTGGTCGCGTCAGCTACTGTTTTGGCCAATTCGGGTTTTTGTCCAAGGGGTGTTTAAGCGTGTTATGTGGGGTCCTGACCTTAGGGGTTGTCTAGTGGGTTGATTGTAAGTATAATTGGGTCATAAGCTCGTAGTTAATTGATCTAAATCAGGTGTTCGATTGGTGTGATCATAGTTGGAAAGTGTGCTAAGTGGCTTGGCAATTCAGGTGAGTTCCCTTCGTGTGCTCCTTTTATAAAATGAATGTTATAAATAGGTGTATTTTTAAATCATTCAAATTGGGCGGTGTGTGCCTTGTTTAATGGTCATGGTGTGTGTGACTGAAAGTGTGAGATACCGTTGCAACAGGTACATGAAAAGTGTGTTTTAAAGTGTGAGTTGATATTCATGATTCACCGTTTTCTCTTATGACTGTCATGTATATTAACTGTTGTTTTTTTGGGGAATTCACTAGGCCTTATGGTCTAACCCTCTCTTTTATAAAACTGAAAACCTTTTCAGGAAGGCACATGATAGAGAGTACCAGTAAAGGGAAGGGAAAGTTGTAAGCTCGAGGAGCTAGAAGTGAGGCGCTACTGGTTTTGTTAGTTGCCTAGTTTAGAGTTGTTATGTAATAAATCTAGTAGCTAGTTTTATTCCGCTGCAAACTATGAGATTAAGTTTACTTTGGGACCAATTGATTATGTAATTGCTACTTTTAGAGCAATGTCATGATTTACTTTTATTTTAGAATCGTGGTTGTTACAAGAAGAGTAACAAGAGATATGAACCCTTGATCATTTTTAATCTCATGGCCACCCATGAATTACGATTTAGAAGAGAGTTGGTGTATCTCGACGCACATCATCTCGGTGCATTTCAGCCTAATGTGTGTCCAAAGGTGGAAATCCCTTCTTACACTTCTCACCTTAACTCTACTTCTTATCGTTGCAAACTCGACAATTCAAACAAACTTTGCAAACCAATCCTAGCCGTCCATATAGTCTAATAAATATTTGATTTAATTTTGTTTCCTAATTCAAAGCCATGATCATAATTAATGAACTTATCATCTTTCATATATATCTCAACGATAATTAATGAATTATGATAACTGATCATAAATATCTTAACTGTTTCATAATATAATGGTTTGCAAAGTTGTTAAAACCAATCCAGCGACAGATTACAAACTTAAAAAAAATAGTAATAAAACAAAATTACAAACGAAAGTAAAAGTAAGAAGCAGAACCTTTTACGATGAAATCGAATTCTTGACGAAAGATTAATCAGATTGAGGCCTACCAAGTAGTGTCCTAAGACGAAATTTCGTCCCAGTCGTGCGTTGGTTTAGGACGTCGTCTTGAGGATTCAACTATCTAATTGGATTGATGCACGTCAATCCAATTCCATCGAATTTATAATATGTTTCATGATAGCAAAGAGAATAGAGAATTTTGGAGGGAAACTTTCTGTGTATACTGAAAATTGAGGGAAAACTGAGTTTATATACGTTCCCAAAATAACTTCCAAAAAACAGTTGAGTAACTGTTCTCTGATGCGAGAACCTGTGGGGTGCGAGAATTAGTTGGACCCGAGAAACAAAGGACCCGAGATCCTATAGCGTGCGACAAACAACTTGATTCGATAACTCAGATGGTACGAGAACCAATGTGACCTGACAAACAATGGGATCCAAGAACCAAGATGTGCGAGATCCGAGTTACGTAAAAATGAATTTCCTGTTTTTGAACAACAGAGCGCAAGGCCAAGTCTTTGATCGTTTAATATTTAGTAAGCCCGCACTGAAACCCGGGCCAAACCACTTACTTGGCTTTTACATATTTTGATAAGTGTTAAGCTTGAATCTTATAAACCCACTTCTGATTTAAGAAGTTTCCTATGTGGGACAAGTTTGCAAGGCAAAGTCCCAACAAAAGTTTGCATATATATAATGTGTTGTAGCTGATTACACAACAGGTCCCTAAGGTTTGATTTTTTTGTAAAAATGAGAAAATTAAGAAAATAAGTAAAATGACTAAAATACCCCTCTCTAAATTGGACTTAACAGAAAATTTTAAGGTCCATTTGATGGAGGGACTGAAATTGGGGGAAAGTGTCAAACGTGAGGGTTAAAATTAAGAAAATAAACTTTAGGGATGAAAACCGTTGAAATGGACATCACACAGGGACCAAAAGTGAACTTTACTCTCTCTCTCTCTATATATATATATATATATATAGGCGAAGGATCGTGTGAGAAAAAAGAGTTAAGGTGAGAAGTGTAATAAATCGGAATCCGGTTAGTATATTAATATTTGTAAATTGGGTGGTTGGAGTTTATTTTCCTAAAGTTCGGGGGTTGAAGTTGTAATTTGAAGAAAGAGGATCAATAAGGGTTGGAAAACCCTCATTTCTTGCAAAACACGGCTGAGAACTTGTGTGTGTTTCTAGTGTGTGTTCTTGGTGCGATTTTGAAGAGAGTGAAGGAGAAGAGAAGAAGTCTTGAAGAAACAAAGGTTCATCAATCAATCTCAGGTATAAAACCTCATCATCTTCATCTTCTAGCTTTGTTTAATCAATTAGATGATTAAAAGTTTGGGGTTTTAAGGTTTGGGTTGTTGAATGATTCTTGATAGTTCTCAAATCAATATCTATGGGTTAATGGAGTCGGTATTGAAGTGTTCTTCATGTTTTGTGTATTGCATTTCAACTTGGGGAATGATCAAATTAGAACCTTCATGGATGACCTTGTGTTCATCCAAGTGAGTGTCAATCAATGAAATCAATGGATGGAATGGTTTATTAGTTGTTATTGTTGGTTTTATATGAGTTTGAGATAAGTTCCATATCAGTTTTGGGATGGAAATCATAGGAATGGTGTTTTGGGGTTTTGGTTTTCGAGCAGAATTTTGCAGGTGATGTCACGCGGGTAGCCACGTGGGTAGCCCGCGTGCCTGGTCGCGTCAGCTACTGTTTTGGCCAATTCGGGTTTTTGTCCAAGGGGTGTTTAAGCGTGTTATGTGGGGTCCTGACCTTAGGGGTTGTCTAGTGGGTTGATTGTAAGTATAATTGGGTCATAAGCTCGTAGTTAATTGATCTAAATCAGGTGTTCGATTGGTGTGATCATAGTTGGAAAGTGTGCTAAGTGGCTTGGCAATTCTGGTGAGTTCCCTTCGTGTGCTCCTTTTATAAAATGAATGTTATAAATAGGTGTATTTTTAAATCATTCAAATTGGGCGGTGTGTGCCTTGTTTAATGGTCATGGTGTGTGTGACTGAAAGTGTGAGATACCCGTTGCAACAGGTACATGAAAAATGTGTTTTAAAGTGTGAGTTGATATTCATGATTCACCGTTTTCTCTTATGACTGTCATGCATATTAACTGTTGTTTTTTTGGGGAATTCACTAGGCCTTATAGTCTAACCCTCTCTTTTATAAAACTGAAAACCTTTTCAGGAAGGCACATGATAGAGAGTACCAGTAAAGGGAAGGGAAAGTTGTAAGCTCGAGGAGCTAGAAGTGAGGCGCTACTGGTTTTGTTAGTTGCCTAGTTTAGAGTTGTTATGTAATAAATCTAGTAGCTAGTTTTATTCCGCTGCAAACTATGAGATTATGTTTACTTTGGGACCAATTGATTATGTAATTGCTACTTTTAGAGCAATGTCATGATTTACTTTTATTTTAGAATCGTGGTTGTTACAAGAAGAGTAACAAGAGATATGAACCCTTGATCATTTTTAATCTCATGGCCACCCATGAATTACGATTTAGAAGAGAGTTGGTGTATCTCGACGCACATCATCTCGGTGCATTTCAGCCTAATGTGTGTCCAAAGGTGGAAATCCCTTCTTACACTTCTCACCTTAACTCTACTTCTTATCGTTGCAAACTCGACAATTCAAACAAACTTTGCAAACCAATCCTAGCCGTCCATATAGTCTAATAAATATTTGATTTAATTTTGTTTCCTAATTCAAAGCCATGATCATAATTAATGAACTTATCATCTTTCATATATCTCTCAACGATAATTAATGAATTATGATAACTGATCATAAATATCTTAACTGTTTCATAATATAATGGTTTGCAAAGTTGTTAAAACCAATCCAGCGACAGATTACAAACTTAAAAAAAATAGTAATAAAACAAAATTACAAACGAAAGTAAAAGTAAGAAGCAGAACCTTTTACGATGAAATCGAATTCTTGACGAAAGATTAATCAGATTGAGGCCTACCAAGTAGTGTCCTAAGACGAAATTTCGTCCCCAATCGTGCGTTGGTTTAGGACGTCGTCTTGAGGATTCAACTATCTAATTGGATTGATGCACGTCAATCCAATTCCATCGAATTTATAATATGTTTCATGATAGCAAAGAGAATAGAGAATTTTGGAGGGAAACTTTCTGTGTGTACTGAAAATTGAGGGAAAACTGAGTTTATATACGTTCCCAAAATAACTTCCAAAAAACAGTTGAGTAACTGTTCTCTGATGCGAGAACCTGTGGGGTGCGAGAATTAGTTGGACCCGAGAAACATAGGACCCGAGATCCTATAGCGTGCGACAAACAACTTGATTCGATAACTCAGATGGTACGAGAACCAATGTGACCTGACAAACAATGGGATCCAAGAACCAAGATGTGCGAGATCCGAGTTACGTAAAAATGAATTTCCTGTTTTTGAACAACAGAGCGCAAGGCCAAGTCTTTGATCGTTTAATATTTAGTAAGCCCGCACTGAAACCCGGGCCAAACCACTTACTTGGCTTTTACATATTTTGATAAGTGTTAAGCTTGAATCTTATAAACCCACTTCTGATTTAAGAAGTTTCCTATGTGGGACAAGTTTGCAAGGCAAAGTCCCAACAAAAGTTTGCATAAATGGAGGAGTTTGCCATTGAAACGTGTCCTATATATATATATATATATATATAGGGTTGGGTCCACGTGAGACCAGCCTGTTTCCGTGAGACAACCTTTTTACTCTTGAAACTTTACAGCAAAAACACTGTGAAGGTAAAAAAAATCTGATGGGTTCACGTGAGACCAGCCTGTTTCCATGAGACCCGTCGGAGACCCGTGAAACCATCTTTTTACTCTTGAAACTTCACAGCAAAAACACTGTGAAGGTAAAAAAAATCTGAACCTTGACAGCAAAAACACTGTGAAGGTTACCTTTATAGCAAAAACACTATGTAGGTTACCTTCATAGCAAAAACACTGTAAATATTCATAGTATTGTTGCTGTGAAGTTTCAAGTGTAAAAAGGTTGTCTCACGTGTCTCACAGAAACAGGCTGGTCTCACGTGATCCCAAGTCTCTATATATATATATATATATATATATATATATATATAAAAGATTTGAAGTTTGAATTCACCATCACGGTCACGTTTCACGTTATTTAAAATCGTGATACTTCAAAACTATCTATAAGTATAGTTTGTACTTGTTTTAGAATTTTGAAAGCATCAGTTTTTGTGGAAGTAATATCAGCTTCAACTCTTATAAACTTAATTATTTCGATTACTCCTCCCCTTAAGCAAGTATAATTGTTTCTTTTACAATAGTTAGTTAATTAGATACTTTGTCTAAACAATTATATATTTTACTGAAATTCATTCAGATTTCTTATAAACAACCGAATCATCATAAATTATTTCCTATAACTAATAATTAATTTGAAAACTTGATCCAACAAATTCGCAAAACATAAATGAAACTCAACCCTTGTTTCTATTTTAGTCAAAGATATTGAAAACTTATAAAAACAGTGGAATTTTATGAAAACAATCTTTTCTATTTTTAGGAATAATTTAAAATTCCTTAAACCTACTCTTATGTGCAATAAACTCAGGTCTTCGCTTTGGTTTATAAAAGCATTTCATTTGGGAATTTGGAAAACAATTATTTTGTAAAAGATCTCCAAAAACAGTTATAGAAAAATGCAATAAAGATACATTTCGGTTTGCACGAAATTCTAAAAGAAGTTTATAGTATCGTATGGATTTCATATAAACCAATTAATGTGAAATAGTTAATATTAAAAAATTTATAGTCAATATGCATTCTTTTTTAACAAGCTCAATATTTACTTTAAAACAATGCGTAATGATCTATAACTCCCATGTATTATAGATTATTTGTATGTAATGTGCATATCATTTAGATGAAGGGTTATTAAAAATGTCAGGCGTAAATGCTATGAACCAATATTACAGTGTTACGCCATGTGTCATAACACTATGCTACACTGCTAAATTATTACGCTATAAAACGAAAAGGTTCACATTAACCTTCGAATGAATAGGCCATACGGCTACACAACCTTGCATAATGTTATGCTACCTACGTCGTATAGCCTAATGTTTGTATACTTGTATAACAACAACTTTCTATAAGACAATACAATTGTTTTGTTCAAAATCTTAGCTTTAAAGATCTCATTTAGACATATTTAAGGCCTTAAATTGCTTACAAACTTTCTAACTTGCTGTATATGTGTCTATATAATTCAACTTTTATCAGAATTCTTACCTAGGAAATTTCATTATATGTTCTTTTTGTTAACCGTGAGTCTTATTGCCAGTTTATAAGCACCTCAATTAATTTCATAGGTCCCTAAATATAACAGTTAGGAAAATTTCTAATGACCTATGGGAAGGAGCCCAAAAGTATAGCATTTATCTATGTGTTGAGCTAGCCCTCAAGGTTGTTTCTTTTTATGTTTAAATATGAAAATATTCAAAGGGATTTGATTTGATTTGATTAGACATTTTAACAATTAAGATATTCAGTGTTTTCATTCACATTTGAGAAACAAAAAACCAATGTTTTAAAACCCGGTTTAACCCGGCCGGTCGAACCTGGATCCGGGGAAGTGACCGGGTGAATTACGACCGGGTTTATGGCTATAACCGGCTCGTTGCAACTCTGCCGGGTTTCACAAAAACCCTGTTGAACCGGAGTTGAAACCCAATTAACCCGGCCGAAATAATATAATTCAAAAAAATTAAAACAAAAATACTGAATCGATCGCTACGGGTTTATGGCTTATGGTTATGTGTGTTTTTAATGTATTTGGACTGATGTAAAACTTGTTGTTTGTGTATTTTTATTGTTGGAACTTGTGGACATCAAATTATTGGTTTTATATATACGGAAAATGAAAAAAAATACAAGGGAATTGTTAAAGCCGATTAACCCGATGGTTGAACCGGTTAAAACAGTTAACCCGGGACCCGATCATCATACCGAGTCAACTAAAAGCCCGATTTTTAAAACATTGCAAAAAACATCTGATTGATTAAGAAAAAAAATCATTAATCACAAATTTCATATATGAAAAATATCAAACTCCAAAACTAATCATATTCATCGTTTGTTAGAGCCTTTGGGTTTGGCCCAAAGGTTTCAATTGACGATAAAGGCACTTGGATAAAACAAATCCAACTAAACTTACACAGATTAATTTAGCCTAATAAAAATATTTAGGGTCATTGATAACATTATCTGTACTATATCATAGATGTTTATTAGGTATTTTTTTTGAATTCATGTGATTAGTTATATGAATTTAAATATGAAGGTTTAATTAGTTGTATTTATGTAGAATTACTTGTAATGTTAGAATTTTAATTATTTTACATTAGTACTTGATATATTTAAATACAAAAAAAATCTAAATATGATAATAATTTCATTTCAAAAACAGAAAATCTAAAATATAATTAGTATAATCATTGAGTTTTAACATAATATTTAATTATTATTTTTATAAAGAAATTTAGATTATTAAATCGGAAATAAATTATTTTGTTATTAAATATAAATTAAATTATAATAAAAAAATTAAATTAAACGAAATACAAAAAAAACCGTAACTTTTAAATAGTTACTTTGATACTAATATCGATATTTATTTTAAATTTTTTTATGTGATGTTTAAATTTATATTTAATCAAATTGGAAAATATTATTATTTTTCTAAAATCATATAAAACCGTATGTTAAATAGACAAAAAAATAATACAAAACATTAAAATCAAGATATATTTCGTTGTGTTGCAGGTGTATAGTGAGAGCAAGGTTGCACAAATAGACAATTGTTTTCGTTATAATTTAAGATATAAAATATGATTAAAAAATTATATGTATTATTAACGAAAACTTCTTTTTAGTGAAATCATTTTTGATGTCGTAAACATTTGGAGACGGTTTAAGCGATATTCAATTTGTTTGACTCAGTTTTTTAAACTGATTTTTAAAAATTAACCCATAAAAAATTAAGTATAATTATTATTTTTGATAATATTTATATACGGCAAATGGAATAAAGAAACTCACATATCCTCTTCATCTTTGACGAGGTTTATAACGAACCAGAAACTCAATAACCAACCAAGCATATAACATTAAACCAAATCCAAGAGTAAAGCTATAGTCTAATACATCCAAATGTTTGTAGCAGAAATAACAAAATCCACAGCTGAGAATTATCTATCTAAAAGTAGTATCTACGACATCTGACCACTTCTACGATCGCCTCAAAGTTTCCCGTTGCCTTTAGACGAGCTTTCTACCAAACCCTTACCTGAAAATGGTTTTTTACTTTTTGAAAAATGAGGGTTAGACCAAAATGTCTAGTGAATTCCCAAACAAACAACACAGTTATGGAAACCAAATTCAATTATAAGAAGTTCACAAATAAGGTGATTCAAGTAAACTAACAAGTGGGTCATGTACATAGTTTTTAGAAAAACCAACATAAATCGCACAATTCAACATGCGAATACCCATTTATGGCCCCGAATGATGCCTATCCAATATATATACTTAAAATGAGTTCAAGTTATATGGATTATAACTCCCAAGAGATTTGCACTATCTCAAGGTACATTACTAACTAATGTACATCTCCAATTAATTAAGCAGATCATGATAGCCTAACCCTAACAAAATTTCCAACCAATTAGAAATCACTTTTCAATTGAAATAGACAACATGCTTTCAAGAAAGACGACTTTGAAATCAAGAAAGTATATATATCCTTTGACAAATAAAGTTTAGAGTCAAGGGAACTCGCTTGATGATGGCCCACTTAGCCTTAGGCCCAAAAGAGTAAACTTTTTCAAACCGAACGCCTAAATGCACCAAAACAAAATGGGAGTTAACCCAAGATAATACTCTCAAAAGTCTTCCTTTAAGATCCTAAGATGAACCCCTAGAATAAAGGTCCAAGCCTTGGCTCGATATGAAAAACGAAACAACCGAAACTGGACCTCAACAGTGGGTTACGAGGCTTTTGTCGCGGCCTAGCCCACGGGAAAGCCCGTGGGACCTATTGTTGTGTGCAGTACGACCCCGCTACACAAAACAACTCCAAAAACTTCAAGTCCACTAAACCAAAACGATTTCTATGGCCCAATAGCCAATAATGAAGGTTGGTAACATTCCCAAATCACCAATTTCTTCTAAAATGCAACTTGTGTTCAATAACAATGGAGGTAACACTCCTAGATTCCAATAAATGAACAACTCTAAGATGGAACAAATAACCAATCTTTAAACCAAAGATTGCTCAAGATGATCATTTAATTCATCAATTTTTAATCCCAATTCGTAATAACTTAAGGGTTTAGAACCCTAGATTACTCTTAGACTCAAAGTAAAAGAAACACATACCCGAGTTTAGAAAATCCGAAGATGAATCCTCCCTTAATGGATGCAACCTCTTAGCCCTTCTCCTCCTCTTTGCTTGCTCTCCACGTTTCATATACCTGCACACACTCTAAAATTTGAAAATGAGTGAGGAATAAGGAATTACCTCTCCTATTCGCATATATATACCTTCGGCTTAGAGCCCATAAATTTCGTCAGCCCAATTTAAGGTTTAAACCCAATATTAGGTAGACTAGTGACTTGGGTTATTACAACACCTCCCTTTTAATAGAATTCCGTCGCCGAAATTCCTTTGTCAAAAAGATACGGATACTCATTCCTCATCTCCGACTCCAATTTCCATGTGGCCTCTTGTCTTTTGTGAAATTGCCAATTTACTTTAACGAGACCAATCTCCTTGTTCCTCAACTTTTTCACTTTAGGATCTAAGATTGATTACGGGGTGTTCGATATAATTCAATTTCCTATCAACTTGAACATCCTCCATTGGTACAATGGGATCCACCTCGGCTAAACACTTCCTCAAATTTGAAACATGAAAGGTATTATGCATGCCTTTTAATCCTTCGGGTAAGTCAAGCTTGTAAGCCACCTCCCGACTCGTTCAACAATAGCAAATGGCCTAATATAACGGTGGCTGAACTTTCCTCTCTTTACAAAACGAATCACGCCTTTCCAAGTTGATATCTTCAACATTACCATGTCTCCCACTTGAAAAATTCAATGTCCTTTCGTAACTTTTCTGCCTATCTTGAGTGACTTTCAATCTTTCTTGGATTTGCACAATCTTGTCAGCAGTCAATTGCACTGTCTCGGGTCTGGTCAATAGCTTCTATCCAACCTCGTTCCAACACAAAGGTGTCCTACACTTTGTACCATTCAAAACTTCATATGGAGCCGCTTGAATGCTTGCATGATAGCTATTGTTATACGCAAACTCGATCAATGGTAAATGTCCCTCCCATGATCAGCTAAAATCAATTGCACAAGCTCTCAGCATGTCATCCAAAGTTTGAATAGTTCGCTCATTTTGACCATCAGTCTGAGGGTGGTAAATAATACTCATTTTAATTTGTGATCCCATTTCCCTGTGTAAACTTTTCCAAAACGTGGATATAAATCGACTGTCTCGATCCGACACTATAGACCATGGCACTCCATGCCTAACCACTATCTCGTCGATATAAAGTTTCGCCAATCTTTCCATCGAATAAGTCTCTTTCATCGGCGGAAAATGTGTTGATTTGGTTAAACGATCCACAATTACCCAAATAGCATCAAAGCCTTTTGGAGTTCTAGGTAGATTCATCACAAAATACATCGTAATATGGTCCCACTTCCAAACTAGGATATCCAAGGATCGAAGTTTGTTGTACTGTCGTTGATGTTCTACTTTCACTTGCAAACAAGTCAAACATCTCGAAATAATGGGCGATGTCCTTCTTCATTCCGGGCCACCAATAATATTGAAGAAGATTTTTATACATCTTGTTGTTACCCGGATGTTCAGAATAACGTGACTTGTGTGCTTCATCCAACACTTTCTTTCGCATCTCTCTCGACATAGGAACCCAAACTCGCTCTTTGATACATTTCATTCCCCGATCGTCTTCCGTAAAAGACGATATGAGTCCCACTATTCTTTCATTCTTGAGGTTGTCTTCTAAAGATGCTTCTTCTTGACATTTCTTGATCTCGTCAATTAATTCGTATTTTTCTTCCGCTCGTAAAGCTATGACCTTTGATGATTCTTCCCTTTCCTTGCGACTTAACCATCGGCTACTACATTAGCCTTTCCCGGATGATATTCGATCTCACAGTCACAATCGAACGATAGCTCCATCCATCTTCTTTAGCGCATATTCAACTCCTTTTGATCAAATAGATGTCGAAGACTCTTATGGTCCGTGAAAACTTGACATTTAGTCCCATACAAACAGTGGCTCTAAATTTTCAAGGAAAAAACAACTGCCGCCAACTCCAAGTCGTGGGTAGGATATCGCTTCTCGTGATCCTTCAACTATGCATAGACTATTACTTTCCCACGTTACATTAGAACGCATCCGAAACCGAGCTTGGATGCATCACTATACACCACGAAATCATTGGTACCATCTACCTTTGTCAAAATTGAGGCACTAATCAACATTCCCTTCAAAGTGTGAAACGCCTTTTCTTGCTCTTCTACCCAAACGTATTTAACGGTCTTCTTAGTCATAGACGATAATGGGGTAGCCAATCGAGAAAAGTCCTTAATGAACTTGCGATAGTAACCCGCTAGTCCGAGAAAGCTCCTCACTTCCGAAGGAGTCCTAATAGGCTCCCAATTCTTGATAGCCTCAACCTTTGCCCAGTCTACTTTTATTCCTTCTTGCGACACCACATGACCCAAAAATTAAACTTCTCTAAGCCAAAATTCGCACTTTCAGAATTTCGCATAAAGCTTCTCAAGCTTCAATATTGCAACACTTGATGAAGATGCTTCTTGTGGTCTCCTTCCAATTTTGAATAGATTAAAATATCATCTATGAAGACAATAACGAACTTATCCAAATACGGGTGACATAGTCGATTCATTAAATCCATAAATGCCGTCGGAGCATTGGTCAAGCCAAATGCATCACTAAAAAACTCATAGTGACTATAACAAGTTCGGAAAGCCGTTTTTGATACGTCCTCTTTCTTTACTTTCAATTGATGATAATCCGATCGAAGGTTGATCTTTGAGAAGTATCTTGCTCCTTGCAAATTGGTCAAACAATTCGTCTATTATTGGTAATGGATACTTGTTTTTTATCGTGACTTTATTTAGTTCACGATAATCCATACACATACGCATGGTTCCATCCTTCTTTTTGACAAACAATATCGGTGCTCCCCACGGTGACATGCTCGGTAAAATAAACCCTTTGTCCAAAAGCTCTTGTAGTTGTGCCATCATTTCCTTCATTTTCGAAGGTGGCAAACGGTATGGTGCACGGGCTATTGGAACAGCTCCAGGCACTAAATCAATTCTAAATTTAATCTGACGGTCCGGAGGTAGACTCGTCAAGTCATCCGGAAACACTTCGGGATAATCCCTCACAACGACCACCACTTCTATACTCTTCTTCTCTAACTTAGTATCAACCGTTTAGGCTAGGTAACTTACACACCCTTTTCTCACACAACAGTTAGCCTTTATCATCGAAATAAGGCAAGTGTTCCTATCGCGCCTGTTCCAACAAATCATCACGGTTCATTTATCCGACAATTGAATATTAATCAATTTCTTCTTACAAACAATATTAGCACTGTTTTGGGCTAATACATCCATTCCCAAAACAACATCGAATTCTCCCATAGCCATTGGATGCAATTGCAACGGTACTAAACTACCCTCTAGCGCTATAGAACACATCAAATACTTCCCTAATAGACACATGGTTATCGACTTATCGTCTGTCATTTCAACCTCAAACATATGGGCCAATTTCTTAGGCCTCAAACGCAACAATTTCACAAAATTGGGCGCTATAAATGAACGATTAGCTCTCGAATCAAATAACACCTTGGCACATAGAGAGTTTACCAAGAATGTACCTGTCACAACGTATGGAATCTCCTCAGCCTCGACAGTAGTCATGTGAAATGCACATCCCTTCGGGCGTGCCAATTCCATCTTCTTCTCGTCATTCCAACCTCCCATTTGATTTCCCTGAGTAGGTGCTATTGCTTTCTTCAATTGGGGAAAATTCGGTCGTATATGATCAGGTGAACCACATTGAAAACAGGATTTCCCCGTCGGGTAATCTCTAGACAAATGACTAGGCAATCCATACCGGTAACATGACCTCGTCTCCGATCCACATTCGCCTCGATGAACTCGATGACACTTCCTACAAGGTCTAGCAACAAACCCTTAGTTTCTTCGTGTCTCAAGTCAGAAAACCTTCGCCTTCTTCACATCACCTCCCATTCATTCCCACTTTCTCTTATCCCCACCTCTCTTGGTCACTTGCCGGTTCTTCTCTTTTTTCGTCATTTCCGCCGCATCTATCGCGGCTTGAAAGGTCGCAGAGTTTCTTGTGATAACCAATTCCCACACACTACTCTTCAAGCCCCATATGTATATCTCAACACGGCGCTCCTCGGTTGTGACATACATTTCATCAAATCGGGAGTTCTCAATAAACTTGTAAGTGTAGTCTTGCATCGTCATGTTTCCTTGTTCTAATCGTAAGAATTCTTCCTCTAACTTCTTGAACGCTGCCAAAGGGAAAAATTGGGCCTTGAATTTGCTAGTAAACGACTCCCAATACATCTTCCTAGTCGCACCCTCACCCTCCTTGACGAATTCAATATCCCACCAATAAAGTGCATCCCCTTCTTCATCGAGAGAACATATTTCACCTTGTCTTTTCTGCACAATTGCTTGTATCAAAAGCCATCTTCGTATCCCTTATCCACTTTAGTGCCAACACCGGATCACACTCTCCCTTGAAAGTAGGAGGTTTACATGATGAAAACGTCTTGAAGCTACAACCCTCGGATTGTTTAGGAGTGGTTCCGTTACCAGAGTCAATTGAGTGTGCCCACCCACTTTAGTTTTGGGAAAGTTAGATCCTTCCATCCCCTCACTTATCTCTTGACTTGCAGGGTTCGAGTTTGTTGATGAGTCAACAAGGTTTGGATTAAGGTTTGCAACTTTCCCATTTCATTTGCAAACGTATCTTGGGTTACAAAAGCTTGTGTCGGGGCTCCCCTTGGCTCCTAACACGACCTCGTCCCCTTCCACCGGTCAAACTCCCTTCCACCGACATCTCTTCTCATTCTGATATTCCTGCATTTCTGCCCCGTCCTCGGGCACGGCCTCTTCCACGACCCTTGTTCCCACATCTGATGGAATCGGTGTTTGACGTACCACTTGACTCATGCTCCTTCCTCGGCCCCTACCCCGGCCTCTACCACAAACTTGGGTGATAGCTGCACCCCTAGCCTCAATTGGTCCATTCTCCTCTGGCTCGGAAGAGTCCGCTCCCACAATTGGAGTGTTTCGACTCCTTGCAGATCGGGTTGCCATGTCTCTATTCTGCGATGACACGACAAACATAACTTTGCTAGGACTAAAAGTGTATTGTGTCAAAATAAGGAAAGGATATGCTTAAATGTAAAAGGAAGTTTATAATTCCTTAAACTCTTTCCTTCCTTAAATAGATTAGTCCTATCAATATAAATAGAAGTCTAGGGATTCTTATTAAAAGTCGTCGATTACTATAGAGCTAATATACTGTCAAGTCATATTGTAATCTGTTCAAGTGAGATATTCGCCTACGTAAATTCATCATATTGATCGTGTTCTTAATGTTTTATTCTTAATTCTTATTGTGCTTGATAAATCTGGGATCCACAATTGGCATCAGAGCAGATCGATCTGAGTTTTGGCTGTTTTCTGAAGTAATCATCACAAACAGAAGGTAAAATCTCGATTTATATTTCCTTGATTTTTTCTCGATCCATACACCATATGCTTTACCCGATAAAACTTCTTATAATTCTAGATCTAAATTTTGTCTATTTTATTTACCCGATAAAACCTAATCCGTTCTTTAGCTTAAATTTTTTGTCGATTCAAATTAAGATAGACTTGATTTTTATTCGAATTATTTAACCACTTTTAATTAAAATTATTCTAGTTTATTTTGATTACTTTTGAAACTCTTTACATAAGAAAACTCAGGAACTAGTGACTTTTGCAGCTTTTCTTACTAAAGAATTCTTAAGTAAAAATCATAAACTCTAGTAATTTTGGTTTTTATTGTTGACCGAACAAATAAGAAACTCGAGATCTTAGCTATTCTTGTCCATAAAAAGACTTGTTATTTTTAGTCAAGAACCCTTTGTCCTTGTTTTTTGGTTTATCAGTTAAGAAAATTCAGATTAGATATCCTTGAATTTTTATCGAGTCCTTATCAATCGACAAAATTTATTATCGAGTCAATAGTGATCGATATAATTTTTTTTTCGATCTGGTTTTTATCCAAAAGAATTTTTTTTGTCGAGTTTTTATCAATCGAGAAACTTTAGTTATCGAGTCTTTTCTGATCGATAACTTCTGCTTATCGACTCAATTTGTTCAAAAGAAAGTTTCATCGAGTCCCCTTTACCCGACAAAAATTGTTATCGAGCCCTAATCACCCGACAAGATCACTTGTCGACCCTGTCTAACCCGATAAAAATTCTTGTCGGCTCTTCATCCTTCGAGGAAACCTTCTGTTTTTCAATGTAATCTCAGAAAATTACCAAAACTCACTGATCGAGATCATCCAGTCAAGTACAATGACTACCCGAGAAGCTATGGCCATTGGTTCAGACACAAAACCCCCAATTATGTTCCCTGGAGAGTACTCACAGTGGAAAGATCGTTTTCTGGACTTCGTGGAGAGGAATGACTATGCTGATGAAATCATGCGGTCATTTAATGAAGGACCCCCTCCGGTTTTTTACCAAACCCGTCCTGCTTTGCCGAATGCTGACCCTCCTCTACCTGCTCGACAAGAAATCAAGCCAAAGTTTGCCTAGAACGACACTCGAAAAGGAAATTGCAAAAGGCGATCAGCTTGCCAAGTCCTATCTTTTGATGAGTATCCCGAACGAAATCTACATGAGCATCGATAGCCACAAAAGAACTGCCAAAGCCATGTGGGAAGAGATTGAGAAATTCATGCTTGGTACAAAAATCAGGATTCAACTCAAGATCACAAATTGCATCTCGCAATATGAAGATTTCAAGGCCAAAGAAGGTGAATCTCTTTCTGCTACATATACCAGGTTTGTTCACTTGACAAATGAACTAAGCAAGAATGAAATCCGAAAGAGAAAGATCGAGAACAACGTTAAATTCGTTAGTAATCTACAACCTGAATGGCGTCGCTTTGCCAACCAAATCAAACACAACAAATTTCTTGCTGAACTCGATCTACATGAAGTCTATGAAACCCTCCTTCAAGACGAGGAAGAAGTGCTCGAGGCTATGGGAAATAACAACAAAGTCAAGAAATCTTCTGATTCCATTGCCTTAGTCGCAAAGGAAACACAAACGTCTTCCCGTAATTCTTCTCAAGAAGCCATTCCTGAATTGAACGATGAAGAATTTGATTATGATTCAGAAATTGCTCAATTTCAACAGCAATTAGTTCTGCTCACTAAAGATTTTCAACAAAAATTCTCTCCTCGTTCCAATACTAATCAGCAACGCTATGCTTCGGGAACTAAGAATTATGAGCGCAAGGCCATGTTTGAATCAAAGCCCAAAAGAGATGAGCACCGTCAGCCAGTCAAACCTGAAGACAAATTCAAAGGGAAAATGAGTTTGTGCTACAACTGTGGCAAATCCGGACACTATGCCCGAGAGTGCAAAACGCCAATAGTCAAAGATTCCAACTACTTCACTTATAAGTTGATGTTGGCTAAACAAAAGGAGCCCGGAAAGGTGTTAATGGCGGAAGATGAGCACTGGCTGAACCATGGCAATGATGATGAAGATCTGGAAACTGAACATCAAGCGGAAGATGAGCACTGGCTGAACCATGGCAATGATGATGAAGATCTGGAAACTGAACATCAAGCTCACTTCAGTTTAATGGCTTACTCCGACTCGACTGATGAGTCCACAACCAACGCTCCCGACTACATACCCGAGGTAAGCCATTCTGTCTATGATAAATTCGTGAATCAAATGAATGACATGATGATCCAATTGCAAGAGTTTAAATCTAAATTGAAAACCGAGAAACTCTTGGTTTCCAAATTAGAAGCACGTCTAGATAATAATCACAACCAACATTTGATTGCTTCATCGGAACTTGCTACTTCACAAAACATTGCGAAAAAATTACAATCGGAAAAAGCCACACTTCACGATGAGAATGTCATGCTAAAACAACAAATCTTGGACCTCACAACTCAACTTCATAAAACCAAAAGTGAGGCCGAAGATTTTTTCTCAAAAATATGAGTTTTCCATAATACAAAAGAATGACCTTTTAGAAAAACTCAAAAACTTGGAACTCAAGCTATATAAAATTGGTCAAACGGAACAAACCATTCATCTAAATATTCCAAAAGATTTAGGTTGTAAAACCGGATTGGGATCAAATAATCCCAAATGTTTAGACAAAGCAATTTACAATACACCAACTTTATATAAATTTGAGTATCTTGGCCTTGGCCCGGAGTACAAAATTCAATTCATGAAGTCAGATCCCAAAGTCGAGAGACAAGCTGATTGGAATAGAAAGAACAAAAAATATCATCAAATTCCATTTTGCTATCCAACTCAAGTGGAACAAGAAACTACTCAAGAAACCCTTCCTAACAACTACTTTCCTTCCTATACCGACGAAGAACTTCAAATGGAACCTCCAAATTACAAACCCTACATTCCTACCCTATTTTTAGAAAAAGAAAATAATTCAATTAGAAAAGGAATTGGAAAGCGAGCGTTCTTCTTCGGTAAAGGAAAAGGAAAAATTGATGTTAAAAGTTCAAATTCTTGAAAAAAGAGCCTTGCAAACGAACTTGATAAAATATCCACGGCTTCTACATGCAAAGCTTTTGTTAGCACGTATTTGGATGACCAAGTCAAAAATATTCCAAGCAGCTCTCGAACTTCCAACGATGACTTCGATGATTTTGAGGAAATGCCTCGTTTTGACGAGTACATTGACTCCTCTTGCAACCTCCAATCTAAGGAACAATTAGATGATTTTATTTCCGACTTTGATTTCAATCCAACTCTTCCAAGTCATGAGGAATTTTTAGATAAAGGTAAGAAACCCCTGGAAACTGCTTTCACTCCAGAAATTAATCATGAGTGCTCAACAAGCAATCCTAATTCTAACCAAAAGGATCAAACCCATTTTTCAAAACCTATTAATTCTCATTATGTGAAAAGTGCTAACCGTGGTTGTGTTCATATTTCAGCGTTTCGCACTTTTAAAGTCAAAGAAAGTTTGGATCTGTGATGCATGTGAAAAAGGAAAGATGAAGAAGGTCACTCACAAGCCAAAAGTAGAAAACAGCACCACACGAACAAAGGATGAAGCTCCCGAGTCAATCATAAGTTTCTTAAAGGCCATTCAAGTAAAATTGGAGCTTACCGCACAAACCATTAGAACTGACAATGGCACGGAGTTCAAAAATCATACTCTTGATAGTTTTCTCGAGTCGGTTGGTATCACACACACTTTTTTGCAGCTCGTATGCCTCAACAAAATGGTGTGGTTGAAAGAAGAAATCGCACGTTGGTTGAAGCAGCCCGCACTATGCTTGCATATTCAAAATTGCCACTCTATCTCTGGGCTGAAGCAATTAATACGGCATGCTTTACTCAAAATCGCTCAATCATCAACAAAAGATTCAACAAAACTCCATACGAGTTAGTCTTCAACCGAATTCCATCCATCCATCATTTTCACACCTTTGGAGGGTGTTGCTTCATTCTGAATGAAAAAGAAGACCGTGGGAAGCTCAAACCAAAATCTGATGAGGCTTAGGTGGCGTTTGTTTTTTAAGAGGTGCTGAAGTCTGATTTCACTTTTGAATAATAAGAGGTGGTACTGAAGTCTGAAATCTGAATCAATACGACTGTTCGTTTTTGTAAACTGATAAATGTCTGAATTTGTTTAAATTGTCTATTTTACCCATTAAAATTTATATTGTTGAATTTATAGATCAATTTATACAATTTCATATATTTATTCATCATCGTTACGAACTTCACATCTAAATTATATAATTAACATTTACTTTAATGGAAATATGTCATTAACGGTATTTAACACATTTAAGTCCTATTAAAATATATCAATTGCGAGAGGTAAAGATGTATTTGGTGAGGATCAATTGAGATAAATGATCGTTTAAGGTTAATCGATTGAGAAACGTCATTGCCGAGAGTTTGGAGAACAATAAGAGGCAAATAAGAGATTAGTTTGTCTCTTATCAGATAAGAGGACAATAAGACATAAGTGCCTGTGAAAAGTTGGAAAAAACAAACAGTCTGAATGACCCTACTTCTTAACAAACTAGACATAAGAGGCTATTAAGAGCTTTTTTTGAAAAAACAAACAAGGTCTTACTTTCTTGGTTACTCTCTTAATGCTGCGGCTTATCGGGTCTACATGAAACAAGCCAGATGTGTCACAGAAAGTGTCAATGTCCAATTTGACATAAAGTCCGAAATGTCTCCTATACATGACAGTTCAGGACCCGCACTTACCGGCGTATTAGCTTCCGGACAACTCAGTTCGGACCCCGTTCCAAATCCACCTCAAGCTTCAACGTCCAAAACCGCCATCTCCGATTTGGATGTCTTGTTCGAACATTTTTACTCCGATTACTTTGGCCCTTCTGTTGTACTTCCAAAGACTCCATCACCCCCTGCGTTGGAGGTTGCCGAAACAACTAATCTTACTGGACCGCCAGTATCTACAGAAATAATCTCATCTGCTGCAACTCCAAGCACATCCTCGAACGATGCACAAACTCCTCCCTTAAACTCAATCAACTCGGAATCATCACCTCAAGCCATCCCCTCAAATAATGTGCCGACTGACCCAATTCATGGAACTACCCCGACTTCACAAACGAGACCGGAACCGGCATCTTCTCCCCCTCCTACCCACTCTTCACTGTTGGATGTTTCTAGTTCCTCTCGACCTTCAGGGGTATCCCCATCTCTTGAAACCGTTCAAGATCTTCCTCTTGGCACATATGTGGACGATAACCCTGATCAGAATGCACTACAACCGCTTCCTCACACCAACAAATGGGTCCGTTCACACGCACCCGATCAGATAATTGGAGATCCGACAAAACCATTCACAACGAGATCAGCCTCAACCAACGATTGTATGTTCTCTTCATTTCTTAGCAAAATCGAGCCAACACCATTGACGAAGCCCTGTCTGATCCTGACTCGATTGTGGCCATGCAAGAAGAACTCAATTAGTTTGAAAGCTTGAAAGTCTGGCGTCTCGTTCCCCGTCCGCGAAAATAAACCATAATCGGCACCAAATGGATCTTCAAGAACAAACAAGATAAAGGTGGGATTGTCATACGCAACAAAGCCCGACTTGTCGCAAAAGGATACCGTCAACAAGAAGGGATTAACTATGACGAGACATTTTCACCTGTCGTTCGCATTGAAGCTATTCACATGTTCCTAGCATATGCGGCACACAAAAATTCGTGGTTTTCCAAATGGATGTAAAAACTGCTTTCCTCAGTGGCGTTCTCCGTGAAGAAGTTTATGTCTCTCAACCCGATGGGTTTGTCGATCCTTCCAAACTAAATCACGTATATATCCTTGACAAAGCTCTCTACGGCTTAAAACAAGCCCCGCGCGCATGGTATGATAGCCTTTCCGATTATTTGGTAAAGAATGGGTACTCCAAAGGTAAGATCGATCAAACTTTGTTCATTAAGAAAGAAGATGGTGATATTATGCTTATACAGATTTATGTGGACGACATCATTTTCGGCTCGACTAACCCGAATCAATGTAAGACCTTCTCCGAACTCATGATTGGCAAGTTCAATATGAGTATGATGGGAGTCATGATTTTTTTCCTAGGACTTCATGTCAAACAACTTTCAACAGGAATATTCATCAACCAGTCCAAATACATCTCGGATATGTTACATAAATATAACATGACGACTTGTACTCCGATTGGGACTCCCATGTCTCCTGGTTCTAAACTACAAGCTGATCCTTTGGGAAAAGCGGTAGATTCCAAAGTCTATCGGGGAATGGTCGGTTCCTTAATGTACCTCACGGCTAGTTGACCGGACATAATGTTTGCCACGTGCTTATGCGCTAGATATCAAGCATCTCCCAAAGAGTCTCACCTTAGTGCTGTTAAACTAATTTTTCGCTATTTAAGAGAGAGTGCTGATCTTGACCTTTGGTATCCTAAGGATTCGGGTTTCGAGTTAACTGCTTTTTCAGATGCTGATCACGCCGGATGCATGCTTGATCGAAAGAGCACAACGGGCCACATTCAGTTCTTGGGAGACAAATTGGTAAGTTGGTCCTCAAAGAAGCAAAGTGTGTTTCCACATCCACTGCGGAAGCCGAATACATCGCTGCCGCCAGCTGTTTCTCACAAGTCATATGGATGCACCCAACTCAAGGATTACAGTTTCTAGCTTGACAAAATTCCAATCTATTGTGATTCCAATAGCTCAATCGCCATCTCAAGCAATCCTGTCCAACACACGAAGACAACATATCGACCTTCGGTATCATTTCATAAAAGACCATGTCGAAAGAGATACGATTGAATTATACTTTGTCAATACAGAACTACAGCTTGCCGATTTGTTCAGTAAGGCCTTGGATGAGAAACGCTTCCAGTTCCTAGTGTCCAAGTTAGGAATGCTGAATCTTAAAACCTGATTTCCTAATCAGTCTTTTCAAAATACACAAAACATCCATCTAAGTTTTAATGCACATTCACCTTATTTAACGTGAATCTTCATCACTCTTGGTTTCTCGTTTTCTGGATTTTGAACATTTTTACAGTTCTGTATTTTCAATTTATCTCTTTCTTTTCTGTTATTTTCGTCATGTGTCTAACCCTTTCAGCTTTCAAGGGGGAGCAACAAGGTAAGTTTTTCTTTACTCACGATTGTAGGGGGAGCAAAGTTTTTTTTACCTTAGGCATTTTTCAAGGGGGAGCAGTTATCTTTATTTTTCTAAAAACTCAGTTTTTTTCCAAATCAGAGACTCTTTCTCAATCCCTAATTGCCCGATAAAAAAAATTTGTCGACCATACCTGGCCCGGCAATAACTCCACTCGACATCTTCCTGATGTCATCATCATCCGTGGCCCCATGCGAGACTGCCACGTGTCATCACTCGATGACCCACTAAAGTTACTTTTCAAACAAGTAAGTTCCGAAAACAAGTTTGATTTTCCCTCTTTCAAAAAGTTACTTTTCAAACAAGTTTGATTTTCCCTCTTTCTCTCTAAACCCTTCCCGAGTTCTTCAGTTCCAGAAATTATCATTTCTAATCTTCGAGTTTTCCTACTCTGAAAGCATCACCAGGTTCGCATTTCTCTCCTGATAAACTTTAATTCTTGTCGTTTTTAATTTCTTCCATTGCATGATAGGGATTTAGGGCTTAAACTGTTGAAATTTCGAAAACCCTATGGGTTTCCGAGTTTTGAGCTTTCTATCAATTTTTAGGTTTGTTTTTACATCTTTGGGATTACGTTTAGCTTTAGATATGTTCACTATCACTAATCGTATCTAGACATAGGCTTTTTTTGGGATTTTTGGCCACTTTTGCGTCTGAGCACTTAGAACAAATTCTTTGATCTTCCTTGCATTTTTATCGACCCCTTAAGACCCGACTTACATTTTTGTCGCGTCTCAAAGACTCGATAAGATCATCTTAAAATGTCTAATGGTTCTTCTCGATTCCCTAAGACCCGACTTAAATTTTTGTCGAGTCTCAATGGATCGATAAAATCATCTTCAAACAAAGTCAAAGTGTTGTTTCTCGAGTGTTTGAGACCTAATAATCTCTTTTATCAACTCCCCATGACCCGACATTCTTCTTGTCGAGTCTCACAGGTTTGTTCCTTAATTTTTTTACCAAGTCTTTATGTCGACCCAGCTTGACACGATATACTTTTTCATCGCGTCCCTTAAGAATCTTTTACACCACCAAGCTTTTTTATCGACCCTATTGTACTCGATATACTTGTATATCGACCCTACTAGGCTCGATTTCCTTGATTACACAAAGAACTCGACATGATTTCCTCTCTTATCTACCTGACCAGACTCGACATTCAGACTTAGATTTTTTTAACCTGTCATCATCAATTGAACTGACTTCTCCTATGGTTTGCTAACTGTTTTCTTTCAGTTCAAATGGCGGCTATCAATGACCCAAATCTTTCCGATGATGAGCACCCCATGCCCTCTGAAAGATCAATTGAACCCAATATTAACGCAGTTAACCGAGATGAACTCTTGATGCCTAGAGCCGAACTTAGAAAACTCAAACCGAACAACTACCGTCTCGATTTTAGCATCACAATTGAACACCAAGTCATCCTCGACATCCTTCAACGTCACCCCCTTCGCTTTACTTTTGCCCTAGATCATCGAGTTCCCCTATTTTATCTTCAGCAGTTCTGGTATACCTTGACGTACCATCCTGTTGAAGGCGACCACCACTTCACTGCCAAGATCGATGACTATGTCACCCACCTGACACCTTCTCGGATTCGTCGAATCCTCCGTCTGCCTGTTGCAACCGAAGACAGACCATTTGATGCCCTCGTGACCGAAGAGAAACTCTGCAATGATATCCGGGCTCTAGGATATAACTCCCCCGAACCTCTAACGAGCCCCGGATAGTTCAAAAGAATGTACCTGCCACAGATCTGGTTCTCATTGTTCACCATTGTTAATCGCTGTCTCACTAGCAAACACACCGGAATGGACAAAGCCAGTACTGCGGCCTTACGGATGTTTCACGGGATCGTGTTCAACCGTCACTAAGATTATGCGATGCTCATATGGACGGACTTTGTTGAACTTGTTGAAGACAAATCCAACTTTCGCGATCACGTTTTCGTACCCTTTCAATGGTTTCTTCAGCTGTTCATTCATGCCATGATGACGTCCCAACCTGATATCCCCCAAAGAACAGGATCCCTGTTGGGGCCAACCAACTCCCTTAAGTTCCTCAAATTGAATGATCGACACTTCGACTTCATCATGCCTATCCCTGAAGCCTTACTTTCCATTGTTGATCAGACTGCACCGAGTGTTATAGCATATAGGGAGAGGAACGGCTTAATGGCTCAACCACCTCCGGTTGTGCCTTCCCAAGAGCCAAACCACCAGGAACATCATGAGCAAGGAGAGGGTCCTAGGATAGATGAGCAGGTTCAGGATCATGGGGATCCTGAACAGGGTGTTGAGAGAAATGTAAGAGGAGATGACGAGGGCGGTGCACCTGATCAGCCTATCCCAACAACCGCTGCCCCGATTCCGCTGCCTACTAACCCACGGGTTGCTTCTTCTTCCCGACCTACTCCTTGCTTCAAAATGCTCGTCAGTCGTACCCGCGTCCGCCCCCGACCTTCATTGTCTGATGAGGATGAATCCGCTGATCAACCGCTTACCGTCGTCAACGGACCACAGCCGTCGAAGAACATGCTATCCGCCGAATTGGCCATCAACCATCTCTATCAGATTCAACTTCTGACAATGATGAGCCAAATGAACCCTTTGATTTTGAAACAGACCAGATCTCTAGATCCATGTCCGACATGTTCACCGAGCCTAACTTTGTAGAGATAAGGAGAGAGGAAGGAGATTCAGTTGAAAAAGAAAATGTGAGCGTGAGTGATGGGATGAGAAAAACTATTGTGAGCGCGATACCAGACACCCCCATCCAGGTAACCACGTCTGTTAGTACTACTCATTCGTTGGGTATGACTAGTGGACAAGACGCTGTGGACCAAGAAGCGCAACTGCACGCCCCTCCTTGCCACTCTGAAGGCTCCCAACAGCGGACAGTTTCAAATATACTTGTGAGTCTAGCTCCTTATCTAGCTCCCCTCCATTCGGGAGGTATAGCTATTGAATCAAGAGGCAGTAGCTCACCTGCTTTGACTTTATTTGAGTGCACTTCGAGTCTAGATCCAATTAGGGAACACAAGCCTTTACACACTGCGAGCCTACGTGGCTCAGTCGGAACTTCCGTAGTGATGTCCCTTCCGGACATTTCACGAGGATTGGAAGGAAATCCTACCAGTGCCACATCACTGCCACCACTGAACGTAGGTCCTCCAGTTTACTCAACTATGATGTCGACGGGTAATCTATGTGATCCCGATGTTTCCTTTTCAGGTACCACTACTCCTCAATTCACAATTCCTCCCGAGGCTCAAGCTCTTATGGATGCTCAATTTCAACGGGCTAAAGCGTCTTTGGATGCTCATGCGGCTCGCATGACTGCTGAAAGACAGGCATTTGTTCAGGAAGTACTTGAAGCTTCTCGCTCCCGACAACCATATCCGAATCGAGCCAGCTCTTCTCGACCAAGCAGTAGTTGTACTCCACCTCCGCAACCTCAGCATCCGGATCCGACCCCGGATCCCCGGAATCGGCCTCCCTCACCACATAGATATGAATACAACAATGATGAACTCATGTCCATGTTGTAGGCCGATCTGCTTGCTGAAGCCACTGCTCGGGGTCAACCTGAAGATTCTTTCATGGGTCTTCTAAGGCGCAATCTGGAAATTCCCACAGTCACTCGTTATGAGTTTGAACTATTCAAAGCCGACATGAAACAGAAGTTATCTGATATGCGTACGACTCAACACAGGAATCATGATGAGCTTCTTGGTGCCATTACCACTCTTCGCACTGAAATTCAGGACTCTTGTAGACCGGCTGTTTCCGTTCCTGCCCCTCGTCATGATCAGGACGATCCGGGCTCTGCTCCTAATCGCCCTGAGGGGGAGACACGCCGAGTTTCAAGAACTCAGTCTCAACCATCTGCTGCAGCTTCGACTGGTCCATCTGGGCCATCATCCCACCAAAGACAGCGTCCCGTTATGATTCAAGAAGTTAATACGCCTACGGTTGAAAATCCCGCGGTAGATATCAACTTTGAGAGCACATCTGAAGCTGTTGAAACGGAGTCCAATGAAGAGATAATAGATGGACAAAATCTAAGGAACTCGGTGAAAAACTGGTTTAAAGACCCATATGAACCAGTTCTCCAAGAACAAGATTATATAAATTTGAAGCATACGGAAAAGAATTTTGTTTCTGGAGATACAAATGAACCGAAACTTCTACCTCATCAAATTCGGTGGCAAAGGATGTTAACGGAAAGCAAGTCAAAGTGGGTAAATCAGCAAATCCGTGAACCTTATCTTGAAGAAACCATGGAACGGATGTTCAGGAAGAATATGAAATCAGAAGACTTGGCGCACATTCACTTGGTAATGGAGATGGATCAAGCTCAAGTTAAAGAGTATGTTCACATTCTGAAGATGAAAGCTCGAAAGCCATCCGAAGTGATTTCACGACACAAGATTATCGGAATTATGCAGATTGGTTCTGACAAAGCTGATTTTGCTAGTCTTGACATTTTGGACTTTGAAACTTTGTATACCGAGTTAAGAGACAAGAAGAAAAGAAACGAGGACGAACAAAAAGCTTTAAGAGCGGTGGTGCGGCACATTCAAAAGGAACTCCGATATAGTTACCTTCATGATCTGCAACGAGGCGTTGAAAGTGAACAGAAGAAAATTCATATCGCAAAACCCAATCAAAGAATTCCTGATTTGGATAAACACAGTGTTACAATTGTACTCACACATCCAGCTCACGGAGTAGTGTGGATGCATATGAAAGGTGAGAAAAGATTTCTGCGTTTTGACGAGGTTGCTGCTTATTCTGATGGAACATTATGGGGAATTCGCAACAGATTATCTGCGAAGATTAGTGCTGATCAAAAGAGTACTACAAGGATGAGCTCGAGTAGAAGAAATTCAATTTTGGATGTTAACAAGATAATTGACAAAAGGATAATATTTCATCAAACCCTTAAAAGATTTGAAGGCATGTTTGAGCTAAAGAGATGAAGATTTATTTTGCCACCAAGGGGGAGATTGTTAGGACTAAAAGTGTATTGTGTCAAAATAAGGAAATGATATGCTTAAATGTAAAAGGAAGTTTATAATTCCTTAAACTCTTTCCTTCCTTAAATAGATTAGTCCTATCAATATAAATAGGAGTCTAGGGATTCTTATTAAAAGTCTTCGATTACTATAGAGCTAATATACTGTCAAATCATATTGTAATCTGTTCGAGTGAGATATCCGACTACGTAAATTCATCATATTGATCGTGTTCTTAATGTTTTATTCTTAATTCTTATTGTGCTTGATAAATCTGGGATCTACAAACTTACACATAACAGTTAAACGTATTAAGGTAAAACAAGTACACACATGCACCTGTAAATTCATAATTACATTCGCCAAGTGTAATTACAAATTTACCTTACATGGTAGTTCTTACCACCCTATTATCAACATCCCTGTTAAGGTCTTAATTCTATAGTCCCCTATTTCTGAGCCGTGTATCCTAACTTACAATCTAAGACTAGGCACCCCATGGTCGTCTATCACTTAAACTATGGCTCTGATACATTAAACCAAGCATATAACATTAAACCAAATCCAAGAGTAAATCTATAGTTTATTAGTTCCCAATGTTTGCAACGAAAATAACAAAATCCACAACTAAGAATTATATATCGAAAAGGAGTCTCTACGGCATCCGACCACTTCTACGATCTCCTCAAAGCTTCCATTTACCCTTAGACAAGCTTTCTACGAAACCCTTACCTGGAAATGGTTTTAGTTTTTGAAAATCGAAGGTTAGACCAAAAGGTCTAGTGAATTCAGAAACCAAATATAGTTATAAGAAGTTCACAATTATGGTGATTCAAGTAAACCAACAAGTGGATCATATACATAGTTCGTTGAAAAACCAACATAAATCGTACAATTCCACATGCGACAAGGATTTAGAGTTCCGCACAATTCCACATGCAAATACCCATTTATGGCCCCGAATGATGCATATCCAATATATATATATACTTAAAATGAGTTCAAGTTATATGGATTATAACTCCCAAGGTATTTGCACTATCTCAAGGTACACAACTTACTAATGTAAATGTTCAATTAGTTAAGCATATCATGATAGCATAACCCAACACAATTATCCAAACCAATTAGAAATCACTTTTCAATTGAAATAGGGAACATGCTTTCAAGAAAGATGACTTTGAAATCAAGAAAGTTTTATGTCCTTTGACAAATAAAGTTTATAGTAAAAGGAACTCACCTGATGTTGCCCGACTTAGCGTTAGGCCCAAAAGAGTAAACTTTTCCAAATCGAACGCCTAAATTCACCAAAACAAAATGGGTGTTAACCCAAGATAATACCCTCAAAAGTCTTCCTTAAGGATCCTAAAATGAACCCCTAGAACAAAGGTTCAAGCCTTGTCTCGATATGAAAAACGAAACAACCGAAGCCCGTGAGACCTACTGCTGGGTGCAGTACGACCCTGCTGCACAAAACAGCTCCCAAAACCTTAAATCTACTAAACCAAAACGATTTCTACGACCCATAAACCAATAGTAAAGGTTGGTAACATTCCCAAATCAAACCCCACATATTTCTAAGCATGAATAGAAGATCAAATCACCAATTTTTTCTAAAATGCAACTTGTGTTCCATAACAATGGAGTTATCACTCCCACATTCCAATAAATTAATAACTCTAGGATGGAATCAATAACTAATCCCTAAACCAAAGATTGCTCAAGATGATCATTTGATTCATCAATTTTTAATCCTAATCCACAATAACTTAAGGGTTTAGAACCCTAGATTACTCTTAGACTCAAAGTGACACCATTGAAGAAACTAGAAAGAAGAAGAAACATATACTTGAGTTTAGAAAATCCCAAGATGAATCCTCCCTCAATGGATGCAACCTCTTCGCCCTTCTCCTCCTTTTTGTTTTCTCTCCACATTTCACACAGTTTCACACACTCTAAAATCTAAAAATGAATGAGGGATCGCCTATCCTCTTCACATATGTATATCTTGGGCTTAGATCCAAACATCATCCCAAAATTAAGGTTTAAAGCGCAAGATTAGGTAGATTAATGACTTGGGTTATTACAAAGTTTAAACCCGACCTCCTAGAAGGCCAGAGGCTCACATACCGCTAGGCCAAAGCCCCTTTTGGAAAAATGAAGTATTATTATGGTTCTAGATAATTCGTTACAGTCACGTTATTGTGTATTATGACGTCAAGGTTTTACTCGACGATTACATTAACCTTTGTGACTCCACTCTAAGGTTTTACTTTCGTTGTAACGTGGTATGTTATGGAGTGTTATAGTGCATAGCGACATGTTTTTTTGTGAGATTTCTTTTTTAATTTTTAAGCATACAACTTGAAAGATAAATGATTATTATCTACAATATTTAAGACATAAATAATCATTATAACAAAATTTAAAACAAAAACAATAAATAAGTAAATCCTTACTCTCATTCTCGTAAACAGAGGCTCGATCAAGAATTCTTTGAAATTTGAAGAAATAATGAGTAGAGAGACTCAAGAGTTTTACCCAACTTAAGTATAGGCATCGTAAGTTCGTAAATAGAGGCTCGATCACAAATACTTACTTCAAGTCTCAACTTAAGTATAGGCATCGTAAGTTCATATGTAGTTCCCTTAATGTAATAACCCAAGTTCTTTATTATGTTAATTTTGGACTTAAGAATTTAAGTGTTAGGCTTGGGGTGTTTGGGGCTCAAAGTCCATGGTATTTATAAGAAGAGAAGAAGGTATTTTCCCCACTTTCGTCATCATTTGTTAAATTTCAGGTTTAGTGTGTGTGTGTGTATGTTTTCCTTGTGCAATAGGTTTTTAGAAGAAAATGGGTGTTGGAGAGACGAACACTCGGAGAACATGGCAAGGAGTCTATCATCGAGCTTTGGGCAAGAATCAATATCCTTGTTGTGGAATCATCATTTCTAAGGTATATCCCTTCACCTTCTTACTTAAGGTCTCCATCAATGGAGTTTTAGTCTTATTTGAGAAATTGGTTTTCTAGTTGGTGTTTAGTATGGATGATATGATTGGTATTTTATTGGTAGAGTATTCTAGATAGATTCAATCAATGAATTTTATCTAGAAACCCCATTATTGTTGTTGTTCTTGGAGTTACTTAATGGTGTTCTTAGAAAATCTTCATTTGAGCATTTGTTGGGATTGAATAGATGGATTTAATCCATTCTTGTTTGAGGTTTAATGTTAGATATGGCTTGGGTAATCGATTCCATCGATCCAAAGGTTTTTAGACCCTAAAAATCAGTGTTGATGAGGTTTAGTTGAATGTATATTGAAGTATTTTGAGCAGAAATCGCACAGGACTGACCAGTCACGAATGCGGTTTACATGCCAGTTCAAACCCGCATACAACCCGCTTTCCAATGCGGGTTACATGCCGGTTCAAACCCGCATACAACCCGCTTACCCCTATGTTTGGTAATTTTCAGTTTTTGTTTCGTTCGCCGTTAAAGGCTAGATGCAACACAAGACTTAGGGGTTCGTCTTAGGGATTATAAGGGATGGTTTTTTGGATGTTTTAAGGTGGTTTAACACCATTTTTATGGCGTCTGATTCAGGTGTTCGATTTGAATCATTTTGGTCGTTTTAGTCTCTAGAGCGATGTGTTGTGATTCAGGTGAGTTCCCTTGACTTTAAATTACTTTTTTTTGCCAATGGATTTACTTACTTTACTCATGACGGCTATTACTATCTTGGAAGCATGATACATATTTTATATTCCTCTTTGGTTTATATAAATGTTAGATTTTGTGTTGGCTTATATATCACGATATGCATGTATAATTGGACATGTACATTGGTGAGTAGTGTACCTAGAGATACTGCAAATCTATTGGGAGTTATATCTTGTATATCTCGAATCCATTTCGGGTGTACGTTGGACAGGTACCCTTCTTGGGATCATTTAGCTGTATCCGCATGTGGAATTGTGCGGAACACAAATTTATGTCACATGTGGAATTGTGTAACGAGCTTTGGCTTTTCTACGATCTTTATACATGGTCCACTACTTGGTTTACTTAACTTCCACTATTCTTATGAACTTCTTATTTCTGGAAATGAGTTCTATAACTGCGGATTTATTTGGGAATTCACTAGACCTTTTGGTTTAACCCTCGATTTTCAAAAACTAAAACCATTTGCAGGTAAGACTTTTGTCGAGAGCTCGTCTAAGGGCATGGGCTAGAGATGGACTGAGAGACTCTGTGTTTTGGTTTAGGTAGAAATTCTCAATTGTTGCTGTGTTTTCCGCTGCGAACCTTGGGTTGTATTGTTAGTATATTTGGTACAATTTGGGACCACTGAGAATTATATTATGTTATTGATATTTTGGATTTCGAGTTGTTACCCTTAAACTATAGATCTCATACCAACTTGTAACACCCCTAAAATAAGAGATAATTTAAACCGTTGAAATGAGCGGAATAAAAGCTAAATCAAATATAATCACCCAACAAAGGGGAAATGGTAAGAGAGTTTACATCAATGATGGACTGTAACTAACAACCTGCTAATCTAAATCAAATTTAGATCTGGATTACAATCGGGTGTCGCTACAATCCTCAAAAGAATAAGTGTAGCATTAGCACCTCTATAGTATCCTCTAAAAGAATAGTAACTCAAAGGTGCCTCTACCGCCACACGTCGCTTCACTAAAGCATTAGGATCCCCACAGCTAAGAGATCCTGATATACATGTCATTTAAGAAAAAGTGTTAGGTTTGACGCCTAGTGAGTACAAACAATTACAAAATAAAGCTATAAATCATCAAACCAAAAACATATATTTCATCAAATCATTTTGTGCATGTAAAACAAGTTCACCTTTGGCAGGGTACAAAATATCTTACGATGACGGATGAGATCCGATTTACCATGGATAGTGACGGAACACATAAGTAAGTCGTAGTTTAATGTTATATAAGCATAACTTATGGATAACCAATCATTAAGACCAACCTCTCTAGGTATATAGTTTAATGAATTAACAAGTTCAACTCTTCCAAGTCTTTTACTTGTAAAGTCACCAAGTTCACATACTAGGTCTTTACCTTGAGATTTCCAAAATCTAAGTTAAGCTTGTTCACTTAGAGATTACATTATGTTGGTCAATGTCCGATGCACGACTCCAAGATCCCACACCTTATTGCCTATGAAGATTTAATCCTTATTTCAAGTTACAACTAGGGAATATCATCCCACACATATTAAATAAAATCGAATTATATACCTGTGGATCCATTGCATTCCAGTCTAAATTATATACTCATCTAGATATGTGAAAACATACCCAACACATAAACATTTGCATATGATTAGCCATCAAGTGGGTAAATCCCCGTTTTATCAATATTGATCAAAATATGAACAATACAGCTTTAGGTTCGAAACTCATCAAAATGTTGAAGTAATCATTTCCCATGTATATAAAATCATTCCTCATACTTATTTTTATCAAAATACATAGCATTCCCGAAATCCCATATTTGACTTAGTTGTCCAAAATCAACCAAAAGTAAAATATATGAAATTGATACTTAGAGTAAGTAAAATAGATCATTTTAACGTGTATATAGTTTTATAAAGGTGAAGGATGAACTCACAATGCTAGGTTTTGGAGAAAACCTAGAAACCAAACAAAATGACAAAAATAGGGAGTAGATCTTGAATCTCTAACTTGTACACTTAAATCCTTGTATTAAAAAATGCTCAAAAATAGCCTTAAAACTCTGAAACTGTTGCTAGGGTTTCTCTAGGTTCGAAATTAATGAAGAGAGAGAGAGAGAGAGAGAAAGAGAGAGAGAGAGAGAGATATGAAGTGAGTAATGAGTTTAATCTAATAAAACCAATCCTTTTAAACGCACAGATGGACTTTCGTTAGCCTGGCATGCGACCTTAGGCTCGCGGCACAGAGTGGCTCATGTCCTAGATCTGAATTTACATACCCTAGATGCGACTGTGGTCATACGAGGCTAGGGTTGCAGTTATGAGGGTCATGAGATGTGACCATGACCAGTGATGCAAGGGTCGAAGTCCACAAGGGTCACATATGCCCAAACAGGGCCTAAAACAACTCATTCACTACATAAAACATGGCTTAACTTGCAAGAATCCTTACCAACATAGAAATAGCTCAACAAACCTAATTAAATGGTGTAACCTTAAATAAGACTTGGTCATCTTTAAAGTCTTCTAGAAGGATACTCTCGAGTTTGTCGGCTGGAATCCATAACCTCTCGACGCACTTATAGTTCAAATAAGTACATTAAGATGATCTTATGCACCATCTTATTGAATTACTAAAGTGATTATTTGATTATCATGACATTAAATTTTAATAATTAACTTCTAATATTTGGAGATGGTGATTATGATTATGTTTCTTTAGAGGCTAAATAAATAGTTGGTTCTATAAAGTAACTTATTTATCTAAATTTAGACAATTTTGTATTGACCTTTTTCGGTCAAAGTCTTTAATAACATAAAACATATTTTTTTTTGTTTATTTTATGTATAGTTCTTAAATAATAAGAATTTTCAATATACTGAAACAACTGATTACATGATTGTTACAACTTTATCACACACAAAAGCTTAACTAGCTTGTAATGCAACTTCCAAGGAAGAGGTTAACATGTCAATATGTAAAAGTGCAAGTCGAAGCGTCTAAAGATGGACAAATAGGTTTGGTTAAAGGGACCGCAGGAGTCCAGAATTGAAGACTAGTTTCAAAAGGACTTATTAGCCAATTAGACGATCTTAACACATGTGTGGTTAACCATGGTTAACTAGGATTTTTCAGTAGCAAGTGGAAACCTTTGACTAATCAATGTTTACCGACCAATCTTTTGTCCTTTTTATTCTTTTGAACAGTTTTTCTTTTTATTTACAAAGTTACATGTGCATTTTTTACTGTTTTGTTTTGCATTGTTTACCATTTAGATTATGTACACTGCATGATATATTACATACCCAATTACCATTATATCAGTCAGTTAAGACGTGATTAGAACTAGTGTTGAAATGTGGTATTCACGTACAACAAACCTCAGGATCTCAAGTCGAAAGACCACATATACAATAGCCACACGAGAAACACTTATAGAAATTACATAACTTGAAGTCATTGGATGAGTTGCCTAACTTGTACCCATATGTGGATTCTACATGTAATATAAATCCTTACATATATTAATCATTATCGTATTATTCTAAAGTTATTATCATGTTTAAATGTAACACAATCCATAATACAAAAATAATAATTTGGAAATGCTCTTTCATTAATAAGTTTCATGACTCAATGGTCTAAATATACCCAAATTGATTTTTTGGCATACTCCAACACAATATCCTTATCAAACCCTTCTACTTCAAGTACAAAAAACCTACGGCGACGGCGATAAGTAAGTTTGCCGGTGGGATCAAACGCCAATCAAACATCATCCCATTCTCAAATTGAAGTCAAATATGGGGCTACTTTTTAATGATTTTGGATTTCAAGACAAAGTCTTCCGTTGGTTAGTATCCATATTTTTTAAAGCATCTTCGAGGCAGTGGCTATTTTGGTTTCAAAAATTGGGATTATTCAACTTTAAAAAGGTGATTTTTGATCACGGACATCGACAGTTTTAGAGGATTGGCATTGGAAGGAAGTGCGTAGGCGCAATCGACGGTCCGTGTTTGATCGACTTGTTCATGTGAATATTGTGTCTAAGCGGTATTCTTCTCGATTGCATGAAATCTCCCTTAATCTTTATGTTATGAACTTCCCTTCTCATTTTACTACCCGAGAATTGTGGAATACTTGAAGCCAAATTTGGTACGGTGGTCGATGTATTCATTGCTAAAAGGAAATCAAAGTTTGGAAAGATGTTTGCTTTTGTTCGTTTTTCTAAAACAGATGGTGATTAATGGAATTTGTAACACTTGGGTTGGGAAGTTGAGACTTTACGCTAATGTTGCACGTTTTGAAAGGAATAACAATGTGAATGGTTTTAAGCGTGTTCTGGATCCAAATGGTGGTTTTTCGAAATTACCTTTCACTTACCTAGGATTGCCTGTTGGATGTAATATGGGGAAAACTGATGGCTGGAAAGGGGTGGTCGACAAAATTTATTACTAAACTTTCTAATTGGAAAGTTCGAACTTTATCGGTTGGGGGCCGGATTACGCTTCTTAAATCTGTGTTGGGAAGTATTCCTTCATACTATGTGCCCCTTTTCAAAATTCCTAGTATGGTTGAAAAGGTTTTGGAGTCGTTGCGGCACCGATTTTTTGTTGGAGGTGAAATTGATGAAAAAAAATGACTTGGGTAAAATGGAAAAAATGCTTGGCTAATAAGAAAGAGGGGGGCCTTGGTATGTGAAAGCTTGTTTGCTTTAAATAGAGCTCTTCTGTTCAAATGGATTTGGCGATTTTGGACAGACATATCTGCTCTTTGGGTCAAAGTTATTAAATCGATTTATGGTCATTCCGGTCTTATTAGATCGCGATTACTCAATATTGTGTCAAACTCTTCTTGGATTTCTATATTGAAGGCGGTTCAACAATTAGACAATAATGATATTCATCTTTTTTTCTTTTTGTAAGAAAAAAGTCGGTGATGGGAAGTCTACGATCTTCTGGGATGATGTTTAGTTGGGAGATATCTCTCTTAAAGCGCAATTTCCGAGGGTATATTCGCTTGATCGTGACAAATCTGCATCAGTCAACGATCGTTTGTGTTCTAGGGGATTAGGGGTCCGCTTTACATAGATTGTCGAGAGGGGATGTAGAGGAGTCGCAGATATCAGCTTTACGAGAGTTTCTAGATACGGTCATAATCTCTAATCAAAGAGATAGATGGGTTTGGTCTCTCAAAAGTTCGGGTGAGTTCTCGTTGGCTTCCGCTTGCAATTACATAGACTCCAAAATTTGGGTGATAGATCAGTATTCTCCTAGATGGAATCGGCTTGTCTCTATCAAGGTTAATGTTTTTGCTTGGCGGATGGGCTTGAACAAAATTCCAACTCGAGCAAATCTTGATAAAAGAGGAATCGAGGTACAGTCCTTGTTATGTCCAGTTTGTGACTTGGAGATTGAATCAATGAGTCATTTGTTCTTTTCTTGTCAAATGGTCCCGGGTATTTGGAAGCAAATTGGTCATCGGTGGGGTGAGGATATTCCAGAGTTTAATTCCAATTCGGATTGAGTTACGTGGTTGATATCTCTACGGTTGAAGAAAATGGAGCCGGCTTGCTTAGAGGCGGTAATTCTAATGGCTTTATAGGCTATTTGGTCGTTTCAGAATGGGATTCTTTTTAGGATTCCTAAGCCTAAGAAAGCGATGTTGTGGGTTAGTATTATGACTCATTCTTTCTTCTGGGTTACAAATAGGAGTAGTAATTACAACATTTATTGGGTGGGTTGGTTACAAAACCCCTTTTTCGTTATTTCTTACATGTAATCTTTATTTCTAGCGTCTTGGTAGTTCTTTATAAAATCTTTTTCCTTAAAAAAATGATGAATTTAATATGTATTTATGAGATCAAGTTTGATTTAACTTTTACACAACTCATCCATATTTTATCTATGTTATTAAGTGTGTTAAATATAATTATCATCGTGATTTCGTGCCACGACTATAATGTGATAAAAATTGCGACGATTCTATTGCTGTAAAATGGATCAAGTTAGATAAGAGAAGTCTAAAGATAATAGCATATCGAAACACGTGATAAATTTATGTAATAAAATTTCCGACATATAAAGCCCAAGAGAAAGATTGTTTGGAAATTTTCTAAAAACTAAAGGATTCATATGCTTCAAATTATGCTAAGTACTTAATAAGCACTTATATTGGTCTAATTAATAAGCTTATGAGCTTCTATTATTAAATTTATAATGAATATTTTTTTAGACAAACTTAACCCCATCCTTTACCAACTGAGCTACACGTCATTGACATTTATAATGAATGTTTGATGGAACCCTAATGGTGTACCATGCACATATAAAATAGTACATCAAAGTCGCACCCACTCGATTTATTCACCTTCAAATACATATATAATGCGATAATTGATGGATTCAGGCATTAATTTTTTGCTTGATTTTACTACTAAAATGGAAGACTTTCATCTACGGACATTTTCCTGGGACCCGTCGCTAAAAGATGATCCGTCACAAAATCGTCACAAAAGTTGGTGTCTAAATTGTTGGTGTAAATCAAATCAGTGACAAATTACCCAAAAAATTCCTGGGTAATCCGTTGGTATCTTGAAAACATCTGATTTTGTCGGAACTATTAGTAATTCCTGGATGATCCGTGGTAATCACCCACGAAAATTTCTCTGGGTATATTTTTTGTGGGTGAAAGTAATTTTTTTGTAGTGTTTAATAGTATAGTTGGTCCTTGTGATTATTTAGTATGTTTTAAAAGGCATTGCAAGCCCTGGGTTTTTAGCATTACGTTGTGTAAAAAATGAAAAAAAAAATTTGTGCTTTGAAGAAAAATTGTTTTTTGTAATACCTCTTGTAATACAGATCTTGTAAGAACAAATTACATAAAAATCTGGAACATTTTTATTTGCGCTTTTTATAGTCTACTTTCTAAGCTCCCTTTTGGGAAACATAATATGTATGTGACATATTATACCATAGTGGATACAAATGGAATTATTATGACTATGTAAACAAAACATCCTTTTATGATTTTTTTTGAACTTTCTTATTTAAGATATCTATCATAGCTACGAAAATTAAGTTTTGAAAAAGATTACCCAAAACAAAAACCGAAATAAAATACGTTTTTGTAATCTTAGATCCAAAGAATGATTCGAAAAGTTAATCACTCAATACAATCGAAAAACATTAATCTACAACGCTAAGCACAATGATACATTAACAATACACACATTGATATCATTTTTACTAGGGTGGACTTGGTACGGTAACATTTTTTTTGAATACCGTATACCAACTAATTGTAATTGGTATGTAAAATCCTATACCGTGTACCAAAAATTATAAATGATATGCAAAATCATATATCATGTATCAACCAATTATATTTGGCATGCAAAATCCTATATCGTGTACCAACCAATTTTAATTGGTACCGACATAACTGGTACCAACTTTTTTAAGTTGGTACTGCTTTTGTACCTACTTTACGTTGCCTATATGAAAATTGTCATTTTATTTAATCGTACGTGACATTTTGGTTTTACAGGTAACTCGTGTGATGTTCACGGGGATTTGGTTGCAAACAATAAAACTTGCAAATATTCAAATATTCAAACATTAAAATTATAATGTTTAATAACAAATAAATAAAAACACAAAAAACTAATAAAAAGGTAAATAAGTCACTACTATGGTATTACCATGGTAAGTGACTTCCAATACCATGTACCAACCAAGTTTGAATACTTGGTACGGTAGTCGGTACTATCAACCAACTATAATTGATACCATAAATTGGTATTAACTCAATTGGTACGGTTGGTACACATGTTGGTTGGTTTGGTTTTTTACAAAACTGTCACCCCTAATTTTTACGTGTTCTACTGACGGAAGTAGAATTATTTTGCATAGGCTGATTTTAGTACAAGCATATGATCTCGATCTATTGCTAAACTTTCTTCCCTCTTGTCTTGAAAGCAAATGGTGGCCACATAACGACACTTTGGAGACGGAGAGAAATGTTATCGTCGCATTATTCGTGTGACTAGCAAGACAAATCCTGAGCTTAAAAGAACATGATTTCTTGTTATAAAACTACAAAAAAACCTCAACTTTTGAGACCAAACTTCGGGTTTCTTTGTCAATTATATCGACTACTCTTGTCAACAAATTACTACTTTGTCGAGCTTAGCTTCAAATTCTTTTTCAAATTTTGATGTACAATTTTTTGATGCATAAAGTAGAAGAACAAAATTATCGGGGTATGCGGTTGTAGCTTTTCAAAAGCCCTCAAGAGGAAAAGCAAATGATTACTCGATTGGGCGATGCATCTTAAATGAAAACATGTGAACTCCTTCGTCAAAAAAACTGTTCCAATATTTTCTGGACTTAAAATGATGGGTCATTTTCATCGTACTTTATCCATTTTTAGTTGTACCTTTTTACGTATTTCAAAACATAAAGTGTTCATACAGTTAATGCCGGAACCAGAATTTTTATCGAGCGAGTGCACTTTTAAGGTGGATCAAATGTCCGCAAAGTCACAGTTAGATTTTTGTGGAAAGTCAACGTGGTTTGATCCGGCGAAAAGTCAATTGTGCGATTTAGGGAATTGAATACGTTTTTCCAATGAATCGATATTTTTAGCTAGACGAAAGACCATGTCTTAGGTATAAGCCTCATGTGCTTTTAGTTGAATTCTACTTTTTCAAGAGATTTTCTTTTGATTTTTTGGTTTTTTTTGAGGGTTTTTTTCGATTTTATCGGTTGATTTTGATGAACGTTTTCGATTTTTTGATAGTTGTACCTTGTGTTCTTTTAATATATCCTAGAGCACCTATGAATGTTTTACGTGTTCACCTTTTATATCCCAAAAATTTTACTTGAGAAGATATGTATTTTAAATATAAAATATTTTTAGTTAGATATTAAAAAAAATACTATTTACTATTTAGATATATGACATACATAACAACATTGTAGGTCCCAAATGGGATAACATGACTTCATACAAAGTGATATTTGTTTTTGAAGAAGTGATGAAGTTTGAAATCTTATTTTATTTATGATTTATAAAAGGTGGTACTGAAATCTGAAATCTGAATCAATAAGACCGTTTTTTTTATAAACTGACAAAAGTATAAACAGTGAATACTAACAAACGTTTATCAGGAAAGTATTTACCTCGATCTTTTTTTTATCTTAATGGGTAACATTCTTGGTCATTAAAAAAAGATTGTTGGTCTGTGTGATTTACCTCGTAAGAGCTTACCGGATAAGAGTCTTTTCTCTTACTTACCAGGTAAGGTTCTCGATTCTTGTTATGTTTTTTACCTAGTAAGATTCTAGGTATTTTTCATGTCCATCTGGTTAAGGTAAATGATGTGCAGCCCGTGTTGCCGCACAGCGCATCAACGCCCATCTATTACTAGTTTTGGGTTTAATAATTTGAGAATTGAACAATTGGACTCTAACTAAAAAAACAGGTCTAAGGCCTAGTAGTAATGGATATTGAATGCATATCGTGAACCGGTGAACGCCCAACATTCCAACCACTTAATCCAATTTTTATTGTTCTTCAAAGTTTGAATGTTCTAATTTTCAAGACATAGTGTATCGTTTTTAGCCGATTAACGGTCATGAAGCTAAATTCAAGAAATCATAGATAGAAATCCTAAATTGCCGATTTCCATTATTGAATGAACTTGATGAGTTGTTGTGTGAGTCATATTATGATTTGTGAATCTTTAATTTTTTTTGCAAAGAAAAATCTAAATTTCTAACTAACTATTGTAAAGTTGTGTCATGTGTGTGGTCGTGTGGGTTACTGACTTACTAGACTAAGGCTAAGGGGTTTTTCTCATTTTGATAATGGGTCTTGCTTTTGCATGTTGAAATTTGAAAATTAAAATTAGCAAAAATGCAGATGAGCACATCACTGTATCAGTACAGTTGGAGCATGTTGCTCAACAATAATCACATATTTTGATATTGCCTTATTCGACACTTGTTATTTTTGCAATGCATAGTAGCATAGATTATGAATTTTACAATTTATCATTGTTCTTTTGACTTTTGTAGAGCAACTCTTCTCAAAATCTCACTCAAAAGATGTTGAGTTGGAATCCCATACTTTGAGGTTTGACATTGCCGCATTAGATTTCGACTTTAGTCTTTATACCTATAGTTTTATGAGTAGCTTAAATGTAAATTACTATTTTAGTATAAAAAAACTAATTATAGTTTTTCTTGTCTCTTAAGTTTTATATATTGAAGTAAAAGTTCTATTATTCTAGAATAATAGAAAAATGGAAGCACGATCCTAATCCATTCAGGAAGCACGATCTATTAATAAAGATGAAGTTAATCATAGAATTACATATTGTATCTAGGAATAAATGGTAAAACCTAACCTAACAATATATTTGAATGGCAAATGTAATCAAAGATCACAAATAAATTCACAAGTTATTTCTGTCAAACATTCACGATGTTGAGTCTTTTATTAAGGATTTTCACAAAACTTACATATGACTTAATCGTCAACTCAACAACACAAAAGCATCAATGTATCTCCATTATTAAACCTTTCTAAAGTGTTTTTTATAATTTTTTAACCATTTCAAGTTCTATATTATTTATATTCTTATTTATAAAGTTTAATATATTAAATTTATACAAATACATACTTATTTTATCTACAAAATATGATTATTATTTTTCATTTAAATATATATATGTATATTAACCTAAAAAAATCATTAAAATTATATAAATTTGGGTTTTCAGAAAATTGTAAAACTTGTAGAAAAATATGTAGAATAAAAACTAAAAAAGTGAATTTATAAAAGTTGGGTTTTCAAAGAATCTATAAATATTTATAAGAGTAAACTACGATTTTCGTCCCTGTGGTTTGGTATTTATAACGATTTTCGTCCTTATGGTTTAAAAACTGTTTTTTTTGTCCCCGTAGTTTACATTTTCTTTCGTTTTTCGTCCCTCAGACTAACTTTGTTAGAAAAGGTCTCTTAAATTAAGGGTAACTTAGTCATTTACCATTTTTTATTTTTTAGTTAGTATATATATAACCTATATCTATAAACAAATACAGAGAACCCTTAAGTAGCTGACCTCTTCATCCGGCTCTTCCTTCTCCGGTAAGCACCACCGCTGCTAGTTGATCTCCACTCCCTTGGTCCTCCACAGCTGATCTCCACCCATTGGTCCTCTATCATCCGCTGCTAACGTCTTCTTTTTCGGTCTCCAACTCCAGTCGGTTTTAACCTTTGTTCTCCATCTCCAGTCGGCTTCAACCTTTGTTCTCCATCGATCTCCACCGTCGATGGAGCCTCAACCATCTCCGGTGGTGAAATTACATGTTTTTCTTGTTGTTTGTGATCTAGATCTACAAAATATACTTGGGATTTACTGGTTTCTCTGTGTGTTAGAGAAGCAAGATGATCTGCGTGCTGGATTTCTGACGACAAAAGCTTATAATCACCCAACAAAAACTTAAGAAGTGGGTTGGATTTCTGACGACAAATTATTACCTCTCAAACAAATGATCGAACTTTTGGCATTCACACACCTACAACCCACAAAACCATGAACAAAATTGAAACAAAACCCACAAATTTTACAACCTTTAAATTAGGCATGCATATGCATGCAGTGAATTAGTCTTGAAGTTGTCAAGAACTTATATAAAAATACCAATATGCCATACGCAATTACCAGATATTGTAGAAAGCACACAATATGGATGTACAAAATGGACTGATTTTGAGCTTGAAGTTTACTATCTGGAATATGGGTAAGTTTCGTGTTTGAATTCTAAACTCCGATTTTAAGATGGAGGAAGGGAAGTTTGGCACTGTTAACTGGAGATGGGTGTCGATGGTGAGTGGTCCTTCTTCCTCTTCAGCTTTTCTCGATCTTACTAATAATATACATATATAATTTAAAGGTTGTATCGAAGCTTATGGTCTGATAGGGTTCGATTTTCATCGGTGAGCTCGAGTTGGTTTTTATCTCCTTCAAATTCGGTTTCTTCTTTTTAAAAGCAAGTTTCACATCAAAACCTAAACCCTGAACTTTCTTTAAGCCCTTCTATTTTTCATTCGCTACATAACCCACTGTCAAGACATCAACCATCAAAGCCATGGACTAAATCCAAGAATTTTGAAGATGGATCAAATTAAATATAGCATTTTTAAGAAATTCTTTTAAGATGAATAACTAATCAACAAGTAAACTGATTTGGGGGGAGAATTGAGAGGAGATGTTCTTTTTTTTTTTTTTCTGGAAAAGGAATTGAGAGGAGTTGTTTTTTTTTCTGGAAAAGGAATTGAGAGGAGATGTTTTTTTTGGAAGAAGAATTGAGAAGAGATGTTGCAGACTTGCAGGTTCAATGAGAGAAGTAGGAAGATAGAAGATGGGTAGGAGTAGGGTCACGTGGGGGTAGGGTTAAAGTTTGGTATTTATTTTTATTATTTTATATATGTTTTAGTTTAATAAAGAGAAATTTTAAAGAAAAACATAGAAAGATTAAATTGCCCTGAATTTAACTAATTTATTTAACAGAGTTAATATGAGGGACGAAAAACGAAACAAAATGGAAACCACAGGGACAAAAAAAGCAGCTTCTAAAGACCAGGGACGAAAATCGTTATAAACATCAAACCACAAGGACGAAAATCGTAGTTTACTCTATTCATAATCACATATACAACTTTCACTACAAGAAAAATGACTTTCACCCACAAAAAATAACCCAGGGAAAATTTCGTGGGTGATTACTACGGATCACCCATGAAATACTAACGGTTCTGGTGAAATCCAATGTTTTCAGGAAAATACCAACTGATTACCCAAAAATTTCTTGGGAAATCTCTCACTGATTTGATTTACCACCAACAATTTACGCACCAACTTTTATGACGGTTTTGTGACGAATCACCTTTTAGCGACGGATTTCCCAGGGAAATTTTCGTAACTAAAAGCCTTCCATTTTAGTAGTGTTTTTTTATTAATTTAAATATATCATTTATTATTTATATATAAATATAATTACTTTATATAATATACTAAATAAAACCAATTAAATACAAAAAATTTATAAGATTATATAAAGTTAAACTTAATTAAATACAAAAAAATCTTTTGAAAAAATCATTCTAATAAAAAAAAACTTCAAGAAAAACCTTCCACTATGATGAAAAAGCTTAAAGTGAGGTTTTTAAGGTGCAAGGGTTTTTTTTTCTTTTTCTATCGGAATTTTGTATACTATTACAATTCAATGAAGGGCATTGTTGGTACTTACTATTTATGTGTTGCATTTGATGCTCTCTACTAGCTCTAGACATGTGTTATGCTCTGATTTTTCTAGGACACACATGTGTGTCTTGTTGAGTCAGATCGCCCATGCATAGAAATATGAGCATAGAGTCGATTTTATATTTTTGTGATGATGATAAGAGTAAAGTGGTCAAAGGTGTTTGATAGTTACTGAATTGTTTGATCCAAAATGATTAGGCGGTCAGATTGTAGGATAATTAAGTGGTCAGATGAATAAAAGACTTTTATGATATAGTTTATAATTAAATATAATTGTTTTGGTAATTATTTTTGTTGTAATTAGGGATCTTAATGATTAAGAGAGGTTCAGGATTCTAACAACCACGATTCTAAAATCAAAGGTAAACATGTAATTGCTCTAAAAAAATAGCAATTACATAATCCAAATGGTCCCAAATATAAAACTTAATCTCAAATGTTTGTAGCGGAAATAAACAACTACTGAGATTTATTATAGTTCAACTACAACTAGGCAACTAACTATACAAGTAGCGCCTCTCTCCTAGCTCCCCCGAGCTCACAGTTTCCCCTTTCCCTTACTTTGTGGTTTCAATAATATGCTTACCTGAAAATGGTTTTCAGTTTATAAAAGAGACGGTTACACTATAATGCCTAGTGGATTCCCAAATAAAAACAGTTAATATGCATGACAGTTATAAGAGAAAACGCTTAGTCATGAATATCAACTCACCCCTTTAAAACACACTTTTATGTACCTGTTGCAACGGTATTTTGTCCGGGCACTCCCCGCCCAAAAGATTAGTCACACCCCACGTGACAATTAAACCGTACACTCCCCGCCCACAAGATTAGTCACTCCCCCCCCCCCACCCCACCCCCCCCCACCCCACCCCCCCCCCACCCCCCGGTGACTATTAAACGAATGGTTTAAAACATTTCAATTTAAAACATTCATTTATTAAACAAGCATGCGTAAGGGAACTCACCTGAATTGCCAACCCAATAATCACCCTTGAGTCCTAAGGACTCACCAACCGAACACCTGAATAGAGGTTACCAAAACATAAGTTTACCAACCCAAAGTAACCTTAAAAGACTCATTTACAAACCCCTCAAACAAGAACCCAAGCTACAACCGCAAACTGGACTTAACGAAAAACTGAAATTTTCAAACAGCCGCTAAAGCTAGTCTTAAGCCAGTCTAGACTTGCCAAAGACCCGCTTTATTCACTGGTTTTTCCCGAAAAACCCAATTCGTGAAGAAGACCCCAAAACCAACACCCAATTTGATTTCCTTCATGGTTATGACCCAAAACTCATCCCAAACATTTATAAATCATCCCCAACCATCAAGGAACCCAATCCAACCATGGAATATATGGATTAAAATCCACATTTGATGATTACAACTCATCCATAGGATTTTTGGTTGAACCTTAACCCCAAACATTAAATAAGATGGCTAAATCATGAAATAGCCAACAAGAATCAATCCCCTCATACAAGACCTTACTTAAACATGATTTTCATCCAACATTTCACCATATAAACTTCAAATCAAAACCCTAAAAACCCAAGGAACTAATAGAGGAAGAGGAAAACATAATGGAGATTAGATTTATACCTGATAATGAACCCATTCCTGTGATTCCTTCCAAGATCTCTCTCAAACTTTTCTCTTCTCTTCTCCCGTACACCAAAATCGCACCAAGACCCACACACACAATTTCAATCTGATTTCTCACAAACGAAGGAGTTTCCAACCCTTATTGTCCATCTTTTCCTTAAGTACAACTTTAGTCCCTGGAATTTAGAAAGTTAGATTCCAACCACCCAATTGGCAACATTAATACAAAAGATTAAATTCCGGGTTATTAAATCTCACCCTTAAAAGAATCCCGTCCCCGGAATTCATCAAGCGAAAAGTTGAGGGTATTTATCCCTCATTTCCAACTCAGGTTCCCAAAACACATCTTGTCCTTCATGGGACCTCATTTGCAACTGACAAGCATAATCTCTTTGAGTAACCAACCACCAAACCAAGCTACTTAAAATCTCCACCTTACTCCTTACCCTTTAGGAGATTTCCAACGGACCAACACAATACTGACCTCTTTGTTCTTGATATATCTCCTTTGTTCCCTCTTGGAACCATTTCTCAAACAACAACACAATTACCAGCAGGTTGTCACCCCTTTCGATGGGTACTCCTATTAAATTTACCGACATTCGACATCCCTCACGATCACACGTCGATTTATTACCATTTTCGTTTACTAGGATACTTCGCAACAAATCACATCGTTACCAAGCTTAAATTTCAGTATCCTCCACCCAAAATATATACCATGAATCAGGCACCGACCACTTCCCGCAACATCTTGGGCCATCCATACCAGTTATTGTCCGCTTTGTCCACACACCGGACTCACGGTTTTTAAAACGCGTCTGTTTTGGACTTCATAACGAACTTCAATTCTTCAAAAGAAAACTTTTAATGCAGTTTACCCCTCAACAAACATGAACCCCCATCTAATCATTACATCCACCCAATTTGTCAACTCAATCAACAAGTCATTCTTGTACTTCCCACTTAGACTTTCAATTAAGAGTTGCTTAACAAGCAACATGCATTTCCCACAACACCTGGCGCCACAATTTAAATCCAACCGGATTAATATCGTACCTCTACTATAGTATTGACCATCAACTCATCAACACTACTCCTTTCTTCCGACAGTAGCACACCTTACTCGCAACTTTATTAACACATTTACGTACATAAGTAAATGCCCTTATATAAACTTTCACTGCGTAATGTGCGACTAGCCTACCAATTAGGATTGAACCAATCTAGTAAACACCTTTCAAAATTCCATCGAGTCAACCAATAACCCAGGGATTTCTCTAAAATGTTTTGGAGTTCATTAGTCCCACAGAAGGAGCAACCACTCACTAAAACCCATCATATCCAGACCGATATCAACCACAAGGTCCAAGCAGAGTGAAAATCAATCCCATAATAAATAACCTCGACAACCTGTCTCTCAAAACACTACTTCTAACTGCCTTTACTTGTCTTCTCGAAAGTATTAGACACACACTTTCATCAAAATCACTTATTCCCACATGCAAGTTTCACCTTCTCGCACCAGTGTGAATTACCGATGTCTAACCAATAACACTCACCCACGCTTGGAGGAAAAAATGTAATGACACTTATGCACACACCAAACTCTTTTCCTACAAGACTCGAAAATCAATCGATTAATAACGGCCCCTCTATTCAAACATAAATTTCCTCCACAGTTGAAATAATTCCAACAATTATTCAACATACTACACACTCTAACATATACATTGAGAATACTTCGAATCCAGTTCTTGGCCACTACATAAACCGAACACATAATCTTTCACATCACCACCCACCTTTTAAACTTTGCAATAACTCTTCCTCGTTTTCACAATCCACTAAAAGCATATAAGGTGCTCGAACTCACGCTATAAATAGTGCCATTCACAATTTTGCACCCATTCAAATCCTTATATCACACATCCCCATAATTTTTTTCAATAATTGAACTAATTAACCTTCTTCAAGAACCCCATATCAAGACATTCACATAATTCCTTGACCACACATTCAACATTCGGTACATTGCCAAACTAGAATATGGTTCAACACAAAGCACATAACTTTGCCATGCTAAAACATTTGATGCATAACTTCTTCCGTCCTTAACAATTCACTTTTCTTAAGGCAAAATCTTGCCTGCTCCCATTACCTATTCATAACCTTCACCACGTCATCAACGAGATGATGTTCGTCCACTTGACTTATCGGTCATCCTTCCAAAATGACAACTTTCACCGAATCAACATAGACACTCACAGACTACCGTCTCAAAAGACCTCATTTCCTCTCGAATAACGTTAAGCAACAACCATCTAGCTCTAGTCACGCACACTTGTGACTTCATACACTGAGTACTCACTTGTCAGTCCCCGAGGTATGCAAACCGTAGAGTGACCACATTCCCAGTCTACTAACTAAACACACACATCCAATCATCTCACGCCTTAACACCAAGGCAACTAAGAACCCACTCTAGCCCATTGCCAACTAACAAAAACACGTTTAACTAGATCAAAGAGGAAAAGCACCCTCTTCCGCGGACCACTAAAGTCTCACGTACACCCATTTCCGCCCTGGATAAATACTTAGTTTTCATACTAAGTCATCAGTCCCAACTCACGACCTCCAGCCTTCGTAACTTTCATACACTTGGTGGTTAGTCTAAAGCCGAGAATGCCTCCTGCTCACACGACCACTCACGTTGTGTCCATTCACAACCAACTAACCACATAACAGTCAATTCCTAAACCTATAACTTTAGTCGCCCCACACCCATTAACAACCACTCACAGTCCACACTAGGGGTATACGCGGGTTGGGTTGGGCGGTTTTTGACGTTTTTACAACCCAACCCAATTATGGCGGTTTGGAAAATCTCAACCCAACCCAACTCAACCCATTCAAAAGTACAACCCAACCCAACCCAACCCTTGCGGTTTGTGGCGGGTTAGCGGTTTGGTTTAGAATACGTAAAATTGAGAAATGAAATACGATAAATACTACTAAATATATACAAAATGTTTCGTTAGAGAGTTTCTATGTTTTTGTCGTACATATCAATTTTTATTGGATCTCTTCACATTCTTTTTAAAAAAAGTTATAAAGAATCCTAACAGAAAACTAGATGAAACCATTTACTTATTGCTAAAATTAATATATGTATGTGTATATATACGTTTGATTTTGTTATATTATGATACCATTAAATATTTTTTTAATATATTGACATTAATTTCTAATGCTACGTGACTAAATTTATATGACATTGTCACGTCCATAGAAGTTTTATTCATATAAATGAATGGAACATATATGTTGATCCCAGATGAACAAGCACAATGACAATAAACAGTTAATAGTAAAGTAATATGAAACGAACAACGATTTAAAGAACTTACGTAGTCATATATCTCTTGAATGTGTATATGTCGATTACAATCAGATTCAGCACTCTCTCAATGTAATATGAATCGACTAACTCTAAAAGTAAAACTCTAACGTTCTATTTATATTGCTAGGTCTAATCTAATTAAGGAAACAAGAGTTTAAGGGATTATAAACTTCCTTTTACAATAAAGCATATCTTTTCCTTATTTTGTCACAATTAAATAATAATAGACCTAACAATCTCCCCCTTTGTGGCAAAATAAGTCTTCATCTTCTTACCTCGAACATGCCTTCAAATCTTCGTAGGGTTTGTCGATAGATAATTCTGTCGTCGATTATCTTGATAGCTTCTAAGAGAGAGTTTCTTTTGTCGTTGCTCATCCTTGTTGCGCTCTTTCTATCTGTAGCAAGTTCTGACGCAAGTCTGTTTCAGATTCCCCATAACGTACCGTCAGAATATGCAACCACTTCGTGAAACCTGAGAAATCGTTTTTCTCTAGAAGCATGCATCCAAAATACACCATGTACAGGACGAGTGATGGCAATGGCGACTAGAGTACTGTCAGGTACAGGTAATGATTGATCAGGCTTAGTAATATGTATCTTCTTTTGCTCGCTTTCGATCCCTCGTTGAAGATCATGAAGATAACTGTACCGAAGCTCTTTCTGAACATGCCTTACCACTGCCCTTAATGCCCTTTGCTCGTGTACGTTTCGGTTGCGCTTGTCTCTCAGATCGTTGTAGATGATCTCCATTACCATCTTCTCTTTGGACAGTGAAAACCGGGTACTCGACTTGAAATATCCTTGCAGTGTCTATCTTCAAAATCCCGACAACCCTGTGCCTTGAGACCACTTCAGCTTGAGGTAAAGCTCTCATCCTCAGGATATGGAGATACTCTCTAACCTGAGCAGGGTCCATTTCCATCACGAGATGAATGTGTGCCAAATCATCAGGTTTCGCTTCCTTGCGGAAGATCTTCTCCATAGTTTCCTCAAGATATGGCACACGGATCTGCTGATTCACCCATTTGGATTTACTTTACGTCAACATTCTTTGCCACCGAAACTGATGAGGTAGGAGTCTTGGTTTGTTTTGTTCCTTTAAGGCATAGTTTCTTGTTGTATGCCTCAAGTTCACATAGTCTTGCTCTTGGAATACTGGTTCGTACGGATCTCGGAACCAGTTTCGAAGTGAGTTTCGCAGACGTTGAACATCAACTCGTTCTTCATTTTGTTCGAGTTCGGGTTCGGCAGGTTCGGCTGGTTCGGCTGTACTCTCGAATTCGATATCCGCAGGCTTTTCAACCGTTGGTGTATCGTCCTCTTGTGTCGTTGTAGTACGTTGCCTTTGTTGGGTAGATTGAGTAGGTGGTCTTGAGGCTGAGGCAGCAGCTGCTCTTGATCGTGATCTTGCCGTTTAGCGTGTCTCCCCCTCAGGACGAGTTGGAGCGGAGCCCGGGTCGTCCTGGTGAGGTCTGGATGTAGATGGACGAACTACCGGACGGCAAGACTCTTGGATTTCGGTGCGAAGAGCAGTAATAGCACCCAGAATGTCATCCGTTTGGCACTGTTGGGCATTTTTCAAGTCGGCGAGCTCTTGGTCAATATGGGCGCGGAAGACATCGAACTCGTGACGAGTTACTGTGGGGATCTGAAGATTGCGGCGAAGAAGACCCTCAAGCGAATCCTCTGGTTGGCCGGTTGCATTGGATTCGGCTAGCAGATTAGCATACAACATCGACATGAGTTCATCGGTGTTGTACTCATATCGATGCGGGGAATGAGGTCGATCTTCGGGGGGTGATGGTGGCGGTGAAGAGTGGCTGGTGCTTGGACGGCTGGAGCTTGAATGAGAAGGGTCGGCTTGTACAGGAGTCGATTCTTTAAGACGCGCAGCTTCACGAATTTGGCGCACGAAGGCTTCTCTTTCGGCAGTCATTAGGACAAGATGTTCAGCAAGGGTGTCTCTTGCCCTTTGTAAGTGAGCAGCAATGAGTGATTCGCCTTCCGGGGGAATAGAGAACGACGGAGATGGGGTTGCTGAATGGGTAACACCGGGATCACTTAGATTGCCCGTTGACATAACAGTTGATTCAACTGTATGACCTACGTTCAGCATTGGCAAAGATGTAGCGCTGGTAGGATTTCCTCCCAATCCTCGTGGAATGTCCGGAATGGACATCACTATGGGAGTTCCGACTGGGCCACGGAGGCTTGCAATGTGTATAGACTCGTGTCCCCTAGTTGGCTCTATACTCGATGTGCACACAATCGAAGTCGAAGCAGGTGAGCTACTGCCTCTTGTTTCAATAGCTATGCCTCCCGAGTGGAGGGGAGCTAGATAAGGTGCTAGACTCACAAGTATTGTTGAAACTGTTGACTGTTGGGAGCCTTCAGAGTGGCTAGGGGGGGCGTGCAATTGCGCTGCTAGGTCCACAGCGACTTGTCCACTAGTCATACCCAACGAATGAGTAGGGCTAGTTGACTCGGTTACCTGGTTGGGGGATATTGGACTCTCACTCTCTATCGTTTTTGTGTCCCCTTCGCTCATGCTCACTAATTCTTTTTCAACTTGTACTCCCTCCGTTCTCCTTATTTCTCCAATTGAGGTTTCAGGGAATATGTCCGACATAGATGGGGAGGATGGATTGGCTTCAAAGTCAAAGTCGAATTGAGGTTCCTCATCAGAAGGTATGGTAGGTGCGGAGGTGGGTGTACGGATGATTGGTTCAGGGTTCGGTTCAGTTGAAGACTCTTCATTCCCAGAACTGGAATCTGTGATAGAGGGTTGTGGGCCGATGCGGCTGACGGCTTGCACTTCTATTTCTGCAGTTTGTTGGCGACGACGGAGCGGTTGGTTGTCAGAATCATCCTCATCCGATGATGAAGAGCGGGGGCGGACACATTGTCGGCTTACCAGTGTTTTGAATCGGGGAGTTGGGATAATGGGTCAGGTGCGGGGGTAGTTGGAAGTAGTTGGGTTGGGGGGCTGATCAGAAGCACCACCCTCGTCATGTTCCCTCGCAGTACGCTCATCACCCTGGTCGGGATCCCCCTGATCCTGACCCTGCTCTTCTATTCTAGGACCCTCACCTCCCTCAATATTTTCCTCTTGGATCGGCTCTTGGGCAGGCGCAACCGGAGGTGGTTGGGCCATTAAGACATGTCGCTCCTTATAGGCTACCACACTAGGTGCATTCTGATCAGCATAAGCGAGGAGCGCTTCAGGGATAGGCATGGTATAGTTGAAGACTCGATCATTTAGGCGTAGAAATTTAAGGGCACTGGTCGGGCCTAAGGGTGATCCGACTCTTCTAGGGATGGCAGGTCGGGAAGTCATCATTGCATGGATGAAAAGTTGAAGAAACAGCTGAAAAGGTACGAAGGCACGATCGCGAAAGTTGGATTTGTCTTCCACTAGTTCCACAAAGTCCGTCCAGATGAGCATCGCGTAGTCATAATGACGGTTGAACGCGATGCCGTGAAAGATTCGAAGAACCGCAGTGCTGGCCTTGTCCATGCCAGTGTGTTTGCTAGTCAGACATCGATTGACGATGGTGAATAGCGTGAACCAAATCTGAGGTAGGTACATCCTTTTGAACTGGTCGGGGCTTGTGAATGGTTCAGGGGATTCGTACCTAAGGGCTAGGATGTCGGCAACCAGCTGTTGGTCAGTTGCAAAGGCGTCGTATGGGTGTTCGGCTGTGGCGAGCGACAGGCGGAGAATGCGGCGAATCCTGGCTGGAGTTAGGCTGGTGACAAAGTCATCGATTTGAGCTGTGAAATGATGGTCACCTTCGTCCGGATGGTATGTCAGTGTGTACCAGAATTGCTGGAGGTAGAAAAGGGGTACTCGGTGGTCTAGTGCAAAGGAAAAACGAAGCGGATGTCGTTGAAGAATGTCAAGGATGATTTGGTGTTCGAGAGTGATACCAAAGTCTAGACGGTGGTTGTTCGGTTTGATTTTTCGAAGGTGAGCTCTAGGCATCAAGATGTCATCCCGGTTAGCTGCGTTGATGCTTGGTTCTGTGGAGCGTTTGGACGGCATCGGGTTTTCATCATCTGACAGGTTCGGATCATTCATGGCTGCCATTGGTTTCTGAAATAAGACAGTTAGGCAAACCAAGTGTAAAGTTAGTGTATTGAGTCTTAACCAAAAAAATTCTAAGTCTTTTTTATCGAGTCCCATTAGGTCGATAACAATTGTTATCAAGTGCAATGGGATCGACGAAAAAGGTGTTGTCGAGTGAAGGAGGATTGACAAAAAGACTTGTAAAAAAGATAAGATCAAACCTGTGGAAGGGATGTCGAGTCAATGAGAATCGAGAAGCACAGGTTATCGAGTGCCTAAGGGTCGATGAAAATACTTGAAAACTTTTCAGATTGTTATCGATCTATTTAGACTCGATAAACCTTCAAAGAGCATGTTGTCGACTCGATGAAAAGACATTGGATAATCTAAGGGCCGGATATCGATCCACATGACTCGATGAGAGAACTTAGTAATTTCATCGACCGTTTGATAGTCGATAACAAAAGTTATCGAGTTCCAAAGGATCAACAAAAAATACTTAGTGGTTTTCATCGATCCTATTATAGTCGATAAGAAATGTTACCGAGTCATAAAGGCTCGATAAAAACACTTGGTGATTTTCATCGAGTTTATGATATTCGAAAAGAAAAGTTATCGAGTCATAAAGGCTCGATAAAAACACTTAAGAAAGATGATGGTGTTCTTGGTCACTGCAACGAGACTCGATAAAAAATCAAAGGTTGTATATGGACTCGATAAAAACTCAAAAACCAGTCGAAAGAATCCTTAAGTGCTCATATTCCAAAAAGGGCCTAAAACTAAGGCAAAATCCTATTACTAGGTGCGATTAGTGATAGGGAACAAGTTTAATAAAGGACAGAGGGCCAAAACACTAAGTGTAATCACGATTTTGACTGATGAACAGTCAAAATCGGAAAACACTATATTATCCCAAAAACCGAACAGTCATACATGAAAAAACGGATCATGCAACAGTTTTAAGTACTAAGTGCAAGAATTAAAGATGATAAGGGGAGAATTACGAACCTGGTGGTGCTTTCGGATCTGAAAAACTCGAAGTTTTGAGAATTTGATCTTGGAAAGCCAAGAACTTGAAGGGTTTTTTCAGAGAGAAAGAGGGAAATTCAAAAACTTGTGAGAGAAGTCACTTTCAGAGAGGGGCCCGATTTATTAAATAGTGGTCATCGGGTGATGACATGTGGCAGTGTGTGATAGGGCCGATGAAAAATTTCCCGTTATCAAGATGTCGATTGGGGAGGTTATCGAGCCAGAGGGGGTCGATAATCCCATTGTTGTCGGGCCCTTAGGGGCCGAGAACCTGACTTAATTAAATTGTTTTTTTTTAAACTTAAATAAAAAGACAGAAAACATAAGGCTCCCCCTTAATATGTGCTAAAGGTGGTGTGCTCCCCCTAGGAATGTGAATGGATAGGAAAAATGTACCTTGTTGCTCCCCTTGAACGATGATTCATGGTGATATACACAGCGAGGTAGAAATAAAAATGAAAGAGAAATTCAAAATACGGAACTGTAAGATAAATGTCAAAATCTAAAAAATGAGAACCCAAGTGTTATGCAGATTGACTCGAAGAGTAAATGTGCATAAACTCGTGGATAGACGTTTTTGAGGATTTTGAGACACACTGATTTGGGATAATCAGGTCATAAGATTGAGCATTCCCAACTTGGATACTAGGACCTGGAATCGTTTCTCATCCAATGCCTTGGTAAACAAGTCGGCAAGCTGAAGTTCCGTATTAACAAAATATAGTTCAATTGTACCTCTTTCGACGTGATCCTTGATGAAGTGATATCGAACGTCGATGTGTTTTGTCTTCGTGTGTTGAACCGGGTTGCTTGAAATGGCTATGGCGCTTTTGGAGTCACAATAGATGGGAATCTTGTTGAACCAGAAGCCATAGTCTTTGAGTTGAGTGCGCATCCATAGTACTTGCGAGTAGCAGCTTGCGGCAACGATATATTCGGCTTCCGCGGTAGATGTGGAGACGCACGCTTGCTTCTTGGATGACCAGCTGACCAATTTGTCTCCAAGGAATTGAATATGGCCTGAAGTGCTTTTGCGATCGAGCATGCATCCGGCGTGATCCGAATCTGGAAAGGCAGTTAGCTCGAAACCCGTATCCTTGGGATACCATAGGCCAAGATTAGGTGTACCTTTTAAATACCGGAAAATACGTTTGATCGCACTAAGATGAGATTCCTTTGGAGATGCTTGATATCTCGCGCATAGACAGGTGGCAAACATTATGTCCGGACGACTAGCCGTAAGATACATGAGAGAACCAACCATGCCCCGGTAATTTTTAGAATCCACATCTTTTCCCGAAGGATCAGCGTGTAGTTTTGAACCCGGGGACATGGGTGTACCAATCGGAGAACATGACGTCATTTTGTATTTACACAACATATCCGAGATGTATTTTGATTGGTTGATGAATATTCCAGTAGAAAATTGTTTGATTTGAAGACCAAGGAAAAAATTCATCATTCCCATCATGCTCATGTTAAATTTTGCAATCATGAGTTCAGAGAACTCTTTGCATTGCCTTAGGTTAGTCGAGCCGAAGATGATGTCGTCCACGTAGACTTGAATGAGCATAATGTCACCTTTGTCCTTTTTAATGAAAAGAGTTGGATCGATCTTACCTTTGGAGTATCCGTTTTTCACTAAATAGGTAGACAAACTATCGTACCATGCGCGCGGGGCTTGCTTCAAGCCATAGAGGGCCTTGTCCAGAATGTAGACATGTGTCGGTTTGGAGGAGTCAACAAACCCGTCGGGCTGAGAAACATAGACTTCTTCACGCAGAACACCGTTTAAGAAGGCCGTCTTGACGTCCATTTGGAAAACCACAAAGTTCTTATGTGTCGTGTAAGCCAAGAACATTCGGATTGCTTCAATGCGGGCGACGGGTGCAAATGTTTCGTCGTAGTCAATGCCTTCTTGTTGACGGTATCCTTTGGCGACAAGTCTAGCTTTGTTGCGTATAACGACTCCATCTTCATCTTTCTTGTTCTTGAATATCCATTTCGTGTCGATAATGGTCTTGTTTCGAGGACGGGGAACAAGGCGCCATACTTTCAAACTTTCAAATTGATTGAGTTCCTCTTGCATTGCCACAATCCAATCAGGATCATTCATTGCCTCGTGAATGGATGTGGGTTCAATCTTGCTTATGAAGGAAGAGAACATGCAATCATTGGCTGAGGCGGAACGCGTTGTAACTGGTCTGTTTGGATCTCCAATAATATGTTCAACAGGATGAGAGCGGGTCCATTTGGTCGTATGAGGAAGCGGTTGAAATGCATTTGGATCCGGGGTGTCATCTTGATAAGAACCTAATGGAAGATCTTGAATAGATTCCACAGATGGGGCCACGTTTGATGATCTTGTAGCACTAGTGACATCCGTAGGTGTTGAAGTGGATGGTGGGGCAGAGGATGTCGGTTCCGCAGGATTTGGTTGAACAGGCGGTTGAGGTTCAGGTGGAACAAGAGGAGCATCTGATGAGATAGTTTGATCGGGAGGAGCAGTCGTAGAGGTGCTTGGAGATGCACCAGTTGAGACGGTTTCCGTTGTAATTGGCGGTCCGGAAAGATCCGAGGTCTCGGCAATCTCCAAGGTGGGCGGGGGAATCTGGAGAGAAGAATCAGTAGATGGTCCAAAGTAATCCGAGTAGAAGTACTCGAATAGGTCATCCAGATTTGACATGGCAGTTTTGGACGTTGAAGGTTCAGCGGGGTTGGGAGCAGGTTCCGAACGAATGTGATCGGAAGATAATATGTCGGTGAGTGCGGGTCCAGAACTGTCGTGTTCAGGAGCCATTTCAGCGTTTGGATCGAATTGTACATTAACGCTTTCAGTGACGCAACGTGCGTGTTTTATGTAGACCGGATAAGATGATGCATTTGGTGAGTATCCGAGAAAGTAAGCTTCATCGGCTTTCGGCTTGAGTTTCCCACGATCTACTTTTTCATTGAGTACGAAGCAACGAGTACCAAACGTTCGAAGATGCTCGATGGAAGGAACGCGATCGTAGACCAAGTGATAAGGTGTCTTGTTGAAGCGTTTGTTGATGATGGAGCGGTTTTGAGTATAGCAGGCTGTGTTGATAGCTTCGGCCCAAAGGTGGAGAGGAAGCTTTGAGAAAGTAAGCATAGTCCGAGCGGCTTCAACAAGAGTTCGATTTCGGCGTTCGACCACACCGTTTTGTTGTGGAGTACGAGCTGCAGAGAACGTGTGGGTTATACCAACCGATACGAGGTAACCGTCAAGGGTACGGTTTTTGAATTCAGTTCCATTATCGGTGCGGATGGTTTGTGCAGTAAGTTCTAGCTTGACTTGAATGGCTTTGAGAAACGTGATGATGGTGTCAGGGGTTTCATCCTTTGATCGAAGGAACTTTACCCATGTGAAGCGAGAGAAATCGTCCACCATTACTAGAACATACTTTTTACCATGTATGCTTTGAGTCCGCATCGGGCCGCACAAGTCCATATGAATGAATTGAAGAGGTCGAGTCGAGCTGTGAACTATCTTGGGTTTGTGAGAGACCTTCTTCATCTTTCCCATCTCGCATGCGTCACAGAGATGTGGTTTGTCGAATTTAACAGATGGGAGGCCGGTGACTAATCCATGGATGGAGAGGCGAATGATGTTCTTGAAGTTCAAGTGAGATAAGCGACGATACCATAACCAGGTCTTTGGACTAGAAACGTTTGATAGAAGACAAACACTTGAGGGGGCATTTACTTGGGAAAGATCGATCGTGTAGAGGTTGGACTTGCGTGTGCCGGTTAGAAGCTCCTTTCCATCAAACGTGCGAACACAGTCTATCGGGTCTGAAATTTACTTCGAGTTGCTTGTTACAGAATTTTCCAATGCTCAACAGGTTGTGGCTTCGCCCTTGTACATAAGAGACGTTGGAAATGGTGATGTTGTTTTGAATGATATCACCATATCCTTTTATCGGTGCCAAGTGATTGTTGCCAAATTTGACGAATCCGCCCTTCTTTTCAGTGTAGTTGGCAAGCAGCTCCTTTTGTCCGGTCATGTGTTTGGAGCATCCAGAATCTAAGTACCACACATGACCGATCTGCACAAAATCAGGCAGATTTAGGTACCCATTTGTAATGAGTCCATCATGGTTAGTTGACTTTGCACCCTTGGGTACCCATTTGTGGTGAGACTTATGGGCGTTAGTCATTTGATTTCTCGGACCCGATTTAGAAATGGATGATGAATGATAAAATTTGTGATCAAATGAATTATGCATGTTCGGAAAATAACCATAACCATAATCAATAGGAGGTTTACGAACAAAATCATCCACACCGCAATTAGAACAACAAATTTTATTACGAGAAAATTTGATTAAATGTCTAAAGGAATGAATTTGATAAGGAAAATGAAATCTAGAATTGTTTCTTTTGACATTGGAATGTAAAAACTTGTCTTCTTTGCAGGGTGTTTGCTTTGTAGGATGCGTGCTCTTTTTGACCCAAACCGACTTGGTTTCTAAAGTATGAAGTGCTGAAACATTGAAAGGAACACGGTTAGTATGGTTTTTGAAGACATGATTGGTTTTCGTTTGAGTGGTTTGATGCTGACTCGTGGAACACTCCGTTGATTCAGTAGGCAATGAAACTGATTCCATAGGTTGTTTGCCTTTGTCTAAAAATTCAGTGTGAGTAGGAAGTACAGGATTGAAATCAAACTCATCACACATGTCATTTAAATACTCGTCCGATTCAAGTGAAGATTGTTTAGAAAGGGCATCTAATTCAGCATTGATTTGTTCATCGGAATAGGAACATTTTTGTTTTGGAAGATTGGAATTTGGGTCCATTTTGAACAACTCTTCGCAATTATCTAAATAATTGCTAACGAAGGCTTTACAAGTTGAAACGTTTGAAATAGTATCGTTTTCACGAGTTTTGTTCAATTGTAAAGTCTCGTTCTCAAGTTGTTGTATTTTAAATAAAAATGATTCCTTTTCCTTTTCCGCCAAAGAACGTTCAGATTCCAACACTCGTTCGAGTTGAATAATTTTCTTTTCTAAAAATAGAGTGGGAATGTACGGTTTACATTCAGGAATCTTGTTTTGAAGTTCTTCGGCTGAATAAGATGGAAAGTAGTTGTTTGGAAGAGATTCACTTGAAGATTCCTCTTCTACTATTTGAGGATAGCAGAAAGGTATTTAAAAATAGTTTTTGTTTTGTCTCTTCCAATCTTCTCTTTCCTCAACACTAGGGTCCGGTTTCATAAATTGAATTTGGTAATCTGGACCAAGGTTCAGATATTCGAATTTATAAATCGTCGGAGTATTATAGATAGCCTTTGCTAAGTGTTTCGGGTTTTCAAAACCTAATCCGGCTTTTGAGCTTAAATCTTTCGGTGCGTTTAAGTGAATAGTGTGTTCAGTTTGACCAAGCTTGTATAGTTTTAATTCCAACTTTTCGAGTTTTTCTAATAGATCTTGTCTTTGAAAACTGACAAAGTCAAACTTTGATGAAAATTTGGCAGTCTCATTCCTAGATGTTTGAAGTTGAAGTGTGAGATCAGATATTTGTTGTTGGAAAAGATCATTTTTTCTTTTAAAACCATTTTCTCCGTTTCGAGATTGTATGTTATACTTTGAGTATTGACAAGGTCGGTTTGCATAAGAAGCAATTGTTTATGATTATTTTCTAGGCTTGCTTCTAAATTGGAAACCAAGAGTTTCTCGGTTTTCAATTTGGAGTGTAATTCCTTTAATTGACACATTAAATCATGCATTTGAGATACAAAAGAGTCATAGTCAAAAGGGCTTACCTCGGGTGTGTAGTCGGAAGCGTGAGAAGGAGTGTCATCAGAGTAAGCCATTAAGCTGAAATGTGCTTGAGTATCCCCTTCCATGTCATCTTCATCATCTTGATTTAGCCATTGTTCATCTTCAGCTAGAAGAACTTTACCGGCTTCTTTTTGTTTAGACAAAATCAGTTTGTAAGTGAAGTAGTTAGAGTCCTTCACTATTGGCTTCTTACATTCCCTTGCGTAGTGACCAGATTTGCCGCAGTTGTAGCACAGGCTTTTCTCACCCTTGAACTTGTTTTCTGGCTTGGGTGTGGGGCGAGGTTCTTCTCTTCTTGGTTTAGGTTCAAACAGGGCCTTTCGCTCATGATTATTAGATCCCCAGGCATACCTTTGTTGGTTGGGATTCGAGCGACGTGAAAACTTTTGTTGAAAATATCTTGTAAGGAAGGCCAGTTGATGTTGAAGTTTGGCAATTTATGGATCATAGTCAAAATCTTCGTCTTCTAATTCGGGAAACATCTCTCGAGGAGCGGAAGAGGATTCTTTTGCCATCAATGCGATTGGATCCGGGTTTTTCTTTGAATTTAACCCCATTAGTTCGAGAACCTCCTCTTCGTATTGTTGAAGGGTTTCATAGACTTCATGAAGATCAAGGTCAGCAAGATATTTGCTGTGTTTGATTTGATTAGCAAACCGGCGCCATTCCCGTTGAAGATTGCTAACAAATTTGATGTTGTTTTCGATCTTGGTCTTACGAATTTCGTTTTTGCTAAGTTCGTTCACCAGTTGTACAAAACGGGTATATGTGTTCGTAAGACTTTCTCCATCTTTTGCCTTGAATTCTTCATATTGAGAAATGCAGTTGGTGATTCTGAGTTGTGTGCCAATCTTTGTTCCAAGCATGAATTTCTCTATGACTTCCCACATTTCTTTAGCCGTCTTCTTGTGGCTATCAATGTTCCAAGCATGAATTTCTCTATCATTTGGAAGGCTCATAAGTAGATAAGAACGGGTAAGTTGGTCACCTCTCATTATCTACTTCTCGTTTGCATCCCATGAATTTTTTAGTTTAACTTTCCTTCGTGCAGGCGTAGGAGGAGTGTTGTTTGGCATAGCCGGAAACTCCTGATAAAAAGGTGGAGGAGGACCTTCTTTGATTGAACTCATGATCTCATCGGCATAGTCATGGCGTTCAACGAAATCAAGGAATCTATCCTTCCATTGAGAATATTTTCCCGGGAAGAGAATTGGAGGCTTGCTGTCTGATCCAATGGCCATTGCTTCACGGGTGGTCATTGTACTTTTTGGTTGGACCTTGATCAATGAGTTTTTAAAAAATTCTGAGTTGTCTCGCGAAACAGTAGGTTTTTCTCGAAAGACAAAGGAGGTCGAAAAAATTATCGATTTAAGGATTTTTATCGGGTGTGAGGTGCTCGATTAAAATTGTTATCGGGTGACAAAGGATCGATAATAATTGTTATCGAGTGAACAAGGCTCGATAAAAATTGTTGTCGAATTGAATAGGCTCGATATAAAAAGTTATCGAGTGAACAAGACTCGATAATAATTATTGTCGAATTAAATAGACTCAAAAAAAGTTCTCGAGTGAACAATACTCGATAAAAAATTTGATTAAAGAAATTTATCGAACACTGACCTACTCGATCAAAATTTTCTCGATTCAATAGGACTCGACAAAAAATACTTTAATTCTGAGTTTTCTGTGATTGATAAACCAGAAAACAAAACACAGTTTTCTTGACTAAAAAGAACTAGTCTTTTTATGGACAAGACTGTCTGGGTTTTCGAGTTTCTTATTTGTTCAATTATGGAAATTATCAAGATTACGAGAATTTATGATTTTACTAAGGAAATCTTTAGTAAGAAAAGCTGCAGGAGTCACAAGTTCCTGAGTTTTCTTATGTAAAGATATTCAAACGTAAACAAAATAAATTAAAGTAATTTTAATTGAACAGATTTAAATATTTCATGTAAGGGTCGATAAAAATTCAAGATTTTATGAAGTTGAATCGATAAAAATTCAATCGACAGAAGAGATATTCGAGAAAAATTCAGTGATCAGTATGAGGTAGTCGACAATAATCAGAATGAAGTTTTATCGGGTGAAGCATGAAGCAGTAAGACGCGATAAAAATTCAATGAACAGCAGAAATTGCATAAATCGAAATAAGTACCTTTTGTTTCGTGGTTTGCTCAGAAAATCGTAAAACCTCGTGATCTCAGGCTCTGATACCACTTGTTGATCCTAGATGAACAAGCACAATGACAATAAACAGTTAATAGTAAAGTAATATGACACGAACAACGATTTAAAGAACTTACGTAGTCATATATCTCTTGAATGTGTATATGTCGATTACAATCAGATTCAGCACTCTCTCAATGTAATATGAATCGACTAACTCTAAAAGTAAAACCCTAACGTTCTATTTATATTGCTAGGTCTAATCTAATTAAGGAAACAAGAGTTTAAGGAATTATAAACTTCCTTTTACAATAAAGCATATATTTTCCTTATTTTGTCACAATTAAATAATAATAGACCTAACAATATATATATATATATATACCATTTATTTCATTGACATGAGATCATGAGGGAAGTTAAGTTACAGTTAAAAACGTAAAAAGGGATCTTGACCCTTGATCACTTTTAATCTCAAACTCACCTATGAATCGCGCTTGATACGGGGATTGATCCTAAGTATCTTGGCATATCTTATCTCGGTCTATCTCATCCTAATGTGCATTCAAATATGGAGACCCCTTCTTACCTTTCTCACCATAACTTCACATCTTACAGGAAGCCCAACCCTTATTTCATATTCACATCCATTGATCCGACCAATTGACTTCAAATTTATATGCATATATCGTGTTCATTTGTAAATGTTGATAGAAGTTATAACTTAAAAACCAACCTTACTTAAAGCTCAATTGTTATACACTAATCTACAATCATAAACTAGCGTTTATCCAATAACACGTTCTCACTTACTTGGATTTAGTTTTGACTTTGTTCTTTAAATTGAACTAATAATATATATGGGATGTAAAGTGGAATAAAATATATAAATATTTTTGGGTTATAAATTATTATATTGTAAATCTTATATATATATATATATATAATTTTATCGAAATAATACATACTAGCGGCGGTTGGCGGTTTGGGTTGGGTTGAATTTTTCTAACCCAATTTCAACCCTCCTAATTAGCGGGTTGACGGTTTGATGGGTTGTCGGTTTTGCGGGTTGACGGGTTGGGTTTAATCGGGTTGTTAGCGGGTTGGGTTGGTCGGTTTTCGTGTATTGACGGTTTTTTGTACACCCCTAGTCCACACCTGATAATGATGCACGACCTCATTACCTCATTACCTCATAACCCAACTGCAAGTCTACTTTAACACTCTAAGAACACTTCGATTCATAACCCTCTTTTACTCAAACGGATGGGCAAAGCGAGCGGACGATTCAGACTTTGGAAGACATGTTGAGAGCTTGTGCTTTTGACTTCAGTGAATCATAGGAAAGTCATTTGCCTTTAATTGAATTCGCATATAACAATAGTTATCACGCGAGCATTCAGGCAGCACCTTATGAGGTATTGTATGGGAGAAAATGTAGAACTCCTTTGTGTTGGAATGAGGTTGGTGAAAAGCAATTGGCGGGGCCGGAAATTGTTCAGATGACGGCCGATAAGATCAATCAAATTCGTGAAAGGTTGAAAGCGGCTCAAGATCGACAAAAGAGCTATACCGACAAGAGAAGGAAAGCACTTGAATTTCAAGTGGGTGATCTCGTGATGATTAAAGTATCACCTTGGAAAGGTGTAATGCGTTTTGGAAAGAAAGGAAAGTTGAGTCCACGTTACGTCGGACCGTTTCCTATAGTTGAATGAATTGGTGAGGTGGCGTATAAGTTGGAATTACCGGAAATGTTGCTAGGTATTCATAATACCTTTCATATCTCTAACTTGAGGAAATTTTTGGCGGAGGCCGAAATGACTTTACCATTGCAAGAGGTACAAATTGATAAAATGTTGAATTTTGTGGAAGAGCCCGAGGCAATCATTGATCGGAAGGTCAAGAGTTTGAAGAACAAATATATTTCAATGGTAAAGGTGCAGTGGCGGTTTCACAAGGGGCAAGAGGCAACTTGGGAGTTAAAGTCCAAAATGAAGGAGTTGTATCCATATCTCTTCGATGAAGGAATTCCGGGGACGGAATTCTTTTAAGGACAGGTGATGTGATAACCCAAATTTTTATAAGATGGTTTAGTTATTAAACCTTAAGTTATTAAAGTTAATCTTTAGGCTTGATTCTGTTTTGTGTTGTTGGGCTAGGGCTTGGTTGAATAGGCCCATAGTATATAAGTAAATCTAAGGGGTGAAACCTCTTCATTCCCCTCATTTCATCCAAATCAGTAAGGTATTTGTGTGTGTACATGAAGAACAAGAAAAGAGAAGAGAGGAGCAAGCATCCTTGGGAAGGAAGCAATAGGGAACCTTCAATCTCAGGTATTGTTCATCTCCTCTAATTTTGTAGCTCATCACTTATGTTGATGGTATCAATGGTGATAGTAAGAGTTAGACATTCTTGTTGGGTTTTGGTAATGAAAGGATACAATTGTTTTAAATATGAAAGATATAGTACCACCATTGATTAAGGGATATATTGTGTTCAAAAATGAAGTTGTTTTATTTAATCCCTAGATTTCAACTCCATTAATGAAATGCTTGAGTTTGGGATGTTTAAATAGATGGGTAATCATGTTGGATCGATTCTTCGTGTTTAGATATTGTTATTTGGATATATAATTTCAATATAGATGTTTTGGGGATGAATGGAATCAATATTTTGAGTATTGTAGGGATTTGGGGTTGTTTCTTAGTTGCAGGATCGAACCTGCTGAAAAGTAAGTCCCGCGGGTTTCCCCGCGGGTTAAGGCCGCGGCATAAGCCGCGTAACTCACTGAGTTTCGGTGAGTTTGCCCGTTTGATTTCCGCTTCGAGCTGGAGTTTAGGCCTATGGATTAGGGGTTTGTCTTAGGTCTTTAATAGAAGACTGTTGGGGTAATTCGTTGGGGTTAACACCCATTTTATGTCTTTGATTTTAGACTTTCGGTTTGGAGATTGAGACCGTATAAGCTACGGACCGGTTGTGTTCGATCCAGGTGAGTTCCCTATCCCTTAAAAATGCAATGTGTGTAATTCAGATGCTTACTTGTTGATTATGGTCTTTTAAAATTATCTCTTCTATATGTAAAACTACCATGATCACTTTTATAAGCTTTGGGGTCGATATGTGCACTATCTGGTTTTAATTGGAGTAATATAGCGAGGCCTTAATTATTATTATCCCAGACCACTAGGGGTTTGTGGTTGTACGGATTTGGTCCTACGGGACTGATGTGTCGCTAGGGGTTTGCGATGGTGTTTGCCTTTGCCATATTCTTCAATACGTATTTTATTCCCTTTTAGGGAATGAGTTGAATAGTTTTGGAAATCATTGCATGTTTTGATGATTTGTAAACTGCTGGAAATATTAACTGTTTTTATAGAAATTCACTAGACATTTTGGTCTAACCCTCGCTTTTCAAATTAAAATATTTTCAGGCAGTGACATTGCTGGGAGAGGGGATAAGGGAAAAGGGAAGATGTAGAGAGGTTTCCGAAGAGTTTAGTCTTTCCGCGTTGTTTGTATTCAACTGTTGGCATCCTTAGACTTTCAACTACCTTGACTTGTTTAAATTGAGAATTGTAAAGAATTAATTCCGTGGTTGATTTATCTTATATAGTTGAACCTTGATTTTTATATCCAATGTTTGACTTTAGATTTTCGGGTGTTACAGTTAATTACAAGAAATCTATTATATTTTAATATAAAAATAGAATGCATGTGGATGGAATAATCAAAAGAGTCAATGAAGATGAATGATGGTGGATATATTAATGTTTTCTAGACAAAACAATTTTAGATTTTGATAGTAGATAAAAAAAACCTAAAGAAACAATAAATAATACTATAAAATGAATGACCAATTATTTTTTTTTACACATTTTTTTTCCAATTTAATTAATTAATGCATGGTCGGACCCCTAATATAATGCTAAATTCTTTTTTATCATATTAGATACTAAAAAAATTGTATGTTTTTATTTTTTTGAACTATACTACATATAATATATATTATATACAAAAAAAGTTGGGCCTCTGTTTCTTATGGGTCTTAAGCGTACGTCCAATGCCCATCCTCCAAGAAAGACCCTGGATGCAATTAAATAAGCACATTGTAACTTTATGAAGAAAAAAAGAAACGTATCAACTTTGGTATCAAAACATTTTCTAGAAAAAGTAATTTAACTTTATTTTTTGAGATTTTTTATTGTAGACACTGAAATAAAGGTTTAATATAGAGACCGAAATAAAGTATGTTATATTTTGATACAGTTTGTCTAAAAGATATAATTCTATTAGTAAAGAATTTTTAAAATCTAAAAATAAATTAAAATTAAAATTCTATATTAATTTTTTCCCCATTTATCGTATTTTTATATTATTATTTTTTGTAATAAACTTCCGTGCAAAGATATTACTAAACACTTTGAAATTTTTTCTAAAGAAGATTGCTTAAAGTAACATTGTGCACATCTAAAGCCCAAATGATTAAGTTGTACACTTTAAGCACAAGATAAATAAATATGGTTTAAAACTTTTTATATATATAAAATTTAATAAAATAGTTAGGTTGTATAATGTTATTTTGTTGATACAGTGTAATATCACAATTAAATTCATTAAAAACACTCAAGTAATATCAAATTTAACTGATTTGTTATATTATGTTAATATACATATGACATTATGACATAATAGTTGTATTTGTTTATTATCATGTTTCTCGTGTGTGTACAAAACAGGTGACCACACGATATAGGAGCTAGAGAGTTAACTAATGGCCAAACAGATAAAAACACCATTTTGTTTTCATATTCTTTCTAACAGTATATCACTCACATATACTTATATGGTGTTCGTCAAGTTCAAAATCAATTTAACTGACATCGGTAACAGTATTATAATTAAAAAAGTAGAGGTATGTAATATTGTCGTTGTAAATATAACTTATTCTGCTATAACGATTGGTGTGTTGCACTGTATTAGCAAAACTATATTATATATTACAAAAAATATGCTTCTTAGAACGCATACAATAGAATAATGAATTGAACTTTTAAGTTATAGGATTATAATTATGCTACAAGATGTTATAATATGTTGCTAAAACGAATTTTGACAACCTAAAAACTTCTATACATATGAAAACAAATTCTGGAAAGTACTCTTTAAATGACCTTATAATAGGACTCAAAAAGTAAATTGGTTTGTTAGTGAAGCAGAGAATCATTCTATGAGAGTAGTTGATCTAAGCGTAGAGGAGTAACAATTGTGTTTTTCTTATGATAATTTTTTAGGACAAAATTTGACACCCTAAAGAGTTATATACTCATGAGTATAAATACGACTTACGAAATATGAGCTCCGTTTTTTTATAAACATAATAATTTGTACAAACGTACAAATGGGGTTTCGTATAATGTTTAATATATGAAACATGTGTGAAGATTCAGTGTTTGTATATTGTTTGTTTCATATGTGAAACAACATATGAAAACTTAACCACAAGGCTTGTGGCGTACTGGTTAAGGCTTATGGGGGATGAGGCTAGATAACACATCTACCCCAGGTTCGAATCCAGGCGCAAACAACTTGTGGCCGCTGAGGAATTATCTCAGGGTTGCGTTGCATGCTTTATTACTCTTAAAATTGTCAGGGATTAGTCTAGACAAGTGTTTAGGATACTCTTTCAAAAAAGAACACATGAAAACTTCTTTATAAATTTATATAAATTATTGAATTTATAAATGATTATGCATCTACGAAATAACTACCATGTATAATACTTCTTAATATGCATATATATATATATAATAAAAACGTATTAAAAATCAAAAGTTTGTTTTAATGATATATATAATAGCTGTATCCGATGTTTATTCTTGTTAGTTGTTACAAGCATTGAACCATGGCAACATTAATAGTCACATTGAATCCAAATTTGATATTTAAAATAAGTGGTAAAGTTTTTTTATATCTAAATTTAGATGACTAAAAGTTCAATTAATATATAAATGAAATGACATAAATAAGTATATTCTCACACTTCCATTGGAATCGTCACCAAAACAATAAGAATTCACAAAAGTTCAATCTTGGATTATCCGACAATATGATGATCATAAGATAAAACAAAATAAAAAACTAACTTGAAAACTATAAGAACCTTTGAAAATAAAAGTGAATAATTAAAAAGAGTTTTATATATAAAAAGAGTTAAAATGATGTATACATAATAATGTGTTCGCAATTAATTCGAACCACTTTGAAGAATGTTCATAATCGAAAGCGACATAGCAGATAATTGAAACGTCATATCATTTTTTTTGGTCAGTAGTGAAACAACGCCCTTTTTTTGTTTGAACCCATCTTCACAAGTGGTGGTAGCATCCATGACCGAACTGATCTGAACATTTGCATCGAAATAACGTTTAGAATTGTAACTCTTCATAGCCTGCTTGATACCGGGGATAGCATCGGAGTAGAGCTCAAAACAATCATCAAGGCACGACTTTACGTACGGATCAAGCTTCTTTGTGTTGTTTTTCAGTAACTGTTTGATATAACACCTGGTGTCAGTGAGATTATATCGTGTCAGTCTGATGGACATCATCCCTAGACCTTTAAGGTCAGCACAGTGGCTAGCCGGTGCAGCTTGGAGAGAGGTGGTGCAGAATTGGAGGTTAACATTAGGGTCTTGTTTTGAGGAGGTTTTGCAAGTGTCATAAATGAGGTTTTGGCCATTGGTAGAGAAGAAGATAAAGAAGGGAAATAAAAAGAGAGAAAGAGAGAAAGTTGAATGGAATGAAGAACTCATTTTTGTTGGAGAGGAGTGAAGGGGGATGTTTCTTGGGTTTCTTGTGAACAATGAATGATATATACAAGGAGAGGTGGGCAAAAAAGGTATGTTTGGAGGAAAGTTTAAAGCTTTTGGATCTTGACAAATAATAAGAGTATTTGAAATTTTATGTAAAAAAACACATACCCAAAAAGCATTTTAGTTTGTAAAATATAAAATAGCAAACTGTATGAAAATGCAACGTATTTTGATTTGATTTTCTATTTTGTATAACGTAATTCCAAAATATTTATTTTTGTACCTCAAGTGTAATATCTTAAATAATTAGAGCAAGATATGGTACACAATAGAAGTCAGACCAAAATACATTGTTTTTTCATGTATTCTCATATATAAACTAGGTAGCTACATATTTAAGATGTCACATCTGATATACCAAAATAAAGATTTTAAAAATATATTACATACTCCGTACAAAGGTTATATGTATTACAATTTACATATAATAAGAACCAGAACAAGGTACATTGCATTTCATACAACTTGTCCAATATTATACAACATCAAATTCACAAATTAATTATATATAATCGTTTTGTTAAAAATAGTTGCCATTGTAAAATTTTATATGTAAATTAATAATTGATTATTTTAAAACTTATGCGTCGGTTTTATAACTTGAGTACTTCCAATGAAGGTTTATTAGAGAGCTTTTTGTTATAAAAAAAGGTCAAGGACAAAAAGTCTATCCATTGGGGGCCTTTTTCACAACATAGAACTTGTTCGGTTAGGGAAGTACATAAACTCAAGCTTTTTCATATATATATATATATATATATATATATATATATATATATATATATATATATATATACACACATAGAAAGAGGTTCATACGAGGATGGTAACAATTTACGAAAATACGAGAACAATCCTCAGCCAATCATTTTGTACATGAAACTTTTCATGTACAAAATCACATATGATTCACGTACAAAATCATATATGATTAGCCGCGACTTTTTCCGCGACTTGTCCACAATAAAAGTCACGCGTCTTGCCCACAATAAAAGTCACGCGTGTCCTTTTTGATGCTTACAAAATCGCATATGATTTTGTATTTGAAAATTTTCATGTATAAAATGATTGATCGAGGATTGTCCTCGTATTCTCGTAAATTGGTATTGTCCTCGTATGAACCCGCCTCTATATACATACATACATATATATAGAGGCGGGTTCAAATGAGAACTCAAATTTGGTTGTGAACGTGAGGACAAATGAGAGCGCAACACGTGTCATATTCAGACTGAATAATCAAATAAATATTTAGACCGAATATAACCGAATATAGTATTTATTCAGTCTGAATATTTTTTCTTTGATTATTCAGTCTGAACATGACACGTGTCACGCTCTCATATATTCTTAAAAATGTTATAAAAGGGTATTTTCGTCATTTATCATTGTTTCGGATTTAAATTTCTTCGACATATTCTATTTCATTTCATTTCATTCCTACCAATCAAATACATATTCCTACCAATCAAATACATATTTCAACCTAATTTGGACAAAATGTTGATTACCAACAACCCCAATAGGCCCCACATGAAACACGCCTTTAAGGACACCAATGTGGAGACATTTTTAGGTTCACTCAGCGGTTGAGGCTATCCAAGGGGGTCAAACTCGAGAAATGTCCTGTATTTGGTAAAAGTCACCCCTCCCCTTTGCAAACAGAGTTACACTCTACACGCTAAAAGCTATGGTCAAACCTTATTAAATTTCATTCCAAAATCTTTATTCCATTTTATGAACCAAACACCATCTAACTAATAAACTAACTATTAACTGATAAACTAGTTGTTAGCTGAAAAACAAGGATGTAAAAATTGAGGTTGTAATATACAAACTCAAATGTTTCTTTGCCTTTGTAAATTAAAAGCAATCACAAAGCCCAAAACAAAATTAGTCCCCAAAGACTACAACAACCTCATGTTCTTCAAACATATTTGAACATCTAACCAAGAAAAAAGAGGGAAAAATAAGAACTCAACAAATGACATATCTATGAATCGACAACTAACTTCCGTTTCTTAATCATAATCAACAGAAAGTTTCCGTTAATTGTGTCTAAAACTCACACAAACGCACCTCAACCATCCCTTCGTTTCTCTTTGGGGAATACCAAGCTACCACTTTCCCGGATTCTAGGTACCTCATTGAGTAATTCAAGCTATATATTACATCTTCTATGTGTGGGCCCCGCTTCTCACTCGATGAACCCAATGAAACCTTCGAATTTACCCTAAAAACAAGGGGTCCAAGAACCTGTATACACAAAAGTAAACAACCTCTCAAAACATGCACTTTTTTCAATCCGTTTTTGATATGGGTTTTCGCCCAAAATCATTATCGACACTTGGGTTTGTGGGATAAAATGTGGTCGATAAATTCTTCTCAAACATTTGCATTGTGTTCTCAAAACCTTTTTGAACAAAGAAAGAGGGAATAAAAACACATGTTCTTGAAACTTTAAACTTTTTAAGAGGGAAAAGAAAGGAATATAGGGGAAAATATATGATATGTTTCCTCTCGCACGTGGGAAGGAAGAGAAGGAAAGAAATTATAACCTCTCGGACAATTTAGTAAAATTACAAAACTACCCATCAATTTAACACCATCAAAGAAAATATAAAGGGTATATTTGTAAAAATGACATCTTTCCTTTCCTTTCCTTTCTCTCCCGCTCAGAAACATGAAAAATTGGTTCCTTTCCATTGAATTCCCTTTCAAAGAACACAAATAAAAAACTTTCTTTTCTTTTCTTTCCTTTCGTTTCTTTTCTAGAATTTGTATGAATTTTGAAGTTGGAAAGTTGATTCATTTGACCTCAAAAGTAAAAGGGAGTGTCTGTCTACCTGCTGTTGTAGGATGAGGTTTAGTTGTGGTGAAACTAAAGAAGATTTCATTGTATCAGAAAACCCTTTGGCTAAATCCAAACGAGCATCGAACCGAGATAAGTCACCATATTGCTTACGGAATTTCCCTTGCTGAACGGAAAAGCAAATCGAGCCAAATAAATCCACACCAAACGGACTTCTCTTAGCGTTCGTATTATCATCAAAGTTCTTCCCACCAAACCAAGCCTCACAGGTACCGCCTACCATTTACAGTTAAACATTGCCATAAATATATATATATATATATACATATATATATATAGAGAGAGAGAGAGGAAAGTTCAAATGCGAACTCAAATTTGGTTGTGAACATGAGGACAAATGAGAGCGCGACACGTGTCATATTCAGACCGAATACTGAAGGGAAATTTTCAGACTGAATAATGAAGGGAAATTTTCAGACTGAATGCAGTGTTATTCAGTCTGAATAATGTATGAACTTCACCTTCATTATTCACTCTTAATTCCCTTCATTATTCGGTCTTAATATGACACGTGTCGCGCTCTCATTGGTCCGCATGTTCACAACCAAATTTGAGTTCTCATTTGAACCCGCCGCTATATATATATATATATATATATATATATCGGGGCGGGTTCAAATGCGAACTGAAATTTGGTTGTGAACATGAAGACAAATGAGAGCGCGACACGTGTTTGAATGTAGATTATTCAGACTGAATAATCAAAGAAATATTCAGACTTAATACATTATTGAATTATTCAGTCTGAATAATGCTTATTCAGTCTGAATATTTCTTTGATTATTCAGTCCGAATATTTCTTTGATTATTCAGTCTGAATATGACACGTGTCGCACTCTCATTGGTCCGCATGTTCACAACCAAATTTGAGTTCTCATTTGAACCCGCCCCTATATATATACATACATAGGGTTAGGTTCAAATGTGAACTCATTTTTGGTTGTGAACGTGAGGACGAATCTCAGCCACACATCTTCGGTTATGGTGGACGCGATCACGGAGGATTGACGCGATTCATGGGAGGGTGAAGATTATTAAAGGAGGGGAACCAGGTCAAAGCCGCCTTTATTGACCGGATAAGTGGCTGAGATTCGTCCTCACGTTCACAACCAAAAATGAGTTCACATTTGAACTTTCCTCTACATAACATATATATATATATATATATAACTAAACGAACCAAGTAAATCCCACACAGAAGCAGGGGTTCGGGGAGGGAAGGATACCCATGTCTTGTAAAAAGGTTTTTAAAAGGCCGATAAATCATGTAAATATCTTATGAATAAAACAAAATGACACCAACATAAATTAACAAATTAACTTAAACGACAAAATGCATCAAAAAGCAACAAAGTTTGGTTTAGTTCCTATTTAGTGTAAGGAACAATTTTTTTTCTTAATTGATGTAACAAAGTTCCAAAATTTCCTATTTTGTACCCATTTTGACCGGTAACTTGTTGATATTGCAACATTTGATAACGTGGATACCTGTTTACGAAAAGTTTATGAAAGAGTTACAGGCTTACAGCAAAGTGGAAGATGAACTTTGACATTTACGTCATCAAATGTTACATTACATAAGAAAATTTTGAAACTTTGTTATATTGATCGAGAAAATTTGGAAACTTTATTAAAATTGTTTGTTTCAGTAAATAGGAACTAAGAGGCCATCTACTAAACACATAGGGTGTGTTTGGTTTGTTTCTATTAAGTTCTGAACAAATAAAACTAGCTGTGTGGATTAATCTGTCGGTATAGATTGGAAAGGTTTTTGGTGGGAGGTTTTTTCATAGATAGAAAGAGCGTGTTTTGTAATTGGGAGAGACGGGTTTGGAAAAAACTTGGTTTTCTGCATAAAGCTCCCCTCTAAAAGCTTAATGAATAAGCCACTTTCTATATCATTAAGCCACTAGCAAACAGTCATGTATAGCTCACAAAATAAGTTGTCTCACTAAGCTCATTAGGCTGCTAGCAAACAAGCCCCTTACTGTCTCTACCTCGTACTGAGTAAAAACACTTACCCGGTCAGAGATTATGGTCTTAACCGAACAAAATCTTACCTGGTAAGTGACGGTGGTGACTATTACCCGGTAAGAGACGTTTATACTATGTTATTTTGATGACCGATAATCTTACCTGATAAGGTAAGAGACGTTTATACCCGGGCTGTTTGGCAGTTGCTGAATGATTTGGTGCAAAATGATTAAGTGATCAGAATGATTAAGAGGCTTTTTAGGATATAGTGCAAAATGAAACCACGGCTCTGAATGGTTAAGAAAGGTCCAGGATACAAAATGATTCGAGGGTTTTGGAACCATTAAGAGGCAGACTTATTTTTTGCCAAACAAGATTCACCTCTTAGTGATTCAGAGGCTGCCTCTTAATGAAACTGTGAAAGAGGTAAACAAACAGTCCCTTACCCATTCTTGTGTTGGTAAATAAGACAAATTTTGTTGCATTTTGCCATAACTTAAAGAAAGAAAAACAAAAAAGCAACATAATTCATAGTAAGAATCCATTAAGCCAAGAGATTCATTTCATTATAGAAGGTAAGATTACCTAATATTCCCGAGATTGCAGCATGAGGTTCCTTCATACGTAAATCATAAGCCGTGTTGCGGAAAGCACCCCCGTGTTTCTTTACTAAAACCAAATCCTCTTTTGTTTCAGAAATTCTCCAAAAATCTTTACTTTTTTCATACGAAAAGGCGGCTTTTGTACAAATTCCGGGCCTCAGAGAAGCCGGAGTTTGACCTCCCTCCACAGAGTCAACAGGCATAGGAAAACCCGTGTTTTTATGGATGCCAAATCGATACCGTAAACCCGACTTAGATATAAGAGACATACAATTCAAAGATATCGACTCTGGAACGTTCCAGTACTTTCCGTAACGATCCACAAAGAGCTCGGGCCAAGCAGCTTCCAAAGTGATATCGTGATCAGGAAGCTGAACTACGAATAGAAAAGTATTTTGCCATCAATTAAACATAAAAAAATTTATATATATAGGATGCAAATAACAAGATTTGAGATTTGATTCATCTGGTCATGATGGTCGTGGGACCGTTATAGTGGGGGCGCTCCATACCAGAGAAATGAGTAACAAACATCATGGCGTGAATTTCGGAAAGATGCCGTTCTAAAGATTGAGGAAGTTTAATCAAGCAATCTATTCTATATTATGAAGCATTTGACAAAAACTCTTAAAAATCATTTTTATGCGTACAGTACTGTTTATTGATGCATATTACTTAAAATTCAAGATTACAAGTAAATTGTGCGTAAATACAACTTATTAAAGCTCAATGTTTGAATTTTTGTACTAACTGCAGATAAACATTATTAAATACAAGATAAACATCTCATTTTAAATAAAAAAAATCTAAAAAATAGTTAGGATAATCATTGAGTTATGACAGAATACTTAATTATCATCTTTATTAAAAATTATATTATTAGGCCAAAATTAAATTACATCCTTAATTAACTTAAATTAAAGTAAAGTAAAAAATGAATTAAAGAAACTACACAAAACAACTTTTAAATAGTCAATTTGATACTAATATCGATATATATTTTTCAAATTATCGATTTCTCAAAACCACATAAAATTGTATTATAACATTGATAGAGATAAAGAAAAAAAAAGCATTAAAATCGAGATGTATCTTGCTGCATTGCAAGAGTACCTTTCTAGTATAATTTTAACACTAAAAGATTATTTCTTGTGAACTAAAGCACAACCTTTCAATTAATGGACAACTAAAAGATTATTTCTGTAGATATGCAAGCGGAAAAAGATCAAAACTTTCTCTATGTTCTATTAAAAAGACGGAAATGAAATCTAGACTTGCCTGATGATTGACAATGGCCTTTGTGGTTCGGTTTTTCCTCTGACCATCCTTCTCTACACTTAGCAATACATGAGTTGATGAACCCAACTCCAGCAACGAAGATGACCCAAATGAATAAAATGACTTATCGAAAAACTTCTTGAAAACACGTTTAAATCTAGACACCTTTGGATCAGCTCGAAAAGCTTCTGCTTTAAGAGAAGATAACAACTTTATTGGACGAATCTGCCCAACCAATCCAAGCCACCTGCACATGGTAAAAAAGTAAAAAAAAACCATATTTTGATATTCTAGTATAATAATTTGACAACTATAGATATATAACAATGCATCATCACTTTTAATCGTAGATATATGTATGAGGTAGCATTTGTGTTTTAAGAGGTGCTGAAGTCTGAATTCTGATTTCACTTCTGATTTATAAGAGGTGGTGTTGAAGCTTGAAATACGAATCAGTTAGATTGCTTGTTTTTTACGTCTGAAATCTGAATCAGTCATTGATTTAAAAGTCCCTAACAATGCGGGTGTACGAGAATAAGAGGAATTAAGTGGTGAGGTTACCACCTTTTTTACAGATGATTTTCAGACTTAAGAGGGTCTGAAAAAAACAAACGGTCTGAATTTAAAAACGTCTGAACGAATAAGTGATAAGTAGTCATTAAGAGGTAAAATTGATAAAACAAACAGGGCCTAAATATAATTTGGAATGCAAACAAACTCACACACCCATAAGGGTTGCAGAGACTCATTTGGTTAAGGCCACTTAGTCATAGCTACATTATTTCACATCATAAACTAATATGCTTTAAGTAAAAAATGCATGAAAGTTCTACAAATCCCAAAAAATTAAATCGTGCAGGGAAATTTTTACAAAAAAGAATCTTGAAAATGTAGCGTAAGTATGAGGATATGTGAAAAAACTAGTTTGAGTGAATCTATAACCATCCAATTTAGAAGCCATCATCCAGTCCATGATCCCATCTCATTGAGGTTTCACATTTTTACAAAATAAATCCTTCTACTTTGATTAAAATTTACAGTTTTTACACTTTTGATCTTTATTTCTTTCATTTTAATACCCAAATGCTAGAGTTTATGTGCAAAGTACCTATGTTGGTTACCCTGTTTGCTCACTCATGAAAAAAAAAATAACTTGTAGATAATTATATTTAGCATATATAGTTTAGAAATAGAATTTATGAAAACCCCTATAACTGTTTTTCAAATTTTATAACAAAACAAATAAATCAGGGTATCATATTATCATAAAATGAAACATAAAATTACAGCTAATTAAGGAAGATGAGATCAAATCACATAACTGAAAGCGTTACACTATGTGGGATGTTAAGAAAGGCTTAAACATGCAGATTTATATCGACAAAAGGGATCGAATATAAAATATTCAATAAACATGAGCCCACAATTTTTCCACAAAAAGAATGCACCGGCCTAAAATACTTCTAGGTCCGAAAATGCTTTGTAGGATATGGAAATAACAACAATATATCGTTGTAAATTTTTATAAAAAAGCACGACACTTGGTATATTCATAAGGAATATAGTCATGTTATTCATCATGAATGCACGATTCATGATGAATAACAAGTCCATATTCACCAGGAATGTGTGATTCATGATGAATAACACTTCCATATTCATCATGAATGTGCTATCCATCCTAAAAAGGGACATGGTTCCTGGGTTCCTAATCAATTTTGGTTTCATAATGGAACTTCCACCATCCTAACTTTAATACATAGAACTACTGCTACCATAAGCTTCATAAAATGCACCAACTATTACCATTAATATTGATTACAGAAATAATTTGAATCCACATCAACTGGAAATCTTAGAATTCCAACACTGGCTTCATAAAGTCAAAATGTAAAACAATTTCTCTTGGACTCAGGGGCTGTTTGGTTGGTTTTCCATTAAGTCATGTCTTAATAAAGTTGTCTGTGTGGATTAATCTGTCTGTATAGACAGGGAAGGTTTTTGTTTGGGAGGGTATTTTCATAAATGGAAGGAGAGTGCTTTTTTTATTGGGATGGGCAGGTTTGAATTAAACATGGATTTTTGCATAAAGCTCCCACCTAAAAGCTTGTTGAATAAGTCATTTTCTATATCATTAAGCCACTATCAAACATGTATAGCTGACTGAATAAGATGTGAGTCTCATTAAGCTTGATCTCACTTAATAATCACGAATTGTACACAACTACATTACAAAATAATCAAACGGGTATTCGTTTAGCATCAAAATTCATTTAAAAAATTGAAGTTTTACCAGTTTTCTGTAGGTTGTCTCGACCAAAGAGTCTGAAGAGATAAAGCACCCGACTCCTTCTGTGAGGAAGAAGATAAAGGTGGAGCATAAGAAGGAATTAAACCCAACGGAAACCCTGGTCCCAAAAACGTTAACTGTTCCATTCTGAAAACTTTACTGGCAATTGCTCCGTCCAACGGCACCGGCTCACCGGGAATTGATCGTGCACCGCCGTGAAGCGTCTGTGGGGTGGCTATATTTAGGTCATAAAATGCTGCATCCATTGATGTCCTTAGATTCGCCATTGTTGTTTGTTCTTCACGAATTGGAGAAACTTAAGAGTTTTCTTATCTGTTACTGTGTGTTTTTAGGTGTGGGTTTTCACTTTTCAGAAGGGGGGTTTGGGGAAATGGGGCGAAAAAGCTTTGTTTGTTAGCATGAAGAGGGTTTTGCGATATAAAATTGGAATTTGGGAAAGAAAATTGTAAACCCTAGTTAGAAAAATAGCAGACTATGCAATTATTCAGCATAAAAATGAAATCTTTGGGCAGCAGATTATGTTTTTTAGATTTTGCTTTGGAAGTACATGAAGGTTTTGAGTAGTGTTCAACTAAGATGGTTTATCAAATTCAATTAGTTTTCAATTCAAATCTCATAAAAATAAAAATGTGTGAATGATAAAATGAAAACCATTAATACATTATAAATTGGTAATAATCAATATAAAAAAAAGTTATATAGGATTTTATTAAATATTATGATTTAAGATATTTTTTTATATTCATTCGTTTTATATGAAAGTTTCATATGTATTTATTTTACCATGTAAATATCTTTTACGTGTATTTTCATTTTTCTGGATGAACCAATTTTTTTAAAAAATTTCACAATTTTTTTTTAAATTGAACATAAATATATGTAAAACATTATCTTAAATCATAGATTTTGATTAAAAAAAATATATTTTTACATCAATTTTTACAGGTTTGTAATATATTTGTGGTTCTGATTTAATTATATCGTCTAAGATGAGTATTTATCATCTATAAATATTCTATCTTTTAGAAGAAAGAAAATAAATTTGGACTTTTCGGATTATTAGTGGGTGGGTAAATATTGTTGTGAATATTATTTGGGTAAATATTATAGTAAAAATTGTTACAAATGTTTGTACATGTAAATTTGGGTTTGATTAGGACTCGATACTATTATCATCGTGAAAAATATTTTGAATAGATGTCAACCCTTGTCTCCATTTCCGTCCTCTTACCTACCAAGGCCAGGGGAATCTACACCTCATTAGGGGGTGGGTAGAAATTGGTAAAACGAGTAATTGGTTGGGCATGTTGTAACACCCTCGAATTTGGAAAATGACTACTAATTTAAAATTTTCAATATTACATCGAATGAAAGATAAATCAATACTTGATATTCTTCAAATGACAATTCTATAAAAATATCTACAAAAGATAGGTCTAGTCTTATACTTAGACATCATTACGGTCGAGTGTTACTAAACCCAAAAGTGTCACAAAAGCTAGATCTTTAACGTGCTACTCACTAGCACTCATCTCCACACGTGTCGCTAGTACCAACCCCAACAAGAACCTGATGCATATGCCGACAAAGAAAAAGGTTAGGCTTAATGCCTAGTGAGCTCAAGAGTTTGTATCATATTCATAATCATTTGAAATCGAAGTTGCTTGATGAAATAATATTCTCAAATAAAACGATTTCATTATGTTAGGTCTGAAAATGTTGTATTCGATATGACAACTATTGAAGACATGAAGGGCTAAAACATAAAGTCAACAAAGTCATTAATTAGAAAGGTTTAAATATAGGAATAGATTTATTATGACAAAAGGAAAAGATCTCATTGTATAGAAGGCAAGTGTATAATGCCTTTATCATTACTTTCCTTATATTGTATTTCCTATTCATATAAATAGAGGGTTATGGCAATCATTAGAAGACTAGACATTGATTAGAGAGTTTATTAGAGAATAGTCATCATAGTCGTGAGTTAATACGTTTCACTCCATTCATTGTAACCACGATTATACAAGTGAGATATATGACATTGTGAAGTTATTCAATCTATTCATCGTGTTCTTGTTGATTATTACATCGTTACCTGATTTACTGGGATCCACATATTATAAAAGCAACATCTTTCTCAAATTCATTATTTTCATAATAAAAGCTTTAAATCAAATACCGTAGAAATCAAAGCTTTAAATCAAACATCGTAGAAATCAAAGCTTTAAAAAGAAATACATGTTCAAACCCGAACTCTACACCTTTTACTCACTCAAAATGTGAATACATTTAAATACTTCTAATACCAAAATATGGATAAAGCTCCATTTTCTAGAATACCAAAATATGGTTAAGTCTTCAAAGATCTAATAATATAAATTATGGATAATACTTCATATTCTAACAACGTCACTGAAAATAATGGATAAGACTCTATACCCAAAACAACACCTTTCGGTGACAACGGAGACCCGTTTCCGTTAGATATGACGAAATAAATAGTAAGCCACCTAACTGTGTTTATTTACTAGGTCCAACTCCCCTAAATTTTTTAGTTCGAGGAGTTAACAATCTCAACAACACTATGTCTTTCGTTTATACGGGTACCAAGCTCAACACCACTATGTCTTTTGCTTATGTACGCATAACTCAACACCACTATGTCTTTCGATTATAAGGGTACCGAGCTCAACACCACTATGTATTTCGCCCATTTTAGGTATCGACCTTAAAACAAGGAATTATGATCCCAATTTACAAATAACAATTCGACTCATATGCCTTTGGATCCAAATGCAACTCGGTCTAATTTATATGACTCAAAAATGAATGACCAACACACTCAAATCATGTAATAAATCAATTAAATGTGCTTTAATTGCATATAACTCTAAAAGCTTGACATAAGACAATTTAAATCGGACAAATTTCCACAAGACTCTTTTAGTCAAAAACGAGCAAAGGCTCTGTAACTCAACACTTATGTGATTACTCAAAACATGGTTGAGACAAACCATTTTGCCGATGAAATCATATTCACATATTTCCTAAATGTCTCATAATGCAATAACATGTATTTTCCAACGATTTATAAATCAAAGACTCTAAAGATGCAAATACAACCAAATAGTTCTCATTTAAAAGATAATGAAACCAAATAACTAACACTTATAATTTATTTGTCAAAATGTCTAAAACTCAAGTATAAGCCTCTAACCTGATTTGTAAACTCTTTTATACCAAATATGCAAAACTTACCCAGATACTCACACATTTAATAAATAACAAGTAAAACATGTTAATACTTCAAAATAGACATTTTTGGCATGTACATAGTTTTCACAAAGCAACTTGAACTCACCTTGCTAGATTTAGGCTAAATATAGGTTTTACCCCAATATTGAGCTCCATTCAATGAAGACTTTAGATCCTCAAGCTAAACCTCTAGATCTATGGTGTAAGTCCTTCAAGAACACCTCCTTGTCTTCCAAAACATACATAAAATAGAACCCAAGAGAGAGTGAGAATTGTTGGTGCAAAAACCCAAACCCTAGATTCAAGATTTCGGAGAGACGATCTTACCTTCCACTCTTATGAGCTCCAAAATCATCAAATAACCTCTAGATATATTTGTTTCCATGTTTAAGAGCTTCCAAAGACGAAACCACGACACTTTGAATCGTCCAAACCGTATAAGGAACGAGAGAGTTATGCCCAAATGAAGGAAATCCTGATTTTATGCACTGTTGGTTGCCCGTGATAGTGACATGCGATTATGCCATGTGTTCTATCGCAGGGCACAATCACTTGCTATGTATCGAAAGTCATTTTTCCCTTTGTGTGACCCTGACATGCTATTGTGACACTGTCACTATAGCATCGACTGTACCAAGGTGTTTTTCCTACTTTCCACCCGTTTTAAGCCCGTTTCTCGCCTAAAAGATGATACCGAATATAATTCACTTCAAAATACTTATTTCAACTATTCTAAGAGTGGAACATAAATAGGAATCGAGATTCCACTTTACTAAAGATCTGGTTGATCCATTGTGCCATTGTCACAAACGCATGACACAATTATCGGGACCACAACCATTAGGTGACACCGGTGCTATTGTGACAGATGTCACAACTGTATGGCACGATAGTCGAGACGACCGTACTCCTAATACCATTGGTGCTATTGTGACAGATGTCACTACCGCATGGCACAATAACTGAGACAACCATACTCTCAGTACCATCGGTGCTATTGTGACAGATGTCACTATCTCATGACACCACTACTCAAACTCTGAAATTAACTCTTTTTTATTAGATCGCCCGGTTCAAGACTCTCTTCAACCGGGACAAAAATCAAGATGTTACACATGTATAAACGATTACGACATGTGTTGTTAAAGTCACCGACACCAGTAAGTAGTTAAGTTGTCTCTGGTCCCGGTTATAACCGATTAGAGCTTCGAAATATAAGAACAATGTTCTAAAAACCGCACCTTGACACCGCCATGTTAACCCCCTTGGCGTGGATATAAGGCGTAGAGTTCGGGCCATGGCGCGTTATGACGTTACAAGTGATATGGCATTATAAGGCATGGGAGGAAATTTCTTATTTTTAAAACTTGAATCGGAGTAAATGTAAATATAACATTATAGTTTATACGGGTCAATACTTAATCAACAAAATGGGGAAAAGGAAAAAAAAACCTTGAATTACATCTCAGCATACGAAAAATATTGTTCGATTACTTTCATTTGTTGTTCTTTGATTTCATTAATTTGATTTTGTTTGATTATCAAACATTTTTGACTGTAAACAGTGACTTACTTTGTATTTTTGATATCATTATTGTAAACTTTGTATAATTGATATCAAATTATCAATTCATGGTTCTTCTTTTGTTTATCCTTTTATATGAATTTAAATTGTTGATAATTTAATCATTATCTCTCAAGACACTGACATAAATGTGTGCCACACCTTCAAAAACCATATATTATACATAAATATGCCGCTTTAAGCCACGCCTTGAAAAAAGCCATGTCTCGCCGTAACTCATAAGGCTTGAGACTTGACCTTGCAGCCACTCACGCCACTCCTCGTACGTAGCATTCTAACTAGAAAGGGTGGAAGCAGGGCTTGGGTCATTGATTCTGCCCCCGCTTAGGTTAGCTGTGCTTCCTTAAATATCGGGTTGCCAAGGGTTGTTTCCGGAGGAAATGGGGACGACTTATAGTATAGGTCGGATGTTTCCGTGAGCAGTAAGCAGCAGATCAGCCATTTAGAATCTTGATAAGAGCCGATGGTAATTGATGTAACTAGTTATCTGACCAGTAAACCATAAGTGGTTGGTATAATCGATTACCTAGGGCCTTTTTTAAAATTATTAAACTAAAAATAAAATACACTTCAATAAAATAAGTTTTTGTTTTTTATTATAAAAAGGTAAAGCTTGAAAATATGTACAAAATGTGTAAAAATACATGAAAACGTCTAAAAAATAATTAAATCTCATCTTCATCTGATATATCTTCAAATTTTGTTCACATTCCATTGCGCTTTCATTGAAAGCAAGAACTTAGAGGACATGGTATTTGCCATACTTGCATAAAAATTGTGGACTCTTAGAGTATGTGTTTCCTTATGTGTTGGCTACTTCATCATCGACATATGAAAGTTCTTTCTCTAGTGAAGAAGTGTCTTGAATTTGGCCATAGCTATCTGAACAATCATTAAGGTAAATGCAATGTAGGATCACAAATAGATCTAATTAAGCAATGTGATCAATAAGAACATATACGAATCATGAAATGAACACAAATTGGGGCTTAGAAGTCATCTGTCATTGATTGTTAAAAGGTTACAAGGTCACAAAGAGAAAATCTTAGCCCTATTTGTTTTTTTAATTCTATAACTTAATGACCACTTATCACTCATTCGTTCAGACGTTTTTAAATTTAGACCGTTTGTTTTGTTGTTGTTTTTTTCAGACCGTCATAAGTCTGAAAATCATCTAGAAAAAAATGTGGTGACCTCACCATTTATTCCTCTTATTCGTGTACACCCGCATTGTTAGGGATTTATAAATCAAATATTTGATTCAGATTTCAGACGTAAAAACAAATAGTCTAGCTGATTTAGATTCAAATTTCAGACTTCAACACCACCTTTTATAAATCAGAAGTGAAATCAAACTTCAGTACCTCTTAAAAAACAAATGCTACCTTAGAGAGAGAAACATACAATACAATGCAATTGATTAACTGTCTAAGAGATTATTCTAACAGGCTCTCAAAAATATATTTATATTGTACAAAAGACAAGTCTAAAGATACATAATTATGAGATACAAACAAATAAGCTTGAGACACGTGTTCAAATATCCACATGGTCCTTTGTACATGATATAAAGATTAACCTTGAAGTACTAAAGTCAGAACAAGAATTTCTTCCAAACTCTGAGCCTTCTTCTTCAGATCTCTCTAGTTCTTCAGATTAGACTTCAGATTAGACTTCCAACACTTAGAATAATTCTGCTCACCAAAGTATGAACCTTCATCTTTAGATTTTTATACTTAGAAGAATCTATGAACCAACACTTCATATGGGACTTTCAATCTCTTCCCTTAGGGTGCGTTTGGTTTGCAGTATTGTTTTTGAGGGATTTGGATTTCATAGAAGAATTTGGATTTGGAGGGATTTGGATTGGAATGGATTTGAAATCCTTTTATGTGTTTGGTTTGTAGGATTTGGAATGGGATTGGATTCCATTATTTATAAATAATTTATAAAAAAAGTTATAAATAATTATGAAAATATTTAAACTACATTTTTATTAATCAATTATTACAAAATAAATATTTTTAACATTTTTTAAAACCTTATTTCATTCAATCCTACAAAATCCCGTGAAATCCCAAACATCTCCTAAGGATTTCAAAATCCTATTCTTGTAGGATTTCAATTGAATCCTAAGATTTAAAATCTGGATAATCCAACAAACCAAACATAGGATTGGAATTGATTTGAAATCCAAATCCCTCCAAATCCATTCCATTCCCGCAAACCAAATGACACCTTAGTGTTTAAAGATACTCGTTGGCAATGGGCAAAAACTTTAACAAAATGAGCCCTCTTAGGTTCAGTTGAGCAATGATTAACCTTTCAATTCTGGAGCAGGTATTCGAATGTTTCCATATGTTCTTATCTAGACCATTCTTGAAAAGATTTAAGATTTCAATACTGTATTTTGGAACTCACTTGCTATGGAAAATACTTGACTCCCTTAAACTTGAAAGTCATACCATTTTCAGGATCAAAGATAACAGACCTAATCTTGATATTCTCTATTCCTCTTAGAGTTCTCAATTCCTCTTAGAGTTTTCATTGGAGCTGTCAAGTTCACCTTAGGTCTTTGCATCTCAAAAGCAATTTAGAAGTCAGTTTATGCATCAAGTCTCATCACTCTGATAAAATTCAGTGACAGATCTAGAATTTTTGCCTAGTGGGGTCCCAATTAAGGTAGACTAAAGGCGCGTAAATTCACCCGGCGCATTTTTACCCTAATTACACCGTTTCGAGATATTTTTGAAGTTTTTTAGTTGATCTCTAGGGATTTTCTTAGTGTTTTTGTCGATTTCCGATGGATTTTCTTAGTTTTGTCGATTTCGAAAGACTTTTTTGGTTTTTTCATTGATTTCAAGAGATTTTTTAGTGTTTTAGGCAATCACCGGCAAGATGGAGTCCCTTGGAAAATTTTAGTAGGGGAGGGTAAGCTTGTAATTTTGATCTTTTTTAACCTATGTAACTTTTTTTCTAACCTCTTGACTGGTGTCCTTCCCCCCATCTTTTGTGCACTAGATCCACCCATGCTTATAATCACTTCTCTAACAACTACCAATGCTCTTCTATATTTCATGTCCCTTTCTTCCCTAGGCATAGACCTGGCAAAAACTGACACGACACGCTAACCCGATAATCAGACATAAATTAAACGGGTTTGGGTAATATATTTCAACCTGTTTAAGCAAACGGGTTGACACAACATGACACGAAAATTAAAAGGGTAAGGCCAGGGTCAAAATTTTCAACTCGAAAATGACCCGAATAACCAATTTATAATAGGTGCCCTATTAGTAATTTTACATTTTTTTGGGCCCTGGTATATAAATTATAACCCAAAATGACAAAATGACAAAATCTGAAATAGCCCAAAATCTAAAACCTACTCTCAACATCAAATACACTAATCGACTAAAATCTTTATCGTGCCTCTTCGATTTTTTCCAATCTTCTTTTCCGATTTGACGATTGAAGTTTCCAAAATCATTATTATGATTTGCTTCTTCAAGTCTATCTACTGGTTCTTCAGAGAGTCCAACGATTTTCTTCAAGGGAAATCCCCAAACAGGTTTGCTTATTCGATTTGGTTCGAGTTTCTGTCGATACCAACAAAATCGATTGTACTGGTTCGAGTTTCTACAATTTATAACGACGAAATTGATTGTACTGGTTCAAAATTGATTGCACTGGTTCGAGACTTCGAGTTTCTACTGGTTTGAGTTTCACTGTGAAAGGTAACTTCTACTTTAGACTTCTTCAATTCTTTTTTTTTTAAATTAAAACTTTTAATTGATGACTTCTTGGTTTCACTGTTGCAATACCCATCTTAGAACTTTTAATAAGAATTTTTTTATAGTTCCGTACTTCCAGTGAGGTTGGTGTAAACTACGAAGTCCTATGGAAATTCAAGTCAAACTTGCTTTTTTTTGTTATTTGAAAAGATTTTAAATTCTCCTTTTTAGTATTTGATATGCATTGCTTTCTTGATAGTAGGTTGTTTTTTATTCTAACAGTGAGCATTTAAAATATGCATTTTGTTTGTTATTTGAAACTATTTTGAATTCTCCTTTTTTGGTATTTGATATGCATTGCTTTCTTGATAGTAGATTATTTTTTAGTCTAATAGTGAGCATTTAAAATATGCATTTCTTTTTTACGGAATTTATAGAGTATGACCAAACAGATTGCATTTTGGTGTAAAATACAAATGAATATTTAGTTTTTGTATCAAGTATAAAGGCTACTGGAATATGTAATGGAGATTTTAATGTAAAATGTAAAATGCAAATGGTTATTTAGTTTTTGTTACCACTGCTTACACATTGTTTTATTTGTTTTATTTTACTTACAGCTTGTAAGTTGGTTATGGATCCTACTTCTATTAACTTGCTTGACAATGAAGTGGAAAAAGATGTTGGTAATACGATTGCATATAAGCCAGACGTTCCAGCAGCAACTTCTGTTAAGGGCAAAGAAGCAAGTAAGCTTAAACCCGTATTCTTTGGTAAGCATGTTAAACGCCAACGTAAGCTTACTTCTACTGTTTGGGATGATTTTGAAATAATTGATGAATTAGATCTTAATGGAAATATGCAATGCAAATGAAAGAGATGTGGGGTTATATACATTGCTGAAAGTAGTCATGGGACGGGAAATATGCGTAGGCATCTTAAGTCTTGCAAAGGTAAAAATTATAGAGATATTGGGCAGCTTATTTTACAATCTAATTTGAATGTTTATTGGAAAGTAAATCTCTTAGGTTTAACCAAGATGAAATTCGGGAATTGTTTGTTATTGCTATTGCTAGAGGGTTAAAGCAAGACGTGCCCACCCGTTGGAATTCTACATTTCACATGTTAGATAGTGCATTATTTTACAAAAAAGCTCTTCTCCATTTAGCAAAGACAGGCCCTAATTTCGTTCATTGCCCAACTTTTGATGAGTGGACGAAGATTGAAAAAAATTGTAATTTTTTGCAAGTTTCCCATGAAGTGACGGTAAAGTTTTTGGGTTCCAAGTATCCAACCTCCAATCTTTACTTTCCTAATGTTTTCAAAATAAGAATGCTTATGAAAGAAGAGATGGAAGGTAGTGATAAATTTTTGAAGAACATGGCTAATAAGATGAACTTGAAGTTTGACAAGTATTGGCGTGAGTTTAGTACGATTATGGGTATTGCCGTTGTTTTTGATCCTCGTTACAAGTTTCAAGTTGTTGATTGGGCTTTCAAAAAAATATATGGGTCTTCTTCCAATATTGAGTTGGAGTTGTTTAAGGAAAAATTATTTTCCTTGTTTGATGAGTATGCATCTCTATCATATCCACGGGCAATCAAAGCTCATCTAAAGTTGCCACTACTACTATGCTTGACACAGACACATATATGACGATAATAAACTTTCTTTAATTAATTTTGTGAATTTAACTTTTTGTTTATACCTTGTATAAGTTATGTTATTTTATCAGGATTTTGATGAGTTCTTTAGTTGTGAGTTCACCACCGGTGGTAAATCTGAGCTGCAATCTTACTTAGAGGAACCGAAATTACCTTGCGTAGATGATTTCAATGTGTTGGAGTATTGGAAACTCCTTCAAGGACGGTATCCTATTGTGTCTTAAATGGCTAGAGATATTTTAGCATCAATGCATCCGAATAAAGAAGAACTATGCAATATGCTTTTAAGATTAAAGGGTAATGATGACCGTAACCAAAGAAGCAAATTCTTCAAACTCAACAATCTGGATGAAAAGGAGCCATGTTTTGGATTTAGTTGGAACTTAGAAATAGAACTTAAAAGATTATGGGATTGTAATATTTTTATGCTTTGTATTTTTAATGCTTTGGATTTGGATTTGGATTTCTATAAGTATGCACTTTGAAGTTTGAACTATAAAATTTGGATTTCTAATGCTTTCCTTTTTCGATTTTTAAGTTTTAATTTTATAAATGTTAAACGGGTTAGCGGGTTTAGTGGGTTAAGAAGATAAACTGGTTAATCGTGTCGTGTCTAGTTAAGCGGGTAAAATCAGGTCGTGTTCAGGTTGAGATTTTCTGACCCATTTATTAAACGTGTCGTGTTCGGGTTAGGCGTTCTCAACCCGTTTAACCCGCTAACCCAACACGACACGACACGTTTGCCAAGTCTACCTAGGCATAAAAAAACTTAAGTCCCATAAATCAAACCACTTTAGATTAGAAAACTTGTAGACTCTTTGATCTTCCCTTACAATTTCAAACTCTAGATAATCATTGGTCTAATAGTGTCTTATAAAAACATCCTTGAGGCTTATAATCTTTATATTTGAAACTACTTCTGATTGAGATTTAGCTTTCTTCCTGAGAACGAATGCCTATTCAGCTTTGTATGCTGCAATCTCCTTAAGGAAAGTAACATTCACATAGTCAAGAAGCTAAACTTCATGTCCCAGCTTGAATTTCAAAAACCAAGAGTCATCTGTGTAGGCTTAATTTGTACTTCTGGTTGAACAGTCTGAATGTGCTCTAGTTGACTTGGTTAAATTTTTGCTTCAATAATAACTTCAACTTGAGTTTTAGTCTGAAGTCTAACTTCCTCTTGTTGAGCAACGATCTTCATTTTATCCACTGATACAAAGAACTCATCAAGGATAAACACATCTTGAGAAAAAGCTTTCTTTAAGTTACAATCATTCAAACACAATTTTGAACATTCTTTAACAAGCTCTCCGAGTATTAACCTCTCTTCAGGTTTTTTCATAAACTCTGCCTTCACACTTTATCACCATATATTACCAACTTGAATTGATCAAACAACCATTTCAGAGTAAAAGAAGAAAACTTTGGAATTTTAGAGAATCTTAACAACCGAGTTCTTGCAACATGTGGATCAGAATAAGTATAACCAATCTTTGGATCACTTATAAATCTTCTAGTAAACATGGAACCATCTTCATAGTTGGTTCTCAAAGTCTTCATGTTGCTCTTCTTAAGATTATTCTCAAGTGCAATTTGAAAAGTCGAACAATGCAGAATTCCTTATGAAGTTTCCCATAACCAAAGGCGGATCAAGGAGTTTTTTGGTATGATGTCACAAAATAACTTTCATATTAATATATACTAAAATAAAGTTTTAGCTAACAATACAGTTTCTCCAAAAATGAGATATCAACTAAGAAATTGTTCCTATGAAGCTTCGTCTTTTGGAAACGGTTGAGTACGTCTGTGTTCATGACCAACACAAGCGCTTCTTTTTGTATGAAACAAATCATCGAATCATTCAAAAACTCGTCATCCATCCGGTGGCAGATCCATACATGAATGCAATTAACGTTAAAAATGTGTATTCAATAGCGATCAAATATTTCATTTACCATACATGTATATTTAATAGCGATTCAATATTGCATTTACCATACATGAATGCAATTAATGTTAAAAATATGTTTTTTTATTTGTGTTAACATTAAAAATATTCAATATTTGACTCATTTTGAAGGCATTGACGAGACCTTTTCTAATGGTGTAATTTGTAAATTGTATTGGTCCCGAATAGGTTTTACAAGGACAAATAGTTTGTAGAAAGGGGCGGATGAATACAAATACAAATTTACTTTTTAAATTCTTTTTATTGATTAAGGAAAACCAATATGGAATTTGTAGATTGTTACGGAACTATATAAGGAAAAATCCTAATCTAAACAGTCTTACAATCACCAAGCTTTCTTGCACAAGAAGGCGTGTTGCTTTTTAGATTCTAAGAGAGTACAATCTACGTGTCATGAGATGAGTGGAATGCATGTCCTAGTTCTTCAGATATGTCAGGCTTTTAGCCGCATATGAACAGTTGCTTTGGATTGTTGGTGAGCATGTTTGGAGACAAGAAAGTTGTTCGCATTGAACCTTTGTCAGACTGAAGCAGGGATATGTACCTTGTAGGAACATGTAGGCAAACAAGGGTAAATCGATCACTGGATTATATTGAGAACCGTGTGAGACACTTTCTGAATTGATATTTCGACCCTATGCCTGGGTTCACGAAATTCAATCTAGGATAAGACTCAAAGCACTTATGTTTTTAGGCACAAAAACGTAAGCAAATTTTCTAGAGAGTATTGTAGGATTGTTCAAAAACCGTGTCTAAATTCATGAGTATAAATTCTTATTTATACTCAAAATAACGTAACTGAAATGATAATCATGGCTGAAATTTAGGAGTAGTGGTCAATTACACAATTTTTAGTAACTGCACATTTAATGCATAGTAACCATTCAGAAGTAACTGATCCGAGTCGAGAAGACTAGACCAGAGCTTCTAGTCTTTTATTCAGAAACTCTAAGTCCAAAAGACCAAACCAGAACTTCTGGTCGTTTATACAGAAGGTTTTGTATAAGTTGTCTTCTGAATCCCCATACAGAGCTTCTATATAAGCTATCTTCTGAACCCCATATAAAGCTTCTGTATAAGCTATCTTCTGATCACCTTTTCCACTATACTCCAAGTCCAAGTCTTCCAGAGGATGCCAACACCAAATTCATAGAGGTTGAATGGAACCAATCGAGCTTGACTAGGTTCTAGTCAAACCTTTTTGTATTCAGTCGTTACCAGGTTCACACTCGCCTTATAACAAGCGTGCACTCCGTACCACCTAACTTGAATTAGATCACATTATAAAACTCATTAGACATCATCTTATTTTCAATCACAAAAATGGATCGGTGACACTAAAATCAAGAGAATAAGAAAAAATAATCGTTATGCACAAGACTCTTGATCCAGCTATAGAGAGGGGTCATTGAGGACTCCTTCAAATGTGAGTCTTGGTATTCCACATTTAATGACAATCATGCTATCATTAAATTTTGCTTCAGATGACGAGTAAACATGTCTTTATCTTCAACTACTTCTTTAACATTACTGAAGTTCTCTTTGATGTTGACTTTGGCTTTAAGGATACTTAGTTTCTTGTTGTTACAACATGTGTTCAACGATCACTGAACAAACTCAGTTAGAGATTGATCATTGGAGCTGACTAACATAAAACACTACTAAGTAATTTCACTAAGCAAGAAGGTCATTATCAAATCACTGAGAGAAGGATCAACAATCTCCCTCTATTTGATGATGACAAAACAACTTAAAGAAAATTGCTAAGTTAACATATAAGAAATAGAACTCATAAAATACTTGTCCCATTTACTATGTTGAGGGATCTTTTTCATCACTTAGATAGAGTAAAGTACTACATTGAAATTTCATTAAATTGTAAAGCAGAAATTACAAGTACAAGGAATGAAATTACAATAACTGAGAACTACGAAGCTTAAAGTGCAATAACTAACAAACACAAGAGGAAATCGATCAGCTAATGTCATAGAAGGTAATGTACTTTGGGACTTCTTTTCCTTCATTATTTCTTTTCTTCAACTCCCTTATGATCTTCAGGATGATGACTTATCCAGGCATGTCAGGTTCACAATAATGGAGTAGGAAGATTAGATGATCCAGAGGTGCAATTGGGAGTTCTAAGACTCGTTGAAAGCATAATTCACCTTCCGTGGTTGATCTTAGGGATGAGGTGAGGTAAGATTTTGATGTCATTAATAAAATTTTGAATGATATGGGTATAACCTGTCATAGGAAGTTGGGTGCTTCTGGTGTCTCGAGTGATATATCACACCTTCTGGAAAAACAAAACCCCGAGGACTTGTGGTCTAAAAAGGGGAAATCTTCAGGAAAGAGGCATGCCTATAAAAACATATCCTCTAGGGCAAAACCATCTCACAAAAAGGCTAAGCATGCCTCTACATCCACACACAGGACAAAGACCAAGACAATAAAGCCATAAAAGGGCAACTAGGAAGGCCCATGTTGATGACTCAGCATCCCAGAGCATTTTGAGGCAGTATGTTTCACTCCTGATTTTATTCCTAGGCTAATGCATTCTGCTAACTGTTTTAGTTCTGCAGCAACAAAGAAAATAGTTTCTAAGTTTTAGGAGAAGGGTGCACTACCTGACAAGGGATTTGATGAAAGGAGCATTGTTGAGTTTGAGTTCATCAAAAAGGTGATAACCACACAAGGTTGGTCCAAGCTTTGTGAGATACAAGAGTGCTATAATCTTTTTCTGGTTAGGGAGCTCTACACAGAGTTCTTTGTGTAGAGTACCTCCAAGCTTAAAGTAAAGGGTAAGAAAGTAACAATTTCTGAGCTAACTGTAAACACTTTCTTAGGATTTACACCACCCACACACACACACAAATTATGTAAGTCTTTTGAACACTGCCTTAGAGGCTAAGTTAGGGGAAATTTTAGAAGTCTTGGGAATGGCCGAGACAGATTGGGAACGTCATTTCAACTACATGCTTAGAACTTTCAAGACTTCCAATTTGCTCTCTAATGCCAATGGTTGGATGAATTTCATACGACGTTCACAGTTGAGAGAATGCTCCTTCTTTATTGCATCTTGGAAGGAAAGACCATTAATGCAGGGGACCTTGTCATGAAAAGTCTTAAATACTGTTCCAAAAGGTCACAAGGAAAACTGTTTTTCCCTTGTTTACTTAACAAAATGTTGTTGGAGGCTTCTGTCCCCCAATATACAAATGATGGTATGGTTAAAGAAGGAGATGAGAAGTGGACCATTGATATGAAGGTAGTTTCAAGACATAGAGACAAGAAATACAACGCTACTATGCGTCAAGAAATATGAAATCTGCTACAAGATCTGCTTGCATAAAATTGCAGTTTGATGGATGGTTTGTTGGGTCAAAGGAAAGAGTTCATGGACAAGATGGATGGTATGAAGGTTGAGATGTGTTTGAAGTTTAAAGAAGAGAGCAAGAAGATCAAGACTGAGGTCAAATAGATGAAGGAAAAGTTAGTGGCAAAAACATCAAGAAAGTTGTTGTAAGATATTGCTATCACTTTTATCACACAAAAATAAACCTCAGCGCAAGTATACACCTCGGAATACTGTCGTATAAAAACAAGTGATAATGGTACAAAGTATCGGATTTATCGTTCCCACAGAGATGGTGTTAAAGCTTGTAAGGATGAAAAACGTGATTTTTATAAAGACTGATTTCAGAGGGTGAAAAACAAGAGGATTTTGTTGATTAATTAAAATTTGGTTGGTTGGTAACGTTTAAGAGAATACAATTATAAAAAATAAGTCTGGGGTCTAAGGATAACTTGAGATTGGTTAATAATTTCATAAAAAGATATTTTATAATAATAAAATAATACTTTTATAACCTCATTAAGGTTAAGACGTTTAAATATCGATAGTTAGTTGTCAATTAACTTTAAGGATATTACCACGAAATATTATAGATCCAATTATGACAAGTCGGTCAACTACTCTTACAAATTTGATACACCTCTTTACTTTATTACTAACGTTAAATCTCAAGTTATTAACTTACACCCCAAACTTAAGGGTTTTAGCCTTCCATTAAAAATGGGTTTTTATAAGGTATTTTATAAAGTGATGAATATAAGCTACTAAAATAATTAACTGGGTAAGCAATTAAATCCAAACGTAAGCACAAAAACAAACTATGACAATAAAAGCAATTAAAGAAAGCATTAATGCATCGGAAATTAAAACGTGGACAAGTTTGCGTTAACAATCTTGAGTAATAGATCTAGGACAAGTTTGCCATTAGCAACCTTGAGTAAGCAATATCCGGACAAGTTTACTATGAATATTCTTGAGTTGAATGCGTTGGACAAGTTTACCATTAGTAATCTTGAAAAGCAAACGAGGACAAGTATATTCCTAATAATCTTGAATAGCAAAGCGGTAAATAATAATGGTGAGGAGATAACGATACTAAGCTAAAATCGATGGTAATAATAAAAGACTTGTAAATGCAAAGCAATCCTTGAAAACTCTAAATTACCACTTAAGATTCTTAGGCTTGATGGTCTTCGTGGAGTTCAACAGGGAAAGAAAACCATGAGAATGTAATAGCATGCAAAGGAAAACAAAAAGAAGAAGAAAATGGAGATGGGGACTGGAACATGGAAGCAATCCGTGGAGAAGAAGAAAAGTGAAGCCAAATAGTGTAATTCACTTATATATATATATATAGCACAAGAGTACCATGCACCTAGCCACAAAAGAAGCTACATTCTTAATTGTACTTGGGTTTGAGGTTGTTCCCCAAGTACACTACAACCTTAGACAACTTCTCAAAAGGGTATTACAAGAACATGCTACTGATGCTATTCTCAAAAACAAGATGTGTCTAACACAAACCCTTGCCATCTATTTATATGCAAAAGGGGATGGGGATGGGCTTGGCTTAACCATTAAGCCAATTCGGTGGGCTTTTACCCATGGGCCGAAAATGTTACAAAAATTAGCCCAACTAATAACCAAAACAAAAGCCTAAAGAAGTTCCAACAATTGTTTAGAGTTTTGACCCAATTAAAAATATGAGGTTTACAAAATAATGAAATTAACCCATACAAGTCATGGGTCTTCGGTTCCTCATATTTGCGTTAGTTTCACATGATCAAACTCCGTCTTTTTGGACTCCTTTCTGTCTTCCTTGGTACCTGAAAATGACATAATAGAAAGTATGAATAATGGCATTAAATGTGACGTTTAGGTGGCCGAAAATTCATATTTTCCTTTATAGTATAAATAATATTTTAACTACTAAAAGTAATATTATAAACTTAATATAATGCTAAAAAATATTATAAAAGATACTAAAAAGCTGTAAAAATAGACGTAAATATGGTTAATAAATTAACCGTATCAAAAGTCAAGAAGATAGGGCTAAGGATCAAAAGGCTGAAGAAAGAAATGCAGTTGCTCAAGGATGAAAATACTTTGTTGAAGAATGGGACTGCTCAGGATAATGATACAACATTCACCACCACATCAGCTGCCTTACAACCTGCTCCATTTGAGTAGGATGGGTTATGTCATATCGTTTTAGCTTCATGTTGTTATTTTTTTTCTTTATTGAGTATGGGATTCTTCTACTGAATTATAGGATTGGCTTTTCCAAGATTACATATTTGATGATTATGGTACCTTATGTGTTCATAGCCCCAATAGGGTATTTGGTCTTTCAACTACTTGTGTGTTCTTGCTAGAACTAGTAATACCTTGCTTGGGAAAAAAATTAGTTCACATACATTACACACTTTTGGAGTATGATATAGGCCTTGATTTCACTTTAGCCCCTTGCACCCATTGATATACACTCCATTATCCTAATCATTCCAATGAAGATATTGAAAATCATTAGTTTGGGGGGAGGGGTGTTCAATAAGGCCAAAAGTCAATACAAAAGAGCAAAGCTCTAAAAAGAAGCCTTATTTGGATATGGTCAATAAGCACTAAAATGTCCCATAGGGGCAAGGTGCATGCTTGCAACAAAAAGAGCACAAAAGTGCCAAAATTGAAATTTTCCAATGTTGAAGCATAAGAGAGAAAGGCTAAGTGAGAAAATATGTATCAAATGAGTGATCCTATATCTAAAGCCCTATTGATACTAGATGTTAAGTGTGTTGAGCTTAACAAAAAGTTGGGTAGTGCTAGCCTATGGTTCATACACATGATTGGAATTTGAGTTGCTCACTAGGAAATTATGAAAGACTACTGAATAACATTTTTTGGTATGTTTATCATGATGAGTGCACGTAATGCCATAATCTTGCAATTTTCTATAAAATTGAGTCATTTTGTTGCTTGGGGACAATCAACACTTTAAGCTTGGAGGTGTGATATGTGTTGATTATTTAATACATTAACACTCATTTTTCTCTTTTTAGGTAGTTTATTTTACATTTTATATCCCAACTTTGAGTCTTTTCATGTGTTATTTTCCTTTTATCGTGTCATGAAGCTAATTGATGTGATTAATCTGTTTTATTACAGTAAGTAGGATAATATTACTTTGTGCGCATGCCATTTGTCTTCATATGATGCTACAACATTGTTGGTCGGCCTTGGACGAAGTGCTTTTTGGATAGCTTAATGTAATAAGTTGTTGTTCCTCACGTGCACAATGAAAGATGAGTTTTCATTTGAATCCATCCCTATACATATATATTCACACACAACATATATATCCACACACAACGTATTCATGTATATATATACTAGTGTTTGGCACCGAGCGTTGCACGGTGACATATATTGTTTCTTTAAAAATCATGTAACAAAAGATGAAAAGTAATTTGTTTATTAGGTGGGACAAAAAAAAACCAAACTACATATAATCACGTCATTCTACTTTATCATATTCTCACCAACTTGGAAAACCAAATCCAATACAAATAAAATTATTTTGTACTTAGAGCACCCACAATGCATAAGTTATTTTATGACTTATTGCTTTTGACACATAATTTTTCCATTTATTTTATCTAACAAATGCTTATCATTAAATATCCTCTCCAATGCAATCAACTTTTTCAAAAGTTTTTTGTATTTAATAATCAAAGAAGATATGATTGAGAGAAGGGAGTAGAATCAAAATATATTTGAAAAAAACTATTACCTCAAAAGGTTATTGGAGGATAAGTCTTTGGTGAATCACCCATCTCCCCCAATGCAACCAACCAATCTAAAAGGGTGTTCTAAATAGTAAAAAAGTCATCCAAAAAGTTTGCATTGGAGATGCTCTTAGATTGGAGTAGTTAGTTAAAAGCTTGTACTTTAAAGTTACCTTTTTGTACTTGCAAGTTGACTTTTGCTTAACTTTGTTCCTAAGTTACCTTTAATTACTATTTTACCCTCTCTTAACAGTAGTATAAACAGGAGTTGCACGTCAATCCGGATGATATGGGAAGAAGAATTGGAAGAGTTACTGACAAAGGAATTTGTCATCTATATGTTTCAAATCAATTATTTTCGACAGGTTGGTAGCTTATCAAAGTGTTAAAATGTCATAGACTTGGGAATAAGCCATTGAATGCACACCAACTTGAATGATATGAGAATTTACTCGGAAGAGTGATTTTTAGACAAAGGGATTTGCTAATCCATATATTTTGAGGACACCATTTGAAAGTATCATTGGTCCTGATACCACATAGAAATATGGGTCGAAAGCTAAACATTAGCGCAATGGTTGAAGTCCGGAAGGAATGCCCTCAAAATAGATAGTGGAGCTAGTTATGGTTGACTGCATGCCGTAGCATTCCTATTGCATTGTCTGCTGGAATTTGTGCTTATGTCTCACTACAAATTCTTACACCAATGCTACCTGCTTTATTCTATTAATTTAAGTTGTTAACTCAAACCAAACAAAGTCTTTAAAATCATCATCTGAAACCATTTCTTTCATTAGACTTTTAGTTAAACTTTTACTACAATCCCTGTGAATGATACTCGATATTCTATACCATTTACTACTTGAAAAACGATATTGGGCTACATTGTATACTTTCTTTTGGTTCCTTTTATTTGTCTATCGGTGTATAAAAAGTGCCTGACATCTAATACCACCGGAAAATCGGTCATGTTTAATTTGAAGGATCACCATATCTCTTCGTCTTTCTGTCTCGTCTAGGATCACCGGATCAAACGTAATTACTTTCCTCATTGTAATTTTCTGAAAAATCAAAGCAATCTTCATTCGTTGCTCAAGCATCATCAACATGATCTTCAATCGAAACTTGACATAATACTTCTTGTTGACTCGAACATTGGTGATAACTTTGTGAAACAATCTTAGCCTTTAATCCTTTAAATCTATGGATCAAACTAATCATGGCATAGTTGTAATAAATGAAAATTTGAATATAAATAAACATTGGTGAACATTTATGAACAGGGGTATTTATGGAAAAGATCGTGGCAAATAAGCACCTACGGACAAGCTTATTGAACACCATATGGTTATGAACAAATCTTATGAACGTCTTATGATTATGAACACATTTTTATTAACACCTATGAACAGGGTCGTGCCTAAGGGTGTGCGAGGAGGTGCCTTCGCACCGAGCCTCTGATCAGTTGTACAATAAAAAACAAAAATCCACATACTTAACCACATTACTCATATGGCTCAGTTGGGAGGCGCCTTCATTTGTGAAGGGAGGGTCTGTTACACATTTGAAAGTATGAACCATAAGATGAAAAATATGACGTGGCACACACTTCCAGCATGTCTACCTTTTGCAACTGATTAGTTTGTTACACGCTCCCATCTCACACGTGTCAGTTTGTAATAGGTTATGATTTTGACTTTTACATTATTCTATTTGTATAAATAGATCTTTTCTCTACTGTAAAAGTTGTCGATCTAATTGCTATATTGAAGAGCTCACTGTGCGTCATTCCATGTATTTGTAATCGTCATTCAGGTTATAATACAAAGTTAATCTATTCTTCAATCTTTGATCGATTCTTATTACTGTTGATTAATCGATATTAATTACTTCCGCTTATACTCTGTTGTATGAATTAATCGATTAATCTTTGAAGAAGAGAATCTGGAACCAACAATTGGTATCAGAGCCTGATAATCAATCTATTGATTATTAGATCTCCTCAATTTGGAAATTTCTCTCTTCATTCATTCAATAATCTCCTATTTTAACTACTGTTCATAATTTCACCCTGTTCTACGAAGATTTACAGCAATTCTGTCTAAAACAGTGGTAATTGTAGTTAAATTTTGAAGAATTAGTAAAATTTTGTTGTTCAATTCAATTGAAATTTACTTGTTCTAGATTTCAACTCAAATCTGTCATTACATTCTTCTTGATTTTAAAAAAACAAATGGCAAATTCAAATTTGAATGCTGTTTACACCTCTGGTTCTCTGACCAAACCTCCAACTTTTATTCGTGGTGAATATCTACAATGGAATATTCGAATGATAAATTTCTATGAAGGATTGGACATTGAACTTTATCCTATTGTTCAAAATGGTCCTTCGTACCAATGACTACTGTTCCAAGAGTTCCTGCCACTACCAATACTGCTGAAATACCTGCCCGAAAAGTTCCAAAGCTAAGGGAAAATTGGAATGATGAGGAAAAGGCCAAAGTTGAACTTGCTAAAAAGGCAAAAACTCTTCTTATCATGGCTATTCCGGATGAGATTTTTCAATCTCTGGATTCCTGTGATACTGCTAAGGAATTATGGGATCAGTTAGAAAATATTCTGGAAGGTGCTGCTAAAATGAAGAAAAATCAAAGAGCTCAAGCTCTGAATGAATACAATAGCTTCCAGGCAATTGCGGATGAATCTCTGTAACAGACTTTTCATATATTTAATAATCTGATAAATCTATGCAAACGATGTGATATTGTTCGATCAAAGGAAGACAATAATGTCTTATTCTTAAAGAGATTAAATCCAGAATGGTCAAATCTATCCATGTCTTTACAAGCTAATCAAGATCTTGAGCAATGGTCTCTACACGATGTATTTGGAACTCTTCAAGCTCATGAGAAGGAGGTTGTGCAAAAGAAAACAACTATAGGTGGACCTCTGGCCTTGATTTCTGAAACAAAGGGAGCTACCAGAAGAAAAAGTGAAGATAGAAGAGTGAAAAACAAGGCATTCATGTCAGAAACTGTTCCAGAAGAAGATTCTGATTCTGATGATGAAATAAAGGCATTTGCTGATTCCTTGGCTTTTATTACCAAACAGTTTACAAACGGTTTTGGAAATAGGGCATTTCAAGGAAATAGAAGGTCTGATCGCTCTAACTATACTCCTAAACAAGAGGTTCAGAGACCTGAGAAGACTGAGACAGAAAAGAAGGAAGAGGAAATGAAGAAAAAGAAAGATGTATGTTACAGATGTGGCAAGCCGGGTCATTACTCGAAGGATTGCAGAGGGGCTCTGGATAAAGACAAAACATATTACAAAAATAAATACAAGTATAATGTTACTGAAAGAGCCCACTATGCTAAGAAAGAAAACTGGATCGGAGATGAGTCTAGCGGTGATGAGGCCATGTTTTGTGGAATGGCAAGTACAAATGAATCAGAAGAACAGCCTTCTGAATCACCGGTTAGTACTCTTTCTGAATCTTCTGAACTTGAGAATACAATTGTGCTTTTATCAAACAATTTTGAGGAACTTAAGCAAAAGCTTACAATTGAAAAGAAGTTACGAAAAAATATTGAGAAAACTAGGGAAAGAGATATTCACAAAAGAGAGATGGATATCTTAACAGAAGAAAAACTGGAACTTGACACAGAAAAAGAAGAAATTTCTAAAACCTTGAAAGACACAGAAGTTTTGTTAAAAAAGGAGCACTTGAGTTATAAGAAACTTCTGGAAGAAAATGATAAGGAAATTCAAATTAAGGAAAGTGACAAATTAAATTCTGTAGCACTTAAATACTACTTTCAAAAAGAAAGAGAATTTCTATACATTGAACTTCAAAACAAAACGCACCAGATCAAAACATATCTGGATGCTCAAAAAGTTAATTAGAAAATAAGTACACAAATAGGAAGATCTGGAATCAGCTTTGAAGATTTAGATCCCTATACGTGTGAAAAGAAGTCTAGTTTAAACTCTGTTTTTTGTATAGGACAACAACAGAAGCCTGTGTTTCCAATTATTTTTGAACAATCATGTTTTAAACGATTTAAAACTGAAAATGGTCATCATCAACGGAAACTCAAGTTTAAAAACATTACATATTCTTCTGAAAAGACTAATATTAATCTAAATCAAATTCAAAAGAAGGATGATATTTTCAAGTTTGGTTCAAGTGTTTTTACAAAATTGAATCCAGAGGCTGATGCGTTTATTCCTATTCAAGCAGAGGAGGAATTAAGACTTAGTTTTGAAAAAGATCTTCTCTTGACTCTGGATAATTTTTTTAAACTTGAGAATGACAAACAAAAGTTAGAAAATAATCCAGAGATATTTCCTTGTTCATTTATTGAAAACTCAAGAGGATTTAGAAGAAATCACATATCCATGGGAAAATGATGATCAAAGTGAAGATTTCTTTGACAATTCAGAAACATATCTCTCTCATCTTGAACATCAATCTCCTATTTATGCTAAAACTCCAGAGATCATAAAAACCAAAGACGCCCCTTTTCTCTTTACAAATGAATCTCTGGAGATAAGAGCTTCTGGAATGAATGCTAAAAAAATTCAAGTGAAATTCCGATTTTCTCTATTCCTTCTAAACAACGAAAACCTGTTTTTATACATCCAGATTTTATAGGAATGTGTCTGAAAGCTAAATCTTGTCTTGATCTTGAAAAGGAAGTAAAAACTTAAAAAGAAGATCCCTATCCAACTTCCTAACTCTTATCCTCCAAAACTTTCTTATGTTCAGAAAGGTAAATGGAAATCTAATCTTTCTGTTCCTGTTTCAGTAAATACAAAAGCTTCTAAGAAGGTAAATCTGAGGAAATCTCCGCTGAAGAATATTTCAGATTCTAAACATACGTCTAGTCTAGATAGGAAGTTCTTTAGAACAACTGATACTAGAAAAGACAGATTTAAGAATAATTGTAATTATCATTATCGCAATGAAAATTCAATAAAATCTTCTCTGTTTTAGACTTCTGAATGTTTTTCCCTATTCTTAAAATTACAGAAATTTTCTCACAAACTTCAAATTCCTTCACTGCAAACCATTCGTACTTCAATAAAAACGAAACAAAGAAAAACAGAAAAACAAAAAATCCAAATAATTCGTCTTTACCTTCTGTCAAATCAAATCAAAAGCAAACACAAAAGGTTGATAAGACGAAAACTAACGTTAAAGGACCTATAATGGTATGGGTACCTAAGAAACTCTGATCTTGATTGCAGAAACAACGTGTGAATATCTGGTATCTTGACTCTGGATGCTCGAGGCACATGACTGGTTCACGAAACTTACTCTCCCAATTTAAAGACAAAAGTGGTGGAGCTGTAACGTTTAGTGATAATGGTAAGGGTCAGATTAAGGGCTATGGTACTTTACAGGAAGGTAATATTACCTTATCTAAAGTAGCTCATGTTTCTGGTTTGAAACATAACCTCCTAAGTGTAAGTCAACTATGTGATTCTAAGATACTTGTCGTCTTTGATGAAAAACATTGTTACTTATTTTCTAAGGCAGGTGAGGAACTTTGGAGAGCAGACAGAAAAGGTAATCTCTACATGATGAATTTTACCTCCTAGGATGGTAAGGAGACCTTATATCTTATTTCCAAAATGAGTGAAGTTGCATGGTTCTGGCATCATAAAATGTCTCACTTAAACTTTGATAATCTTGAGATGCTTGTAAAACATAATTTGGTATTTGGACTTCCAGAAGTTCATTTTCAAAAAGATCACCTCTGCCCTACATGTGAAATGGGAAAGATAAAACGAGCATCTCATAAAACAAAAAGTGATCACTCTTGCATAAGACCTCTACAATTGCTACACGTCGATCTCTGTGGTCCCACTGCAATTCAGAGGCTTTCTGGTAAAAAGTATATTCTGGTACTTATCGATGAATTTTCCAGGTATACTTCGCTTGCTTTTGTTCGACAAAAGTCAGAAGTTCCTATTGTACTTCAAAATATGATGACCAGAATCCAAGTTCTTTTACACCAAAAGATTCAACAGCTGAGAAGCGATAATGGTACTGAATTCAAGAATGCCAAACTTGAAGCATACTTTGTTGAAAATGGAATTTCTCAGCACTTCTCTGCTGTACGCACTCCCCAACATAATGGTGTCGTTGAATGTCGCAACAGAACCTTGGTTGAAGCAGCCCGAACAATGCTTGTAGCTTCTGGACTCCTAATTCACTTCTGGGCGGAAGTTGTAGCCACTGCTTGTTTTACTCAGAATCGTTCCATTATTGTCAAAAGGCATCTCAAAACATCATATGAGCTTATTAACAAAAGAAAACCATCTGTCAAATTCTTTCATATCTTTGGTTGCAGGTGTTTCATCTTAAATGACAGGGACAAACTTGGCAAGTTTGATCCAAAATCAGATGAAGCAAAATTCTTAAGCTATTCTTTAAACTCCAGAGCTTTTCGTGTTTTTAATCTAAGAACTAAAACAGTTATAGAGAGCATTAACGTTGATTTTGATGACCAAACTCAATTGACTTCTGAATATTCTTCTTCCGAACTCAAACTTAATACTGTTACTTCTGACTTTCTTTCAGGATCCAGAGAATCTGAGATTGATGCTATTTTTCAAGACTTTCTGGGCGACGAAATACTGTCAGACCCTGTTGTACCTCACTCTTCTTTTAGTATACCTGCAGTTCTTCATGCCTCTGGCATAACTTTATCTGGTCCAATCTCTTCTGAATCTAGCTCTTCAATACCTTCTGTTCCTATTTCATCTGATTGTCCAGAAGATTCTTCTGTTCCATCATCTGAGGGGGAGACTTTAGGATCAAGAGGTTCAGAATCAATATTTCCGGATGAAGTTATCTCATCTTCTGACACCGAAGTTCAAGCTAAACCAATATCACAAACAAGGATGACGAAATGGACTAAATCACATACTCCAAATCTCATAATTGGTAATCCTTCTGAGGGTGTCAAAACACGATCCGCCATAGCAAATGAAGCTTTCTATGTTAACTTTCTAAGTATAATTGAGCCCAAGAAAGTTCATGAAGCCTTAGCCGAACCTAGTTGGGTAGAAGCAATGCAGGAGGAGTTACTTCAATTTGAACGTAACAAAGTTTGAAACTTAGTACCATTACCAAAAGGCAAAGTTGCCATTGGTACTAAGTGGGTTTTCAGAAATAAAAAGGATGAGGACGGAATTGTGATCAGAAACAAGGCTCGTCTGGTGGCAAAAGGATATTGTCAAGAAGAAGGTATTGATTATGATGAAACCTTTGCTCCTGTTGCAAGACTGGAGGCGATAAGACTTTTTCTGGCATTCTCTGCTTACAAAAACTTTAAAGTCTATCAAATGAATGTTAAATGTGCATTTCTAAATGGAAATCTCAAAGAGTTGTTGAACAACCAGCTAGCTTTAAAGATTCAAGACATCTAGAATATGTCTTTCTTCTTGACAAAGCTCTGTATGGCTTAAAGCAAGCACCCAGAGCCTGGTATGAACGTTTATCCAAACTTCTGATCAGCAAAGGATATGAGAAAGGTAAAATTGATACCACACTTTTCATCAAAAGAGGCAAAGGTATGTTAACTATTGTTCAAATTTATGTGGACGACATAATTTTTGGCTCTACTCATCAAACAGAAGTTGATTTGTTTTCTAAGTTGATGGAAACTGAATTTGAAATGAGTATGATGGGAGAATTAACTTTATTTCTCGGACTTCAGGTTAAACAAAGTACCTCTGGTATTTTTATTAATCAAGCAAAATATGTCTCTGACATGTTAAAGAAATTCCATTTTCAGAACTCATCAACTATGAAAACACCTATCTCTCCTAGCATGAAACTAGGTCCTGATCCCTCTGGAAACCTGTCGATATCACGGGCTACAGAGGTATGATAGGTTCTCTTCTATATTTGACAGCAAGTAGGCCTGATATTATGTTTGCCACTTGTCTTTGTGCTCGTTATCAAGCTAATCCTAAAGAATCTCATTTGGCTGCTGTCAAAAGAATTTTTAGATACTTAAAGGGAACTCCTTCATTGGGTCTCTGGTATCCTAAAAATTCTGGGTTTGATTTAATGGCATATACAGATTCTGATCATGCAGGATGTAAGTTGGACAGAAAAAGCACCTCTGGTAGCTGTCAACTTCTGGGTAGTCGACTTATCAGCTGGACATCCAAGAAACAAAATTGTGTTTCCACATCTACTGCAGAAGCTGAGTATGTTGCTGCTGCTAGCTGCTGTTCCCAAGTTATTTGGATGAAGACCCAACTCAGAGACTACGGTCTGATCTATGATAAGATTCCCATACTCTGTGATTCTGAAAGTGCAATTGCCATTACGGAAAACCCAGCTCAGCACTCAGAAACAAAGCATATTGATGTCAGGTATCACTTTATCAAAGATCATGTAGAAAAGGGTACCATAAAAATGTATTTTGTCTCTACTGATTACCAACTGGCTGATATTTTTACAAAAGCTCTGGATGAGAAGCGTTTTAATTTTTTAATCAGCAAGTTGGGAATGCTAAACATGTAAATCTTATTCTTAGAAGTTATCAGAGATCTCTGATCGTCTTCTGAACTTCATCCAGAAGCACTCAGAGACCTCTGATCGCCTCTGGTATAAGTTTTATTTTGTTGCGTTTTATTCCTTTTCATCCAAGTTATATCAGAAAGGCGTAAATTCCTGAAGCGAAGGGGGCGCTTATCATTCAAGGGGGAGCTTATCATTCAAGGGGGAGCTTATCATTCAAGGGGGAGCTTATCATTCAAAGGGGAGTTCATCACTTAAGAAGTTCAAAGTCTAACACTAGGTTAGCTGTCTTATGAACTTTTCCATCTACCTGAGTTTCTTTTGAATCTTCTTATTCTGTGTTTCTCTAACCGTCAAGGTCTCTCAGAATGCCTATGATTCATTTTAAACTTATCCTAGATGGTGATTCAAAATTGACATGTTTCTGAAAATATTTTTCTATGAATCAAAATATTCCAAATTTTTTATTGAATATATACATTTTATTAACTCTTGCCGTCAAGGTTATTTAAAATTTCTATATTCAATTTTAATTTTTCTTATTATTTTATTTTCATGAAAAATCAAACTTTCATTTGGTTCAAAAATTTTTTTCACCAAATGACTGATTTTAAATCTAAATAAACAGATTTATATATTTCAAATTGTTCTTTAATCAATTTTCCTTGATTACTTACTAATTTGTTTTATATTTTCTTTTTATTTACTTATGGGATAATCAACCGATTTTAGGCCGATAACCCTTCAGTTTTTTTTTAAAAAATCGTGTCTTACTCATCACTCCTACTTTCCACGTGTCATTGATTGTGTGACTGCATGTATCCACGCCTGCGTGCTTACATCATCTTTCCTGAACCGTTTTCTCCTACTCCCAATACATAAACCTCTTCCAATTCCAAATCGGTCTCATATAAAATCCCCAAATTTCAGAAACCTATCTTCTTCCTCCCCACTGTTACTGCTCACACTCTCCTACTCACGAACTTGCTTGCAAATCTCACCAACTCTCATCAATGGCTTCTCATCTTGCAAATCCAGCTCTTAACGATGACGAAGGACGTCTCGTCGATTCCACTGCCGATAGTACTCCGTTTGTCAAGCTGCCATTGAAAGCAAACAATGTGAAGGTTCTTCTTGATCCTAATATCTACCAGTCCGAATTCAGAATCATGGTTGAATTCCTCCAACAATATGAACTAAACCGAGCCCTAACTTTGACAAACCCAAATGTTCCTGAAATTTACGTTCAAGAAGTGTGGCAGTCGATGTATATTCGTGATGACGAGACTTTGCTTGGAAATTTCAGTCATCCTGATCAACCTGATACTGCTGTGGAAATTCCCATTACCAAGAGATAATTGGCCAGGTATTTTCATCTATCCCCTTCACTGATACTAATTGATGGTGAATTTGTGCCAAATCCAGCCCTAGAATCGAACCCATCTGCTGAAGCTTTGTTATCCTTCATCCTCTTTCTTGGTTACAATGAACCCCTAAGCAAACTATCTGAATTTAAGAGAAAGCAGTTACCCCCAATGTGGAATCTCCTCGTTTCTATCCTGAACAAGAGTCTCACTTGTAAAATTGGGTCTCTCGATCAAGCAAGCAGGAACATTCTGACCATCATGTATGGTATGTTTTTTAATCGCCCCTTGGACTACGCAAGCCTTCTTTTCCAAGAGATTAAAGCTGCTGTGCACACTAAGGTAACCCATCAAACCCAAGGAAAATCTCTTCCAGCTTTGATGTTTCCAAGATTCTTATCCCTGGTTACCTATCCTGCAATTGGTGCACTCAAGGCTCCATTAGTTCAACCATTTTGCAAAATTGCTTCTATGAGCTCTCACCGTCCAACCATCGACCGCAACGGATATCCCTCTCCCAGAGAACTTTCAAGGTACATGCTAAACCTAATCCCATCTGGCTCTTCTTATCTTCAATCTTAGAGGAGCTCTATGATTTTCTCAGAACAGAGAATTTCTACCCCAGAGCACTTAGAGCCAGTTCTAGAAAGTGAGGGGTCAAGTGAGAATGAGGCTGAAAATAATATGAGTGATCATCCGAGTGGTTCTACCCATGCTGACCTCTTGTTAAAAGAAGGTACTGAAGATTTCCATCGTGACACAGTTGAGCGAATCTCACCTACATCCCAAAGGGTAACTTCATTTACTGAGGTAGATGTCAACACATCTACTTTCATTGACCAAGGACAACCCAGTCCAAACCACCCAGAAACCATCCGATCAGAGGATACTTCTTCATCCTCTGCATCAAGCACAACCGGGGAAATCTCATCTTCATCATTCTCTCAACAGACTGATGATGAACATATAAGCGTTCATTTGCCCCAGAACTCGCCACTCTCCCCACATTGTTGATGTCTATGTGCCCAACAAAGGTTTAGGACTCTCAGAAGATAAGTCCATATCTTCTGATAGTTTAGAGGCTAGGGAAATCCCATCAGAGGGGTTACAGCCACAGGATGCACCACTTACCGGAGTGTTTACACTTCATCAAGGTAAGCACATTGTCTTCAACACCTCATCCTCTGATGATGAGGATTCTGTTGAGACAATCAGAACAACCGAAGAGGTGCCTGTTAATCACAGTCCTCGAAGACAGGTTGGAAGTCCCTCCACACTCAACGTCAAAAGAGGTGTGAATGAGGGCTCTGCACGCGAGAGTAAAGGGGCTCCATGTGTTGGAGAAACACCGGTTACCCATTCTGAATATGTCACCAATGCAGCGTTGCAGGCATTTGGTGATAAAATTCAGAGATCTGTGGAGGATCTAAAACTTTCTCTAGACTCTCAAAATGCCATTCTTCTGGCTATTCAGAACGAACAAAGACAGCAGTCGCAAACTCTGGAGGCCCTCAGAGAACTCATTTCTACAACTGCTGAAACACACTAGAGCCAAGCTTCTGATCATTACTCTTCTCTGCATAAAGGCATCCAGGCTAATTCTGAGGCTATTTTTTGCATACCTGATGCAATTCCAACTCCAGCAGTCACTATCTCAGTTGATGAATATAGTTCCTTAGTGGCCGATCTTCACAAAATTATCAAGGCTATTCATCCCTCTGAAGACACTTCTGAGTCTTCTCTGGTAAAGAAATTAGACATGGCTGTCTTCCAGAAGGCCATGCTTGAACGAATCAATTCTCTCTCCTCCAAGTATGTCTCCAAAACAACTGCATGCACTTCAAATGTGGATTCAAAGCTATCATCTATGGAAACCTCTCTCTCTCAACTTACAGGTCTGGTAAGTTCTCTTTCTGATTCTTTTAATGAAAGGAAAAAGGCCAAGGAGGAGCGTGCTTGTAGAAAAGCAGAATTTAAACGCAAAAGGTCTGAGGATCAGGACCCTGATTCTAAGAAGGGGGAGAAAGCTCCAGAACCCAAGAAAGCCAAACCCATTACCAATACTGAAAGCTCAAATCCAATGAAGTCTCCATCTACTTCTGACAAACACCAATCATCCTCCAAGCAGCAAACTCCTGCTCAACTTTCACACACACAAACCCCTCTGACTCCAACTCCATTAGCCACTCACTCTGGGCCTCTTCCAAAAGATCCAGAAATAGCTAAATTCATTCTTGAGGTAGTCGGCAACTCAAAACAAACAACATACTCCTCATCAACTCAAGCAGCAATAGCCAAAGAAAAGGAAGCCAGAGCCAGAGCTGAGGCATTAAAGGCTAAAGTTGAAGCCCTGAACAAACGAAGAGAAGAAGAACGAATTGAAGCTGAAATAAGAGCAAAAGCTAAAGCAGAAAAAGCCTTTGCAGAAGCATCAAGAGCTCAAGCAGAAATGGAAAGAGAAAAAGCTGCAAAAGCAAATGCTGAAGGATCATCAAGTCGAGCAGCTGAGAATAGAGAAAAACTGCAGAGACTTGGAAGAATTGATCTTTTCCAATTCTGGAAACCACAAAAAGGTACATGCATGCTCCTATAGACCAGAAGATCTATCTCATGTTGCCCAACTTCTCAAACGCCTACAATGTAAGTGATGCTGTAAAAGACAAATTCATGGCACACAGACAAGCAAGAAAGGACGTTCATACTTCTGTACCTATCAAACGGATGTCTGCAATAAAACATTCACCATTTAAAGATACAGAAATATGGTACACAATTTATGAAGTTATCAGAGAAGACAATAAGACTTATTACTTCTGTGATAATGATCTATTGTCCATATTTCCCTCTGATCTTACCTTTCTGGAGAAATTCATGAAGGCTCAAATGACTAAAAGAAGTGATGATCAAGATCAAATTGCTTATTCTCGAATCATTCAATGCATGAAGTCATACATCCGGTACAAGAGACAGGTAGATTTTCAAATAGGGATCAATTACAATGTTGATAACCTAGCTATCTCTGCACCCAATGAAGATCTAGAAGGCATCAACAACATGAGAATCGACAAAGTACTGATAAACCTAGAGGAAGGGGTAATTTTCAAAAGGCCAGACAGAAAGAGCTTCTTCAGAATCAAAGAAGCACACAAATACTCATCAGAGGTCGTTTACATTGCAAAAAGCTTCATCTCTGTTGATAGTAACAAACAAAATCCAGAGGTTATTGAGAAGATGATCAACAGGCTTTCAACTTTATTATCAATCAGAGAAATCATAAATAAGATTGGAAAGATTGTATCTGAGGTCGCTCCTTTCTGAACAGACTTCACTCTTCTGGTTGCATACTTAGGGGGAGATTGTTACACATTTGAAAGTATGAACCATAAGATGAAAAATTTGACGTGGCACACACTTTCAGCATGTCTACCTTTTGCAACTGATTAGTTTGTTACACGCTCCCATCTCACACATGTCAGTTTGTAATAGGTTATGATTTTGACTTTAACTTTATTCTATTTGTATAAATAGATCTTTTCTCTACTGTAAAAGTTGTCGATCTAATTGCTATATTGAAGAACTCACTGTGCGTCATTCCATGTACTGGTAATCGTCATTCAGGTTATAATACAAAGTTAATATGTTCTTCAATCTTTGATCGATTTTTATTACTGTTGATTAATCGATATTAATTACTTCCGCTTATACTCTGTTGTATGAATTAATCGATTAATCTTTGAAGAAGAGAATCTGGAACCAACAATTGGTATCAGAGCTTGATAATCAATCTATTGATTATTAGATCTCCTCAATTTGGAAATTTCTCTCTTCATTCATTCAGTAATCTCCTATTTTAACTACTGTTCATAATTTCACCCTGTTCTACGATGATTTACAGCAATTCTGTCTAAAACAGTGGTAATTGTAGTTAAATTTCGAAGATTTACAGCAATTTTGATCGATTCTTATTACTGTTGATTAATCGATATTAATTACTTCCGCTTATACTCTGTTGTATGAATTAATCGATTAATCTTTGAAGAAGAGAATCTGGAACCAACAGGGTCCCTGTTTTGAAACCATGCGCACGCTCCATTAAACTTTCAAGTTTTTAACAATAATTTTCAATTATAATTTTCACAAATTTTTTATTATATAATCTTTTTGTGATTACTTTATTCTTAGGATAAGTTAGCTACAGATTACAAATACATATGTAATATAATTACGGGAAAATTACAATAAAACCTAACGGACTTTTGTATTTGGAACAATTAAGTAACTGGACAATTTTTTGGAACAAATAAACCACTGGACTTTTTAAAACCCGTTAATTAAATCATTGGACTTTTTAAAACCTGTTGGATACACCCTTATGACCTTTTTGAATGAAAAAGTCCCTAGACAAAAAATGGAAAAAAGTCCAAAAAAACCCAACGGACTTTTATATTTGAATGATTAAGTCCCTAAACATTTGTTAATAAAAAAAACACTTCAATTTATGAAACGAAACAAATATACCATTTCCGTTCCTTTTCCCAAAACATAAAAAAGTTATATCCAACATGTATAATCTATATATAAAAATTTGACCATAATTTACTAAAAGTTGAACCAAAATATATATTAAAAGTCGAGCCAAAAATACCAACAATTTCGCTAAATATACCAAAAGTTGTACCAAACTATACCAAAAGTTGCGCCAAACTATACCAAAAGTTGCGCCAAAATATACCAAAAGTTGCACTAAAATATACCAAAGTAACGCCTAATCTATGTTAAGGTCGTGTCTTGAACTATTCTTCATTTGCATCATTAACTTCTGAGATTCAACCATTTGACTTTCTTGTAACCCTTCTTGATCTCCAACAACAGTCTCACTTTCGTCATGGTCTTCATCACCACGGTGTTCATCATTAACAACAGCCTCACTTGACATTGTATACGGTAGGATGCCTTCGGGCCATAATGGTTGTGGTTCACCGATTGATGTCTTTAATGATGAAGATAAAGTGTAAGTAATAGTCATTAAAAATGGTATTTGAATATGAAAAATAAATAATGGGTTACCCCAATCATTGTTTCTCCTATGATTGGATTATAAGAAACACCCATATATGATGGTATTCTCCCACCTCTAGTCCCTCTTCCACCTCTATTGCCTCTTCCACCTCTAGTGCCTCTTCTTGTTGTAGTCGGCTTTGAAATGTTGAGTCTTAGTCTACCTTTTGGCTTAACAGGTTTAGGCGGGGGGTCTTTCTTTTCATTCTTGCAAGTCCTGGCATTATGCCCCTTTTCCAAGCAATTGCTACATGTCATTGCCTTCCCAGATTGAGTCACTCTTGTACATTGGCTCTCAGATTATGATCTTTTTTTAATAGATGGTCTACCAGGCATTCTTCTCTCCTTAGGTGGGTTTGGTTTGATGTAAGGTGTTGGTGTCCACATGTTGCTCCCATTCAATGATCTTATAGAATTTGCATATGCCATTTCGAAGATATCCTTAGTAAACCATTTACTAACAAAATCCTTTGGATCCTTATTGATAAAGTGTATTGCAGCTATGGAATGCACACAAGGAATGCCTGATATGTCCCATAGTCTACAACTACACTTTCTAGCATCTAAGTCAACCACCATTGCTTCATGACCATTTCGCGTTTTAGACACGTTCCCATCACTAGGAATAACATACCAATATATACATAAAAGAAAGAGAATATATTAGCATACAAGATCATATTAACATCATAGACAATCATACATAATAAAATTACATTCAAAGATAAGCATACCTATGATTTTCTCCCCATTTCTTTAACTTTTTCCTTATGGCCGGACAAACAACTGATTCCCATCCTCGTGCTGTGTTTAACATTCTGTAATGCCTCTCCATAACAAATATCCTTATCTCCTCTAACATAGTGATTATGGGTTTTCTTCTTGCATCAACAATTATTGAATTAAATGACTCACAAATCCCATTTTCTACAGCTTCACAAGCTCTACCGGGTTGAAAAAAATGCCCTACACCATGTATTAGGGTCTCTTTCAATCAAGTGATTATATGCATCAAGATTTAGTATCTTAAACTTTTCCATGTGTGACATGAAATCTGCTTCAAAAGTGGAAGTAGTTGCTGCCCAAAAAAATTTAAGATAATTATTTACCTTTCGATACGTGACAAATAAGATTGAAAGCAAGTATACTTTCAACCCTACTATCGCCTTTTAAGTAATAAAATGGTACGAAGTACCGAGTATCGTCCACAGGGATTGTAGTAAAGTTTAGTTAACAGTCTGATGAAAGAAATGAGTTCAGATGAAGAATTTGGAGATTAATGATTGGTGATTTGATTTTGGTGTTTTAACAGTTCATTAAAAGACTAGGGTGTAATGACTTAGAGTGAGATTGCAAACACAAACATAAGTGAAGTAAAGCTGTCAAACTGTTCAATGCTGGCAGAATGCTACATCATCCATTTTAGCAACAATTAGTTCCCTTATTTTGAAGGTATTCCTCTCAGACTTCACTAAAGTATTGATTATAGCTTTTTACTCATATCTCTATGAAGTATCCAGACCAGTGAATATACAAATAGTGTCTTCAAAATATATGGAGAAACAAAAAAAATCTTTTGTTAAAAATCACCCTCTCGAGCGGATTCCCATATCATTCAAGTTGACGTGAGCTAAATGGCTTATCTCTAAATCCATTTCACTTTAACACCTTAAGGTGATCAACCCGTTAGGAAGTGTTGTTGTTTTTATAAAACTTGAAAAGAAATGATGAAAAAGTATTGTTTCATAAAAGAATTCCCTTATGTTTGGTTTACAAAACTCACCCCTTTTTGTCACACACCCTAGTTAATGAAATTAGCCACTCATTACGGAAAGTAAATAACTTGAAATGTAAATTTCATAAACTAAAGACATGGTAAATAAATTACAAGAAAGTAAATGACAATAAAAGTAATGCAAGAATTAAGTTACAAGAAAGTAAAATGCAAGAAAATAAATAACTAGAAAAGTAAGAACAAGAAATAAAGAATTAGAATTTAAATTGCAAGAAGTAAAGACAATAATGTAAGACAAGTAAGTAATTGACAATAATTAAAGACAAGAATTTATAGAAGTAGTAGAAAGCAAGAAAGAAATGAAGAAGAAGAGAATAAATTACTTAAAGCTTTCCTTCCATTAATTTCCAAAGTGTTTTCAACTTAGACTAAGATTATAGATGCCTTTCAAGCCAACTCTCACCTCCCATATATACTACTAAGAAGGTGGAAGAAAGTTGGCATCCAACAACATACTTCATAAAGAAGTCAACAAAAAGTACAAAACACAATTACCAAAGGATAGTACCCTAAAATTAGTTAAAATACATCATTACAAAGTTCAACTAATAAGACAAATAAACTTTTAGCAAGATATAAAATCATCCAGCCATGTCTTAGCTGGGATACACCCTTGATGGTCAACAGTCAACTAGCCAAAGACTAGGTCAAACAGTCAACGCCAAAAAGACTTTGTTAGCCCAAGAATCTGTCCAGCCAATGCTACAGTATTCCCAAAGCATCAAAAGTCAGCAGCTGCAGAACTCAAAACAATCTGTCAAATACCATCCATATTAGCCTATAAAGTATTAAAACGAGTAAAATCATTTACTCTAGCTCCAATATCAAAGAAATGGCAAATAAGGTAAGAAAATGAATAAAGTTAGGATAAAATGTAAACTAACCTATGAAAAGAAGACGAAAGAGTATACCAAGCATTAAATTCTTAGTGCTTATCAGCTCTCTTTCAATCAAGTGATTATATGCATCAATATTTAGTATCTTAAACTTTTCCATGTGTGACATGAAATCTGCTTCAAAAGGGAAGTAGCTGCTGCCCAAAAAATGTTTCTGAAACACCACTAAACCTTTTATGAAATTAGCATATATGTGTCTTGCACATTGCCTATGCTCCGCATATGGTGCCAAGTCTTTTACAGCTTCAACAATTCCCTATTGCATAAAAAGAATGATAGTGCATAAACTTGTATATTGACATAAAGCATACACTAGTTAATGTTAAAAAAACGCATACCTTGTGTTGATCAGACATGATGGTAAGCCCTTCTCCTTCGATAACACCAGTATCTTCTATTAAAAGTTCAATGAACCACTTCCAATTCTCTTTTGAAAGACTGCCTTCTTGGCTTTCTTTGTAGGGTTTTTTGGGCGATGGTCTTTTTGTGACCATCGGTTGGTTCCTTTCTCTTGGGGGGAATGGTTGTGCCGGGGGCACTCACTGATGGGTTTGGCAGTGAGGTAGGCACAGGAGCAGCGACTGCTATCAGTCGCAGCATGTAGGTAGTGTAGTGGCATCATCTGGACGAATCTCTAACTCCAGAGATTTCTTCCCCACCAAAGAGAAGCTTTGGTTGCCAACAGTGGGGTACTCCTCTTTGAAAGAAAACTCCAAGATAGTGGAGAAAAATCTTGGATAGGGAATGAATTGATTTCTCTTCGCTGCATTTACCCTGTTGTACATGTCGATGAAGATGTAGTCAGCGTAGTTCAGCTTGTACCCTGTACAGAGAGAAAATCTGATGTCCTGGAAATGCTTGCTTGCCTGGTCATGAGAACCAGTCTTGGAGCTCAGGCATTGAATGACCCGAGTGAAGAGGTATTGCCAGCGAGCAGGGAGCCTCTTCTTTTTCATCTTAGAACCCACCGTCTTGTGCTCAGGGTTCTCCCAAACGTAACCAATTGAGTCCAAGAAGGAGTCAATCTGCTCAACTATGGGCTCAGGGGTCCAAGATTCTGTCTTCAACTTGGAGGGGAGGCGGAGAGCATGCCTTAGGAAGCCGGCAGTGAAGGAGAAGTATCCCAGAGAGGGGATAGAGAAGCCAATTGCAGGGATCTTCTTCAGCTACAAGACCTTTGCCTTTTGGCTGGTTTTTCTTCAGATCTTTGTATTTTTTTTTTAATTTCAAATACTTCTCTTTTTTATCAGAGATCAGCGAGGTAGTGGGGGCTGCAACTTTCTTGGATCTACATTCACTAGCGAAGTGACCCTGTCGTTGACAATTGTAGCATATGGCTGAGGCTTTCTCAACGGGCATGGTTTTCAATTTATCAGAGTCAGCGAGAGTCTTCTTCTAAAGTTGCTCTTTCTGGAAAATCTCTTAAAGTGATTAGTTAACAGAGCCAGAGAGTTATTGAACTCAGAGATGTCAGCATCAGTGAGTTGATCTTCTAAATCGGTTTGACCTAATTAAGTGATAGAAGTAATAGTAGAGGAGGAAGCATTTCTTAAAGGATTTACCTCTGAAGATACGAGTGCCAAGGAAGTACTTTTGACACCCTTGAGTTCATTGATGAGGTTTTTCCTCAAAACTTAGAATTGCTCTTCATTTAAGAGCATTCCATACAAAGCACTTAAAGAAAGAGTTTCAAGATTCTTTGACAATTTCAGACATGTAGTGTACACTGCCCATTGTTTGAGTAGTGCCTCCATGAATTTTGTCAGAATTTCAGAGTTGGAATAGTGTCTGTTGACTGTTTTTAAATCAATCAACAAGCAGTTAAAACGCTGGTGAAGTTGAGAGAGAGTTTCACATTTATGATGCATTAAACTTTCATACTGTCTAACTAGATTAATACTTCTAGTGATTTGTACCTCAGATGTTCCTTCATATTGAATACATAGAGTATCCCACATGGATTTAGAAGTCCTCATTTTCATTACTGAATGATAGACTTCATCAGGGAGGGACATTGCTATTATGGATCTTGCTTTTGAGTCAATAGCAATTTCTTTCTTATCTTCTTCAGTCCATCGATTAGGAGTTTTAATGATACTCCTTTCAGGGATGGCTGGAGTAGTAGTGGTGGCAGGAACACCAGCTACAATAGTTGTAGGAACAAATGGTCCGTTTTCTAGATAGTAAGGGATCTTTGGGTCTGATCCTTCTAGAAACAGAGACATTCTTTCCTTCCACAATGGGAAATTATCATGGTTAAATCTTGGAGGTTTAGCTAAAGATCCATTGTCATTATAGTTTGTATTAGGTTTGACATATTTTAAAATAGTTTAGAAAGAAAATATTTTAAAGATAGAGAGCACACTGCTCTGATACCACTTGTTTGTCCCAAAGGAGTCTACAAGAGTTCAAAAGATATAGAAACAGTTTGTAGAAGGGGGGTTGAATACAAACAGATAGATTTTTACGTTTTTAAATAAGTTTATATTGAATAAACAAATTTACAGTTACAAGCGGAATTAGAACAAGTTAAATAACCTATTCTATTGTAACTTAAGAAACACACAGATTTGATGCACAAGAAATTAGAAAGAAATGAAGCAGAGGTTCAAGGAGAGTAAGTAGCATGCATGAGGATGAAGAAGATATCTTCATCCTATTTATACCCGTTTGCATATCATGCAAGACAAAAGGTATTTTTCCACGTGTCAAGCTTTTATAGGAAGCTTGTCCTTTGTCCAAAAAGGCAGCCATGCTTTAGCCGAATATGAACAGTACCATATCAGATTTGATGGGGACATAAGAGACAAGTCGTACGTCCTTTTCTGACATGGTATAAGGTTTTGAGTTTTGTGCATCGAGGATAAGATCAACTTTAATCTTGTTTGAAGTCTTCACTTGATCGCTGAACTTGAAACTTCAAGGATAAACTTTCGAAGTGTCGCTGAGACTTCACAAGACTTCACACTTATTTAGATAATCCTTGCTTTCACTGAACCACTTCAGATCACTAGCTAATTATCTCTTTCTTCAGCTTGGTCTTCGACTTTCGCTGAATGTTCTTCTGGTGTGATAGCTGATCTTCAGGTCTTCAGAGATAGACTTAAGGTTCCTGAGATTTCAGCGATCGCTGATAGCAATCAGCGTATGCTATCGCTGAAATGAACTTGAGTCTATAAATGGGATTTTCACTGAGTATATAAAGGAATCATATTCAAATCACTGAGAGGAGTTATGATCAACAATAAATATTTGTCGTCATAAGTTACGCCTTGAAAACGTCGCGATCTCCCTATGGCTTCTAAGGCTTGAGGTTTGACTTCGCTGCCATGACACGTCTCACGCTATTTTAAACCTTGTTTATATATTATATTATTATGTGATTAATTTTAATTTTCTTACTAATTAATTTTTTATTGTTACTAGTAGATTAATCATATAAGATATATGATCATTAATTTAACGACAAAAGATCAATTTGATTTTTAATTGAATCTTTTTATAATTATTTATATATTTCCGTGTATATATATATATATTCTAATATAAAACTTATTATTGATTTTAGTAATAAGTTTTTTAATAAATAACATAACTAGAAAAAAATATAAGATCACGTTTAAATTTTTGCACAGGGCCTCCAAAATGTCAGGATGACCCTGCCTATGAACACATGTGAACACATTCTTATGAAGACCTTATGATTATGAACATATTCTTATGAATACCTTATGGTTATGAACATATTCTTATGAATACCTATGAACATGCAAGTAATAGTTTGTAACATCTCATTAAATACCATAAAAGTAACTTAAATATAATACGTTGTAACATCTCATTAAATGTCATAAAAGTAACTTACACCTAAAAATTACCTATTTGTCTTTCATAACAAAAGATCCCATATATGTTAATTAATTGATTACCAAAAATTGCATTGACATAAATAACTCAAATGAATTTTGACATTTGATTGATATCATCAATGGTATATAGAAGGGTTGTAAAGTTTGCAATTTAAGAGCATCCGCAATGCATGATCTATTCCAAAACTTTTTACTTTTGCTACAACAGTTTTCCACTAACATTTATTAACAAAAACCTATTTTAATAAATCTTCTCAAATGCAAAAACGGTTCCAATTTTTTTTTTCATCAATTACATTATAATCTACCTCCATCTATTTAAAATGTTTTGTATAAATCCCTCATTAAATTTGTCGTTTTAAAGTTCACGTCATGTTTTTCAAAAACACAAAATACTTAACATTAAAAAAAACGAGTTCGTTAAAAAATTGAAAGTCGGTTAACATATTGTATGGTTTTTAATTTTTTGTTTTTTAGATCAAGTCATATTTTCAAAAACAAATATTGCTTAACCTTAAAATATATTAAAAACATCAATTCGTTAAAGAATGAAAGATGATGAATATATTATATGGTTTTTATCTATTTTTTAGGTATTCAATATTTATGTCATTTTGATCGTTTTGACGAGAGTTTTTTAACAATGTATTTTGTTATAAAATATATTGGTTTTATTATAGATATTTATTAAAGTAGATTAATTAATCAAAATATATTAACTTTTAAAATAAAAATTACATTAAAAGAGGGGGAAAATGAAAGTTTTTGGGAAATTAAAAAAAAAAATTAATCTAAATATAAAACAATAAGTGGTTGGTGCAGCCCAACCTTTTTCATAAAAAACTTTTTTGACCCAATGCATCAAAACCTTTTAAAAAACTTTTTAATCTAAATATAAAACAATAAGCGGTTGGTGCAGCCCAACCTTTTTGACTCAATGCATTAAAACCTTTTAAAAGACTTTTTAGAATAGTAAAAAACTATTTAACACTTATGCATTGGAGATACTCTAAGGGAGGTTTGCAAATGATGTACAAAATCATATGTGATTTTATACAAAATCATAAATGATGCGGGCGATTTTCCATGCGACTTAAGTGACCCCAAAAGTCGTCCGCTACAGTTAGTGCAAAATCACATGTGATATTGTACATGAAAAAAGCTCCTCGCATTCTCGTATATTGTAACCGTCCTCGTATGAACTCGCCCCTATATATACACTTCATTTAATAAGCATGGATAACGATTAAGTGTTGAATTTTAAGAGGTATACGTTTTAATGCTTAATGTACACATTTAAAGTTGCACAACCTCCCATGTAACCTCCCACGTCCCAAGATAATATTAAAAATCAAACGACTTTCTAATTTTAAGTTACACTATATATCATTATACCCAATTATTTCATTTACTTTATATCCTTTACTTTTTCTTTATATCATCCACAATCGCTTGAATCTCGAGACGCTCTTCAAACCAATCATAGACTTTATTGAGATAGGCGTGATCCCCCCTCCGAGAACCGTATATGAGACTTTCATCTCGTACAGCTCAAGCAAAAACACCAAAATACTGGTTGGACCAGATATGTACTACAAGGTTTTAAACTTCTTACTTTCGATTCAATCTGCTCTGAAGATACAAACAAAAAAATCCGAAAGTTCTTCTTTGTGGCGATAATACGAAAATATCAAGTTGGCTCATTCGTCTTTATCTTGATCCTTACGGGCCTCTTGAATCCTCTCTTCCCTATTTCTTTCTTTCTCTTTTATTTGTTTTTGTATATAATGTTTATTATTTGTTTTCTTTATTATTGATAGGAATTCTCTTGTTAAGACTCTATGAATCAATTAAAACCCCACATTCATACTAGAACCACGATGATTCAATAAAAATACTAAGTTAAGCCCAAAGATTCCCTGAGTAAGAACTATTACAAACTTGATGTCGATAAATCCGTGAGTCTAGAAATTCATTTCGGACAATTGAACCTTCTCGAACTGTTTCTTTTTAAGAACCAAAAATATTTGTGCCAAAATGGGCTAACAGGAAAAGTACAATCTGTAAATCCATCGTGAGGTGTGAAGGGTTTTGATCCTTTATCCTCTGTATGGGCTTACGTGATGGTTGGAACAAAGACACACTTGGTTGTGAAATCAAATATGGCAGATAAATAAAGACACATATTTGCACAGATCAATCAAAAGTTCAAGTCACCCGTTGCTCTAGCTATTGTCCACCCTTTCCTATTCGAACCCCTTTTGGTTATATTTCTCTTTATCGAGGAATAGACAAAACCGTGCAAAAGCTTCTAATTCTCCTAGTTGTGCCAGTTCCAATTTTAATAACTATTTGTTAACAATGGAGAATTGCTTCTCATCTTGAATTGAGGTGAGTGGATTTACACCAATAGAAACCATAATTTTGATAAACAATAAAAGGGATATGATCAATTTTCTTATTTTTAGGAGGCATATTATGTTTTATGGGTTGTGCTTTTTGGCAGCTATCTGGCATTGGGTGCATTGGAATCTAGAAGTCTTCTATTTCTTTAAGAGGTTTATCTAAAAGATTCACAATATAGTAACAATACAGACATAATTTTAGCAACTCAAATCGATTAGGCGTATTGTGCCGGTTCTTTTGAGTAGTATATCTGGAAATGCCCGTTGATGCTTTATTAACACCGTTTCGAACAAATGCGCGATTAATCAGTTCTTCAAAAGATCTATCAGACAATTCTTGCTTCAAAAGGACGTTTCTTTTGATGAATAACTGGAGGGAGTTTCGGGTTTAATATCGATATTTTAGCAACAAATCTAATAAATCTAAGTGTAGTGCTTCGGGTCTTGATCTTTTTTGGAATTGAACAGGGTTCTATGGTCGGTCCATGACCCCTGGATGCCGAAGGCATCCTTCGGCGTCCTTGGAGTAATCTCGTATTTCCTACGGGGTGGAGATGATGGGGTTGGTCCATGGTTTTTCCTTCCTTTTGTCGCTATACTAGGTCTTCTAATTAGTTAAGAGGTTTATCTAAAATATTCACAATATAATTAGGAAGACGTTTCAAATACCACACATGCATTACCGGTGAAATATCGATTGCTTGCCGAACTCTGTGAATTATGTGAAAGTAGGATACTCCAAATTCGGGAGTCAAAAAGTTTTATAAAACGTAGTAAGAGGAGTAGTTATGAACCCTGTAGACCATCCACATGGGAGTGGTGAAGGAAGGGCCCCAATTGGTAGAAAAAACCCACAACCCCTTAGGGTTATCCAAAGGGAGTCATGAACTATGTTAAAATCAAAATTGGGCGGATCTTTACCCGGAGTAGAGCATAAACCTAAAAGGATAGACGCAATGTCCACAATACATGGATTTAATTAGATACAATTTGAAGGACCCCTGGGTGTCGAAGGCATCCTTGGGGTAATCTCGTAGTTCCTACGGGGTGGAGATGATGGGGTCGGTCCATGAATTTTCCTTGCCATACTTGTTAAGTTCCTATTAGAATCCATGATTCAAGTCGGATCCTAGATGTTGAAATATAAGATAAGAAGGTGAATCTCACCGGGTAAATCCTTAACCCTCCCCCCTCTTACTAAGACTCTACTTTATGGAAACAATATTATTTCAGGTGCCATTATTTCTACTTCTGCAGCTATAGGCAGGATATCTTATGCGCAAACTTGTTGAAGTAGTTCAACACATTGTTGTACGTCAAACAGATTGTGGCATCGTTCGAGGTATTTCTGTAAGTCCAGTGCTAGATGCAGAGGCGCATAATATATCGATATGAACATTATGAGCTCAGAGGATTAGAGCACGTGGCTACGAACCACGGTGTCGGGGGTTCGAATCCCTCCTAATCTTGTAGTTCCTACTAGGTGGAGATGATGGGGTCGGTCCATGGATTTTCCTTCCGTTTGCCTCATTTCGCTCAAAGGCGACTTTCTATTTTTAAATTACACTATATATCATTATACCTAATTATTTCATTTACTTTATATCCTTTACGTTTTCTTTTTCTTTTTCTTTTATTTTACACCCTTATCATATTAATATCTAGAGTAAATTACATCATTGGTCCCCGTGGTTTACACAAAATCACATTGTGTGTTTCTAAATCAAAATAATTATGGAAAGGTACTTGTGGTTTTCATTTTCAAATGTCTTTGGTCCCTGTGCCCTAACACCGTTAGATAGTTCTGTTAAGTAGGTTAATTAGAAGGTTAATTTAGTCTTTTTATAATTTTTTGCTTTCTATCAAACTATAGGGATCAATAATATAATCTAATACCTGACCCACCTCTTTGTTTCCCTCATCTCTTTTAATAGAATATATATATATATACATATATATACGCACACAAAATATATAGATTTATATATGTAGATTTATATATGTACGCACACAAAATATATACATATCGAGAAAAGTTTAAATGAAAACTCATTTTTCATTGCGAATGTGAGGACAAAGGAGAACGCAACACGTGTCTCATTCTATGAATAACGAAGGGCATTCAGTATGAATAACGAATATGAAGTTCATAGACTATTCATAATGAATTATACAACATTCAGTATGAATAACACAACATTTAGTATGAATAATAATGACCATTATCTATTCAAGATGAATAATCTTTGTATGTGGGGGGCACGTGTCGCGCTCTCCTTTTGTCCTTACGTGCATAATGAAAAATGAGTTTCATTTGAATCCACCCCCATACCTATATATTCACACACAACATACATATTCACACACAACGTATTCATGTATATATATATATATTAGTGTTTGGCACCGTGCGTTGCACGGTGACATATATTGTTTCTTTAAAAATCATGTAACAAAAGATGAAAAGTAATTTGTTTATTAGGTGGGACAAAAAAAACCAAACTACATATAATCACGTCATTCTACTTTATCATATTCTCACCAACTTGGATAACTAAATCCAATACAAATAAAATTATTATGAATACTCAAATTTCACGGTACCACATAATCACCCTTAGTTCTTCTTCTACTATAATGATGATATGTTAATGATATATGTATATATATATATATGATTTATTTTACTTGTTTAATTAATTCTTTATATGGATTAACTTTTTAAGAGGGTTGGCCAAATTGAATCAACTCCATGAGTTCGGATGATCAGTCAAAATAAGCGAATAACATGAGCTTAGAGGATCGGTTAAAAGGAGACAACTACATGAGTTGTCACAAAGGCATCTAAAATCTCAATCTCTTTTCATATACATATCCTTTATCGTCAATCTTTCATCTCTCCATCAATGTGAGATAAACAAAACTCGACTACAATTCAAGAATGAAGATTACACAATTATTCACAAATAAATAGAATCATGGAATTCTCTCCGAGAGCCACGTGCAACATCAATTTTGTGGTTTTTTCCTTTTATATTGAATTTATTATTTAACTGTGTTTGGAAATATTTTTACAATACGTGTTTTGCACTATAATTTTACCATTTGGTTCATTTTGATTTCAACCATGGTTATAGATTTCGAAGCGTCCAACACTCCTTTATATAACCTTCATTTTCTTCCAAACTATCATCTTTTAACCAATATGGGATGATGAAACTCAAATTTATTTCAAAATGATTGATATTTTATGAAATGAATAGTTTGTTTTAAACTTTGTGATTTGCATGATGTTTTAATTTTTTTTTGCACTGTAATTTTATCAATTGGTTGGTTTTGATTTGAACAATGGTTATAGATATTAAAGCACCCATCACACTTTTATACCTCTATCATCTTCCTACAAACTATCAATGAAAGTCAACCTTATTTCAAAATTTGAGGAACACTCAAATCTCATATTGTTAAGCCATATCATTGGATCTCACTCTAATTTTTACCATTGGTTGATTTTGATCTAACCATGGTTAACCCTATGAAACATGGTGACTATTAGCTTTACAAGATGTCCCACATAGGAAAACTCTTAAGAAATGTTGGGTTCGATTGATCAAAAATCGGAAATTTCAATTTTTATGAACAATGGAGAAAGTGGGTTTCGTGCGGGTTTAAGTCGCCTCAAACCCACCTTCGAATCTAAATGTTTTAATGAAACAGAGGACAAAGTGGTTTCCATGAGGGTACAACACACTTCAAACCCACTTTCTTGTCTGTTTGTTTTCCGAAACAGTAAACAAAGTGGTTTCCACGCAGGTATAACCCACTTCAAACCACTTTCGTGTCTGGATGGTTTTTATCAGTTTCTTTTCCCCAGTTTTTGGAGCATAGGTATAAATACCGTGCTTTTCCCTCCATTTCAGTATATGAAATTCCCACAAAATTTCTCTAAAATTCTCTCTAAATCCTTTTGCTCTTCAAGAACACATTATCGATTCGATGGGATTGAATTAACGTGCATCAATTCGATCGGATAGTTGTATCCTCTAGACGACGCCCGGAACCGAGCACGATTGGGGACGAAATTTCGTCTTAGGACACTGCACTGGCAGGCCTCTATCCAAATCAATCTCCAATTCGAGTTTATCATCGAAAAGGTACGTAATTTATTGTTTTAATCGAATTCTATCAAGTTATTTTATAGATTTCTATTTATTTGATGTTATCGTTACGATTGGTCATAACAAAACAAACCCATTAATTGACACACAAAAACACTCAATCCTCCTTTCTATATACACTTCACTTTGTTCAAATGTTTCAACTTTTTACCAACTCAGTTCTCATGGTGCGACCTTAATACCCTAAGGTTTTACTTTTATATATATAAAGATTTAATTTTGTACTGTAAATTTTACCATTTGGTTGGATTTGATTCCAACCATGGTTATATATTTTAAATAAATCATCCAAAATAAGACAACCCTATGAGGCAAACCCATGAATTGACACATCCAACTTTCTTATACACTTCTCTTTGTTCAAATGTTTCAACTCTTCACCGATGTGGGATAACCCAAAATCAAACACAATTGAATATTTGAAGATTGGTCAAATCTCAATGTGCCAAGTTATTTTCTTTGGATGTTCCTTTAATATATTTGAAGATTTAATTTTGTACTATAATTTTTACCATTTGGTTAGTTTTGATTCCAACCATGTTTATATATTTCAAAGAGATCATCCAAAATAAGACGACCCTATGAGGCAAACCTCATGAATTAACACAAAGACATCCAATCCACCTTTCTTATAGACTTCATCTTGTTCAATTGTTTCAAATCTTCACCATTGTGAGATAACTCAAAATCAACCACAATTGAAGATTTAAAGATTACTCAAATCTCAATATGTCAAGTCATTTTTTTTGTTCCTTTAATATATATAAAGATAAAGATAAAATACAAATTATAACGTTATAAATTTATTTACAAAATGTTGGATGTATTTAATAAAAGTTTTGGTTTATAAACACTATTATCTTACTAATAAAATTTTTGATTAAGTAAAAAATTAATTTAATCAAAACAATACAAAATATCAACATACTTTATTAATAAATAAAATAAAAATTATAGGGTTAAAAATTTATTTAAAAGATATTGGATACATTTAGAAAAAATTATTAATAAACATTGTTATCTAAAATTTAAAATGTTTGATCAAAGAGAAAAAATCAATCTAATGAAAACAATACAAAAGGTAATAAAGAAAATTAAAGGTTGTACATTTAATACAACATTTTTAAATTAAAAAAATCTAAACTTTATAAAAATTCTAAAGCCTTAACCGAGGCCTCACATTGATCCTCTTTCCGTTATCTTCTTTTATATATATATATATATATATATATATATATATATATATATATATTATGGGAGGTTCAAGGGAAAACATTAAAAAAAGAGAAAATCGAAGAACATCCTGGGAGGCTTCCATGTGGACGTGCATACTTATATATAGAGAGGGAAGTTCAAAGGAAAACTCTAAAAAAAAAGAAAACCGAAGAACACCCTGGGAGGCTTCCATCTGGACGTGCATACCGGTAATTTGTAACATGCATTAGTTAATATTCATCAATGCATCTGTAATGATAGATGCATTGATGCTTAGGAACAAAAAACGGTTGTATGCATCAGTGCATACCGTCCAGATGAAAGCCTCCTAGGGTGTTCTTCGGTTTTCTTTTTTTTAGCGTTTTCCTTTGAACCTCCCTCATATATATATATATATATATATATACTTGGGATCATGTGAGACCAACCTGTTTTCATGAGACCCGAGAGAACACATTTTTACACTTGAAACTTCACAGCAAATCACTGTGAAGGTAAACTTTTTTTGATGTTTTCGTGAGACCACTTTTTTACACTTCAAATTTCATAGCAAAACACTGTGAAAGTAACATTCATAGTGTTTTTGATGTGAATGTTCGATTTTTTTTTAACATCACAGTGATTTGCCGTGAAGTTTCAAGTGTAAAAACGTGGTCTCACGGGTCTCATGAAAACAGGTTGGTCTCACGTGAACCCAACCATATATATATATATTGATGATTATCTTACTAATAAATTTTTTGATTAAATAAAAAAATAATTTAATCAAACAATACAAAAGATCAATATACTTTACTAATAAATAAAATAAAAATTATAGCGTTAAAAATTTATTTAAAAGATATTGGAGACATTTAAAAAAAATTATTTATAAACATTGTTATCTAAAATTTAAAATGTCTGATCAAAGAAAAAAAATCAATTTAATGAAAACAGTACGAAAAATAATAAAAATATGGAAGGTTATACATTTAATCCAACATTTTAATTTAAAAACAAATCTAAACTCTATAAAAATTCTAAAGCCTTAACGGAGGCCTTACATCGATTCTCTTTTCGTTATCTTCTTATATATATATTAGTGTATCACACCACGCGTTGCACGGTGATAATAAGTTTTATCTTATCCATACATTGTATTGGGGTGTTTTTTATGCGAATTAATTTTTTGGTTGCAAAAATGATACAGTATTGAAGTTTATTTTGTATAAAATTTGTTTCCCGTAAGTGTATACCGTATTATGCATTATGGTGGGTGTACGTAAAATTAAACTTTTCAATTTAACTTGTAACCCCTACAAGTTTTATAATTTTTAATAAATTCACGCATATATAGAAGGTGTTGATCCAAACTTCTCAGGATCCTACACCCTAAAGCTTTTTATTTGTCGGCATGTGCATCAAGTTCCAGTTGGGGTTTGGTATTAGTGACACTATGAAGGTGTTGATCCAAACTCCTTTCAATGATTTGAATATGATTCATCTTTACTTCGTAAAAATCAAAGTATAAGTTATTGTTCAGATTCAGTGATAACATACACTAATTACACTCAATGATCGCTGAAAGACAGGAACATTATCTTAGCTTAGAAGATCTAAAGAACAACACACACACCAAAGAACATTCAGAGATAGTCGCAGACCTATCTGAAGAAAGAGATGAATAGCTCGTGATCTGAAGCGGTTCAGAGATAGCAACATCCATCTAGTAAAAGTGTGAGATCTTGCGTATGCCTCAGCGATACCTGATGTATTCATCCTTGAAGATTCAATATCAACGATCAAAACGAAGCCTACTCAGCAAGATCAAAGTTGATCTTATCCTCGATGCACAAATGTCAAACTCCCGAACCTTGTCAGAATGTACGTACGGAGTTACTTGATTGTCTCTCCACGTGCTTACCAACTCTGATTAGGCTACTGTTCATATTCGGCTAAAAGCTTTGTTTCTTTATGAACAAATGAAAAGTCTCCTATAGAAACTTGACACGTGACACGTACCTTCTGAGTTGTATTAAATGCAACGGGTATAAATAGATAAAGAACTCTATCTTTCCTTGTGCATCAAAATACTTAGTGATTGTAAAGTTGTAATAGACTAGCTTTAAACACTTGTTCTTATTACGCTTACAACTTGTAAATTTGTTTATTGATATAAACTCATTTAAAAAACCCTAAAATTTGTGTTTGTATTCACCCCCCCCCCCCATCTTCTAGAATCTGTTTCTATACTTATACATTCTTGTAGACTCCTTTGGGACCAACAAGTGGTATCAGAGCAGTGTTTATTAAAGATAACTTCCTTGTCTGGAAGGAAAGAATGACTCTATTTCTAGAAGGATCAGATCCTAAGATCCCCTACTATGTAGAAAATGGACCATTCGTTCCTACACTTATAGTTGTTGCAGTCCCTACAACCACTAGTTGTTGATTCAAAATCTAGGTCTATTATTGCAATGACTTTACTAGATGATGTACACCATTCAATCATGAAAATGAGGACTTCTAAATCCATGTGAAACACCCTTTGTGTTCAATATGAAGGAACTAGTGAAGTTCAGATAACTCGAAGAATCCACTTGGTAAGAGACAGTATGAAAGTTTATGTTCACCAAAAATGAACAATTTCTAAAATTCACCACAGATTCAACTATCTGATCATAAATCTAAAAATAGTTGGTTGAGAATATTGTACCTCTGAAGTACTGATAAAGTTCATGGAATCTCTTCCTGAACAATGGGACACATTTACTACTTGTCTTAAACTATCAAAGAGCACTGAAACTCTTTCATTAAGTGCTCTTTATGGAATATTGCTCAATCATCAGCAACCTCAAACCTTAAAAAGAAATAGTTTAAAACACATTAAATCAGCCAAAAGTTCTTCCTTGGTTTTAATGACCTCAGAGACAGATTCCTCTAGAACATTTTCTTCTTCTATTACATCTATCACTGAGTTAGATCAATCTAACTCTGAGGTTATCACTAATGCTGATATTTCTGAATTTTATAATTCTCTGGCCCTCCTAACAAATAATTTTAGATGTTTTGCTAGAAAGAGCAACTTCAGAAAAACTCCCGCCATCACTGACTTTGACAAGTCAAAAATATCTTCTACTGATAAAGCTTCTGCCATCTGCTATAACTGTCAACACAAAGGTCACTTTACCAGTGAATGCAGATCTAAGAAGGTTGTCGTTTCTACATCTTCTCAGATACCTGATAAAACTAAAAATGAAAAATACTCTAAGTTGAAAGACAAATATTTGGATCTAAAGAAAAACCAGCGAAAAGGCAAAGGTCTTGTCGTTGAAGAAGTTGACTGGGATCAAGAAGTTGATTTCGCACAAACCACTGACAAATCTGAGTCAGATGAGGAAGACATAGCTTTCCTATGGCTTATGGCTAGAATTGAAGAAGCTGAAGAGGTCGCTGAAACCTCATTACCTAACACTCGTTCACCATCTCAGATATTAATTCAAGAAAACTCCTCCATCCCTAAACCTGATAGCTTGTCAGCTCTCGACACCTTAACTATTGATCTTTAAAATGCTTTAAATGGTAAAATTAAAGCTGAACAAATCAACTCGGACTTATTTGAACAACTTTAGAATTTCCACCTTAAAGTCAAAGAACTTACTAAAATCGAATAAGATTTTAAAGAACAAAATCTTTATAAACCAAACAATAAGCATTGAGAAACAACATGCTATCACTAAGAGCGAAAAGGCCACCGCTGATCTCAAACCTGATAAGGCTACCATTGAAGGATGGTGCAAAGTCTCTGTTAAGGCCAGTGAGATCATAAATGCCCAGATCCTTAAAAACATCAAAAGTGGTATGGGATATACCTCTGACCAAAAAGACACTATGAAAGACCGTTCCATGCTTAAATTAGGAACGTTTGTTTCTTCTATCCCCGATCCTTCCACTCATAGTTGCTCAACATCTGAGTCAAGACCTTCTAAACTTATTACCAAGGACTCAGGGAAGGTTATTAAAGACAAGTTCCTTAATCATATTTCTAAGATCAAGAATTTTCCCAAACCGAAGAAGAATCTTTCTGTTCTTTCAGTAAGTAATCCTCTGACTTCTGGGAAAAAGATCCCTGGATATATCCAGAGATCAACTCCTCGAATCAAGGTTAATCTCACTCCTTCTATACCTAAGAAACTAGTTGTTCCTCTTAGGTCAATGGAGAAAGGAATTATTGGTCCTGGTCCTGAAAATGTCAAGCCCTCTATGTTGCATGATTCTAGTTCTAAACCTTCTTCCAAATATAGGAAGTGCTATCACTATGGTGGGACTACTCACATTGCTAGTAAATGCCCTAATGTCACTAAGGCTGAGAAAATATCTCATGGAAAGAAAGTAGCTCAATCTGAGAAATCAGTAAAAGCTAAATTCACTAAGGTTGGCAAAACAACTAAAGTGAAACAGTCCACTAAAGAGAAATCTTTAGAGAATGAGAAAACTGTCACCCCTTTTATTTCCACTAACACCTCAGGACCCATAGTTCTATGGGTAGCTATCAAAAATTAATTCCTTATCTTATGCAGAATGCTAAAGGTATCTGGTATCTTGATAGTGGATGCTCTAAGCATATGACTGGCACAAAAACCCTGTTCGCGGAATATAAGGAAGAGAAAGGTCCCTTAGTGACCTTTGGTGGAAATGGCAAAGGATACACCAAAGGTTATGGTGTTCTGACGATTGGAACAACTTCTTTCAGTCGCGTTGCTTATGTTGAAGGGCTAAAGCACAATATTTTAAGCATGTAAACTCCGTGACAAAGACTTCAAAGTTTTATTCACAAAAACAAAATGTGCTGTCATTGACAAAAATGATGAACTTGCTTTAAAAGGCAAAAGATCAGAGAACGTTTATGTCATAAATATGGATAGCACTCATTCATAGAATGTTTGTTTTCTCTCTAAGGCCTCTTTTGATGTTAACTGACTTTGGCACAAAAGACTCTCTCATCTGAACTTCAAGATGATAAATGATTTATCGAGGAAAGAACTTGTCAATGGTCTCCCTAAATATTCTTTTGCAAAGGAATCTCTTTGCTCAGCATGTGAAGAAGGAAAACTGACAAAACCAAGTTTCAGATCTAAGAAGGTTTCCTCAATGACCATACCTCTTCACTTACTCCATATGGATGTCTTTGGACCTGTCAACGTCTAATCCATATCTAGAAAGAAGTATACTATTGTCATAGTTGATGAGTACTCCAGGTACACTTGTGTATTCTTTCTAAGATCCAAAAGTGATAACCCTGATGAAATTATCTCATTTATAAAAAATATGGTAGTCCTGAACAATCTCTCTGTTCGCTCCATGAGAAGTGACCATGGCACTAAATTCAAAAACAGTACCCTAGTTTGCTTCTTTGAAGAAAAATGAATCACTCATAACTTCTCATCAGTAAGGACTCCTCAGCAAAATGGTGTTGCTAAAAGAAGAAATCGAATGATCATTTAAGTCACTCGCTCAATGCTCAGCAAATCTCATCTACCAACTCAATTATGAGCTGAAGCAGTTAACACTGCATGTTTCACTCAAAATCGATCCCTGATAGTTAGGAGATTCAAGAAAATAGCATATGAACTCTTTCACGGAAGAAAGCCATCTCTGAGTTATCTACACATCTTTGGATGTAAGTGTTACATCTTGAATGACAAAGATGATTTAGGAAAATTCGGTCTAAAGGCTGATGATGGTATATTTCTTGGGTACTCATCTGTATCTAAGACTTTCAGAGTCTTCAACAAAAGAAGATAACATGTTGAAGAAACTAGCAATGTTAACTTTGATGAATCACGATCAACACATTCTATTCTTGTCCCTGAAGATGACGAGGAACTGAATAGTTGGATGAAGTCTCATTACAGGGAACCTGAATCTTATTTCAGTACACCTCCTGTCACTTTAAATAACACCTTATCTTGTTAGGTCCGATTCAACAAGATCAAAGAGGAATCATATGCAAATCATTGAGTCAAATGTTTTATTGAAAGCTTTCTAACGAACTACAAATGCGAAGCTAAATTAATCGACTCTCATTTACGAATCCTCTAACCCTAGACTCCTTTATATAGTAGGTGTCTATTACAAGGTAAGCCCAAGCCCATAAGATCCTAACTCAATATAGAATATTACATTAAATATTTTCCTTTTTTATAAAACTTTCTAAACTTAGGACTTATGGTCCTAACAGTATTGATTATGATGAAACCGTTACTCCTGTTGCAAGGCTAGAAGCCATTTGACTTTTCCTAGCATATGTTGCCCACAAAGACTTCAGAGTCTTTCAAATGGATGTAAATAGTGCCTTTCTGAACGGCAAGCTTAATGAGGAACTTTATGTTGAACAACCTCCAGGCTTCTCTGATCCTAAGCATCCAAGATATGTTTATGTTAGGACTAAAAGTCCTAAGTTTAGAAAGTTTTATAAAGAAGGAATGAATTAATTGTAACTTTCCATATTATGTTTAATTCCTTATGGGCTTGGGCTTACATGTATTAGACACCTAGTATATAAAGGAGTCTAGGGTAGAGGATTCGTTAATGAGAGTCGTTTAATTTACTTACGCGTTTGTAATTCTTTAAGCTTTCATCAATAAAACATACGACTCAATGATTTCCGTATGATTCCTCTTTTGATCTTGTTGAATCGGACCTTACAGTTTATAAACTGGAAAAGGCTCTCTATGGGTTGAAACAAGCTTCTCGAGCTTGGTATGACACCTATCCAAATATCTCTTAAAAGAGAAATTTGTGCATGGAAATATTGATCAAACCCTATTTCTGAGGAAATACAAGGATCATACTATTCTTGCTCAGGTATATGTCGATGAAATTATATTTGATTCCACAAGACTTAAGCTTTGTACTCGTTTTGCTAAACACATGAAAAAAGAATATAAAATGAGTATGATGGGAACTAACATAATTTCCTCGTCTTTAGATAAAGCAATCTGAAAAGGGCATCTTTTATATGTCAGAGTAAGTATGTTAAAAATATGCTGAAATTTTTTGATTTAACTCAAAGTTCTTCAATGAAAACTTCTATGGCCCCTCCTTTGACACTGAACAAGGACCCTAAAGGAAAACATGTTAATGTCACTGCCTATATAGGAATGACTGGCTCACTTCTGTACCTTACAGCGAGCCATCCAGATATAATGTACTCTACCTGCTTATGTGCTAGATATCAAGATGAACCCAAGGAATCCCATTTGATCGCTGTAAAGCGAATCTTCAGATATCTGAAGGGAACTCCTAATCTTGGTCTTTGGTATCATAAAGGCTTAGTGTTCGATCTAACATGTTATTCAGATAGTGATTTGCAGGATGCAAGATAGATAGAAAAAGCACCACTGGAGGTTGTCAACTTCTAGGTGGAAAGTTGATAAGTTGGAGAAGTAAAAAGCAAAATTCAGTGTCCACATTAACTGTTGAAGTTGAATATGTAGTCGCTGGATTTTGTTGTGCGCAAATCCTTTGGATGAGGAATCAACTCAGTGATTATGACGTTCAAGTATCTAAAATTCTTATTTATTGTGAAAGCACAAGTGCCATTGCAATAACAAATAACCTTGTACTTCATTCTAAAACCAAGCATATTAAGATCAGATATCACTTTATCAGAGATCATGTTAGGAATGTTGAAATTGAACTTCATTTTGTACTTACTGAATATCAACTCGCTAATCTTTTCCAAACCTCTTGATGAAATAAGATTTAATCTTTTAATAAGCTAACTTGGTATGTTGAACGATGAAGAATAAACTCTCTCAGTAATCAACTACCTATAACACACTGATGTTTCAAAATCATTCTTCATTCCTTGAACTCAGATAAGAGATAAAAAAATCTTACTAAGGTATGAGTTTTTTCCCTCACTCTCTCTGAATGTATTCCTATTCAGAGATTATTTCTTGAAAAGATAAAATCTATCGCTGAGAATACATTTATTCCCAATGATAAAGGACTTAAATGGATAACGATTAATATTTATTAAGTTAAATAATAATAATATTATTATTTTGTGAAAAAGACGTGTCACCTTTTTTCTGACACACATCGGTCACAATGTCTCCCTATCAACTCAAACCCTATGGACGTGCAAAGGTCATTACCTTATCTCGGAAAGGCGTTATTTTGCATTCTTTCTCTCTCCTCTTTCTCTCTCATCTACCTATAAAAGGTAACTTCGAATTCATTTCATTCTTTAAGCGCTCATTACTCTCTTAGCAAGAAAAGAACTCGAATTCTCACTGCAGTCTGCAAGAACATCAAGAACACGCACTTGTGCATTTTTCTCACTTAAATGTTCTTAAGAACTTAAACTCATCACTTCTGACATTTTGTTAAAGTGATTTCTGGTTTAAAATTCTTTTTCTAAGAACTTCAAAACTATAAAACCTGTTCTACGATTCCTTCTTAGAACAGAAAAACATTTTGGTCATTTTGATCCAAAATACTCTAAAATCTTTTCTAAAATCTGTTTAAGGTACATTTTCTTGTACCAAATAAATAAATTGATGTTTTTTAAACGAAACCCTTTTTCAAAACATGTTTCAAAACATTTTTTTGAAAATCTGCCAAATAACAAGTATTTTGACCTTGTTCATCAAAACCCTAGTTTTTATCAGACATTTGGTGTTCTCTGTACCAAAACTTTCTAGTTTATACGTTTTTTGTATTTAAACCATGTTCTTTCTATTTGGTTTTCCAATTCGTGTAACAGAAATGGGTAACACATCTGAGAACGTTGTCTCTGCTGCTGAAGAAACTCTTCCAATCACTGCATTCCTAGCTGCTAAGGAAGCCACCTTTGACGTGGAACAAGCACTGATAAAACCCAGCAATCACGTGGCTCTTCTGGAGATTCCTCTCGATCGTTCCTACCTCATGGATGGAGCTGTGTTCCTGAAGAAATGCCCGCTGAATTATGCTTTCTGTTACACACCCATTGGGATCACTGCTCCTCTCCAACAATTTTGGTATACGACTCATAGCACGATCAAAATGACTGACAAGGGTGTATCCCTCCCTGCTATCGGCTTCATGATTAGCATGGGTTATTTGGCTATCACTACCGGAGCTATCAGGACTGCTCTACGATTCCCAGCCAAGGAGAAGGGTCAGCAATGGGAATCTGGACCCACCAAGGAAGAAATCAGGGAGTTCCTTGAACTAATCAGTTACGATTGGCCTCCTCAAGAAGAGAACCCTTATGAACTCAACAAAGAGCTCACAAAGATTCAAAAGAATCGAATGCCTATAAGATGGAATTATCTGTTTACTCATGTAATTAAGTGCCTCAACACTAAGACCGGCGCTCAGGAACAGACGAGTTGAAATGGCATACTCGGTCTGCCATGGTTGCCAAATAAATTATGCAAAGATCATCTTTGAGGAACTACAAAGGGAGAAAACCATCCCTTACCCTAGATTCATATCTATGATTCTGGAGTTTGTCTTTAGAAACTACCCAAAGAAGGGAAATCAGAAATTTTCCCAGAGAGGAAAGAAAGCTTTGGAGCACAATGAAAAGCCAGGAGATGCTCCCTACCTCCCTTACATGTTGGAAGTTATCAGAGGTCCAAATCCCTCTCACTCTGAAATCCCCGGTCCTAACATTGTCATTGTGGTAGAGAATGTGTCCGATCACTGAAAAACCCATCAGTGATCGACCTAGACATATCTTCCTCCCCTCTGAAGAAAAGAAAGAATCCAACCACCGATGGATACAAAAAATGCATCGCGTATAAGTCTCTGACAAAGAAGCCAAAAAAGACTATCTCTCTATAGACAACTCTACCTTCTTTCGGCGTACTGCAAACGCCTCCTTTATCCTCAACCACGACAACGACATCCGAGATCGTTGTCGCTTCATCAGCTCTACCCAATATTTCAGAGACCACAGTCCCTGAGAATTTAGGCACCAGGTATGCTGACGCTGGTACAGGTATCATACTCACTGCCTTCTCTACTATCTCTACCTATTCTTCTTTGGTTCACACTTTAATCCATGACTCAGATATGGTTGTCCCCATATCTGAAAAGATTGAGAAGCGTGCTATTCAAGAATAAGTATTGTTTCGACAATCTGATTATTGGAAAGCTACGTGCACAATACCTGAAAATGTTTCTCATAAACATTCTTAGAGACAGGTATGTGATCCTCAAGACACATCCATTGCAAGTACCAACCCAGAGATTCAGATACTCTCAAGAAACCCTTGCAAACAAATACTTCCACCCAACTTCTTTCTTCTAACCCCGAGCTCTTTTTGGCTCGTTTGTCCTTGTTACCAACAAGTATCACTGATGCACCTACTGCTGCTGAAATAGGTGTCCCTGATACACTTCTCTCCAAATCTCCTTCGTCTTTGAATGGAGAGAAAATCAAGAAGATCAAGATGGAGAAAGCTCAGGGAAAATCAATTGCCCATCTGAATTTAGAGATTCCTCCAATCTCTCTGGCTCCTCCCTCTGCCACCGTTCAAATACCAACCTTGGATCACTTGGTTGGTGAAACTGCCCAGATCAAGCAAAGGGTCAATAACCTGCAGATCTCTGCAGAGTATATCTTTAAACATGTATCACGGTACCTAGCATAAAGAACACTGTCTCAGGAATCCAATCGGATGTCTCAGCCTTGAAGACATATATCTCCTCCCTGAATAATGCCCAGAACACTTATGCAATCACTCAGTTGGGCACAAAGATTGATAAGCAGGGAGAAAGACTTGCAGAGATTCTTTGGCTGTTGCAAGCTTCTGTTGTATTTGCATCCTCTCTCATTGAAGTCGATCAAGAGAACCTGAATCAACTCTCGTTAATTCAGAAGGCCCATACATATACACTTGCTAAAATCAACAACAATGTGAATACTCTATTAGTGGACGTCCTCCCGATGGTAACAAAGAGGGGGAGAAGATCGCTCAAGAGCTCGCCGAGCAAATCATCTCTAAGGCTGAAGACGTGCTTCAGAAAACAAACCCAATGCTTGAAGCCAATCAGAGAACAATAGAAAATTGTCCGCAATCGCCTGAATCTCGAGACGCTCTTCAAACCCCTTTTGAGTGAGATTTTGAGAAAATTTTCTCTTTGGAGAGCATAGTACGACGCGAAGACTTGTTGAAGTAGTTCAACACATTGTTGTACATCGAACAGATTGTGGCACCCCTTAAAGAAGAAGAAGAAGAAGAAGAAGAAGAAGAAGAAGAAGAAGAAGAAGAAGAAAACCTCTTCTCTCCTTCGGTCCCCTCTCTTTGTCAGTAGAATGACACGACTTGTTGGGGGGCCGTTCGCCTTTTGAATCAAACAAAGTAAGTAGTAGGGGATTCATAGCAACTTTCATTCTAAAGGAAAGGTTCAGAAGAGTTGGAGGAGTTGAAAGCAGGAGAATCTAGACCCGTCATTCTTGTCTTAGACTAGCTCTACTCCGTCCATCTTGGCTAGAATAAGAAGAAGAAGAAGAAGACGGTGTGGTTTTCGAAACATCTTTGGGGGACAGGCCCCCTCCTAGTAAGGAGCCGTCTGATCCCTCAGGAAAAACAAAAAGGTCTCCACCAACGCTGAGGATGTCAACCTGAACATCCTCCTAAATAAAGAGGGGGAGCTCACTTCAGAGGTAAGCCTTCCTATCGAGATTTACCATCCTCTTCCTAAACCTCAACCTCCCTCCTCACTACCTACCTCTTCTTTACCCACCAATGTTTATCTTATAAGAAGTATTGAGGAATTATCTAACTCTAAACCTTCTTCTCCGAATCTCAGCTCACCCTGTCCCCCTAAGGTGATGCCTTTTGAGAATGAACCTTTGATTGCAGATCTTTTTATGTATATATCTGAATCAGATACTGAAGACGAAGAAGGCCTTGTTCAGAGGCGTATAAATAAAGAGCCCATACCTGAACCAGAGGAATAAGCAAGAAAGGCTCAGCTAATAAAGGAGTTAGAGAGGACCAGGGTGCAAATCCCCTCTCATACCTCTAACATCTCCCTCCCTGTAAATAAAGAACTAGAAGATGAATTCTATTTTCCATCTGCTGAAGAAAGAGAAGAAGCAATGCAAGCTTAGTGACTCGAAGATCAACAAATAAAGGAAGCCCAAGAAAGTTTAAAGGTCGCCGAAGCTCTAGCAAAGAAGTGGCTAGCCGAATCAAATTCTAACATAAGGAATCCTCTCAGAGCTCATGAACGAGTTCACCAAGCCGCAAATCAAGACATTCAGAAAGCCAATTCCAAGAAGAATGAAGAACTAGAATGGTGCAAAAACATAAACTGTCATGTTTTCCCTGAAACCATTACCAACGCCATCATATTTGGAAGAAATTCAAGATCTGGTCTGTTAGTCCCAAAGTAGTCTACAAGAGTTCAAAGGACATAGAAGCAGTTTTTAGAAAGGGGGGTTGAATACAAACAGATAGATTTTTACGTTTTTAAATAAGTTTATATTGAATAAACAAATTTACAGTTACAAGCGGAATTAGAACAAGTTAAATAACCTATTCTATTGTAACTTAAGAAACACACAGATTTGATGCACAAGTAATTAGAAAGAAATGAAGCAGAGGTTCAAGGAGAGTAAGTAGCATGCATGCGGATGAAGAAGATATCTTCATTCTATTTATACCCGTTTGCATATCATGCAAGACAAAAGGTATTTTGCAACGTGTCAAGCTTTTATAGGAAGCTTGTCGTTTGTCCAAAAAGCAGCCATGCTTTGGCCGAATATGAACAGTACCATATCAGATTTGATGGGGACATAAGAGACAAGCCGTACGTCCTTTTCTGACATAGTATAAAGTTTTGACTTTTGTGCATCGAGGATAAGATCAACTTTAATCTTGTTTGAAGTCTTCACTTGATCGCTGAACTTGAAACTTCAAGGATGAACTTTCGAAGTGTCGCTGAGACTTCACACTGATTTAGATAATCCTTGCTTTCACTGAACCGCTTCAGATCACTAGTTGATTATCTCTTTCTTCAGCTTGGTCTTCGACTTTTGCTGAATGTTCTTCTAGTGTGATTGCTGATCTTCAGGTCTTCAGAGATAGACTTAAGGTTCCTGAGATTTCAGCAATCGCTGATGACAATCAGCGTATGCTATCGCTGAAATGAACTTGAGTCTATAAATGGGATTTTCACTGAGTATACAAAGGAATCATATTCAAATCACTGAGAGGAGTTATGATCAACAATCTCCCCCTATTTGATTATGATTAAGCAATAAAAGAAAATTGCTTGAAGAGATTTGTAGGGACTTAAAATTTCCAAGTAAAAGTTTTAAGAACTAATCTCTGAGATCTTTTTCAGCTACTCTATTTGAGCTATTGAGTTTCATTTATAAGGATATGAAATCTTAAGTTGCAAGTAAAGGCTTTAAGTACATTCAGTGATTTAGTTTTCAGAGTGAAAACAATCAGTGAGTTAAATTTGTAAGAAAGAATAGAACTCTTATGTTCGTTGTCCCATTTACTATTTTAAGGGATCTTTTCAGCACACAAGTGGAGTAGAGTATTTCATTTGAATTTCATTATCAATAATCTGAAGAATTACAGGGAAAAATGAAATTACAAATATACAGCAAAAGTACATTACGCTGAAGCATTATTACAAAGGAAATGGAAAAAGCTAATTAGAGATTCGCTCATGTCTTCTTTGTAGTTCCTTTTCATAGATCATCTTCTGCCTATTCATCAGAGGGGTGTCTGACCAATAGTAGTAATGCATGATCTTGATGAAAGCTGAAGGAGCCTTGCTGACTTCTGAGTTTCTGAAAAGTCCTAAGATCCCTTCATTATCCAAATAAACCATACCTGGTTCAGGGAATGTGATGATTTCACTTTCTTCATAGCGTCGGTCTTGAGGGAGCGAAGAGTTCAGCATTGAGACATCAGGGATTTCCAGGTGGCCAAGAATGCTTTCATAGTTAAACTTGGTTTCATGCTCATTCTTCGAAGAGGAACCACCTGCAGACTTTCTTCTCTTTGAAGTTTCAGGGAGAGGAGGGATTTGAACTAGTGGAGACATTCTCTGCAAGAGTTGATTCAGTGCTTGTTCTACCACATCTTTGAATTTTGATTTGGAACCCTGAATGGCATCTCTGATTTCTAGCCATTCAGAGTATCCAAAGAATTTTAAGAACTTTGCTTCTTCTTTTTCACATCTCGTTTGTCTATACATTAGTACGTAAACCTTTAGACCCTATCTTTTGGAATATCTTCCTTCAATAGTCACACGAACGATTTTGGAGTCAGACCTTCGATAGTTGAATCTTTCAGAGCACCAGCGCAGTTCTTCTTCTCTGTGACGGGTTTCTTCTTCAGAGATGGCACTAAAAATCTTTTCTTGAGCAAAAATTGGATCCACGTTGATGTTCTCTCTGACTAGTTCCTTCTGCACCAGAGCTTCAGCAAGTTGTTTACTTTTCTCATTCAACTTTCTTTTTGCTTCTTCTCTGGCAGAGTCTTCCCTGAGAATCTTTCTTGCGAGTTCAAGATCGTTTTGAGTATGCTTCATCTTCTAATCCCTGAGTCTCTGTGCTTCCAGAGCTTGAGCTCTCTCTTCCTTTGAAAGAAAATAAAATTCATCCACCATGCTGATCGGTACAGGATTTTCAGGTTCAGTGAAGGGCTTCTTTATTCTTTTTGCGTCAAGATCCTTTAAAAAGTTTATTCGCCTTTGTTCTTCCTCAGGCTCTCTTATTGGAGGTCTCTGTGCGCGCCGTCTTGGAATAAGGCCTTCTTCATTTTCAAAGTCAGAGTCAGTTATATACATAAAATGATCTTCAGATGAAGGTTCCTTCCATGAAGTAGAGTCCTTTAGGGGACTAGACTCACTGAGAACGGGAGAAGGCGAGAGAGCGTTGTCAGAGCCAAATTTTGGAGGAGGGAAGGATGGATATGTAGGGGGTTCAGAAGCTGGAGAGATAAAAATAACAAGGGGAAGGGTTACTTCTACAGTGGTCTCCCCCTCAGAGATAGGAATGGTGGCATCAAGATCCACCACCTGCTTTCTTTTGCCTGATTGGTTGGACGGCTCCTGAGAAGGAGTGTGTCCGTCCCCCAAAGGCCCTGAGTAGTTGATCTCAGGCATGAAGTTGCCTGGTCGACTTCTCTTGAAGTGCTTTAGGGCACCTGGAGGGATGTCATCATCATCATCATCATCATCATCAATCCCCTTATAGATGGGAATTGTTTCATCTTCTTCATCATCATCATCATCATCATCATCTTCTTCTTCCTCATCGTCTTCATCATCAGCAGCGACGACTGAGGGTTCTTGCTGATGGATGTAGGGAGATATCGGTGTGCCTGGCATGCGGTCATTGGACTGACCGATTATCTCATCAGTGATCTCCTTTGCACATCTCTCCCTCTCGATGTTGTCAGCGGGGAGGACGTGCACAACGATAGTCTTGACATTCGAACCAATATCCTTGAGCGAGTCAGAGTGCAGGGACTGATTCGTTAGAACATCGCCCAGGTTCTTCCTGTCGTCAGAGGTGAAGGAGGGGCCAACATCAGATATTCTGGTAAGCTTGTCCATAATATCAGCTTGAGTCTTTTGAATAGACTCAAGCACTTGGCCTTGGGATTTGAGAGCAGAGGCAACCACATCGATGGCCTGAGAGTTTCCCCAGGTATCAGCCTTGAATCCCTGGATGTCGACGAGCATATTGTTCAGCGTGGTCTTCATACCAGGTGTTCCAGCGACTGTTTGGAAGATATATTCAGCAGAGTGCTGAAGATTATCCACCCTAGCCCTGGTTTGAGCACACTCATTGACAAGAAAGTCAATGGCAGGGAAGGTAGTGTGTGGAAGACTGATTTTCGGAATCTCCACTGAAAAAGGAGGAAGCTTGGCAGCGGTCTTCTCCTGTTTGACCCTTCATGCTTCTTCAGGGGACATTGGGCACTGGGCACCCTTTCCTTTGCTTCTTGGAGAAGCAAGCTGAGTGGAGATGGTAGTTGCTGACGTGTGTGGGGCCGTACCTGATGACAACATAGAAAGACCAGCAAAGAAGAGCTCTGGGTTAGAAGAAGGATGATCCAAAGACATGGTATGTAACCTAAGAGTATCGTGAGGATTACTCTTGGGTGCAGCAAGTGCAACGGCAATGTCCTGAGGATCATTTGCCTGTGTCTGAGCATGCCTGAGAGAGGTATCTCTGAATCACTTTTAAGGATGAATAGCGTGCATTTCAATATCATCAGAGATAGGGGAAACTATCTCTGAATCACGTATTGATGTGAGGACCAAAAAAGAATGGGTAGAAGAAGAAGAGAAGGCAGTGATAGTATTACTTGTTGCAGCTTCAGCGGAGCTGACTCTAACACTTTCAGTGACTGAAGTCGCTGAAAGTGGGGGCAGCGCTGAAGAAGCGACAACGGACTCAGATGTCGTTGTCGTAGCAGAGGTTGGCAGAGACCTTTGTAGTACGCCGGAAGCAGAGAGGCCAGTCTTTTGAGAGACTGTCTTCTTGGCTTTCTTTGAAGGGGTTTTTTGGGCGATGGTCTTTTTGTGACCATCACTTGGTTCCTTTCGCTTGGGGGGAATGGTTGTGTCGGGGGCACTCACTGATGGGTTTTGCAGTGAGGTAGGCACAGGAGCAGCGACTGCTATCAGTCGCAGCATGTAGGAAGTGTAGGGGGCATCATCTGGACGAATCTCTAACTCCAGAGATTTCTTCCCCACCAAAGAGAAGCTTTGGTTGCCAACAGTGGGGTACTCCTCCTTGAAAGAAAACTCCAAGATAGTAGAGAAAAATCTTGGATAGGGAATGAATTGATTTCTCTTCGCTGCATTTACCCTGTTGTACATGTCGCTAAAGATGTAGTCAGCGTAGTTCAGCTTGTACCCTGTACAGAGAGCAAATCCGATGTCCTGGAAATGCTTGCTTGCCTGGTCATGAGAACCTGTCTTGGAGCTCAGGCATTGAATGACCTGAGTGAAGAGGTATTGCCAGCGAGCAGGGAGCCTCTTCTTTTCCATCTTAGAACCCACCATCTTGTGCTCAGGGTTCTCCCAGATGTAACCAATTGAGTCCAAGAATGAGTCAATCTGCTCAACTGTGGGCTCAGGGGCCCAAGATTCTGTCTTCAGCTTGGAGGGGAGGCGGAGAGCATGCCTTAGGATGCCGGCAGTGAAGGAGAAGTATCCCAGAGAGGGGATAGTGAAGCCAATTGCAGGGATCATCTTACCTTTGTCCGTAGTGACGGTGGTATACTGAGCAGAGTACTAGAGAGCCTGTAGGTGTGCAGTGATTCCTACAGGGTTGTGTACAAAAGCGTACATCAGAGGACATACTTTGATGAAGGTAGTTCCATCATTGAAGTAGGCTTTGTCAGCTGGAATGTCGACCAGTGCTAGGTAGTTGCAGGCCTTGAAAGTAGCTTGTTCCATGCTGAAATTGCTTGCAGGAGCCTTCTCGATCATGTTGGAGCTTGATGATGCCATTTCTGTTTCAAAGATTGCGACACAAAGAGTAAAATCATGGTTTAATACAAGAGTAATAAACCAGAGCAGGTTTTGGTACAAGAATTACCAAAATGTGTAGAAGAAAAACAAGTATTTTGATGAACAAAGACCAAAATACTTGTGTTTTTAACACAAAATAGACTAGTTGTTTTTTAAACTTGTTGATTAAGAAAATACCAATAGTTTGGTCTTCTGTTCTAAGTTTGAACCCAGAACAGGTTTTGGTCAAAAAAACTTTGAATCTTTTTAACTCATTAGTTAAAAGGGTAAAGTTATTTGTTAAACAGAATTAAAAGAAGAGATGAAAAGAAGGTTTTGTCATTGTGTTTTACACACAGGAAGGGGTTAGATCAAACCTTGAAAGTAAATACTGTTAAGAAAAATGCACAAGTACGTGTTCTTGGTGTTCTTGAAGAATGCTTGAAGGTCGAGAGAAAGTTCTTGCGTTTTAGAATAATATGAGCGCGTAAAGAATGAAATGAAAAAGAATTTTGCTTAAATAGCAAGAGGAGAGAGAAATGGATAACTAAACGACGGTTTTAGCTTTTAGAAAAAGAAATGATGACCTGTGCACGCCCCTAGAAAGGAGTGGAAAGGAAACGTCGTGGTCCGTCGTGTGTTAGATAAAGGTCTGACGTGTCCTTTTCTTATTTGAAAAAACATTTGATTATCACTTAATAAATAAATGTTAATCATTATGCTTAAATCCTCATCAATGGACAATAAACGATTGTTACTGATGGGTTTTTGTTTTGAAAACATACTCTCTGAAAAGAAACATTCAGAGAGTGGAGATAAGAAGTCATACCTGAGAAATGTCAAGTATCACGGAATCAGAGTTCAGGGAAGGGAGAAGTTATTCAGCATTTAACATGCCAAGCTCACTGGTGAGTAGATTAAATCTAGTCTCATCAAGAGGCTTTGTGAATAAATCAGCGAGCTAATATTCAGTTGGCACGAAATGAAGTTCGACTTCACCTTTCATCACATAATCTCTGATAAAGTGATATCGAATCTCAATGTGCTTGGTTTTAGAGTGAAGAACCGGATTGTTTGCAATCGCAATAGCACTTGTACTATCACAACATATTGGGATCGTAGAAAGATTTAGGTCATAATCCCTGAGTTGATTTCTCATCCAAAGGATTTGAGCACAACAGCTACCAGCGGCAACGTATTCAGCTTCAGCGGTGGAGGTGGACACAGAGTTTTGCTTTTTACTAGTCCAACTTACCATCCAATAGCTGACATCCACCAGTGGTGCTCTTTCTGTCAATTTTGCAACCTGCAAAATCACTATCAGAGTATCCGATTAAATCGAACCCTGAGCCTTTGGGATACCAAAGACCCAGATTAGAAGTTCCTTTCAGGTATCTGAAGATTCGCTTTACAACGATGAGGTGAGATTCCTTGGGTTCGGCTTGATATCTAGCACAGAGACAGGTAGAGTACATGATATCGGGTTAGCTCGCTGTAAGATATAGCAGAGATCCGATCATCCTACGATAAGCAGTGACATTTACAGGTTTTCCATTAGAGTCCTTGTTCAACGTCAGAGGAGGTGCCATGGGAGTCTTCATCGCTGAGCATTGATTCATATCAAATTTGTTCAGCATGTCCTTAACATATTTACTTTGGCAAATAAAGATACCTTTGTCAGATTGCTTAATCTGCAAACCTAGAAAATATGTTAGTTCACCTATCATACTCATCTTATATTCTTTTTTTCATTCGATTTGCAAAACGAGTACAGAGTTTGAGTCTTATGGAACCAAATATAATATCATCGACTGGACAAGAATAGTATGACCTTTATGTTTTCTTAAAAACAGAGTTTAATCAATTTTTCCACGAGTAAATTTTTCTTTAAGGAGAAATTTAGAGAGGGTATCATACCAAGCTCTAGGAGCATGTTTTAACCCATAGAGAGCCTTTTTAAGTTTGAAAACGTGACCAGGGTGACTAGGGTCAGCGAAACCAGGAGGTTGTTCAACATAAACTTCCTCGTTGAGTTTTCCATTTAAAAAAGCACTTTTAACATCCATTTGAAAAACTGTTGATTATAACTCCTCTCAATGATTTGAATATGATTCCTTTAATATACTTAGTGAAATTCCTTAGTTAAGCTTCTGTTCAAATTCAGCGATAGCATACGCTAATTGCCATCAGCGATCGCTGAAGATCAAGGAACAACATGCTTATCTCTGAAGACCTGAAGATCAGCTATCACACCAAAAGACCATTCAGCGATAGTCGAAGACCATTCAACTATCACCCCCGTTTCTTCTCCACCATCCTTGAAGAGGCTTTCGGGGAGAGCTACCCGAAAGTCGGTGACTTTGCCTTCTCAATGGTAGGGAAGAAGTCCCTGGATCTTGAGGAACGTCCAGGTGATGCTCCTCTCACTCCCTACATGCTGCAAATAATAGGAGCACCTCTTTCAGTGACCTCCTCGCTGCCCATCCCCTCAGTGAGTACCCAAGGCACTGCTGCTGCTGTTGCTAAGAGAAAAACCCCAACTGATGGTCATAAGAAGACCATCGCCTCAAAGAAGCCCAAGAAGGTGGTCTCTCAACAGACCATCCTCTCTGATTTTGGTGTACTACAAACACCACCCTCATCCACAGCCACTCCAACGGTTTCTGCTGCCGTTGAAGCTTCATCAGCACTACCACCACCATCAGTGACTAAGGTCTCTGAAGGTGTTATAGCCAGCTCTGCTGAAGCTGGATCAGGTACTACTCTCACTGCCTTCTCTACCTCTTCCATCTCTACTTCCTTGGTCCTCACATCAGCAAGTGACTCAGCGATAGTTGTTCCTATCCCTGATGATGCTGAAATGCACTCAGTCCAAACCTCAATATTGTTTACGCAATCTAAGTTTTGGAAAGCCAATATCAAAGGACCTCAGAGTGTCTCTTTCAGATACTCTAAGACACTGGTCAGTGATCCTCAGGACACTACCTCTGCAAAAGTAGTCCCTAAGAGTAATCCTCATGATATTCTCAAGGAAAATAATGCTACGTTTCATCCATCATCTGATCTGGATTCATTTCTTGACTCTTTGTCAATGTCATCACCGCCGTGACCGCTCCCCGTCTACTCAAAGAACAACAACCACCACCACCACCACTTCGAAGACGGCGATGAAGTCTCCTCAGCGCCCTCCCAGTGCTAAAAAGCTCAGGGATGTCAAGATGGAGAACCAAGCCCCCAAGCTTCCTCCCAGGGTCACTAAGTTACCTCTTGTGTCTCTACCTGGTCCCACATTCCCTGCCATTGACTATTTAGTCAATGAATGTGCTCTCACCAGGGCAATGGTGGACACGCTGCAAACTTCAGCTGAGTTAATCTTCTAGCAGGTCGCTGGTACTACTGGAATGAAGACAAACGTCAGCAACCTGGTGTCTGACGTTCAGTATCTAAAAGAGGAGCACAAGGACCTTCGCCAATCCCTCATCAACAATGAGCAAAAGGTTGATGCTCAGGCCGCTGTCCTCGAGTCTATTCAAAAGGTTCAGTCTGAAGTGATGCAGGCTCTCTCAAGGCTCGGTGGGGCTGGTCCCTCATTTGCTGCTGCTGATCGGACCATGCTTCAGGACGTGCAAACGAATGTTCGCACTGTGATGTTCCACGTTCTGCCCCATGATAACATTGAGGGCGAGAAGGTGGCCAAAGAGTTCGCTGACGAAATAATCGACGAGCACAACCGGAGGTTCCCTGATGAAAGGATCTCTCCTTACATCCAAAGAGCAGAACCTTCCTTCGCTGCAAGGTTTGGTGATGATGATGATGAAGAAGAGGATGATGATGAAGAAGAAGAAGAAGAAGAAGAAGAGGAACGCATCCCTCACTTTGGTGATGATGATGATGATGATGATGATGATGATGACATGGGATTTGCAATGGAACATTTCAGAATGTCCAGGCCAGGCACATCTCAGCTAGAGCCCTTGGGGGACGGATCAGGTCCCTCAGGCAAAGGATCACATAAAGTGGTTGATCTTGATGCCCCAATCCCACAAACAGAGGGGGAGACCGCTGACAAGGTATCTCTTCAGCTTATCCCTTATATTACTCCTCTCTCTGAAACCCCCTCTATAACCTCTCCTCCTTCAAACCCTCTCTCTGATAAATCTCCTTCTTTCTCTCCTTCCCTCAGTGATCCCCGTCCCCCAAAGGACTCATCCACAAGGAGGGAACCTTCTTCTAAAGAGCAGTTTATGTACATAGTGGAAACTGACTCTGAGGAAGAAGAAGGCCTCATTCCCAGACGTCGCATTCAGAAGCAGATCATAAGCGAGCCTGAAGAGGAAGAAAGGAGAATAAAATTCCTAAGGAAATTCGAATCCAAAAGATTAAGGGTACCCCATGAAGACCCAATAAACGTTGTACCAATTAGGATGGTAGATGAATTCTACTTTCTATCCAAAGAAGAGAGAGAACAAGCATTGGAAGCTCAGAGGATCAGAGATGAAGAAATAAAGCAAACCGAGAATAATCTTTCTTTAGCAAGGAAGATTCTTAGGGAAGACTCAGCAAGAGACAAAGCGGCCAAAGAACAATTGGAAAAGAGTGAATGGCTCGCTGCAGCTCTTGCTCAGAAAGAACTTGCACAAGAAAACCTGAATGTAGATCCCATTCTCGCTCAACAGAAGATTCTTACTGCACTAACCACTGAAGCCACAACTCAGAAAGACAAAGAACTGAATTGGTGCACAGAGATGCTGAACTTTCGAAGATCTGATGCCAAAATCATTCACGCAACTATCCAAGGGCTACACTCCAACAGAGGTGGTCCAAAGGTATATGTAAAAATGACAAGGCCATCCAGAACAGAGAGAGAAGAAGCAAAATTCTTAAGATTATATGGATACACTGAATGGCTCGAAATCAGAGATGCCATTCAGGATTCCAAATCCAAGTTCAAAAATGTGGTAGAAGATTAGTTGAATCAGTTGCTGCAAAGAATGTCACAACATGTGCAAGTTCCCCCTCTCCCTGAATCATCTAAGAAAAAAAGATCGACTGCAGAAGGTAGTTCAAGTTCTAAGAATGAGCATGAAACTAAATTTGATTATCAAAGCATTCATGGTCATCTCGAGCTCCCTGATATATCAATGCTTTGTACCTTTCTCCCTCAAGACCGAAGATATGAAGAAGATGAAATCATCTCACTGCCTGAACCTGGTATGGTATTCTTGGATAATGAAGGATTCTTAGGACTCTTCAGAAACCAAGAAATTCGCAAGGCCCCATCCTCTCTCATAAAGGTCATGCTCTGGCGCTGCTGGTCAGATACCCCTCTGATGAATCGACAGAAGACACTTTATGAGAATGAGTTACAAAGACGAAACGAGAATATCTCTGACTAGTTATAGATTTCTAATTCCTTTGTAATATTTCTTCAGTGTACAAGTACTTTACTTTTATTATTGTAATTTCATTTCTCTGTAATTTCTTCAGATTATATTTAATGAAATTCAATCAGAGTACTTTACTCCATCCTAGTACTGAAAAGATCCCTGAAAAGAGTAAAAGGGACAATGAACATAAGAGTTCTATTTTCGTAACACTATCTTCACTCACTGATCTTTCATTCTGAAAATCCAATCAGTGAATGTACTTTAAGCTTATTTACTTGTAAAAATTGTGCTTTCATATCCTTATAAATGAAGCTCAATTCAGATAGTAGACTAGCTGAAAAAGACTTTACAGATTAGTACTTAGAAAATTTTTCTTTAAATATTTCCTAGGTCCTTACTAGTCTTTTAAAGCAATTTTCCTATGTTGCTTAATCATAATCAAATAGGGGGAGATTGTTGATCATAAATCCTCTCGATGATTTGAATATGATTCCTTTAATATACTTAGTGAAATTCCTTAGTTAAGCTTCTGTTCAAATTCAGCGATAGCATACGCTGATTGCCATCAGCGATCGCTGAAGATCAAGGAACAACAAGTTTATCTCTGAAGACCTGAAGATCAGCTATCACACCAAAAGACCATTCAGCAAAAGTCGAAGACCAAAGCTGAAGAAAGAGATAATCAGCTAAGTGACCTGAAGCAGTTCAGCGATAGCAGCGATTATCTACTCAAAGTGTAAAGTCTTGTGGAGCCTCAGCAACACTGAAGTTCATCCTTGAAAATTCAGTGTCAGCGATCAAATGAAGCTTCCTCTGCAAGACTAAAGATTGATCTTATCCTCGATGCACAAAAGTCAAACCTAGAACCATGTCAGAAAAGGACATACGACTGGTCTCTTATGTCCCCATCATATCTGATACGGTATTGTTCATATTCGGCCAAAAGCATGGATGTCTTATTAGCAAGGACAAGCTTCCTATCAAAGCTTGACATGTGGCATATACCTTTTGTCTTGCATTAAATGCAAACGGGTATAAATAAGATGGAGATATCTTCTTCATCTTAATGCATGCTTCTTTCTAGCCTATACCTTCTGTATTCTCTTTTCCTTCCTTTTGTGCATCAAACTGTGTGTTTATTAAGTTACAATAGAATAGGTTTTGAACTTGTTCTAATTCCGCTTGTAACTGTAAATTTGTTTATTATCTATAAACTCATTTAAAAACCAAAATCTGTGTGTTTATATTCAACCCCCCCTCCCTTCTACAAACTGTTTACTTAATATTTAACTCTTGTAGACCCTTATTGGGACCAACAAAAACTTTGAAGTCTTTATGGGCAGCATAAGCTAAGAAGAGTCTTATGGCTTCTAGTCTAGCTACAGGAGCAAAGGTCTCATCATAGTCAATTCCTTCTTCCTGTCTGTAACCCAGAGCAACAAGTCTAGCCTTATTGCGAATTACAGTGCCATTTTCATCTAGCTTATTTCTAAAAACCCATTTGGTTCCTATCACTGTTTTTCCAGATGGACGAGGGACAAGGTTCCAAACATTGTTTCTTTGAAATTCAGAGAGTTCTTCTTGCATGGCAGAGACCCAGCTAGGATCAGAGATAGCTTGATCGATCTGTTTAGGTTCAGAGAGGGAAATGAAATTTACATAAAGACAAATATTACCTGAACCTCTACGAGTTTTGATACCTACATTAGGATCACCAATAATCTGATTTATTGGATGATTTGCAGTCCATCTCTGAGCGGGAGGTTGAGGAGATTGATCAATAATGGATACAGCAACTTCTTCTCTTTCAGGGATACTTGTTGATGGTTCAACAACAGGGACTTCATCATTTAAGATCAATTCTGGACATGCGGATGAAGCTTGGTTGCTCACTGAAGAGTTTCCTTGAGAGGTATCAGATGGATGAATCTGATTAAGAGGAGTGACATTGATCCCTGAGGATGAATCAATATTTGGAATAGGAAAATAAGGGAGACCATCATCATTGATTTCAGCATTTGGTTGACTGCTGAAATAAGTTTCAGGTTCTCCATAATGTGATTTCATCCATTCATTTAGCTCCTCATCTTCTTCAGGGATAGGATCAGAGTTGATTGGACGTGATTCATCAAAGTTGACATGCATAGATTCTTCAACATGTTGTCTTCTTTTGTTGAAGATTCTGAAGGATTTAGACACTAAAGAGTATCCAAGAAAAATTCCTTCATCAGCTTTTGGATCGAACTTTCCCAAATGATCTCTGTCATTCAGAATGTAGCATTTGCATCCAAAGATGTGAAGATACTTCAGAGTAGGTCTTCTTCCCTGTAATAATTCATACGGGGTTTTCTTGAATCGCTTCACAATCAGGGATCGATTCTGAGTAAAGCATGTTGTATTGACTGCTTCGGCCCAGAATTGAGTTGGAAGGCGTGATTCGCTGAGCATTGAGCGAGCTACTTCAATGATAGTTCGGTTTCTTCTTTCAATAACACCGTTTTGCTGAGGAGTTCTCACTGACGAGAAGTTGTGAGAGATACCTTTTTCATCAAAGAAATTTATCAGGGTGATGTTCTTAAATTCAGTACCATGATCACTTCTTATGGAACGAACAGTCAGATTGTTCAGAACTTCCATCCTTTTGATAAATGAGATTATCATATCAGGGGTGTCACTTTTGGATCGAAGAAAGAATACCCATGTATATCTGGAATATTCATCAACAATCACAAGAGTGTATTTCTTTCCAGATATAGATTGGACATTGACAGGTCCAAAGAGATCCATATGGAGTAGTTGAAGAGGTGAGGTTACAGAGGAAACTTGTTTAGATCTGAAAGATGCTTTTGTTAGCTTTCCCTTTTCACACGCTGAGCAAAGAGATTCCTTTGCAAAGCTATGATTTGGAAGATCTCTGACGAGTCCCTTTTGAGACAGTTCATTAATTGTCTTAAAGTTGAGATGAGAGAGTCTTTTATGCCATAACCAATTTACATCAGAAGATGCTTTAGAGATAAAGCACACGTTCTCAGAGTGAGAACTATTCATATTGATTACATATGCATTTTCAACTATTTTGCCTGTTAAGACAAGCTTATCATTGTAGTCAGTGACAGCACATCTATTCCTTAGGAATAGAACTTTGAAATCTTTGTCACATAGCTGACTAACGCTTAAGAGATTGTGCTTTAGTCCTTCAACGTAGGCAACTCGACTAAACGAGGTGGCTCCGTTGAACAAGATTCCATAGCCTTTAGTGTATCCTTTGCCATTTCCACCAAAGGTCACTGATGGACCAGCTTCTTCTTTGTAGTCAGAGAGCAGAAATTTTCTGCCAGTCATGTGCCTTGAGCATCCGCTATCGAGATACCAGATACCTTTAGCACTCTGCATTCAACAAAGAGATTAAATGTTTGAAGGTACCCATATTACTATGGGTCCTGCTTTGTTAGTGGAAGGAGTGGCGGAGGAGCTACTTGTTGAAGAACTTTCTTCAGTGGATATCTTCACCTTTGATGGTTTTGCAACCTTGGTGGATTTCACTCTTGCTGATTTATCAGCTTGAGCTACTTTCTTTCCATGAGCTAGTTTATCAGCTTTAGTAGCATTAGGACACTTACTAGCAATGTGGGTAGTTTCACCACAGTGATAGCACTTCCTATATTTGTAAGGTTTGGAATTTAAAGATTTCAGAGAGATAGAAGGGATTTTGTGAGGAATGGGACCAAGAATTCCTTTATCCATTGTTCTTGGAGGTATAACAACCTTTTCAGGAACAGGAGTGAGATCAATCTTAATTCTGGGGGTTGATCTCTGAGAAAATTCAGAGATCTTTCTCCTAGGTTTAGGATTGCTCTCTAAGGAGGTAGAGGATTTCTTGTTCTTCTGAACATTTCTATTTCTAGGAACCTGGTCAAGAATCTTGTTTTTGACCACTTTCTTAGAGTAGAAAGATTTTAACACCGGAGTCTTCTCATTAGATTGAGGTCTCTGAGACGAAGAGGAGGGATCAGGGATAGAGGAGACAAACATTCCAAATTTAAGCATGGAACGGTCTTTCTCTGATTCTTCCTTTTCGAGGTTAAAGCTTAACCCACTTCTTACTTTCATAGGGATCTGGGCATTGATGATCTCATTTACCTTGTCAGAGGCTTTGCACCATCCTTCGATGGTAGCCTTTTCAGACTTGAGATCAGCGATGACCTTTTCTCTTTCAGCGATAGCTTGCTGTTTTTTAATGCTAATTGTTTGATTTACAAAGACTTAGTCCTTTAAGGTTTCCTCAATCTTTGAAAGTTCTTTGATTTTTAGATGACAATTTTTTAATTGTTCAGATAAATCAGTGTTAATTTTCTCAGCTTTTCTTTTTCCATTTAAAGCATTGTAAAAATCAACAGTCATAGCATCAAGTGCAGATAAGTTGTCGTTTTCAGATATTAAGGAGATAGAAGGAATGGATACCTGAGTAGAAGGGGACATAAGAAGGCAAGATCTTCTTCATCTGTGCCTGACTCATCAGAGGTTTTAGCCCAGTCATCTTCATCATCCCAGTCAACTTCTTCAACTACAAGACCTTTGCCTTTTGGCTGGTTTTTCTTCAGATCTTTGTATTTGTTTTTTAATTTCAAATACTTCTCTTTCTTATCAGAGGTCACAATTGAAAGATGATGCAAAGCCTCTGTTAAGGCCAGTGAGATCATAAATGCTCAGATCTCTAAAAAGATCAAAAGTGGTTTGGGATATACCTCTAACCAAGAAGAGACTATCAAAGATCGTTCCATGCTTAAATTCAGAACGTTTGTTTCTTCGAATATGATTCCTCCTTACTTAGTGAAAATCCAAGTTTAAGTTACTTTTTAGATTCAGCGATAGCATACACTGATTATACTCAGTGATCGCTGAAAGTCAGGAACATTATCTGAGCTTAGAAGATCTGAAGAACAACACTCACATCAAAGAACATTCAGAGATAGTCGAAGGCCTATCTGAAGAAAGAGCTTGTGATCTGAAGCGGTTCAGTGATAGCAACATCCATCTAGTGAAAGTGTGAGATCTTGTGCATGCCTCAGTGATACTTGATGTATTCATCCTCGAAGAGTCAGTATCAGCGCTCAAAATGAAGCCTACTCAGCAAGATCAAAGTTGATCTTATCCTCGATGCACAAATGTCAAACCCCCATACCTTGTCAAAGAGTAGGTACGGAGTTACTTGATTGTCTCTCCACGTGCTTACCAACTCTAACTACGCTAAATGTTCATATTCGGCTAAAAGCTTAGTTGCTTTATGAACAAAGGCCAAGTCTCCTATAGAAACTTGACACCTGGCATGTACCTTCTGAGTTGCATTAAATGCAATGGGTATAAATAGATGAAGAACTCCATCTTCATCCATATGCATGCTTATCTCTCCTTCAAACCTCTGATCTTATTTCTATATTTCCTTGTGCATCAAAATATTTAGTGATTCTAAAGTTGTAATAGAATAGGTTTAAATACTTGTTATTATTCCACTTACAACATGTAAATTTGTTTATTGATATAAACTCATTTAAAAACCCTAAAATTTGTGTTTGTATTCCCCCCCCCCCCCCCCGGCGTTCTACAAACTGTTTCTATACTTATACATTCTTGTAGACTCCTTTGGGACCAACAGAAGGGGGAAGTTTTAATTTCTTTTCCATAGCTAATTGAATGTCGTTTAAGTCTAACTGTATTAAACTCATGTTAAGTGGAAATTTTAAATTTCTTTTGCATAGCTAGATCTTTAACATGCTACTCCCTAACACTCAAGCCCAATCGTGTCGCTAGTTCCAACCCCAATGATAACCTGATGCACATCCCGACAAAGGAAAAAAGGTTAGGCTTTATGCCTAGTGAGTTCAAGAGTTTATAGCATGTTCAGAATTGATATAAATCGAAAGCAGCTTGATTTAATTATAACTTCTCAAATAGATTGACTTCATTATAAAAGCAACATCTTTCCCAAACTCATCATTTTTGTAATAAAAGCTTGAAATCAAAATACCGAAATATTGACAAAGCATTATTATCTAAAATGTCAAAGCACGATTAAGTCTCAAAGATCCAATAATATAAATTATGGATAATACATCATACTCTAAAAATGTCATAAAAAATAATGGATAAGACTGTATACCCAAAACAATGCCTTTCGGCGACGAGGGAGACCCGTTTCCGTTAGATGCGACGGAATAAAAGTAAACCACATATCCATGTTTATTCATTAGGCTCAACCACCCTTATATCTTTAGTTCAGGGAATTAACAAGCTCAACAACTCTATGTCTTTTGCTTATACGGGTACCAAACTCAAGAACACTATGTCTATCGCTTAGATGGGTACCAAGCTCAACAACATTATGTCTTTTGCTTATATGGGCACCAAGCTCAATAACACTATGTAAATCGCTTATACGGGTGACAAGCTCAACAACACTATGTCTTTTGCTTATATGGGTACCAAGCTCAACAACAGTATGTCTTTTGCTTATCTATGGTGTGTTTGGTACGCAGACGTGACAGCACAGGACAGGACGAGACAGCTGTTCCACGTTTGGTAAGACACGATATGAAAAGACAGGACAGGACAGAACTGGTTAAAATGACCAATTTACCCCAGTGAGATGTTTAGTGTTTTTTTTATCAAATAACCAATTTACGTGTGATGCGTTGGATTTCTATCAATCCACACCTCAACCAAACTCTATTTTCACAATTTCTTAAATCAAAACATAAGCAAAGCATCTATCAGACCCTAAACCAAGCATTCCGTTATACCACCATCTCGAAATATAGCAACCTCCCTCTAGAACAAATGTATACCAAAGACTCAAATCTCATTCGATATATCCTGCTTGACCACCTACTCCGCCATGCTTCGAGGAGCCTTTGATAGAAAAAACCACCTGCATTATCTATACATTCGGCTTGGTATTTCACTTAGACTCTTGCCACATTCAGACAATGTTCCATTCTCTGATTCTCACTACTCATAACCCATCAAGATTAGTTCTATATCCATCTGAAAATTTTAGAAAGAGTTCCCCCAACATGTTCGTCTTAATATGAACACCATAAATTGATTGTTAATCGGTTTAAACTCCATAAGCTATTCCTGTTACCTCATGTTCTAAGAAATGACAAATAAGAAGGTGATCTCCATCAAAATTTTGCCACCATATGTTCCAAACTCCAGCAATAACACTGGCCTACAGACTACAATAAACATATATCCTAGCCCTAGCATTTTTGAAGAACATATCCTTTCTAAGACCTAAGTTAACAGCTGAAATCAATTTACTTCTAATCCTTTCTTGTTGGATTACATAATTTTTCATTCATGTTTCAAACTCCAAACACAATTTCCAAGGCATTTCTAGATAATAATGAATTTAGCATTTTCTTATTCCCTCAGCCATATTAGTGTTAGTAACAACTCTAACAAGCAAAATTCTTTTAGAAAAATTAGTATCAATATGCGATGGTAGTATGTAATCAAATAATTAAAAGTAGAGTTAAAATCGATTCATATACAATGGCCAAAATCAAATCTGATGATACATTGGCCAAAATCTGATGATATCGGTTTAAAAAACGAATCCAGTGGCCAAAATTGATTCAGATACAATGGCCAAAATCGAATCTGCAAAATCGAATCTTGAATATATAAAGTCAATTCTTTGAAGAAGAAGAAGAAGCATTGTCGATTTACAGATACAAAATCGATTATTGAGGCAGTGAGTTCGTGAAAGAAGTAGAAATCGGTTACATGGAGAAATCGGTTACATGGAGAAATCGATTAGGATGAATCGATTAGAAACAGAAACTGACTAGATTGAGAGATCGATTAGGAGAAATCGATCAGGAGAAATCGATGTAGAAGTCAGTGATGAAGTTTGGACATACCTGATGGAAATCAATTAGGAGATGTTTTAGAAATCGTTGAGCAGCAGCGAGTATTAGCTGGGATGAAGGAGGCGTATTTGTTTTTTTAGGGTATTTTGGTCATCTGGTTCTTGTTCCACTTAGTTCTAGGGGGTTAGGGTGAACACGCTTGTCCCACACGTGTTCTACTTAGTTCCACATAAGGACACGCCAAACATGGGACAAGTGTGTCCTGTTCTGTCCTATTCCACCCTGTTCTACATACCAAACACACCCTTAGGTACCAAGTCCTAAAATATGGATTATAACACATTCGTAAACAAATATGCCTATGGATCCATTACATTCTAATCATAAAATTACACGACTCTAATTGAATGACTAACACACCTAAAACATGTAATTTTCATAATAAATAAGCCTTAAATGCATATAACTCCCAAAAGCCCGATATAGAGTAATTTAAACCGGACAAGTATACTCAAGACTTATTTTAGTCAAAGTCGAGTAAAAGCTCAACAAAACAAACTATGTTATAAAAGTCATCAAACACAATAAAACGTATTTACTCGACTTTATGCAAATAAATATTCTAAAGATATGATTAACTCAAAACAGTTCCTTGATTGGGACAAATCATCTTTCAATTAAAATCATACCGTTTATATCTCCAAATTATCTCATATCAAATAATATACATTTTCCAACCAAATACTTTATATTTAACATCACATAATATTCATTCATAAAATAAAACACCGAAATTGTCTCTTATTTATCAAAATGTCTAAGGACCCAAACATAAGCATTTTTCATGATTTATAAAATTATTTATACCAAGTAATACACATATTATCAAACACTCACACATTTGATAAATAGTAGGTAAAATATGTTAATACTTCAAAATGGACATTTTTGGCATGTACACCATTTTCACAAAGCAACTTGAACTCATCTTGCTAGATTTAGGCTAAATCTAGGTTTTACACCAAACGCTTCATTTGAAGAAAAGTCCAAATCTGCAAGCATTCTTCACTAGAAACTTTGTCTAGTTCATAAACAACCTAAAACATACCAAGAATAACTCCCAGCAATCAGATCTATAAAAACCCTAGTCAAAAACCTCAAATCTTCCAAAATGGTAAAAACTCTAAAATAAGGAAGATGCTTCAAGAATAACAATCTAGAGAACCAAAAAGAAAGGTTTTCACAAGAAATAAAGTCTATAAGTGTTGGAATAACTTACAAATGCGATTTCGAGAAAACCCCCAAAGTTTGGTCAACAATGGTGGTAGGAGAGTTGGAGAAAATGAAGATGAAGACTTGCTCTTGAACTTGAGGATGGTCTAACACATTTGAAATGGTTGGGGAAGAGGAAGAAATGCTCTAAAAATCGGAGCTAACGAGTTTGTATGAGAAAGTGTTAGAAATGAGCTTCGTTAAGAAAGTGTAAGTAAAAAGTTGGCTAAGTATTTCGTTCAAAAGACTAAGTCACTGGAAGATACAGAGCTCAGGTATAAATCTTGGAAATAGAAGACAGAGACACAACAGAGCAAGTTAATCGGCACAGAACTCAAGTCCCTGATGCAGAGCTTCTGCACCATACATACAAAGCCTCTACATGTACTATCCAGAGCCTCTGTCTCCCAAAGACTTCTCGGATTTCAATTGAAGACATTTCCAGTGACACTCTCTTGTACAGATGGACCTATTACAATATGCCACGTGTGTAGAAGCGGTTATTCAACTTTATAGCTTGGCATCTTCTCATGGGTTGATGAGTTGACTTTTCTATTTTCTTAGAATAAATAGAAAGGTGTTCATTGTAATAGGTGTGCATAAACAGAATATCTTCCAGATTTGTACTTGATAGAGTGTAACACCCCGCCTTACCACGACACAATATTGTCCGCTTTGGCTTAAGCCGCACGGATTTGTTTCTTGCAACCTGGCGAGGACTTCCCGGGGGTCACCCATCCTGGTACTACTCCCACCCAAGCACGCTTAACCACAGAGTTCCAAGAACCTGCCATCTGCCTAAGGTGTTACATAGAGAGAGAGAGAGAGAGAAATCTTGAGAGCTTTTCTTCACACACCACTATATGTTCTTGGTGTTCTTCACTGTAATTGCTCAGATTATCTCTTCAATACACAAGATAGCTTGACTTGACTCTGATCTCTCTGGAAAATCAGTTGATGTCAAGAATTATAGAGGTATGATTGGGTCACTTATGTATCTCACATCAAGTAGATCAGAAATTATGTTTGTCACATGTCTTTGTGCTAGATACCAAGTCAATCCAAAAGAATCACATTTGGCTGCAGTGAAGAGGATCTTTAGAAAGAACTCTGGCTTTGATTTAATTGCATATAATGACTCTGATCATGCAGGATGCAAGCTAGATAGAAAAATAACATATGGAATTTGTCAACTACTTGGAAACAAGTTAGTAAGTTGGACATCCAAGAAGCAGAATTGTGTGTCAACTTCTACAGCAGAGGCAGAATATGTTGTTGTTGCTAGTTGTTGTTCACAAGTCATCTGGATGAAAACCAACTCAGAGACTATGGTCTTCTCTATGACAAAATTCCAATCTTGTATGATTCAGAGAGCGCCATAGTCATTACTACAAATCCATCCCTCAAAGACCAAGCGCATTGATGTCAGGTATCATTTCATTAAGGATCATGTAGAGAAAGGCCCCATAGGAATGGGTGGTTTATGAGAGCAAGATTGATTTCCATATAGTTCTAGACCTTGGTGTGGACAAGCTCTGTGTGACAGCTCCAAATGAGTACTTGGAAGGTTTGGAGAACATCAAGACGTGAAATTATCTGCCAGGTCCAGATCATGGGTTTGTGTACAGAAATGAGCACAACATGAGGAAGGTATACATAAGGTCTCAAACTAACAAATACTCAAGTGCTACTCTGCAGATGATCAAAGAACAAATGGAGAAGTATGTGTCAAATTACACAGAAGTAAGGGAGATGAGAAAGGCATGTATTTATGAGATTGAGTCAATGATAGTTCATTAGTGACTCTTGAAATCTGTATCTGTCACATTTTTGTTTAAAGTAAAATTTACAGAGGACCATGTTGGCCTCTTGCATTCTAGTTAATATTTACTTTTTGCAAAGTCTTTCTATTTTCAATTGGGGGGGGATTGTTAGAAATTAACTTCGTTAAGAAAGTCTAAGTAAAAAGTTATCTAAGTCTTTCGTTCAGAAGACTAAGTCACTAGAAGATACAAAGCTCGGGTACAGAGCTCGGAAATAGAAGACAGAGACGCAGCAGAGCAAGTCAATCGGCGCAGAACTCAAGTCCCTGACGTAAATCTTCTACACCATACATACAGAGCCTCTGTCTCCCAAAGACTTCTCGAATTTCAATTGAAGACATTTCCAGTGACACTCTTTTGTACAGATGGACCTACTACAAGATGCCACGTGTGTAGAAGCGGTTATTCAACTTTACAGCTTGGCATCTTCTCATTGGTTGATGAGTTGACTTTTCTATTTCCTTAGTGTAGATAGAAAAGTTGTTCAATGTAATAGGCGTGCATAAACAAAATATCTTCCAAATTTGTACTTGAGAGAGAGAGAGTGTAATCTTGGGAGCTTTTTTTCACACACTACTGTGTGTTCTTGGTGTTTTTCACTGTAATTGCTCAGATTATCTCTTCAATACACAAGATGACTTCTTGAATATCAATTGTGTTTGTTTCTATTCTCTGTTTATTATTAAGTTCATCTTTTCTAGTTTATTTGGTGATTTTACAATTGTTTCCGCTTCCTACTCTTTTATATTCAAGTAATCACCATTTATTGAGTGTTTAAAATGGATTTGGGTTCAAACAGAAAGATATGAGAGAAAGAGCTGAAATGTGATTTTTACGGGGTATTAGGGCCAAACAACCGCTTAGGCGGCTTTCCAAGCGAGTTAACCCGCTTTAAAAGTCGCCCAAACAAAAACTAAAGCGATTTATAATGCGGGTACACCCTCTTCACAACCCTCGTGAGTGGAAAAACTCGCCTAGAAGCCCCTATTTTTTAATTTAGGCCGATTCTCACCAAAACCCTTTATACTTCAATTATTTCTTCCACAATTTCTAACTTAGTAACACGTAATTTAACCAAAACCAACCTAAATCCGACCCAATCCACCTTTCATCCTTAAAAGCGATTTCACCACAAAATTTATATTTCTATTACAACAATAGTGGAGGTAGTTGTTTGTGACCGATTTACTGGATGTAGTGGTGGGAAGGGGATAGTGGTAGTGAAAGCCAATGATGGTGGTGATAATGGAGGTGGAGTTGGCCCATGGTGGCACCGGTGGCGATGGACTGTCGTGGTTAGTGGCAGATGGGGGTTGTAGAGATGGTGGAAGAGGATGTTGTAGTGGAGGACGAAATGGAGGTGGTCGATGGTCATGGGAGGATGCACATTAGTAAGGTGAGGGGAAAGGCCCCCACTCAAATGTAATTTTTTTTTTAAATTGTAGGTAAAATTTTGATTTTTTCACTCTTTTATGTTTGATCCCCCCCCCTCCCCCGGCGCCCCCCCAATCATTTTAGACGGTTCCCCCAGTGTCCTTGTCCGTTTAAATGAAACCCCCCACTTTCTTGCTTGACAGACGTTCTCGCCGTATATTATCACCGCCATTTCTTGCAATCATGCTACAATGGTATCGTCATTGATGTTTTTGTTAAATATATCTCAATTTCTTGTTCTTGCCAAGAGCTTTGGTTTTGACTTTTGGACTGTAACTGCGTTTATTATCTTGTTCCTTTTATTATAAAATTTCATGGAGGGATTCTCCTTAAAAAAACCAATTCGTATAGATGAAAATATATAAATTAAATAATATTATACTTGTATTTGGTTAACCGATACTATAAAAACATAATTGAAAATGGAATTTACCTTATTCAGTTAACCGAATTGTTTAACCCAAATACCGAATAACTCGAAACCGTTTTCGTTTGGATGAGTTATTCGGTTTTAGAATTTTTTATACATAGGGACCCAGTTACCTAACTTTATGGTTCTGCCACTGTCGACAGTTGTAGTGGTGCTAGTCGTTGGCTGATGGTGGTTGTGAAGTTGGTTATGGACGTTGGTGGTCGGTGGTCGACAGTGGCTGTGGAAGTAAGTGAAATAGGTTGTAGTAGTGGAAGAGGATGTGGAGGTAGCCGAGGGTAACTACCAATGGTGGTGACGACCATGGCTAGCGGTTGTGACCATTAAAACAAAATATCATATTAAAGTTATATATCAAAAAAACAAGGTAAATTAGTAATATTTTAATTTTTATCTTATTTTTGTCCTATTTTATTTCACCTATTATGGTTGAAACTGTTTTTTATCTCACACTATCCCACCTTGTTTAAGTTCTTGTCCATGTCACATCTCGTACCAAACGTGAAACAACGAGTTCTTGTCCTGTTTCATATCACATCAAACGTGTAACAATAAATTTTATTCCGTTCTATCCATACACCAAACACAACTTAAAGGTACACCCGCTCAAAAAAAAACTCGAGTTGAACCTCTAATTGTAATAAATAAGGTTTTATTTAGGGGAAAAGTCTAAAAAACCCAACGAACTATCGGATTTTGAATGATTAAGTCCTTAAACTATTTTTTTGAATGAAAAAAACCCTTAAACTTTCTGAAACCCTTTAAATACATCCTTGTAACCTATAATAACAGGTTAATGTGATAACAATTTGGAAAAAGTCTAAAAAAACCCAACGAACTATCTGATTTTGAATGATTAAGTCCTTGATTTTTTTTAATGAATAAATTCCAAAAAAAAAATCTAAATCTCTTTACCAAATTAATTTTTTAACTTTCTTTACACAAATAAATTTCAAACTTTTTTTTGAAGAAATAAAATCATGAACTTAATTTTGAACAAATTAATCCGAAACATTTTTTGAATAAAATCATATTATATATCTTACCGACAACAAAGTACAGTGAATCAATTAAATGAATAAAAATTATACCATTTCCATTACTAATTATGAAACATATAAAAGTCATGTATAGAACATAAATAGATACATATAAAATACTTATACATAAAAAAATTAAGTTAATGAATTTGATTTATGCTTTGTAATTAGTATTGAAAATGATATAATTCATCTATATTTAATTGATTTATTGTAATTTGTTTGTCGGCGAGAAAAATTATATATATATATATATATAGTTATAATATATATATATTTGTGATTTTGTTCAAAAAAAAATCCGCATTTATTTGTTCAAAATTAAGTTCATGATTTTAGTTTTCAAAAAAAGTTTGGAATTATTTGTTAAAAGAAAGTTCAAAAATTAGTTTGGTAAAAAGATTTAGGAAAAAAAATTCGGGATTTATTCGATAAAAAAATCAAGGACTTAATCACTCAAAATCAGATAGTTTGTTGGGTTTTTTTAGACTTTTTCCAAAATTTTATAGCATTAACCTGTTTTTACAGGTTACAAGGATGTATTTAACTGGTTTCAGAAAGTTTAAGGGGGCGTTTGGTTCGCAGAATTGAATTGGATGGAATGGAATATGTCAAAGCAATTTGACTTTGAAGGAATTGGAATTGGAATGTTGTCAGGTTTGACCAGCTGTTTGGTTGGCAGAATTGGAATGGAATCTGTTGGAAGAATTGGAATCTGTCTGTTTGGTTCACAGAATGTAGCTTTGGAATTGGAATGAAATTCCAGTAAATGACTAAAATACCCTTTTTATTAAATTTAATTTTTAAACTAAAATTAGTTTAATAAAATAATTATTAATTACTTCAATTTTTTTAACACTAAAAATAATTTGAGCTTTTTTACAGCTAAAAACTGCATAAAACAGTTAAAAACTACATAAAATAGCCAAAAACTACAGAAACTGCTAAAACAGCAAAAATCATAATTTTTTTATAGCAAAAATAGCTAAAAACTACAGCAAGACAACATCTGTTGGGGCAAAACATATTTTAGTTGTTGCAGGAGACGATGGAGAACCTAACTGCTAGGGGTGAGGAAAAACCGAACCAAAACTGAAAAAAAAACCGAGAAACTGAAAAGCCGGGAGCCGAAAACCGAAAACCGAAAACTAAAAAAACCCCCGAAATGCAGAACCGAAATCCAAAACCCGAAAATTGAAAAAAAAAACCCGAAAATTGAAAAAAAAAACCCCGAAAAAATGAACCGAACCGAAATCGAAAAACCGAAAACTGAAAAAAAAAACAAAGAAAAAACCGAACCGAAAATCCAAGTGAAGAGGTGTCGACTTCTTTTTTTAGAGATTAGGGTTATAGTTGTTTTTTAAGATGAGGGTATTTTAGGCATTAATAAAAGAACCAATTCAATTCCAATAATCCCATGGTTAAGGTAAGGAATCTCAAGTTGCCCCATTTTGGAATTCTTAGGAATTTACCAAATTCCAATTCTTGAAAATAATGAACCAAACAAGAGAATTGGAATCTGGTCAAAGGAATTCAGATTCCAATTCCACCAGATTCCATTCCATTTCGGCGAACCAAACGCCCCTAAAAGTTTTTTCATTCAAAAAAATAATTTAAAAACTTAATATTCAAAGTTTTTTCATACATTTTTCCTTATTTGGATGGAAATGTAATAAAAGCAAATATACATTCAATAATGAGGAAAGTTCGTCTTATGTTCAACAAGTTGGCTGAAAAGTTATGGGGGGTCTACGATGGCTCCTTCACTGCTTCTTTCGGTAGCCGACTTTCTACTTGTTTACTTTGGAATTTATTGGCTTTCAGACCCAACAACACAACGTGCATATACGCTGGAAAATTCCTTCTCTCTTCACAATCAAATATTTCTTCAAATCATACCACCAATCAATAACAAAATCCCTTCGTTTTCTAATTGATTTAAACAATAAATCGATTCTTGATTCTTATTTCATTTGATTCCATCACTTTTGCTTCTACTTCAAAGTCTTCTTCACTGTATATTCTATATCAGGTTTGATCTGATTTCCACTTCTGATCGTCAACAAGTTTATCATATGTGATTTCATTTTAATTTTGTTCTTATTGTACTTCTGTAACTGTAAGAAAAACCCTATTTTAGTTTGTGTAATCTGGTATGTAAAGTTGTAGATTCTTATGATTTCTATTTGGTTATTGATTCTTCCATCTGGTTATTTGTTGGTAGTTTGATCTTTGAAGATATGAATCTGTTTCATGATCAATAGTTTGTGCTTCTAGAACTGTTGGTCAAACCTTCATTTTGACCTTTTTTTTCTAGAACTGTTTCTTCTAAATCTGTTGATATTTTCAGTTCTTAAACATTGTTTAGTTTCAATTTGTTCCACTAATTTTGGTGATTTTTCAAACAATTCTAAACCCTAAAGAACGAGTAGTTTGCTAATTTGCTTGCCTCTTAATAGTTACGTTAAAATGCAACCTCTGAATCGTTAAGAGGTGAATGTTGTTTGGCATCTTCTTAATGGTTCTAAAAGCATAAGAATGATTTTGTATCTTAGGCCTCTGAACCATTCAGCACCCTATTTTCATTTGAATAGTTACCAAGCAACCATATTTCATTCTACAATATTTCATACATAGTTTCTTGGGGTTGTTAGGCAGTTGCTGAATGGTTTGGTGCAGAATGATTAAGTGGTTAGAATGATTAAGAGGCTTTCATGATATAGTGCAAAATGAAATATAATTATTCGGTAATTGTTCAAAATGAAATCGGACTCTGAATGGTTAAGGGAGGTACATGATACAAAATGATTCAGAGGTTTGGTGCAGAATGATTAAGTGGTCAGAATGATTAACATGCTTTCATGATATAGTGCAAAATGAAATATAATTGTTCAGTAATTGGTCAAAATGAAATCAGGGCTCTGAATGGTTAAGGGAGGTCCATGATACAAAATGATTCAGAGGGTTTTGGAACCCATTAAGAGGCAGACTTATTTTTTGCTAAACAAGATTCACCTCTTAGCGATTCAGAGACTGCCTCTTAATGAACCTCTTAATGAAACTGGTAAGAGGTAAACAAACAACCCTATCATCATTCTGTACCAAACCATTCAGCAACTACCAAACAACCCTTATTCTTCTGTATCTAATACGATTTTGTGTTATTAGCTTCTTATTTAAAACACTTTTTGATTACTTACTAAATTCAGAGTTATCAAGTCCCTTCTATATGTGTTTCTTGATCATCACCTGCTTATTCACTCATCTTTTTTGCTTGAAACTGATTTTTTTTCAGCGATTCTCGGATTACCACTCTATTATTTGCTTCGAAATCATCATCTCCGAAATGGGTCCAAAGAATAACTCATCTTTTCAATCACACAATTATTTCCATAAACTTTCAAAGGCGTTAGAGTTTGCAGTGTCCGAATGGCTACTCATGTTCTTATTATTCATTAATGCATTTTTCGCGTTCTTAATCGCAAAATTTGCATCCTATTGTCAACTACAAGGTCCATGTGTAATGTGCTCAAGATTTGATCATGTTTTAGCCAAGGACAAAAAGGGAATTTACTTCGATTCGATTTGTAATCATCATAAATCCGAGATTTCTTCTGTAGTTCTTGGCCGTATTCACGATAAACTCATTGATGTTCATGGAATCTGTGAAAATTGTCTTTTGTCATTCGTCACCGAGACCAAGAACACGTTCAATTCTGAAACTTTCCGATTATTAATCGGTAAAATGGGATCCAACCCTTCACTTGAAGATCGTAAAAATGATCTTTCGATTTCAAAAATATGTTTTTGTTGCAATGAGGAATGTGTTTCAAGAGATTATGATAAAAACTTACATTCTCCTAAAAATGAAACTGATGTTTTTGTGGACGAGTTTCTGGAACCTTCTAGATCTTCACAAACGGAAAAGAATCAAATTGATGGTTCTTTTGAGTTTGATTATGAGAAAGTTAATGTTAATTGTGATGGTGAATCGGAACTCCCGATTTCTGAAAACGAGTTTGGCCGTGCTTTTATTCACTTGGATTCACAATCTAAAGTTCTTGATCTTCATAATGATCCTGCAAGTGATTCAGGGGAACTTAAATGGCGGACGAATGCAAATAAGGAAGAAACGTCCCCGATTACTGAGCAAATCTCCTTTGATGATGTGTTAGTAGAGACAAGTAAGTGTGATCTCCTTTCATTTGTGTTATAGTATCAAGATAGCTTATTTATTGAGCTTATTGAAAAAGCCCCTTTTGGGTAGGTATAAACTAGCTTTTTGAAACGAGTTTCATAAACGACCCCGGGTTTTTTCCACTTTTTTCTATTTATGCCCCTTGTATTTTTCTATTTTACTTTTAATTTGTGTTATAATATCAAGATAGCTTATTTTTTGAGCTTATTGAAAAAGCCCCTTTTGGGTAGGTATAAACTAGCTTTTTGAAACGGGTTTCATAAACGACCCCGGGTTTTTTTTCCACTTTTTTCTATTTATACCCCTTGTATTTTTCTATTTTACTTTTCATTTGTGTTATAATATCAATATAGCTTATTTTTTGAGCTTATTGAAAAAGCCCCTTTTGGGTAGGTATAAACTAGCTTTTTGAAACGAGTTTCATAAACGACCCCGGGTTTTTTCCCCACTTTTTTCTATTTATGCCCCTTGTATCTTTCTATTTTACTTTTCATTTGTGTTATAGTATCAAGATAGCTTATTTTTTGAGCTTATTGAAAAAGCCCCTTTTGGGTAGGCATAAACTAGCTTTTTGAAACGAGTCATAAACGACCCCGGATTTTTTTTTCCACTTTTTTCTATTTATGCCCCTTGTATTTTTCTATTTTACTCTTCATTTGTGTTATAGTATCAAGATAGCTTTTTTTTAGCTTATTGAAAAAGCCCGTTTGGACAGGTGTAAAGGCTTTCTGAAATGCGTTTCAATAAACGCTCCCGGTTTTTTTTTTCAAATTTTTTTCTAATTATGCCCGTTGGTTTTTTTTATAATTTACTTGTAACCTTGTCTTTTTATGTCATTTTACATTGTAATCTAGCTTATTACCTGGTTTCTGTTTTTTGAGCAAACAGCTAGCTTTTTGGAAAACAAATTCAATTAGCGTTTCAATAAGTTCCAAGGGTTTTTTCCAAAAAATTGTGATAATGCATTCCGATTATACCCTTTATATTTTTCCAAAATAATTTTCCAATATGACTTTTTATATGTCATTTTACATTGTCATCTAGCTTATTAGTTGGTTTTTGTCAAATATGACTAATTTATTATCAAGTTTTTTCAAACGACAACTAGCTTTTTGAAAAAAATCCACTTCAGTTGGCCTTTCAATAAGTTCCAAGGGCTTTTTTTCAAAAAAATATAATAATATATACCGATTATGCCCCTTATATTTTTCCAAATAATTTTCCAATATGACTTTTTTATGTCATTTTACATTGTCATCTATCTTATCAAATACTTTCTAATAAACATGACTAGTTTATGAGCCAACATTTCAGGAAAACAACTAGCTTTTCGAAAAGCTGCTTAAAGTAACATTTCAATAAGCTCGACTGGTTTTTTTTTCACTTTTTTCCAATTGTACCCCTCATATTTTCCCAATTAAATTTTTCAACATGTTATTATATCATTTTACATTGTCATCCAGCTTATCCGCTAGTTTTCTTTTCAAACATGACTAATTTCTCATATAGCTTATTGGCCAACAACTAGATTAGCAGGCTAGTTTACATACATACAAATATTTAAATCCGAAAACGAAAAAATAAAAGTCAAACTTATGATCATAATCTATTTTATAGGTGATCATCCAAGAACAAATGAAGTTATCAAAGATCCCGTTACAGAAAACGACTCATCCACAACTACAAACAGCCACCAAATCTCCAACCATTTGGATCTTGGTGACGCTTATAAGCTCGCAATAAGCAGTAAAGGAAGACAACTTCTAGATCAAAGATCCTTCCAAGATTCTTCAACTAGAGTCACCGAAGACCTAAAACTCTTATTATCCCACCGATCTAACGACAATCTAATAAGCCCAAAACCGTCTTTTAATAACGATGACTTAATGGGAATACAATTCCTTCAAAAAAGACTATCTCTTGAAAGAAACGAATCTAATCTTTCGTTAGATGGAAGCATTGTGAGCGAGATTGATGGTGAAACTGTGGTCGATAGATTAAAACGGCAAGTGGAACACGATAAAAAAGTTATGGGAATTTTGTATAAAGAATTGGAGGAAGAAAGAAACGCGTCGGCTGTGGCTACGAATCAAGCGATGGCTATGATTACGAGATTGCAAGAAGAGAAGGCTGCATTGTATACCGAAGCTTTGCAGTGTTTGAGGATGATGGAAGAACAGGCGGAGTATAATAATGAAGCGTTACAGAAGGCGAACGATCTTATTGAAGAAAAGGAAAAACAGATTTTGGATTTGGAAGAGATTGTTAGAAGGGTTTCTGAAGATGGTATAGAATGAACTTGTGATCGGGTTGTTTTTTCAAGATTTTCTCGCCAGTTCCGTTCATGAAGGTTGGAACAACGGGTAATGTTGATTTGTTTTGGGAAAAATGGTAACGAAAAGTTTCGTGGTTCCTATTTAGTGTGACAAATTATATATATATACATATATATATAGGGTCAGGTTCAAGAGAAAATGCCAAAAAAAGAGAAAACTGAAGAACACCTTGGGATCCCTCCATCTGGACGGTATACACAAATGCATACCGGTAATTTGTAACATGCATGCATTTGTGCATATGCACTAAAGCATATCTATGCACTGGTGTATAGAAAAAAAAAGAACAACTTCAATCGCTTGTATGCATTTTTGCATATCGTTCGGATGGAGGGCTCGTAGGGTGTTCTTCAGTTTTCTCTCTTTTTTAGTGTTTTCCGTTGAACCTCTCTGTTTCTCTTTCTCTCTCTCTCTCTCTCTCTATATATATATATATATATATATATATATGGGCAGGTTCATTAGGAAAGAAACCTAAGATTGATTGGGAACCCGGAATCCATCCAAAGCGCTACACGTGTGATATTCATCATAAATATGGATGTGTTATTCATAATGAATGTTATAACATATTCATGATCATGATAAAAATAACACTTTTATAACACATACTCATGATGAATGTGTAATTTATGATGAATAACACTTTTATATTCATCATGAATAATGAATATTCATCCCGAAGAGAGGACCAGTGTCGCGTTGTGGCAGTTTCCGGATTTCTAATCAATTTTGGGTTCCTAACGTAACCTTCACCCTCTCTCTCTCTATATATATATATGTGTGTGTGTATATATATATATAACAAGATGAGAAAGGTTAGCAGGTCAAAATGGGTACAAAATAGAAAATCTTGAAACTTTATTACATTGATTGAGAAAAAATTATTCTTTATATTGAATAGGAACTAAAACAAACTTTGTTGTATTTATTCTATCTTTTTTTTTTCATCCGAAGGTCATGACTTTGAGTCAACCCTTCAAGGTAGAGTCAACATGGTGCAACGGTGGTGCCTGGTGGTTCAGCTCAAACCGTTGGTCTACATATTTTTTCGATGGCTACATAAATATGGAGCACAAATATATAGGCGAGATGTGGCTTTCACAGAAACAGTCGCACTATTATTTGGAGTAGAGAAAGATCTGCATAAATCCTACTACAGATCCTACATCTCTATGAACACACTGGATTTATTTGGTTTGGTTAGGTTAATATACCCCCGATAGAATGTAGAGTTTTTCTTTTCTTGCTATTTGGTAAGGTTGGTTTGGATGTTTCTTTGTTTGGTTCTTTTGATGGTTTTGTGGTCAAATATTTGAAAAAACCTAAAAAAGACAATTGAGGAGTATATCCTACTTTTGAATTGGGATTTACTAGGTCAGTTTGATTTGTTTTTAAAAGACGACAATTATAGTTCATGATGTATATTGTGCTTTGTGGGTTTTTAGCTCGATTTTTCTTTTGTAAAGTAAAAAAGTAGTTTTATTTCCACGGTGTAGTCTGTCAACCATTTGCAACTGTTAATATCATATTTTTCATCAAAATCGTTAGAAATTTGGGTTAGGGTAAGAATCTTGGATCGTGTAAGAACAATTTCTGTAAGTAATATTTCAACCTTATAATTGTGTGTTACATGAAATTTAGCCTAGGATAATCCAAATTTGTAATCTAGTTATAATGATGAAGAATGAGAGAATCAGTTTGTTCTGTTTATATACAATAATCAGAATAAAAAGTTAGGAGGTTATCGACAGTCGTCAAGAGTCTAACAGTTACTGAGTGGTTAGGAGAGGTTACAAAAGCATCTGTGGTGGAAGTGAGTAACTGCTCACTGATTAGTATTATAGTCTCACCAAACAATATCGATATTTTGTTGATCACACTCACTGATCAGTGCTATTGAAACTTGATCCGTATCGGTGACTCGTATCGATGGCTCATTGATTAGTGTTACTGGAACTCATTAATCAATGATGCAGATAACAGTAAAAAATCCAATAAAACCAAATCGATCTAATTCGGTTATCATCCAAATACCCATTCAGTTACCATCCATTTAATAAATATATTTAATTAATAATATCTTTTCAATGTTTTAGTTGTTTCTTATGTAATGTTTGAGTAAATTAAGGATTTGGTCCTTGAGTTTGGTCATTTGATACAGAACTGATCATTTATCTTCATTTACTACAAAAAAACCTTTACTTGTGCAACTTGTCTTTGATATAGTCCCTCGTATAAACGACCGTCCACCATCTGAGTTAAGTACAAGGGTATTCTGGTCATTTTACCACTTTTTTGCGTTTTAATCTCTTTTTTTCCAACTTTTAAAACAAGGGCCATTATATATACGCCAATATTAAAACTCGTCTTGGTTTTTTGGTCTTTCAATCTTTATTTATTGTACCAATTAGACTAACACATGTGTCCTATAATAAATAGCCTTCTCTTTTACTTGGTTAAATCCCCTCCTCCCTGCGTCTACCATTTCAACGACTATACCACTGGTTAAATCGATCAAGATGATACCACCTACAACGAGTGGCAAACCCAAGAATTTTTTTTGAGTGGATGCACCTTTAAGGTGGATTAAAGTCCCATAAAGTTGTGGGTTTGATCAGAGAGAAAAGTCCATTTAGTTTGACCTATTGAAAAGTCAATTATGTCGATTTTGGGAATAATACATTTTTTTCAAATTAAATCGACCTTAACCTTTTGAGCAAAAACACAAGACTACCTTCTATGTCCAATGTGTTTTTAGCTAAATTCCACCGTTACGGGAATATTTTTATTGGTTGATTCCATAAAAAATTCCAATCTTTAGTACTTGATATTGATTGCACTTTAAATTTTTCTAGATTTTCAATTTCATTCCTCATGCATCTAGAACTCCTAATATCAGATATGATGTTTTGCAAATCAAAATTAACTATCCATGTTATTTCGTTTCTTATACATCTAGAATTTCGAGTAACGATAATGAAATCAGTAACTAAAAGCAAATTAGAAACTACAAACTAACCAAGAGGAAAAACTTATACTTTGAGGAAATTTAATGATGAAACAACATGATATGAAATTAATAGAGTATTCAATGTGTGATTAAATGCTATTTAAAGATAAAAGTTATTGACTTTCCGGTTGTTAACCAAATAAAGTGCTATAAGTTATAATTGAACCCTAAATCTCCAACCAATAGAAATCATCCCACCAAGTGCATATTTGTGTTATAAATTTAGTTTTTAAAATATTTCAGGCACCCTCAAACAAGTGGCTACACCTTCAAGACGTCTATATTTCTTCCTTTACCGTAATCAAGTGAGCAGGTGTATGAGACTCCGTTCAGTCCTTAGTAGGTCCACCTGTGCACTACAACTCCATCTCCACTCACCTTTCTTCCTTGATGATAACACCGATCACTGTTGCTTTCCCCTTTACCATCTATAGCTCCATCTCCGGTTTCCCAAATCAATCTTTGTCTACACTTGACGCTTTTTGTTGCTTTTGGTTACAAATCGATTTCAAGTCAAATTTTATGTTAATAGAGTTTAGATTGACTCAGAAACTACTGTACACAAACCATTATTAATGAGGATTCGATTGAGTATAGAATGACTTGATTTTAATCCTGTCTAACTAATAAGATTGACAAATATTTCTCACACCGAAGCCAAACGATTGAAAACTTGCTTTACAAGTGATCATTCGATATCATTCACCAATATTTTTCCTATGCATATACATTCTTTGTGTCAATAACAAGGTTCAAAAAGGCGTAAGACGTGAGGCGTGCCGTGGAGGAGAGGTCAAGCTTCAAACCTTACACGCCATGGAGGACGCTGCGTTTTTCAAGGCGTGACATAAGGCGGCAAATTTCTGTGTATAGAATTATATATTTACCCATATGTTTTCTTTATATTATCTAATCAGATAATAATATTAAAAATTCTACATTTATATTAGAAGAAAAATCATATATATTACTATTTTAAAAATAGTTTTTTGATTAAATATTTAAAATAGAACTTGTAAAGTAATTTTACAATTTCGTTTTAATCGTGGGCCCGTAACGTTTATGAATTCGTGAAACTATAAGTGATGTGATTAAATAATCTATAAAATTGCAAAATCCAAAGTTAAAAGTGTAAAGAACAAAATTAAAAAACTAAAAAAAATCACGTTTTACAAAAAAATGCACGTATGGCGTGAGTCACACTTTACAGAAACGATATTGGTTATTTCGTAACAGCAAAGACACGTCTTAGGCCATATTGCACCATGACACGTCTTTTTAGACATTGATCAATAAAAATAAGTTTGTCTTGCTTGCTGTTACGTTCCCTTCCACACAAAAATGACATTTGCAAACCACAAGGGTGGTGCCTCAATGGTTTGAGCTTGGCCTCCAAAGGTCAAAAGTACCTAGAGGTCCCAGGTTCAAATCCATAGAGGAACAAAAATCCCCTTGTGGCCACGAATGTTCAAATGCGGTGACTCCGTGCTACCCGTGAAGCAGGTGGTCGTCCTGGGATTAGTCGGCTTACAATTACGGGTTGAATATCCAAGTTAATAAAAAAGGACATTTGCATATGTATATCTACATAAATGTAGTGCACTAAAAATAACAGTACAAGCATTCATAAACCCAATAAATCATAAGATGACACATGGAAAAGTTGGTGAATGCATTTAACGTATAGCCTACTAGAGGAAGGTTCAAATAGAGGAAGGTTCAAATGAGAACTTTGCACTTTTAAAGGAACAAAGGAACACTTGTGGATCACATATGATGTGGCTCCCACATAATATAAAATCATTCCACATCATATGTGGTCCACAAATTGTTCCTTTGTTCCTTTAAGGAAGGATGGTTCTCATATGATCCCTCCCCTAGCCTACTATGTAGCACTATGTGTTATCCATGCAAAGTAGCTCCAAAAACACTAGACACATACTGATAATACAAATACACAAGCATACAAGAAATCTATGTCAAAACACTTTAAAGCAAGAAGATTTTGTGTAATGATATTCTTTAAAGACACAAGTGAAATATTTACCGACAGAAAAATCCGTTGGTAATCTATCAGTAAAAGTCATCATTGGCCGATATAATGTAAAAGGTGCAATCAATGAGACGTTGTTCTGATTGAAAATAGAAGTGTTGGTCCCTAAGGAGTCTATAAGAATGTATAAGTATAGAAACAATTTGTAGAAGGGGTGGGGATGAATACAAACACAACTTTTAATTTTTAAATGAGTTTATTGAGATAAACAAATTTACAGGTTGTAAGCGGAATATGAACAAGTTTAAAAACCTATTCTATTACAATCTTAGAATCACTAAGTAATTTGATACACAAGAAATAGAAGAGAAAATATCAGAGGTTCAAGGAAAGAGTTAAGCATGCATGAAGATGAAGAAGGGTTTCTTCATCTATTTATACCCACTGCATTAAATGCAAGTCAGAGGGTACATGCCACGTGTCAAGCATCCATTGGATACTTGTCCTTTGTTCATAAAGCAACTATGCTTTAGCCGAATATGAATAGTGACCTAATTAGAGTTGGTAAACACATGGGAGACAATCAAGTAACTCCGTACGTACTTTCTAACAAGGGTATGGGGGGTTTGACATTTTTGCATCGAGGATAAGATCAACTTTGATCTTGCTGAGTAAGTTTCACTTTGATCGTTGATACTTGAGGCTTCAAGGATGAATCCTTCAAATATCACTGAGGCATACACAAGATATCACACTTCTTTTAGACAAACGTTGCTATCACTGAAACGCTTCAGATCACGAGCTATCCGTCTCTATCTTCAGTTAGGTCTTCAACTGTCGTTGAAGGTTATTTTGGTGTGAGTGTTGTCTTCGAGTCTTCTAAGTTCGGATAGTGTTCCTGATGGTTTTCAGCGATCACTGAGTGCAATCAGGTTTGCTCTCGCTCAATCTGAACGGTAAATAGAACTTGATTTTCACTAAATATATAGAGAAATCATAATTAAATCACTGAAGGAGCTTGTATCAACAATCTCCCTCTATTTGATTATGATTAGGCAATATGGGAAATTTTCTTGAAGTGATTAGCAAGGCAATAGAATTTACAAAGTATAAATCCTAAAGACTAATCTGTGAGATCTTATTCAGCTTTAACACTATCTGAATTGAGTTTCATTTATAAGAATATGAAAACACAATTTATTACAAGTGTTTTGAACTAAAATGCATATTCACTGATAAGTGTAAGAAGGAAAGTTATCAGTGATTGTAAAGATTTTATTAGATCAGAACTCATAAGTTCTTTGTCCCTTATTATTGTTTTAGAGATCTTTTTAGCACTTAGATGGAGAAAAGTACTTCATTAAAATTTCATTAATGATAAAAATTGAAGATTACATCAGAGAATAAAATTGTAATTATAAATAAAGTACATTACACTGAATATTACAAAGGAAATAAAGTTTAAGATCTAGATCCTTGAATGGCTCCTATCTGATCTTTTCTTCTTTGTATCTCTCTCTCTCTCTCTTTCTCGATTCTCCTTCTCTGAAGCCTTAGGTGGCGTTTGTTTTTTAAGAGGTGTTGAAGTCTGATTTCACTTCTGATTTATAAGAGGTGGTGTTGAAATCTGAAATCTTAATCAGTTAGAATGTTTGGTTTTTTTAACTAACAAACGTCTGAAAACTACATCAATCCTTTTTAATTAGATTCAATTTTTGTATTTAACATAGCTCCCCAATTAAATAGGGTTTTCTCTTTTAAACGTATTTTTTCTCTCTCTCTCTCTCTCTCTCTCTCTATCTATCTCTCTATTTCTCTCTCTCTCTCTCTCTATCTATCTATATCTCTCTCTCTGCAATACCCAGTGTTCTTATCTGTTCAATGAAAAGTACCACAAAAATAAAAATGGAACCTTTGCTTCTTCCACCTTTTCTAAATCTGTAAAATTCTCCCAAAGAGTTTGCTCATATCCCTCTTCTCTTCTCTCTTAGAAACCCCATGAGAATGGAAAATGCTTAATAAAGTCTTTCTTTAAGCCTTTTTTACACAACCCCCATTGCTTCAATGGTGGGGTTTGGGTCTTGTACCATTTGATTCTTTTATAATATTTTCAATTTCCTTCATCAAGATTCCCCAAAACCCTTAAAGGTTTCCATATTTCTTGGTGATTTTCGTCGGCAATATTAAATATTTTCGAAGTCTGTAAACCAATAGCCGACAAGGAAAAGAGATTGTAATCTCAAACCAGTAATCTCATGATTTCAACAGAGAGAGAGAGGGACGAACCTGGTAAAGATATGTGGCCACGGGATCGAAGTATGTAGAAGGGAGGGAGATCGAAGGGGATGAAGACGATGGGGGAAATCGAACAATGGTGGAGATCGAATGATGAAGACAATGGAGGAGATCGAACAGGGGTGGAGATCGAAGGATGGAGACAATGGGATTTGATCAGATTGTAAGAGAAAAAGGAGGAAGAGGATGGAGGCGCACGTCTAAACGATTTAGAGGTTAGGACACCACTTTGTTTAGAGATAATTTAGACATAAGAGCCTCTAAAACTTTAAAAAAATCAGACAGTCTGAAACCTATTTTATCTGACCGATTCAGACAAAAGTGCCTAATAAGAGCTGAATTCAAAAAACAAACAAGCCTTTAGTCTGTCGTTTTCGTTTGTGCAGTAATACTAGAGAATTATGAGTAGTTTAGCAGGAGCCTTCGCGATCTCTTTATTCCTGAAGAACCTTATCTATCCATTATTATCAAAGAAGATCATCTCTAGCACTGGATGACTAATTGTGACAACCTGAAATCTGGAAACAGCGACTAATTTAAAATTTTCAACATTACATCAATTGAAATATAAATCACTTCCTTTAAATCAATACTTGCATTTTCCTCAAATAACAATTCGGTCTAAACCTCTACGAAGGATACATCAAGTATTCTACTAAGACACGATCACAGTCGGGCGTTACTAAACCCAAAGAGTCGCTATCTCCACAATGTCGTTAGTAAAGAAAGTATTAAATAGAAATACCCATCTAATATGATACCAAACCCAATACTCACACAACCATAAATAAAGTTCTAAATATAAAGATAGAAAACATATATTTAACCAAAATTTATGAACCATTAACTCACGCTTATTCCTGAAGGAACACAATTTGAGGGAATTACGGGGGAGACCAGTTATTACACTAACGTCAACCCCAAACTAGGATCTATTACTCGATACCTAAATCTGAACAAGTTCAACCCCAAACCAGGATCTATTACTTGTCCCATTCCCAAAGCTCTTGGGAGAATACAATTTGAGGGAAATACGGGGGAGACCCGTTATTGCACTAACCTAAACTAGGATCTATAGTTAGTGAGTAGGTAAGCATGACCAGATAGAAATCTTCGGCTCACGGGTAACAAGTGCAACCCAAACCAGGATCTATTACTCGATACCTAAATCTGAACAAGTTCAACTCCAAACCAGGATCTATTACTTGTCCCATCCTCAAATAAAACTGACTTTCATGCCTATCGATCCATTGCAATGCAATCTAAATTACATGACCTCAAAATGAATGACCGACGCACCCAAAACATGTAATTTTATAAATAAATATGCCTTAATTACATATAACCCGAAAGCTTAACATGTAGCCATTTAAATCGGACAAATGTCCATGAGACTCATTTTAGTCGAAACCGAGCAAAGGCTCTATAACTCAACACTTATGTAATTACTCAAAACCATTAGTTGAGACAAACCATTTTGCAAATGAAATCACATTCATATATTTCCAAAATGTCTCATAATGCAATAACATGTATTTTCCAATGATTTATAAATCAAATAGTCTAAAGATACAAATACAACCAAATGGTTTTCATTTAAAAGATAATGTTTCCAAATAACTCACATTTATACTTTATTTGTCAAAATGTCTAAAACTCAAGTATAAACCTCTTTCATGATTTATAAACTCTTTTATACCAAATATGCAAACTTACCCCAATACTCACACATTTGATAAATAACAAGTAAAACATGTTAATACTTCAAAAATGGACGTTTTTGGCATGCACAAAGTTTTAACAAAGTATCTTGAACTCACCTTGCTACGTTTTAGGCTAAATATAGGTTTTACCCCAATACCGAGCTCCATTCGGTAAAGACTTTAGATCCTCAAGATAAACCTCTAGATCCATGATGTAATTCCTTCAAGAACACCTACATATCCTCCAAAACATACACCAAAGAGAACCCGGGAGAGAACGAGAGTTGTTGGTGCAAAAACCCAAACCCTAGATTCAAGATTTCAAATAGAGGATCTTACCTTCCACTCCTATGAGCTCCAAAATCATCAAATGATCTCTAGATATCTTTGTTTCCATGTTGAAGAGCCTCCAAAGAAAAAAATGTAGCACTTTGAATCGCCCAAATCGGCTGAGAAATGAGAGAGATATGGTCAAAAGAAGAAAATCCTGATTTTTATGCACTGCTGGTCGTCCGCGACTGTGACACGTGACTGTGCCATGCCAAAGTCGCAGGGCATAGTCCCTCGTTATGTACCGAGAGGGAAAATTTCATCAGGTGACTTCTCGGCTACCCTGAGGGCATTTTCCCACTTTTCACCCGTTTTGATCCCGTTTCTTGTCTTGTAGATGATACCCAATATGATTAACATCAAAATACTTATTTCACGTATTCCAAGAATGGGACACAAAGAGGACTCGAAATTTCACTTTACCAAAGACCCGATTAACACTTTGTGACATTGTCACTATAGTATGGCACAATTGGTGGGACCACCAACCACTTGGTACCACTGGTGCTATTGTGACAGATGTCATAACCGTATGGCACAATAGTCGAGACGTCCATAGTCTAAATACCATCGGTGCTATTGTGACAGATGTCACTCTCATATGGCACCACTGCTCGAACTCTGAAAATTATCATTTGGTTATTGCATCGCTCGATTGAACACTTTCTTCAACTGGGACGATACTAATGATTTCATCGTCTTCATATTTTCTGTCTTCCGGTAGGGAGGTGTCTAGCTTGGAGATGTCAGGGACTACCAGGTGAGCGAAGAGGCTTTCAAATTCGAATTTTATCTATTGTTCATTTCTGAATGATGGACCTTCTTTAGAATCAGCCTTGCCTTTCTTATTTTTGGATTTTGTTGGGAGAGGAAGTACGGTTACATAATGGGAGATCCTTTCCAGAAGCATATTCAGATGTTCTTCGACGACGCCTTTGAACTGAGATTTTGACTTGTGAATGCAGTCTCTGATTTCAAGCCATTCAGAGAAGCCGTAGAACTTTAGATATTGAGGATGCCCAGATTGTTGAATGGTGTCTCTAAAAATGTTAACCGATATTCTGGGACCAGATTTTGAAGTTCATCCAGATATGGTACATGAGTGATCTTTTGTTTGTGAAATTGAGAGTTTACTCGCTTTCTACACCATTCAAGTTCATCATTCTTCTCTTGTCTTGAGCTTTCTGAAGATCGTTGTTCGCAACTGCTTCAGCGACCTTGAGGCTTTCGTATGCTTCTTTTATGTGTTCATCTCTAAGTCGCTGAGCTTGTAGAGCCTCTTCTCTTTCAACAGGTTAAAGGAAGGAAAATTCATCTTCAACTGTAATATTTACAGGAATGGAATTTTCAGGACCAGAGGTACGAAGAGGAATTTTTACTCTAGTCCTTTCAAATTCCTTTATTAGCTAAGCCTCCGAGCTTCTTCTTCGGGTTCGAGCAAGACTAGATGATTGTCAAAGACATCCTTCACCGATCGATTAGATGAGAGAGGTCATCCAAGCTTCTTGTTCATATCTCTCATCAAAAGGCGCTATTCGATAATGTCTGTCTAGCAACCCCCCTCCCAGCTTCTTCTTCGGGTTCGAGCCAGACCAAATGATCTTCAAAGACATCCTTCACCGATCGATTAGATGAGAGAGGTCATCCAAGCTTCTTGTTCATATCTCTCATCAAAAGGCACTATTCGATAATATTTGTCTAGCAAACCCCCCCCCCCCCCACTCGCGCTAGGAATAGGCTCTTTATGTACACGCCTCTGAATTAGGCCTTCTTCTTCAGCGTCCGATTCGGATATGTACATGAACATGTCCGCTTCAGAAGGTTCATTTGCGAAGGGAGTCACCTTTTGGGGATAGGGTGAGTTGAGAATGGGAGAAGGAGGTTCAAGGTTAGTAATTTCTTCAATACTCCGAATAGTGGACGTATTGGTAGGGAAGAGAGAGATTGGGGTTCAGAGAGAGGATTAAATATAGTAAGTGGAAGACTTACCTCTGAGAGATCAGGTTCCCCCTCTGTTTCTAGCACAATGTGTTTTGTTTCCCGAAAATACCACAAAATGTGTTCCCGAATTTTAAAACCAAACAAACACTTTTACTAGGTTTAGTCAGACCAACCGAACTTACCACAAAATAGTTTGTTTTGACTGACTTGGGTCTTAAATAGAATTGTGTTTTTCCAGACAATTCTATTAGACTAAAATGACAATTACTACAGAATATACGAAAAAAATAATTCCTGAGTTCATAGAGAATATGTAGAACAATAAAGCAAGAAAGCTTGACTAAGATGGAAGCGTATTAGAACAAAAATATGTAGGTCCTACATTTGTTTTACATCTAGGAGGCTTAGCTTATTTGGGATGAAATTTCATCCATATTTTTTTAATTTATTTAACTATTTTTATTGTAATATTGATCTCAAGTTTAAAACTTAACCTAAGACCAAACTTCATTGACTATTATCTTTTTATAATAATTTAGTCTTACAAATCTGATACTATTATCCAAAAACTTTACAAAACGCAATTCTTAACTTGTTTTGAAATCTGAAAATTATAAAATAACCAAATATAATTATATACGTGTGTCAGTAACTTAATGTACATGAATATAGGTAATTTAATTTTTAAATGCTAAGATCAAGAAATTTTAGTTATTTTTCCTGTTTTCCAAAAGTATTTAGGACTTTCCAGTAACATATACATAAATAAATAAAATCGATAGAACTCTCGTTTTTTAAGTATATATGTAATAGTTGATCATTATCTAATGTCGTCATCATTTTCTCTCGTGATATTTCATTTTTTTTTTAACAACGGAGATTTTATTAACACTAGCAAGGAGCTAGAAGATGCATTACAACACAGAAAATGCAAGGATGGGGTTTTGAAGCCACCCCAACCAGTTAATACAAGAACTTTGACTTCTACTGCTCACCCAAAGATAGGTATGCGTAACAATATTATCCCGTAGCATAGTTTTTTTGGGTTTCACCTCACCAAACAACAACCCGTTCCGGAACGACCAAATATGCCAAAATGCCATGTACATGACCGCCTCCAAACACTCAATTTCCCGTTTCTTCATCCTTAAATCATTCAACCATCCTTTCCTCCAAACATCCCGGGCCATAGAGCACTCAAAAAACAAGTGGTTAATCGTTCGTTCTCCTCATCACAAATCGGGCAAATCACAGATGGAACGTCTATATCTCTCTTAACAATATTATCCCTGGTAGGTATTTTATTCAGACCTGTTGAATATTGTGGAAAACCCTTAATTAGGGTTGCGTATATTGCATTCAATATATAGACATACGAGTTACAAAAGGGTCCCTATACTATACAGATATGTATAAAACAACCGTAAATAAAAGCTATTTAACACACTCCTGTAGTTTGAGCCGGGGGAACTCTAATGTTCAAACTATTTCTAAAGTCAAGAAATAGTTGTTTTAACATACCCCCGTAGGTACACCTTTTGTAAAAATATCTACATACTGAAAAGAAGATGGAACATGCATAACACGCACATGACCAATAGCAACTCGCTCCCTAACCAAATCTAAATTTATTTCCACATGCTTGGTTCTTTGGTGCTGAACTGCGTTAGACGCTAAATACATGGCACTGACATTATCACAAAAGACAACAGTAGCACGAGATAGCGGAGATGATAATTCGAGAATAAGATTCCGAAGCCAACCAGTTTTAGCAACAACATTGGCTACTCCCCGGTACTCGGCTTCGGCACTAGAGCGGGATACGACATTATGCCGTTTAGAAGACCAAGAAACGAGATTATCACAAAGATAGACACAAAACCCAGAGGTGGACCGGCGAGTTGTAGGATACCCGGTCCAGTCAGCATCAGAATAAGCAACCAAGCGATCAACGACTGACACGCGAATATGAAGACCAAGCATCAAGATACCCTTGAGATACCGTAAGATGCGTTTTAGAGCATGAAGATGCGGAACACGTGGGTCATGCATGAATAGGCAGACCTGTTGTACAGCATAAGCAATATCTGGACGAGTAAAGGTCAAATATTGTAAGGCTCCAGTAAGGCTTCGATATAGAGTAGGATCAGGAACCGACTCACTATCAGCAGCGAGCTTGGTTTTAGTGTCAGATGGGGTGTTGCAGGGATTGCATGTAGCCATATCTGCCCGTGAGATAATCTCCTGAGCCAAGGCAAATTGAGATAAGAAGAGACCAGATGAACTGCGGAAAGCAGCAATGCCTAGAAAGAAGGACAACGGTCCAAGATCAGACGTAGGAAATTTGGAAGAAAGCTGAGAGATGACCTTAAAGATGAGAGAGGAAGATGAAGTAGTAAGGATGATATCATCTACGTAGAGGAGAAGGTAGATGGTATCAGATCCATGATGAAATGTGAATAAGGAGCTATCAGACTTACTGCTGATAAAGCCGAGGGTGGAGAGGTAGAGAGAAAAACGTTGATACCACGCCCAAGGTGCTTGCTTAAGACCATAAAGGGCCTTTCGTAAACGAAAGGCATGATAAGGAAGCTGACTATTAACATAGCCGGGGGGCTGACACATGTAAACAATTTCAGTAAGATCATCATGAAGGAACACATTTTTAACATCAAGCTGATGAATGGGCCACTTACGGGAATTAGAAATGCTAAGAACAGTGTGAATGGTGGCAGGTTTAACAACAGGACTGAAAGTGTCATCAAAGTCCAAACCTGGTTGTTGAGAGAAGCCCTGAGCAACTAGGCTACCTTTATAGCGGTTTAGCCGTCCTTTACCGTCAAATTTATGGCGGTATAGCCAGCGAAAACCAACTATGTTAGCGTTAGGAGGCTTGGGAACTAGATCCCATGTGTGATTGGAGAGGATGGCAGACATTTCGGAATCCATGGCAGAGCGCCAGTGTGGATTATACATAGCTTGAGCAGTAGAACAAATGGGAGAGATGTCGCTAGAGGCAGAGAGATTGAAGATTTGTTTAGGCCGAAGAGAGCATGTACGAGATCGAGTGACCATCGGGTGCCCAACAGGGGTTGGGGGATTGACAGCCGTCCCAGAAGAATCGGAAGAAGTACCAGGGGTAGCATCACCCGTGAGAGAAATGACATAAGAGGGACAACCGTCGGAGAAGGGTTAACAATAGGAGAGAAAGGGGAGACGTGGTCATCAACATCAAGGGAGGCATAATCCTCAGGTGTTGTAGAGAGGTGAAAATCAGAATAGGGGAAGTGAGACTCATCAAAAATGACATGACAAGATATGATGACCTTCTGAGTAATAAGGTTTAAGCAACGATACCCACGATGATCTGCACTTGGACCTAGATAGACACATGTGGACGATCTAGGAGCTAGTTTATGAGGGGTTGTAGAGGAAGTGTTGGGGTAGCAAAAACACCTAAAAACTCTTAGGTGAGAGTATGTGGGAGCAAAACCAAACAGTAGTTCAAACGGGGTTTTGTACTGAATGGTGGAGGTGGGAAGTAGATTGAAAGTATGCATAGCGGAAAGAAGGGATTCAACCCAGAATTTCGGTGGCAAGGAGGCTTGAAAGAGGGAAGTGCGTAAGATGTTATTAATAGAGCGAATAGTGCGTTCAGCTTTTCCATTTCGCTGAGATGTGTAAGGGCATGAAAATCGAATTTTAATGCCATGTGTGTTAAAAAAGTCCAAAAGAGGTTGATTGTTGAATTCACGGCCATTATCACATTGGAAAAGTTGTATGTCTGTTTTAAACTGGTTTGTGACATATGCACGAAAGTTTTTGAAGACAATAATTAACATTTGATTTTGCATGTAAAGGAAACACCCATAAAAAATGAGAAAAATCATCCAAAAAAAGAACATAATATTTAAAACCACTCAGGCTGGTAACTGGAGAAGTCTAGAGATCCGAGTGAATAAGTTCAAACGCACCAGAAGTTTTAGTACTAGACAAGAAAAAAGGTAAACGATAATGTTTTCCTAGTTGGCAAGAAGACGAGTTCTGACTAGTACAAAAAATAAAATTGCGTGACTTGAGAAATTGAAAAACAGCAGGGCCCGGATGACCAAGAAGATGCCAGGTGTCAAAAGAAACTGCAATATTAGCAGATGCAGGAGCAGACTTAAGTGACGAGGGAAAAACATGTAACACCCTAAAATTTAGAGCAAATTTAAACCAAATGTAAATGCGGAATTAAATAAAAATCACCGAATAAATGGGGAATGAGTATGGGAGTTTACAATATGATACGGATACTAAAACAACAACCTATTAATCTATATAAATGAGAACATAGATTATGCTCGGGTGTTGCTAATATCTCCAAAATAAATGATCTATCATCTCCAATAATTACACGCTAATGTGCAATCCCAAAAAGAATGCTGCTACCGGCACAACACTCCACTTCACTCTATGAAGCCCCATCAACCCGCTCACCTGCTAAACAACATTTAAAATCAAGTGTTAGGCTTACGCCTAGTGAGAACAAATAGTTAAATGGCTAAGGCGGTAAAAATATTTTAAATAAAGATGAGGTACACTTTATCCCATTTAACTTAACTTGAAATTTTACTCTTGATGAGCAAGGTCTTTTTAAAACAATCGGGGAAAACCCGATATACCATTTGTTGTGACGGGACAAGAAGGTAAGACACGACAAATGTTACGGGGCGGCACAAAGAATTGCACACAAAATCCACAATGCAAATTCAAGACATCTACCAAATTTCAGTACGATAGTCGTTGTGCACATGCCCTCTCCTCAAGAATCGCACGCAAATCCACAATGCAAATTCCAAGTGAGTGAAAGGATAGTCAGTAAACAACACGCATATTCCACAATGTTAATTTCCAATTTAAAAATAACTTAGACTATCCTTCACGATAAATACATACAGACTCTTATGCCTATGGATCCATGACTGGCTAGTCTAATAATAATCAAATACGTCAAACAAGACGTTTTGATAGTTTTTCCAACATTGAAAACCTTTTCATAAACCATTTCCTTTGAAATAAGGATTTTACCGAAAATTAGGTCAAACCATTTTGGTATCAAACCCCAAGGATTATTTCATCTTAGAACATTTCCAAGTATTATAAACCATTTGTGATGTTCCTTTCATCATCTATCTCAAAATACCCAAATTTCTCATTTTGACCTAAAACTTCCAAACTTAACCCAAATACATAAAATACTTGAAATCATAAACCTAAAATCAGTAAATGCAACATTTATAACAAGTATTTGGAGTTTATAAAGTTTGGATTTGAACTCACAAGCTAGGGTTTGGCAAAACCCTGGAAAATCCTCTAAGAGGATGAAGATGATGAAGTTTTGTGAGAAGGACAAGAACACCACCACTTGAATCTTTAAATACTTGATCTTACCTTGAATCTTCACTTAATGAAGCAATAAAGGGTTTGGGATGAGGTAGGTGAGAGTATAAATGCCCTAAAAATCGCCTTCAATAGGAAAGATCAAAACACGTTTTGATATCTGATAAAAATGAGAAGTCCAGGCTGAAAATTGCACTTAAACACCCATCTGGGCACGCTGGGCGATGATGCCCTGCGATCATGACAAGGCATGATCGCACAACTGGTACCGCGAGAGTTTTGGTGCTGAAAATCCATTTCTGTTGTGTCCGGCGATGATGACCATGCGATCATGACATGACATAATCGCCTGTCATGATCGCGAGATGTGTACCGAGGAGTTTCTACTGATTTTGACCTCGCCTGTCATGATCGCGAGATGTGTACCGAGAAGTTTCTACTGATTTTGACCAACTGGTGCTTGCTCCAATCTTGCCATGCGATCATGACATGGCAAGATAGCCTATCATGATCGTCGAGATGGTACCGAGACTAATTTCGGTTTCGGCTTTTGTCCCTTTCCTCCAATTCATTGTAGTTCAGTATTAAAACCTTGAAACACTCCATCTGATAACAAAATATTAGGATGTGAAATTCATTATCTTATATACAAAATTCCGGGTGTTACCAAACAAGATAGAGGTCATGATGATTGTTGTCGCAGCGTTGTAGAGTAACACCTGTTTTAAGATCTTTCACAGAGAAACCAGGCGGATCAAATTCAACAGATACAGAGTTGTCAATGATGAAGCGACGGACAGAGATAAGGTTTTTGACAATTTTGTCAGAGACAAGAACATTTTTTAATGAAAGACAAGGGTTGGAAAAAGGAAAAACAGACTGGCCAATAAATTTAGCAGGAAGAACAGCACCATTACCAACCATAATGAAATTAGAAGTACAAGAAGTTAGAGAGTGCATTATACCTTGATTGAATGTCATATGCGAGCTTGTTCCAGAGTCCATGTAGAAGTTGTCGTCTTGCGAAGGTTGAACCATAACTTGAAAGACAGAGGCAAGATCCGTGTACTGTTGTTGTCCGTACTGAGAAGCATGTCCTCCAAATGAAGTTAGAGGAGGTGATGGAGTGAATGGCTGTGGAGGAACACCGAAAGATGACGGCAGCAGGACCGAAGGTTGTCCTCTAAAATAGGCTTGATTGTGTCCTTGAGCACCGGGAGCACCTGAAAAAAATGAGAGCTAGCAGAAACATTAGTATTACCCCCCCCCCTTTTGGAAGCAATTCGCCAATTATTTTTAACCCTATTAACTTTTATTTTTCGATTTCTCATGTTCTTTTTAATTCTGGTGCTACTTTTTCTTTTGTGTCCACTTTTTTCTACCCAAATCTGCTTGTACCGGTTAGTACTTTGGAAGATGCCTATATTGTTGAAATAGCCGATGGTAAACAAGTTCTAGTTCGAGATGTCCTTAGGGATTGTGTGGTAGAAATTGAAGGAAATAAGTTTGGGATAAACCTTATGCCTATGTCAATAGGAGGGTCTGATGTGATGGATTGGTTGGCCAAAAACCAAGCCAAAATTTTGTGTTCCAAGAAGTTGATTCGAATTCTGTTGCCGGATGGTAGTATGGTGGTAGTCTACGGGGAAAGAAGGAAGGGTGAAGTAGCATTGTTAACTTTGTCAAAGGCACGCTAGTGCTTAGCCAAGGGATGCCTTTCATATATAGCCTATGTTTAAGATGCCAAGTTAGAGAAGAAGAAGTTAGATAATGTTCGGGTTGTTAATGAGTTTCCCGATGTGTTCCCCGAAGATTTACCCGGCATGCCACCCGATAGACAAGTGGAGTTTCGAATAGATCTAGTGTCGGGGGCCGCTTCGATTGTTAGGGCACCCTACCGGTTGGCCCCATCCGAGATGCAAGAGATGATGACGCAATTGCAAGATCTCCTTGAGAAGGGTTTCATGAGACCAAGCTCGTCACCGTGGGGAGCTCCGGTCTTATTTGTGAAGAAGAAGGATGGCGCTATGAGAATGTGCATTGACTATCTTGAATTAAACAAGGTAACCGTGAAGAACAAGTATCCACTTCCGAAAATTGATGATCTTTTTGATCAACTACAAGGAGCGGGTTGCTTCTCAAAGATCGATTTACGTTCGGGTTATCATCAAGTAAAAGTGAAGGAGGATGATGTAGCAAAGACGGCGTTTAGAATGCGGTATGGGCATTATGAGTTCCTAGTAATGTCGTTTGGGTTGACAAACGCGCCGACGGTGTTTATGGATTTTGATGAATCGTGTGTGTCAAGCATTTCTAGACAAATATGTGATAGTATTTATTGACGATATCCTTGTCTACTCTACGAATGAGTTAGACCATGAGCAACACCTTCGAGAGGTTCTCGAAGTGTTAAGGAAGGAGAAGCTTTACGCCAAGTTCTCTAAGTGCGACTTTTGGTTAAAAGAAGTTCAGTTTTGGGGCATGTTGTCACTCAAGACGGAGTGAAGGTGGATCCGTCCAAAATAGAAGCAATGATGAATTGGGAACTGCCCTAAGAGCCTGTCCGAGATCCGAAGCTTCTTAGGATTGATGGGGTATTATCGAAGGCTTATTCAAGACTTTTCAAAAGTTGCATCTTCTCTGACGGCATTGACAAGGAAGAACGTGAAATTCATTTGGACAGACAAGCAAGAAGAGACTTTCCGAACTCTTCAAAAGAAATTGTGTGAAGCACCGATTCTCTTTTTACTGGAAGGATCTGAAGAATTTGTAGTTTATGGCGATGCTTCCAAGATGGGATTGGGATGTGTGTTAATGCAAAGGGGCAAGGTGATTGCTTATGCATCAAGACAACTCAAGGAACATGAGAAGAATTACCCAACCCATGATTTGGAATTAGCAGCGGTGGTATGTGCATTGAAATTGTGGCGACATTATCTTTACGGAACTAAGTGTACACTCTACACCGACCACAAGAGTTTGAAGCATATTTTTCGATCAAAATGAGCTAAACATGAGGCAACGACGTTGGCTAGAATTGCTTAAGGATTATGATTGTGAGTTACTATACCATCCGGGTAAAGCAAATGTAGTAGCGGATGCTTTAAGTAGGAAGGAGTATAGTAGCGGGATGCGGGCCGTGCTCACGAGAATTGAGATAGTGTCATGTTTGATCGACCGAATGAAAACTTCTCAAGCGGAGGCATTACTTGAGGAAAACTTAAAGAATGAAGTTATGGTGAAGCAACACTTGATGTTAATAGAAGATAGTTGTGGTCTAAAACTATTCCGAGGACGTGTTTAGGTGCCCATGGTTGGGGGCAACCGAGAATTATTATTGGAGGATGCTCATAAGTGTAAGTACTCCATACATTCGGGTAGTACCAAGATGTATAGAGATCTAAAGTTAACTTATTGGTGGCCCGTCATGAAGTTGGATGTTGCTAGATATGTGGAGAGATGTGTGACTTGTTTGCAAGTCAAGGCGGAACACCAACGGCCGTATGGAAGTCTTCAATCGTTGGAAATTCCGGAATGGAAATGGGAACACCTCACTATGGACTTTGTGACGAAACTACCAAAAACCTTGAGAGGTCACAACACCATATGGGTAGTGGTGGATAGATTGACGAAGAGTTCTCACTTCTTAGCAATGCGAGAAGCCGGCCTAGTTCAGAAACTGGCTAAGTTGTATGTGGATGAGATAGTTGCAAGGCATGGTGTGCCTTTGACTATCGTGTCAGATCGTGACAGTCGATTCACTTCTCACTTTTGGAATGGATTACAAGAAGGTCAAAGTGAAAGGACTATTCAGACTCTTGAGGACATGCTTAGGTCATGTGTTATTGATTTTGTTGGAAATTGGGTTTCGCATCTACCGCTGGTAGAATTCGCCTACAACAATAGTTACCATTCTAGTATTGGAATGGCACCTTTCGAGGCACTTTATGGACGAAAATGTAGGACGCCGGTACGTTGGTTGGAAGCGGGAGAGAAACAATTCTTCGGACCCGAGATTGTGCAAGAGACGGCTGACAAGGTGAAGATTATCCTAGAAGGACTAAGAGCGGCACAAGACCGTCAAAAGAGTTATGCCGACAAGAAGAGAATACCAAAGGAGTTCCATGTGGGTGAGCGTGTTATGCTCAAGGTATCTCCTTGGAAGAGTATCATCCGGTTTGGGAAGCGTGGGAAGCTTAGTCCTCGTTTCCTTGGACGGTTTAAGATTTTGGAGAAAGTGGGATGCCAAGCCTATAAATTGGAGTTGCCATCCAAAATGGCCGGCATACATCCTACGTTCCACATATGTTACTTAAGAAAGTGTTTAGTGGAAGAAGAGAGTGTGATACCTCTCTCGGAGATTCGCGTCGATAATAGTCGTTGTGTGGAAGAACCGGAGGTGATCTTAGAAAGCAAGTCTAAGAAGTTAGGTCACAAAGAAGTTGTCATGGTTAAAGTCCAATGGAAGCACCATAGAGGGTCAAACGTGACCTGGGAAGCGGAAGAGGACATGAAGAAAAGATATCCTCAACGGTTCGCTTAGTTTGTAAAATTTTGAGGACGAAATTAAATTCAAGGGTGGGAGGATTGTAACACCCGGGATTTTTAATTCAATATATCGAATTTTGCATCCTAATGTTTTGATTTTTTTAGTTAAATGAAGTGTTTCAAGGGGTTAATGTTGGGTAGCAATAAAGTGTAAGAAAGGAACGAGATTTGAACACGAAACGAGTTTCGGTACGTGTTCCGCGATCATGATAGGCGACCATGCCTTGTCATGATCGCCAAGGCAAGATCGCGGGGAGCATCAGAGACCAATTTTTCAACGTCGTTTGGAAAACTCGTTGTACACTCCTCGCTATGCGGTCTTGAAGTGACACTAAAATGCGATTTTCAGGCGATCATGCCAAGGCATGACGCAGGGCAAGGTCGCCCGTGCGGTCCTGAAGAGACATTAAAGTGCGATTTTCAGCTCAGTGTTTCATTCATCAGTTGCCAAAAACTCAGCATCGGGAGAAAAAGAGCTAAGGCGATTTCTAGGGCATTTATTGCTCCATCTACCTCATCCCAACTCATTTATTACTTCTTTCAAGTGAAGATTCAAGTAAAGATCAAACGTTTAAGCTTCCATTGGTGGTGTTCTTCAAGCTCTCTCATCTTCATCCTCTTAGAGACTTTTCTAGGGTTTTGTCAAACTCTAGCTTGTGAGTTCATTCTTACCTTCTAAAACTTTATACATGTCAAAATGATGTAATTTACCTTAATATGATGTTTAAAATAAGTAGTTCTATACTTGGAAGGTTTTGGAAAAACTAGGTCAAAATGTAACATTTGGGGTTTTCTCTTTGAAATGATGTTCTAAATACAAGGAAGGGTTTTAAATTACTCTCTTGAGTATATTGGTAAGAAATATGACGTATAAACCTAAATGTTATTTTGACCTAATTTTGGGAAGGAAGTTTTTGGAACATGGGAAGTTATTTTCACAAGATTTGTGAAAGGAAGTTAATACGTCGGAAACGAACGTATTAGGAAGATAATACATCGGAAACGAATGTATTAGGAAGTTAGATTAGTGTAAATGGATCCATATGCACATATAGTTGGAAGTATTTGAGGATGAAACTTGTAATATATCCCGGTTTAGGGTTGAACATGTTCAGAAGAGTAATCGATGTGATGGCGGGTCATTCCCGTGGATGTTTCCCTCAAAGGAAGAAAAGCGTATATTTTAGGTGTAAACCGCGGAAGAAAAGAAAAAAGATGTTTGGAAAAGCTTTTGGTTAAATATTTATTTACCGTTTTCTTTTTGAAGATTTACTAGCTTTCCATATTTGAACTGTTTGTTCTCACTAAGCTTTAAGCCTAACACTTTTTCTTAAAATGACATGTATATCAGGTGATGATGCTAGTGGGGTCTCTAAGGGTTGAGTGGAGCTAGATGCCAGTAGAGGCATCCTTTTTGAAGTACACTTACGTGTATAGATGGAGTTGCATAGAAGTATATTTTGAGGATTTAGAGACACCCGAACATAATCTGTATTTTGTATTGTATAGATTAATAGGTTGTCATCTAGTATCCGTTTGAAGTTGTAAACTCTCTTATTTTTCCCCATCTTTATGGGTGATGTTTATTTTATTGAAGTTATTACGCATTTTATTTGGTTTAAACTAACTCCCATTTTTAGGGGTGTTACAAATTTTGACTTTGGGCCAAGACCATTTAAGGTTTTCAATGCATGGTTGGCCGACAATAGGCTCGAAGACGTGGTAAAGAAAGCATGGGCGGTAGAAGTTACGTCAATTCGCCCGGATTGTATTTTCCGGGATAAGCTGAAAAGGGTTAAAGGCGAAATGAAAAAATGAAGAAAAGATAATTGGGTCGATGTGGATAGAGAAGTAATAAGATTGAAAAAAGAAGTGAAGGAATGGGAATCAAAAAATGAAACAAGCCCATTAGAAGACGAAGAGAGGACTATGTGGATCGAGTCAAGGAAGAAATGGCTCGAGATGGAAAGCAAAAGTTTGGCAATGGTGAGGAAAAGAGCAAAATTAAGATGGATCAAAGATGGGGATGAGAATTCAAAGTTTTTTCATATTGCTATCAAGATTCTTCAAAATCGGATGATACCCTTTCTCCAAAATCTTAAACGGTCCAAGGAAACGAGGACTAAGCTTCCCACGCTTCCCAAACCGGATGATACCCTTCCAAGGAGATACCTTGAGCATAACACGCTCACCCACTTGGAACTCCATTGGTCTTCTCTTCTTGTCGGCATAACTCTTTTGACGGTCATGTGCCGCTCTTAGTCCTTCTCGGATAATCTTCACCTTGTCAGCCGTCTCTTGTACAATCTCGGGTCCGGAGAATTGTTTCTCGCCCGCTTCCAACCAACATACCGGCGTCCTACATTTCCATTCATAAAGTGCCTCGAAAGGTGCCATTCCAATACTAGAATGGTAGCTGTTGTTGTAGGCAAATTCTACCAGCGGTAGATGTGAATCCCAATTTCCAACGAAATCAATAACACATGACCTAAGCATTCCCTATTTCCCTAAACGAACTTCAACATAAAGCTTACTACTAGTATAACTAGGATAGGTGCCGACTTAGCATACTATAATTAGGCAAAGTCTGATCACCTATGTCTAATTTAGTATGTATAAGGAGGGACTCGGACTGGTTATATTAGAAGTTGGACTAAAATAGAAACTTCTTACTCAAATATGAAAAGCACGGTCTTGTGTCTGAGTTTGCATAAGCATTTCATGATTTTGATGTTTGCTATAGCACGTTTAGTATTTAAGTTTGTCACTATCGCAGTTCACTATGTCTAACTCAGCCACCCCTACTAAGTACTTTACTGACTCCTCAAGGTAAAATGCTTATGTCTCACTCATCCACCCCTACTATCGCAATTCACTATGTCTCACTCATCCACCCCGACTAAGTACTCTATTGACTCCTCAAAGTGAAATGCTTAAGTTTGTCACTATCGCAGTTCACCATGTCTCACTCATCCACTCCTACTAAGTACTCTACTAACTCCTCAAGGACTGGAGCTCCCCAAGGTGAAGAGCTAGGCCTAATGAATCCTTTATTGAGTAGCTCTTGGAGTTGTTCTAATAAGTCCTGCATTTCTGATGTTGCCAATCGATAAGGTGATTTCTCCACGGGCGCGACTCCCGGAATTAAATGAATGTGGAATTCAACGTGTCTTGGTGGGGGTAGTCCGAGTAACTCATCTGGTAATACCTTGAGAAAATCCTGGACTATAGGAAGATCCTGAATGCGTTTCTCTTCGGTCTCCTTATCCACAACGTATGCCTTAAACGCAATGCAGTCCTTCCTCAAGTATTTTTGCATCTTCATGCACGTCACTATTCTAATATTCCTTCTGGGTTTCTCTCCATGTACCTCGAGTACTTCTCCTTCGGGTAGTGGAACTCTGATGATCTTTTCGGAGCAACAAATTTCAGATCGGTTTTTAGAAAACCAATCCATACCCACAATTATATCAAAGCTTCCTAACTTGATTGGGATTAGGTCTATACTAAAGTTTCTTTTGGCCAAATTCAAGGTACAGTCCATAATTACGTCCCTGGCCCTAATTTCCTGCCCGTTAGCATATTCAATAACGTATATCTCTTTCAATTTTTGGGATCTTAAGTTTATCTTTGGCCTAAATTCTAGCGATACATAACTTCTATCTACTCCAGAATCAAACAGTACTGATGCATAATGATTGTTTAGAAGAAACATACCTATGACCACATCCGGATTTTGTCTTGCTTCTTCTGCCCCAATCTCGAATACTCGAACTCTTGCCTGACCTCCTTGATTCCCTTGATTGGCTGGTCGTGCTTGATTAGTATTTGGCCATCGATTCAGTCTCAGACATGTGTTTCGAAAGTGAGCTGGACTTCCACACTCGTGGCATGTTCGTCTTCAGCCACTCCTACAATCCTTAGCAAAATGGCCTCCCTTATTGCATTTGAGGCGAATGATGCATCTTCCACCATGATGGTTATTGCACTTATCACACTTAGGGTATGTTCCCTTTCCTTTTTCCTCTGTCTGTGTCTGGATCCCATAGTTCCCTGTTACCTTCTGATTTTTACTCGTCCTTCCTCCAAATTGCCTTTTCATGGGTTCCTCCATCTTTCTCTTACCGTAAGCTTTGTCTCTTGCAAATACTCCCGAACGATCAGCATTGTTAGTGAACCTGGTTGCCAAATTCACCGCATCTTGAAGGGTTTTTGGGTTCGCCGAAGTAATGTCCCTGCGTATTTCAGGAGATAAACCCAAGCGTACCTGTCGACTCGATTTTTCTCAGGCGTCCAAATGTGGTACCATCTTTGCCAGTTCATGGAAACGGGCAGTGTAAGAGTCTATGTCATTTCCCTTCATTTCATGATTCCATAACTCCGCTTCCAACTTCTGGATTTAGCTCCTCGGGCAGTATTCTTCCTTGAACATCTTCTTGAATTCCTCCGATGTAAGACTGTTGGCTGTTTCCAGGCCTCGAGTTTGCACTTGGGTGTTTCACCACGTCAATGCTCGTCCTTGTAGCAGACAAGCGGCAAACTCCACCTTGTTCCCTTCAGTGCACTTGCTGATATGGAGAACGGACTCCACACCCTCAGTCCAAGTTAATAGTCCAACGGCTCTTTCGGTTCCATGGAATTCTTTAGGATTACAGGTCCTGAAAGTTTTGTATGTGCATTCCCTGTTCCTATTTGTGTCGGGTCCTGGGTTGTTTCCTTGATTACTGCCACTTGGCTAAGGATGTTTGGGAGTGCTACCATTAGTTGTTCAGACACAATCCATGCGATCTCGGGGTTTTCTCTCCTTGGAAGCATTGTTTTAAGGCATAGGTTCAAACTGAGGTTTGGTCATATTACTATTTTTGCGCCGAGTCTACTTAACTAGGTTTTAACTATCATACGACATATATATCTACTATAATCATTCAAGCACATGAATCTAGTCGCGTACAATAACTTCAATAACCAGCAAAAATAATTCCCAAAAGACATCAAGTATATTGAGTTCTAAATAGTGGGCTACATGCCACCAAAATAAGTATCCTAGTTTACCAAACAAGGTAGTCAAAAAGTTCTCTCCTAGGTCGGCTAGTCACATAGCCTGAGGAGTCAGTAGAGTACTTAGTAGGGGTGGATGAGTGACACATAGTGAACTGCGATAGTGACAAACTTAAATACTAAACGTGTTATAGCAAACATCAAAATCATGAAATGCTTATGCAAACTCACACACAAGACCGTGCTTTTCATATTCGAGTAAGAAGTTTCTATTTTAGTCCAACTTCTAATATAACCAGTCCGAGTCCTTCCTTATACATACTAAATTAGATATAGGTGATCAGGCTTTGCCTAATTATAGTATGCTAAGTCGGCACCTATCCTAGTTATACTACTAGTAAGCTTTAGGTTTGAAGTTCATTTAGGGAAATAGTTTTTGAAAACTTTTGGTTATAGTGTATGGTTTTCATGGAAAAACCGGAATTCTCTATAACCTAAGGCTCTGATACCAAATCTGTAACACCCCGCTAAAGCGGAAACACGAGGTACGACAGGTCATAGCAATAGGAAATATACAACGCCAAACCATTCATTCAAACCATAAAACGGTAAAATTCAAAGTTACAAAATTACAACCCAAAGTTTTAACAGTAAACGGAAAGAAGTATCGTTTTAACATAACAAGTTTTTAATAAGAAAGTCTTGGGTTGATGTTGACACACGTGTACAACTAAGCGTTATTATTTACCTTCTTAACTCCTGAAAAGCACGTTAAAATAAAAAGGTCAACTACAAAGAGTTGGTGAGTTCACAGGTTTTTAATTTCGACAAACAAATTTAGTCAATTGCAAATGTAATAAGTTTTGCATTTAAAACGCGTAAGAAATTCCAATTTAAGGAGCACTGCAAGGCACTTTGTACTTCTAGTAAACATAAGCGTTGAGCCATTACTAAACCTTCTGACAACTGCGCCTTTTATATTTCTCGAACTACCTCAGAGGTGGAATAATCCACATGTGTAGAACCCGTGTTATTAGCAGAGTGCACCACTACTCATCAGTAATAGGTGGGATTGTCAATCCAAATAGCGCTATCCACTAAACTATGGGCTCATTAAGAGTTAATTAGTAGTGTCACCTACTTGGGACTTAACGTTTTTAACTCAAACTCATACTACTAGTGTACATGCCTTAGTGCCATATTCAAACATTTTGCAAGTTTAACGTTTATTAACATCAAACTTTTACGAATTTCAATTTATAACGTCTTTTTCCGCCAAAAATAGTAATTAACATAGTAAAAGGAGCCGTGAATACTCACTTGATGATTTAGTATTTAAGTTTGTCACTATCGCAGTTCACTATGTCTCACTCATCCACCCATACTAAGTACTCTACTTCTTCCAAAGCAAATACGTAAAGCAAAAAAAGCACAAGTCGCGTTTGGACATGAGTCGGTTGAAATCAATATTTTCGGAAGAAGCTTCCAATCTTGAGAGGCGGATAATGGAAGAAGAGGTTTGAGGCGCTTTGAAAGATTGTGGTAGAAATAAATCTTCGGGACCCAACAGCTTTACGGTTTAATTTCTAAAAAGATTTTGGGACATTGTAAAGGTAGACCTTATGGCATTGACGGATTTTTGGGAGAAAGGGGAGCTTTCCGAAGGTTGCAATGCTTCTTTTTTGACCTTAATCCCTAAGAATTCAAACCATTGCGCCTTAACGAGTATAGACCAATAAGCCTAATTAGGATTATTTACAAGGTCATCTCAAAAATCCTTGTGGATAGAATGAAGTTGGTAATGGACAATATCATAAGCAAAGAGCAATGTGCCTTCCTAAGAGGTATATCAATTTTAGATGGAGTCTTAATAACAAATGAGGTGGTCGATTTCGTCAAAAAGGAAAAGAATAAGAGTTTGATCTTCAAGGTTGACTTTGAAAAGGCGTATGATACGGTGGATTGTTCGTTCTTATTGAGCCGGTTGGAAATATGGGTTTCGGGCCAAAGTGGAGGAAGTGGATAAAATCTTGCCTCAAATAGTCATTTCGGTCTTGATAAATGGGTCCCCAACTAAGGAGTTCCAAATGGAAAGGGGTCTTAGACAAGGAGATCTCCTTGCTCCTTTTTTATTTTTGGTAGTGGCGGAATGTCTACATCTTTTGATGAAAAATATGGTAGCAAAAGGGTTATTTAAGGGGGTTAAAGTGGGGAGAGAAGAGGTCTTGGTGTCACATCTCCAGTACGTGGATGACGTTGTGTTCCTTGGAGAATGGGAGTCTACAAATTTAAAAAACCTCTTCAAGATGCTCCATTGTTTCTATGAGGTGTCGGGATTGAAGATAAATTTTGGTAAAAGAAAATTATATGGGGTAGGGGTGTCGGAAGAGGAAACAAAGGAGTGGGCAAGAAACTTGAATTGTGGTTATGGGGTCATGCTATTTATCTACCTCGGTCTACCGATAGGGGCAAACCCAAATAGAACGTCAACATGGAAACCGGTGATTGAAAAGATAAGGAATAAATTGTCGAGCTGGAAAGCAAAAACGATTTCCTTTAGAGGTCTTCGGACTTTGATACGCTCGGTACTTGGTAGTGTTTCGCTATATTTTCCTCTTTGTTTCGATCCCCAGTGAGTGAGATTACGGAGTTAGAGCGAATTCATTGTTATTTTTTTGGGGTGGGGGAGGGGGGGGGGAGATGGGGAAATAGTGAGGAGAGGTAAAGTTTGGGTAAAATGAGATAAGGTAGTGGAACCTCTTGAAAAGGAGGGGCTCAACATTGGGGGTCCTAAAGACTTAAATTAGGGGCTTATTAGTAAGTGGAGATGGAGATTTTATAACGAAAGTGAGAGCTTGTGGAAGTCGGTAGTGACTAGTATATACGGAAAAGAGGGTGGTTTGGTAGAGGACGATGCAAGAAGGTGGGGTAGGAAGACAGTGTGGGCAAATATTATTAGGACTGGTTTTGATCTTGATAAGATGGGCTTGAGTTTTTCGGGGTCGTTTGGGAAGAAGCTAGGGGATGGGATTCAAACCAAAATTTGGGAAGATAGGTGAATGCCATTAGGAAGGCTTAAGGATCACTTTAATAGGTTATATCATTTAGAATTCAATAAGGAGGCATTGGTAGTGGATAAAGGCGACTTTGTAGAAGATGAGTGGGTTTGGAAGTGGGATTGGCGAAGGGATCCGAGGGGACGAGTAAGTGGTGAATTGGAGGAATTAGAGAGAGTGGTTAGTGAAAACAAACCGGTTGGAGGGAGGGGGGATAAAGTGGTTTGAAGGTTAGACCCTCAAGGTGAATATTCGGTAAAAGCTTTAAGGAAAATGTTAGAAGAGAGACGAAGTTCAACCGGTGGGAGCACGGCTGCAACAAAATGGATAAAAGCAATTCCGGATAAGGTTTGTATTTTTATGTGGAGAGTAACTTTAGGAAGACTTCCATCAAGGATTGCTCTAGATAGGATGGGGGTGGATTTAGACTCGATATTGTGTCCGAGATGTGGGATGGAGGCCGAATCGATAGATCACGCATTGTTTAAATGTGTCCAAGTGAAGAGACTGTGGGAGTTAATAGGGTCATGGTGCAGGGTGGATTTGAACGCAGTTAATTCGATAGACGACATTGTAGAGGCTGGAAAAAGGTGTGGGTATAACGAAAAAGGAATTCGGAGGTGGGAGGCGACGGTATGGGGTATGGTATACCTTATCTGGGCCAACAGAAATAGATGTATTTTTGACAAAGTAAGCGGCGCGGTATCAAATTCCTTTTTTAACTTTCAGCTTAAAACATTCGAGTGGATATCACAGAGAGATAACGATTTGAAGACGGATTGGCTTCATGGCTGATGATGTCGTTCGGGATGTGACACGAGCATATTGTAGGTCGGGTCATGGGTTTATACCTCATAAATGCATGCCTCTGTCTGCAATGTGGGTCTGAGTCGAGGTTGAATCGCATCAAAATTAAAGTTTCTGGTTTTGGCCCCGTATTACATCAGAGTTTGGATTTCTAATTTCGTAGCGGTCTGGAACCTTGCTGCACTTGTTTAATTTGGTTGTTTGGTGGTCTTGGTCGAAATAATGCAGGTGAATGGTATTCATTATGTTATGTTTATGCTATGTATCAATTTAGAAAGGATCTGCTGGTTTTGGCTTTTTCTTGTGGAGAGTGCTTGAAAGGGTCTGTTAGTTTTTGGCTTTTCTTTTGGTGAAAACTGATTGTAAAGGTAATGTTCCTGGTGGTGGTAGACTTTTTGTAAAGTTTGGTATTCATTTATAAATGATTTGTTTGCTGTGAAAAAAAAATAATTATTATTTTTTATACGGTTTTGTTAACGAAATGTAAAGCCAAGACCTTGATGGGTATGGAAGAGCATTAGAAACAAAAATATGTGGGGTCCATGTTTGAAAGATTTATATCTAGAAGACTTGGACTTATTTGTGACTAAATATTTATTTTCATGTTTTGTAGATTGATCCATGAAATGTGATTCTTCTGAAAACGTTCAAAACCTAACCTAGGACCAAATTTCATTGTCCATTATTTTTAATACAAAATGAATATAGCATCGAAAACATTACCAAACAGAACGGTTAGTTGGTTTCCATATCTGAAAATTATTATATAACTGTAAATTTGTGCTAAACTTAATGTTCTTGAAATTATATAGTTACCGTAGTTTAAGGGCGTGTAAATGAGAATTTAAATTTGGTTGTGAACATGAGAACAATGATAGCCACACATGTCATATTGAGACTAAATAATAAAGGACATTTGGAGTGAATAATAAAGGCAAAATTCATATATTATTCAAACTGAATAATAGTACATTCAAACTAAATAACACTATATTCAACCTGAATATTTCTCTTCATTATTCAATCTGAATATTACACGTGTCACGCTCTTATTTATCCTTATATTCACAACCAAATTTGAGTTCTCATTTAAATTTTTGCTCAAAATAAGTTAATAAGCCGCAACCACGTTAAGATGACATTTGATTCACAGAATTCGACCAGATTTCATTCCGTTATTTGGTTCATTCTTCCCACCTGAACCAAAGAAATTTAACATTCTTTTAACAACATGTTATTTTGATAGAATGAAATCTCTGCTTTCTTAATACCAAATATACCCTCATCCCCCATATAACCTAATCTCTTAAACACACAGTGTACCCTGATCTGATAAACAAGAAGACAACTGATCTGATAAACAAGAAGACTGAGACCTCCATAATCGATTTCTTCTCGGTTCTCCATCGTATTCCATCTTCTCCATTGCAGACCATACTTCAATTGCATAATCAGAGTTCGATTTATGCTTGATACATGTGTTCGATTTATGGTCGAGCACATCTCGTCTCATCGATCTGGGAAAACGCAGGTCCGATTTCGTCTTCACCACAGGTTTGAAAATACTATCTTCGTCTTCTCCATCAGCTTTCTTTGTGATTTATTGTTTGATATATGCTTCGATTTTGCTTCGATTTTCAGTTTGTTGGTTCGATTTTTGTACAATTTATCATTGCGATTCGTTTGATACTATATGGTTTGATTTATGCTTCACCCTACTCTCTCGAGTAGACTCCTTTCTTCTAGATCATCCTCACATCGCTCCTGGTAAGACTCCAATTGCCAACTCTTTTCTTCTAGATCATTCTCACATATCTCAACGACACATCTTCCTTCCCCATGACGTCTCTAAACTTCTTCATGTTTGATCTTCTTCTCCCCTAAACTTTCTGGTTTTTGAGCGACGAAGATTTGAGTCAATTCTACTGAATCTTGGGTTTCAATTTCATACAAACCCTTTTTCTTTGAAAGTGCCGGTACTCAAAAGAGAGAATCAGCGTGGTGAAACTGATATTTTCTCTGATCCACCCATCCAATTCCAAATAATATCAGCAAACAACTATGGTTTTGGTTTTCTTTCCTGTAATTCGATGGTAAAATTCTTAATAGTTCAGATCTTGGACTAAAAGAAGCTAAGAATCGATATTGTCTTCAAGGTATAACATTTTTTCTTTCATTCAAATACCAGTGACTTAATCTTTATTTGAATTGTTTAATTAAATACATGTTATACTGCCTATTTTTGTTTATTCAATAGTTGAATTGTTGTATTTTTAGTGTAGTTTATCTGTCTCGGTCGGTAAGTAATTGATACAGCTATAGTTATCTATATGTTAGGGTTCTTTCATGTGCCAATTTAGTTTTGATTTTATTGTTTGGTGCTATAGACTTAAAAGTCATATTAAGCCGCCAGACTTGATTTGCCAGACTTATTACCGTTCCCTGTTTTAGAAGCTAGAGTAACCTTCTGGCGCAGAAATGTCTGTATATTGGACAGCCATAGATATAGCTACCATGTGAAACTTCATCTATGATATACATGTATCAACAATTGTATTGAATATAAGGGGCTGTTTGGCAGTTGCTGAATGGTTTGGTGCTGAATGATTAAGAGGCTCTTATGATATAGTGCAAAATGAAATATAATTGTTTGGTAATTGTTCAGGATGTAATCAGGGCTCTTAGGGTGCGTTTGGTACGCAGTCAGGACGGAACGGAACGGAACAGAATAGAACATGACAGAACAGCTGTTACACGTTTGGTAAAACATGATATGACGGAACAGGACATGACATAACAGAACAGAATGACCAATTTACCCCCAGTGAGTTGTTTAGTGTTTTTAACCAAATAACCCCCACACATATATATATATAGAGAGAGAGAGAGTGAGGAGAGAGAAAGGGAGAGAGTGAGAGGAGAGAGGAGAGAGAGAGAGAGAGAGAAAAAAGAAAGAGAAGAGAGAGAGTATGGAGGAGAGAGAGGATAGATAGAGAGAGAAGAGAGAGGAGAGAGAGTAGAGGGAGAGAGTGAGGATAGAGAAAGGGAGAGAGTGAGAGGAGAGAGAAAGAGATATGGAGGAGAGAGATAGGATAGATAGAGAGAGGAGAGAGAGAGAGAGAGTAGAGGGTGAGGAGAGAGAGAGAGTAGAGGGAGAGGAGAGAGAGAGAGAGAGAGGAGAGAGAGATGAGAGGAGAGATGATAGAGAGAGAAGAGAGATAGGAGATGGAGAGAGGAGAGAGAGAGATGAGAGGAGAGAGAGAGGGCGCCGGCGGCGGTGGTGTTCGTGAGGAGGTCGCCGATGGTGGTGGCAGCGTGAGGGAGGGCGCCGGCGGCGGCGGTGTTCGTAAGGAGGTCGCCGACGGTGGTGGCGGCGTGAGGGAGGGCGCCGGCGGCGGTGGTGTTTGGCGGTGGTGGCGGCATGAGGGAGGGCACCGACGGTGATGGTGTTCGTGAGAAGGTCGCCGGCGGTGGTGGCGGCGTGAGGGGGTGCGCCGGCGGTGGTGGCGGCGTGAGGGGGTGCGCCGACGGTGGTGGTGTTCGTGAGGAGGTCGCCGGGGTGGTGGTGGCGTGAGGGAGGAGAGGGTAAAAAGGGAACAATTTCCTTGTTCTAGTTAGTTCTAGGGGGTAAGGGGTGAACAAGGTTGTTCCACCTTTGTTCCACTTAATCCTTGTTCCACTTCCTTAAATTCACACCAAACATGGGACTAACCTGTTCCAAGCTATTCCACCCTGTTCACCCTACCAAACGCACCCTTAGTGGTTAAGGAGGTTCATGACACAAAATGATTTAGAGGGTTTTAGAACCATTAAGAGGCAGACGTATTTTTTATCAAACAGGATTCACCTCTTAGCAATTCAGAGGTTGCCTCTTAATGGAGCTGTTAAGAGGTAAACAAACAACCCCTAAGAGTTCCAAAGATTCAGACAAAATATTAACCTTTCGTAGATTTTAGTTACCTTAGTCCCAGCTGGCATGTTACAAAAGAAAGTATGAATTGGAGTCTTTCCAGGATTGCTGAGCACCAGAACTCAATTAAGCAAAAGGAATGTAAAAAAATCGTCACTTAGGCACTACTGAATTAACAATAAAATTATGTTTCCGAGAATAAAAAATGCTAACATGTTTCGAGGCTTTTTAGGCACTCTAGGAGACAGATAACTGCTGCACAATGTCAATTTAGAACATGCGTGATCACTTTCATCATAAGTGAACTTTCCTATTCGTAATTAACCACGAAGACCTTTTCCATTCTATTATGTACATATCTATATACTATAAGTTTGGAAGAGGGTTTTTGCCAGCGCGTTCCCTCTCAGGTAGGGGCACGTCTTCTCCCTTTTCCCCATATATATATATATATATATGGGGTTAGGTTCCATTGAGAAGGGAAGTTATGGTGAAAAGAGTAAGAAAGAGTCTCATCTCCACCCTTATGACACAGATTAAGAATCCTGGTATATGGTACCTGATTAATTGAACATAATTAAAGAGATCTTACGGTAAGTGAATTGCCAGATGGTTTCCCGGTCCATGGATCCCAGCACTGAAGTTCTCTCCAGACTTGCTTCCACTAACCAGATGCTTACCATCTGGTGACCACCCAACACAGAGAACCCAATTCTTGTGTCCTGAATACATGTGAACTATAAATAAATAAAATGGGCACTATTAGTAAACCTTTGATAATAAGTTATGTGTTTATGTTAACAACAATTGCAGGCCTTTCCTAAGAAATTCAAATGAGACAAATGAAAAGATAACAACTTGTCATAAACTCATAATGAAAGTTTTAATATAGAAAACAACTTCCTATACAAATTACAATTAGGTTTTAAAAAATAGGCAGCCTGACTACAAAGTGTTTTTTATGTCTTTTTAAGCAAAGTAAACTTGTTAATGCCGGCCTCTAACCTATACAAGTGAACAGATTGGACTGCCAAAAACGGTCTCGTTTGACTTGGTAACCGGTTTGAATTTGAGTGGTCCAATGTTTTTTTACCGGATTTTTGAGCTTTATTAGAGCCTTTCACTTCATGCTTTTCTAACCATTTTCCTTGATATATTCAAGTTACCCGCAAAAATCATTTGTGACAGGGAGAGAGAGATGGTTAATAGGGACTAAAATTGGTTTTCTCCAATTATGAGAAACTTGGTCTAAGTATCTAACTACTACAGATGACACTGTTTGTTGCTGCAAAATAAGTACGAAGTTAACTTATACATAAATCGTTTTTTTTCCTAAAACTGAAAAGGAAAATAAAGTTAGGTAGAATTTACTAAATGATATGCTTGAGAGGGTGTAACTAAAGCATAAGCACTTTTTTTTTGAAGTATATAATATTTATGCACGATAAATGCAACAAATAAACTCACACACCCTCCTCATCTTTGGTGAGGTTTGAACCCCTGACCTCCTAGTAGGGCAAGTGCAACGATACCGCTAGGCCAGAGACCCTTTTGGTAAGTATAAGCACTTTGCTACAACTTGAATTTGATAAGATAGTTATAGACTTACAATACCCACCATGCGAGTTCCCCTTGAACATGCACTTTTTTGTTTCCAAGACAATCACCTTACTACACTTATTTTGCCGCTAGCTTAAGTTGATAATTGAGCAATATCATATCCTGATTAGCCATAACTAAAGTCTCTTAGGGTGCGTTTAGTTGTAGAAAATTTTCCGGAGAAAATGAAAATGTGGAAAACCCGTTTAGTTCGTTCAGTTTTCAAAAAAAATTCCAAGAAAACGAAAATTCTCATTTTCTAAAATTACATTCAATTTAGAAAACTACTTTTATCACTTTTCCAATTTTTTGTTTTCTAAAAACTTTTCCACTTTCACACACACACACACACTCACACTCTTACACTCTTTTACACATTTTCACACACACACACACACACATTTTCACTGACACACATTCACACACACACACACACACACACACACTCTTTCACTTTCACTTTCACACACACTTCCATTTTCACACTTTCACACAGAGACACACACACACTTTCTAATTTGAAAAAAATTGAAAATGAAAAGTGGTAGAAAATGCACAACCAAACGCGTTTTCTAATTTTCTAAAAATGAAAACTCCACCGTTTCAACTAAACGCGTTTTCTAAAATTTTCATAGAAAACTGAAAACTCAACTCAACTCCATTTTCTGAAAACGTTTTCTAGGAAAATGAAAACAGTTTTTGCTAACTAAACGCACCCACCCTTAACGATTGCAATGGAAACTACAATGAAGACCAAAAATGTTTTATTTGTTATGTACTTTTCATCTTAACTACTACAAAAGAAATCAGATTTATCATTAGGGTAGTTGTTCATCTAACTTAACTCTTGTGGGATGGTCTTACAACATTCGTAAAAATGGGGAGACTACAAAATTCCAAAAATTATATCCAATATCTAATTTTAGCATCTTCCTTCATTAAATTAGATCTACGGCTGAGAGGGAGTAATAAGATAAGCACAATTGTGGATTGAAGGCCAAACATCACATTCTACTATGAATCGACACAATGATGGAAGCTTATACTCTTTACACCAGGAGCTATTTTTATTTCATCATACTCATACCTACCACTAAAGGAAAGATTACTTTTACAAAATGCGTGTGTGTGTGTGTTTTTTTTCTCCACAGATCCAATAGATCTCATTGCCCATCTTATAACATACGTATTTTCTCTTATTTATCTCTTTTTTTGTTGTCATAGATGCATTGAATTACAAGATCGGGCCTTCCGATCACTCACAATGAACAAATTAAGGTGATATTTGGATGCGATAATGCTCGAATCGAAATGGGTTTCTGATTTGTAGCCTGGAAAACTGCTCAATTTTGGGATAATCACTACGATAAGTTCTTTGGTTTTTCTTTGAAAGTTGAATTGGGTATGAAATTGAAGCATGCCCTAGTTAATGGTTTACAAGAATTCATCGAGTTTCAGTGTTTGACGCAAGTTGAATTGAAGACGGTAGGCTGAAAGGAAGACTCTTTAAAGGAGGTATGCTTTTAGGTTTCATTTTTATTTTCCCTGAATTCGTTAGTCCCTTACCTTTCTTGCTGATTAGGGCAATTTGTTCTTTTATACTTTGTTTTGATTTTTTTAGTACCCAAATTAACAAATGAAATGTGCTTTGCATCTGTTTATTGCTTTTATTTTGGTCAATTGTTGTTATACTTGATATATGATTCAATTCTTGTTCTTGTTGTTCTTCAAAACCTAATTATTCATGCGTTTAAAATTGGGGATTTTGTTGCCCATTATTGTCAATTTATCATTCATATGCTCTTAGAATTATGTGGTTGATGATGCTGATTCTGGTTTTCACCATTGTTGAGAGCTCTAAAACCTGCAGAAAATGGATCCTTAAAAGATTTACCCCTTTGATCTATCTCAAGTGTTAGAACAAAGAGAACAACAATATGCATATTATGTGTTTGATGTAATGTCTCCATTCATAATTATTAATTACTGTTATATTTTCCTTATGTAGACAAAATGGCAACTCCAGTTGAGCCACCAAATGGGATTAGATCAGAAGGGAAGCATTACTTTTCTATGTGGAAGGCACTGTTTGAAATCGATACAAAATACGTTCCCATTAAGCCCATTGGTAGAGGTGCTTATGGCATCGTTTGCTCTTCCGTTAACAGAGAAACCAATGAGAAAGTAGCAATAAAAAAGATACACAACGCCTTTGATAACCGTATTGATGCCTTAAGGACGTTGCGTGAACTTAAGCTTCTTCGCTATCTTCGGCATGAAAACGTTATTCGTTTGATTGATGTGATGGTGCCCATCCACCGCCGAAGTTTCAAGGACGTTTATCTGGTCTATGAGCTTATGGATACAGATTTACATCAGATTATTAAGTCATCTCAGGCGCTTAGTAACGACCATTGCCAGTATTTCCTCTTTCAGGTATGTGGATTGAATCTTGTATTACAAATTATTAATTGGTATCTTAAATATTTGCATCCTGATTCATTATATTACAAAGACCACAAAATCTTGAAAGAAATCTAAAATAAGGGATACAAAAATCAGCTTTATAAGATGCCAAATATGTTCTAAAGAGGAAAGTTCAAATGAGAATTCAAATTTGGTTGTGAACGTGAGGACAAATAAGAGCGCGACACGTGTCTGAATGTAGATTATTTAGACTCAATAATCAAAGAAATATTCAGACTGAATAAAACTGAATATAGTGTTTATTCAGTATGAATAATGCTTATTCAGTCTCAATAGGCATTATTCAGACCGAATAAACACTATATTCAGTTTTATTCCGTCTGAATATTTCTTTGATTATTCGACACGTGTCGCGCTCTCATTTGTCCTCACGTTCAATTTGAGTTCTCATTTGAACCCGCCCCTATGTCTAAATGTTATCATAGATTGTTTTATAGGACTTAAACTTTATTAGGGCAAAACAATCGTGCATCGTAAAGGTGTTGCAATATGTTGATATGACGTTTTTGAGGGTATTAACAAGTTTTTAGCACACTTTTGAAATAAAATGTCGTATTAGTCTTTTTATATGACGTTGTTTGAAAAAGTATCTTATAAAAACAAGCGTTCTATGTAAAGTGTGTTCATAGAAGTGTCATATGAAAAAGCTAATAGTATACTTTATTTCAAAAGTGTCCTAAAAAAGTTAATACGTCCTAGCATCCTATTGTAACACATTTATATAGAACACACGAGTGTTTCTTCTTGTTAAACTAAGTGGATGTTTGGCAGTTGCTGAATTGTTTGGTGCAGAATGATTAAGAGGCTCTTATGATATAGTGCAAAATAAAATATAATTGTTTGGTAATTCTTTAGGATGTAATTACTAATTAGGGCTCTTAATGGTTAAGGGAGGTCCAAGATACAAAATGATTCAGAGGGTTTTGAAACCATTAAGAGGCAGACTTATTTTTTGCCAAACAGAATTAACCTCTTAGCGATTCAGAGGCTGCCTCTTAATGGAATTGTTAAGAGGTAGACAAACAACCCCTAAGTTATATAAAGAAGTCTATTAGGACATTTATACATATTTGGCATCCTATAAAACCGATTTTTTTAGTGAATCTCATAATGAGTGAGATACAATATTGAAAAAAACCTAAAAATAGTGGCATAATCTCCACAAATAGGGAGATGAAATCTTGAAAGAAACTTAATAAAGATGTGATCTTTAAAGAAACCTAAATAACGCGTGTATATTGTTACATAATTCTTTAAACTATTCGTTTTTTTCATTCATAGCTATTACGAGGCCTAAAGTATCTCCACTCGGTAAACATCCTCCACCGCGATTTAAAGCCCGGAAACCTACTCATCAACGCTAACTGTGACTTAAAAATATGCGATTTCGGCTTAGCACGCACCAACAACGGTAAGGACCAATTCATGACCGAATACGTAGTCACTCGTTGGTACCGGGCCCCAGAGCTACTCTTATGTTGTGACAACTACGATACCTCCATTGACGTATGGTCCGTTGGATGCATCTTTGCTGAACTTCTTGGCCGAAAACCCCTTTTTCCGGGAACCGAATGTCTTAACCAACTGAAACTAATAATCAACATATTGGGTAGCCAAAAAGAAGATAATATCGAGTTTATAGATAACCCAAAAGCAAGAAACTTTATAAAATCGCTCCCATATTCACAAGGAACTTCGTTTACTCGCCTTTATCCTAATGCTCATCCGTTAGCCATTGATTTGTTGCAAAAGATGTTGGTTTTTGATCCTTCAAAAAGGATAAGTGTGTTTGAAGCTCTTCAACATCCTTATATGTCACAACTGTATGATCCGAATACGGATCCACCGGTTCAAGTACCCGTGGATCTTGATATAGATGAGGATTGGGGGGAGGAGATGATAAGAGAGATGATGTGGAAAGAGATGATCCATTATCATCCTGAAGCTCTTGTTGTTGCTGCTAATAATAATAATGGTGAAAATGATGAAGAGGTAATAATGTGAAATTTGTTTATGAGTTTAATAAAGCATTTAGATATATGATGCATTTGATAGTTTGTTTTTGTTGTTGTTGTTGTTGAATGAATGCATTATTATTAATTATAGTGCAAAAAAGAAAAGAAAAAAACAATGTGTTTTTTAGGAGGTTGTGGTTCTTTTTGTTTTGTGTACATATGTGTGTGTTTGTGTTTCAAAGATTTTTCTTGTTGAAACTCTTGGAACTTTGTTCTTTTTGTTGTACATTATGTTATGAGTATATTACAGCTAATAATGGTTGTTTTTCTTGTTAGTTTCGCAATAAAATTATATTTGAATCAGCTATTTTTTTTTAAAGACATAGCAGCATCGAACCCACGAAAGACTACCACAAACACACGCACGCCTCCCTGGTGGTATCGGACATCCAAGGGCAGCTCACTAATCCGCCGCTGTCCCGGCCCAACTTACACTGGACCTAGAGCCCAACCACAGTCTATGGGAGGTGGGAGACGACCCGATCTTTTAGCGGAGGGCGGTCAAAGACTGGACCAAGAACCCAGTACTTCTCATGCCCTCAAATTGACTCCCCTTGGATTCGAACTTGGGTAGATTGGGATACCATCCACAGACGTGATTTGTATTTGAATCAACTATTATAAACGGTTTGTTGTATTTGTTTGTGCTTGTGTTAGGTTTTTTTTCTTTTTAGCATGTAAAAACAAAGGCGGGCATGTTGCCATGTTGGTCCGAATTCTGGATCGGAACCGGTTACATTTTAACGGGTTAAGGAGGGATTAGTTAAGGATTGTTTACAATCGGTTAGTCCTTTATTGATTAATATCTTTTCTAAATTATTATTGAAATGTGAAAATTATAAATATGGTCCTTAGGTAGCGTTTGGTATGCAAACATGATTGGATTAGACAAAGGGGATTATCAATATCATATTGTTTGTTTCTGTTGGTTTTCAAAGTTGAAAACTTGATCATTTTGTTTTTTCCATAGAGTTGGATTTCAGACTTCAGACGTTCGTTAATTTATATAAACAAACAGTTATATTTATTCAGATTTCAAAATTAAGCACCATCTCTTATAAATCAAAATTAAATTAAATTTCAGCCCTCATCACCTACAACACCTTAGTAATTTTCTTTTTGGTTACCAAAGTTAAAGTTGTTATAACAATTTTTAAAATTTCTTTTTGGAGAAAATAAATGGTTATCGTTGATATGGTAATTGGTGTGACACTGTGACCTTTCATGTATTGCAATAATTTTACCCCATTTCTCAGTGCACGAAAAATATCAAAAAATAAAAATAAAAAATAAATTTACAACGGCTAATGGGACCCATACTTCCACTTTTTGTCCTCAAAACCCTCCCTTACCTCAATTATGTCTCCCCTTTTCCTTCCTTCCAGAAAAGAACACCACATTTTCCACTGGATAATGTAAAACCTAATAATTTACCTTTCTTTTCTATCAACATTCTTGAATGGATTTCTAGATATCCTGATTAGGGTTTTCATTATTTGGTAGAAATCTTGAAGATGGTAAAAATAATTTGTTGTTTCCAATGGATAATTGTTCTAGGGTTTCTGCTACTTGCTGCTGCTTCTGTTGTTTCCTCCAAGAATCATGGTAAATAGTTCTTGATTTTTTTTTCTCTCATAATTTCTTTATATAATTGTGGGTTTTCTTTATCTTTGCTTCATATTTAAAATTTGTGAAAATATATATATATATATATATATATATTGTGAAGTTAACTTAGTTATTTAGATTTTAGATTTCCTGCTTGCAATGGGATATTAATGGTGGTGGGTTTGCTCACAAGAAATGCCAGAAGAACATAAAAGCTATATATACTTTGTATTGAGTCTTTTGGGTTTCAAATTTTGATTTTATTTTAAACTTTTTTGAATAATTGTTGACTGTATTAGACTTGGGAATGTACAAGTACTATAGATTTTTAGCTAAAGGTTAACACTTAACAGTGAGCATCTCCATTGGTAGGTTGTCATAAGAAAAAGTGTAGTTCTTACTATCCCCTTAGAATTTGTTATTTTATTAGTTTTTAATTGATTTAAAAAGATGTAAGAAAATTAAACGGTGAAAAAAGTATATTGGGACCCACAAAAAAGTTAATTGTAAATAAGTTTCTGGTGAACGTTTTACGGAAGCTCTTAATTTGGTAAGTTGGCAACTATGTTGCAAGAAAAAAAAAATATATATATATATAAAAAGTGGGTTATTATAAGTCATTCGGTTGGATATGTTAAATAAGCCAACAACTAGATTTTCAGCTAACAACTTACTTATAAGCTAGTTTGCTTAAACATAGCGTAAATATATAGGGAAGATTTCATCTATATCCTTTAAAAATTCCAATATTACGTATATATCCTTGTAAAGTTTGAAATTACGTATATATTCTTTTAAACCTCTAGAACTCACGTATACGTCCTCTCCTTGATTTGATTATGTATTGAATCTGAAATTGGTGGTTTGATTTATCCAAATTTGATGGTTTTGATGGTTAAGTATCCAAATTTGATGATTTATCCAAAGTAATTTAGAAAATAAATTAAATTTAGAGATAATGATTTGTATTTTTTTTAAATATTTTAACAATAATTAAATCAGGGAGAAGGACATATACATGAGTTCTAGAGGTTTAAAAGGATATTTATACACGTGATTTCAAACTTTACAAAGATATATACCTAATATAGGAAGTTTTAAAGGAAATAGATGAAATTTTCCCAAATATAAAATGCTAAAATCTTTCCTATAGATTAAGACTAAAAATGTCGAACGTGAGGGGTATTATTGGAATTGGGATCTATAGCTACATTTTTCACTTGTTTTGTTGACTTTAAGGTTTGTTCTATAGGCTTTCTTTGTTTGCTTTAATTATTATGCTTCTAGGTTGTAAATATCACAATTGTCCGTCCCAAAACAAGAATCGTCAGTTGATGTTTGACAAACTAGCTGATAATCTAACGGTTGGGTTGGATATCAAGCTAATAAGGTAGTTGATAGCTGATAAATTAGTTATGTTTGGTTAAATCTAGTAGGATAAGCTAGATGACAATGTAAAATGACATAAAACCAACATATAGATGCATTTACGTAAAATATGAAGGGCATAACCGGAAAAAAAAACCTGAAAATAGTTCTCCAAAGAGCAAGGGCTATCTAAAGTAGCTTTTCAAAAAGCTCGCTTATGGCTAAACAAACAGAGCTTTTTTCAATAAGCTCAAAAAATAAGCTATCTTATGGTTGTAAACATGGCCTTAGTCTCAAATCAATTAAATCTAAACCCCAATATCAGTAAATATATACACAAGATTAGTCTATAAATTAGTACTTTCGGTTTCTTGGTTCTTTTCTTCAGATTTCCAACATTCGTTATCATAACACCAGCCGAACTTTGCCTTCACATCTTTGAAAACCGACAATTATACCAAAAAGTAGGGGTGAACATCGGAACCGGGTACCCGTTTTTGGAACCGGAACCGCTTCAGAACTGCCGATTCCGGAACTGGAACCGATGTGATTGGTTCCGGTTCCTAAAAAATGGAACCGATCAGGACCGGTTCCGGTTCCTGTTCTCATTTTTTTGGACCATTACTCGCTGGGTACCCGCTACTCGCCACTTTTAAATAAAAAATATTTTATCTATTTATAAATAATAAATAAAAACTCAAACTTTATAGTTTGTTTATGTAATAATCAGTTTTTATCGGATTAGTTTTGACTATTTGTTGTGTTTATTACTTTAAGTCGGTATTTTATAATTTATAATTACATTTTTATCGTATGAAATATAAAAGAATTGAAAAAAAATTGAAGCCAGATACACGGTACCGAAACGCTACCGTCGGTTCCGGTTCCAAAATATAAGGAACCGGTGTTTGCGGTTCCAGTTCCATGGAAAATGGCCGGGTACCCAGTTATGCTCACCAGTCACCCCTACCAAAAAGTCTAACATTCTTCTTACATTTTGGCCAAATTTGTAGGAAATCAAGCGAACGATCTCGTTGACTTTATCAACAAAAACCGAACTTCAAAAAGACTTCACCAACTAAACAACATCCCGGGCCTCGGCTGTATGGCCTTGCAATACATAAAAGAATGCAGAACGAATTGCAGTGAAAACAACACCATTATCAACTGTCAACCTTCAGAAAACGATTTCACCGAAATCTTCGCCCCAAATTGTGGGGTCGAGCTTCCGACACTTGGCACGATCTCAGGAGTCATCGTCGGCTGTCATCAAAAGCATCTCGAACCCACAGAAGCCTTCTCACGCGTACTCATCCACAATAACAAAACCCTGTCACTTATTAGAAACAAGACGCATGTTTCCGTTGGCGTGGGGATAATACGTGCGAAAAGACGAAAAGGCCCTTACTTTTGGTGTGCTTTTTTTAGTAGTAGTAGTAACAAGAAGAACTCTAGTTTTGTTCTTGAAGATCTTGGGAAAGGGGTTGAACAAAAGGAAGGTTGTTATAGTGGGACTGGGATTGCTTGTAGTAGCTCGGGAGGGCGAAATGGTAATTTCGCGTTCGTGATCAGTGGTGTTTGGATATTGGGTTTTTGGTTTTGTGTATTTGGTAGAACTGGTTTCTTTTGAAAATGTGAAGTTTTGGATTACAAGAATTGAAGACTTCCATAAATTGTTTGATTCATTTGTTATATTTATTCATTTATGTTTTGAGTTTGATTCCTATTGATTCACACAAAGAAGGCAAAAAATTAAAAAAGAATCTCCTTGATAAGTCCTCAAAACATTAAGAGGACAACAAAATAGTATGACAATGATGTAGTTGAAGGTAGAGATGGCCAAATGGATCCGGTCAGGATTGGGCCGACTTGCGATCCGCTGACCCGGGGCAGATTGGGACCGGTGGGTCAGGACCGGTTACAGTTTTCGTCAAAAAAGAAGGCCCGGCCCGAGACCCTTTATGGGCCCGGCCAGGGAACGACCGGATTTTTCAAAAATAATAACGTTTTATTACGATACGCAACGACCATATGATCATTTTGACCATTTTTTTGTCCCATTTACCCTCTATCTAGAGCATCCCTAACAATTTTGAAAACGGTATCCTAGGCATTTGGCTAGACTAATCCCTGACAATTTTAAGACTGCTAAAGCATGTAGCCCTGAAATAATTCTTCAGTGACCACAAGTTGTTTGCGCCTGGATTCGAACTTGGGGTAGATGGGTTATCTAGTCTCATTCCCCCCACAAGCCTTAACCAGTACACCACAAGTCTTGTGGTTATTACAAAAAGTTCTCGGAAAGCTTTTTACCCATTGGAGTAAACGCATTTTGGTGAAGGGTTGGTATATGCCAACCGGTTGAAGGTTTCCGATTTATTTTCATTTTGCCCCTTCTCTTTCATTAACTATTAAACATAAAAAACTTTTGAAAAGGTTGGTTGCATTGGAGATGATTTTGAAAGATGAGTTTTTGTCGGATAGAGTTAGTGGAAATATGAGGTGACAAATGTAAAAAGTCATTATATGACTTATGCATTATGACGCTCCATACCAACTCACAAATGTTCACAATTCTTGCTATAATTCGTGATTTCAGCTCGTATTCCCGCAAAAAAAAACGTATTTTTAAGTGTATTTAATTGATACAAATTACATATTATCAAGTTTAAAAAGAAAAATGTAAAAAATCGAGTTTAAAAAAAAATATAGGACTGGTTTGGACCCGGCATGTGACCGGTTCTCATAACCAGTTACAAAAGTACCTTAACCGGGCCTTGGGTTTTGGCCGGGACCGAGAATGGTTACGAGAATAGTGTTTGGGACCGGGACCGGTTGAAGGTAGTTTCTTATCTTGATTTGGGATAGTATTGTGACCATAATAGGAGTTGTAGATTTAAAATTAATTGGATGAGATGGCTCTAAAATCCCCTCCTTACTATTTCCGTTCTGTAAGTTTCTTCTAGTTCCTTACTAGTTTTAATAAAACTGCCGCTGTTAAAAAAAATTTCTTTGTATGTAAATAGGTATGGTCTTTTTCAGGTCGGGCTTTTTAAAGAAAAGTCTGTTTAGACTTGTGCTTTTAGGGTAGGGTGTCGGGATTTCGGATTTGAGTTTTTTGTTGTTTATCTCTATTATGCTCTATATCGAATAAACACAAACCTCACACCAAAAATAACTCAACCTCATGCTCTACAAGCAATTTAACCAAATACCACCATATATGATGTTATCATTAAACATACAAACCTCCCTTCCTCCAAAAAAAAAAATACATTTGACCACAAAATCCCATTGAAGGAAGAATTTGATTTCATTGATAATAGTGGAGCACTATAACCTTGGGAGTGATGAATTGAAGACTTTTAGATTTAAGCAACTAGATTTCAAGGATAAAAGTGTCCAAGGTATATGCAATAATTATTTCTTATAAAAATAGGGTGTGAGCAAAAAGGACATCCCAACAAATAATTTGTCATCCTAGTCCTGCTTTTTCCAAGAACTACTTGAAACCTTAAACTATCATAAAATCATATCTAAGGTATCAACAATCTTTCAAACTTCTTAAACTCACCAACAAAACATTCCTATGGTAATAATCACCAAAATTAACATAGTGATAATAAAGAGATGTAGAAACTAATATATTCATAGGAAGGTTCATATGTAAACAATTAAAAAAGTGGGAAACAAACTTTATTTGAGGATGTGTATGTGAACCGACATTACAGATTATTCATATCGATCCACATGCATCTTCATATGGATTTTTTTCAATGATTCACACACAAACCTCCCCTTAACCCTTCCTTCTCACAGTATTTAGGCCTTGTTTATTTGTTTTTTCATTTTAAGCTCTTAATCGCCACTTATATCTGATTCGTTTAGACGTTTCATAACCATTTCAGAACTGAAATCAGACTTCAACACTTCTTAAAAAACAAACGCCACCCTATTCTTGTTATTTGAACCTCCTACTATATTCCTATACTAGTTGCAATTTATGCTTCCACAAAAGCAATAACCTTAAAATTGACCATTCTTAAATCATCATAAGAAGATAAATCAATCGATCAATGATTGATTGTAAACCAAACATTTAGGCCTTGTTTGTTTTTTCATTTTAAGCTCTTGATCACTACTTATGTCTGATTTGTTTAGGTGTTTCATTACCATTTCAGAACTGAAATCAGACTTCAGACTTCAACACCTCTTAAAAAACAAACGCCATCTTAGCTTCTAAATCAGATCATTAGTTCATCATTTCAATTAAATCATTGAAAATGAAATCATACTTTACAACAAGTAATGGGCCAATAGAGTGGTGGCATCTAATTATCATTTTACAACATCATTCAAGGCACTTTGACAATACTTCTTTACAAAGGTACCAACATTGCCTATAGTGTTCTCTTTCAAGAACCCATGGCTTAAAACTAAAACCGAAAAATTAACATCGAAAAAAAGAGCTAGATCATGAAGTAATTAAAGACATTCGGTTTCTACAAGATGTATCTATTATGTCTTCTTTTTAATATTTACATACTAGCATTGTGTATGTTTGATGATATATATATATACACTTGCATCATCAAGCTGGAAGTTCTGAACTTGAGACTGATGCTTGGGTAGCCGTAGGTGTGTCACAAACATTGCACCTACATACTGGGCACACACTGAAACACCACAAAGAATAGGAGAACAATATGAAGAAAAAAAAAAAGATAAGTTGCTTTAGAAAGTTTGTCCTATTGTTACCATCAAAGAGGATAGAGTGAAGTGAACCACAGGGGATGTGGTGGAATATCCCATCTGCCCAAGGGTTTGAATCCAGACGTACACAACAATTGTGGCCATTGAGTTTATATGTCTTGCAGTCATAATTTGTTGGGATTAGTTCAGGCATAGCCTAGAACACCCTTCCAGAAAGAAAGAAAAAAAGGACAGAATGACCAAAGAGTCATTGGCCCAAAGGTACCCGACTTAGGGTGTCTCTAGAGCCCAACCTCCTAAGAAGTCAAGAATTCAAACTTTACGAAGGGTGTGAAGTGTATGTGAGTTTTGACGTATATAAATATTATAAACTTCCAAAAAAGGGGGGAATACAGTGACTCTTGAGGTCAAACGGACTAAGGTTTGGTTTGACCGAATGTTTTTGAGGGATTTGGATTTCATGGAAGTCAGTATGTTTGGTGTGTATGATTTGTGGAATGGAATAGAATTCCATTCTTTATAGATCGTTAATAAATAAAACATATTATAGATAATTATAGAAATAAACAAATTACCTTTACCAATTGATTATTACAAAACAAATGTTTTAACATATTTTAAAACATTATCACAAACAAATCCTATGAAATTCCATCCTTTAACCGAATGGATTTCTTGGAAGAATTTTGAAACTCCGGTGTGTCTGTTTGAATGATTTGGAATGGAATAGAATTCCATTCTTTATACAAAATTTATGAAAACAAATTATAGATAATTATAGAAATAAATATATTACCCTTTAGTAATTGGTTATTACAAAACAAATGTTTTTAACATATTTTAAAACATTATCACAAACAAATCCTATGAAATCCCGTGAAATACCAATTACCCCCATAGGATTTCTAAATCCATTTGTGGGATATTATTGCAATCTTGGGATTTCAATTCCGGACTTTCCTTTAAACCAAACGTCTGATTGGAATGGAATCCAATTCCAAATCCAACAAACCAAAAAGGCCATTCACGCGGTTCTCGCCGGTTGACACAAGGGTTTTTATAAGCTTCGTTTGGGGTAACAAAGAGTTGGGAATGAAAATGGGAATCATTAATGAATGTTATTTGGCTAGATGCAATGGAAGGATTTACAGAACTTGGGTAATGAACATTCCTCTAGGGGGAACGAAACTCATTCCCATTTCCATTCCCCAAAATTCTTATTCCCGTTCTCATTTCCATTCCGTAGAACAGATCAAGCCTGCCCCAGGTTCCAATGTCAAAATATTTTGTTACAAACATAGTAACGACATTTTTCTATTTGTAGGTAAAAACAATGTTTATCTCACTTGAAGTTGAAAACTAGGGTCCCGTTTGGTTTGCAAGAATGGAATGGATTTGGATTTCAAATCCATTCCAATCCTATGTTTGGTTTGTTGGATTGTCCGGATTTGAAATCCTAGGATTTAATTGAAATCCTATAAACATAGGATTAAGAAATCCTTGGGGGATGCTCGGGATTTCGTAGGATTGTATGAAATATGATTTTTTAAAATGTTAAAAAACATTTGTTTTGTAATAATCAATTAATAAAAATGTAATTTAATTATTATTATTATTATTTTTTTTATAGATTATTTATAAATAACGGAATTCAATTCCATTCCAAATCCTACAAACCAAACACACCTATGATTTCAAATCCAAATCCTTCCATGAAATCCAAATATCTCAAAAAACAATCCTGCAAACCAAACGAACCTTAGTAGTATTTGCTAGGGGTGCAGATAAGACAGTTCAAACCATATAAACTGACAAACCGGACTTTAACCACAGTTGGGTTAATATTCAATATTCAATTTCAGTTTTTTTTTTAGTTTTTGGAGTTTGGTGTGCAAAGTGTTTTCATCCATCAAATGGTGGTTTTTGGGTTTTGAGAAGGATAAGAGAGATTAGAAACATACCCATTAACTTCTTTAAGCCATTTGTCTACGCAAGGAGCATGATACTCGTGTTGGCATGGAAGCACCCTTATTTTATCTCCCTCCTCATAATCAATCAGACAAATATAGCACCTGCAGTTCAACAGTCGCTATCATTACAAGCACTCTCATACTAACCTACAACAGTTTTGACCTATTATTTTTGGATTACAAACGTGGCTAACTCGCTAGCCTTACAAAATAAGTAAAACTCACATTTTATGAAGAAAAAGAAACGAGTAAAACCCACGTTTTATGAAGAAAAATATGAGTAAACCCCACGTTTTTATCTTAAATATTGGCTAAACCTGCAGCCCTATGGTTCATCCAGCTGTTTGGCAGTTGCTGAATGGTTTCGTCCAGAATGATTAAGAGGCTCTTATGATATAGTACAAAATGAAATATAATTGTTTGGTAATTGTTCAAAATGAGATCAGGGCTCTGAATGATTAAGAGAGGTCCATGATACAAAATGATTCAGAGGGTTTTGGAACCATTAAGAGGTAGTCTTATAATATTTTTTGCCAAACATGATTCACCTCTTAATGATTCAGAGACTGCCTCTTAATGGAACTGTTAAGAGGTAAACAAACAGCCACAGTCCAAGCAGTAAACTTATTAAATTAAACACAAAACAAGTTTCTAAGAGGTGGACTTACTGTTGCACATAATTTGGGCCGCTTTCAGATGCATCCATCTTTTTGTGACTTTTAAGAAGAAACGAATCTACAACAGACTCTGGCGCAGGTAGCGAGAGCATCGGCAATGAAAGTGATAGAGGCTGTCGGTGAATTTCATCCAATACCTAACGAACAGAAAAAAGGGTAGATTTTAGTAACTCAAACAGCATGTATTTATTAATAAAGTTATATTACTTTTTAGGTTAGAGTTAAACGAGTTATGTATATTTATAATAGACCTAAAATTACATTTTTATCGAATTAATTTTGACCATTTGTTGTATTTATTACTTTAAGTTGTACTTTTTAGTTTATAATAGACTTGAAATTACATTTTTATCGTATGCAATGTAAAAAATTTTAAAAAAATTTGAAACCGGGTACCCTGAACCGGAACCGGTTCCCGGCGGTTCCGGTTCCAAAATATAAAGAACCGATGTTAGCGGTTCCAGTTGTATGAAATTTGGCCGGAACTGCATGTATGTACCACCTCCTTCCCACAATAAGTGCAATATTTTACCATTTTTTGAAGTTCAATCACCTAGTTAACCAGTTTTCACAAAACAACCTCTCTACCCTCAAACTTTCATATGTGAAACGTTCATAACTGCACCCTCCCCCACCCTACCTCTTGTGTGGGATATACCGGGATTTGTTGGTTTCGTTTAGATTACATATGGATATTTTTAAATATAATGTGTGATCCATCTTGAACCACAAGATTACTTTAATGTAAACGCCTTTTGGGCAAAAAGTATTTGTTTGCCCTTCGAGTAACAAGTTTTGGCCATTGTAAACACTAAATTTTTACCCATCTGTCTTAATTTCAAGCCAAAAAAACCGGTTACAGCATCTCCAACAACTATGATATAATTTTTCTCAAATAGAGTATCAAAAGTAAGAATCTCTAAAAAAATTACATTAAACTCCAACAGCTATTCTATTTTAGAAATTCTATCATTAACTATACTATTAAAATATTCAATACATTTAATAAAATATAATTTCTCTCTCTTAAACACTTAATTTAATTGTTTCTTATTGGTGAGAAGAAATAAAATATTATTTCTCCCTCTGACACAAGTAGTTTAGAGATTTCTCTAAATTTAAAGAATTTTATCACCTCTCTCGTCTTTTTTCTATTTTAACATACAAGATAGCATAGCTGTTGGAGAAAAGAAATTGCTAAAATCTCACTTTTCTCTATTTTAGCATAGCTCTAGCCTCTAGGAGATGCTCTCAGTTGCTAAAGCGATGTTAGACAATATAATTTATATGGAACAAAGGAAGTACCGTCATAAAAGCTTTTTTTTTTAAAGAATACAGAAATAATGCAGATTTTATTTAGTTTAAAATTTCTGGAAATACCTCGGATAAAGCCTGAGCAAGCAAAACCACACGTGAAATGCTTCCAAGGGAACCAACCTCTTCACCAAAGAAAGATGAACCACATGAGCATGTACCATCACGGTGGAGCCCAGATGCGCAAAATCTAGTCCGGTGCTCTCGATCATCAAGACCACCTAAACCTCTTTCTGACATCTACAGATATAAAAAGCAAGAGTTGCTATTTAATCAGAAACAAGAATTATAGAAAATCAAACTTGCATTAGAACAATCATGCAAACAATAACATCTGTCATGATGCAACTTCCCTGTGGATGTAGGTGATTGAATTTGTGTTTTATTGAGAATGAAACTTGCTTCTTGTTATGGATATCAGATTGGATTTGTTTAACACAAATTCGTGTCTTTTTTACTATCCATCTCTTTCTTCTTTATTGTTGTGAAGAGAGATGAGAAAGTGGTGTTTGGTATTTGATGATTTGACAACTTACCAAATTTTGACATTCTACCCTATATTCACTATTATACTCTTATTAAATGAGTTAAATGAGATCTCAAGAAATCGTGTTCTTCAAGAGCACGCTATATGAAATATTGATACGCAAAAATTAGTGCCAAAAATAAGCCAAACTTGAGGGAGCGTACACCCTCCTTTGTCTCAAAAAAAAAAAAGTGAAGTTTGACTTGGATCATAAGTTAAATATATAAATTACCCATCAGCAATGATAAAATAAAGACCATGTGCACTAATAATAGGTAAATGTAGTAACTTTCTGCTACCCAAAAGAGAAATGTTGCATTTATTATGGGATCACCTGAAAAATGATGCATTTATTTTGGAATGGAGTAGACTTTGCCCTATTTTACGGTTAGAACTTGTACATTTCTATCTTCTACAAGAAGAAAAGACACCCACTTGGTTTACATTTTCTTTTCAATTAACTGTAACTTTGGTTGTGAAATGTCAAATTTTAGATTTGTACAAGCTTATATGAACTCATATGAGTCAAAGTTTGGATTATGCTAATAAAAAAGTTCACTATGACCTATTCTCGTATATATTATCTGTATATTTTAGTTCCTAATAAATAGGATTTAATGAGTTGTACTTCATAATAGATTAAACCAAGTAGTTTGTTAGTACCCATTTATTCCAACTCATTAATAAAAGTAAAAATACTGCACTTCAATTATATTTGTTCTCAAGTAAACTTACTATATTGAAATAAAACCTGATTCTATAGGACACTCAACAAGCTTAGGGTTGGGTTCCGGTGAGAAGGAGAGTTAAGGTGAGAAGCGTAAGAAGGGATCTCGACCCTTGGAAGCACATTAGGATGAAATGCACGGAGATGAGGTGCCCGAGATGCACCAGATCAACTCCCTTCTAAAGCGCAATTCATGGATGGGTATGAGATTAAAAGTAATCAAGGGTTCAGATCTCTTCTTACACTTTTCACCATAACTCTCCTTCTCACACTATCCTAAGCCGCAAGCTTATATGCTCATAATATATAAATATATAAGATAAGGGTTGGGTTCCGGTAAGAAGGAGAGTTAAGGTGAGAAGTGTAAGGGATCCCCACCCTTGGATGCACATTAGGATGAGATGCACCGCGATGCACCAGATCAATCCCCGTATGAAGCACAATTCATGGGTGGGTTTGAGATTAAAGGTGATCAAGGGTCAGATCCCTTCTTACGCTTCTCACCTTAACTCTCCTTCTCACACGATTCTACGCCTATAAGATAAAGAGGTAACTCGTCATAAACATTTATCTAGTGTGGTATATCTATCTAAACCCACGGGTTAATTTTCTATTCAATTTTAGGTTTTTCATTACCCACTTGCTATTGCTAAATCGATTATTCTGAAAATGTAGTTTCATAGTTTGAAAAGAAACCGTTGAAAATACAAAAAAATGGCCTACAACATGGTGCAAACAAAAGTCCACCATCGGCCTAAATGTGTTACAAGTTAGAATACCTAATTATGTGCATGCTCAACAAACACATACCTGCGATCTAAAGTGCCTTCGCTCTTCATTTCTACCATAACTTCTTGAATAACCATGTCCATTTCCATCATGACGAAGATCACCACTAATATCAAGAAGCCAACGATCATGTGATCCTAGATCATCAACAAGCCCAGCTGTGAAAATAAGCCCTGGAAAATCACTATCTCTTCTAGAGCTGCGTCTTAATGAAGTTTCCCCAAAAAGCCGCCCATTGTTCCTTCTTGCTTCATGACTATTAAGCTCAGAAACCCCTCTAGGAAATACGTTAGAGGACACATTCCCTGCATCCACAAGAACTATACGACCACTTATCACATCTCGTTCAGCATCAGATGACGAAAATCCTGATCCAGAAGTTGTCAAACCACTTCCAAACATCCGAAGACTTAGAAAAGAATCAGAAAGAACCAATAAAGCTCTACCATCTGAATCAGCACTCATAGGTATATGTATATCATTACGATTAAGCCCATAACTTTCATCAGGATCAAGATTTTCTTCGGTTTCTCCAACAGTGCTTGAGCTCATAGACATGACTTCATTCTGTGCACTGGATGTATCGATAGCCGAAGCTGAATCCAGCCCATCGTTTCTTGAGACCGACTCATGTGTTGGCTGAACGTCATAAGACGTGCTAGCTTTATCCTCACTACCATTTACAGAATCTTGTTTCACAACAGCATTCTTTGAACTATTATTACAGCTTTCAGATTCTTCAGTTTCTGATTCAGAAGTTTTAGAACTTGTGCAGACTGGTTCAGAGCCAAAGAACGAAGAGGACACACCTGCAGAAATTACAGATTCGACACTAGCAGGAGGGATATTTTCTATAGAGCTGATAGGTGATTCCAACTGCAAGTGGTGGATGAAGTCAAAATGTCAAAAATATCAAACACACACACAAGATTAGTCAAACTATTTATTCCATTAAAGTGCATAAAGGAACAAATTTGAGACCATTATAGAGCAATCATCAAGGGACCTTACCGCAACTGTTTTGGGCCAACAGAAATTAGAAACCATAGCCTTATGCCGCTGAAGTGGGTTCATAACCAATTGACATATATTGGCGTTTAACTGACACCTCATATTAAGATGTGGTAGCAGAGCACAGAAGACATTTCAGCATGTGAAACGATGCTGGCAATATTTTGACTCGGGTGGCAATCTAACAGAAGAATCACAGAAGTCAAGAAGACAAAAAAATAAAACTAAGAATGATGGGTTTCATTGTTTCTAGTCTCACAACCACAACCAGGTTCTACACTACTATAGTTTTTCATTATCTTCTACTCCTTTCGAGTGTCTTGCACTTCTAAGAAAAAGTCAAAATCTCTAAAAAAATTACTTCCAACTCCAAGAGCTATGCTATTTTAGAGATTGTGGTATTTACTATATTATTAAAATAATCAATATATTAATAAAATATTATTTCTCTCTCCTAAACATTTTATTTCAATGTCTCTTATTGGTGGAATGATTAAAATAATATTTCTCTTTCTCAAAAAGTGGGTTTAGAGATTTCTCCAAATATGGAGATTTTTATCTTCTAGCTCCTCTTTTTTCTAAAAAATGTTGCTAGAATCTCATTTTTCTCTATTTTAGCATAGCTCTTGGAGATGCTCTAAGACATCCAAAAAATGAAAAAGCAATTTTTTCCTTTTCCTGTTGTTTCAGATTTAAGTTCCAACCCGTACAGACCATTTCACATTTTCATTTTATGGGTCCACTTATAAGGTGTAATAAGAAATGAAGATAAGATTGTGAGATCCATTTGCTAGATGTAAACAAAAGTGATGATGATACCCATAAAGTGAAGAATGAACGACGGAAGAAATGGTGTATATGAATGGAACCTAATATTGGTTGTAGACTTGTAGTGCCACATAATCAGCCATCACTTGGTAATAATGCAATTAATTAACAATACAATTCGCCTTCCAGTGGTATAAAATCTATAAATTCGGTAGGTGACTGCTGGCTATGTCTACTCAATATGCCAATATATAATGTGAAAATTACAGACCCAAAAGATATGTTTATTATCGGAGATGAGAAAAAACTAAATAGGTATCTGATTCAACAACAAAAAGAAAGCAAAACCTCCAATGTAAACCCCAAATGCAAGCTGCTATCAACAAGAGAGAATATATTCAATTATTCATGCCATATGAAATTGTCTATAACTCTATAACCACAATCAGAATTTCTCTATTCGAGCCCTAAACACTACCGTTCAAGCTCAAAAAGCAATGTTGAAAGTACTATGTATACATACACGATTATCCACAAGACCATGGGATGTAGTATTGACTTTGTCTGTTCAATTTTTAATATTCACTGATATCAAAAGGTGATCCTTCCATCTAACAATGGAATCCATAACATCCTGATTTATCTCACTTTTACCTAACATAATCCATAACCAAATTAAGTATAATTGGAGATCAGTCAATTTCCAGTTTTAAATTCATGCCAGAACAATATAATATACGCATGAAATTTGTCAATGATTTATTGCAATTTCAAAACCCAGAGCTCTTATTAGCAAAAACCAGCCAAAGCAATTCAATACTACAATATAATCTTGCAGAAATAAGAGCGAAAAGGTAATTTCCGCTTTTTTATCAAGAAAGCGTGTTGCAAGCAAGTAACAAAAAAAACCCCCAAAAAACCCTGAAATCAGATCGAAACAACCGTCAGTTCAACACTCAACATCATATTAACACCTTAAAACCAATCATCCAAGAAATTGAAGAAAGAAAAAACCATAACACCACAAAAACATTAGGGTTCCGGATGTATAAACGATGACGATGATGATCAACTACAAACAGAAACATATATAATCTAATTTTATGTTTAAAAAAAAACATACCTCCAACACAGAAGAACGAGAATTGGAGTTGGAGGTGAGACCACATAGTAGTAAAGATGAGAGCCTTCTCTTTGTTCGATTGATTCTTGAGGGCTTTGAAGATCGATCGGACTCAATTCGACTACTGCTCGAACCCATTTTCAGATGAAAACTGACGAACCAGAGAGATTTGAATAAGGAGATGAAGAGGAGGAGGATGATGATGATGGAGCGAGTGAAGAGGACAAAAAGTCGTCTGGTAGAAAATTGGAGAAAAGAGATGAGTTTCGTATGAAGGTGGTAAGAGGACCCTTTTGTTATGTTTCACTTTCTACCCATGTGGCTGTCAATTTTCACATTAAGGTCCAAAAATGGAGAAATATTTTAGGGCCCATGGTTTGGCGGCACTAATTAACTATCCACTTTTGGTAAAGGTGGTCATATATATCAATACCATCTATATTTAATTTAGAGTAAACTACGATTTTGATCTCTATTTAATTTAGAGTAAACTACGATTTTGATCTCTGTGGTTTATCATTTATAACGATTTTGGTCCCTGTGGTTTAAAAACTGTTTTTTGGTCCTTTTGGTTTTATTTTGCTTCCATTTTAGTCCTTACACCTAACAGAGTTAACGGAGTTGTTAAAAAAGTTTTAAAAATTTACATATTTAGTCATTGTGTTATATAAATTTTAAATATCTAATCCTAAATTTTATTTGTTATATTACTAACTATAATTTAGTACATATATATATTTTGTTATTTTTGTTTTCCTTTCTTTAATATATTTTAACACAATATATATGTTATTTTTTATATACATTTTGATACTTTTTTTATATATTTATAATTACCCAAAATAAATAACTTTTTTAATATTTTAATTAATAACTCTTTTTATTATTTAATCAAAGGTTTTTTCTGAAACAAAGATATATCTTTGTTTCAATGTTTTATTATTTATTTAAAAACGGTTAATTTTTTTGTGAATTTTATAAAAAAATCTGATTGGTTTAAAACGAGAAAAAATTACAAATTATTAAAATTATTGATAAATAAGAGTTATTTTTTTAAAATTTTATATTAATTTTAAATTATCATTTGAAAAAGTTTTAAATAGAATTCGAGAAAAAAATAATTATATTTATACTCAATCGGTTGTTTTTATTAAATGCACCTTTTCATATGATAATTTAAAATAAATATAAAACTTTTAAAAAAAGATATCACTTATTTGTTAATAATTTTAATGATTCGTGATTTTTTTATCATTTTAAACCAATCTGTTTTTAAAAGAAATTTAATAAAAATACCAACCGGTTTAAATAAATAAATAAAATTTTGATTAAATAATAAAAAGAGTTATTAATTCAAATGATAATTTAAAATAAATATAAAACTTTGAAAAAAACATCCTTTATTTATCAATAATTTTAATGATTTGTAATTTTTTCTCATTTTAAACCAATCGGTTTTTTTTTTAAATTAATAAAAAATCAACTGCTTTTAAATAAATAATAAAACTTTGATTAAATAATAAAAAGAGTTATTAATTAAAATATTAAAAAAATTATTTATTTTTAGTAATTATAAGTATATAAAAAATGTATCAAACTATATATAAAAAATAACATATATATTGTTTTAAAATATATTAAAGAAGGAAAAACAAAAATGATATAATATATATAAGTGCCAAATTATAGTTAGTAATATAATTATAGTTAGTAATATAATAAATGAAATTTATAATTAAATATTTAAAATTTATATAATACAAGGACTAAATATGTATATTTTTAAAACTTTTTTAACAGCTCCTTAACTCTGTTAGATGTAAGGACTAAAATGGAAGCAAAATGAAACCATAGGGACCAAAAAAGCAGTTTTTAAACCACAGGGACCAAAATTGTTATAAATGGTAAACCACAGGGACCAAAATCGTAGTTTACTCTTTAATTTATAGAGTAAACTACTATTTTCATCCATGTGGTTTGCATTATCTTTACCTTTTAGTCCCTCAAACTAATTTTATTAAATTTTAACAATTAAATCAAGAGCAAAAATGTCTTTTCTTATTTCATTTAATTTTATGATTAAAAATTATTTAATAATTGATTCAAAAATAATAATAATATATTACATTTTTTTATTTAATATTATCCTATTATACTCAAGGTTCTAAATAGCGTAAGGCGTGGCGGCGAGGTCAAGCCTCAAGTTTTACGAGTTACGGCGAAGCCATGACGTTTTCCAAGACGTGGCTTAAGGCGGAAAATATGTATTTTATATGTGTATATATATTACATAGGGTTGTGTTCTGGTGAGAAGAGAAGTTATGGTGAGAATGGTAAGAAATAATCTCTATCCTTAGATCAATCCTAATTGAAAATCAACACTAATGAGATATAACGAGATGGTTTAGATCAATTCCCTTCTAGACCGCAATTCATGTGTGGGCATGAGATTAAAAGTGATCAACAGTGGATATCCCTTCTTACGTTTATCCCTTAGTATAAAATGTCATTTAAATTTTTTAAATAATTTGTTTTTATATTATTTGAAATCGTGAGGTTACTGGAAATCAAGGTTCAAAATGGCGTGAGGCGTGGGGTGACGGCGAAGTCAAGCCTCAAGCCTTAGAAGCCACGACGAGGACGCGGCGTTTTTCAAGGCGTGACTTATGGCGGCAAATCTTTATATCATATAAATTATTATACATGTAAACATATCTTTTCTAATATTACCCAATGAGTCAACAAATTTAAATGATTTAAATTAGGTATACATTTAAAACTAACAAATAAAAGATCAAAAAAAGTAAGAAAAATCAAATATTGTGTTACAAAAACCGTGCATTAGGTCATGGCATGCCACATGCATAATATGGCGTGAGACACAAGCCTTAAGCCACGGCGCACCATGATGGCCGTTGCGGCGAGCTTTTTTGAACAGGTGGAAATAGTATAACTTTAAAATCTTGTACAATTAGCATAATAAGAGTATAAATGGTAATTTAAATTTTTAAAATGATTTGATTTTTAATATTAGCGCAGCTTTAAAATCTTGTACATTTTAACAATAAATTTTAGCATGTTTTATAATAATAGTGTGTGTATATATATATATATTAATATTTATATATATAATATTAAGTATAATAGGATAATATTAAATATAAAAATGTAATATATTATTATTATTTTTGAATCAATTATTAAATAATTTTTAATCATAAAATTAAATAAAATAAGAAAAGACATTTTTCCTCTTGATTTAATTGTTAAAATTTAATAAAATTGGTTTAAGGGACTAAAAAGGAAAGGAAATACAAACCACAGGGATGAAAATAGTATTTTTTTTAAACCACAAGGACGAAAATCGTTATAAATATCAAACCACAGGGGCGAAAATAGTAGTTTGCTTTAATTTATATTATATTACAGGGTCGTTGTAGTCCAGGGTCGAAATATAATATTATAAAAATTTAGTGATTCAAATAATACACAGTAACTTTTTTTTCCCTATGGTCTGATATTAAATTTTAGAGAAAATTTGTTAACACAAGACTAAAACGTTGTTTACCATCGTTTGGCGGCACTACTTAACTCTCAACTTTTGGTAAGGATGGTCATATCTATCTATCTATACTATCTATATTTATATTATATTATAAATACAGGGACGGAACACGATCGTTGTAGTTTAGGGATCGAAATATAATATTATAAAAAGTTAGAGATCTAAATGATGTATAACTTTTATTTTCTTTGATCTGATATTAAATTTTAGAGAAAATTTGTTAATGTAAGACTAAAGGGCCGTTTACCAAACGTTTATCCGGTAAGTGTTTACCAAGTCATATTACCTTACCGGATGGACATGGCAATGACATCAAATCTTACTCGGTATGGTAAGGACCAAAAGTCTTACCTTGTAAATAAAGGTGATAATTGTTACCCGGTTAGTGTTTACCGGGTAAACTGTTACATACAAGAGCGGAGCCACCTTAGCACCAGAAGGTGCATTGGCACCCCCTCACCTTTTTTAATTTTTTGTTGTATTAAAAAATAGGCCAATATTTATCTTGTAATGGGTTGTGCTCCTTCTCTCCCAATAACTTAAAGGCTTGCACTTCTCTCACAAAGGTTTTGATGCTTCGAGGTCTACTAAGTTCAAGCAACGATTATAGGTGGAATATTTTATGTATAAATCTTAAGCGTTATTTTAATGCAGTGTAGTTGGTTGATAGGTTTTTGAGGGTGCCGACGACTATTGTAGGTAGACAATCACCATGGACGATGATGAGGAGACGACAATGGGTCTTATGGGGTGTTGTAAGAACATTAGGTTGAGAGAATCGTAACATCCGTAGTACTAGGTACGTAGATGATGGTTGTGGGAACAGTACAGAAATCGTCTTGAAATCAAACTAAAAGCAAGATGGTATAATCTTGTCAACATCTTCAACACCATTTTTAATTGAGTTTAGGTTCAATTAAGTTACGATTAGATTAGTAAATTGATATGTTCGTTAATCAACTGAGAAATTGAGGATTTGCCAAAGAATATGAGCAAGCCCCTACCGTCTTATTAGTATCATTTTGCCCACAAATCAAATATTCGACTTAATTATTCACACAAACCCGAAACTTTAACAAATATCGAAGATATATACATGCAAAGTGATAAACATTATTTTGGTCGTAAATTGAGTTATTTTGTTGAAGTAACGAAAATGAAAATATTATTTCTCAAAACAATGATCACGATGGCATAAAGGGATGACGGGGACAAGGGACGAGGCAAAGAAGCGATATGGGGATACAATTCTTATCCATGCTCGATGTTCCCTCTGTACTAAAATTATGGCTTCGCCCTTGGTTGCATATGATGCCATTTTGATGTAGTACCAATCTTACCAATAAGCGCTTACCCGATAAGTGTTTGGGTAAACGACATCTAAAACTCAAAACCTTTAAACTATCTTTAATATCCCACATTGGTTGGGGAGAGGAACAAATGTTTCTTTATAAGGGTGTAACACCTTAGGCAGATCCCATATTGGCCGTGGACAGAAGTGATGTTGGGTTCATAAGTAAACCTTGACCTTCCTAAACACAACGCATTTTGGGGCCTCACGCAAGGCAGGATCTTGGAACTCTGTGGTTAAGCGTGCTTGGGTGGGAGTAGTACCAGGATGGGTGACCCCTTGGGAAGTCCTCGCCAGGTCGCCAGAAACAAATCCGTGCGGCTTATGCCAAAGCGAACAATATTGTGTCGTGGTAAGGCGGGGTGTTACAAAGAGACTTGATACTTCATTTATCAGACGCGTTTTAAAATCTTGAGTCCAAGTGTGGAAAAAGTGGACAATATATGGTACGATTGTCCTAGGATGTTACAGATGGTATCAGAGCTGTGAAGCAGACTGGTGTGACAGCAAGGACACTGGGTTCCCAAGAGGGTGGGTTGTAATATCCGACGTTGGTTGGGAAAGGGAACAAATGTTGCCTTATAAGGGAGTTGATACCTCCTATATCAGACGCGTTTTAAGACCGTGAGCACAAACCAACTAAAACCATTACTATCTTGTATATATAAAGGATATCAGTAATTTAATATGTAGTGCACAGGAAGGAATGAGAAATTGAAAATGCAATGTATGAGATTTGATACTACAACCTCAAGAATATGATTCCAAGGTGATAACCAATTGAGCTGCCAACTTTATGTGTTTGTGTATGGTTTATGTATAATATTCGTGTCAAAAATAGGGATGGCCATGGCCCCAAAGGCCCCTATGGGGTTCCGTCATTGTTTGAGCAAACGTCTTAAAAATAATTTTTTGTATGCTTCAATTATTGTTTATTGATGCATATTAATTGAAATTCAAGATTACAAGTAAATGATATATGAGTATAACCTTTTTAAACTGTATGTTTGAGTTCATATAACTATCTGATAAGTATAATCAAATACATAATAAACATCTTATTTTAAATATAAAAAATCTAAAATATTATTACGATAATTATTGAGTTTTAACTAAAAAATTAATTATTATCTTTATCAAAAACATGATTATTAAATCTTAAAATAAATTACATCGTTAAAAAACCTAAATTAAATTTTGATAAAAATTGCATTAAAAATTATATTAAATAACGAGAACTTTTAAATTGTCAATATACTTCTTTTAAATTTTTATCGAGTCTTCAAATTTATATTTTATTCAAACATAAAAATATTCTTGCTTTCTCAAAACCACACAAAACTGCATTATAAAAGTGATAGAGAAAAAAAAATGAAACATTAAAATCGAGATGTATCATGTTGCATTGCGCTAGTACACTTCTAGTATTAATACAAAAGATCTAAATTAAAGTCTTAAAAACAATTTATTATGTAGCATGTATAATTAATTTATATGTATTACTTAAAATTTAAGATAGAAAAAATACAAGTAATACTACTTAAATACACGTTTTAATGCATCATAATTACCCCCTAAAATCTTGTTGATCCAACCCTCGCACCTTCACTCTCTTATCCGACATTCAAAGAAATGTGGTTTCAAGATTGTTGTTGGTTGATCATCTAATGGGTGGTACTGGTTGATTATTTTTAACAGGTGAGATGTGAGCCTTTGAAGGTTGAAGAATACTAAAGTGCAAACTGTAACATTCAGATTTTTAGTATCCATAATTTCAAGTTTTGTATGTATTTTAGCCTTAAATAGTCTTTTGGAAGTATTATGAGTGTTGGTTGGGTTGAATATCGCATTTGGCAAAAAAACCAAATTTTCATCGAAAATTACACTACTCACGCCCGCACAACTATTTTGCTCGCGCACGCAAGCATATCCTAAAATGTGGGCAGAAACTTATGTATATAATGCTTGCACCCTGGACAGAAAGTTGTTTGGGGCCTGCAGCCCCACTAAAATATGTTTTTCCCTTCTTTTTCTCATTTTGTTTCTTCACCAACATTTTTCTCCTCTCATCCAAATCGGTCCAAACCCTCTTATTTTACTGGATCGAAATCATTAAGGAGCCTTCAAGAGATTACGATCTAGGATTCAAGTCTTATGGTTTGAAACTTAAGATCTTCATCATTCTTCCACCATTATTAACCAAATTTTGGGGTTTGCTTAAAAAACCCATTTGTAAGTTATTATAACCTTTCTAAACTTTTATAATCATCAAAATAATTCATTTTAGTCTCCTAGAACATCTCTCTTGGTGTATTTTACACATCCATGGATTTTGACCAATTTTGGATACTTTGAAAGATTTGGGGGGGTTATCTTTTTTGCTAGTATATGTTGGATCTTCAAGAATGTTTTATAAAAACGAGTTTTAAGTACACAAATGCTATTTTGGGATTTGAATTGTAGGATTTAAGTATATTTGATTTTGTTCATCTTTGGGAGAGTTTTATGTAAAATGGTAACATTTTCGAAAGAGAGGTTACTAGTATTTGGGGGATGAGATGAGATGCTTTGAAGATCTTTGTAGATCTAAAGCTTATGCTCGTTTGATGGTTCATTTCTAGACTTAAGGAAATGGTTGGTCTGGAAACCCTAGATCCTTGTTGAAGATGACTTGAAGATGGTGAGATCTTCATAAGTGGAAGCTAAAGTTTGGGGTTTGGAATCGATGTTTAACTTTACCTAGCAAGGTGAGTTCAAGTTGCTTTTATGAAAATTATTTATATGCCAAGAATGTTCATTTTGAAGTACTAATATGTTTTACTTGATATTTATCAGATGTGTAGGTTATTTGGTGAGTTTTTGCATATTTGGTATATTTGATTTATAAACCTTGTGAAATACCTGTATTTGGGGTTTTTTGAACATTTTGATGAATAAACTATAAAGTAAATTACAATTTTGGTTCCTGTGGTTTCCATCCACTTTCACTTTTGGTCCCTATTTCAAAGTAATTACAACTTTAGTCATTGTGGTTTGCATTCCATTTCATCTTTGGTCCTTCTAGAGATGGTCATCCAAATCTGTTGTTAAAACACTTATGCATGTCAGGGGCAAATTGTCCAAAACCTTTTAGATAGTAAAAACCCTAAACCATCATATTTACTTTTAACTTTAACCCTTAAACCCCAAAATCCCACCCACACACGATCTGGAACCCTAAATTACTGCTTCATCACAGATCCATAGAATCGCACAGTTTGAACAAGCATACAATCCACAATCAACGTTTGTCAACGTTGAAGCACGATCTTGGTCAAAGTTGGTCAACATTTCCATCATGTGGCACATCAGGGGACCAAATGAACTGTTCGATTACAAAGAAATTTATGTGATTCATGGTAAGAGTTAAATAGTCAAGAATTTTACTGATGTGTTTTGTATACTTCATGTTGTTTAATACTTCGTACCCATGTTCATCTGGTATTTTTTTTCACAAACCACAACCCCACCTTCATGTCTATGAATATATATCATGGTGGATTTTTCACAAAGGGTCTTGATAGGAAATACTTGAATGGGAAAATCACGTATGTGGATTTCATAGATATTGACCAACTATCAGTTCAAGATCTTGTTTTCCATGACCCAACAGTTAGGTTACCCAGATGATCAACAAATTTTATACCACTTCATGACACCTGACAGTGATCTGAATTTTGGTTTGCAAGGATTAGAGAATGATAAAGATATAGTAATGTTGTTGAAATATGTTCCTCAGTTCAGGTTAATTGATGTGTATACAGAACATTTGGAAACCAATTTGGAACCCATTTCAACGTCTCCAAAAAAGTTACTTTTGGAATGGCATTTAGACAAAATGGCACCAATGTTTTTGAAGGCAGTGGGAGTGGTTTGAAGGAAATGGAAGCCCAAATGATGAATGATTTTGATCCTTTCTTTGGTAAAGGCATATATTTGGGTGAAGGCATGGATTTGGAGTTTGAGGCAACTTTGGTTGATGAAGGGAATGTGATAAATGATGTTGAGGCAACTTTGGTTGGTGAATTGAATGTGATACATGATGTTGAGGAAACTGTGGTTGATGAAAGGAATATGATAGATGATGTTGAGGTAGATTTGACCAACCTTGAAGATTTTGATAGTGAATCAGACTCTAATTTCGAATCAACAAGGAAAAAGAGTTAAGAAAGCTGCACAAGGAAAAGCAAACTGTAGATTCTTCACATCCTAACTTTTATGTTGGGCAGACATTTGGTAGTAAGGCAGATGTGAAGAAATTGATAAAGGTTCATGCAATAGAAACTCGGAGGAATATAATCATACTAAAAAATGATCTAACAAGGTTGCGGGAAGTTTGCAAGGGCAAATTACCAATTTTTACTAGTGGGACCAGTTCAACTGTTGCAAGTGAGACAATAAAGGAAGAATCGGAAAAAGAAAAATGTCCTTGGGTGTTGCATGTCTTAATAGGGAAAAATGATGAAACTTGGATGGTCAAGACATATACAAAGACCCATAAGTGTTTGCAAAGCAGTGATGTAAATGCTTGTATTGCATCTTAACATATTGTAGAGACCATTGCACCAAACCCTGAAATCCCAATCATTGCAATTCAAGAGCAACTACAAAGGAAATATGCAGTTAATGTTTCTATGTTGAAAGTTTTAGAACAAAGGTTATGGCTTTGGATAAACTAAGGGCAAATTATGCAGAAGAATATGAGAGGCTAAGGGATTACACATTAGAGCTTCAAAGAACCAATTTTGATACTACAGTTAAGATACATGTTGAAAGTGGAACAAACCCATCTTCTCCAACAAGGCAGTTTAGTAGAATATACATCTGTATTGGTGATTTAAAGAAGGGATTTAAAGCATGTACGAGAGATCTGTTGGGTCTTGATGGGTGTTTTATGAAAGGCCCATTCCCTGGTCAAATACCAACTCCAGTTAGTATAGACCCAAATCATGGTACTTACCAGTAGCATGTGCCATAGTCGAGGCAAAGACAAAAAGGTATAGTTTAATTATTTAATTAAGTTTAGATTTATGTATGTTAATTTTATGCTAATCCATTGATTAATTTAATTCATGATTATGTACTTTAGTTCATGGAGTTGGTTCTTGGAATGTCTTGTGGGATGACCTTGATTTGTCAAGAAATTCCAAATTCACTTTTATTAGTGACAGGCAGAAGGTATGTTGTTGTTCAAATATCGTTATTTATGCTTATTCTTTATTGTTATATACTTATGCCTACTTCTTATTGTTCAAAGGGGATTATTCCGGCCATAACTCATTTGTTCCCATGTGCGGAGCATAGGTTCTGGTTGAGACATATACCTGAGAATATGAAATTAAGCTGGAAGGGGAAAGCATATAAGGATCATTTGTGGAAGGGTAAATTGCATTAAAAGGTAACGTATTTTCCCTTGATTCCTATTTTGGGTAACATACTTTCAAAACTTTCGTTTTGGTACCTAAGATGCAAAGTTTCAAACATTTAAGTACCTAGGTGACCGGTTCAAATTAACCGGTTACCATGCTAATGTGGCAAATGATGTGGCATCCAAGTCGACATTATTTGTTTATGTGGCTAATGACATGGATTTTTCAATATAAAACTAGTTTTTATGTATTGATATTATATTAGCAATTCAATATAAAATTAGTTTTAGGTAATATCTATGGTACGTACATTGTTGGCCCCTTTATCCCCACCCCCTGAAAAAAAGAACGCCAGCGCCTCTTCTCCAGCCTTCCCCTTCGTCCCCCATCCCATGAAAAATAAAACATCGCACGTCTCTTCCGGTCTTCCCTTTGTCCCCCACCCCTTGAAAAAATAAAACTTCAACGTCTCTTCCGGTCTTCCCTTCGTCCCCCACCTCCTGAAAAAGATGTCGGCCCCTTTTTTATGGCGTTCAACCTCCATCTCCGGCGCCACCTCCCTCGCTGATGCTTCTCTTAACGACGACTAGAGATCCTTTATTTCTGATTGATTTGGTTTTCAGACCTGTTAAAAAGGAGGTTGGATTGATTCAATTTTTTTGTTATGTTAGATTGTCTTCTACATCCAGACCTTTCAAGGTCATCAAAAATGTTAAAGGTGTCAATAAGTAAGGAAAGGGCGTCGATTTGGTGGACAAATCTGTTGTAGCTTCAAGATTTGGCAACCCACGTTGTGATCTGAAGAAAATGTTGCATGTTGGCCTTTAAAAAACTTGAAGGGGCTGAAGGGGGAAGAAAGGAGGGGTGGAGGGATCAGGTGGGCGGTGAAGGTGTATTAGGTTTTGTTTTAGTTTTGGTCGGGAGGGTAGACTAGGATAGATTGGGTCAAAATTAATTTTATATTGAAAAATCCAACTCACCAGCCATGTAAACAAATTAATGTCGACTTGGATGCCACATCATTTGCCACGCCAGTATGGTAACCGGTTAATGCTTGAACCGATTACCATGTACTTAAATGTTTGAAACTTTGCATCTTAAGTACCAAAACAAAAGTTTTGAAAGTATGTTACCCAAAATAGGAATCAAGGCAAAGTATGTTACCTTTTAATGCAATTTGCCCTTTGTGAAAATGTGCAACTCCCAAGGTATTTAGCTGAATTGCACTTGGACGGATGGTTGTATTTATCTTTTGGTTGGCTATAAACTCTTGGTGAATAATTTTGGTATATATTAGTTGCCAACAGATGCATATTTTTAGTGAATTCTTAGAGAGTTGTTCTTTTGGCTTGTAAACAACTATATGGTTGTAAAACATTATGCATCTTGTTCAATAGCACAACTCTCTATGTGTTTTAAATAGTTGTTGTTTTAATTTTGTTGGATCTGTCTGTTAAAATGCATGAATAGATATGTGTTTCAAAACAGGTTCTACACAGTTTCAAAACAAGTTATGTGTTTCAATTTTCTGCTTCAATTGTTAAAACAATCTCTACACAACTTCTGTTTCAACTGTTATAAATCCAATTGCACAATTTTCTGTTTCAAAACAGGTTCTGTGTTTCAATTTTCTGTTTCAATTGTTAAAACAGTCTCTGTGCAACTTCTGTTTCAACTGTTATAAATCCAACTGCACAATTTTTTGTTTCAAAACAGGTTATGTGTTCCAATTTTTTGTTTCAATTGTTAAAACAGTCTCTACACAGCTTCTGTTTCAACTTTTATAAATCCAAATGCACAAATTTCTATTTCAAAACAGGTTCTGTTTCAAAACAGGTTCTATTTCAAAACAGGTTCAGTGTTTTAAAACAAGTTATTTCTACAGTTTTCCTTGCATAATTGTTCTATTTTATGCCGATGCAAAATAGTTTATGCACAATTTCAACTCTGTTTCTGGACAGTTTCTATTTTTCTGTTGTTTCTACACAACTTATATTTTTCTGCTGTTTCAAAATTGGTTCTATTTTTCTGCACAACTTCTATTTTCTGCTGTTGCGATACTTACTAACATGATAGTTCTGCACAGTTTCTATTTTCTGTTGTTACCAAATTTCTGCAATTACCATACTTACTGCACTATAATTATTTCCAAAAATCTACAATCACCAAATTAAATGACAGAGAAATTACGTAAACTTGTCATTGCACAAAAAAGGATGAACTTTTCACTTCACAAAACTCGCAGAATTACAACTGTGATGAAGTCTTCAATTAATCACTATACTACTTGGTGAACATAAAAAGCAAAAAAAAAAATGGCAAATGCCACACAACTTATGAAAATTCGAAACTTCCATTTTCGAGCTTCCATTTTACTTGTTTCCAAAGCAACTTCAAGTTGGTTCATTGACCTCAACAACCTGGGGATGATCTGTCGAGCTCGTGGACACATTGGGTCGTCAAGCCAACCAAGAAACCTACATCTCGAACCTTGTAGAAATATTAAATTATGAAACCTTGAGTTAACTTAAAAAAACAGAAATCACATAATATTTTACTTACATTTCTTGAACAAGAGAAGAATCTTCGTCTCGGATTATCGGCCGTCCAAGAAGTTCGAACGATGCCTATTGAGCCACAATCACAAATCACTATTTCAGTCTTTTGATCGAACATAAAACAAGCGACAAACACGATTTTTTGAGTCCCTTGATCGAACAAAAAACAAACAGCAAAAGGGGACGATTCTTTGAGTCCCTTAATCGAACATAAAACACTATGCAGACGAGAAACGCAACAAATGGGTCAATTTTTTTGGATTTGGGGGTGAAAGGTAGAGGAGAATAGAAAAGGGGAGATGCTTGTGAGAAATTGAGAATTGGGGACGCTTATATTTCTATTGGGGAGGGGTTATTAAAAACCAAAATATATTTGACAATTTTGCCCTTAAGCGTGCAAGGCATGTGCAAGCCATTTAACAGCAAATTTGGACGGCTATCTCTAGAAGGACCAAAGACGAAATGGAATTCAAACCACAATAACCAAAGTTGTAATTACATTGAAATAGGGACCAATAATGAAAGTGGATGGAAACCACAGGGACTAAAATTGTAATTTACTCAAAAATATAAGTGTGGGTTATTTGATTAATTATCCTACAAATGGAGATTACTTGGTGATAATTCATTTTTGTGTATTCGGTTTTAAAAATGCATATTATTATGTTATTGGACATTTCGGAAATATAAACGGTAAGATTTCAATTGGAAAATAGTTTGTCCCTACTAATGATGAGTTTTTAAGTTAATTATTCCTTTAGACCATGTGTTTGCATAAACACTGGTTAAACACGTTTTATAGTTTTCGATGAATTTTGTTGTATAATCATTTGAGCTCGGTTTTGACTCAAATGAGTCTAAGGGACAATTGTCCGGTTTTTGTTGCTTTATGTCGAGCCTTTGGAGTTATATGCAGAGTTATATGCAGTTATGACATATTTATTTGATAGATTACACATTTTAGATACGTCACTCATTCAGTTATTATCGTGTAATTTAGACTATAATGCAATGGATTCTGAATCGGTTTGTTATTTTGTAAATCTGATCATTATCCTTATTTTAATCTTGGTACGTAATGAGCGATAGACTTGGAGTGGTTGAGCTTGATACCCAAGTGAGCGATAGACCTGGAGTGGTTGAGCTTGTCGTCAAAATAAGCGATAGACCTAGAGTGGTTAAGCTTGGGGCCTATACAAACAATAGACCTAACATGGTTGATCTTGATGACTATGCGAGCGATAAACTTACGGGCTGTTCGTTCGTTTTTTGTTAAGACTTGTATGAATATAGTTGTCTGTATTGATATAGCTGTCTGTATGTTAACAGATAAGTTGTTGTGCTGAATAAACAGTCTGAATGTCAGAAATGACCATTTTACCCCTAGTCTTTATTTTTGTCTGAATAAAACATCAATTTAATAAAAATGATTAATAAATGACTTATAATTATAATAAAAATTATCAATTTAATTTTTTTTCATAAATGACATATAATTATAATAAAAAATAAAAGTTTTTTTAAATAAAACAACTTGATTTTAATATAGTTGTATGAATTCAATGTTATAAAAGTCAACATCATAGTTTGGATACATTTAAAAATATCAAACATTTGAAACTAGTCCGGTTGAAATTTGATCACGCAAATTAGCCATATATTGTGTGCTATTAGCACCCCATTGTGATCCATCTATTTCCGCTTCTCCACTTCCAACGTCTTCTTCTTCATTGGTGAAAATGGTTTATTCGTTGTACTCCATGAAAAGTTGGTCTTGAATATTACACTTTCTAATAAAGTTGTGTATTGCGAAACAAGCAATAACCACATTTCTTTGTTTCGTAAATGGAAAAGGAACCATTTGTTTCAAGATCGGGAATGTAGCTTTCAAGACACCATAAGCACACTCAATGACATTTCGAAGTTGTGCATGCGCATGATTGAACTTTTCTTCTATAGTTAAAGCACGCATGCGTCAATAATCTGCTAACCAATACCTCATGTTACGACGCATAGCTAGAAATCCACGAGCATTCGAATACGCAACATCAGAAAGATAATATTTATCTGCATGTGACAATTGATTAGGCAAACGTGCAAATATTATTTCAACTTAAACAAGTTTTATGTAATAAAATTGATGTATACCTTCAGATGGAAAAGGAAAACCAGAATTTGGGTTGAATGCAACTTCAGTTAGTACTCTAGAATCATGCACTATGCCTTCCTATCCGGCCCAAACAAGTTTGAATATCATATTGAAATCACAAATGCCTAGAACATTTTGGTAGCATCGACCACCTCCTCTTCCTCTATATGTTGTTTGATGACTAGTAGGCACGACTGCATGTATGAGAGTCCCGTCTAGTGTACCAATTGCCCCCTTCAATGATGAAAAAAATGTTCAAAATGTTAAATATTTGTCTTAAGTATAAAAAACTATAAAAATAAATCATACCGAAAATATTTCTCTCAATACGACTTTGCCGATTTGACATGATCTCCGTGTTTGTTTCAGACGCTGTCGGACAGACAATTTCTCTTGCAAACTTCACCATTCCACGTAGAACTTCATGAAAACAACTATGGACGGTGTCGATGGAATGTTGAAATCTTTGTTTAATCGCTCTATAACGGTTCGTTATGTCCGATGATTGTCAAAAACATAGCTAGTTTCTCCTCGACACTTATAAATCTACCATCTTTTACCCAACCACTTTGTTTAAAGTGATTGCATAGTAGTACATATGCTTCACGAGACATGCACATCAACTCCTGACATTGCAAGCTAGATCCATGTAGCAACTCTTGTGTGTATGCATGTCCACTCATAGCCGAAGTGTTATCTCATACCCTCTCGATTCTTATTGAAGAATTCCTTCTTCGTCTTAGATACCAAAATAATAGAATTACGAACAAACGTCCTTCCTTGTAAGTCAACATATCTATAAAATTGCAAAAAAAAACTTTTTAATCAAACAAACATCATTTATATCTCTAAAATTGCCAAAAAATTAATCAAACAAACATCATTTATATCTCTAAAATTGCAAAAAATTAATCAACCAAACATCAACCAAAAAATTAATCAACCAAACACCAATTGATAACATAAAATATAATATCATTCCGAATACATCAATGGCTAAAGTCATTAACAAAAACTGCCATTGGAAATGTCATAAGCATCCACAATAAAAAAACCATTGGAAATCTACCATAAACATCCACAAAAAAACAAGCATAATCCTAAACATCAATGGCCAAAAGCTTCTACCATAAACCGACTACCACCTACTTGTAGCCTTGTTTATCTCCAACCGTCTTAACCCAATGTACCGCAAATTCGGGCGGTATCATCATCCAAGGCTCCCTATTCTGCTTGTCACCAAAAAGAGCCATTGCAATACGGTACATAGGACTATCTTTTGGCCATCCAAGATCATTGAGTTTTTGAAGACAAACCATGTAAGAGGGGGCTCAACATCATCATTCTTGCCGTGCTTTACGGCCAAAGATTTCAAAACCGTCAAAATCTCCTCATCTATGTCAGATTGGCTAACTTTTCTCTTGTTGGTTCATACTTGAGTACGGGTTGAAGATACGGGAGTTGAGGACGTGGGTTGGGAATTAGAGATCTCCACTTCATCATCGTTGGAAACAAAGAAAGGCTCAACAGAAGGCTCGGGTCATTTGATAGCGTTCCAAAGCTCCCGATGTCCGTGGAAACACCGCCTTCAAACAGTTGCGTACACAACTCGAGGAATGGAAGATTAGTTGTACTTGACGATTCGACATATTTGTTTGACTGTGTTAAAAAAGTAATTATAAGTAACTAGCTAAACAAACATTAAATAGAAGGAAAAAAGTATAACAAGGAGGTGACCTGAATCTCGAGTTCCTTGTGTCAAATTAAATGAGTTCGTTGAAGGATCATATACATTTCAAGTTTTTATTTTTAAGTTTCAACCGTGCCCCATATTTCCCCTTCAAGTAGTCATAGTGGTTACGCATTTGCTTTTTATCCACCTGAAGTTGTGGATCTCTTTGAAATGATCAGAAACTTTCTTCCAGGACAATGATTTTAGACTTCCACCTTCCTTCCATTTTAGAGCTACCTCAAGAATGCAAGTTTCTAGAAACGTTTTCACAACAACCATATTTTTCCAACTTATCCTAGTCCTTTTTGGCGGTTGTGAATCGGCCGTTTGTTCCATACCTAATCGGTTCAAAATCAACAAGTTGAAACCCATACAAAGACATATCTACCATATCCATAATAAATACCGAGACACAAAAGACATATCTAACAAAAAGTGCACAAACCGAAATAAAAAAATCGAACAACAGTTTCATAAAAGAAATCGAACAACACAAATCAATTCATATAAAAAAAATCAAACAGAAATCAAACAACAGTTCATAATACAGAAGAAAGACATAAATCTAACAGCACCATATGGTTCATATACTGAAATCTAACATCAGGTTCATAATAAAAAAGAAAGAAATCGGTATAGCAGCTATACAAACATAAAGAAATCGATATAGCAGCTAACATAGGAAAAAAAATCGAACAACAATTACAAACAGAAACAAAAAGAAAGAAAAATCGCACAATAGTTATACAAATAGAAAAAAATCGAACAACAATTATATAGATAGAAAAATCGAACAGTAGCTTCAAAACCCATTAAGCAAAAATCAAACAGATCCTGGAGTTTGTATGAAGTTCGATTGAATGGAGTAGAAGGAGGAGGAGCGTGGTCTATTTGAGGAGGTGGTTGTATTTAAGACATTAGGGTTAATAAATATGAGTGATTGGGAATTAATATTGAGTAGTTGGGGAGAGGGTCAGGTAGGGAATTAACTAGCTGAGTCCAAATGACTTTTCTTTTCTAGCTGAATCGCTCAGCCACCAACTGACCGAATAATCATTTACCGAACATGAAGATATGGCTGAGCGAATAAGCCATATAGGCTATTCAGCCCATTAACCAATAAACGAACAACCCCTTAGAGTGGTTGAATTTGGTGCCTTATTAAACTATACACATTGAGTGGTCGAACTTAATGAATAAACATAGATATGTGGCCTACTTTTGGGTTCCGTCACACTTAATGGAATCGGGTCTCCTTGTCACCGAAATATGTGTTTTGGATATCCATGTTTTCAGTATTGTGTTTCGGTCAGGAATGTACCCATGATTTAATGTTTCATATGTCAATTATCATCTATGTTTTGTGGCTTTGGCTACTTGAGTTTTATTCATGTTTTATTAATGGGCTATTTAACTTTATTCACGTTTTGAGTGGGTATTGGGTTTTAAATTCATATCGAATGAGTATTTTGATTTACAGTTTTCATAACGAAAATAGTGGATTTTGGAAAGATGTTTGCTTTCACGATAATACATTTCATTTGATAAATAATGTTTTTGTTAAGCAGTCTTTCAATTATACCGATTTATAATCATGATGAAATTTTTTTGAACTCACTAGGCGTTAAGCGTAACCTTTCTATTTGTCGGCATGTGCATCAAGTTCTTGTTGGGGTTTGGTACTAGCGACATTGTAATGAAATGAGTGTTAGTTAGATAATGTAACACCCTCAAATTTGGAAAGTGCGACTAATTTAAAAATTTCTAGTAATACACTAAATAAAGAATAAATCTCTTACTACAAATTAATACTTAAATTAACCCAAATAGGAATTCTAAATTTAACATCAACAAAAGATAAATCAAGCCTTACATAAAGACTAGGACAAGGTCGGGTGTTACTAAACCAATAAAACTCGCTATCTTCAAATGCGAAAGACGTCACCACATAGTTAGGTCCTTATTATGCCACTCTCTCTCACTCAAATCAACATGTGATGCTAGTACTAACCTTAACGAGAACCTGATGCAAAAATTCCCACAAATAAAAAGGGTTAGGCTCAACGCCTAGTGAGTGAAAGAGTTTTCATCATTTATACAAACAGTAAATTGGAAAATACTAATTGAATCACAGTTTCCAAAGTGAAATGTATTAAATATAAAAACGACATCTTTCCCTAAACCCACCATTTTCGTGATGAAATAACTTTAACCAAAATGCCCATTTAATGTGAGGTCAAACCCAATACTCACACGACCAAGAATAAAGATATAAACATAAAAATAGAAGACATAGCTTTAAACAAATTCATAAACAATTAACTCACGCTTATCTTTGGAAGCGCATAAAATATCCGAAGATAATGGGGGAGACCCGTATTACCATTAATAGTGACGGGGCATGTAAGTGGGTCACCATTCAATGTTGTATGGGCTAGAATTAACCAAACACAGTTTGTGAGAAATTACACCTTAATGGTCAATGACCGATGCCCGACTACAAGAGCCACACCTTAATGCCTATGAAGACCCGATGCCTATTTCAAACTACAAATACTAGAGATTACATCTTAATGGTCAATGGCTGATGCCCGACTACCAGATCCCACACCTTAATGCCTATGAAGACCCAGCCTATCTCAAGAGGTTACATCTTAATGGTCAATGGTCGATGCCCGACTGCAAAAGCCCACACCTTAATGCTTGAAGACCCGATGTCTACCTCAAACAACAATAAGGGAAATGACTATCCCATCCAAAATCGACTTCTATGCTTATAGATCTATTGCATTCTAGCCATAATTACACAACTCCAACTGTATGGCTAAGGTATGTAACATATAATATAGTTATGCCATAAATATGCATATAACGCTAAAATCTTGACATAGAACAATTTAAATCGAACAAATGTCCCAAAAACTCCTTTAAGACAAAACCGAGCTAAAAGTTCAAGAAATCAAATGACTAATAATTTAAAAGTCAACGAAAGTCGATAGACAAGTTTAATTCATGTTTATGCGACATAAGCTTCAAAAGCAATATTTACCCAAACTCATTATTAGTTGAAACAAACCATTTTCTAATCATAAAGATTTTACGCATATTTCCACATGCCTCATAATATAACAATATGCATTTTCCCAAATGATTATAAAGTTAACTACGTCAATAATATATATATATATATATAGAGAGAGAGAGAGAGAGAGGGAGAGAGAGAGAGAGGAAGGATCATAAGAGGACGCTATCGTTTTAAAAGAATACGAGGACAACTCTCAACCAATCATAATTTAAAAAATCATTTAATAATAATTTCTGTTTATAGGGGCATATCAGTCTTATTGATCGATCCTCTAATACAGGAAAGTATAACATCCTAAAATTAAGTGATATCTTTATCCCAAATTTATCGATATTTGTCCTAATCATTTCATAAACATATCACCGAATATTAGGAGATTCGTTTGTTTGGGATTCAACGTTCGATCCATCGTTCATACCATTGGAAGCATTCATTTCAGAATTCTCAGTGTTGTTCATCTCTGCGATTTTCGATGTTTTCTTGGAATTCTTTGCTTCTTGATCCCGTAATGGAGGACGTTAAAGGTAAAAATGCAACGAACTCGTAAATCACGACATACGGAATTGCCCAACAAAGAATGTTATGCAAGAAGATTCTAATGAATGAGTTTATATTGATTGGTTTAATAATGATTAGTAATAAGTTCACCAATTTTTGGGCTAGACAGATTATTACATTCGAATGCTTTAGGAGTATGAATATTTTTTGAATTTTACATTTACTATATAATTAGGTATTGTGTTCATCAATATACAACAACACAATTATCGATTATTCAATATGTTTATTTACTACAAAGAATTTCAACTAAAACATACTTGATTAACACACATAACTTGGTTCAAACATAGGTCACTAAGATTAAAATAAGTACACATCAAGTATGATTATATAATTAGGTTCTGTGTTCATCATATATACAACAACTCAATTATCGATTATTCAATATGTTTATTTTACTACAAAGAATTTCAACTAAAGCATACTTGATTAACACACATAACTTATGTTGGAACCCAGATCCCGTAAACACTCAACGAATGTTGATCACATATGTAAAATAAATGATAAGCGGAAGCATATAAGACCAACAATCAAACTAGAATTAGTAAACTATAATGAATGAACATATTCATATCGATCAATGAAGATTTGTATTTCACTCAGAATGCCAAAGATTACAATACAAAAATAGAAATATATCTCACAGATTCTCTCCAATACAATCGACATTTAATACAAGAGTAGCTCTCTCTATTTATACTAATGAAAATAGAGAAGTCAAAGAGCTAGCCTATCACGGATTAACACGTAAGCAAGTCACTAACAGAATCAGTTATGTAAGGAAAGTGTGACTTGCCACGTCATGGAACACGCATGTAGGTCCTTGTATTATATCCAAAAGATACTTCATCTTCTGGAGCATTACTCTGTCTTCTGGACAGAGCTTCTGGAAGCAATCTTCTTCTGGCGGAGCTATCTTCTGGAGAGACTAACTTTGTTTTTAATAAGGCAGTTCTGATTCATACTTTTACAAAAGAATAAGTTCTAACAATCTCCCCCTAAGTATGAATGCAAAAAAATAGCGAATTAAAAGGAAAGAACAAAGTTTGAAATTTCATTACAATACTAAAAAAAGATTACAAAAATTGAAATACATGTAATGGCTAAAATGGGGATTCTGGATGCCCACTGATTATCCTATAGAATTGATTTGTAAGCTCTCTCAGCTTGATCACCCATTCGATGTGCTTTTCCATATCAAATGCTGCTCTTTTGATCGTTATATTCACATCTTCCTTTTTCAGAGCTATCAGCCCATGGATGGTGCTCAAAATACCTTCAGAGTATTTGAACCCTTCTGTTAACCTGAAATATTTCTTTCCTAGTGGTCTTCTGAATACAATCCCCCTCTCTGGTTCCTGTAGTCACCAACCTTCATCGTTTCTATCTCATCTAACTCTTCATTTAGGAAGGTGATACACAAACTTTCCACACCTCTTTCAAAACCAATTTGGAAATCAACTTTGGCTCTGTAATTGACGAAGGCTTCCATGCAGCTCAAAATTCTTAGATATGCAACGTTGTCATCATTACTTAAGGTTCTCCTCTGCTTCATGTATCTCCCAAGGGGTATGAGATCTGATGGATTCAAGGATTGTAGATCATTTTCACAGAATGTACAGGATTCCCCATTTGCTCTTATAACTTTATAAGATGTATACATGATATCTTCGTTTTCAAAATAGTTCATCCTTATCCCAACTACTCTTCTAATAGGGGATGATGCAAAAACATTTTTTTCTCTCTTGCTTAAATCTGGAAAACCTGATTTTAGTTTGTGGATCTGCATTTGGAGCAAAATCAGGAGTTATCAATAACGCTCCTTCCTATCTTTCTACATATAAGTTTTTGAAGTATACTTCTCTGTGTGTAGGAGGTTGGATACTTGCTACTCTTTCGCGTTGTTCTGGATCCGTATCATTCCATTGATTAGCCACAATCCTTGGTGTGGCTTGATCATCCGATTGATCAACCACTGGAGCTTTCATCTTTTCAACAACAGGAATTTGTTGGCTTGTTGAGGCTTCAGGATTTGGCATGTTAGTTAAAGTTTCTGGAATGTTTACCATTGGAACTTGCGTGGTCTCTGGAAAATTTGCCTCTGGAGTATAAGTAGCCTCTTGAATATGTGTTTCTTCTGGAGCTTGAGGTGTAGTTTGGACGTTTGGAGTAGAAGTTGATGCTTGACCTTGGGTTCGTGATCTTGTGATAGTGGTTCGCGGTCTTGTAGGGATAGGTTGTCTTCTACTTCCTTCCAACTCTTGAATCAGGTTTTGTACCATTCTGGCCATCGCAGGGTCAGAAGGTAGAGGAATAATGGTTGTAGGGATTGTTGCAGAGATGTCTCTAGGAACAATGTATGTTTCAGCTTTGGTCATCATTGCTATAGGTTTGACAATGGGAGGCGGTTGAGTTTGTGAACCAGAGGGAACTTGAGTTTGAGGAGTGGTAGAGGCAGATGCTTGCTGTTGTTGTGCTGGTTGGGTTGCTTTTAGTTGAGAGGTTGAGCCATGTTGTTGGTTTGAAGTTGATGGTTCAGAAGAAGGACCAATCTTCTGTCTTTTCTCGCTGTTCTCCCCCTTCTGAGGATCAGAAGTATCTGGATCCTGGTCCTCAGATCTCTTTCTTTTAAGTTCAGCCTTTCTACAGGCTCTGGCCTCTTTTTCCTTTGACTTCTTTGTTTGAAGATCATGGATGGTTTGAACAGAAGCTCTGTTTCTTTGATAGATTCTTCAATAGCAGTCACCTTCTGAGTGAGAGTTACTAGAAGAGGTTTGCAGAGAATATTGGTGAGAGCTTTTGTAGTCGAATCAGCTTTGGAAACAAACTTGGGTATGTCAGTGAACTTTTCTATTATAGCTTTCTGAAAGCTAGTCAGGTCAGCCTTAGATACCAGTGCAAAAGAAGTAGAACCTGGGAGAGGTGCAACTATATCTAGCAACTCCTTCATATTAGCAGCAAAAGCTTGAAATTCTTAAGAGGAGATGGTGGATGTAGAAGCTGAGGTAGTTGGTATTTCAGAGGGAAGTTTGGAAATGGCTTCTATGTTAGCTTTTAAATCATTTTCCAACTTCTGAAAATGCTCTATGGTCAGATTTCTTTGAGCGTCATAGGCAGAGATCAGAAAATTCTGGAATTGAACAAGTTTCTCTGAGTGCTCTTTTTGAGTGGCTCGGATGTCACAAAGAGAGGAATTAACCGTTGTAAGTTCACTGTTGAGATTGGCCTCTGAATTTTGAATTGTGAGTTTTAGATCATCCAAGGATCCCGTTACTTGATCACCGAATGCTTGGAACGCATCATTTGTGACAAATTCAGGAGGGGGGTGGGGGTAACCGCTGTATCCCCAACACATGGGGCCGCTTGTCCCTCGCGTTCAGAGGGGCCCTCATTTGCACCTGTGTTGACTTTGAGTGCAGAGGGACTTCCATCTTGACATCGAGGGCTCCTAGGAGCTTCCTCTTCGGATGTTCTGACCTTATTGACTTGGTCTCTAACGTTAGAGATTGGAGATTCAATTATGGTGTGCCTACCTTGGAACATATTAAATATGGAAGTACGTGGTGCATCCTGTTGCCATAACCCCTCTAACGGGAATTCATTGGCATTTGGGTCAGCGGTTGCCATGGACGTGACAACCTCTACCCAATCTATGTCATTGGTCACAGAGACATCAATGTTGTGTTGGGAGGGTGGCGAGTTCTGGGGCAATTTAACTCTTGTATCAAAGTCTTCTTCCTGTTGAGAGGGAGAAGATGAAATGGTGTCCCCAGATGTGCTTGATTCAGAAGCATTTGAGATGGCTTCTGATTGGTTGGTTTCCGAGTTTAGGTTTGGACTGAGCGTACGTCCTGTTTCAATAGGTGTTGGTGTACTGGCACCAACCCTAGCAGATGAGGGTGCTTTGGATGGACCTGCTTGGTTGCTCACATTTGTGCCTCTTTGGACATCTTCATTTCTCACTCTTTCTTCTCTCTCAGGCTCGTTAGAAACACTCTTGTTGTCACTCCGATTATTTTCATTCTCATGCTCACTAGACCCCTCACTGACTATCCTGGATACTAGGTACTCTGGGGTTGGTGATCTTGGTGCTAAGAACACCTTAGAGTATCTATAGAGTTCAAGAGAAGGAGTTGGGTTAGTTAAGGTTAGCATGTACCTCGAAAGTGGTCTGGCTTCTGGATATCCAGCATCAAGAATGGTTGGGCGATGAGTCCTCACAATGTGGAACTTGCAGAAAGGAGGTGAGCATTGAATTCCCTTGTAGGTAATTGCACTTCGAAGCAGCAAACGGATAAAACGAGGAAACATCAAGGAGGGCATATGTTTTGCTTTTTCTTGGAATGCAATTTTGTTGTAGACAGCCCCTTTGATTTTACGATATAGAAGTTCAGCATAGTCTATCGGGCGATTGAAGTAAATTCCATACATCAATGTAAGAATGTTGGTGCTCGCCTGATCCATGGAGCCAAGTTTGCAGGTAAGACCTTTGTTCAAGATAGAGACCAAAACATTCCAAATCAGGGGAAGATATAGGCGTTTGAATTCAGAGACTCTGTGGATTTCATGATTGTACCCTAGATGTATCATAAAGTCCACAAGAACATCAGATGTGGGATATGGTTCGTATGTAGCAATTTGGAGAGTAGTCAGGGTTGGTAGTTGGATGACTCTTTCAATCTTTGCCCTTGTTATTTTCACTTCACATGCATATTCTAAATTGGGCATGTCGAAGTCGGCTTTCAATGATTCTTCATTGTCATACACCCTTACAGGATGCCATAATTCTTGAACAAATTCTTCAGCCCAGAATTGAGTTGGTAGATGAGATTTGTTGAGCATTAACCGAGCTGCTTCAATGATCGTTCGATTTCTTCTTTCAACAATGCCATTTTGCTGAGGAGTCCTGACAGTAGAGAAATTATGAGAGATTCCCTTGTCCTCAAAGAAGCTGATCAGGGTACTGTTTTGGAATTCAGTGCCATGATCACTTCTCATAGAACGTACAGTGAGATTGTTCAGGGCTTCCATCTTTTTGATGAAGGAAATGATTTCTTCAGGGGTGTAACACCCTCAAATATGGAAAGAGCGACTAATTTAAAATTTCTAATATTACATCAATATATAACTTTCCTCAAACCACAATTAGTAATAAACCTCTACAACAAACAAATCAAGTCTTAAACAAGACCTACATATGGTTGGGTGTTACTAAACCAATAAGAGTCGCTATCTCCGAATGCGGAAAACGTCACCAAGAGTCTAATCTTTATCGTGTCATTTCCTAGCACTCAAGTCCACACGTGTCATTAGTATCCACCCCAACGATAACCTGATGCACATGCCGACAAAGAAAAAGGGTTAGGCTTAACGCCTAGTGAGCTCAAGAGTTTTATAACATATTTATAATTGATTTGAAACCAAAATATTTGCTTGATAAAATATAATTCTCAAAGGAAATAACAAGTTAAAAGCAACATCTTTCCCCGAATACAATAATTCCATAAATAAAAGCTTTAAACCAAAATGACATTAGAAGTGAAGCTTTAACTAGAAATACTCATTTAACGTGATACCAAATCCCAATACTCACACGACCATGAATAAGTTTATAAACGTAAAGATAGAAACATAGCTTTGACCATATTTATAAACCATTAACCCACACTTATTTTTGATAGGATTTAAAACATCCGAAGATGACGGGGGAGACCCGATTCACCACTGGTCGTGACGGAACACAAGGTAGGCCATGAACCAATGTTATAGAGCGGCACATAAAGGTCTGGTAGCCATTGACATCAACCAAATCCCAGTTTATTTGTCATTTGTACCCATTAGCTCAAGCCTAAAGAAAGCAATGTTATAGAGCGGTACATAAAGGTCTGGTAGCCATTGACATCAACCAAATCCTAGTTTATTTGTCATTTGTACCCATTAGCTCTAGCCTTAAGAAACCAATGTTATAGAGCGGTACATAAAGGTCTGGTAGCCATTGACATCAACCAAATCCTAGTTTATTTGTCATTTGTACCCATTAGCTCTAGCCTCAAGAAACCAATGTTATAGAGCGGTACATAAAGGTCTGGTAGCCATTGACATCAACCAAATCCTAGTTTATTTGTCATTTGTACCCATTAGCTCTAGCCTCAAGAATTGCACGCAAAAATCCACAATGCATATTCCGAGAGAGTGAAAGGATAGTTAGGAAATTACACAATTTATCACAATGTCTATTTCCAATTTAAAAGTGGTTTCATACTATCCTTCACGACATAAAAATACCGACTCTTATGCCTATGGATCCATAACATACTAGTCTAATTTACATGACTCCAAACGAATGACCAACGTACTCCAATGCATGTAAAATATTATTCAAATCGGACAAATTTCCATGAGACTCTTTTTAGTCAAAGTCGAGCAAATGCTCTATAACTCAACACTTAATTACTCAAAACATTAGTTGAGACAAACCATTTTCCCAATGAGATCGTATTCATGTATTTCCAAAACGACTCATAATGCATTAACATGTACTTTCCAACGATTTATAAATCCAATATTTTAAAGATGCAAATATAACCAAATGGTTTTCATCATCCAAACAACCCACACTTATACTTTATTTGTCAAAATGTCAAAAACCCAAGTATAAGCCTCATACATGATTTTATAAATCATTTTATATCAAATATGCAAACTTACCCAAATACCCAAACATTTTACTAATAATAAGTAAAACATGTTAATACTTCAAAATGAACGTTTTTGGCATGTACAAAGTTTTCACAAAGTATCTTGAACTCACCTTGCTAGATTTAGGCTAAATCTAGGTTTTACCCCAATACCGAGTTCTATTCGGTGAAGACTTTATATCCTCGAGCTACAACTCCTAGATTCAAGATTCAAGGATTAAGATCTTACCTTCACTTCTATGAACTCCAAAATCAACCAATAGCCTCTAGCCATACTTGTATTCATGTTGTAGAGCTTCAAGAGACGAATCCATAGCAACTTGAATCACCCAAATCGGAGCATTATTGAGAAAGATATGGTTCAAATGAGAAAGATCCCGATTTTTGGTCTTTAAAAACGCTGAACAGAGGCTGACGCCAGTTATGAAGTTGGTTACGTTTTCGTAACTGGCGTTGTAACCCACGCGAAGCATAAAAGCTTAGGGCTAGCTATGAAGTTGGTTACATTTTCGTAACTGGCATTGCAACCCACACGAAGCATAAAAGCTTAGGGCTAGTTATGAAGTTGGTTACGTTTTCGTAACTGGCATTGCAACCTACGCTAGCCTTTGTTGAGTGTAAAGTCCCTTAGGCTAGTTATCAAGCTAGTTTCGGTTCCTAACCCACTTCGTAACCAGCTTGACCCATTTTTTTCCTCCTTAACCAAACTTTACCTTGAGTTTTGAAACGCAAATACTACAACACTTAAGAGCATTCAAAGGAGCTCAATTTAAACCTTAAAGAACTAATATTTAAATACGGACCCACGATGAAAGATAGCAACGAAAATTCCGGTGTATTACAAGGGGTGTCACTCATGGATCTGAGAAACAATACCCAAGTATACCAGGAATACTCATCAACTATGGCAAGTGGATACTTCTTTCCAGATATGGACTGGATATTGACAGGTCCAAGAAGATCCATGTGTAGTAAGTGAAGAGGAATGGTCACTAGGGGTGAGCTCGGGACCGGACCGGTACTGAAACTGGAAGTGTCAAATTCCAATACCGAATACCGAACCAATAAGTGAAATTCGCTACCGGTTAGATACCGGGATTTTCGGGACTAGAACCGTTTGGGTACCATTTGTTTTGGACGACTAAGGTTTTTCACCGTTGACCATTAAACACAATAACAAAAACCAAAATCACTTAACCAACTTAACGAAAACTAAAAAGTTTAAATAAAAAGTTCAACAACCAACTTACAAACTAAAAAGTTTAACAAAATAAACGACATAAGAACTGACAATCAAAACCTACGTATGAACCGAATGACAATATTATTATAAGATAAATAAATAAACTTACTTGAGATTGATCCATGTTAAGCGAAAACCAGATTGGAGGAACCGATTATGCAAGAACCGCGGTTTGGAGAATTACGGAATTTGTAGAATTGCAAGAACCGAAATACGAAGAATTGCAAGAAAAAAAGTCGCTATTTGAATAAAAAAATGCTAGAACCAAAAATTATAATATTTTAGGTGGATTTTCTAATAAAATGGAAGATATGATGGTTGGGAAAAGTAAAGGGTGTTATTACCAATTCAAATTAAGAAGTGACTCTTTAAATTCCCCGGTTCGGTTCGGGATTACCGAGACTAGTATCGGTACCGAAACCGAAAGTACCAAAAACCGAAAGTAACAAAAGCTGAAAGTGATAAATCCCAATTCCGAATCCCGAACTGGTAGTGAAATTCGGTACCGGTTCGGTACGGGTCCGGTTCGGTTCGGGATTTCGGTCCGTTCCGCTCATCCCTAGTGGTCACTGAGGATATTTTCTTCGATCTGAAACTTGCGCTTGTCAACTTTTCTTTTTCACATGTTGGGTAAATATATTCCTTTGCAAAACAATGTTTAGGGAGTCCATTGACAAGTTCTTTTCTTGATAAATCATTTATCATTTTGAAGTTCAGATGAAAGAATCTTTTGTGCCAAAGCCAATCTACATCTGGCGAGGCTTTTGAAAGAAAACAAATGTTCTCTGAATGAGAACTATCCATGTTGATGGCATATACATTTCAAGATCTTTTGCCTTTTAAAGAAAGTTTGCCATTCTTATCAGTGACAATACATTTTATCTTTGTGAATAAGACTTTGAAGTCTTTATCACTGAGTTGACTAATTCTTAACAAGTTGTTCTTTAGTCCTTCAACATAAGAACACGATTGAAGGAGTTTGCTCCGTTGGTTAGAACACTATAATCTTTGGTGTATCCTTTGCCATTTCCACCAAAGGTCACCGAGGGAACATTTTCTTCCTTATAATCAGAGAGCAGGGTTTTTATTCCAGTCATGTGCCTTGAGCATCCACTATCAAGATACCAGATACCTTTACCATCCTGCATTAGATAAGGGAATTAATTTTCATAGGTACCCATAGAACCATGGGTCCTGTAGAGTTAGTGGAAATGTTAGAAGCAACATCTTTTTCATCCTTTAATGATTTTTCTTCTGTGGACTTTTCACCTTAGTTGTTTTACCAACTTTTGTGAATTTCACATTAACTGATTTCTCAGTCGTAGCTACTTTCTTTCCATGAGATATCTTCTCAGCCTTGGTGGCATTTGGGCACTTGCTTGCAATGTGAGTAGTTTCCCCACAATGATTGAACTTCCTATATCTGAAAGAAGGTTTAGTACCAGAAGCATTAAACATAGAGGGCTTAAGGTTTTCAGGACCAGGACCTAGAATTCCTTTCTCGTTAGTGAAAATTAATTATGATTCCTCTTTGTACTTAGTGAAAATCCTAGTGTTAGTTATGATTCCTCTTTGTATTTAGCGAAAATCCTAGTATTAGTTACTGTTCAGATTCAGTGAGAGAAAACCTTGATTACACTCAATGATCGCTCAAACCATAAGAAACACTACCTGAACTTAGAATACTTGAAGACAACACTCACACCAAAAGAACCTTCAGCAACAGTTGAAGACCTAACTGAAGATAGAGACTGATAGCTCGTGATCTGAAGCGGTTCAGTTATAGCAACGTTCGTCTACATAAGTGTGAGATCTTGTATATACTCAATGATACCTGAAAGGACACATCCTTGAAGCCTCAGGTGTCAGCAATCAAATGAAGCATACTCAACAAGATCAAAGTTGATCTTATCCTGGATGCACAAATGTGAAACCCCATACCCTTGTCAGAAAATACGTACGGAGTTACTTGATTGTCTCCTACGTGCTTACCAACTCTGACTAGTTCTGTTCATATTCGGCTAAAAGTATGGTTGCTTTATGTACAAAGGACAAGCCTCCAATGGATGCTTTACACGTGACATGTACCCTCTGACTTTGCATTTAATGCACTGGGTATAAATAGATGAAGACCTTCATCTTCTTCTTCATCTTCATGCATACTAAATCTCTTCTTGAACCTCTAATTATTTTCTCTTCCATAACTTATGCATCATCTTACTTAGTGATTCTTAGGTTGTAATGTAATAGGTATTTATACTTGTTCTTATTCCGTTTACAACCTGTAAATTTATTTATCTCAATAAACTCATTTAAAAATTAAAAGTTGTGTTTGTATTCACCCCCCTTGTACAAACTGTATATATACTTATACACTTGTAGACTCCTTACGGACCAACAACGATATCACCAAGAACTCGTAGTGGCCATATCTAGTCTTGAAAGTCATTTTTAGAGTGTCCTTCTCTTGAACCTGCAATTGGTGATACCCGGACCTTAGATCGATCTTGGAGAAGGGACTCGATCCTTGGATCTGGTCAAACAAGTCATCGATCCTTGGTAACGTAAATTTTTGCTTTATAGTAATCTTTCTTATTTCTTGGTAATCGATGGATATACGTATTGTACCATCCTTCTTTTTAACAAACAGGATCGGTGCATCCCATGGTGAAGAACTCGGTCAAATGAAACCCTTGTCTACCAACTCTTTAAGTTGCTTCATTAGCTCTTACTTCTGAGTTGGAGCCAACCGATATGGAGTTCTTGGAATGGGCGATGCTCTTGGTACCAACTCAATTTGAAACTCGACCTGTCTCTCTAGTGGTACCCCTGGTAGATCATCAGGAAACACCTCCGGATATTCTTTCACCATCGGTATATCTTTTACCGTCTTTTCCTCTAGTTTTGAATTTATGACATATGTTGGGTACCTATGTAATGTTTTCTAAGGTACTTATTGGCCTTCAACGCCGAAACCACTTCAACCTTGCTTTTCTCCCAATCTTCATACATAAGAATCATCTCACCGCTTCACGTTTGAATCCTAACTACTTTCTTATTACATACTATTTTAGCGTATTTATCTGATCACCATTCCATGCCCAACAATACATTGAATCCACCCAACTGCATAAGCATTGGCTTTACTCGAAAATCTTTACCATCTAAACAAATCGTGCAACCACCAATAATTTCCTTAATCCTAATTTGACCACCATCGGTCTTTTTCCATCTTACTAACATTTTTGTTCAGATAATGATTAAAAGCAGTGGAGACAACTTTTATTGGCACCAAAATCAAATAGTACATGCGCGTATATGTTATTAATAGGGAACATACATGAAACCACATCCGGGGTTTCCCACGCCTCTTCTAAGGTCATATTGTAAGCTCGACCCTGACCACTCTTTTGTAATTTATGGTAATCGTACCTAACTTGTGCAGTAGAACCACACTCATAGCATTCCCTATTTCTGGTACACTCTTTTGCTGTGTGACCTTGCTTTCCACACTTAAAACAGGTAGTGGTTCCGACCCAACACTCTCGTCCATGCTTCCAGTTACACTTCATACTTTGAGGAATCCCCTATCCCTCCCTTCTCGATCTAATTCCAGTGTCGGTCTTTACCATCTTAGACTTATTTTTTGATCCTTCTCGCTTCTCTTTGTTTCCTTTCTTTCTTCAGCCGCCTTGTTACTGCTCTTTTCTTCCACCATGGCCATCTCTACAATACCAATAAACGAAGAAGGAGTTATCATCTCCATAAACCTTCGAAGCTCAGTCTTGAGACCATCCACAAAACGATCTATTTTCCATCGCTTAGTCTCAACCATATACAATGTAAATTTTGAATTCTCGATAAATTGTTCCATGTATTCTTGCACCGTACTCGATGCTTGCTCTAACTTCATAAATTCATCCACCAGCCACTTAACCTCTACTTTGCAGCAATACTTATCTTTCATTGTTTCCTTCAATTGATCCCATGTCATTAATGCCACATTTTCTTTGCCTCTCATCTCTCTCTCTCCGTGTTCCACCAGTGTAGGGCAGAATCCACAAAAGTTGTCGTAGCATACTTCACCCGCTACTCTGGTAAACAGTCACAAATTTTGAAATAACTTTTCATCTTATTAATACAATCCATCAATGCGACTGGACCTCCCTTTCCCACAAACTTTTTTGGGGTGCGTACCACTGAACGTTTTAAAGCTACATTCTTTACTATTCGACCCACTTGCATTGTCATCAATTTTCTCTTTGTGGATCTCCTTCTCAGGATGTCATTCCTTTCTTGCATCCAATATCCCGGTTAACATTCCTAATAGGGCCTGTTGTAACGTCTAGTATGTTAAGTATGTATCAGAGCCGTTAAATGTAGCAATTCATGAAGTTGGGATCATAAAAGTTAGTTGGGAAAAACGGTGGAAATCGGACTTACTGACAGGTGCAGATCCATACTTTGATAGTGCATAACTCATAAACGGTAAGTCGGATTAAGCTCATATTTTGTAGGTAGAAAGAGGTTAATGTATATTACAACTGTCATGAAGGGTCTAAGACCCAGTTTAAGACCAAAGTGGCTCAAAATAGTGTCGTTTTAAGGCTGTTTACAAGAAACTCGGGATTTTGCTGCAATTTTCTAGCATCCATATAAAATTGATGGATGATTCAAATTCTACGATTCCAAAACTGGTAGACTCATAAGATAACATACTACAACTTTTAGTATTTTCTGTATTGGCTTCTAAGTAGGGTAAAAATGTTTACTTAAATGACATAAGTTGTTAAAAATTGGCAATGAAACCGCATATAACCAAGTGTTTAGTCGATTTCTTAACGCATACCCGACTATCACGTTTGAGGTTTAAGTTGTTTATAAATATGTAGGACCTGATTAACTTATTATTAGAATTAGGATATGGTTTTACATCATTTAAGTTATAATCGATTTATACATTCGTTAGGCTCGCAATCAAGTCGAATATTACCGTGAATCTCGTCTAATCGTGCGTTGCTTATTAATTTTGGCTAAGGTACGAATTTCACTTCCTTTGACTCTTGGGCAACTAATTGATGTAGTTGCCCCTTTATAACGTTGGTTCACTGCCCTGTGATTGAATCCTTTCAAGTTCTGATAATTGATTCTCATATTTGAGTTTTGTGAAGTATATTGAAACTTGGCGTTTTATGAAAGTCATCCGGGTAGTGGCACATGTTTGGTTTTCTTGGTTTTTAGTATCACCCAATTGATGGGCACATTAATTGGGATGCTTTCTATGGCGACTTTGTAGTAATGTCGTCCTGCATAGGGGTGGCAGAAAGTGACCCAACCGGCCAACCCAACCCGCCAACCCAACCCGAACACAACCCATTAGTAGCAGGTTGGGTTGAGATTTTCAACCCGTTTAACTTAAATGGGTCAACCCACCTAACGCATTTAATAAATGGGTTGGGTTGGGTTGAAATTTCTGACATATTTTCAACCTGTTTTCAACCATACAACCTGTTTGTAAACCATTTGTAACTTGTTTTCAACCCATTAGTAACCTATTTACAACCCATTAATAACCTGATTTTAACCCACTTAATATATTTTATTTTATATTTAAAATATAATTTTTAAATTTTAGTGTTAAAGAAAGTGAACCTAAATAGGAAAACCCTAGATTCATTTAGACTTTAGAACGCCTCCATCAAAAAAGAAGAAAACCCTAGTTTGCTTTCTCTCGTCTGACGCTGTGCTCTCGTCTTCCTCCGGTGTCTCTGCTCTCGCCTTCCTCTGGCGACTTTCGTCTCTTTCTCTCGTCTGCATCATCTATTCTCTTTCTCTTGCCGACGTCATCTCTTTGTCTCGTGACTCTCGTCGGCTCGTCGTCTCGTTCTGTCGTTCATATCAACGTACCACCCACGTCGCCGGCGAGAATATTGTTGGTGGATATGTGGTTGATGTTTTATTAGAACTTTGAACAATTTATTTGCATTTGTCGTTGTGTTTTATTGGAACTTTGAGGTTGTGGACTTTGAACAATCTATTTGTTTTGTTTTATGCATTATAAAATTAAATGTGTCAACCCAGGTTGAACCCATTTATTTAACAGGTTAGGTTAAAATTTTGTAAAAAGGTCGAACCTAGGTTGAACCCATTTAAGTTGCAGGTTGGGTTGGGTTGAAAATATCAACCCATTTAATTAAATGGGTTGGGTTGAGATTTTCAACCTGTGTAATAAATGGGTTGAACCCGAACCCAACCCAGGTCGACCCATTGCCACCCCTAGTCCTGCAGATGAACTCGGTCCACAGGGTTAAGGTCAATAGTGGCTTACGTAAACCCACCTTGTGGACTAGGCCGATTTTGTTGGCTCCAGAGCGGATGGATCAATCCTAGGATTGCCCACCATGTGACCGTGGTGGTTAAATTCACGGAGTCAGGGTGTGTGCCTGCACACCGGCCTGATAGTTCGTGTGGTTTGGCCACCCCTCGAACACAATAAGAATTGGTGGACTTTATTTATATTATGTTTTTAAAGCGACAATTAAGAACCAAGCACTTGAACATGAATTGTCGAACTTTGTTTACTTTATGATTTGAATTGAAAATTACGAACCGTCTTGATTTTCTATGAATTTATATTTATTGAATTATAAGTCTTCCGCTTTGTTATCAATGTTACCAATTGTTATTTCAAATGTATATTATAATCTGTTCATTGAGCCATGTTGCTCAACCGTATTTTTGTTTTCTGACACGACATGTTCCAAGTGGTCGATAGGACGGGACTTGAGATTGAGAGTGCACCTTTTTGGAGTTTTAATACTTTTTGGAGTTTTAAGACTTGCTTGGGTTATATTTTATACTTAGAAAGTTGTAATCTATGTTTGGAGTTTATTAGTAGCTCTGAATTGTTTGTGTCGTTTTTATTAAGTCCCCTTAGTGACACCACCCGTTCCGGACCACGCGGACAGAAGATGTTACACATGGATCGTTCAATCCGTGTTTCATTTAACACGGATATAAACCAATCCGCGAATACCTATTATTTACTCCGTGTTTGGCATTTCAAAGGTTGATCCGTGTTTCTTTTAACACGGATATAAGCCAAATCGTGAATACATGTTTTTCAACCCGTGTTTGGCAAACATTTTAACACAACTAGGTGGAATCCATGACAGTTGAAATTTTTTCAAAACCAATCCGTGTTTATTGAAAATTTTTGGTATGTTTTTTGTTTCTCATTTTTTTTGGTGGGAGAAATTTTTTTCAAATGGACTTCAAATTTTAATTTGGTATAAATTATTTACTAGTTGTCACTTCTTTGTGAAGTGAGTTAATTTCAGTATATTTCATTCTTGAATGTGATAATTTACTTTGAAATTTTTGAGATTAATTGTATATCATTTTACAGGTTTAATGGCGAATAGTGATCCACATCAGTCTGATGATGAACATCCAGTTCCATCGGTTAGGTCTGATCTTCCTTCACACTCGGTGAATGTTGTCAATCCAGATGCTTCTCTCATACCAAACATTCCATAAATACTGTCACCAAACAATCACTACCTGGATTTTGATATGAGAACAAGAGTTTCCCATTATCATGGAAATATAAAAAAGACATCCAATCAAACATGCATTGACTAGATCAAATGTCATGCCACTCATCTACTTTAAACAATACTGGCACACACTGAGCTACAAAGTGAAGGAAAATGAGCACCACTTTGAAGGCAATGTGGATCATTTTGTATCATGATTAACTATGGTCATTTTCGGCGAATTCCGGATTTATCAGAAGCAAATCCTTATCCGGACAAGAATGATTTTTGATGCTTTTGTTCCTGAAGAAGAAATGTTTGCTGATGACGACTGGGTTACTCCGAACCATTAGCTTCATCTTCAATGTTCAAACGAAAGTGTTTGCCTTTAATATGGCATCTGCTGGTCACCATACTGAATCGATGTTTAACTTCTAAAACTATGGGTATGGATACCTGTAGTGGATCATTTCTCAGATTCTTTGATGGTGTTGCATTCAACCAACACTATGACTATGCTATAATAATATGGAATGAACTAGCAGATCTGGTACATGCAATGTCAAACAAGGCAAGCAAGAAAATTTATTCCATTTCATTGGTTTCTACAGTTGATGATCAGATCCATCATCCGGTCCAATCAAGTAATTCCAAGACGATTAAAAGCAGAAACGGGTCCGGAAGTTGCAATGTATCAACTAAAAGTCATGGCGAGATTGAGAATATTGACAATATCATGCCAATACTAGAAGCACCTCTTGAACTTTGATGATCAGAGTGCATATGTGTCATAGATTATAGGCAACTTAATATTCCTATGGTCCAACTAGAACTAGAGGGACCTCCCTAGGGAAATTTGGATAATGTTGGTGAGGGTCTAGGTCTAGAAGAGTAGGTTCAAGAACAATGGGTTCCTAAGCAGGGCGTGATGAAGGAAAATGTAAATGAGAGGGGCCAAGGAGGAGGTACACCTGATCATGCAAACTCCAATTCAAGTTCTAGTAGAAGCTCAAGTGCTTCTGATTCTGAACACACAGTTGATGAAAATGTCATTGATGATGTAGATGATGATACTGATGATAATGCTAATGATAGTCAAGATGATGATAATGTTGCAAATGATGGTGACAATTCAAATAATGATGTTGAAGGACTTATTCCATTTCTTGAGGAATCACCTGACACTCCTCTTGAAGAACGCATTCCAAGGCACATGGGATTGCATATTGATGTTGTCTCTGATGTTGAAGTCAATACAACACCAGGCAGTACTAAAGATATTTTTGGTAATATTTCTGATCTGAATGAGTAAACAGTGAGCTTATAAAGACTTTTTGGGCCGAAATTGGGACATTTTGGATGGCGGCTTTCCTTGGGCCGAATTTAAACTTCCCAAATACACTAAGGGTTTATGTCATGGTGTACTTTTGTTACCTAGAGCCTAAGGACAAGTATTAGCATAAATATCTTTTTTTGTAAGCTATAAACAACTAACCTTTTGGTTATTAAGCTACTCTCTCTAGATTATTCTTTTGCAAGTATTTTGTGATCTCATTTCGGTTATCAATCAAAGTTTGTTTGTTTGAAAAAAAATCGTTTCTTACTTCATCTTACTTTCTTGCAAGTTACTTTACTGTCATTTACTTTCTAGCACTTTACCTTACTGTCTTTTACATTCCCACAATTTACTTTATACAATTTGCTTTCTTGTCATTTACTTTATAGTTATTTACTTTCTCCCACTTTACTTTCCAGTTATTTACATTTTCGCACTTTACTTTCAGGAACTTACTTTTCTATTTTTTCCATTTATGTAATTTACATTTCAGTCTTTACATCATTCGTCAGAAGAAACCGAGCGATGATGGGCTAAAAGCCTTATCTTAGGATGTAAGGATAAATTATGACCGAAACCTATGTGAAAACACAAAGATGTCTTATAGAATTTTATCTAAGTATTTATTTCAGGTGATTATTGTTTTATTGAAGATTTCATATTATTAATTGACAACTAATTTTATGCATGAAAATGCATTTAACTTTCAGAGTTAATACAAATGAGAAAATATGAGATACTAGAAGATGACTATAAATAGTTTTAGTACCTGACAAGTACTATACTCCTATGGTGTAGGATGGTAACATTGTATCGTGCTAGGATACATGACATCTAATCTAAATGATATCATATCATCTCAATATCTAGTTTGGGAGGCCGTCTGACCCGATAGTTGATATTGTGAGAATATTATAGTACTATTCCATAGTGCTATAGGATTGTTGCAAGAGTGCTTTATTACCTTATTGTTGGATCGTATGTTTTGTGTTTTAACAAACCTTTGCACCATGTTCTTCTTTTAACTACTGATATTTCTCTACTTGCTAATCAAAGCACCCAATTTTTGATAAAACAAATCCCTCGAATTCTCCATTTGAAATCAGTTTTTAAAGACCGGACTTTTGAGGAACTTTAGAAGCCTTCTTTGTAGGAAGAATATCTGATACTTAATACCATTATTACTTTTTACAAGACGATAGTAGTTCAAGGTGTATAATTCCATTGAGTTTTTTTTTCGTATTGAAATATAAGGTTGCATCAATCTTTACAAAAATGTTCATCTCACCGTTGCCCCTTTTAATTTGTTAATGTTGTTATTACTTATCATTCTATTATAACCCATTGTGTTTCTCTCACCTTATTGTGGCCATGATTGAAACCAAATAAAAACATTACAACAAGTTTCATGAGAAACAATCGACATACAAGGAAAAAAGCGACATATGATGCTTTAGGTAAATGCCTAAGCCAAACTCGTAATTAAGCAATATTTGATATTTGTTTTTAATTGCAAATTTGTTCTAAATATAGAATAAAGATTGTTTTTTATGGAATTAAATAGATTCTTGAAGAATTCACCTTGCTAAAAAGGTTATGTGAAATTATAAACAGATTGGGTCTTTGTGGTAGATCCATTGGAAAAGTTCTTATGGGTTCTGTTCATAGATTGTGATTGAATGGTTGAGAGAATGTTTCCCTGTGTTTGATTAATATGAATTTAAATCATACCAATATGAAGAACCAATAGGAGGATTATTTCAAGGAAAACATGGTTTTTTAGATCATGAAATTGAATTGCATTTATGGAGAGAGTGTTGGAGGTTTGAATGATTTTGTGATGAAGGTGGACATAGGTGTAGTGTTGTGTTGTTGATAATTCAATTGCAAACTTTGTTGCAAATTGTGGTTTATACCATGTCGTGACGTGTAGTCAAGGCTAGCAATGGGTAGGTGATAGAAAAAACAACACACGCGTAAGTATGGCACAATAATAGTGCAAGTGCACACCACTATTGTGTTCTCTATTTCAAGTAATACAGTGGTAAGTTCCAAAGATCGTTTCCGCAGGGACTAGACTACAAAGAATCGGAGATTTTTATGAACTTCCGATATTTACTACCTTAAAAAATAACAGTAAATAAAAAGCGGGCATGAGTGTAAGTTTTACATGAGAGTATAATAGTAACTTAAAAGGTTGATAAAACCAGTCACAAAATAATCCATATGATTTATCCCTCTCGAAGATACGTCATATGGGTTGCAATTACTGTTTTATCATAAAGTTTCCAAAAACGCTTTTAGTTCTGATACTTTCTTACGCTTTTCGTTCTTTACTTTACGCTCTTTAATTTCGGTCATTTATATTTCTGCCATGTATTTTTCGTTATTTATTTTAATGTCTTTACTTTTTGTCATTTATATTTTGTTGCAATTTATTTTCATAATGAGTAGCTAATTTTCTTAGCTTGGGTGTGAGACGAAAATGTAAGATTTTAAACCAAAGAGAGGTGGATGTTGTTTCGCAATAACAACGTTCCGCTATTTCATTTCAAGTTTTATAAAACCAATAACACTTCTTGACGAATAAATCACTTGAAAAGTGTTAAAATGTTGTGGACTCAGAGATTAGCCACTTGAATGCACGTTAATTCGACTGATATAGGAAGTAGACTTGAGAGAGTTACTGACAAGGAGATCTGGTACCTATATTATTTAAACTGATTAATTATCGATGAGTTGGTCACTTTTCAAAGTGTTAAAGTATAGTGGACAAAGAGATGAGCCACTTGGAACACACCAACTTGAATGATATGGGAATCTGCTCGAGAGAGTGATTTTATACAAAGAGATTTGTTGTTCATATATTTTGAGGATTTTATTACCTACATCCACTAGTACTGATACTACATAGAGAGATATGGTTGAATATAAACATTAGTGCAAATATTGAAATCCGAGAGGAATACGCTCAAAATAGATGGTGGAACTTGTTAATGTGTACTAAATACTGAGAAATATTGGTCCATTGGATTTTGTGTTTATATCTCACCATGGTCCTGCACCTATGCTAGCTTTCTTTACTTTCTATCATTTTCATTATTGCTTACTCAAAACCAATCAAAGTCTTCAAATTCGCCATCTGAAATCATTTCTTTCTCTAGACTTTTACTCTGATCCCTATGGACGATACGTGGTACTTAGACCACTTTATTACTTGAAAGACGATATCAGGGCTAATTGTATATTCGCTTTTGGTCCTAATTACCATGTCTGAGGGTGTGTAAAAAGCAACTATCAAGTTTTTGACGCCGCTACTGACGAATGGTAAGCTAAACTTTTTATAAGTAAAGTAAAAGATTTGATTTTTTGACACCGTTCTGATAGGTTTATGAGTGGTATATATCAAGGATACACCCAGGGGTGTTTTTCGAAATCGATCACGATATTGAGATAATATTCATCAAAGAAGGAGGCACAAAGAGCATTATTTGATCTTCTCTCTCCTCATATGGTGTTACCTCCCTCACATCTTAAAAGTGTGTTACCGTCGCTTCCTCCGCTCCCACCGCCAGTTTTTGGAAATCCACATGAACACCCTTTTTCAGCAAAATCCACCACATCAAGTGATGATGATACAAAAACTTAAAATGAACAACCAAGAGTAACTCCAAATATAATCAATCTTGCAAATTCTAAAGACGAAAGAATTATGGATTATGTTATTCCAGACTTTGAGCAATTGAACTCAGGGATAATTAAACCCAATATGACAACCGTCCATTTTGAGCTAAAAGCATAATTTTACATATGTTGCTAACGAATGGACAATTTGTTGGATTACCATCAGAAGATCCTCACTCACATTTAAAATATTTCATGGAAATCACCGATGCTTTCTTGATCCCGGGAGTGCCTAACGACTCTCCAAGACTTACATTGTTTTTGTTTTCTTTACGGGATCGAGCAAAGTCATGATTTACCACTAGTTTTTGTACCATCATGGAATAATATGGTTGAAAATGCTTTGCTAAAATATTTTCCACCTACCAGGAATGCTAAGTCCCGAAACAAAATTCATGATGTAAATGCATACACTGCTTTAACAACTCAGTTCACTTCCATGGCTACCATGATTAAAAATCGTACTTCTGGCCAAGGAGTATAGCTAGCTACCACGACACCTATTCCAACCGTCATCTAAGTCCAATGTATTTGTTATGGAGGGGAACATTCTTATGAACATTGTCCTCATAATTCTAAATCTATAAACTATGTTCATACTGGATTTGGTTCTTATACCAACAATTAACAATACCCAATTTTTCTTGGAATAGTCCACGTTTAAATCCACCCATACCTAAGCAACAAGGAACCTCTTATTTTCAACCCCAACAACATGCGAACAATTCTCAAAACCATAACCAAAATTTTCAGACTGTTCAACCATTTTTTTCAAAACAAGCCACCTCCACAAGTTGATTCATCATCTTCTTTGGAAACAATGAGAAAAGGGCTATTTGTATAGCTCAAAATCAAGATTTGATAACCTAACAAAATGCTCAGAACAAATCTTTGTTCACCAACCAGCTTAATCAGTAGGGTGCCATGTTAGGAATCTAGAAACTCAAATCAGTAAACTAGAACAATATAGTTGTTTTTGCCTAGTAACATAGAGGTCCCAAAAGCCTTAAGAAAGGAACTTGTGAAAGCAGTGACCCTTAGAAGTGGCAAAGAATTAACAGAGACCATACAAAAAGAAAGTAAACTAGTTGTGTCAACCTAAGACTAAACAATTGGTCCCTGTTATTGAAAAAAGTCACCAAGTCCATTAGAGAGCCAATCATCTAAGGATACCAATTTTATCTCTCCTAACTTAGGCTATCCTTTAATCTTTCCAAAAGAGGCCGCTAGAAAAAAAAATTCATTAGAGAATAAGGTTATAGTAGACGCTAAGACCAATGATGTGACACCATCCAAACCACAAGAGGGTAAGACCAAGACTCAAGGCATCAAGACCTATCTTCTTCAACTCATTCAAACAAAGATGTCATCAAACTAGTTTCTCCTTATGTATCTTTTCCCTAAAGGTTAAAGAATCAGAAGGAAGAACTGCAATTTAGAATAATCTTGGATGTGTTCAAAGAATTGCATATCAACATACCCCTTGTTGAAGTAATTGAGCAAATGTATGGTTATGCCAAGTTCCTAAAAGACATCTTAAGTAAGAAGAAGAAGTTAATTGAATATGAAATTGTTGTCCTTACTAAAGGATGTAGTGCCCTTATAACCAATAAGATACCTCCTAAGCTTAAAGATTTGGGAAGGTTCACTATTCCCTATTCAATAGGTGGAAAGGAAATTGGGAAGGCTTTGTATGATTTAGGTGCTAGTATCAACCTTATGCTCTTATCTGTCTTCAACACCTTAGGAATAGAAGAGGCTAGACCAGCCACTGTTACGCTCCAATTAGCAGTAATCCATTGCATACCCAAAAGGAAATATTGAAGATGTCTTAGTTAAAGGTGATGAGTTCATATTTCTGGCAAACTTCATCATTTTAGACTTTGAGGCTGATAAAGATATTCCTATTACTTTAGGGAAACCATTCTTAGCCATTGAAAGAACTTTGATAGATGTCCAAAAGGGAGAGTTGACTATGAGGCTTCAAGACCGAAAATTCACCTTTAATGTTCTTAATTCCTTAAAATACCCTGATGATAAAGATGATTGTTCAACCATGGAATACATTGAATTAATTTGAAATGAGAAAGGAATTTGGAAAGCCTGTAAGTTGAAGGAAGAGGATGATGAGGATTTAGAAAGTGATGAGGATTAGGCTTGATAGAGGAAGACACTGTCCCATTTCATGTTGCAGCGTTTGATTTGTTGGAAAATAATTAGCAAATGAACTTTACCCCATCCATAATTTCACCACCGAACCTGGAGTTAAAACAACTTCCATCTCATCTTAAATACATTTTTCTATGAGAAGAAGGAAACATGCTTGTCATCATATCATCTACCCTAGATCTGCATCAAGAAATAAAGTTGGTGGTCATGTTTAAGTTACACATAAAAGCCTTAAGATGGACCATTAATGACCTTATGGGGATTAGTCCCTATATTCATCAGCATAAAAGTCCCCAGAAGATAATAACTTCACACCTATAGAGCCACAAAGAAAGATGTATATTTTTGACAGAGCCATTAATAGGTTGTTAGGTCTCTCACTTCACATACATTTTGAGTGTGATACACTTTTGCACACTGCTTCTGAGGTATATTTAGTTGAGGTTATGACACTCCTTGAAATGCCTTTAGACTGATTTGGGGCCTTATACTAATTTTCATGTCCAAAACCTTTAAGGCTGCCAATTTGTACTTTGATTCTAATGTTTGGATAAATTTTGTTAAGCATCATTTGTCACCACTACTTATGACAACTCCATATATGTGGAAAAGATGTTGCTTTTGGTTTATCTCATAACATGTAAGAGGAAGGTGGATCAATATATGGATGACTTGGTGATCAAAGAAAAGATAAGATGATGAAAGTGGAGTTAGAGGACAAAGGAAAACCAGGAGAGACGGAAGAAATATGAAGGAAAAAATAAAGACTAAGTTGGATGCCTAAATCAGTAGCAAACAGAAACTGAAGGAGGAGAGCAGGAAGAGTCATGTTATAGCAACACCATATGTTCCATCACCTACTCCTATGGAGTAGGACATGTTTAATCATCTCCATTAGCTCCATTTTTTTTGATTCTGGGAAAGTCTTTATTGTATTTTAGATTTCACACCATCACAACTATCAAATGAGGAAAGTTAACGTTTCAAGTTTTGGGGAGGGATGTCCAACAAGGCACAAAGTTTAATAGAAAAGAAAAGCCTTGTTTTGGACTTGTCAATAAGCACTAAAAATGTCCCATAGGGGATAATTTTGTTGAAGCATTGTTGTAGTAGTTGGAGATGGTAGTCGGAGACTTGGAGCTTAATGGGAAAATTTAAAAGATAATTTTTGGAAGTTTTCTAAGGACTTGTAGATAAACCTTGGGTGGATTAGAGCTGGAGAAAGTTGGCAAGAAGGATCTTTTAAGCGTTTATCTCATTAGTTGACTTTATGTGTACTTTAAGACACATTGTATAATAGTGTAATTTTACACTTCTACCCCTCTAGAATTAGTATACATAGAGGGGATTGGCTTCTTATTTTGCAAGATCCACAATCATATCTAATCTGATTGTGTTTAGTATTTTGAAATCTCTAAATATATGCTTTAGTTTGAGGTACTTTCTTGCAATTTATTTATGTAATAAGTAGCTAATTTTCTTAGCTTGGGTGTGAGACGGAAATGTGAGATTTTAAACCAAATAAAGGTGGACGTTATTTTGCAATAACAACGTTCCACTATTTCATTTCAAGTTTTATAAAACCAATGACACTTCTTGACGAATTGATCACTTGAAAAGTGTTAAAGTGTTGTGGACTCAAAGATGAACCAATTAAATGCACGTCAATTCGAATGATATCGAAAGTAGACTTGAGAGAGTTACTGACAAAGAGAATTTTTATCTATATTATTTAAATTGATTAATTCCCGACGGGTTGATATGAGAATGATATGAGAATCAGCTCGAGAGAGTGGTTTTATACAAAGAGATTTGTTTCCATATATTTTGAGGACTTTATTCTGCACTACCACTAGTACTGATACTACATAGAGATATGTGGTTGAAGCTAAACAATAGTGAAAATACTGAAGTCTGAGAAGAATACCCTCAAAATAGATGGTGGAACTTTTTATTGTGAACTACATACTGAGAGGTATTGGTCCACTAGAATTTCTGGTTATTTCGCACCACAAGTCACAAGTCTTACACCCATGCTAGCTTTCTTTACTCTCTGTCATTTTCATTAATGTTTAATCAAAATCAATCAAAGTATTCAAATTCGCCATCTGAAATCGTTTCCTTTTGTAGACTTTTATTAATCTTTTACTACGATCCCTGTGGACGATACTCGGTATGTGTACCACTATATTACTTGAAAGAAAGGTTGTAAAACTCGCTAGGCGGTAGTCGGGCGGCCGACCCCTTGTAGCGAGTACTCGGCCTAGGCGGAGAGTACTCGGATTGGAATTTTTTATATATAAATTTTAAAATATATATATATATATCATGTTCATAAATCATAAATAACCAAATATAAAGATAATTGTTCAACTTAAATTTTTCCAAACTATAAATCTTAAATAAATCTTTTAAGATTTAAAAATATGCTATTCAAATTATAAATTTGCATGTAAATAAGTGAGAGGGCTGCGCTTCACACAGGAGAAAAGATGGACGGTAGCGGAGCTGGTTTAGCAATTCTTCGAGGACTGGTTCTGTAAGTTTTGGTTTTATTTAAGAGAGTTAGTGATTAGGGTTTCATATACTCAGATTCATTTTTGTTTCTACCAGCCGCATAGCTCGTCTTCTTTTTCTCTCTTTTTTGTGAGTTTGTTTCATATAGTTTTCTAGGGCTAGCAAGTCGAGAAAGCAAAATCGAGTAGCAAGCAGCTGAGTTCACCGGCTTGGACCGACTTGGCCAATTACTCGCCGAGTTCACCGATTAGGTCGACTAACGCGTAATGGGACCGTTTAGTGACAAACCGCTTAGGTTGTAGGCCGATTTCTGATCCTAATTACCATGTCTGAAACATAGATGTGAATGGGCTTAATGAAATGAGAACCATAGAATTTCTGAGATCCGTGAGATCCAATGTGAACCACTCATTTGAGATAATTATGTTATTTATTAAATGAATATAAAAGATAATTAAGTCAACTCATAAATGCATTTAATTAGTTTATTCTCCCTTGAATAGGAAATTTGTAACTTCCATAAATAGGTTATGTATAACTTTTCAAATAGAACATTAATTAATTGTTCACAATGTAAATATATACATAGGCATGGAATTGGGCCCGACCCATCGGGTAACCCGGTCCAACCGGCCCGTTCGGGGGCAGGGATTCCCTGTTAAACAGGTCCCGAAGACGGGGATCCCCGTTTGGTTCAAACCGGGGATTGGGTTGGGAATCCTCGACCCGCGCCCCATACACGTATATATTAATAACTAATTAATTAATTTTATTATATATTTTATTTAGCAAAAAAAACCTAGGTTTTCTAAGGGGCTGTTTGTTTGCATCTGGATGATGCCATTAAGAGGCATGTCTGAATCGTGTAGAGGCATTGGGGTTAAATATTCTAGTTCCTCTGGCTGCGAATTTAATGACGTTACATATAACCTTTTTCAACAAAGAAAGTGTGTCAAACAAGTATTGGTAAAAAAGAAGTCTAAGTAGTTAACCGAGAAGACAAAGTCATTTAATTCTCTTTCGCATGTTAGGACAAACAATATTGATCATGACGTTTCTCAATCGAGTACTTCTGCTGGACAAAGCTTAGTGCTTCCATTAAAAGTTTACTCTATTCAGTAGTTGCTTCAACTCTCTCATGATCATCTATGTTGTTCTGCATGAGGTTTGAATGATTCTATTGATCGGAAATCTGCATCATATTGGTTTGGCACATACCATGTCCATAAGTCTAATCTTGAATCTTCAATGATAATATCCATAGTTACAACACCTAATTGAAATAGATGGTTCGGAACTTACAACATTCCCCAAACCAAAGCTAACTTTCAAGGACCGAGGTTGGTATGGATACCAAAATCTGTTTAATTTATTTTGCAGGTTTATCATGTGCCGTGCTAAAGTCGGAGTATTTTAACACATGATCAGAAAATGCTTGGTTTAAGGGGGGTAAGTATTTTCTATATTTGAGGAGTAAGTTCATTCCATTTTTATTTTTATTTAAATATTCTTTGTACTTATTCTTCATTTCTTTGACTTCTGAACATATTAGTTCAAGACTCGTATTTCAGATATTTGATTTTTTATTTTTGTTCTACGCTTCAAAGTAGAGCTCCCTTTTTGGGGTGCATTATATCACAGTCTGTGACTATGTTAAGCCCATTTATTCAATAAGATCAGTTAAGCAGGTTGTTAGGGTCACTCGACCTATAAGTTGGCTCATGTTGCCACACAATCTAACGACAACGGAACTGCCTCGACCAAGAAGCTTTATTACATAAAAGTTCTTTGAAGACCTTTTGTCGCTAGAAAGAAGCGACGAGGAAGCGAAGTTGTCTACGAAGCTTTGCTTCCCCCCCTGTAGTCAGATTAGGCTACTCCAAAGTAGTAGTGGAGAGTGCAAGGTATCGATTATTTACATGGACACGAGCTTCATCTCATGCATATATCTTTGAATCATGATAGGAAATATTTTCACTATAATAGTGTGTGAGATTACATGAACTTCTATGGACTACCAGAACCGGTAGCCTTACCCAAGAAGTAATCCCTGAGTGATTGAGGGGTGAGGGTATTACTTCATCGAGTGGGGGAGATAACTCATACGGTTGAGTAACCTCATTGTGTAGAGTTATAAAATGGATATGAGAGTTTGGTTAGAAGTGACGACTTTATTAAAAGATAGAGGGTGTGAGAACATAGTTAAAAGTAAAATAAAATTCTGCACCAACCATTTCTAAGTTGGGCAACCACATCTACTGATTGGTTCACTATTCTTTGATGACTATCATTGAAACAGGCAGTTAGCCCATACCAACTCTTAATTTAACCCCACCTGCTACTCATTTCTTTCTTAACAAAGAGATGTTTCAAGTTTTCACGGTGACGCAACATATCATCTATCTAATTTTCATTTGGGAAACTTGGATATTGAAAAAGAAGGAAGTCTACCCCGCCTTCGACATTCAGTTCGATGCACATTGAGCCTATTTGCGCCTAAAGATATATGATTATTTCTTTCACACTTGCATCACTCTTTGTGATTCAAAATGCATATCTTTGTGTTTATATCGGAACAATCAGAGAAGTTAGTTCTATAACTTTACTTTAGTGATGACTGGAAGTCCTATCAGTGCTACCCCGATGCCAACACTGAAATAATGCCACTCAATTGAATTTATTTTGATCGCAGTGATAATAGTTACTTAACGTGCTTCTCTATGTTAGTTGATTACCCATTGTTCAATAGAGGGGGAGCAAATTGTTCTAAATGAGATATTTTTCTAAAAGAGAGCTAACATTTGTGTTTGATAAAGCTGATCTAATTTAGTTTTTGATGATTAATGATGGTTGTGATTCTCCTAATCATCATAAGGGGGATAAATTATATCAAAGACACATCAAATGTACATAAAGAAGACATTGTGTAAAGACAAGAAGAGCTGCTCAAAGACATGTTGAGGGGGAGAGGTCAAAACTTTCAAGTTTCAAATGTCTTCCGAAGATTTTAAAGATTAATTCTAGCTGAAGATTTTGATCATAAGATTTTATTTTGATAAATGGGGAGATTGTTATTCTTCGGATTCTGTGCTCCAAAGTTTAATCATCTTCAAATGAAATATTGTTTTTGTCAAAGGTTTGTTGAAGTGATGAAGTGATGATAAACTTATTTGCTATATGAAGTCGTTAGGTAACAGAGTGGATTTCGTTTTTTGAACTTTAATTCAAAGGGGCAGGTTATTAGAGCTAACTTTGTTAGTTGCATAGAAGTTCAAGGGCTCATATTGTAAATACCTTTCAAGGTATAAATTGAAAAGTTTAGTTCTTTTAGGTTTAAGGTTTTCATAATTGCATAGTAGTCGTCGTACGTGTTTATAGAAAACATTGTTCTAACCTTTCATTGAAACTCAATCATATGACACATGTTATTGATATGAATCTGTGTTGATTGATTATTCGTTAATTATTGCACTTGTATTGGGCTCTCAAAACTCTACTAAGAGAGTACAAGAATTTAAACTATGTGCACGACAATTAAGTGCAAATTGTGAAAAATGAATTAGTTCTTGATTGCAAGACAAGGTAGAATTCGGTATATATTATGCTGAGTGTTGCTTCGGAGTATAAATATGTTTTTTGTTGTTTACTTCAGCAAGAAGGAGAGAAAATGAATAGGAAATGGCATCAATTTTTTGTGAAAAATTAAAGTTGCTTTATCGTGCGACTGAAAAGTTTTCGGGAACCTTGTATACTACGTCAAACATCTTTTTCCCATTGATTTGTGAAATTAAAGTGTCTTTGTTGAGTTAGACAACTTCTCTTTATGATGTTATTAGGAAAATGGCATCATCTATGTTGACCAAATTCAACAAATATTGGAGTGTCATACATGAGGTTATGAGTGTAGCAATTGTGTTAGATCCTAGATATAAGTTAAGTTAATAAATTATTTCTTTCCGAAAAACTATGATGATGGAGCAAAAAGTGAGGTTATGAGGATACGTAACCTATGGTGTTGAGTTGTTTGAAGAGTATAAAAAGAAGTATGACAGAAAACCTTCACAAAAGGGACAATCTACCACTAGTGCCTTAGATGTAGATGATTCCACTTCCGACAAACCTACATGGGAGATGGATTTTGAGTTTATAATTTGTGATGATGATGTCTTGGAAACAAGTGAATTGGATGACTACTTGGCCGAGAAGTTGTTGCCTAATGAAGAAGGGTTTGACATCTTGATGTGGTTGAAGTACAACGGCTCCAAAGGATTGCAAGAAACGTCTTAGCCATACCAATTTCTACAGTAGCTTCTAAATCAGCTTTTAACAAGACCGGTAACAAAATCACAAAACAGCGTAGTCGCCTCCACCCACAAACAGTTGTAGCATTAATGTGCACTCAAAGTTGGTCACGGAAAGAACCCCAAGGTAAAAAAAAATATTTAAATTTTTAGTCATACATGTATTTACATTTTTTTCTAACTTGTCTTACTCTTTGTAGATAAAAAAACATGGAGAGCCTAAAGCATTTGATGAAAAGTCACATACGATGCGGATGTCGAGTAACAAGTGATGGTGTTGTTTTTTTCGATGGTATATAGTATGGTGTTAGTTTAAGTTTTAGCTTAATTTTGGTGTAAGTTGATGGTTTACTTTGTTCCAGTCGTGTTAACCGTTGTGATGATTGTTGCATCCAATATGGTAAATTGCAAATTGTTATTGCCGGTGACTAAATATTGTTGTTGTTGTTGACTTTTTGATTGCAACATTATTAAGACTTTGTTTTGTAATCTTTTCATTGTTATAAATATTTCTTAGTGCAATGGCTTAGAGATCCATGTGTATATTACTTTTTGGTGTTTTTAAAACATTTTTTTGTTTATACGTAATGAACATTGCATAACTTTTTGGCATAAAAAATCCCCGTTTCCTCGTTAGGGATCCTCATTCCCCGTTGGGGACGGGGATGGGGATGTGATCATAATCCCCGATGTGGGCGGGGACGAATTTGGGGGATCGGGGACGGGGATTGAGGTCCCCGCCCCATTACCATTCCTAAACATATGCGAGGGGGTGTCCAATATCAATTCCCAATGTCGTGCAATAGTCATCGAAAGTTTTTAATGTGAACACAATGACATTATCAAGTCTAACAGACTTTATCTAGGCTAGGAGTTAGGAAACGCTACATTTCTTATGAACAAAAGTATTATTACATGTGACCATCCTGTCGAGGCATCAACCATAACCATCAAATATTTAAATAGTCCGAAGAAAAAATAATTCCTAGAAATGAGTTCGACTTTAAGTCTTCAATAAATCTTGGAAATCACATCTCGATATAAAGTTTTGTGAAGATCGGAGATGACGCGCTTTCCAAAACCAGTATCATTTTGCGTACATTCGAATTATGTTGAAACATTTCATCAAATTCTTGTAAAATAATAACCAATTTTCCACAAAGAAATTAAACTGTTTGAAAACAGATAAAGTCAGATTTTGTATTTGTCATCATCAAAACAATGGGATTATCATTTATTTATAATTAAATCAGTTTTCTTACGCTTGCACCAACATGTGTCAACTATAACACTCAATAATATTAAGGGGGTGTTTTGGATTAGCTTATTTAAAACAACTTATACTTTTTATACTTTTTACAGAAAGTGCTTATCAACTTATGTGCTATCACACCGGATTTTAAAAAAAGTGTTTGGATTAACTTATGGCGGTTCCACACCGGAATAAGTCAATAAGTTGTTTTTCAGTGTTCGGTAAAAAAATGCTTATACATGCAAAATGGCCAAAAAAGTGCTCATAAGTTATAAGTTATTTTTGATAAGTCACAACCTTTTAACTTATAAAATACTCATTTTCACCGGTGGGGAACCGGTATATGCACTTTTTATTTTCTCCCATACAAACACTCAAATCTACTTTTCACCGATTTCACACCGGTATAAGTTAATAAGTTGTTTTGATAAGCTAAAACAACCACCCCTAAACTTATGAGTTACAACAAATATGATATAATGATTTGTTTTTGACAAAAAAATGAGTAAAGAGACCATACTACCCCTAAATTTACAAAAGTTATTAAACAAATTAATGGTGGAATCTAGGGTGTTACATAATATGGAACGAAGAGACTTAGGACATTATAGGATGTAAACCACGAGACATTTTTTTTGTAACTATTTATTTTAAGAAATGTTAAATATGATTTTGGGTAAATCATAGGATTTAAACTTATAATTCACACAACAAAAGATATTTATTATTTTAACTTTTAGTTAAGAAAAAAGTTCATAAAAACCCAATGAACTATCCCTTTTTTAAATGATTAAGTCACTAAATTATTTTTTTTAATGAGAAAATCATTAAACTTTCTCACTTTGAATTGTTAAGTTAACATTTTTTTTGTAATAAATAAACTATCGAACTTTTGAAAATTGGTTACCTATATTCTTTTAAACAAAAAAACTATCTGTATCCGAATAAAATGGTCTTAAAGTAAAAAAGAAACATAAATCTGTTTTATTGTTTGCAAACCCAACGCCATTCAAACCCCTTGCCAACAACGATACACCCCCCCCCCTGCCACTCCCTTTCAGCCCACCATTGTCCGTTCTTTATATCGGCTATCACCAAGGCCGAGCCGAATGGGGTACCAATGTGAGACTTCGAACAGGGCCTCCAAATTTTTTGGGGCCCAATTATATGTAGGTATCTTAGTTATATACATTTTAAAAGCCACAACCATAAATAGATTGCTTTGTTTCTTACTTTCTTAAACTCCATTTTTTAAATTTTCTATCATGTCTTCTAGACTTAGAAAACATGATTATGGATGTCAAAAACGTAAAAAGAAAAAGGAGATTGAAGAGATGATCAGCCTCAAAAAGGGGCCCTTGATGAGTTTTTTTATAAAAGAATCACAAACTTCCCTTAATAATCAACTTGATGATGTTAGTTTGAATGATATTCAAGTTGATAAATCTAATGAAAATTAGGGGTGTGTGTCAAACGGGTCGGGCGGGTTCAGGTGGTCATCGAGCCAACCCGATCAGGTTTCGGGGGAAGCGGGCTGCATCCCGATCCGTAGGTTATCGGGTTTCGGATTAGGCGGGTCGGGCGTGCTCAGGTTTCAGGTTAGACGGGTCAGGGTCTGGCGGGTATCTGATTTTTCCATCAGCCTTTTTTTCCTCTGTTTTGAGCCGATGTTACTGTTTTGGACTCTATTTTTGCTCTGTTTTGAGTTGTACCTGCTGTTTTAAGGCTAATACATAGTTTCCAACAAAAAATTAAATACCAAATTACTTAAATCTTAATTACCATTGTACAAAGTACCAAACATTCATATTTCGCAATTATATGAATTTACCAAACTACCAAAACAACAAAGTAACAATTTACCTTGTTAGCGCATATATTAGGCCTAAAGGCCCATAGGGCTAAATTGTATAGTTGCCTAAATTAGCTAGTATATATTCTCTAGTGTATTGTCAGATTAGGGTAAGACAAGTTCCTTCTCATCTCCGTTATTATCACTGCTATGCTACTCTGCTATCCCATGAACCAACTTCCTATAAGGAAGCTTCTACTAACCCAGATTGGCATAAAGCAACGCAGTAGGAACTTCTGGCTCTTGATAAAGCAAATACATGGGAATCTATCCCTCTTCCACCGGGTAATTCACCCATTGGTTCTAAATGGTTCTTCAAAATCAAGACAAAGTCTGATGGTTCCATTGATCGTTACAAAGATCGTCTAGTGGAAAAAGGCTTCAATCAGGAATATGGTATTGATTATGAGAAGACGTTTGCTCCTGTCGCTCGAATAACCTCTGTTTGTAGTCTTCTTGACATAGCTGCCACTAAACAATGGCCTCTCTTTCAGATGGATGTTAAGAACGCTCTTCTAAACGGTGATTTATCAGAATAAATATACATGAAACCTCCTCCTGGTGTTCAACTTCCTGAAGGCCATGTTTGTCGCCTTCGGAAAGCTCTATACGGACTCAAACAAGCTCCTCGAGCATGGTTTGAGAAATTTAACATGATGGTACTCTCATTGGGCTTTTCATCAAGCAACTATGATTCTGGTCTGTTTACTCGAGTCATAGATGCATAAACAATTTTACTTGTCTTATATGTGGATGACATGATCATTACTGGTAGTGACCCTACATGCATCACTCACCTAAAACAATCTCTCAGTTCATGTTTTGAGATGAAGGACCTTCGCATTCTACACTACTTTCTTGGCCTTGAAGTTTTGTCAGATATTTCCGGGATCTATCTCTACCAAGCAAAGTATACTTCAGATCTTCTGTCAAAGGCGGGTATTACCGACAACAAAGTGGCCTCCACACCACTGGAATATAATTTGCATATGGCTCCGAATGTTGGCCCTCCTCTCCGAGATCCAACGTTATACCGTCAATTAGTGGGATCTCTTGTATACCTGACTGTTACTCTTTCTGATATTGCCTATACCGTACATACAGTCAACCACTTCATGTTTGCACCATGTTCTGATCATTATGATGTTGTCCTTCACATTCTTAGGTATCTTAAAGGTACCATGTTTCACGGGCTTCATTTTGCATCCACATTTTCCTTAACCCTGTGTGGATTCTCTGATGCTGATTGGGATAGTGATATAACTGATCGTCGATCTACTACCCGTTATTGCTTCTTTCTAGGGGAGTCGCTCATTTCTTGGCGCAACATGAAACAGCCTCTCACATCTCGATCCAGTACTGAAGCTGAGTATGGAGCATTAGCAGACACATCAATAGAACTTGTTTGGCTACATTGGTTATTATCTGACATGGGAGCTCCTCAAACTTTTCCGACCTCGTTGTGGTGCGATAACAATAGAGCTATTCAGATTTACCTATAATGACGTTTTCCATGAGCGTACGAAACACATAGAGATTGACTGTCACTTTGTCCGTAAACATGTGGTTCATCACACTATACAACTTCTTCCCATTTCCATCGTTGATTAGCCGACATATATCTTCACTAAAGCTCATCTTCCTAGACGCTTTCAAGATCTGGTTTCCAAACTCAATCTAGCTCATTCTTCCCACGATTGTGTTTGAGGGGGGTGTTAGCACATATATTAGGCCCAAAGGCCATAGGGCTCAATTGTATAGTTGCCTAAATTAACTAGCATATATTCTCTTGTGTATTGTCAGATTAGGTTAACTATTTCATATTATTTCCCAACTTGTACGTTTAATCTTAATATCAATAGGAAAGCTGGAAACCATTCGGCAGCATCACCTGTCTCGTACATTCATCTTCACAATCGTTCTGTTTCTAACATACCAAACTAGTGAACTATCAAATCATAAATGTAACCAAAGTACAAAACAAGTTTCAAAGTACCAAATTACTAAACAATCAAATACCATTACCAAAGTAAACAAATTCAATCATCCTCAACCATCTTCAAACTTGAGTCGGAGTCGGAGTCGAACTACCATCATCACTAACACTTCCAATCTTTAAATTTTCCAATTCTGCAAGTTTATAGAACATTAAATATTAATCACACATAAACATTAAAAAATAATGCTAGATATGAAAAGTGAAGTGTACCTTTTTCAAACTTCTCAATTTCTTCCAAGTTTTCCTCAACTGCAAGTGGTTGATTAGGACCCCGTAACCAATCTTGTGTACATAAGAGTGCTTGTGCTATTTTAGGAGTTAAAGAACTCCGAAAACAATCCAACACCCTCCCACTTGTGCTAAATGCCAATTCGGACGCCATAGTTGAAATTGGCACGACAAGGATATCTCTAGCAAGTTTAGAAAGAACGGGAAACTTTGCATTATTTACTTTGCAGTAAGAACATCAAAGTGACTTACATTATCCTTATCCGCTTCAAGGGTCTCACTTAAATATATTTCAAGCTCACTCTTTTTGTTTAGGTCGTCCCTGCTTTTTGTCTTTTGCTTTTTCATTTCACTTTTTAGTCTAGATGGTCCCATTGCAATAGGGATCACATTTACACTTTGCAGGGGTGGAGTCAGGGAGGGCAATTGAAGACATTTGCACTAGAAGCTCCCGAATCAGATCTAGATATAGAACTAGAAGTAGAATATTCTACCACATAGTCATCAAATAAAGTAGTTAATTTGGACTTTACCTTCGTAAAACAATCTTCACCTACAACTTTACCAAACATTTGATTCAACTGGGTCGACATGTAATCCATATTATATCTTGGGTCCAATATGTTTGCAAAAAATATTATGAAGTTCATCTTTGCCGGATCCCCCTAATATTTATCAAATTTCTCTTTCATCTTAGCACCCATTTCCTGTTTACAAAAAAAGAAAGATGATGATATGAATATGATAAGTATTAAGTAACAAAAGGAAAGTACAAACTAACAAAAGTAACATAATTATTTAAGTTTTACCTTTTCAGTTTTCGTAACGGCTTGCCTCAAGTCTGCAATTATGTAGCTCAAATCAGATATCTCGGGTAAGAAAGAATTAGAAGTGACATAAAGAGAACCCAATATTCTAACTGTCATCTCATAAAAGTTCTTCAAGATATTTAGCATGCTCTCGATATATAACCAATCGGCAGATGTAACCATAGCATCTTCACCCAAATCATTCTTCAAAGACTCATCCTTGTAGGATTGAAAAACTTCTTTAAACACAACCGCAGTCCAGATCATCATATACGTTGAGTTCCATCTAGTAGGAACATCAAGGCATAGAGAACTCTTTTTTTCAACCCCAAGAAAATTGGCCATTTGTCTAAACTTTTGAATCCTATTCGGAGATCCCCTGATCCACCAAATACAATTCCTCAGTCGTTTAATTGACGAGTCGACCAATTTCATTCCATCTTGAACCACCAAGTTAAGAATACGTGCAATGCATCTCATATGCAAATACTACACCCTCACAGATGAACATCCCCACGACACTAGCTTGTTTCCCAAAAATAAAGTAGCCACATCATTACTAGAGGCATTGTCTACTGTGATAGTACTTATTCTTTTTATGCCCTAATCTACCAAACAATCCTCTATTGCTTTTGCTATTGATCCCCCCTTGTGTGAATTGATTTGAACAAAGGAGATAACCTTTTTATGCGTATTCCATTTGGTATCAATAAAATGTGCCGTTATGCACATATAATTGATCATTTGAACGGACGTCCAAGTGTTGGTTGTTAAACATACCCTTTGTGTTTTTTCCTTAAAGATTTTCTTAAGGATTTCCCTTTCTTCCAAATAGATACCATATATGTCTCTATTGACCGTCCACCTAGATGGTATATTAAACATAGGACATGCAAGATCCATGAATTTCCTAAACCCCCTTGCCTCCACGAATACAAAAGGTAGTTCATCAATTATAACCATCTTTGCTAATCTTTTCCTAGTAGCCTCTTGATGAAAGACCGAACTAGTTAGAACACTTTGACTATCTTTCGTCTTAGAAGCTTGGAATGCCAAAATAGATTGCCTAGTTTCTTTAGCATGGGGGTTCTTAAGGCACGCAAGCATGTGATATTTTAAAGTCGAAGTCTCGTACTTTTTTACTTCCGCCGCATAAGATTTGGCACAATACTTACATTGTCCTCTAACTAACACACCATGTTAGTCTAAAATTTTGTCAAAATGGTCCCATATTGTGGATCTTGTAGTTGTTTAAGATGATTTTCGTTTCGTAACTCCCGGAACAGAACTTAAAGATTTGGACATCTAGAATTTAAGATTAAAAACTCAGTAACTCAAGAATTCAAGATTAAAAACTCAGTAACTCACTGTCAAAATTAAAAAGTCACTGTCTAGATAAGAAACAATTAACAAACTAACAAATTGATTTCACTAATTCAAACAATTAATAAGTTACTTAAAAAAGATAAAAAAAATCAGTTAAGAAATCAAGAGAACTAGAAATTGAACATTTTAGGTTAAAACTTATAAACAGTTCCCTAAGTTAAGAACTAAGTAAGAAGTAAGAACACTAAGAACCAACTAAGACGTTCTTAGTTCTTAGTAAGAACACTAAGAAATTAAGTAAGAAACTTAGTAAGAAATTAAGTAAGAAATTTACAGCGAACTAGCGGAGATAGTGGATTGAAATTGCCGAAGAGGAGAGTAGAGCACAGTGGAGTGGCCGACTGGTCGTCGCCTTTCCGCCAGAGTTTATGGAGTGGCTAAGTGGTCTGGTCGTCACTAATGTTAATTTGGATGATATTCATGTTGATCCTAAACCGTGCGAGTATTAGTTTTGATGTCATCCATGCTAATGCTAATGCTTGTTAGGTCTGAAATTATTGTATCCGAGATGACAACGACGTGAAGGGCAAAGTTAAGTGAAAAGTTAAGTGAAATTATTGCCGGAAAGCGCGGCTTTTATCGGCAAGCACCATAGCAAAACGCTGTCGTTGTTGTCTTCTTCCTCGGTTGTTGGTTGCAATAACAGCTTCAACTATTTTTGTTTTTTCAAACTCCGGCCACCGAGTGGCTGGTTTCACGATGGTGCGCCTGCTGCCGTGTTGTTTTCTTCTAAAACTGTTGGCTTAGAGTCGGCTATCGTAATAAGGGATGTTTCCAGATCAGTTTGGCTTTTGGGTCAAGGGTTAGTAACTAGACTCTCATCAGTTTTAAATTTATTTTGCCATATAAAATTTTGTTCCAATAATCTGACCGTTTTATTTATGATATTTAATTTAGCTCAAATTCGTTATTTTATGTTTAAAATAATATATAATATATGGTTTGTCTCTATAATTGTAATTGGTTGTAATTTTAGTTTTAAGTTTTCTAGATAGATTAATTTGTAAAATAGATCAGGGCATATTACCTTTTCTATTTTAAAATTTGTAATCTTCCAAAAAGTCAGGACTTCCAAGAAAAAACTCAAAATATGTTTTACAATCGGCAATAAAATATGATATTTTATAATCTTTATACGTTCATCAAAATCAACCGATTTTTAAAGGATCTTTTCAAGCAAATAGCTTTTGGTAGGAATGCAAAATATGTTAAAGACCCCAAGAACTAAGATCCGATTTGGGTTTTTCAGGTTCGATTTCGTCACCAAAGATTTGAATTTTCTTCAATGAAATTTGTGGGAATGCATATTCTAACCTCAAGCTAGAAGTTTCCCATAGGAATAATGGGCTAGACATCCCACAAAGTCATCCAATAGTGACAGTAAAGGTTAAATCGTTTTTAATTGATTTCGTTAGTGTTTGTTTGACTTATTTGAATCTTTATCAGCAGCGGATGCTCTTGATTCAACCTCCATTGATACCATCATCATCGGCTCAGTGGAGAAGAAGCTTTTTGCTTGTAGAGGCCTCGGCCAGAACTGGTCAAGATAGCCTAAAATCTCACCATTCTCGTCTTCGAAAATAGGTAAATTTTATTAACTCTGCAACCCAAATTTCTGCATAGATTTGGCTATGGAAATATTTTCTCCTAATATTTGTGTGTGTATCTTTCATATTGGCATAAAATATCAAACTTTCTTTTTCAATAATTTCCTCCAAAATGATATAAACAGATAACAAATAAGAGTGGAATGAATAAATTGTTCCAACTGGAACTGTAAAAACTCAAAGGTATTTCCAGTTGTTTCTATAAATTTCTACCTCTACAAAGTAATGTAGAAAGTGACCTCAGAAAGAAAGAAATTAAAATAAATACCCACCGTATTCAAACGGTCAAAGATTCCTTCTTTTTGGGATTATGGTTGTACAACCACAGTCGTACTCTGATTATTATCAGATTCAAAACAATAACAACAACAACATTATAAAAGATTGGTAAAGATATCGCTTGCTCTATTTAGGGTTTGGCTCGATTTCAAATTTCTGCATCTTCTCTCTTCTCTTGATTATATATAAGATGGTAAAGACATCGCTTGCTCTATTCTTGGTAAAGATTTGTTTATAAAATGGTATTTTTTATACCTTCTTTTCATCTGAGTTTGGTTCATTTAATTAGGAAAGATTTTAAGATAGCAAAAGTCTTTAATTAGGAAAGATTTAATGTTTAAAATAAGGAAAGTATTGTTTTGTAAGAAAAGACAAGTGTATAATGCCTTATTCTACTATTTCCTTATACCATATTTCCTATACATATAAATAGGAGTCTTATGCTATTCATTAAAGTGTGTGAATGTAAGTCGATTACCATAGAGCTAAAATACTTTCATATTAATATTGTAATCGTACAAGTGAGATATACAACTACGAAGCTTCGTTATTTTCTGTGTTCTTATCGCTTTATACTTCATAATCATTATCCTTGCATAATCTGGGATCTACAGGTGGTATCAGAGCAGACGATCAGAGTTTTTCTTCGATTTTCTGAAGTTTTTCACGAAACAGAAGGTAAATTATCGATTATTGCTATTTTGAATGTTTCTCGATTCATACTATATATGCTTCACCCGATAAAAACTGTTATTTGTTTTTTCTCGATTCTTACTTCTTTCGTTTAACTGTTTCTCGATTTTGTTCTACCAGATAAAAATTCTTAATTTTTTAAGATATGTTTTTATCGAGTCATACTTCATTCGATTAAATTTTTGTCGATTCATATAGTAAATTATTCTTGATTTTAGTCAAACTTATTTAATCTGTTTTAATTAAAGTTATTCTAGTTTATTTTGAAATTCTTTACATAAGAAAACTCAGGAACTAGTGACTTTTGCAGCCTTTCTTACTAAAGAATTCTCTAGTAAAAATCATAAACTCTAGTAATTTTGATTTCTTTTTCTTAACTGAACAAATAAGAAACTCGAGAACTTAGACATTGTTGTCCATAAAAAGACTTGTTCTTTTTAGTCAAGAACCCTATTGTTTTTGGTTTCTGGTTTATCGGTTAAGAAGAATTCGGATTAAGTAATCTTGATTTTTTATCGAGACCTTCCTAATCGACAAGATTTATTTATCGAGTCTTCTGATATCGATATAATTTTCTTATCGATTCGTTTTTCAAAGGATTTTTTTTTAATTTTGTCGAATCTTAATCGATCGAGAAAAACTTAGTCATCGAGTCCCTTGTGATCGATAAAATCTTTTTATTGATTGAATTCTTTTCTTTTAGAATTTTTATTGATTCCCTTATACCCGACAATAATTTCTTATCGAGTCTCAATCACCCGACAAAACCTCTTGTCAACAAAACCAGACCCGATAAAATATTTTGTCGACCCTCAGTCAATCGAGAAAACTTTTTGTTTCACAAAAACACCTCAGAAAATTACCAAAAACTCACTGATCGAGATCTTCAAGCAAAGTACAGTGACCAATCGCGAAACAATGGAAATTGGTTCAGACACAAAACACCCCAAGGTAAGTCTCTCGGACTATGATCAGTTTATGAATAACATAATGATACAATTGCAAGAATTACAATCTAAATTGAAAACCGAGAAACTCTTGGTTTCCAAATTAGAAGCACGCTTAGAAAATAATCATAATCAATTGCTAATTTACCAAACCGAACTTGCAACATCTCAAAGTATTGCACACAATCATCAAACAGAGAAAACTGCTTTTCAAGAAGAAAACATTCTTCTAAAACAACAAATCTCGGATCTCACACTTCAACTTAACCAATCTAAAAGGGAGACCGAAGATTTTTCATCAAAATATGAATTTGTGAGTTTTCAAAAACAAGACCTTTTGGAAAAACTCAAAGATTTGGAACTAAAACTGTATAAAATTGGTCAAACGGAGCACACAATTCATTTAAACATTCCTAAAGAGTTATATTCAAAAGTTGGATTAGGATTTGATAATCCGAAACATTTAGAAAAGGCCATCTACAATACTCCGACTATCTATAAATTCGAATATCTGAACCTTGGTCCAGATTACAAAATTCCATTTATGAAGTCGGAGTCCAACGTCGAAGAAAGGGAAGATTGGAAAAGACAAAACAAGAATTTTCATCAAATTCCTTTCTGCTATCCTCAAAAGGTAGAAGAAGAATCTTCAAAAACAACTCTTCTGAATGACTATTTTCCCTCGTATTCTGACGAAGAACTTCAAAATAAAATTCCTGAATGTAAACCCTACATTCCCACTCTATTTTTAGAAAAGCAAATTGTTCAACTTGAAAAAATGTTGGAACTCGAACGTTCTTCGTCGAACAAGGAAAAAGAGGCATTAATCGCTAAAATTCAAACTTTAGAGAACAAAGCTTTACAAACTCAAAACCCCAAAGTTGACACAACTTCAAATATCTCTTATTGTAAAGCCTTTGTCAGCTCAAATTTGGATGATTGTGATTTTTCATACTTCCCGGTTGATCCTAACTACTGTCCTCCAAAACAAAAATGTTCTCTCTCACAAGAACAACTAGATAAGGAATTAGATGACCTTGAGACAAAGATTTTTTCGGATACAAATTCTAATCTTTCTTTACTTGACGACAACGAATGTTTAATCAATTTAAATGCTGACGTTGACTTCAATCCTACACTTCCAACTCATACGGAATTTTTGGACAAAGGCAAAAAGCCAATTGAATCAGTTTTGCTTCCGGAAGTTAAGAATGAGTGCTCTACAAGCAATTTGTTTTCTAACCAAAAGGATCAAACTCACTTTTCCAAACCCATCAATTCTGATTATGTGAAAAATGCTAAACGTGGTTTTATTCATGTTTCAGCTTTTCGAACGCATAATTCTAAACAGTTTCATAATGATTTTGTTGCTAAATCCGGAAATTTCAAGAAGTTTAAGATGGTTTGGAAAAAGAAATCAACTACAGATGATAGTGTTAGAAACATGCCACATACATCTCCTGTAGTTGATGAAAAATCATTTGTTTCCAAGACTAATTTGCCTTATTTTGTCAAATCTATCAATCAGCTAATTAGTCTAAGTGCCACAAATATTTGTTGTTCTACATGTGGAACAAATGATTTTGTCAATCAAAATTTAATTCATAAATGGTATGGTACTTACAGTATCCCCACTTCCCCATTTATTGCATCTAAAGCTAACCACCAAATACCCAACAAAACTTGGGTACCAAAATCTTTTTAATCTGTTTTGTAGGTACGTCATGTGTATTTTAAATTCCGAATATTCACATCACATGACAAGCTTTCAAAAGGTTATGCTACATTTGAGGGGGAGTACCACCATTTTACCATTTAATTAACTTCATAGTATCTCAGGTATGGACCTGCTCTTAACCCGTCTTAACATTATGACTTCTGAATACATCAGTTCAGAACTCGTACTTCCATGTTTCGACTCCTTGTGTGTGATAGGAATTAGAAGTTTCTATGGTCAATTCAAAGCCGGAAGAACGTACCCATGAAACACACCCTTAGGATAGATATTTTGAAAGGGTATAAATTGAGTACTTGTGAAATAAAAGAAAATGTGAGAGTGTGACAAGGCTTCAAAAAAAATAATTGGTCTTCACCAAACCTAAACAGTTATCCGGGTAGCCACATAATCTATTCATTCTCAGTTCTTTGGAGATGAATACTGAAATAGACATGGACCCAATGTCGATAACTTGTGTCACCCCACACAACTACTCAAGTATCTCACAAAAGATAATTGTTTCATATATCACGGAGAATGAGCATATCTGCTATCTTTTCTTCACTCGAAAAATTAAGGAAGACACACCTCCAGTCTTCGAACTTCATATTCTATGCACAATTGAGTCTATTTTTGAGCCAAAATATATACAAATATTTCTTTGACACATTGCACGAATCTTTGTGATTCAACAAGCATAACTTCGTGTTAATGCCGGAACGGTTTGAGAAGTTAGTTTTCTAACTTACTTCAATGATAATTGGAAGTCCTATTAGAGATTCATCATTGCCAACTCTGAAAATAGGCCACTTCAATTGAATTTATTTTAATTAAGTGATAACAGTTGCTTCACGTGCTTCTATATGTTAGTTTTACACGCTTCATTACTTGACTATTTTTTTTGTCTTTTATTATTCATAATGATTAAGGTTCTCCTTATCATTCTGAGGGGGAGAGATTGTATATCAAAGACACGACATGCTTACATGCTTATTTGGGAGAAAAGGAAGATGACAAATGCTGATTTGTTGAAAACTGATTTTGTCGAGTTTCCTTACTTGAAAGTGCCACCGGTTTATCTCTCCAACGAATCAAATTAGCCAAAGAGAATGTGTTAAATCAAGATGATTTTGTCGACTGCTGAAGATAAAGTTGAAGACTTATCGAGTGCTTAAAGACCCGACATAAATTTTCATTGACTCATCTTGGCCAGAGATATTTTTATGCCACATCTGAGCTTATTGAAGTGGTTGACCCGACAAAGTTTTGAATAAAGGAAAATACCCTACGACATCTCGGCTCCTTCGATTTTCCCAATCGTGCTAATGTTAAGGGGGAGCTCTGGAGTTTACAAGAGATCTTTTTCGTAGTGGGAGCAAAAGATTCAAGAAGAAAGATTTGTTGACAAAAGTTTCACCGTCTTCAAAAGAAGAGTGCTGATTTGCTGAATTGTAATCTCGAATACAAAGGGGGAGATTGTTAGGTCTGAAATTATTGTATCCGAGATGACAACTATTGAAGACGTGAAGGGCTAAAGTGAAAAGTTAGCAAAGTCTTTAATTAGGAAAGATTTAATGTTTAAAATAAGGAAAGTATTGTTTTGTAAGAAAAGGCAAGTTTATAATGCCTTATTCTACTATTTCCTTATACCATATTTCCTATACATATAAATAGGAGTCTTAGGCTATTCATTAAAGTGTGTGAATGTAAGTCGATTACCATAGAGCTAAAATACTTTCATATTAACATTGTAATCGTACAAGTGAGATATACGACTACGAAGCTTCGTTATTCTGTGTGTTCTTATCGCTTTATACTTCATAATCATTGTGCTTGCATAATCTGGGATCTACAATGCCAATGATTCTACTGATGTTTTAAATGCTTATGATGCTGATGATAGATGCTACTAATGCTTCTAATCATGTTGACGATGTTACTAATGTTGATGATAATGCTTTTAATGGTTTTGATATATTTGATCCAAGAAATTAAGATGCTTTAGATTCTAAAATGATTTATATGTTAGTTTCAAAGGGTACTAAAAGAGATTTGTATATTCGAAAAGGTCCTAAAAATAGACATTCGAAATGATTTACTGCTACATGTTATACTACAATTTTATCAAATGAGGGGAAATGTGATAGAGATTGCCTTGTGTATTTAGTGGAACTCAACAAAGTATGTTGTTTGTTGTAAGATTTAAAAAAATATCTTAAAGGTTAGTTAGCAGATGATGGATTTGGGGGTAGGTCAGTAGGTCACATCTTAGCACTAGACTTAAGAAGCATTAAACAAGTTATGAGCATGTTACAAATATGAAAACTTAATATTATTTGCGTTTATGACTTCAAAAAAATCAAACTATTGATAAAGTTGTTCAAAAACAATTTTTTTGAAGACATTTTTGTTTGTTACATTGGCGGTTTAAGATATTTTGTCGTTTTATGTTTGTAAGACTTTTGATATAATATATGGTACATTTTTTTTATATTTTATTCTTATCATAAATTACTAGATCAGCACTCTTGGTAAATCTGTAACAGGACCCCAAAAAAAGATTGGAACGACCATGGCTATCACATCGTTAGTTCCTTCTGTCGATCTCCCTCTTTTTGATCTATTTTTAGGGGGTTACAAGTAGTTTTACTTTAAAACCTTTCTAGTTGATTATTGGTGGTTTTTATTGGGTTAAAATTATGTAAGTAACCAATTTATAAAAGTTTGATGGTTTATTTTATTGAGAAAAAATGTTCAGAGACTTTGTGACATCCGTCAATCCGAGCACTCAGGTTAGTATCTAGCCAGCATAATACATGCCTTAGAATATAAAAATAATTTATTTGTAACTTAATTATGTTAGCCAAAATCTTAGTTCCATAAGAATCCCATCAGTGTGCTTAGAAAGTCTTGTTACCGCATATAGTTGTTTAAGTCGTCTTATAAAATGCCAACGCATCAACTAACATGTAATTATAACAAAATAATAATAACAATAATAATAATAATAGGAGTAATAAATAATTTTTCATACCCAAAATATAATTTTTCTTCCTTAAATTAAATAATCAGGCCAAAAATTGAAGAAAACAACTAGAATTTTGGCTATTTAATCAGATATTTTTACAATCTACCTAATACATATATTTATATACTTTATTTATAAAAAAAAGGGACTTATATTAAAAAAAATCAGCCAATGCATGGCCAACCCAACAAACATAATTATAACCTCCCCTTTCTCAATAAAAACCCTCATTTGCTACCTTTCACTCTCCCTCTACATTCAAATTTTCTCTCAAAACTCTCTTGTAACACCTAAAATTTAGAGCAAATTTAAATCGGAAATAAAATGCGGAATATATATAATCATCCACTAAATGGCGATAGAGTATAGGAGTTTACGGCTGAAGATAGGATACTAAATGACAACCTAATAATCTATACAAAACAGGAACATAGATTACATTCGGGTGTCACTAATATCCTCAAAATAAAGTTTCTATCTTCTTCAATATTTACACACTACGGTGTAATCCCAAAAAGAGTGCCTTCACTGGTACGTCACTACGTTCCTTACTAAGAAGCCCCGATATCCCCAACACCTGCTAAACATGGCATTTAAGAACAAGTGTTAGGCTTACGCCTAGTGAGTATAAACAGTTAAATGGATAAATCTATAAAACATTTATTAAAAGAGTGAGAGACTTTATCCCAATTAACTCGACATAGTGATAGTTTTCCATTTACCGAAAAACCTTTATATTAATGTTTCCCTTAGAAATATGAACTTTACCGAAAATTCGGTCAAATAATTTTAGTTCCGTAATCAAAGATTTTCTCATCTAGAGAAATTTCCAAGTAAGATAAAACTATTTAAATTACTCCTTTCATAACCAAGATCAAAATCCCTAAAATCCCCATTTTGACCTAAAAATACCCAAACTCAACTAAATGCAATAATACTTGAAATCATAACTTAAAAAGAGTAAACATTAGCATTTAGAGCAAGTATTAGGTTTGTAAAGGGTTGGAAATGAACTCACGAGCTACATTTAGGCTAAATCTAGAATTTATCCCAATACCGAGCTCCATTCGGTGAAGACTTTAGATCCCCAAGCTAAAACTATAGATACATGATGTAATCCCTTCAAGAACACCTACATAACTTCCAAAACATACACAAAAGAACCCAAGAGATAATGAGGGTTGATGGTGTGAAAATCCAAACCCTCGATTCAAGATTTCGGAGAGGTGATCGTACCTTTCAACGTATGGGAACCCCAAATCATCAAGTAAACTTTAATCTTCATTGTATCCATCTTAAAGAGCTCTGAAATACGAAACCATAGCACTTTGAATCGTCCAAAACGGAGTTGAAATGAGAGAGATATGGCCAAATGAAGAAAATCCCGAGTTTTAACACTCCTGCTCGCCCGCGACATTGCCATGCGACTATGCCATGGCACAGTAGCAAGGCATAGTCGCCTGCTATGTACCGAAAGTCCATTTTTCACCCTTTTCCTTTGGTGCGACTATGCCAGGCGACATTGACACTCTCATAGTCGTCGGGCATTGTAGCATGGGCCGTACCGAGGTGTTTTTCCTACTTTTCACCCGTTTTGATTCTGCTTCTTTCCTAGGGGATGACACCCAATATGATTAACTTCAAAAATACATAACTCAATGATTCTAAGAATGGAATACAAGGGGACTCAGGATTACATTTTACCAAAGACCCGGTTGGTACATTGTGCCATCGTCACTATAGCATGACACACTTGTTGGGACCACCAACCACTTGGTACCACCGGTGCTATTGTGACAGACATCATAATCGTATGGCACAATAGATAAGACGACCATACTATTACTACCGTTGGTGCTATTGTGACAGTTGTCACTATCTCACAGCACCACCACTCAAACTCTGAAATTAGCTTCTCTTTAATAGACCACCCGCTTCAACACTTTCTTCAACTTGAACATAAATCAGGATGTTACATCTCTCAACCCTCTTCCCCTCTCCCTCTTGGCTGAAAATCAGCCATCACCACCATCCAAAATCAGATTTTGAAGGTTCATTAAAGAAACACGACAACCCTAAGTAAGAATGATCATCACTCTTGAACTCTTTGCTTGTTTTCTTCATTTTTAGTGCAAAAATCTCTTCCCTTTCTTCTACTTTTCTTCATCTCCTTTATTTTCTGAGTTGTAGAACCCTCATGGGTCTTTAAATGGTAGATTATACACCAATGACATGTTAAATGTCAAAAAAATGGTGATAACCCATGATCCATACTACTAAAACTCAAGAAAATGGAGTTTTGATGACATGCATGTCCATTTTTTCTACAAACTATAATGTAGAGTTCATGCATGTGTTTGAAAAGAGTTAAAGAATGATCTTCTCCTAAAACTTATGCTAAAAAGGATGGTGAAAACGTTTTTAACAAAGAATCCATCTTATGAGTGAAAATAAAGGTTAAAAACACTCATATCATCATCTTTAAGCATTTTTTTATTCTGGCAGATTCAATGCATGGACTTTATCCATCCATATGTTGAAAAATATTTAACCAAACTACATGAATCTTCTTCTGGAATTTTATTTATTATAATATCTTTCTAACCCAACTGGTTTCATTTAAAAACATGGAGTTTTGACCCCTCAACCACTATTATTAAGTTATGAGCGCAAAGTGAATCTGTTGAAACAAAAACCCTATTTCAATCGGCCATAACCTTCTTAATATTCATTAAAAATTATTGATTTTTCTTCTAGAAGTAATTTTAATGAGTTATTATTCAAATACAATTAGTCTCATTAAAAAATATGGAGATTTAAGGTCTCAGCCGTTTAAAAAAAGTTGCGTGTGCAAGAAGTCATAATCTGACAAAACTGGACTCATGATTTTAAAAGACCATATCTCACTCAATACGGATCCAAACGTGGTGAATCTTTTTCTGTAAGATTTATCATTGAATTAACTTTAAACCCAATCTGAATCACAGAAAAATACTGAGATTTGACCCTCCAAATGGTCGTGGCAAAAAGTGTGTGCAGACAGCTTGGTTACCTGTGACCAATAAAGATCAATGAAATGATTAAAATACTTTAACACCACTAAAAATGATGATATTAATGCCAAATGTTCCCTAAGACACTAAATTTTAATATATAAAAATTTGGCTAAATAATAATAAGAGGAAGGTACCTATCTGTTATCATTTTTGGACTTAAACTTTCTGTCAAACAGAAAATAAAGTTCTATAACGTCCATTTTCCCCTTGATAATTTAATATATGTATAATACCTAGTTTAACAAACATATAACACTTAATTTAATATATATATATATATATAACACTTGATTTAATATACATATATATATATATATATAACACTTAATTTAATATATATTTGTAACACCTAAATTAATATGAATATCTAACACCCAATTTTATCTTTGTATCATCAACACAAATTAATACCTAACTATTTAACTAAAATGAAAGGCATTTAAGACATGACGATCTAAGCAACACGTTAATTTTAAGAGTTAGGTTTCAAACTTATAGTGTGTTTCACTCCCATAGGAAGGACCTAACACCGGGCATTGTACAAGTGTGCGGCCACTTCGGGAATCACTACTGAACATTGTGAGTATGCACGACCCCTTTTACTATGTTACTTACAATTTTGGGGGAAAAGCATGTTATAAATTGAAATTCTTAAATGTTTGATGTTAATGAACGTTAAACTTGCAAAATGTTTGAATATGGCACTAAGGCATGTACACTAGTAGTATGAGTTTGAGTTAAAAACGTTAAGTCCCAAATAGGTGACACAACTAATTAACTCTACATGAGTCGATAGTTTAGTGAATAGCGCTATTTGGATTGACAATCCCACCTATTACTGACGAGTATTGGTGCACTCTGCTAAAACACGGGATCTACACATGTGGATTATTCCACCGCTGAGCTAGTTCGAGAAACATAAAGGGCGTAGTTGTCAGAAGGTTTAGTAGTGGCTCAACACTTATGTTTACTAGAAGTACATTGTGCCTTGCAATAATACCTAAATTTGAATTTTATATGCGTTTTTAATGCATACTCAATTACATTTTACAATTGATGAAAATTTGATTGTCGAAATTTAAAACCTGTGAACTCACCAACTCTTTGTAGTTGACCTTGTATTTTAACGTGCTTTTCAGGGGTTAAGAAGGTAAACAATAATGCTTAGTCATGCACGCGTGTCAACATCAACGCAAGACTTTCGATTTTGAAACCTGTTTTGTTAAAATGCTTTTACTTTCTGTTTTACTGTTAAACTTCGGGTTGTAATTTTGTAACTTTGAACTTATGTTTTATGGCTTAAATGAATGATTGGTATTGTGTATATCTTATTGCTATGAAACTTGAGTTGTCGTACCTCGTGTTTCCGCTTTAGCGAGGTGTGACATATTTGGTATCAGAGCCATAGGTTATTTAGAATGCCGGTTTTTCCATGAAAACCATACACTATAACCAAAAGTTTTCAAAAACTATTTTCCTAAACGAACTTCAAACTTAAAATTTACTACTAACACAACTATGGTAGGTGTCGTCTTAGCATACTATAATTAGGCAAAGACTGATCACCTATGTCTAAGTTAGTATGTATAAGGAGGGACTTGGACTGGTTATATTAGAAGTTGGACTAAAATAGAAACTTCTTACTCAAATATGAAAAGCACGGTCTTGTGTGTGAGTTTGCATAAGCATTTCATGATTTTGATATTTTCTATAGCACGCTTAGTAATTAAGTTTGTTACAACTGCAGTTCACTATGTCACACTCATCCACCCCTACTAGTGCTCTACTGACTCCTCAGGCTATGTAACTAGTCAACCTAGGAGAGAACTTTTTGACTACTTTGTTGGTTAAACTTGGAAACTTATTTTGGTGGCATGTAGCCCACTATTTAAAACTCTAAAATACTTGATGTCTTTTGGGAATTATTTTTGCTGGTTATTGAAGTTATGTGATTTTATGAATCGAGTGTTTTATATGCATAACTCAGTTAAGTAGACTCAGCGCAAAAATAGTAATAGTAATATGACCCAACCTCAATATGAACCTATGCCTAAAGACAATGCCTTCGAGGCGAGAAAACCCCGAGATCGCGCGACTTGTGTCTGAGCAACTCATCGCGGCACGTCCGAACATCGTTCGTCAAGTGGCAGCGGGTCTGAATCTTAATCCGAGAAACAACCGAGGCTCTGGGGCAAGTGGAGATAAGGAATGCACATACAAAGCTTTTAGGACCTGAAACCCGAAGGAATTCCATGGAACTGAAGGAGCTGTTGGATTACTGACATGGATTGAGAATATGGAGTTCGTTCTCCACATCAGCAAGTGCACTGAAGGAAATAAAGTGAGTTTGCCGCTTGTTTGCTACATGGACGAGCATTGACCTGGTGGAACACCCAAGTGCAAACTCGAGGCCGGGAAGCAACTAACAGTCTTACTTAGGAGGAATTCAAAAAGATGCTCAAAGAAGAATATTGCCCGAGGAGCGAAATCCAGAAGTTGGAAGCGGAGCTATGGAATCATGAAATGAAGGGAAATGACATAGATTCTTATTCTGCTCGTTTCCATGAACTGGAAAATATGGTACCACATTTGGTGATGCCTGAGGAAAGTCGAGTAGACATGTATGTCTAGGGTTTATCTCCTGAAATACACGGGGACGTTACTTCGGCAAACCCAAAAACCATTCAAGATGCGGTGAATTTGGCAACCAGACTCACCAACAATGCAAATCGTTCGGGGATATTTGCAAGAGACAAAGCTCAAGATAAGAGAAAGATGGAGGAACTTTAGCATAGACATAATCCCAATCAAGTTATGAAGCTTTGATATAATTGTGGGTATGGATTGGTTGTCTAAAAACCGAGTTGAAATTTGCTGCTCCGAAAAGATCATTCAAGTTCCACTACCCGAAGGAGAAGTACTCGAAGTACATGGAGAGAAACCCAGAAGGAATATTAAAATAGTGACGTGCATGAAGATGCGAAAATACTTGAACAAGGACAGCATTGCATTTATGGCACACGTTGTGGATAAGGAGACCGAAGAGAAACGCAATCAGGATCTTCCTATAATCCGGGATTTTCCCGAGGTATTCCCAGATGAGTTACCCGGACTACCCCCACCAAGACAAGTTGAATTCCACATTGATTTAATTCCGGGAGCCGCGCCCGTGGCGAAATCACCTTATCCACTGGCACCGTCGGAAATGCAGGAACTATCAGAACAACTTCAAGAGCCGCTAGATAAAGGATTCATCAGGCCCAGCTCTTCACCTTGGGGAGCTCCAGTCCTTTTTGTTAAAAAGAAGGATGGATCCTTTCGAATGTGCATTGATTATAGAGAACTAAACAAGCTGACCATCAAGAACCGTTACCCCCTCCCTCGAATAGATGACTTGTTCGACCAACTTCAAGGTGCTAATTACTTCTCAAAGATTGATCTTAGATCTATATATCATCAAATGAGGGTCCGAGAAGAGGATGTTCCCAAGACGGCGTTAGACTCGCTACGGCCATTATGAGTTCCTAGTTATGCCTTTCGGGCTAACAAACGCACCAGTTGTTTTCATGGACCTAATGAACAGGGTCTGTAGACCGTACTTGGATAAGTTCGTGATTGTGTTCATAGATGGCATACTTATTTACTCGCAAAGCAAGGAAGATCATGAGCGACATCTAAGGTTGATACTAGAGCTACTCAAGGAACAAAAATTGTACGCAAAGTTCTCTAAATGTGAATTCTGGATTCGCGACGTACATTTTCTTGGGCACGTAGTCAATGAGAAGGGAATTCACGTGGATCCGACGAAAATTGAGGCCATTAAAAAGTGGGAAGCTCCAAAGACACCGATTGAAATTCGTCAATTTCTTGGTTTAGCAGGTTATTACTGGCGATTCATAGTGAATTTTTCAAAAATTGCGCAACCGTTAACGACATTAACCCAAAAGGATAAGAAATTTATCTGGCGAGAGAAACAAGAACAAGTAATCCAGACGCTTAAGCATAGATTATGTAATGCACCGGTTTTGGCATTACCCGATGGCACAAAGAATTTCGTGGTCTACTACGATGCATCACACCAAGGTTTGGGGTGTGTGTTGATGCAAAATGATAAATTCCTTGCATATGCTTCAAGGCAACTTAAAGTCCATGAGAAGAACTACACAACTCATGATTTGGAGCTAGGAGCTGTAGTATTCGCACTCAAAATTTGAAGACATTATCTGTATGACACTAAATGCACTGTCTTTACCGATCATAAAAGCCTTCAACACATCCTTGACCAGAAAATGCTCAATATGAGGCAAAGAAGATGGGTTGAGTTGCTTAGTGACTATGATTGTGAAATAAAGTACCATTCGGGCAAGGCTAACGTTGTGGTCGACGCATTAAGCAGGAAGGAAAGAGTGAAACCGTCAAGGGTACGAGCAATGGGACTGTTAGTCCAGATGAGTCTAAAAGCTCAAATTCTTGAAGCTCAAGAAGAAGCGTTGAAGGTAGAGAACTTGAAGAACGAGACCCTACATAACTTGGAAAATAAGTTTCAAACAAAGTCAGATTGAGTACGTTACCTTGAAGATAGAGTTTGGATACCAAAGGTTAGTAACCTACGATCAACAATTTTGGACGAAGGCCATCGATCGAGATATTTGGTTCACCCAAGAGCTGATAAGATGTACAAGGACCTAAAAGAATACTATTGGTGGCCAGGAATGAAGAAAGACAATGCCTCATATGTGAACAAGTGCTTAACTTGTGCTAAAGTCAAGGCCGAACATCAGAAGCCATCTGGTTTATTACAACAACCCGAGATTCCCCAATGGAAATGGGAACAAATAACCATGGATTTTGTAACAAAGATACCCAGAATTGGGAAGGGACACGAATCCATATGGGTCATAGTGGATCGACTTACTAAGACGGCGCATTTCCTTCCAATACGGGAAGACTACAATATGGAAAAGTGTGCACAAATTTACATCAATGAAATCGTTACGCGTCATGTGGTGCCTATTTCCATCATCTCGGATAGAGATACTTGTTTTACGTCATGATTTTGGCAATCATTCCAAAAAGCATTGGGTACACGATTGGACTTTAGCAATGCCTATCATCCTCAAACGGATGGGCAGTCGGAAAGAACTATTCAGACACTAGAAGATATGTTGTGTGCGTGTGTGATTGACTTTGGTGGAAATTGGGATACCCACCAGCCATTAGTTGAATTCTCCTATAACAACAGCTACCACACCAGCATGCAGTGTGCACCATACGAAGCTTTATACGGACGCAAGTGTAGATCACCACTCAGTTGGTTGGAAATTGGCAATAGGCAACTGACTAGGCCCGACATCGTCCAAGATACTACCAACAATATCTCAATTATCAAGGAAAGACTTAAGGTTGCAAGAGATCATCAGAAGAGTTACGCAGATAACCATAGAAAGCCATTGGAGTTTCAAGTGGGTGATAAAGTGCTTTTAAAGGTGTCACCTTGGAAAGGACTAGTATGCTTCAAGAAAAGAGGCAAGTTGGGTCAGAGATATATTGGTCCTTTTGAAATAGTTGAAAGGATTGGCCCTGTAGCATACAAACTTAAATTACCGCAAGAGTGAAGTGCCATCCATGACACGTTCCATGTGTCAAACTTAAAGAGATGCTTAACTGATGAATCATTGGTTCTTCCCCTTGAAGACGTTCAGATTAGCGACCGGTTGCACTTCGTAGAAGAACTAGTGGAAATCCTTGACCAAGAAGTCAAACGACTAAGGAGTAGTAAGATCCCGATCATAAAAGTTCGTTGGAATTCAAAGCCTGGGCCTGAGTATACTTGGGAACGAAAGGGTCATATGAAACATAAGTACCCTCACCATTTTGCAAAGGATCCGACTGGGAATGTCAGTCATTGAATTTCAGGACGAAATTCTTCTAACGGGGGGAGACTGTGACATCCGTCAATCCGAGCACTCAGGTTAGTATCTAGCCAGCATAATATATTCCTTAGAATATAAAATAATTTATTTATAACTTAATTATGTTAGCCAAAACCTTAGTTCCCTAAGAATCCCGATAGTGTGCTTAGAAAGTCTTGTTACCGCATATAGTTGTCTAAGTCGTCTTATAAAATGCAAACGCATCAACTAACAAGTAATTATAACAAAATAATAATAATAGGAGTAATAAATAATTTTTCATACCCAAAATATAATTTTTTTTTTCTTAAATTAAATAATCAGGCCAAAAATTGAAGAAAACAACTACAATTTTGGCTATTTAATCAGATATTTTTACAATCTACCTAATACATATATTTATATACTTTATTTTAAAAAAAAGAATTATATTAAAAAAAAATTCCGCCAATGCATGGCCAACCCAACAAACATAATTATAACCTCCCATTTCTCAAGAAAAACCCTCATTTGCTACCTTTCACTCTCTCTCTAAATTCAAATTTTCTCTCAAAACTCTCTCCACCCTCTTCCCCTCTCCCTCTTGGCTGAAAATCAGCCATCACCACCATCCAAAATCAGATTTTGAAGGTTCATTAAAGAAACACGACAACCCAAAGTAAGAATGATCATCACTCTTGAATTCTTTGCTTGTTTTCTTCATTTTTAGTGCAAAAATCTCTTCCCTTTCTTCTACTATTCTTCATCTCCTTTATTTTCTGAGTTGTAAAACCCTCATGGGTCTTTAAATGGTAGGTTATATACCAATGACATGTTAAATGCCAAGAAAATGGTGATAACCCATGATCCATACTACTAAAACTCAAGAAAATGGAGTTTTGATGACATGCATGTCCATTTTTTCTACAAACTATGATGTAGAGTTCATGCATGTGTTTGAAAATAGTTAAAGAATGATCTTCTTCTAAAACTTATGCTAAAAAGGATGGTGAAAACGTTTTTAACAAAGAATCCATCTTATGAGTGAAAATAAGGGTTAAAAATACTCATATCTTCATCTTTAAGCATTTTCTTATTCTGGCAGATTCAATGCATGGACTTCATCCATCCATATGTTGAAAAATATTTAACCAAACGACATGAATCTTCTTCTAGAATTTTATTTATTGAAATATTTTTCTAACCCAACTTGTTTCATTTAAAAACACGGAGTTTTGACCCCTCAACCCCTCCTATTAATTTATGAGCGCAAAGTGAATCTGTTGGAACAAAAACTCTATTTCAAACAGCCATAACCTTCTTAATATTCATTAAAAATTATTGATTTTTCTTCTGGAAGTAATTTTAATGAGTTCTTATTCAAATACAATTAGTCTCATTCAAAAATATGGAGATTTAAGGTCTCAACCATTCAAAAAACGTTGAGTGTGCAAGAAGCCATAATTTGATAGAACTGGACTCGTGATTTAAAAGACCATATCTCACTCAATACAGATCCAAATGTGGTGAACTGTTTTCTGGAAGATTTATCATTGAGTTAAGTTAAAAAGCCAATTTGAATCACTGAAAAATACTGAGATATGACCCTCCAAATGGTCGTGGCAAAAAGAGTGTCCAGACAGCTTGGTTACCTGTGACCAATAAAGATCAATGAAATGATTAAAATACCTTAACACCTCTAAAAATGGTGATATTAATGCCAAATATTCCCTAAGACATTAAATTTAAAGATATAATAATTTGGCTAAATAATAATCAGAGGAAGGTACCTATTTATTATCATTTTTGGACTTAACCATTCTGTCAAACAGAAAATAAAGTTCTACAACATCCATTTTCCCCTTGATAATTTAATATATGTATAATACCTAGTTTAACAAACATATAACACTTAATTTAATATATATATATAACACTTAATTTAATAGAAAGAGATTCATGCGAGGACGGTAACAATTTACGAGAATGCGAGGACAATTCTCAGCCAATCATTTTGTACATGAAACTTTTCATGTACAAAATCACATATGATTCATGTACAAAATCTCATATGATTAACGTACAAAATCATATATGATTAGCCGCGATTTTTCACGTGACTTGCCCATGAAAAAGTCGCGTGTGTCTTTTTTGATGCTTACAAAATCACATATGATTTTGTACATGAAATCATATATGATTTTGTACATGACAATTTTCATGTACAAAATTTATGGCCGAGGATTGTCCTCGTATTCTCGTAAATTGGTATCGTCCTCGTATGAACCCGCCTCTAATTTAATATACATACATATATATATATAACACTTAATTTAATATATATTTATAACACCTAAATTAATATGAATATCTAACACCCAATTTTATCTTTGTATCATCAACACAAATTAATACCTAACCATTTAACTAAAATGAAAGGCATTTTATAAGACATGACGATCTAAGCAACACGTTAATTTTAAGAGTTAGGTTTAAAACTTATAATGTGTGGATCCCAGAATATGATCAAGTACTAAAGCTTTTAATAAGAACACGAAGAACATGCAATTAATAGAGATCTGAAGCCGGATATCTCACTTGTATTGAATAATATATGGTGTTTCTCTTTAGCAGTTTAGCTCTCAATATATCGCACACTAATACAATAAACCCTATGCGCCTATTTATAACAAAAGGATTAAAATATATAAGGAAACAAGGAGAATGGCATTATACACTTGTCATGTTTACAATAAAGCAACGTTTCTTATTTCGGCACAATTAAATTTAATCCTAACAATCTCCCCTTTTGTGTCAAAATGACTCTTCATTATTTCAGCTCAAACATTCCTTCAAATCTTCTTAGGGTCTGTCGGTAGATAATGCGTTTGTCAATCAACTCGATCGCATTCAATAGATTTTCTCTTTCATTTGCCTTTAGTTGCTGCTTCTTACTTCTCTTTTGATCAGCATTCCGCAGAAAGTCTGTTTCGGATTCCCAATAACGTTCCATCAGAATAAGAAGCAACTTCACAAAATCTCAAGAACCTCATTTTCCCATTCGTCTTCATATATACAACTCCATGAGCTGGTCATGTTAACACTTGAGTAACTCTCATATTCTTCAGTCCAGGGATATCTTGATCAGGCTTTGGCACATACACCTTCTTTTGTTTGCTTTCAATCGCTCTTTGAAAGTCATGAAGGTAACTGTATCGAAGCTCATTTTGAATATGCCACAACTGCTCTTAAAGCTCTTTGTTCATCCTCCGATCTTCTGGTTTTGTCTTTAAGCTCAGTGTACAAAGTTTCCATATCCGTGACATCCAGTCTAGCAAAATCAGCTTCAGAGAAGCAGTTGATCTTCCATCAAATCTTCTTACTTTGAAAGTTGGAAATTCTACTTGAAAAGCTTTATCACATCCGATCTCCATGATAGTGACAATTCTTTAGGATCTTACGCTTTAGTCTTCAGTATACTCAAATATTCAGTTACTTGAAGTGAATCCATTTCCATGATCAGATGTATTCGTGACAGATCCTCTGGTTTCTTCTTTTCTACAAAGATCTTTTGCATGGTCTCTTCTAAGTACGGAGTTCTGACTTGTGGATTTACCCATTTGTTGTTAGAAATAATTCTTTCCCAACGAATTTGATGCGGTAGCAGCGGTGTTTGATCAATATTTGTTGGTAGGAATTTCTTTTCCTCATGCATTAGATTCACATAATCTTCTTCTTTCAGCAAGGGTTCAGATGGATCACGAAACCAGTTTCGGACTAAATCTCTCAAATGCTGAACATTTACTTCTTCTTCATTTGCTGGTTCAGCAGCTTGCGACCCACTCCCAATTTCAAACTCTACCGCGGGCTTTTCAACCGTTGGCGGATTTGCTTGTTGTTGTGTGGGAGGTGGAGCAGAGTGTTGTTGTCTTGATGGTGGAACCGTAGAAGAAGATGGACCAGAAGTCGTAGTAGAAGATAGTCGAGATCGAGCTTGAGTTCTTGTAATCCGGCGGCATGTCTCCCCCTCGGGGCGATTTGGACCAGAGGTCGGATCGTCCTGATCAAGTCGATGATGTGGACCAGACGCGACGGGACGACAAGACTCTTGAATTTCAGTGCGAAGAGCAGTGATGGCACCAAGAATCTCATCAGTGGATTGCTATTGTTTGGTTGCCATGTCAAGAAGTTGTGACTCAATATCAGCTTTGAACAAGTCGAACTCATGGCGAGTGACATTTGGAATTTCAAGGTTGCGACGAAGAAGACCCATAAGTGTATCATCAGGTAAACCTCGAGTTGTAGCTTCAGCAAACAAGTTGGCATATAACATGGACATGAGTTCATCATTGTTGTACTCATATCTATGTGGTGATGGAGGTCGATTCCGAGGATCCGGATTCGGATCAGGATGTTGAGGTTGCGGAGGTGGAGCACGACTACTGCTTGGTCGGGAAGAGCTGGCCTGATGCGAATCTGGATGTCGGGAGTGTGAAGCTTAAAGTACTTCCTGAATAAAAGCGCGTCTTTCAGCAGTCATTCGAGCCTCATGAGCATCCAAAGACGCTTGAGCTCGTTGGAATTAAACATCCATAAGAGCTTGAGCCTCAGGAGAAATCGTGAAATGAGAAGTAGGGGTACCTGAAACGGAAATACCGGGATCACGTAGAGTACCCGTTGACATCACAGTTGAGTCAACTGTGTGACCTACATTCAGCATTGGCAATTATGTAGCGTTGGTAGGATTTCCTCCCAATCCTCGTGAAATGTCCTGAATGGACATCACTATGGAAGTTCCGACTAGGCCACGAAGGCTCTCAGTGTGTACAGGCACGTGTTCCCCAAGAGGCTCTAGACTCGATGTGCTTAGAAACGAAGGCGAATCAGGTGAGATACTACTTCTTGGTTCAATAGTTGTGTCTCCTGAAGAGAGAGCAGCTAGATGAGGAGCTAAACTCACAAGTATATCTGAAACCGTAGGCTGTTGTGAGCTTACGGAGTGGCTAGGAGGGGTGTTCATTTGCGTTGTTGGGCTAACAACGGCTTGTACAATGTTGGAACTCAATGAATGAGTAACAATAACGGACTCGGTAACCCGGTTAGAGGTGACAGGTGTCTCACTCTCCGAAATATTTACCTCTCCTTCACTCACTCGCATATCAACATTTTCAACTAAATCGCCCTCTGTTCTCCTTATGTCTACAAATAATTGGTCAAGAGTAGGGTCAGGTGGAGGCTCAGAGAATTGCTCAAAGTCAAAAGCAGCAGTTGTAGTCTTCGATGAGGTTTCAGGAACTGAGGGTTGTCGGCCAATCCGGTGAAGGGCAGCATCTCCCGCAGCATCAATGCGTTGACGTTTTCTTCGAACAAGGTCATCAGAAAAGTGTGTCTTCGGTATCAGATTTGGACGATGGTTGATACACTCTACTTCGGCTAACGCGCATCTTTAACCGGCGGGTGGAAGGAGCGATAGATGGAATGGTTGGGGCAACGGTAGGTGGAATAGGGATTAGCTGATCCGATGCACCTCCCACTTCATGTCCCCTTTCATCCTCTGTTCTCTCAACACCCTATTCAGGATCCCCTTGATCCTGAACCTGGTCATCTAGTCTAATACCCTCGCCCACCCCTTGATGTTCCTCACGGACTGGCTCTTGGGCATGCTGTCCCGGTTTTTGGGGAGCCATTAAGCCGATGCTCTCCCTATAATCTATCACACTAGGTGCATCTTGATCAGCAAGGGATAGTAAGGCTTCGGGTAGAGGCATAGTGAAAGGAAACCGAGTTGAGCTTTAAGTACTTTTGAACGAACGATGGTCCAAGTGGAGAGCCATTTCGTCTTGGAATTTCCGCACGTGCATTCATTGTCCGATGGATGGCAATTTGAAAGAAGCGTTGAAATGGGATAAATTCACACGCTCGTTGGTTCTCTTTATCGGCGGCAAAGGCAACAAGATCGTTCCAAATCAGGGACGCATAGTCGTAATGACGACTGTATATGAATCCATGAAAGATGCGCAGTACGGATGCGCTGGCCCGATCCATTCCGGTGTGCTTGCCTGTGAGACATCGGTTGATTAGTGAAAAGATAGTGAAGTAAATGTGGGGCAGAAACATCCGTTTGAACTGGCCAAGGGAAGTAAGTTCCTCGTTGTCATTGTAGCCGAGAGCTCGGAAGTCACGACACATTTCATCCTCGCTTGGTGGATCTTCAAAGGTGTCAAGGTTGGGAATGGAGTCGGCAGACGATAGATGGAGAATGCGCTGGAGTCTAGTTGGTGTGAGTTTGGTAACAAACTCATCTATTTGTGCGGTAAAGTGATGGTCGCCTTCCAACGGGTGATATTCTAAGGTGTACCAGAATTGTTGCAAGTAGAATACAGGAACCCGGTGTTCGAGTGCAAAAGCAAAGCAAAGGGGATGGTTGCGTATTATCTCCATGACGATGGGGTGATCTAAGCGCATGTCGAAGTTGAGACGATGATTGTTCGGTTTAAGCTCCCGCGATGTACCCGGGGGGAGTAAGATATCATCTCGATTGGTTGCGTTGATACTGGGTGCAGTGGAACGCTCAGAAGGCATCGGGTTCACGTCATCAGACATGTTTGGATCATGGTGAGCCGCCATTGGAACTGAAAGCACAATGTTAAACCATGGATGACAAGTTAGTATATTGGAAAAATTCTTCCAGGTATAGATGTCGAGTGACAGAAAGCTGCCAAGATTGGATGTCAAGCACAAAGGGATCGAAAAAAAAAATGTCGAGTCCATATGGAGCGATATAATGACTTGTAGTTGGCAAGAAAAGGCTAAGTGAGGATGTCGATCCTTTATTGGTCGACATACAAGGATGTCGGGTTGAAAGGGATCGATATAAACACTTAGATGTCTCTTAAGAAGCACAAGGGATTATATCGGGTACCTATGTATCGACAAGATTTTATGTCGAGTGATACTGGTGCGACAAGAAGACTTGCAAAAATCAAACCTGTAAAAGTCGACAAAAAGTTGTCGAGAGAAGTATGCCCGAGATAAGTACTTGGCAAAATTTGCAACTAAGAAACCATGTCAACCCAAGATGAATCGATAAGAAAAGTTGTCGGGTAAACCATGGCGAGAAGAACACTTGAACATTCATGAGGATGAACTTGTCGATCCTTTATCAGCCGACAAGAAAAGTAGTCGGGCCTTACGAAGATGACAAGTTTGTACGAAAAACATGAAGAAAATTTTAAGTGTTAATTAGGTCCGATAAGTCCAAATTTTGCCGTATTAACCAGATTCAAGACTAGATTAATGATCGATAGGTGTCGCCTAACACTTATAAAACTAGGACTGAGTGCTATTTATCCTAACAAAGGTGCAAATCGATCAAAATCGAGATTCCAAGGGTTTTGGTAATCCGAACAGTCAAGGACAAAATTGACTATCATGTGATGGATGAAAGTAAAAAGTGCAAGAATTAAAGTTGATAAGGGATAGAAGGCGAACCTGGTGGTGTTCCTGGATTGCAAAAACTTGAAGATTTGAAAAAAAATAGTGCAACAATTGAAGTCGAGAGGGTTTTGAGAGAAAAAGAGGGAAGAACACTTTTGAAATCGTGAATAGTGCAAGTGGGGGCCCGAGTTTAAATAGTGGGGTCATCAGAGGATGACACGTGGCAAAATGTTATCGGGCAGCCGACATCATCACAACAATGTCGGTTTGAGTTCTTGTCGGGTCTTAGTCATGCGACAAGAAATCTTGTCGGGTGATGAAGAGTCGGCAAGTGAGTTGATGTTGAAAAAATTTGACAGAAAAATTTCTAAGTGCTCCCCCTTGATTCGTGATTACGGTAAGAAAACTTGGACTTAAGAAGAAAAACTTACTTGACCGCTCCCCCTTGAACGAAGATAGGTTAGATAACAACATCGAGATAAAAGGAAAAGGACACAGACATGACGAAAAAAGTGTACGAGACAAAAATAAATGTGAAAATACTATTCATTAAATTGAAACAGAAATTCACATTCGAGAATTCAAGAATGATGAAAAATTCACTCTAAGAAGGGAAATTTTCATAAAGCTTGAATGGGCTTTTTGTGTATTTATGTAAATACTGATTGGAAATCAGGTTTTGAGATTTAGCTTGCCCAACTTGGACACTAGGAACTGGAAGCGTTTTTCATCCAATGCCTTTGTGAACAGGTCGGCAAGCTGAAGTTCTATATCAACAAAATATAGTTCAATCGTACCTCTTTCGACATGGTCTTTAATAAAATGATACCGGACATCGATGTGTTTCGTCTTGGTGTGTTGAACAGGATTGCTCAAAATGGCGATTGCGCTTTTGGAGTCACAATAAATGGGAATCTTATCAAACCTAAAACCATAGTCCTTGAGTTGCGTGCGCATCCATAATACTTGAGAACAGCAATTTGCGGCAGCAATGTATTCGCCTTCCGCAGTAGAAGTGGAGACGCAAGTTTGCTTCTTCGAGGACCAACTCACCAATTTATATCCTAAGAACTGAATGTATCCCGTTGTGCTTTTTCGATCAAGCATGCATCCGGCGTGATCAGCATCTGAAAAAACAGTTAACTCCAAGCCTGTGTCCTTTGGATACCATAGGCCAAGAACAGTAGTACCTTTTAAATACCGAAAAATACGTTTTATAGCACAAACGTGAGATTCTTTAGGAGATGCTTGATATCTAGCGCATAAGCATGTGGCAAACATTATGTCCGGTCGACTAGCCATTAAATACATTAAATAACCAACCATTCCACGATAGGTTTTAGAATCCACCGCTTTTCCCAAGGGATCAGCGTGTAGTTTCAAACCCGAAGACATGGGAGTACCAATCGGTGTACATGTCGTCATGTTATATTTATGTAACATATCCGAGATGTGTTTCGATTGATTGATGAATATTCCCGTTGAAAATTGTTTGACTTGAAGGCCGAGGAAAAAAATCATCATTCCCATCATGCTCATATTGAACTTGGCAATCATGAGCTCGGAGAAATTCTTACATTGTTGGGGATTAGTCGAACCGAAAATAATGTCGTCAACATAAATTTGAATAAGCATATTATCACCATTTTCCTTTTTAATGAAAAGAGTTGGATCGATCTTGCCTTTGGAGTATCCGTTTTTCACCAAATAATCAGACAGACTGTCGTACCATGCGCGCGGGGCTTGTTATAAGCCGTAGAGAGCCTTATCGAGGATGTACACATGATTCGGCTTTGAAGGATCGACAAACCCGTCGGGTTGAGATACATAAACTTCTTCACGTAGAACACCATTTAAGAAGGCAGTTTTGACATCCATTTGGAACACCACAAAGTTCTTGTGAGCAGCGTATGCTAAGAACATTCGAATTGCTTCAATACGGGCCACGGGTGCAAATGTCTCGTCATAATCAATACCTTCTTGTTGGCGGTACCCTTTTGCGACAAGTCGAGCTTTGTTGCGTATGACAATCCCATCTTCATCTTGTTTTTTTTTGAATATCCATTTGGTACCGATGATGGTTTTGTTTTGTGGACGGGGAACGAGACGCCAAACTTTCAGGCTTTCAAATTGGTTAAGCTCGTCTTGCATGGCCACAACCCAATCAGGATTGTTCATTGCTTCTTGAATGGAAGTGGGTTCGATCTTGCTTAGAAAAGTAGAGAACAGACAATCATTGGCCGAGGCGGATCGCGTTGTGACTGGTTTGGTTGGATCTCCAATAATCTTATCGGCTGGATGAGAACGGACCCATTTTGTAGTGTGGGGAAGTGGTTGAAACGCGTTAGGTTCCGGGGTATCGTCTTCATATGTACCGAGGGGAAGATCTTGAAGTGATTCCAAGGCTGGAGCCACGTCAGAAGATCTTGTGGAACTGGTGACATCCTTGGGAGATGAGGCCGATGGTGGGGGAGAGGATGCGGGTTCCGTAGGGAGCGGGTCAGAACTTGTTTGAGCATGTGACTGAGCGGGGGTAGCAGTTGCAGGGGGTAGCAGTTGCAGAGGCTGGAGTTGCAGCAGTTGAGACGGTTTCCATTGTAACTGGCGGTCCAGAAAGATTGGTAGTCTCGGCAACCTCCAAGGTAGGCGGGGTGATTTGTTTGGGAATTTTGGTATAAGAGCCGAAATAATCCGAGTAAAAGTGCTCGGATAAATCATCCAGATCTGAGGAAGCGGTTTTGGATATGGAAGCTTGAGCGAGGTTTTGAGCAGGTTCCAAACGGAGTAATTCGGAAGCTAAGATACCGGTGAGTGCGGGTCCAGAACTGTCTTGTTCAGGAGCCATCTCGGCTTTAGTATCAAACTGAACATTGACACTTTCCGTGAGACAACGACCTTGTTTCATGTAGACCCGATATGCTGAGGCGTTTGGAGAGTAGCCAAAAAAGTAGGCTTCATCGACTTTTGGCTTGAGTTTTCCACGATCTTCTTTTTCATTCAAAATGAAACAGCGATCGCCGAACGAGTGAAGATGATCGATGGATGGAATGCGGTTGTAGACCAAATGATAGGGTGTCTTGTTGAATCGCTTGTTGATGATCGGACAGTTTTGAGTGTAGCAAGCGGTATTGATTGCCTCGGCCCAAAGGTAGTGAGGCAGTTTGGAAAATGCAAGCATAGTTCAAGCAGCTTCAACTAGCATATGGTTGCAGCATTCGACCAAACCATTTTGTTGCGGAGTTCGAGCCGCAGAAAATGTGTGTGTAATTCCAACTAATTCGAGATAACCGTCAAGAGAACGATTTTTGAATTCGGTTCCATTATCAGTGCGGATGGTTTGAGCGGTGAGTTCCAATTTGACTTGAATGACTTTCAAGAAATTGATGATTGTGTCGGGGGTTTCATCCTCTGAGCAAAGAAATTTACCCCACATAAATTGAGAAAAATCGTCAACCATAACGAGAACGTATTTCTTGCCATGAATACTTTGAGTCCGCATTGGGCTGCACAAATCCATATGAACAAGTTGAAGAGGTCGAGTTGTGCTATGTACCACCTTGGGTTTGTGAGAAACTTTCTTCATCATTCCCATCTCGCATGCTTCGCATAGGTGAGGTTTGTCAAACTTTATCTTTGGTAAACCGGTGACTAATCCGTGAATGGAGAGGCGATTGATATTTTTGAAGTTGAAATGAGAAAGTCGTTGATGCCACAACCAGTTCTTAGGATTAGAGCATTTGATAGTAGGCAAACATTTGAAGGAGCGTTCACTTGGGAAAGATCAATGGTGTACAGGTTGGATTTGCGCGTTCCGGCTAATAATTCCTTACCTTCAAAGGTTCGCACACAGCATCGTTCAGGTCGGAAGTTGACTTCGAGTTGTTTGTCACAGAATTTTCCAATTCTTAGCAAATTGTGGCTCAGCCCTTCAACATAGGAAACATCTGAACTAGTGATGTTGTTTTGAATGATGTCTCCATGTCTTTTAATAGGTGCTAAATGATTGTTGACAAAGCGTACAAATCCTCCATTTTTCTCCTTGTAATTGGCAAGCAGCTCCTTTTGTCCGACCATGTATTTGGAGCATCCAGAATCTAAGTACCACACATGACCGATCTGCACAAAATCAGGCAGATTTAGGTACCCATTTGTAAATGGGTCCTTCGGGGTTAGTTGACTTGGCACCTTTGGGTACCCATTTGAAGTGGGACTTAGGGGCGCTAGTCATGGTCTCTTTAGAAACCCATTTATAAAAAGGTGGGGTTGGAAAATGATTAAGATGAAAATTGTAAGAATAATGCATGTCCGGATAATAATCACAACCATAATCAAAAGAATTTAAACGCAAAAAGTCATTCACACCGCAATTTGAGCAACAAATTTGATTACGTGAAAATTTAATTAAATGTCGAAACAAATGAATAGTATATGGAAAAAAAATGACGATTGGTTCTTTTGACATTTGCAGAATTTGAAAAAGAAAATTTGTCTTTATTGCGGGATGACGATTTGGAGTGCGTTTGCCTTTTTTCAACCCAAACTTGTTTGGTCTTTAAAGTATGAACAGCTGAAACATCAACATAACCATGGTTAGTACTTTTTTGGGAAAAAAGGAGTTTGATTCCTTTGGTTAGAATGAGTGTTATTGATTTGACTAGTGGAACACTCATTCGGATCCTTCGGAAGCAAAACTGTTTCGATTGGCTTTTTGCCTTTGTCCAAAACTCCGTATGATTTGGAAGTGTAGGATTGAAGTCATTATCAGCATTTATATCATTTAAACATTCGTCGTTTTTAAGCGGGGAAGGATTAGAATTTTCATCCGGAAAAGTTAGTTGCTCAAGGTCATCTAATTCAGCATTTCTTTGGTCGGAAGAAAGGGAACTTTGTTGTTTAGGAGGGCAATAATTTGGATCCAATTTAAACAGTTCTTCACATTCATCTAAATAAGTCCTAACGAAAGCTTTACACGAAGAAATATTGGAGATTGTATCTGTTTCGTGGTTTTTGGTTAATTGTGAAGCCTCGTTTTCAAGTTTTTGAATCTTTGAAATTAATGCCTCTTTTTCCTTGTCCGACGAAGAACGTTCAGATTCCAACACCTTTTCAAGTTGAACAATTTTATTTTCTAAGAACAAGGTGGGAATATATGGTTTAAATTCAAGAGTTTGAATTTGAAGTTCTTCGTCAGTATAAAATGGAAAATAGTCGTCCGGAAGAGTTTCTTTTGAAGATTCCAGTTCTACTGTCTTAGGATAGCAGAAAGGAATTTGATGAAAATTCTTGTTTTTCCTATTCCTATCTTCCCTTTTTTTGACGTCGGAATCTGACTTCATAAATTGAATTTTGTATTCCGGACCAAGGTTTAGATATTCAAATTTATAGATAGTCGGTGTATTGTAGATGGCCTTTTCTAAGCATTTTGGGTTATCAAATCCTAATCCAACCTTTGAACTTAAATCTTTTGGAGCGTTTAAGTGAATTGTTTGCTCAGTTTGACCAATCTTGTATAGTTTGAGTTCCAAATCCTTGAGTTTTTCTAAAAGATCTTGTCTTTGTATGGTGACAAACTCAAACTTTAATGAAAATTCTTCGGTCTCACGTTTAGATTTGTCAAGTTGATTTGTGAGAGTCGATATTTGTTGTTTTAACTTCAAATTTTCGTTTGGAAAAGTGATTTTCTCCTTTTGATGATTTTGTGCAATACTTTGAGAGGTGGCAAGTTCAGATTGGACAATTAGCAGTTGATTGTGATTATTTTCTAGACGTGCTTCTAAGTTGGAAACCAAGAGTTTCTCGGTTTGCAACTTAGATTGTAATTCTTTCAATTGAATCATAAAATCATGCATTTGGGAAACAAAATTGTCATAGTCAGAATTGCTTACCTCGGGTGTGTAGTCGGAAGCGTTAGAAGTGGAATCATCAGAAGAAGCCATCAAGCTGAAGTGTGCTTGGATCTCGTTTTCCGTATGTTGGAACCCAAATCCCTTTCTAACAGTTAATTGATAGATCAAATATGGAAATACGAGCGGAAGCACAGTAGATCTATGAATTAAAGCAATTAACGATATGAACAGTAAGAACAATATTGAAGAACAATTGGTAATTCGTATTGATAACCTGGAAGACGATTACAATATGATGAATGAAATGCGCAATTAGCTCTCCAAAATATATTTTCAGATCGACTCCTATTTTATTCATAAAAGGAGCTATTTATACTATTACAATGATAGAAGTCAACTATCTAGCCTATTACAAATTGACATGTAAGCTAAGCTTGTAACAAATTCTGTTACACAACTAGTTACACGGAAAGCGTGCAGTCCACGTCATCAGGAGTGCGTATGATACTTCTGTTGAAGTCCAGCTGTTCTTCCAAACTTTGGGCGTCTCTGTGATGAGTGGGATCAGAGGACAAACTTCTGATCTTCGGCACTTGTACATTTCTAGTTCATACTTCTCTATGAATGAGGTCTAACAATCTCCCCCTAAGTATGAAGTCCAGAATGTTGAAAGATGACTTCGTTTGACTTCAGTTCCGTTTGTTTTCTTAGGCTATAAAGTTGTTTGATCATTCAGCTTATCTTGTATCAGAAGGGGGCAATCTGTGAGATAATCTTGGAGATCTGATCTGTAATTTCTCTGATTTTCATGACGCTATCAAGTCTCTTTACTATCTTCTCTATTGCTTCTTTGTCATTATCATCAACTTCAACAGAGGCATAACATTTGACAATGTATACGACCTCTGAATAATATTTGTGTGCCTCTTTTATTCTAAAGAAGCTTCTTCTGTGTGGCCTCTTGAACACAGCCCCTTCTTCTGGTTGAGTCAGCACCTTTCCAATTCTCAGAGCATTGGGACTCTCCAAATCTTCATCTGGGGCAGAGATGCATAAGTTGTCTACTTTGTAGTTTAGCCCAGTTTGAAAGTCTACCTGTCTTCTGTATCGGATAAAAGATTTCATGCACTCGATGATCCGGAAGTAGGCAACTTTATCTTGACTATCCCTCCTTCTATTCATTTGAATCTTCAAGAACTTCTCCAGAGTTAATAGATCAGAAGGATTAATGGACAGTAGATCATTATCACAGAAGTAATAAGTCTGTTTATCTTCTCTGACTACCTCATATATAGTGTAAATCTCTGATCGTTCAAATTGAGTGTGCTTGATTGCAGAGATTGTTTTGATTGGTACAATCGAATAGGCATCCTTTCTTGCTTGCCTATGACTCATAAATCTATCTTTGACAACATCATTTACGTGATAGTCATTGGCAAAATTAGGCAGCATCAAAAATATCTTGTGGTCAGCAGGAGCATACATGTGCCTGTTTTTCAATTCCAGAGTAGGTAGCTCAAGTCTTCCCAACTTCTGCTGTCTTTCTTCATACGTAGCTCTGCACTTTAATGACTCCTCACATTTAGCTTTTTCAAGATTTGCCCGTGCTCTTTCAGCTTCGGCCTTAGCTTCATTAGCTTCATTAGCTTCATCAGCTTCAGCTTTAGCCTTTTCAGCTTCTGCTCTGTTTTTTTCTTCTTGTGCCTTGGCTCTTTCAGCTTCGGCCTTGGCTTTATTAGCTTCAACCTTAGCTTTGTCAGCTTCAGCTTTAGCTCGGAGTTCAGCTTCAGTTCTGGCTCTATCGGCTTCAGTTCTGGCTTTTTTAGCTTCATCCCTGGCTCTGTTTTCAGCTTCTACATTTGGTTGAGGGGAAGGGGCAGAAGGTCTGGTTTCTGAACCTCTTGCACTTGAAGGTTGAGATTGTCTCCTTGTATTACCAAGAATTTCAAGTAAAAACTTGGCTACTTCTGGATCTTTTGGAAGAGGACCAGTGTGTAGCTAATGGCGTTGGTGTTAAAGGAGTTTGTTTAGAAGAGGGAGGTGGCGCAGAAGGTGAAGAGGCTGGAGCTTTACCTTTGTCTTGTTCCATTTTCTGACCAATTTCAGTTTTTACCTTTTTAAGGCTCTCTAGATTCTCCCCTTTCTGAGAATCAGGATCCTGATCCTCAGACTTCTTACGCTTGTGCTCAGCTTTCTTGCATGCCCTAGCCTCCTTTGCTTTCTTCTTTTCTTCAAAAGCAGAAGAAATGGAGTTGACCATAGATGATAACTTCGAAATAGAGGTTTCTAGAGAGGTGACCTTTTGATCCATGTTGGAAGTGCTAGTATTTGTCTTAGAAACATACTTTGAAGTCAATGCATTCATTTTGTCGATCATGACTTTCTGAAAAACGGCCATGTCAGATTTCTTTACCAGAGAGGAGGAGGAGGCAGAAGCGTCATCAGAAGGAATAACGGCCTTTATAATCTTCTGAATATCAGCAACAAACGTATTTAGCAACAGAAATGGTAACCTCTGGAGTTGGAAGCTCGTCAGGAAGATAGAAAATTGCTTATGAATTGGCCTTTATGTCAGCGTCTAGAGTATTGAAGTGTTCCGAAGTAGACGTCCTCTTAGACTCTGCATTATCAGAAATTAGCTTTTGGATAGCCTCCAGAGCTTGAGTCTGAGCCAATTGTTCTGTATGAATATTATTAAGCATGGATTGCTGAGATTCAAGGGATTGTTTTAGGTCGTCCATAGATCTCTGAATTTTATCACTAAATGCCATAAACACTGCATTGGTAACAAAATCAGAAGACGTAACCGGTGCATCTCCAACACATGGATCCCCTTGTCTCTCGCGTTCAGAGAGGCCCTTATTCATACCTGTATTGACGTTGAGTGTGGATGGACTTCCAACCTGTCTTCGAGGGATGTTATTGACAGACACCTCTTCGGTTGTTCTGATTGCTTCAACTGGTTCCTCATCATCAGAGGACGAGGAGCTGAAAACAATGTGCTTACCTTGGTGAAGGGTAAAGACCCCGGTAAGTGGTGCATCCTGTGGCTGTAACCCCTCTGATGGGACTTCGTCAGCATCTATACTATCAAAGGGTATGGACGTACCCTCTGCTTGCTCTAGGACTTCGTTGGTCACGGAGACGTCAACGAGTGGTGTGGGTAGTGGCGAGTTCTGGGGCAATGGAACTCTTATATTTTCATCATCACCCTTTTGAGAGGATGATAAAGAAGAGTTGGAATCCCCGGTAGTGCTAGGTCTAGAGGAAAGAAGAATATCCTCTGATCGGTCGGCTTGTGGGTGGATTGGACTGGGTAGTCCTTGGTCAATGAGAGTAGATGTGTTGGCATCTACCTCGGCAAATGTGGGTACCCTTGGGGAAGAAGGTGAGATTCGCTCATATGTGTCTCTGTGGACATCTTCAGTACCCTCTTTCATTAAGAGGTCAGGATGGGTAGAAGCACTCAGATGTTCACTCAAATTATTTCAAGCTCATGCTCACTTGACCCCTCACTGCCTAAACTAGGCTCTAAATGCTCTGGGGTAGGTTTTCTCGGTTCTGAGGATACCAGAGAGCTTCAATAAGATATGAGATTAAGAGAGGTTTCAGGGATAAGATTTAGCATGTACCTGGAGAGCACCCTTGGTGATGAATACCCATTGTTGTCGATGGTAGGCTTATGTGAGCTCATGGAGGCAATCTTGCAGAATGGTTGAAGCAGAGGAGCCTTCAGAGCCCCTATGGCTGGGTAAGTAAATAGAGATAAGAATCGTGGAAACATTAGGGCTGGAAGGAGTTTTCCTTGGTTCTGATGGGAAACCTTTGTATGCACAGCAGTATTCATTTCTTGAAAAATCAAACTCGCATAGTCCAGTGGTCTATTGAAATACATACCATACATGATTTTGCTTGCCTGGTCTAAGGAGCCGATTTTGCAGGTTAGGCTTTTGTTCAGGATGGAAACCAGCACATTCCACATTGGAGGTAACTTCTTTCTCTTGAACTCAGATAGCTTCGTGAGTGGTTCATTATAACCCAAGAAATTGATGAAGGCAAGTAGGGATTTAGGGGTAGGGTTTTGTTCAAGGGCAGGATTGGGCATTTTTTGACCTTCAACATCGATAATGGGTTGGGGCAAATGAAAATACCTTGCGATTTTCTTTCTTGTAATGGGTATTTCCACAGCAGTTTCAAATTCGATGGGGTGGCTAAAGTTTCCAAGAAGAGTTTCTTCATCTGCTACAAACATGGATTGCCAAACTTCTTGGACATAGATTTCAGGTACATTTGGGTTGGTTAAAGTTAGGGTTCGGTTTAGGGAATGGTGTTGTAAGAACTCTATCATGACCCTGTAATCAGCCAGATAGCTGTTTGGATCGAGAAGAACCTGAACATTGTTAGTCTTCAATGGCAATTTGATGACCGGAGCACTGTCGGCCGTTGAGTCGATTAACCTTCCTTCTTCGTCTTGGACATTGAGATTTGCAGATTGGGTCGCCATTGATGAAATTTGGGTGTTTGGGAAAATGATGAGAGAATAGGTATGCACTTGCGAGTAATAGTGTGAGGAATAAGACGATGTACAGTAGTTGTGAGGTTTATATGTGAGAGAGAAAGAGTACTCGAGTGTAATTTGGAATGGAAAGGGTTTTAATTTGGGGATGGGCAAAAACGGTTCGTTTATGCTGATGTAAGCGTGCAGGCGTCCAGTCATGCAATAACTAGATCAACGACACGTGGACAATTTGGTTGCGTGTTTATGATGACTGGCACGGGTATTGATGAGTCACTGAAAGGGTTTTACCGCTTTTAAACCGTTGAGTAATCCCTCCAAAATTAAAAAGAAATTAATAAGAAAAATTATTAATTAATCAACAGGGAATCTGTTGAATAAAATAATTTTTGAGATTAATAAAGCTTTTTAATTAATTTAAAATCAGACATTTGATTGAATAAATCGGTTTCGAACAAAATAAAAGTTTCATATTTAATGAGAGGTGTTTCTTAAGAAATTTTAATAAATTAAGAAATTTTAAAGTAACCTTGAATGCAAGAGTTAAATAAAAGAAACTTATTAAAATGAAAATTTCAGAGGAAAAACGAAGTCAGAAAATAGTTGGTCAGAGAAAACATTTTGTGACCAATAATGTCAAAAGAACATCTTTTCAGAAGAGTTTTAGTTGAATATGAAAATTCTTAGTAAGCTTGAGGCAAGAGTTATTCAGAAGAAGCAGATTCAAAGAAAACTTTTAAGTAAAAAGAGGTTCAGAAGACAGCTAACTTATGTTAGACGTGACATGCTCCCCCTCGAATTGATCTATGTGCTCCCCCTCAAAAGTTGCATCTTGCTCCCCCTTGCTTTTTTAAGTAATGCTCCCTTTTTGTCATCACTTGGTTCAGAAAAATAAGATATATTCTTTGAAGAACAGAGGTGTTCAGAGGTTTCTGAGCGCCTCTGAAGTGAATTATCAGAAGTGACCAGAGGCTTCTGGACAGTTCTGATAAATTCAAATCATAAAAAAAATAAGAAAAAACAAACAATAAGAAAACAAAAATATGTAAAAAAATAAGCAATTATTACTTGATCCTATGATGATCATAGAATCAAAGATAATTACATATTTAGCATTCCCAACTTGCTGACTAAGAAATTAAAGCGTTTCTCATCCAGAGCTTTTGTGAAAATATCAGCAAGTTGATAATCAGTAGAGACAAAATACATTTCTATTGTGCCCTTTTCTACATGATCTTTGATAAAATGATACATGACATCGATGTGTTTTGTTTTAGAGTGCTGAACTGGATTTTCAGTGATGAACATAGCACTTTCTTAGTCACATAGGATGGGGATTTTGTCGTATACTAATCCGTACTCTCTGAGCCGAGTTTTCATCCATATTACTTGGGAGCAGCAACTGGCAGCAGCAACATATTCAGCTTCTGCTGTAGATGTTGAAACACAGTTCTGTTTCTTGGATGTCCGGCTGATAAGTTTGTTCCCCAGAAGTTGACAGCTACCAGAGGTACTTTTCTGTCTAACTTACATCCTGCATGATTAGAATCTGTATATGCCAGAGACCTAGTGATGGAGTGCCCTTTAGGTATCTAAAAATTCGTTTAACAGCAGCCAAATGTGATTCTTTAGGTTTGGCCTAATAACGAGCACAGAGACAAGTGGCAAACATAAAATTTGGCGTACTAGCTGTCAGATACAGAAGAGATCCTATCCTACCTCTATAACCCGTAACGTCCACTGATTTCCCAGAAGGATCGGGGCCAAGTTTCGTGCTAGTAGAGATAGGAGTTTTCATAGGTGAGGAACTTTGAAGATGAAATTTCTTAAGCATGTCAGACACATACTTAGCTTGATTTATAAAAATTCCAGAGAAATTTTGTTTGACTTGAAGTCCTAGGAAGAATGTTAGTTCTCCCATCATACTCATTTCAAATTCTTGTTCCATCAATTTTGAAAATAGATCAACTTCTGTCTGATGAGTAGAGCCAAAGATTATGTCATCCACATAGATTTGGACAACAGTTAACATACCTTTGCCTCTTTTGATGAACAGGGTTGTATCGATTTTACCCTTTTCGTAACCTTTACTGATCAGAAACGTAGATAATCGTTCATACCAGGCTCTTGGTGCTTGCTTCAAACCATATAAAGCTTTGCCGAGAAGATAGACATACTCTGGATGTTTAGCATCTTTAAAACCAGCAGGTTGTTCAACGTACACTTCTTCTTTAAGATATCCATTCAGATATGCACATTTAACATCAAGTTGATATACTTTAAATTTTTTGTATGCAGAGAAGGCCAAAAATAGTCGTATTGCCTCAAGTCTTGCTACAGGGGCAAAGGTCTCATCGTAGTCTATTCCTTCTTCTTGACAGGGGCAAAGGTCTCATCGTAGTCTATTCCTTCTTCTTGACAATACCCCTTAGCCACCAGTCGAGCCTTGTTTCTGATCACTATTCCGTCTTCGTCTTTCTTGTTTCTGAAGACCAACTTAGTACCAATTGCGAGTTTGTCCTTTGGCAAGGGTACTAAGTTCCAAACTTTATTTCGTTCAAACTGAAGCAATTCTTCTTGCATAGCTTCCACCCAGCTAGGTTCTTGCAAGGCTTCATGAACGCGCTTTGGTTCGATCATGCTAAGGAAATTAACATAAAAAGCTTCATTTGCAGTAGCAGATCTTGTTTTAACACCTTCAGATGGTCTGCCAATAATAAGATCCGGAGTGTGTGATTTAGTCCATCTCGTCATCCTAGTTTGAGGTACTTTTTGAGCTTGAACTTCTGTTTCAGAAGATTGAATAACCTCATCTGGAATTAATTCTGAATCTGGAGCAGCATCTAAAGTCTCCCCCTCAAATGAAGGCATAGAAGTGGCTTTTGGACAATCACTTGATGGAATGGGATGGACAGAAGTTGTTGGTGGACTCGCATCAGATAATTCAGGACCAGAAAGAGTAATTCCAGAAGCTTGGAGAACTTCAGGAATACTCAAGGATGGAGTCGTTGGTATTTGTTCTGAAAGTATTTCTTCGCCCATAAAATCTTGAAAAATTGCATCAATTTCGGATTCTCTGGAACCTAAAAGATAATCAGAAGTAACTCTATTAAGTTTGAGTTCAAAAGTAGAATACTCAGAAGTCAGATGAGTTTGATCATCAAAATCGATGTTAATGCTTTCCATAACAGTCTTAGTACGTAAATTAAAAGCTCTAAAAGCTCTTGAATTTAACGAATATCCTAAGAATTTAGCTTCATCTGATTTCTTATCAAACTTGCCAAGTTTTTCTCTGTCATTTAAAATAAAACACCTGCAGCCAAAAATGTGAAAGAATTTGACAGAGGGTTTTCTTTTGTTTATAAGCTCGTAAGAGATTTTGAGATGCCTCTTGACGATAATGAAACATGATAGATATCAGAAGATAGCTTCAAAAGCAGACTAGGTTCTGAAGAGAGAAAAGCTCAGAAGTCTGAAGACAAACAAAGAAACGCCTAAGGCATAACTTCTGAAGTGACTGCTTCAGAAGTTCTGAAGTTCTGAAGAACACTTCTGAAGAAGTTCTGAAGTGAAGTTCTTAAGATGTTCACAAGTAGTTCTGAAAATGTCTGTCATTATTGTACTGTAACTTTAGCATTTCTGTTTGTATATAAATATATAGTTTGTTTGACAGTTATACATACGCTCATAGAGTTTAAAAAGATATATACTTTGTAATACTGTTCAGTGATCAATACGATATACAAATTCAGTGACATAATTCTTGTTCCTGTTCTTTAATCTTTCTACATTCTTGATAGTTTGGGATCTAACAATTGGTATCAGAGCTAAATCAACTGTTTGATCAATTTTGTGAAGAACTTGTCAGATCTGACAGTTCTTGAAATTCTTGATCGATACATTCAAGATCAATTTGATTCAAACCCAGTTGAATTCACGATCTACTATTGTCAAGATGTCGAAAGAAATTGTCTCCATCGGATCTGAAACCAAACCACCAACCTTGTTTCTGGGTGAGTACCATCAATGGCAAATAAGAATGATTCAATTCTTGGACAATATCGATGAAGCTTTAATGCAATCGATAGTAAATGGACCTCTGGAGGTCTATGTTGAAATTCCTGCAGTTCCAAGAACTGAATCTACTCTTGAGATCCCTGCATCGCGAACCAAGAAAAGCCCAGGTATGTACAGTACTGCTTAAAAAAATCAAGCTAAGATTGACAAAAGGCCACTGACTCTTCTTACAATGGCCATTCCCGATGAAATATCCAATATGGTAGATAGTTTAACCTCTGCTAAGGCCATGTAGGATGAGGTTGAAGCTCAAATGCAGGGAACCACTAAAGCCCAAGCCCAAAGGTTGAATATATGTGTTGGTACTTATGAAAATTTCAGATATAAAGAAAATGAATCCATCACAGAGACTTATCATTGATTCAACAATATAATAAATGATTTAAGAAGAAATGGTGTTCAGAAATCCAACCCAGAAATAAATAATAAATTTCTGAACAATCTGGGTAATGAGTGGTCAAGCTTTTCTAACAATATGGTTACTAGAAATCTGTCTAGAAAATCAATTCATGATGTTTATGGCATCTTGTTTCAATAAGAGGATAAAATCAAGACTAGACAGAATGAGCAAAAGAAGGCAAATGAAACAGTAGCCTTATTGAGCAAGAAGTATAATAATTCCATGACCATTTCTGCTAAGAGCAAGGTTTGTGAAATCCCATAGACAACTCTGTGTGATGGAGATGAATCAGATGAAGAGCTTAAAATAATTTCTGATAATATTGCTTTCATGACAAGGCAATTCACTCAAAGATATACTCAGAAATATAAGAACAAGTCTAAATCTGAAGAAGGACCTAAGAAAGGTCAAGATGCTGGTCAAAATGACACACAAGAACCAGCAAGATGCTTCAATTGTGGTAAGCCAGGACATTATGCAAGACAGTGCAAAATGCCCAAAGTAAAAATTTCTGGCTATTATGAGAAGAAGCATCTTCTTGCTAAAAAGAAGGAACTTAATCCAGCTCTGGTGACCAAGTATGAAGATGACTGGTTAAACTGGAGTGATGGAGAGTATGATGAAGAAGTGGCTCACTATGTCTCACGTTGTTACATGTGTCAGCTGGATCCCGAAGATAAACATGCACATGACTCTAAGGTACTTTCTTCATCTTTTGCACTTAATTATGAAATTAGTTCCTCTTCTGAACAAAATTCTGAACCAAATTCTGGAGAACCTGAAATGCAAAATCAAATTCAGAACATGTATTCTGAATTTGAAACACTTAGAAACAAAATCAAAGGTGAAAGAATTTTGGTAAATCAATTCAGAGCTGAAAACCAAATTTATAAACAAAATTGCCAAGAAGCTGAACAAATTCTTGAAAAAGTTTCTGAAGGAAAATCATTATTAAAAGAAAAGATGGATAGTTTACAAAAGGATATTTTAAATGAAAAATCTGAAAAAGAAGTTCTGAATGTAAAAATGAACTTTCTAAATCAAGAAAGACTTGATCTTTACAAAAAGATTAAGGAATTAGATGATCTGATCTTTAAAAGAGGTCAAACTGAACAAACTCTGAATATTTTAACAAATCAGGCTCAAAATTCAAAATTTAACAATATAAAAGCAGGTTTGGGATATAATGACAATCAAATTTTAAAAAAAGCACCTGCAAATCTTTATGATCTTTCAAAAATGAAGATTTTTAATGAAGCTAACACAGGTGTTATATCCAAAGCTGTTAATTACTCTTTGCCTGAAAGAATTCCATTTGTAAAATCAGAGACTTTCTTTTCTGAAGAAAAACCTCTTAGTTCTAGTGAAACAAAGAAAATTTCTGAAATAGAAGTAACAGATAAAGATGTTTCAAATATTTCAGAAAATATTTCTGAACATACTTCTGAATCAAAAATTATTTCTGAAGAAAAATCTGAACCAATTATTAAAACTGAGAATACTTCTGAACATACTTCTGAATTATCTGCTGAACATATTTATGAGTTATATTCTGAAGCTTTTCCAGAAGATAATTCTGGTAATAACTCAGAACATGAAGAAAAATTTGATGAATTCTCAGATATTGAATCTTTAAAAGATAGTGAGGAGAATTCAGAAATATTTTTGATAACTCTGATGATGAGTCTGAGAAAATTTCAAATCTAAATTTTTTTGCATCAAACATGACTCAGAATAAGTTCTCAGATTTAATGAATGCTTCAGATTCAGACGATGATGATGATCCTATGGTTGAAGTTATTGATAAAGATGGTTATATTATATACAAATCAAAATCTTGTTTGACTGAAGGAGAAATTTTAAAATCTGAAGCTCCAAAATCACCTTCAGAAATGTTCAATCTGATATTTCTGAAAACAGAACTTCTAAACACTGAGACTTCAGACAAATTCACAACTCCTATATCTAAAAATACATCTTTGACTTCAGAAAATTCTTCAATATCATCATCTAACTTTGTAACAAGAGTTAAATTGTTTGAAAAAGGACGGTCTTCTAATTCAAAATCTGAAATTCAAAATTCAGAACTTAAATCTAAAGTTGGTAAAAGAACTTTTTATACTAATACTCACTTTTTATCTTTTACACATCTTTCAGATGTCAACAAGCAAAGTGTTAGTCACATTGCCAAAACAACTATAGATATTCCTACTTCAGGATATCAAGGATTAGTTGGAAGACCTGGTGGAGTGAACATCACTAAAGCTCCATTTACAGAATCTTTTGTGGTTCATGATGTTGTGGCATCTACAGGCCATCCTTCTTCTAAAGGACTGCAAACAAGACCATCTGTTGGTCTTGGACCCTTTCCCTCATCTTCTGAATTATCAGAATTTAAAGATTTATGTACTTCTGAATTTACAAAGATTCAGAAGGACATTAAGAAATTGACGGATAAAACTTGTAAGGTGATGGAGGATAGGTTGGATGGACAGGAGAAGAAAGTGGTGGATAGATTGAATAACTTTCAATTGGCAACTGTTTCTGATTTCAAAACTTTTCAATAGTCAATTCTGGATTCTTTTTCTGAAGTTATTCCCACAGTTCAATCCTTAAAGACTTCAATGCCCTCTTCATCTACTCAGCCAGAGTCTTCTGAATTTGCAACAAAGGATGATATCACTCAGATTCTGAATCAACTGTCTGATATTCAGAATTCTCAAGTCTCCTTGAATAATCGACTTTCTGCATTAGAGTTTGGTTCTCAGGCAGAGACTTTAAAACGAAGTCTTGATGATCAGGATGATCCTGATAATCAAGAGGGGGAGAAAAGACAGAAATTCTCTGAAGATGTTCCAATGCCACAAGCTCAGAGTTCTGAAAAGTCTTCTGAAGAAGCTTAAGTTCAAACTTCTGAAAGATCTTCTGAGAAAACTTTTGAAGAAGTTCAGAACATTGTAAATGATGAAACTAACAGAACTTCTAAAGCAATAGATGATATTCTACATGCAGAAGATGAAGGATTAGAAGCTGAGAACATTATTTCTGAAGAAAATGTGGAAGAAGGATATCAGACTGAAAGAGTGTCTCTAGGCTCTGAAGACAAACTTAGTTCTGAAGACACAGATGTTGTTCCTGATTCAAATGAGGAAATGTTGAATGAGTATCTTGCTTTTGAAGATATTATTGGAGAGCCAAGTGACTTATCTAATGTAATATTATTTGATGAAGAAATGGAAGTGAATGAAGGAATGGAGTTAGAAAATGTTGTTGTAATAAATAAGAACACAGATCTGGTGATCTGGAAACCTCAAGTTCTAAGTGTAATTGAAAATTATGAAACTTTTGGATGTTGATTAATCAATATTGCTGGATACATATCATCTTGAATCATCCAAGGAATCTGGAGTGTAGATTCTTGGATGAAAGACTAATGATTTTCAAGGAATTTCTTAATCAACCAGCTGAATGGTTTGAGATTGAGGTTGATTTAAGCCATGTGGAGGAATTTGAATTTACAGATGAAATTTTAATGATTGCTTCAGAGAAACCAGAGGTCAGGTTCAGAAGTTGCATAAATATTCCCCTGATTGACTTTCTTATTCTTGAAGAACCCATAATTGATCAAATTTATGAAAGTGATATGATATTTGGGATTTCTGGAGAAAGTCAGCTTATCTTTCCTGAAGATAATTATTATTCCATTTATAGAAGAAGTCTCAAGTATGCAACCTTAGAAGACTATGTGAATGATGGGTGGTATGAGGATCATATTTCAAAGGTAAGGTTGTATGTACAAAGACATGAGGTACAAAAATTGCATGACTCAACCTTGATTAAGAAGATCAGATGTATATCTAAAGTTGTTGAAGATGATTTGTATATAGTAAAACTGGAGCTGAAAGGAGAGATGGTTCTTTGACAGAATTTTCTCTATTTGATCTGTACAAGGTGAGGTTGCAAGATAAGCTTACTGTTCTGAATTTTTGTATCAAGAAAGAAGATTCTGAAGTTGTTTCTGAAATCAGAAGAATTCTAGGGATCTATGTCAGAAATCTAATTAAGCATGATTTTCAGCTGGCATTAGAATTCAGATTAAATAATGTCAATCTCTTGGAACCAGAGAGTATTGAAAGGCATGGACTTACAAAGGTCTTCACAAATACAGATTTGGGATTCACTTACAGAACAGAAGTAGATCATTCAAAGACATTTATTGTTTCAGATATACCAAAGTACTCAACTTCTACTCTAAAATGGTTAGTAGAGTATGCAGAACAATATCTTCCTTCATCTGATATAACAGAAGAAATAATTTACTTGATCAAGGAAAGAATACACTTTAGAGATTATATAAGAAAGAGTTATAAGGAAAGAATACACTTTAGAGAATACACTTCAGAAAACCTTCCCAGTTCTCAGAGATGGCCTGTACAGAGAATTTATTTGGGTAGCTAAAACAAATTTTCAAGTGGCTTATGTTATGAACAAAGTAAAAGTTCATATGAGTGCTCCAAACTTAAGCTTACCAGATGTTGAAAACCTCAGAAGAAGTACTCTGGTCATTCAGCCTCCAGGCTTTGTGTGCAAGTGTTTTGATAGATTGTTATTTGTAAGATTTGAAGAACTGCACAAGTGCTGTAATGGAACTCTTATGGCTATAAGAGATAGACTGGAGAAGAAGAAAAATAAAAGACAAAAGAAATTTAGTGATGAGGAATGGGAGAAATACAGAAAGTGGTCAAAAGAGATGCTCAGAATCATTGAATCTATTTTGGAATACAGAAGCCTTATTCTTAAAGATGTAAGAGATATTTTGAACTTCTGGAAGTATAATTTGAACTTTTGAAGCTAAGGGGGAGATTCATAGATATCAGAAGATAACTTCAAAAGCAGACTAGGTTCTGAAGAGAGAAAAGCTCAGAAGTCTGAAGACAAACAAAGAAACGCCTAAAGCATAACTTCTGAAGTGACTACTTCAGAAGTTCTGAAGTTCTAAAGAACACTTCTGAAGAGGTTCTGAAGTGAAGTTCTGAAGATGTTCAGAAGTAGTTGTGAACATGTCTGTCATTATTGTACTGTAACTTTAGCATTTCTGTTTTTATATAAATAGATAGTTTGTTTGACAGTTATACATACGCTCATAGAGTTTAAAAAGATATATACTTTGTAATAATGTTCAGTGATCAATACGATATACAAATTCAGGAACATAATTCTTGTTCCTGTTCTTTAAACTTTCTACATTCTTGATAGTTTGGGATCTAACAGAACGATTCTGAGTGAAACAAGCAGTGGCTACAGCTTCTGCCCAAAAATGGATAGGGAGTCCAGAAGCTGCAAGCATCGTTCTGGCTGCTTCTACCAAGGTTCTGTTGCGTTGTTCGACTACACCATTTTGTTGAGGAGTGCGTACAACAGAGAAGTTTTGTGTAATGCCATGTTCAACAAGGTATGCTTCAAGCTTGGCATTCTTAAACTCAGTACCGTTATCACTTCTTAGCTGCTGAATCTTCTGGTGTAGAAGAACTTGGATTCTGGTCAGCATATTCTTTAAGACGATAGGCACCTCAGATTTTTGTTTTACAAATGCGAGCCATGTATACCTGAAAAATTCATCAATAAGTACTAGTATATACTTTTTACCAGATGGACTCTGAATTGCAATGGGACCACAGAGGTCGACATGTAGTAATTGCAGAGGTCTAGTGCATGAATGATCACTTTTTGTTTTGTGAGATGCTCGTTTTATTTTTCCCATTTCACATACAGGGCAGAGGTGATCCTTTTGAAAGTGAACTTCTAGAAGACCAGTTACCAAATTGTGTTTGACAAGCATCTCAAGGTTATCAAAATTTAAGTGAGACATTTTGTGATGCCATAACCACGCAACTTCACTCTTTTTGGAGATAAGACAGAGGATTTCTTTACCGTCCTTTGATGTGAAGTTCATCATATATAAATTACCTTTTCTGTCTGCTCTCCAGAGTTCTTCAATTGCCTTAGAAAACAAGTAACAATGTTTTTCATCAAATATAACAAGTATTTTAGAATCACAAAGTTGACTTACACTCAGCAGGTTATGTTTCAAACCAGAGACATGAGCTACTTTTGATAAGGTAATATTATCTTCTTGTAAAGTACCGTAGCCTTTTATTTGACCCTTACCGTTGTTTCCAAACGTTACTGCTCCACCACATTTGTCTTTAAATTGGGAGAGTAAGTTTTTTCGTTCCAGTCATGTGCCTCGAGCATCCAGAGTCAAGATACCAGATGTGCACACGCTGCTTCTGCAATCAAGATCGGAGTGATTTAGGTACCCATTTCATAATGGGTCCTTTAACGTTAGTTTTAGACTTTTCATTCTTTTTATTTTGCACATGATTTGATTTAGCAGGATTTAAAGGTTTGCTCATTTTTTTTCACGCCTCGAGAAAAATTGCTTTAGTTTTAAGAATAAAGAAAAACATTTAGAATTTTGAGACATAAAAGATTGCATTGAATTTTCATTAGAATAATGATAATTACAATTCTTCTTATTTCTGTCTATACTAGTGTCAGTAGTTCTATTGAACTTCTTAGCTAGGCTAGACTTATTCTTAGAATCAGAAGTGTTCTTCTGTTGAGGCTTCCTCCGATAAACCTTCTCAGGAGTTTGGGAATTACTGAAACAGGAGCAGAAAGATTAGATTTCCATTTGCCTTTTTGAGTAGAAGTAAACTTTGGAGGACTTAATTGTAGAGATTTTTGTTGAACATTCAATTTATTTTTAAGACTTTCTTCTTTCTCAATTTCAAGACAAGATTTGGCCTTAAGACACATCCCAATGAAGTCTGGATGAATGGAAACAGGTTTTCTCTATCCTGTTGGAGGAACATAGATTATTGGTATTCCACTTGAATGTTTTTCAACATTCAGACCAGAGGCTCTGATCTCCAGAGGTTCATTAGTATATAAGAAGGGTGCTTCCACATTCTTAACTACCCCAGGAACCTTTTTGTAAACAGAAGGTAGTTGATTTTCTAAATATGAAAAATATGTTTCTGAGTTATCAAAGAAATCATCACCTTGATCATCATTCTCCCAGGGATATGTGATTATTTCCAAATTGTCTTGAGTTTCTAAAAGATTTAAATCGACAAAAGAACAAGAAAATATATCTCTGGATGGGTTTCTGAAAAAATTTGCTAAACATTTTCATGTTCAAGTTTAAAACATTTATCCAGAGTCGAGAGAATATCATTTTCAAAACTAAGCCTTATCTCTTCTTCTGCTTGTGTAGGAATAAATGCATCAACTTCTGGATTCAAAGTTATATAAGCATTTGATCCAAATCTGAAAATGGAACTTTTCTTCTGAATTTTATTCAGATCAACATTTGTTTTTCCAGATGAATATTCGATATTTTTAAACTTGAGTTTTCTTTGATCATGACCATTTTCATATTTTGATTTTTTAAAAATAGATTGCTCATATAAGATTGGAAACACAGCCTTTTGTTCTTGTCTTAAACAAAAAACAGACTTTAGAGTGCACCTTTTTTCACATGTGTAGGGATCCAAGTCCTCGAAACCAAGTCCGGATCTCCCCACTTGTGTATTTATTTTGTCATGAACTTTCTGAGCATCCAGATATGTTTTGATCTGTAGCTTTTTGTTTTGAAGTTCAATATGTAAAAACTCTCTTTCCTTTTGAAAATAGTTTTTAAGTGCAACAGAATTCAATCGGTCACTTTCCTTAGCTTTAATCTCCTTTTCTTTGTTTTTCAAAAGTTTAATGAGGTTCAATTTCTCTTCTTTGAACTTAACTTCTGTATTTTTAAAAACTTTGGAAATCTTCTCGTTTTCAGCACTTAACTCCAGTTTTTCTTCTGTTAAAAGATCCATCTCTCTTTTGTAAATTTTCTTTCCCTTTGAGTTACAGAAAGAGTTTGTTCAATATGTTTTCGCAATTTCTTTTCAACTGTAAGCTTTTGCTTAAGTTCTTCAAAATCATTTGACAAACTTAGAATGATGTTTTCGAGTTCAGATGATTCAGAGAGAGTACTAACCGGTGTTTCAGAAGGCTGATCTTCTGATTCATTAGTTGTGGTCATTCCGCAGAACATGGCTTCATCTCCGCTAGACTCATCTTCTAGCCAGTTCTCCTTTTCTGCATAGTGAGCTCTTTCAACGACGTTGTACTTATATTTGTTCTTGTAGTACAGTTTGTCATTTTCCAAAGCTCCCTTGCAATCCTTTGAATAGTGCCCTGGCTTACCACATCTATTGCACACATCCTTCTTTTTCTTCAGTTCTTCTTCCTTCTTCTCTTCCTCTGTCTTCTCAGCTTTCTGTATCTCTTGTCTAGGGGCATAACTTGGAGTGGAGCGATCAAATCTTTTGCTTCCTTGGAAAGATCTATTACCAAACATCTTTGTGAATTGTTTGGTGATAAGTGCTAGTGAATCAGCAAAAGCTTTGATCTCATCATTAGATTCAGAATCATTCTCTGGGATTGCTTCCGATATAAGAGCATTACTCTTTCCTCTCCTCTCGATTTCTTTACTCCTTCTGACCGATCCTCTAGATTCAGAAATTAGAGCCGGAGGTCCACCTATTGTTGTTTACTTCTGAACAACCTCTTTTTCATGAGCTTGAAGTGTACCAAATACATCATGCAGAGACCATTGTTCGAGATCCTGATTAGCTTGAAGAGACATTGAGAGGTTTGACCATTCTGGATTCAATCGTTTGAGAAATAAGACATTGTTGTCTTCATTAGATCTGACGATATCACACCTTTTGCATAGATTTATCAGAGTATTAAATCTATGAAAGGTCTGCTCTAGAGATTCTTCATGAATAGCCTGGAAGCTATTGTATTCATTCAGGGCTTGAGCTCTTCTGTTTTTCTTCATTTTAGCTCCTCCTTCTAGAATATTTTCCAGCTGATCCCATAGCTCTTTAGCAGTATCACACGAATCCAGAGACTGGAAAATCTCATTTGGAATTGCCATGATCAAGAGACTCTTTGCCTTTTTGGCCAATTCCACTTTTGCCTTTTCCTCATCAGACCAGTTATCCCTCAGCTTTGGAACTTGTCTCGCAAGGACTTCATCGGTATTAATAGTAGCAGGAATCCTTGGAATCGTTGTCATTGGAATAAACGGACCATTTTGAACAATAGGGTAAAGTTCTACATCCAATCCTTCATAAGAATTGATCATACGGATCTTCCATTGCGGATATACTCCACGGATTAGAGTAGGTGGTTTGATCAGGGATCCGGAGGTGTATACAGCATTCAAACTTGAATTTGCCATATTTTCAGAAAACAGGGATTTGAGAGAATTATAGGAAGATTGTTGAAATTTAGAACAAATAAATTTCAGATGAATCGAAACAGCACGATATTCTTACTGATTTTCAGATTTAAACCCAAATTACCACTGATTTGGAGAAAATTGTTATGAAATTAACAAATTCTCGTAAAACAAGGTAGAATTACGAACAGTAGCTTAAAACTAAAAATTACTGCGAATAGAAGAGGGATTTCTCCAAATGGAAGAGATCTAATAATCAATAGATTGATTAGATGGCTCTGATACCAATTGTTGGAACCCAGATCCCTTTCTAACAGTTAATTGATAGATCAAATATGAAAATATGAGCGGAAGCACAGTAGATCTATGAATTAAAGCAATTAACAATATGAACAGTAAGAACAATTGGTAATTCGTATTAATAACCTGGAAGACGAATACAATATGATGAATGAAATGCGGAATTAGCTCTCCAAAATATATTTCGGATCGACTCCTATTTTATTCATAAAAGGAGCTATTTATACTATTACAATGATAGAAGTCAACTGTCTACCCTATTACAAATTGACACGTAAGCTAAGCTTGTAACAGATTCTGTTACACAACTAGTTACACGGAAAGCGTGCAGTCCACGTCATCAAGAGCGCGTATGATGCTTCTGTTGAAGTCCAGCTGTTCTTCCAAACTCTGAGCGTCTCTGTGATGAGTGGGATCAGAAGACAAACTTTTGATCTTATGCACTTGTACATTTCTGGTTCATACTTCTCTGTGAATGAGGTCTAACACCGTATCATCATCATCATCATCGCCATGATTGAGCCAATGTTCATCTTCCGCCATGAGTACTTTTCCGGCCTACTTTTGTTTAGCCAACATCAATTTGTAAGTGAAGTAGTTTGAGTCTTTGACTATTGGCTTTTTTCATTCACGGGCATAATGGCCGGATTTTCTGCAGTTGTAGCACAGGCTCATTTCACCCTTGAATTTGTCTTCCGGTTTGGGTGGTGGACGAGTTTCTTCTCTCCTTGGTTTTGGTTCAAACATAGCTTTATGCTCATGATTCTTTAGTCCCGAAGCATATCTTTATTGATTGGGCTTTGAGCGACGAGAGAACTTTTGTTGGAATGATTTTGCGAGAAAAGCCAATTGTTGTTGGAATTTGGCAATCTCCGGATCATAGTCGAATTCTTCGTCCTCTAATTCAGGAATGACGTCTTGTGATGTGCTTTGGGATAAAGGAGAGCTTTCTTTTGCTACTAGAGCGATTGGATCGGAAGTCTTTTCGGTTTTGTTGTTTGTCCCCATAACTTCAAGTACTTCCTCCTCATCTTGTTGTAGGGTTTCGTATACTTCGTGAAGATCGAGTTCAGCGAGAAATTTTCTGTGTTTGATTTGGTTGGCAAAGCGACGCCATTTAGGTTGAAGATTGCTAAAAAAACTTCACGTTGTTCTCGATCTTGGTCTTACGAATATCGTTTTTACTTAACTCATTCACCAATTGAACAAAACGAGTGTAAGTATTCGTAAGACTTTCACCCTCTTTGGCTTTGAATTCTTCGTACTGAGAGATACAATTGGTGATCTTTAGTTGAGTCCCAATCTTTGTTCCTAGCATAAACTTTTCGATTTATTCCCACATCTCTTTGGCAGATCTTTTGTGGCTATCAATGCTCATGTAGATCTTATTTGGGAGGCTCATTAGGAGGTATGAGCGTGCTAGTTGATAACCTTTCATGATTTTCTTTTCTTCGGCATCCCAGGCGGCTTTGGGTTTGACCCCTCTTTTGGCAGCGACAGGAGGGGTGGCATTTGGTACAATAGGGAAGTCTTGATAGAACATGGGTGGAGGACCTTCTTTAATGGAACTCAGGGTTTCATCGGCATAATCACTACATTCAATGAAGTCGAGAAACCGATCCTTCCACTGAGAGTATTCGCCCGGAAATAGAATCGGGGGTTTTGTGTCCGAACCAATCGACATTGCTTCACGTGAAGTCATAGTACTTGACAGAGTGATCTCGATCAAGGAGGTTTGAAAGAATTCTAAGAGTTTTGAGAACTTAAAGTAAAATCTCGATTTGACCGAAAAACAATCTTATCGACAATAAAGGAGGCGATAAGAATTTTTATCGGGTTAAGAGCACTTGAAAAGAAAACTTATCGAGTTGAGTGGAATCGAGAAGAGTTTATATCGGGTAAGTATATGTCGCCAAGTTTTTATATCGGGCCTTAAAGAGGCGATAAGAAAACTTATCGGGTCTAAAGGATGCGATTTAAAATAAGATTCTGAAAATCCTTTTTATCTTTATTTTGAACTATTGAAGAGCAAGAATGAAGCCTTCGTCGACAAAAAAAGAACCATGTCTTTTTAAGGAAGAGAAGATCTAAGTTCCCGAGTCCCCAACAATATCAAAAATAAATTAAAAAGATTTACTTAAAGTTTAAGCAGTGTACTTGAGAACTCTTAAACTAGAAAAGCTGCAGAAGTCAGAGACCCTGAGTTTTCTAATTAAAGCGAAGCAAAAGTACTAAGGTTTAAACCAAAGTAAAATAATTCGAATTTTGTTAAAGTTTAAGGCTTGTACTTGAGAACTCTTAAACTAGAAAATGATTACGGCATCCCTTTTCGCATCATAAAGTGAAATATGGATCCTAACCTTGTTAAATATTTGGGTAATTATTTTTAAGGGTTAAATATCAAACTAACTAAAACTATATCTACAGATGGCTGAAAATATTTCTCCTCCTCCCCCTCCTACTCACTCAACATCCAACCTTACATTACTCTCTATCCTAAGTAAAGATAAACTGACTGGGCCAAACTAGTTGGATTGGATTCGTGCCTTGAGAATTGCCTTGAGGTGCGAAGACAAAAAGTATTTGCTCGACGAGGATCTTCCTATACTAAATAATGATGCAAGCCTTGAAGCAGTAACTCAGCATAACAAGCAATTCGCGGAATCCACCAAAGTCGTGTGTCTCATGTTGGCGTCCATGTCCCCGGAACTTCAAAAGAGTTTCGAGAACATGGGGGCGTTTGAACAAAATGAGCAGCTTCGTGAAATGTTTCAGGAGCAAGTGAGACAAGAAAGGTTCCAAGTCGTAAATATGCTTGTGGAATGTAGCAACAGGACGGTGCCCCTGTATGTGCGTATGTACAAAAGATGAAAGTGTACATTGACAGGTTGGGTAATCTAGGTGTCGATTTCCCAAGAGAGCTTACCATTGACATGGTGCTAAAATTTCTTAGTGGGGCATATAAACAGTTCATAGTGAACTTCAATATGAACAATATGGACAAGACCTTGATGGAGCTCCATGGCATGTTGAGATTTGCTGAAGCAAGTATGGGTAAGACCCAAATTGCCCACTCAACTACTCCCGTCCTGGCCATTAGGGAAGGTGGTTGTAAAAAGAAGAAAGTTTCTCATCCCAAAGAGAAGGGAAATGCTAAAGTTGTTTCTCGTAACCAAGGCCTTAAGAGAAAAGTTGTTTCTTCTGACATAGCACCCATAAGCGACCCTAAAGAGGCCATATGCTTTTACTGTCAAGAAAAGGGCCATTAGAAGAGAAGCTGCCCAAAATATCTGGAGGACTTGAAAATGAACAAGGTCAAAGGGTGTGGCACCTCAGGTATTTTTATGATTGAACTCTATAGTACTTCGATTTCTAACTCTTGGGTTCTTGATACGGGATGTGGTATTCACATTTGCACCAATTCTCAGGGACTAAAGGGAAGTAGAACGTTGAAGCATAGGGAGCTTAATCTGATCATGGGAAACAGGAAGACTGTCGCTGTTACCAAGATTGGAGATTTTGAGCTCGTTCTTACTAGTGGTTTTTCAATAAAGTTATTAGATTGTTGCTACTCGTCAGAAATGGCTAGAAACATTATTTCCTTTCATGCATTATACAAGGATGGTTTTGAATTTCAATTTGATAATAATGATGGTTGCATTTTGGTTTAAAAACATGGTTCATTTTATTTTAAAGCTTCTCCTTGAAATGGTGTGTATGAAAGTGTGATTTGTGTTGGTAGAAATAATAATAACTTAAGTCTAAATGTTGGTTCCTCCAATAGTGAATTGGATAAATCATCGCTATGGCATCATCGTCTTGGCCACATAAATAAGAAACGCATCGCCAAGCTCCAATCGGACGGAATATTGGAATCATTTGACTTAAAGTCGGATGAAGAATGTGAGTCTTGCTTACTTGGAAAGATGACTAAATCACCTTTCAAAGGAAAAATTGAAAGGGGTAAAGATCTGTTGGACTTAATCCACACAGATGTATGTGGACCGTTCAGATCTGCCACGAGAAACGGTGAGAGGTACTTTGTTACTTTCACTGACGATTTCAGTAGATATGGATTTATCTATGTGATGAAAAGTAAGTCAGATACCTTTGAAGTTTTCAAAGGATTTAAAAACGAAGTAGAAAACCAACTGGGCAAGAATATCAAGATGCTCCGACCCGACAGGGGTGGAGAATACTTGAGTCATGAATTCTACGACTATCTAAGGGATTGTGGAATAGTTTCACAATTATCTCCTCCCAGAACACCACAACTCAATGGTGTTGCCGAGAGAAGAAATCGAACACTACTTGATATGGTTTGATCAATGATGAGTCATGCTACACTTCCAATATCATTTTGAGGCTATGCCTTAGAAACTGCAGCTCATATCTTAAACCTCGTTCCAACTAAGAAGGTTACAAAGACACCCTCTGAAATGTGGATTGGGACTCGTCCCTCGTTAGCACATATAAATGTCTGGAGTTGTGAAGTCTTCGTTCGATGCAAAACTAATGACAAGCTAGAACCTAGAGCGGAGAAATGTCGATTAATTGGTTATCCCTACAAATCCTTTGGATATATATTTTACAAACCTTCTGAGAACAAAGTGTTTGTAACTCGAAGGGGAGTCTTCCAAGAAAGCGAGCTCATTTCCAAAGAGGATAGTGGGAACAATATTGATCTTGAAGAAATTCAAGAAACAACCAATGATGAGCCTATAGTTGACACTAGCACTCAACATGAGGTTGAACCACCTGTTGAGGAAACTAACATATCTCCACGACCTCTTCGCATAACTAGTAGAATTAGTAGAGTTAATCGACCTCCTGAGTTTTATTATGGTTTCCATATTACAAAGGAAGGAGATACACTAGTCAATGATAAAACATTTGATAGTGTGGATGAGCCATCCAACTACAAGGAAGCGATGGTAGGCCCTGAGGCTGCCAAGTGGAAATAGGCCATGGAGAGAGAGATTCAATCTATGTACGATAACCAAGTTTGGAAATTGGTTATCCATACACCAGGTCGCAAAACAGTTGGGTGTAAGTGGATCTTCAAAAAGAAGACGGACATGGATGGGAATGTGCACACATTCAAGGCTAGACTGGTTGCGAAGGGTTATACTCAAACTCAAGGGATTGATTATGATGAAACATTATCACCAATGGCAAAGATTAAGTCTATCAGGATATTTCTTGCCATAGCTGCATTTCATGACTATGAAATATGGCAAATGGATGTAAAAAACGTTTTCCTTAATGAGAAACTTGATGAGGATGTGTATATGGCACAACCTGAAGGTTTTATACTTTCTGAGTATCTAGATAAGGCGTGTAAGCTTGAAAGACCCATTTATGGACTTAAGCAAACGTCTCGTAGCTGGAATCTCTGTTTTCATGAAAAGGTCAAAGAGTTTGGATTTTCTCAAAGCAAAGATGAGTCCTGCGTATATGTTAAATCTAGTGGGAGTAATGTTGTATTTCTAGTCTTGTATGTTGATGACATACTACTTATAGGAAATGATATTCCGACGTTGCAAGATGTAAAGGTCTGGCTCGGGAAATTTTTCGCTGTGAAAGATTTGGGAAATGCATCATACATACTTGGAATAAGAATTTATCGAGATAGAACCAAACGTTTAATTGGACTTAGCCAAAATACATACTTGGATAAGATATTGAAGAAATTCAATATGAGTGAATCCAAGAAAGGGTATTTGCCCGTGCAACATGGCATAATATTGAGTAAAGATCAATGTCCAAGTACTAGTGAAGAACTGGACAGGATGAGTCGAACTCCATATGCATCTGCTATAGGATCGATCATGTATGCCATGACATGTACTAGACCTGATGTCTCATTTGCTTTAAGCATGGTGAGTAGATATCAAGGGAACCCAGGCGAAAGTCATTGGACGGCTGTAAAGAACATTCTTAAGTATCTTCGGAGGACTAAATAAGTGTTCTTGGTCTATGGTGGAAAAGATGAGTTATGAGTAACAGGTTACACTGATGCGAGTTTCCAGACAGATCGGGATGATTCCCGCTCGCAGTGAGGATGGGTGTTCTTGTTGAATGGTGGGGTCGTGACTTGGAAAAGTTCCAAACAGGTCAAGGTGGATGACTCCAAGCATGAGTATCATACTGAAGCCATAGGTGTTAGAATTATCAATACATCTTGAATATTTTAGTTATTAGATTGATTTATATATATATATATATATCAAAGCGTAATAAATTGTATTTGATTTGGAGATTATTATATGGAGATTATAATATATGCTAGATTGCGTCCATTTGCATTTAATTCATTATCGGTTTTCGTTTTGCATGTTTAGAACCAACTTCCTAAGTATTAATTTACTTAAACCTCCACAGTCAGTCATACTCCTGGAGGTAAGTAGTGATTCAATACTATCATGGAGTGTTAGAAGCATAGAGACTACAACTAACACTCATGAGTACTTAATAGTGATTTGAATACTGGAATAACCCACACTCAAAAGTTTACTTCATGTATTAAGTCAGAGTAATTTTGAGATGATAATATTTTATGTTCTTCAAAGGGAGATACATAGAGTTTTGCTCTAGGATTCTGTTATGCTTTGGTGTGCTCCAACGCTGTCCGTAACTAGCGGTTATACAGGGTATGTCCATGTATAATATGATGAATGGAAATGAAATGTGTAGTCAAAGTTTATTTGTTCCTTCTGCCTAAACAGGAAAAGCGATATCCACGGGCCCCTCGATGATTTGGTGTTGACATTAAGTGTTTGGCCAAACCCTGAATAGAATTGATGTGTTCGATTGAGTAGTCTGATGAATTCAACACATATCGGAAATCGGGAAACATAATCTTGATCCATGAGATAGACAATTATACATGTCTCGGGTTCATATGATATCTTGTAAAACAAAGGAACATTAAATCACTTATCTTAGGACCGAATTTTATCAGATTTCGACAGCTGCATTGGATGACTTGCTCTCTGCTGATTATTCGAGAGTGTTGGACCAAATAGAGTTAATAACTTGTCCAAGTGAAAGACTATTGTTTATAGTGTCCATAGTTATTAACTGTTGGTAACACTTCTTATAATAGCAGGGTCCTTTTGGGTTGCCCTTAAGACCCATATAAATAATCAGAAGATAAAGGGGGTAGTTTGTTAATTTGTCATTTGATGATAATATAATTATAAAATAAAATATATAATTAATTAGATTAATTATATAAAGTATATGGATAATGATAATTGATTAAAATAGTTTAATCAAGATTATCCGTTCAAGGGGGCAAAGTGTAAAATAGAGAAGCAGAAGAGGGTTATAAATAGAATGCTAGGTTTAAGATTTAAGCCTCTTCTTGATTGTTAGATTTTGGTGTTCTTAAGTGTGAGCCACTAGAGGGATTCATACTATTGGTCCTCAGCATCCAAGAAACAAGATCAAAAGGTTTGATTCATAATTGTGGTTTTCGACAATCACAATATCCAAGTAAGTATTTTCTGTTCATCCTTTTGTAGTTAAATATCTAGAACGTATTTTTCCTTATAGGTTGTTAGTATTGTCATGTATGATAATTTTAAATATGTTTTCGTTGCCTATATCATGTGGTAGTAGTTTTTACTAAAATCTTTCAAATAAAACATAAGTATTTGTTTAGAATTTATGTTAAATTAAAGCATGATTTTATTAAGACGCACATTGAAGCTAACATGGAATTGATAAAGTGCATAACAGCTTAACATACGAAACTAAAGTCCCTCCGGATAAAACTATGAAAATTCATGCAGATAGAGTTCATTATATCCTTTTATCCGTCTGATGTATTTTTCAATGGCCTTCTTCATTGTACTGATCTTCCTATGAGTCTCCCCGGCTGCGAGTTCGAACCATGCATCATAATTGCATTTATCTTTCTCTTTAGTTTGTTTTTTTTTTTGCATTAATAATCCAATTCTGTTTATGCTTAATTTGTTGTTTTGCATCAACAATCCATTTGTTCCTCTCGTCCATCTCCTCTTTAATCCTTTCTTTTTTCGTGCCAAGCTCTGCACATTTTTGAAGTAATGATATGGATTTTGAGTTCTCATTCCTTGATATCCTCCTTCACATAATCAGGCATTTTCAGTAGACCTTGTCTTCCCATTCAGCTCCCAACATCTCTCATCCCTCGTCCGTTGTTGGAAGCTATAAGCCAGAATTGGAAGTTCTCAACCAATACTCGTCCGTTGTTGGAACTTTAAAGCCAGAACTGGAAGAGCTTCCATCCATTCTTAGAGAGAAAATAGGAAAGGATAGTAATTATCAAGTAACAAATCTTTCAACCTTATGACAAAATAGGGAAGGAAAGCAAGTAACAAGTCGTTTAACCTCTTCCACTAAATAGGAAAAATGGAGGCACATGCGCAATTGCAGAGGTCAAACTGGTCAAAATTGCAGACGTGAATTTGGTCAAGATAAACGAATTAATTTCAAACGAATCTTTGAGACTTTTCCAAATGAATCTTACAGGCTTTTTCAAATGAATCTTGTAGGCTTTAACGTCCGATTTTATTTAAGGAGAATTTCGTATACGTCCTTAAAAACTTGAAATATTACGTTTATATCTTTGTAAAATTTCAAATTACGTGTATATCTTTCTAAACCTGAAAAACTCACGTATATATCCTCCCCCCTAATTTAATTATTATTAAACTGTTATACCAAAAGTTAACGATCATTAACTCCGTTAGCCTCGTGAGAATTCTGCCGTTAACTCCGTTAGAATTTATCATAACTTAACTAACGAGACTTTAACTCTGTGGACTAATGCCGTTAGCATTAATTCGTTATTATCGTTATCTATATGTTTATGACATTTTCAGTTGCAGATCTAAGACATAATAAAGACATTAATGAAATAGCATGAATCATGGATAACCGTTTAGCCATTTTCAGACCGTTAACACCTTCGAGTTCAAGTATAAAAAGAACAGCTCAAACCGATGAGAAACACACAGTGGAATACGAAAGAAAGCTCTGATAATACTCCAGCAAGCTTAGTCTCACATCTCACGACAACAGCGCTCCAAGTCACGACAACTGTCGTAGACTCACGATCGATTACCTATATTACATATTGTTGCTAGTTGTAACCTTTGTCTATTGTTCCTAATGCCGACGTCCCTGTTTGACGTCCTTTTTCTTTAGTGCATCGACGATCTGTATAGGTCTTCGGCGGTTTTTTCTCTCGGAAGGGAGTTTTCCGCGTCAACAATCTTCTGTGCCCTTTACGTTTTGTTTTACTAGTGTTTGAATTGATTTTCTTTCTTTAGTTGATAAAGGTCCGAATTATTAATCTACCGTTAAGTCAATTTTTGGCATTAACAGTTTGGCGCCATCCGTGGGACCCAACTAGAGAAAAAATCTCTTAGAAAAAACCTATTTTGTTACTAACTCCTTCAGAACTTCTTTTGTAAGCAGGAATGGAAGGAACGGAAGTTAACCAAAATGAAAACGCACTAAACCAGACGCGAGCCGAATTGGAAAATATGCGCCAACGAGTAAATTTCTTAGAAGAGCAAAATCGAAAGGCTAATCAGAAGATCCTTGCTCTAAGAAATCCAAATATCAACTCGTCTTCTGCATCGATCCCACCTTTTATCCCAACCCTTGGAATAAGACCTAATGGTGCACCACCACCTCCGCCGCCATTCTCTAATGGTGCACCACCACCTCCTCCACCGAACAGCTCCGTTATGGGACAAACATACGTGTCCGTACCCATCCCAACCGTTCCATTATATGCGTATGTCTCTACACCGAACATGAACACCGGCAGTGACAACCATGAATCGATTTATCGAAGCATACCATTTACGACCAACCATACGTCGATCCCTATGACAAGCACGGCCCATCTATTCAATACTCACGAAGTCCCCTACGACGATCCTGTCGCTCGACGCTTCAAACATCTGGACGAACAGAACGAGAAGATGTTGTCGCTACTCTCAAAATTACCTGGAGCCGCCGTACCAGTTGATGTGGAGCCTCCCACAGGATTCCAAGCTTCGGCTTTCGCCGACTCTATCCCCCTGGTAGACATTCCCACATTCACACCGAAATATTCAGGCATCTCAGATCCCAACGAGCACGTCGCTCAATATAAGCAGCTCATGTGGACTACGTCGATACCACAAAATTACCAAGAAGTGTGCATGTGTAAACGTTTTGGAGCATCCCTTACAGGTGCAGCATTACAGTGGCTAATCAACCTCAAACCTAAGTCGATACACTCATTCGCCGATCTCGTCAACCAGTTCTTCCAGCAGTCGCAAGATGGAAAAACAGACTAGCGATCTCTATTATATAATTCAGAAGGAAGGAGAAACCGTCAGGAATTATTTCAACCGATTCAACATGGAGATGATTGGTATACGCAATTGTGACGTTAAAACGGCTATCGAAGCCTACAAAAGAGGTCTCGACAGAAGCTCAGGCTTATACCTTGATCTCACCAAATATCCCGACGACACATTTGAAGAGGTCCGGGCACGAACCCTGGCTCAAATGCGAGTAGAAGACGACACCGCCTTTCGACAAAGAAAGTCCACCGATAAAAGAACACTGGGAGTCAAATAAATCGAGTTCAAAAGCAAGAGTGACAATCCGAGACACATATCCAACGTCTGTCATGAGATAAACAAAGATGACAAGGTAAAACCCAAGTTCAATCAATAGCCGAAATTATCAACTTATAGTTTTGCAGGTACCTCAAAGGAGTTGGTGCAGACATTAAAAAATATCCAAACTACGGTGAGATGGCCCAAGAAAAGCAACCGCCCGAATGACTAGAAAGACATGAAGAAATGGTGCGATTTCCACGATGATCATGGGCACGACACCGACGACTGTCAAGATCTCAAAAAGGAAATCGTATGGCTCTCACAAAAAGGCTATCTCAATGACTTGGTCCCGACACGGACCACAGGTAAGAACCCTAGACCCACGTCTCCTGAACATACTAAAGTCGTAAATTGTGTGACAAGAGGATCCGACGTATGTGGACTAACGTATTCAGCCGCTAAAAGACACGCGGGACAAAAGTTCGACGACTCCAGTATCCCTGTCGACTATCAAGAAGAGGACGATAAGAAGCTTGATTCCATGACGATAGCATTCGGCGACGAAGATCTGGGTGACACCAGACGAACATCACGACGGTCTTGTCGTTCAACTTACCATCGGGAATTGTTTGACCAAAAGAATTCTGATCGATGGAGGAAGTTCAGCCAACATCATCTTTCTCAACACCCTCAAAGCTATGGGGATAAGTGAAAAAGAAATCGTACGACGATCGACAGTCTTGGTCGGCTTTAATGGCGACGCATCCACGACATTGGGAGAAATTACACTACCCATCTTCGCAAAAGGGGTCAATAAATCGACTCGCTTCAACGTGGTCGAATGTTCTTCCACTTATAACGTTATCCTTGGAAGACCTTGAACACACGACATGAAGGCAGTCCCCTCAACGTACCATCAAACAGTAAAATTCCCTACTCCGCGGGGGGTACAGGAAATAAAGAGCGAACAAAAAGACGCAAGAGAATGCTAAAAAGTCACGATGAAGCCCTAGAAGCAAAACATCTAGCAATTACAGAGCCAGGCAGACGACAAGTCCCCTGACGATTATGGACTCCAAGAAATCACTTTAGATCCCGCTAGACCTGAACGCACGATATTCCTGGGGGCATCTTTAGGTGAAGAAATAAAAAACGAACTCACGAAATTTCTGAAGGACAATTCCATTCTTTCGCCTGGTCGCACGAAGACATGGTCGGCATAAGTCGCGACATCATATGGCACAAACTAGACATGGACACCAGTTTCATTCCTATAAAGCAGAAGCGGCGAAAGTTTGCACCTGACATAAACAAGATCATCAACGAAGAGGTCGACAACTTGCTGAGAATCGGGAAAATCAAGGAAGTCAAGTATCCAGAGTGGTTAGCCAAAGTTGTCGTGGTAAAAAAGAAAAATGGAAAGTGGCGAGTCTGTATCGACTTCACAGATTTAAAGAAAGCTTGTCCTAAGGATCCCTTTCCTCTTCCCCACATCGATGCTATGGTCGACGCCACCGCTGGTCATGAACTCTTGACGTTCATGGATGGGTACTCTAGATACAATCAAATACTTATGCATCCAGATGACCAGGAGAAAACAGCTTCCATGACAGATAAGGGCATCTATTGTTACAAAGTAATGCCGTTTGGACTAAAGAACGCAGGTTCAACATACCAGCGACACGTCAATCTGATGTTCAAAGACTTTCTGGGAAAGACAATGGAAGTATTCATTGACGACATGCTCGTGAAATCAAAGCACGCGACCGATCACATTGGACATCTGAAAGAGTCCTTCGAAATCCTAAGAAAATACAATATGAAGCTGAATCCGACCAAATATTCTTTTGGGGTATGTGCAGGAAGACTTCTGGGACACATGGTGACACATCGAGGCATAGAAGCCAGCCCTGATCAAATCAAAGCAATCATCGACTTACGATCACCAAGGAATCTGAAAGAAGTACAAGGCTTAACTGGAAGGGTCGCAGCTTTAAATCGTTTTATATTGAAGTCATCAGATAGATGTCACTTATTCTATAACGTCCTCAGAAAGAATAAAGGTTTTGAATGGATGGATAGTCACGAAAAATCTTTGAGCGAGCTTAAAGAGTACATGATGTCTCCACCTCTTCTGTCGAAACCAAAAGAGCATGAGACCCTATACCTATATTTATCGGTAAGCAACACTTCCGTAAGTTCGGTCCTGGTTCGAGAAGACGAAAGCCAACAGAAACCGGTATACTACGTGAGCAAATCCCTCGTCGAAGCAGAGAAAAGATATTCATCCATGGAAAAATTGCTCCTATCGTTAGTCACCGCCGTCAAAAAGTTACGACATTACTTTGAAACTCATCTGATCGCCGTCGTCACCAACTACCCGCTTAAGTCCGTTTTGAGAAAGTCGGAGTTGACGGGTAGACTAGCAAAGTGGAGCATCTATCTAAGTGTCTACGACATCTCCTTTGCTCCACGAACGACAATAAAGTCGCAAGCAATTGCTGACTTTATCGCGGATTTTACGCCCAACCAAGAAAAGGAAGTTATCGCGGAAATCTCTTCTATGGTGAATTTAGATGAGAACCATGGACGCTCTATGTAGACTGATCGTCCAATATACGTGGGACCGGCCTGGGACTCGTTCTAAAATCACCAGAGGGGGGCATAATGGTATATTCGATATCTTGCGACTTCAAAGCAACAAACAACGAGGCAGAGTATGAAGCATTGATTGCAGGACTAGGAATGGCCCATGACATAGGGGCAAAACATTTGCTGATCAAGAGCGATTCTTTATTAGTCGTCAATCAGCTGAACGGAGAATTCGCAACTAAAGACGCAAGAATGACAAGCTACTTTGAGGTCGCAAAAGAGAAAATAAAAAACTTTGAATCATGTACAATACAACAAGTACCAAGAGAGCAAAACATGCAGGCAGACGCGTTAGCTAACCTGGGTCCGCTCTCAGTAAATCTGAATTCGACAATATACCAATAATTCATTTGGAATCTCCCTCGATCAAGAAGCACGATGTCGCGGTCATAACCAATGACGATGAAGACGAATGGTTGAAAGAAATTAAAGACTATCTCATAGATGGTCGATTACCAGAAGACAGACTGAAAGCTAGGCAAGTATGGTTTAAATCCTCCAGATATGTCATAATGTTCAATCTTCTGTACAGAAGATCCTCTACTGGATTAAACCTACGATGCGTAAGCAAAAGCCAAATAGCAGAAATCCTCCGAGAGATGCATGAAGGCGAATGCGGAAATCATTCAGTAGGCCGAAGCTTAGCAAATCGAATATCGTGACAAGGGTACTATTGGCCCACGTTGCGATAAGACTCGTCCAGGTACGTACAAAATTGCGACTCATGCCAAAGACATGCAGGTACGACTCATAAACCCTTAGAAAAATTACATTCGACGCTTACCCCATGGCCATTAATGCGCTGGGAATGGACATAGTCGGGAAATTACCACCAGCCCCTGAACAAAAAGTGTTTTTGTTAATGCTTACGGATTATTTTTCTAAGTGGATCGAAGTTGCTGCTTTTTCCCAGGTACGGGAAAAAGAAGTTATTGCTTTTATCCAAACTAACATAATCTGCAGGTTTGGAATCCCATCAGAAATCGTATGCGACAATGGGTCACAATTCATAAGTGAAAAATCAAGAAGGTTCTGCGAGGATCATCATATCAAACTTATAACCTCGACGCCTAGATATCCATAATCGAATGGACTAGCCGAGTCGAGTAACAAAACTATCTTTAACACAATTAAGCGACGCCTTAGCTCGGCAAAAGGAAAATGGGTGGAGCAACTCCCAACGGTTCTATGGGCTAATAGAACGACACCCAGGACCGCTACCGGTCAAACACCTTTCTCTTTAGTCTATGGATGCGAGGCAGTGCTACCCATCGATGTCAGACTACCTGTTGCCCGGCAAACGACGGTCGAACAAAACTTAATTGACCTTAGCTATGACGTTGATGGACTGGAGGAACTAAGGGAAGCTGTGCTCGTTCTAATGGCGTCTCAACAACAAACTGTTGCTAGACATTTCAACAAAAACGTAAGGGTCAAAACTTTCCGAGAGGGAGACTATGTCTTATGACGGTCTTCCAAAATACCCAAGAGCCTAATGCAGGAAAGCTAGCGACCAAATGGGAATGACCTTATAAAATCACCCAGGTCGTGGGAAAAGGGGCCTATCACTTACAAGAAATGAGTGGTCGAGATATCCCACGAAGTTTGAACGTCACTCATCTCAGGAAGTATTTCTTTTAAATTCGCAAGTCTTTCTTATCGCGCGATTATTCATTTTTTATTCTTTCTATACGATTACTAACTTGGGCGTCAGAGGCTCGTTGGTCAAACCAACGACCACCCTAACGTTTTCTTTCGATCGCAGGTACGCCAGAAGTCGCAAGAACCCACGAAACAATGAAAACAAAAATCCTAAGTTATGGCAAGAATAAAGGAGATAAAAGGCGAACATAAGATAAATTAAAAATTGTCTTACAAAAACGATCCAACCAAAAGTGTCGTCCATAGAAAATATACAAAAAGAACTAAGACGCAAGGGAGTTGAACTTCGCCAATTGATCATTGAGGTCATCAATCTTCGCTTGGGCTTCGTTCAAGTGGGACCTGAAGGCACCAACCTCATTGACCTTCCCAGTGAGGGCCATCTTCAGCTCGGCCTCCAAAGACCTTATTCTTCCCATAGCGTCCTCCAGGCGTTTTCTTAGATCAGAATTGACGTTTTGCTCTCATGCGAGACCGCTTTGAGCTTCCTCGAAACGAGAGAAGATCTTCTCGGCTTTAGCCGATGCCTCTTCTTCCATCGCTTGCAAAGCATCCTCCCGATCACGGACCTCTTTCTCTAAGTCAGAAGTCATAGTGACAACCTGACCAAGAGACGCCTGAAGGGCCTGTAAAAGAAAATGCCAGTTATCAAAATTGCTAGAACGCACGGTTGCTAAGGCGCACGATCACTAAAACGTACGACGCATGACGCACGATCAAAGAATATAAAACTCACCTGGAAAGATGGCACGGGGAACTCCAGATCATCGCCAAAAATGGATGGGTTCTCATCCATAGGTTTCTTCCATATTATCCCTCGATGGGACCGAAGAACCAGATACGAACGATGGCCTAACGACCATCGACGTCCTCGCCTTCTTGGAACTAGACGTCTCAAAAGATGGTTCCCTCAAGACCGGCCCGGAAGAACTTCTCCGGCCTAAACCCCTACGAGCGGGTAAAATTCTCCGACCATGGGGAAACTCCCCTGATTTCCCTGAAACAAATAAAAAGGAAAAATGAGAATACAAAAACTCACCATAACTGAAGTAAGAAGGAGGATACCTGATTCTTCCTCCTCCTACCCAGTCATCGGGTGAGACGCACTGGTGAAAGTAACACCCTCATCCTCCTCATCAACAATATTCTCATCCTCATCCCTCTCATCCATAGGAACTACGCCCTCATTAGGGTCGTAGACCTGAAACTCCCGGTTAGGGATCTGCCGGAAGAGCGCAAGTTTAGCCGACGAGTCCGGCATAGACGCAAGTTCGCACGATACACCTAGAATACAAAAAAGAAGGGCTAGATAAAAAATCTTATTCTTACGAGAAGATAAACGAAGAAGTTATCACTTACCTTGCGTAGGCCAACCATAGACGATCCAGTTCTCATCTGTAGCGTAAGACGCCAGACTGCAGAACACGAAACGACTCTTCCAGCCGCGATCGTTTACCGCCGTCCCAGGAATCAATGCCTGGTCTCGTCGATCCTTGGTGTAAGGACTGAAACGACGGTTAGCATCAGCCTTAACCGCGTACGCCAGCAGTAGCTCATGGACAGTGAAAGGGGAAACCCAATTTTTCGTCAATCGTTCTATCATCAGAACGATTATCCAGAATTGGGGCATTAACTGCCCCGGAGATATCTCAAACCGACTAAGGAAGTCCCGTACCAAAGAAGAAAAACGTCATTTAAGACCGATCTTAAATGGGTATTCGTAGAGGACGAAAAAATCCACGGGGCACTCATGTGCCTTAAGATGGTTAGAGCTCTCCAACTAAACGTAGTCAGGGAGCCAGGCTAAATCTTTGAAAGCAAGAAGGTCGGCCGATGACGTTATTGTGCTTAGTAGGCTAGACATTCTTAACGAAAAGAAAAAATTTACTCCAGTATAAAAGGTTGCAGGTTTTTAAACTAAAAAGACTGGGCAGAAAGCTTGGAAACTCGATCATTTCCTTTTATGCTAAAAAAGAAACGATTCGTTATCTCCCCCGATCGACAGCTGTCGACAGAAATCTTGCATGCAGCCACCAGATCCTCGACACCTGTCCTCTACCTCTGTCACTCGTGCATCACACGGATGACGTCATCGCTATCCCCAAATATCTTGCCAAGTTAATTGGAATCAAATCGATTACAATTCTAACCGATTTAGTTGCTTTAGATAATCGTTAGACAAATAAATTTTTGAAATATACCTCCCGTTAAAAATATTTCAAAAATTTGGGCGCAAATTGTTATACCAAAAGCTAACGGTCGTTAACTTCGTTAGCCCCGTTAGAATTCTGCCGTTAAATCCGTTAGAATTTATCATAACTTAACTAACGAGACTTTAACTCTGTGGACTAACGCTGTTAGCATTAATTCGTTATTACCGTTATCTATATGTTTATGGCATTTTCAGTTGCAGATCAAAGACATAATAAAGACATTAATGAAATAACATGAATCATGGATAACCGTTTAGCCGTTTTTAGACCGTTAACACCTTCGAGTTCAAGTATAAAAGAACAACTCAAACCGATGAGAAACACACAATGGAATACGAAAGAAAGCTCTGATAATACTCCAGCAAACTTACGACAACAGTCTCACATCTCACGACAACAGCGCTCTGAGTCACGACAACTGTCATAGACTCACGATCGATTACCTATATTACATATTGTTGCTAGTTGTAAACTTTGTCTATTGTTCCTAAGGCCGTCGTCCATGTTTGACGTCCTTTTTCTTTAGTGCATCGAAGATCTCAATAGGTCGTCCGCGGTTTTTTCTCTCGGAAGAGAGTTTTCCGCGTCAACAATCTTTTGTGCTCTTTACGTTTTGTTTTACTAGTTTTTCAAATTGATTTCCTTTCTTTAGTTGATAAAGGTCCGAGTCTTTAATCTACAGTTAAGTCAATTTTTGGCATTAACATAAACATTTTAAAAATACAAATAATTAAAAATAAATTGAATGTATTTTGGAAATTATTAATATAACATTCCCATAAATCTTTTCCAAAATCAAAAACCATCATCGCCGGCTAAATAAAAAAACGACCGTCTACCTCCCTTCCCCGATTACAAACGATCGATCCATCTTTTCCAAAATCAAAAACCATAATCGTCGGCCAAAATCTAAAAATGTTTGTATTTTGGAAGAGATTTATGTGAAGGTTATATTAGTAATTTTCAAAATGTAATCAATTTAGTTTTAATTATTTGTATTTTTAAAATGTTTAATGGTAATTAAATTAGGGAGAAGGATATATATGTGAGTTTTTCAGGTTTAGAAGGATATACACGTAATTTGAAATTTTACAAGGATATATACGTAATATTGCAAGTTTTTAAGGACGTATATGAAATTCTCCCTTAATTTTATTATCTTGACCAGATCCACGTCCACCATTTTGACTAGTTTGGACCTCCACAATTTTTGAAAAAATATTTGTTTTCCATGTTTTTTAGATATTTCACTTGCAGATGTCCCTCCATGTTTGCTTATAAATATCCCACTAGAAGAGGTTGCAAACCACAGAAAAGGGAAAATAGTATTTGTTAGATTCTGAAGAGTTGCTTCAAAGAAGATAGTAGTTCTGAAGATGAAGAGTTCAGAAGTTCTGAACCAGTGCTGAAAAGACAAGTATAGTCATCTTCAGAAGAAGTCTCAGAAGTCTGAGTATGAGACTTCAGAAGTCAGAAGTCTGGAGAAACGCCTAAGGCAGAAAGGTTCTAAAGAGGCAACTTCAAAAGTCTGAAGGGAAGACTTCAGAGTTCTGAAGGAACTCTGAAGGAAAATTCTAAAGAATGTTCTGAAGACTGTTAGATACGTGTATAGAGGCTATTGGTCTGTGATGTACATACATGTTAGTTTAGCATCTCTATACCTGTATACATAGATAGACAGTTATTCAGTTTATAGTTGTACGTGTACATGAATGTGAATGTTGTACTTTCCATACTTGTAAATCTTGTAACTCTATTCATAAATCTAATACACAACCGACTTCCTTGCCCTAATTCTTGAGTTTTTAATTGTTTGATTGACATTCTTTAATACGGGAAATATCAGTATTCATTAAGGTAAAAGTTTTGCATATCTTGTTACATGGCATCCCAAAATCTTCATGTCTAAAACTTCATGTGCTTATCTCAATCGCTTCCAGCTACTACCACCGAGTTATATGGATATTGTGTAAAAAAAAATTGCCTCTTAGTTGTGTTAATATTGTCTATCAACGGTTGCTCATCCACAATTGTTCACCATGAAACTGCACCATCAAGGGTAGGTTACAGAATCAACTAGAAGACATTACTTCTGTGGTCTAGAAATCTATGTTGACATGTTGGATGTCGACGAATGACTGTGTATCTTAGTAATATGCAACTTTTAATCTATACTATGTGGTAAACCTTATGCTAAACATGAGGTCATTTGGGAAAACAGTGGAACACTTGTTTCATTTTTCATTTCTTGGTGAAGGATGGGAGAGTTATGAGATCAATGGATGAGAAAAATAGCCTTAAACCTATCATTAATGGTTGACGGCCTTTGTCATCCACTAATATCCTAACACCCCCATCGTTTACAAGGAAGGACAAAGAAAAAAATTGCTCGACAGTTTGTGCAAAAGTCCTCTTGATTATAATGGGGTTTTCAACAGATCGTTCTACTCGATTGAATGAATTCGTGTTAAGCTATCATGTGAGGCTATTTTTTTCATAAGTATGGTGTAACTTAATTATGTAATGAAGTTGTGCTAGTCGGTGAATGATATTATGTATGTGTACTATTGAATATAAAAATGTAAAAAATCAATTAATTAAGACGTACATAGTTATTAACAATTGAGGGTTGAAGGCTTCGTAGTTGCAGATGGAGCAGAGGGTCAAACATATTCAAAAAATCGTATCTTCCAGAGATATACGTTTGATTAAGGGTTTCACCTGCGCGTCGAAACGTGGTAGGTTCACAAAACACCAAGTTCGCGATTGCGAACCTGGGTAGAAAATATAATTTTTTTTAAATCCAGGGGGTAGGTTCACAATTGTGAACCTAGGATTTGCGGATATGGGTTGAAAATGTAATTTTTTTGTCATTTACCTAGATCTGGTCTAACATTTTGTAGATCCAAAGGCTATTTTGGTAAACTATGAGAAAAAATAACTAAAAGTAACATTGAAAATGACTATTTTAATTAATTTTTCGTAAATTTTATACTCCCTCCATCCCAAAATAAGTGTCCACAATGAAAATGACATACAGTTTTAGAAATATGTAATTATTACAATTTTTAAATAACTAAATGACACTTATACCCTTAATAGTAGAGAACGAAACTTTTTCATCTCATATTTAAGGGTAGAATGAAAAATTGAAAACTTACTTTTAAAAATGGATATTTAATTTGGGACAAAAAAATAGTAATGTAGAAACTTAATTTAGGATAATTTGATTATAAAATAGAAAGAAAGCGAACCCGTTGGCTCCCCCCGTGCTCCTACCCCCAATCCCTTCTCCATTTTCTTTTCCCTATTTTGCTGTTCACCAGAAACCCCAAAAGCAGGAGAAGAAATCAACATACTCCATTGATACCCTCTTCACCCGATCTCCGACCTTGCTGACCGAGCGATCCAATCACCATGATTCGTCAAGTAGCTTCTCGCTTCCTTACTCGACCTACCACCACCGCCGCAGCCGCCGCCGCCGTCACCACTCGCCGGCCATTCTCCACCGAGGTCACCGATTCTTCATCGGGAGACTCTGCGTTTGTAGAGGCATGGAAAAAGGTTGTTCCCACCATAGATCCACCAAAGACGCCTAGCCAGTATATGCAACCTCGCCCTCCTACTCCTTCCACCTTGCCTTCTAAACTCACTGTCAATTTCGTCCTCCCTTACGCTTCTGAACTTTCTGGAAAAGAGGTTAGATTTATAGTTTTATGAATTTATGCAGAAACGTTTGTTTGAATATGATAGAAAATCGATTGATTTAATCTGTGATTTGATTTGATTTTGAGCTTTAGATAATGTGGTTACTTAGTTGTTGGTAGTTATTTATAGTTTTATGAATTATTATGCAGAAACGTTTGTTTGAATATGATAGAAATTCGATTGATTTAATCTGTGGTTTGATTTGATTTTGAGCTTTAGGTAATGTGGTTAATTAGTTGTTGGTTTTTTATGAATATGGCTAGCTTAGTTTCATATATCCATATACATATTTACTATCTAATTGAGTTTTTGGCATTGAAATTAACATAATTTATCACTTCCTGTATTGTTTTGAGCTGTATAACAGTGTGGTCATATGGCTTTTACCCAAATTTACAACTTTATTTTGAGCTGTTTTCTTTTGGCAAGTTTCTAACTCATGCATTTCTAGCTTTTAAGTGGGTTTCAATTGTGTATTCCAGCTTTTTTTTTATCGATAGTCAACATCCTAGTGTGGGTATCTTTATATATATATATATACACACACAAACACACATAGAGGGAGGTTCAGAGGAAAACCTCAAATTAAAGAGAAAACTAAGAACGCCATGGGAGCTGTGCATCCTTACGGTATGCACAAATGAAGAAACTGCCGAATACCCTAATAACGGTTCATTTGTACCGTATGCACATGAGCACACAAGTAATTGAAAAGGTTTCATGGTTTCTATGCACATGTGCATGTTGGAAAACTTACTTATAAATTATGTATACATATGAACAGTTACTAGAGTGTTCCTCAGTTTTTCATTTTTCTACGGTTTTCTTGTGAACTTGACCCTATATATATATATATATATGGCAAATACTCACACACGGTGAAATTTAAATCTTTGACCTCCTAAGAGGCTAGGCTCTAGCCTACCGGCAACGTGGGTACTGATGGGCCAATGACCCCTTTAGTGAGTGTGGATATCTTCATGTGCTATGCTTGGTTATCTTCACTCTTTAGAGTAAGGTTGGTTTTAGGCACTTCTATTATTGGATCATTGTTTGTTTTAGAATTAAAGGGTTTTTTCTCACTTTCGGTGTTCAATGGTTTGGTTTCAGTTACTTTGGGAAATGATTTCATGCAATGTTCCATTTCTAAACATAAATACATTATAAATTATTAGTAAGTTATTAGTAGTTTTGTTAAATTGGTTATTCTTTTCTTCTACCTGCCTCTTTTTGTATGTTTTTGCTTTCTCTTAACTAACTTTTCAAACTTTTTTTATCCTTCCTTGCTTTCCCTCTTAATTCTTCTTCTAGAAAGTCATTCAATTTGCTGATTTATCTGGGGTCTTCATGGAAACAACTGCTTTACCCTTAGGAGTATAGGTTAGATTTGCGTACATCTTACCCTCCTCAGACCCCACCTTAGGAGGGATATACCTTTTTTGGTTTATTATTAGTTGATTACCGAGTATTGCCATAACTAAGTGTCTTCAGAACGTTGGGATGATTCAAATGCATCACAAGTTTGTAACTAGTGTACATGATACGTCTTGTTGATGTAATTCTATGCACTTGTATCCGATGCCAATCAACCGATTCTTCTAGATCCTACAAAAACTTGTTTGCCAGTTGCGGAATAATTTGATGCTGAATGATTAAGTGGTCAGAATGATTAAGAGGCTCTTATGATATAGTGAAAAATGAAATATAATTGTTTGGTGATTGTTCAGGATGTAATTAGGGCTCTTAATGGTTAAGGGAGGTCCAGGATACAAAATGATTCAGATGGTTTTGGAACCATTAAGAAGCAGACTTATTTTTTGCCAAACAGGATTTACCTCTTAGCGATTTAGAGGCTGCCTCTTAATGGAACAGTTAAGAGGTGAAGAAGAAAGTTATCGAGGAGTTTACTTTATATGTAATTTGGTTTGATAATTATAAAGCTTTTATGAGAAAAATGGTGGATAGTGGATACAATAGAGAGGATAAAGGCAATATAACGAGCGACACATGAAGACTTGGCTTCACCAATAGGAGACATAAAGAGCCGTTGGCAAGTTGGATTAGTGAATAGGAAGAGAGTGAAATAACCTGTAGAAATGTTTTATTCTCTAAATTGAATCTCCGGAGGGTGAAATTCAGAAGAAATATTGATCGGAAAGCAAACCGTTAAAATTCTAGAACACCTTGTACAAAGTAGTCAAAATTGTAGTAGCATACTCGGGATTCCAACATCAGTATTCCACATAAAAAATGAAAAACTGAGGAACACCATGGTATTGGTAAACCGTTCAGCTGGATAGTATGCACATTTGCACACAAGTAATTTTTAAGCAATTTGTTGGTATGCACATGTGCATAACATGCAGACGTGCATAAAAACCTAAAAACAGCTTCAATTACATATATGCACATGTGCATAACATGCAGACGTGCATAAAAACCTAAAAACAGCTTCAATTACATATATGCACATGTGCATACCGTCCGAATGAATGGTTACCAGGGTGTTCCTCGGTTTTTCATTTTATTGGGGTTTTCCACTCAACCTATATATATATATATATATACATACAATAATCCTAATTTATCATTTATCTTCTACCTATATGGGGTACACTAAAACATACTCATTTCCACAGTAACCATTCCACTTTGCTTTAGCTTTTGAGTAAACCATTGTAATTACCCAAGGCCCAAAAACCACTATATTTGTAAACTTATTAGTTGCAACTTTTATACTTGTTTTTAGCTTCAAAAACCATTCTACTTGCTGAAATTGGTGCAAGAATGTTCAAGTATTCCAAGTATAATGTTTCTTGGATTTCTTCAACTACAATGGCTTTTTTCAACATATTTATTTAGTTCATTTTACATTATCATCTACCTTATCAACTAGTTTATCAGCTAACAACTAGCTTATTAGCTAGGGTGGCAATCGTGTCGTGTTCGGGTTGGCGGGTCAGGAAGGCTCAACCCGTTTAACTAATCATATTGCATTGATCAACCCTAACCCGTATACGCTCCGGTTCACGGGTTGGTGGGTTGAGAGTATGAAGACGTGAATTGAGTGATTACTTATTAGGTGAGGGTTAGAATAAAATAAATTTTAAAAAATCTATAATTTTAAACGGGTTGGTGGGTCATAAACGGGTTGGTGGATTAAAAATCTATAGTTTTAAACGGGTTGGCGGGTCAACCTGCGACCCGTATGTGTAAACCCGAACACGACCCGTAATATAAACGGGCAAACCCGTTTATTTTCGTGTTGTGTCAAGAATTGCCACCCCTAATTAGCTAGTTTGCCAAACATAGCTTTAATGATAAAGATGAAGATGCACACATAAAGATGGAACATAATAATGATTTCATTTTAAAAAATTGTTTAACTTTTTGTGATATTTTAACGTTGCAGGTTGATATGGTTATAGTTCCAGCCACAACCGGGCAAATGGGTATTTTACCAGGCCACGTACCCACAATAGCAGAGCTGAAACCCGGTCTTCTTTCAGTCCACGAAGGGAATGAAGTGAAGAAATACTTCATTAGCAGCGGCTTTGCTTTTATCCATCCAAACTCTTATGCAGACATATTGGCTGTTGAAGCTGTTCCTCTCGATAAAATTGATTCAGCCCAGGTTCAAAAAGGGCTGAATGAGTTCACTCAGAAACTCGGTTCAGCTTCAACTGAGTTAGAGAAAGCTGAAGCCCAAATTGGAGTTGATGTTCATAGTGCTCTTAACTTTGCTCTTACGGGTTAAGAGGAAGGCTGAGTTTTCGTTTTTCATTTGTGATCTTTTTCGACTTAATAATGGTTCTCTCTTTTAACTTTTGCTGTTGCCATTTTTAATGGCTATTTGGATTTGCCATTGGAGGGAAGGAAGACTTTGTTTTCTTCTTTTTTGGTGGCTGCATATTTTGAATGTGGGATGATGGATCACATTTGATATCATGTATTTACTTCAATTCTTGTGGAAAGTTGGAAACAGAATGTTGAGAAATGATATTAGTTGTTTTTGAACTAGAAACCATATTTTTTTTTGAAGTATATAATAATATTTATATACGGTAAATGTAACAAATAAACTCACACATTCTCCTCACCTTTGGTGAGGTCAGGACTCCTGACCTCACCTCAGGAGGGAAAAGGCTACAATACCGATAGGCCAAAGGCTCTTTGGTAGAAACTATTTTCTTGTATGGTGAAATGTGATGATCTTTTTTTCTTTTACCATTCATTGCTGTTTGGTTGGTTTTTCGTTAAGTTCTGTATGGGTAAAGTTGTGTATGTGGATTAATATGTCTGCATAGATTGCTAAAAATTTTGTTTGGGAGGTTTTTTTAATAGATGGAATGAATGTGTTTTCTTAATTGGAAGGGACAGGTTTGGAAAAAACTTGGCTTTCGGCAAAAATCTCACCCTAGAAACTTAATGAATAAGCCATTTTATATAACATTAAGCTATTACCAAACAATTCGAATAAGCTATGAGGCTCATTAAGCTATTAAGCTGCTAACAAATATGCCCATGGTGTGTTTTTAAGATAGTCTAGTGAGTATCGGGTTTTTGGCCCCCTTGCGTTAAAGGCCATGTTTGGCAACAATAAAGGAACTTGTTTTTTAAGCTTATTGAAAAATGCTAGTTTTGTTAAGACTAGCTAGCTTTTTTATTTCCATTTTATTACATAAACTATTTGTATCCATAAATGTTCGAATTCATATCGTTGTTAGTTTGTTGATATTATTAATGATTGAGGTAGTAAAAAACAACTTGTTCAATAAAAAGATTTGTAACATTTTAGTTTGTTACAAATGTTTCGATTATGTACCAATCGGTATTGTTAAGGTTATGTTTTTATATTTTAGAATTGTTGTAGCTTTGTTGATATCATTACTGATCGAGGTAGTAATACACAACTTGTCAGATAGTATACCACAAAATGAAAAGATTTGTAACATTATAAAAACATTTTAATTTTTTATAACTGTTTCTATTATGTCTCAATCAGTATTGTTAATATCATGTTTTTGAGTTATAAAGTGTCATTATCTGTTCTTTTTTACGGTATCGATTTTCAAACAAACATTATATACGTCGCATTCCACCAAATTAACATATATTATTAGTCTCTATGTTCCAAAATCCAAAAACCTTTTCATCTACATTACATAAGTTAATATTCTTGTGTTGCTTTTTTACTAGTTTTAAAAACATAATCTAACTTTTTCCTAACTTTTTGTATAAGCCCCCAAATTTTGTTAAATCACTTTGTTCAATTAACTTAATTATGTTTAAAGCTCGAATAGAACTTGAATTTGAATTTTAATGTGAAGGTGGAAATATTTTCATATAACTTTATAAAAGTTATTATATCTGATAATCAAGGTTCTAAATGACGTGAGGCGTAGCGTGACGACAAGATCAAGCATCAAGTCTTAGAACTTATGGCGAGACCACGCTGTTTTTCAAGACGTGCCTTAAGGCGGTATACACACACACATAGATACACCCACCCACCTTTGTATCTTTTAGCGTTTTGAATAATACCTTAAGACAAATTAAAATTCGTATAAAGTAATAGAATTTAGAAAAGTAACAAGAACCATATATAGCAAACATATAGAGCTTATAGAAAATGATATCAAAAGTGCAAAATCGAGATTAAATCTCTTAATCTCTACTCACTACTTTTTCAATTTTCAAAGACTACGAGTTCGACTTTTCATGTACGGGAATGTCAGTAAGATTTATCTATATAAGATTTTAGTTTTTAAGTTTCCCTTTTATGTTTATTTAAGTGCTATCTCTTATACAGAGTTGTCGTTTATCGTGCACGTTATATATTAAAGTAACCCAACACGTTATAAAAAACGTCGTAACGCGTTATAATGCAAGTCAAGCCTTAGAATGGAGCCACAGGGGTTAACGTAGCGGCAACTCCTATTGAGAACAAAAAAGAATTTGGGAATTTCTGTCTTCTTCAATTATGTAAAAAAGAAACCCATTACAACTATTTATACAAAAGGAAAAGAAAGGAAACTGATTACATATATTTAAACAAAGGAAATGAAAAGGTTATCTCTAATTAAAGCAGAAGGCTAACAATAACAAGGACATAACGAATTATTTAGAACATTACTGATAATAGATGAATTCAAACTCGTTTGAAAGTTTCACCTTAGACAAGACGTCCCTCCCAAATGCAATATAGGTCGTCAAAGTCCAAATAAATATGTTTTACAAAGTTTTCTCCAATCCCTCCATCTCTTATGATGTCAAATAGTCCCGATCCTTAATTCATCATCTCACTTTTACCTAGCTTTTTAAATCATTAAAAAACCAAACTCTTTCGAATATTAATAAAGAATATAAATATATTTAAAAAATTGTTAATTTGATAAAAACATTTTTTTTGATATTTTGTTCCAAATTATTATTAATATTTAAGAAGTATGGATAATTTGTATCGAATGATTAGTAAAGAAAAAAGAAATTATGAGTAGACTAAAGAAAACAACATATTCAAGGTTAGGAGAATATTTTTATGTTCAAAAGTATCAACCCAATCAACTCGACTAACCAATACGGTTTGGGTTAGGTTGGGCTGCACTTTGTTTTGGGTTGGGATGAGATTTTTCAAACCACAAGCGTTGGGTTGGGTTATTCACATGATTTCAACCCGATCAACCCAACCCATGAGCACCCGTAATTGGAGTTCACAACTTATTCAATCAACCATACATGAGTGCTTGGTAGTGACTTAATGATATACAAAAAAATATATTCCGTAAGCTTCTGAGGGGAGAGCTTTATGAAAAGGTTAAGGGTGCATTTAGTTAGCGAAAACTGTTTTCATTTTCCAAGAAAACGTTTTCAGAAAATGGAATTGAGTTTTCATTCTCAGTTTTCTATGAAAATTTTAGAAAACGCGTTTAGTTGAAATAGTGGAGTTTTCATTTATCATTTTTAGAAAAATTAGAACGCGTTTGGTTGTGCATTTTCTACCACTTTTCATTTTTCATTTTTTTCAAATTAGAAAGTGTATGTGTGTGTGTGTGAAATTGAAAGTGTGTGTGTGAAAGTGAAAGTGTGTGTGTGTGTGTGTGTGTGTGTGAAAGTGAAAGTGTGTGTGTGTGTGTGGAAGTGTGTCTGTGTGTGTGTGAAAATGAAAGTGAAACTGAAAGTGTGTGTGTGTGTGTGTGTGTGTCTCTGTGTGAAAGTGAAAGTATGTGTGTGTGAAAATGAAAGTGTGTGTGTAAGTGTGATGTGTGTGTGTCTGTGAAAGTGTTTGTGCGAATATGTGTGTGTGTGTATGTGTGTCTGTGAAAGTGTTTGTGCGAATGTGTGTCTATGTCAGTGAAAGTGTGTGTGTGAATGTGTGTGTGTGTGTCAGTGAAAGTGTGTCTGTGAAAATGAAAGTGTGTGTGTGTGTGTGTGTGAAAGTGTGTCTGTGAATGTGTGTGTGTGTGTGTGTGAAAGTGTGTCTGTGAAAGTGTGTGTGTGAATGTGTGTGTGTGTTAGTGAAAGTGTGTCTATGAAAATGAAAGTGTGTGTGTGTGTGTGTAAAAGTGTGTGTGTGTGTTGTGAAAGTGTGTGAAAGTGAATATATATATATATATATATATATATATATGTGTGTGTGTGTGTGTCTATGAAAATGAAAGTGTGTGTACATGTGTGTGTGTGTGTGTAAGTGAGTGAGTGTGTGTGTGTGTGTCTGTGAATGTGTGTATGTGTGTGTGTCTGTGAAAATGAAAGTGTGTGTGTATGTGTGAATGTGTGTGCATGTCTGTGAAAGTGTGTGTATGTGTGAATGTGTGTGCGTGTCTGTGTGAATGTGTGTGCGTGTCTGTGAAAGTGTGTGTGTGTGTGTTGTGAAAGTGTGTGAAAGTGAATATGTGTGTGTGTGTGTTGTGAAAGTGTGTGTGTCTATGAAAATGAAAGTGTGTGTGTGTGTCTGTGAATGTGTGTGTGAAAGTGAGTGTGTGTGTGTGAATGTGTGTGCGTGTCTGTGAAAGTGTGTGTGTTGTGAAAGTGTGTGAAAGTGAATATGTGTGTGTGTGTGTTGTGAAAGTGAATATGTGTGTGTGTGAATGTGTGTGTGTGTGTGTTAGTGAAAGTGTGTCTATGAAAATGAAAGTGTGTGTGTGTGTGTAAAAGTGTGTGTGTGTGTGTTGTGAAAGGTGTGTGAAAGTGAATATATATATATATATGTGTGTGTGTGTGTGTGTCTATGAAAATGAAAGTGTGTGTACGTGTGTGTGTGTGTGTAAGTGAGTGAGTGTGTGTGTGTGTCTGTGAATGTGTGTATGTGTGTGTGTCTGTGAAAATGAAAGTGTGTGTGTATGTGTGAATGTGTGTGCATGTCTGTGAAAGTGTGTGTATGTGTGAATGTGTGTGCATGTCTGTGAAAGTGTGTGTATGTGTGAATGTGTGTGCGTGTCTGTGTGAATGTGTGTGCGTGTCTGTGAAAGTGTGTGTGTGTGTTGTGAAAGTGTGTGAAAGTGAATATGTGTGTGTGTGTGTTGTGAAAGTGTGTGTGTCTATGAAAATGAAAGTGTGTGTGTGTGTCTGTGAATGTGTGTGTGAAAGTGAGTGTGTGTGTGTGAATGTGTGTGCGTGTCTGTGAAAGTGTGTGTGTTGTGAAAGTGTGTGAAAGTGAATATGTGTGTGTGTGTGTGTTGTGAAAGTGAATATGTGTGTGTGTGAATGTGTGTGTGTGTGTGTTAGTGAAAGTGTGTCTATGAAAATGAAAGTGTGTGTGTGTGTGTAAAAGTGTGTGTGTGTGTGTTGTGAAAGGTGTGTGAAAGTGAATATATATATATGTGTGTGTGTGTGTGTGTCTATGAAAATGAAAGTGTGTGTACGTGTGTGTGTGTAAGTGAGTGAGTGTGTGTGTGTGTCTGTGAATGTGTGTATGTGTGTGTGTCTGTGAAAATGAAAGTGTGTGTGTATGTGTGAATGTGTGTGCATGTCTGTGAAAGTGTGTGTATGTGTGAATGTGTGTGCGTGTCTGTGTGAATGTGTGTGCGTGTCTGTGAAAGTGTGTGTGTGTTGTGAAAGTGTGTGAAAGTGAATATGTGCGTGTGTGTGTTGTGAAAGTGTGTGTGTCTATGAAAATGAAAGTGTGTGTGCGTGTCTATGAATGTGTGTGTGAAAGTGAGTGTGTGTGTGTGTGAATGTGTGTGCGTGTCTGTGAAAGTGTGTGTGTTGTGAAAGTGTGTGAAAGTGAATATGTGTGTGTGTGTGTTGTGAAAGTGAATGTGTGTGTGTGTTGTGAAAGTGTGTGTGTGTGTATTTGAAAGTGAATATATGTGTGTGTGTCTATGAAAATGAAAGTGTGTGTGCATGTCTGTGAAAGTGTGTGTGTGTGTGTTGTGAAAGTGTGTGAAAGTGAATATATGTGTGTGTGTGTTAATGTGTGTGTGTGTATGTTGTGAAAGTGTGTGAAAGTGAATATATATGTGTGTGTGTGTGTGTTAATGTGTATGTGTGTGTGTTGTGAAAGTGTGTGTGTCTATGAAAATGAAAGTGTGTGTGCGTGTCTGTGAATGTGTGTGTGTGTGAAAGTGTGTGTGTTGTGAAAGTGTGTGAAAGTGAATATGTGTGTGTGTATGTGTGTTGTGAAAGTGAATATGTGTGTGAAAGTGAATGTGTGTGTGTGTGTGTTGTGAAAGTGTGTGTGTGTGTTGTGAAAGTGTGTGAAAGTGAATATGTGTGTGTGTGTATGTGAAAGTGAATATATTTGTGTGTGTCTATGAAAATGAAAGTGTGTGTGCGTGTCTGTGAAAGTGTGTGTGTGTGTGTGTGTGAATATGTGTGTGTGTGTGAATGTGAATGTGTGTGTGTGTGAAAGTGAGTGTGTGAATGTAGAAATTTAGTTAGAAAATGAAAAGTTTGAAAACTGATAAAAATTGTTTTCTAAATCCAATGTAAATTTAGAAAATGAAAATTTTCGTTTTCTTGGAATTTTTTTGAAAACTGGACGAACTAAACCCGTTTTCCATATTTTCATTTTCTCTGGAAATTTTTTCTAGAAAACAGGAAATTTTTCGCTAACTAAACACAACCTAAATTGTTCTAAACCTGTCACTCTCAATTAAAAACACAATTCTCTCATCTATGAAAAAACTCTTTCAAACAAAAATCCTCGCAATTAATAGCATCTCCAATAGTTGTTTGAAGATGACTTGAAGAAAACTTGACCATTGAAGTTAATGGCTTGAAAATATTTTTTTTTTCATCAACCACTTGAGTTTCCTCCCATCTTTGACTTTGAAGAAACGAATGTGAAAGGTAAAAAAAGGAGAAAAAATGTATTATAATAGGATGACGACATTTTTTTTATTTTTATTTAAGTCTTTTCCTCAACTTAACCATTATAAATGTTTAAAAGAAAATTAATATCATTGTGGATGCTTAAAGACCATTTGATCTACACAATCAACTTTAGGCATGGGATCATGTTAAAACAAGAGTTAAGGTGAAAAACGTAAAAAAAGATCTAAATCTTGATCACTTTTAATCTCATACTCATCCATAAATTATGCTTTAAAAGGACTTTATCTAGTGCATCACGATGCACTTATCCTGAATATTTATGGGGAGGCTAATGGCACCCCTAAGAAATACTAATAACACCCCTACAAAAATGAATCATCTTCACACATGTCTATATCAAAACCATCTTTTTCAATTCCCAAAGTTATAAAAGTACAAAAATTTCCGTACACACCCCTACTGCTACGCTAAAGGGGTGTCATTGGGACTCCCCATTTTTATTCCTAGAACCTTATCCGTACTAAAACTTAAATAAAAAACCAAATGAATTTAACATCATGAAAATGGATCGTGGGCGCATTGACCATAAATTCAACGCAAAATCCGCTCTGCTTATCATTTTCATCTTCAATGGAGGTCTCTTTTTGTGGACACAAATCCGTCCACCATCTAATCAAAATCTTGAATCATGATACAAGAATTCACCACGAGTTTCCGAATTCAAAACTTCTTCTTGAGAAATTCGCCATCAACAATCATGAACGAATTCCGACCGAATTATAATCACAATCGGTAATGCATAAGAAAAAATTCGAAGTTCAGATCGGAAAAGATAGCAGCTGCGGTGTCTCTTCCGATTTCAACCCCATTCCGACGATATCTTGCTCCATCTCCGATCATCCATCTCCACCATCTTCTTTGTATTTAGTCTTGCCATCACCTGATGATAACCCTAATAATTACAATTTCGCAACCACGGTGAGGGATGTTAACCCTAATAATTACAATTTTGCAGCCACAGTGAGAGATGTTGTTAACCCTAATCATTATCATCATCGTCATCAGCACGAAATCGTAATCGACGATGATCCAATTGTTTCACCAAACCCTAAATCAAAACCACACAAACGCCCAATTTTCCCCCAAACCACCACCACAACAACAACAACCTATTTACCTTCCAATTCCATTACACAATCACCGGCGGCTTACACCTTTTCGCCGGAAAACCATTTCTCCAAGCGGTTTTGCGGCACGAAAGCAGTCGCGATCCACCTCCTCCACCGTCTCCGCCACCTCCGCCGCCTTCAAACTCACATCCGGTTAATCATTCTATTATCTCTCCCTTTCTTCTACTTCTTAGTTTCTCATCCGAGCCAATCATTCGTGCTCGATTTCTTATCGGCTTTAGCTTTCTCAACCGCCTTATTATTCTCCCTCAATCTCGGACTCCCTCAACTCCCATCGATTCGAACATTGCTCACTAGATCATTACCAATTAACCTGTATTCATCCACTACCCATTCTTCCAAACCTCCATTACCAGTATTTTGGTCGATTGGATCGAAGCCGAAAGGCAATAGAAGGGTGAATTCAGGGTGTTGGGTGCAGGCATACAGTAATGGAGATGTGTATGAAGGAGAGTTTCATAAGGGAAAGTGTTCTGGTTGTGGTGTTTATTATTATTACATGAGTGGGAGGTATGAAGGTGATTGGGTTAATGGAATGTATGATGGTTATGGGGTCGAAACTTGGGTGAAAGGAAGTCGATATAGGGGGCAATATAGGCAAGGGTTAAGGCATGGGTTCGGTGTGTATAGGTTTTATACAGGAGATGTTTATGCGGGTGAATGGTCTAATGGTCGTAGCCATGGATATGGAGTTCATACTTGTGAGGATGGTAGTCGGTATGCCGGCGAACTCAAATGGGGTGTTAAACATGGTCTTGGTTGTTACCATTTCAGGTAATTTCTTTAGTTCTTGATGCTTCAATTTGAGTACATTGGTATTCTTTTATAGGATGACTTAAGGGCATGTTTGTTAGCAGCTTAATGAAACTCACAGCTTATTCGGTCAGCTATTGGTATTTGGTAGTGGCTTAATGATACAGAAAGTGGCTTATTTAGTAAGCTTGTAGGAAAAAGCTTTATTCAGAAAGCCAAGTTTTTCAAACCTGCCTCTTCCAATTAAAAAACACACCCACTCCATATATGAAAAGCGCACATGACTGTTTGGTATTTGGTAGTGGCTTAATGATACAGAAAGTGGCTTATTCAGTAAGCTTTTAGGGAAAAGCTTTATTCAGAAAGCCAAGTTTTTTCAAAACCGCCTCTCCCAATTTAAAAACACACTCGTTCCATCTATGAAAAAACGTTCACAAACAAAAACCTTCCAAATCTATACAGACAGATTAATTCAAACAGACAATTTTAAAACCAACCAAATAGCCCTCTAGCAGTTGTTTGATCTATGTTGCATATTTGCATCGGGTTTTCCGTGTATTGGGGATTTTCAGACAGCTAAAAGGGGACTGTAACAAAATCGGGTTTATAAGACACTAAACATGTTTTTAAATGTCTTAAGATTGCTTATAGGACTTATATTTTATAAGGCCAAACAAATGTGTGTCCTATAGCGTTGCAATAGGTTTATAGGATCTTTTGGACATTTTAACAAGTTTTGAAGACACTTTTAAAATAGAACATTGTATTAGATTTTCTATACGACACTTTTTATAGGAAAATTGTTGTTATAACATACTTCTCAAATAATGTCATACAAAAACAATTAATAAAGCGTCCTATAAAACTTATTAGGACATCCAAAAGTGTCCTATAAACTTATTGCAACGCTTTTTTTACAGAACACACGGTTGTTTAATGTCTTTGATCTTGGATTTGAGTACTTTGATGGGCATTTTTTTTTCTTCTATTTATTTTATGATAACTTCTGAATCGAAAACGTGATGTTTGAACTGTTTAATCTATTAACATGCTGCATCGAATTTCTGGTTTGTTAGGCTTTTCCATAAAGCAAAAAGGGGGACTTTAAGAATTGTATTTGTTTTGTAGAAATCGGGATACATATGCCGGAGAATATTTTGCAGACAAAATGCACGGTTTTGGAGTGTATAGTTTTGCAAACGGACATAGATACGAAGGATCTTGGCACGAAGGAAGAAGGCAAGGATTCGGAGTGTATACGTTCAGAAATGGCGAGACTCAATCTGGGCACTGGCAAAATGGCATTCTTGATGTTCCAAGTTTGAAGAATGCAACGTGTGTTATTGATCATCATCGTTCAAAAGTGCTCAATGCGGTTCAGGTATGCATCTGCGATCATGCTTTCATTTGCCTCCACATTTTCTTAGATGGCGTTTGTTTTTTAAGAGGTCCTGAAGTATGAAATCTGAAAATAAAAGAAAAACAAACAATTTGAATGTGAGAATGTCTAACCGATTCAGACATAAGAGGTAATTAAGAGCTGAAAAAGAAAAACAAACAAACAAGGCCTTAATGTATGTTTATGGAGGATATGTGGAAACCCGTTAGAATACTCTGTATGAGAACTCCTAAATGGAGAAAATAGAGATTTTGTAGATTCTTTAAAACTTTTATACAAAATGGATGGAGAAAGTAAAAGAGAGATCCAACGGATTCTCCAAAAATGGAGATTTTGGGGATTTTGCTGCTAACAAATTCCCCAAAACCTTCTTCAAAATAGAGAAAATACGAGAGATGGGATGAAATTCTCCAAATTTGGATATTTCTCCAAGAAATGATTACTTATGACAAGAGAAATGAATTTTTATTCATTCATTGCTTGCATTTAAATGTTTCGAGACAAAAAGTAATATTTTATGTGTTGTATTGAATATTTAATAATATAATTGTGTAATCTTCAAAATTAAATAAAGAATCTGTTGCAATACTTCTTCCATTTTGGGAAATGTGTCCGAGATGCTTAAAAATCTCCAAATAGGAAAGTTTGAAAATAAATATTTTGGAAAACATTCCAAAAATGATTACAATGAGATAGAAAGATTATTTAATATTTTTCCACCAATATGAAAATAAATATTAATCAATGTTTAAAAAACAAAAAAATATTAATCAATGTTGTAATCTTCAAAATGAAGAATCTATTGGAGTTGATGTATTTTTGTTTTAAAGATTTTGAAGTTCCATCCTCCATTTTGGAGAATCTGTTGGAGGCAAGTCTAGCCGACGTGAGACCTTCTCCAATAGATGCTCCAAAATGAAGATTTTGAGCAAATTTTGTGATTTAGAACTTCCTTCAAAATGGACAATGTAGGAGAGAGATAGATGGTAAAATTATCAAAATTTGGACAACTCCCTAAGATGATTTTTTAGGAGAGAAAAATGTTGTTCATTTATAATTCCACACAATTTAACACGTATTTTGTTAAATTTTTTATTGATATAATTAATGTTGTAATCTCCAAACTGGAGAAGCTGTTAGAGTTTTGAAATTTATTTTGAATTTTGAATTTATTTTTTTGGAGAATCTGTTGAATATTTAAAGTATCATCTCTATGTGTGATCATTATCATTATTGACCATTTCAGGAAGCGCGACGAGCAGCCGAGAAAGCCTACGATGCCGCTGGAAAAATGGAAGAACGAGTGAACAATGTGGTGACATCCGCCAATCGAGCCGCCAATGCCGCCAGAGTAGCCGCCATAAAAGCGGTACAAAAGCAAATGCACCAAAGGCGTAATAGCGACGAGCTTCCCATCCCAATGGTGCAAAACCTTCATCACTTACCAACTCAATTGACCGTTTGACCCATTTGGTTTGGGGCCTTTAACTTTTTTTCTTTCGTCTTATATCGTTTTATGCATTCATATATATCGGTATTATATGTACACAATTAGGTAGATTAGTGCTAGCGCAAAGGGAAGTTTAAAAACCTAGCTAGCCCTTTTATGTAAAAAGGACTGTACTGGTCTCACGATCATCATGGGAAAGGTAAATCACTGCAAAGTCAGTTGTAAGTGGTGGTGCCTAGGTTCGAACTAAGGACCTCCTTGTATGTATGTACATTATACTTGATATTTTTTAAGTTGTAATTTACGAACAAATCATTGTTACTGAAATACTACAAATACTATACGTTTACACTATACTATACTATGGGTAGAGATTAAGGGTAAGCATCGGAATCGGGTATCCGCCTTTGGAAATACTATACGTTTCCTAAAATACGGAACTGATCAAGACTGGTTCTAGTTTCTGTTCCAATTCCCATTTTTTTGGAACAGTTAACCGCTATGTATCTGCCGAACCGGTTCTGTACCCGGTCCCGCTAGGTACCCAGAACTAGAACGGACGGGTATCCGCCATTTTTTTAATAAAAATTATTTTATAAGTTTATTATATTTAATAAACTTTTAGGGTTACATTACTGCCACTTTCTATCAAATTATTTATGTAATTATTAGTTTTTATTTTTTATCGGATTAGATTTCGCCGTTTGTACTTTGTAGTATTTATTCTTTACGTTGGTACTTTGTAGTATTTATTTCTTTACGTCGGTACTTTGTAATATATTGATAATTACTTTTCTATAGTATAAAATGATAAAATTTTAAAAAGGAAATAGACACCGGCTACCCAGTAAGGAAACCGGTTCCAAGCGATTTCGCGACCGGTTCGCAAATATAAAGGACCGGTGTAACCGCTTCCAATTTCGGTTCCTTCATTCTAGGAACTGCCGGTGTAACCATTTCCGGTTTTGGTTCCTTCATTCCAGGAAGCCGGTTCTATGAATTTTGACCGAATACCCGCCTTTGCTCACCCTAGTAGAGATGGGCACTAATTGGTCCAAGAAAACATTCTAATCTAACCATAGCACTATTATTATTATTATTGTTGTTGTTGTTATTATTATTATTAGTATTAGTACTAGTATTTGTATACCAATGAGTTAACAAGGTTATAATTCTTAACAAAACAATTATAAATTGTAGACAAGGTTATAATTCTTAACAAAACAATTATAAATTGTAGACAGTAATATGGGTCAAGAAAAAATGTTACAATCACGCACACAATAGGAATGGTTCAAAAGAGTATACGTTCATTTTACAAAAACATCTTTTTGCTATATTCAATCATTTGTGATACTATATTCCATCATATGTGATACAAAATTAGAGACGTGGACGACAGATAGCACACAATGTCTTGTTCTTTCACATGTATTAGTACATGTGATATGAGTGTTGTTGTGTTTAAGTAAAATGAATGTGTTCTCATTTAAACCTCCATCTTTACTTACCTACCTATCTATTTATGAATTTATATATATATATATATATATATATATACACACACATATACATATACATATACACACACATACATAGAAAGAACCACCTACAACGGGTCACATGTCCCTCTTCAAAGTTCACGATAAACAAAACTGTCCATATCGTCATCTACATTCAACTACGTTTGTTACCCATTTTTATTAATTTAAGCAAATTCATGTACGTAAAAGTTAATGAAAGTGAAGATAAATGTAGTTAAAAGGTTCTGAAAGTACTTGAGGAAAATGGAAATCTATATATATATTAAAAGAGTAACCAAGCATAATGAGGTGTCCTCTTCTAAGCCTTATAAGCATATTTTTTTTGAAATGTTTGATATGCAAAAGACTATTATGTCTCTATATTTAAAACATGAAATTCACTATGATAGGGTTATTTTTGTAATTTTAAATTTTTTATCCTCCAACCTTTTCATCTTTTTGAAACCTACAAACCTTTCATATGCTCCTCCGTGATTGTCCATCAATGATCTCTTCTTTTTTCTCCCTATAAATTGGTGAAATCTCCATTTTATAAACCATTTTTATTCAACAAAATCTTTGTTTAGGTAAACTTTTTTTCTATCCTTCTATCACTTGATTTGTTTATTTCGAGTTCTTTAATTTGTTGTTATTTAATAAGATCATCTTCGGGATCAATATGAGAATACAACTTAGGTAAAATTTTGATTTTCTAAATTATTTAATATGTAAATGACTTATTTACCCTAAATAAAATATGTGTGTTTTATTATTAGACTTGGTTTTTTTGTAATTTCACATTTATGTGTTTAACCTATAACTATTCATTTGCTTCTTTCATTATTAAATCATTTTTAATTCTCTCTTTATTGAAACCCTTGGAATGTATTTTGTATGGATGTATAAGAGGCAAGAGATCTTTGAGGAATAGACATGGAAGAGGTGCTTTCAAGAGTGGGTATACCAAAGAATTCTCAATCAAGAAGAATAATGTCTTCAATCACTAACATCCAAATACGTAACTACTATCTTCTTCAAGCAAGGTAAGATTTTTAAATGTGGCCAAGAATTCATGTAATCTTTTTGTTATGGAGAAGTTCGTTTAATCTTTTTGTTATGTAGAAGTTCATGTAATCTTTTTGTTATGTAGAAGTTCATTTGATCTTTTTGTTATGGAGAAGCTCATGTAATCTTTTTTGTTATGTACTATTTGAATGTCACTGATTAAATGTATATAAATGAGTACAAATAAATGTCACAATGTTATGTTTTGTTTCATTTAACTTAAAGTATAAAATGAAAGATTTCAACAATAGATACCATTATTTGTGGAAGTTTATGGCTACGGTTTTTTTTTTTCCAATGTTGAATTATTTATTTGAGCTTTTTAGACATGAAATTGATTTCTATTATGAAGTTATAATTTGATTATTAAAGTTGTAGATTTATGATTAAATTGAACATTTTTATTACTATATAGAGTTAACTTATCCTTATAATTGATTGTAGTTATAATTATATATGATTATACTGCCCTCATACATTAACACATAATAATATCTGAGGTGCATGCGGGAAATCTAAATGGACCCAAATTACAAAGTCGAATCTAAAGACCTTTGCAAGAGAAGAAATGACATTTGATGTTTATTTTTGCAGATATAATCACCTAATTTTCATGACTTTGGTTCCCTCTATAATTTGGAGGGAGGTGAGTTGATGTTTATCGAATGACAGAAAATGAGAAGGTTAGTCGTTAGAAAAATAAGACATCATAGTGAATTTGTATGTATATTAAAGGATGAACCACCAACAATGTTCTTTTCTATTATTTTACAACACTCTAAATTTTTATTTACATAACAGTTAATGATATACCTAATCAATAAGTTTAAAAACTCATTATGTAAATGAAATTTCTCTCAATATGTAAAATTTAATATACACGATAGTGAATATAATAATATTTATATTTAAGGCGTGTAAAAATGTAAACCACAGGGACCAAATCCATAATTATTTTTAAAAAGGGACGTTCAATGTTATTAAGTGTAAACTACATAGACGAATCATGTAGTTTACTCTAAATTATAACATTTGATAAAAAAAATTATTTTATATTTGGTTTCCGCTTGATTTTCAAAGTTTCTACTCTTCGTGTGTGTGTGTGTGTGTGTATATATATATATATTAAAGAAGAACAAAAGATTTTGACCGCGACACCATGAGGATTAAGTATTCTCAAATGACGAATTGTGGTTGAGTTTTAATTATCCACACCGGCGAGAGGTTGAAATATTGGAATAAATGGTGTATAAAATAACTTAAGATGAGTGATGTATTTGTAACAAATTATTGAGTTGATATTAATCATACATTTTTTTTAAAATAATTACTATAATAATTTGCTACTCTGATTTTCGATGCGATCCGTCTTGCATGTTGATCAACTAATTTGCATTATATTATATTCAATAATAGTAATATGGTTGTGAGCATATCGTTTGAGTTTTAAATAATATAATATAAAACTATTAGTGGTATATCACAAATTCATCGTAATAACAAAAGGATAGGAATATATGCAAATTAACAACTATGAAAATAGGTTTATTTTTCACATTATATTTCATTAATTGTTAAATGAGAAATTACGCTTCATTTTAACTCTGTTTAATACTCCAATAAAAAAAAATTGTCACATCACGTCGTGCAAAGCACGGGCCCAACACTAGTTAGATTAAAAAATCAAGTCACTCTAAGATTAAAATTGTGCTCACCATGCTTAATACAATGTGATCTATTGAAAATCTTTACAAAAATATTTTTAATTAATCAAAAGTAGCAATCTAGCATAGCATTATTCCAAGCTAAGTAAGCGCTTCTTCAGTGAGGTATACAAGGTTCATTTTTTCTCGATTATTTTTATTACTAGTTCTATGTTTTTTAGTTGAGGCGAGTCTTCGTTTCATTCTTTTTTAACTTGCCAAGAAACATTTTTTTAATTTTTTGTCCATATAATACAGGTTTTAATAGCTTCCTTTGATGGTCAAGAGTATTAGATTGAGGTTGAAAGGTTCAAGGAGACATATCACCACTACAAAATATAGACCCTCCCTCAATCGATTCATTAGAATTTATAATTTATTGATGATCCAAAGGTCACTGGTTCGAATCCCTCAGACGTGGGACATGGACACCCACAATTATAAATAAATAAAAATTGATGATCCAAAGGTTACTAGTTCAAATCCCACAATTATAAATAAATAAAAATTGATGATCCAAAGGTTACTGGTTCAAATCCCACAATTATAAATAAATAAAAATTGATGATCCAAAGGTTACTGGTTCAAATCCCTCTGACTAGGGGCATGGAACACCAACAATTATAGAAAAACCTAAAAAGGTTACTGGTTTGAATCTCTACTTATTTTGCACGATTCTCATAAGCCGAGGGACTTCATGGAAACAACTGCCTCAGGTGTGTTCACATCTTAACCACCAAAACACACAACCTTCTAGGTGGGATATATTGGGTTAGTTTGGTTTGGTTTGGTTTTACACTTTGATCCTCTGAAGTCTTTCCCAATTTCAACACCTTGTATTAATTAATTAAAAGCCAATGGACTTCCAACATGAAAATCTTATATTTATGCTAATAATACCAAAAGAACATAAAATCAATCCTTCTTAATACTCTCAAACAAATTAAGAAAGATGTTGATAAGTGAATATCAAAATGCTTTGAATAAATAAAAAAAAAAAAAACAAGGATTGATTTTGAAAAAGCATATCAGAAGGGCTCTTCTGATTAAAATGTAAAAAAATTATGAAATTCTTTTGTCTACAGGATTCATAAGCGTAGGAGGTTTCAATTACCGTCGAATGGTCACACTGTATTGCCTAATTGCAAACACCTTGTGTCGTTCACAAATCAGGGATCTTCACAGAAATAGCCACTCGATTCTAATGGTTGAGGTAAGGTTTGCATATACCATACCCTACTTTCATCTGGGATATCTACTTTAGTTTGTTCCAAAATAAGTGTTATACAAATACAAATTACACTTGGGTAAAGAAATAGGAAAGCAGATTAAGGGGCTGTTTGTTTACCCCTTAACAGTTCCATTATGAGGAAGCCTCTGAATCGTTAAGAGGTGAATCATGTTTAGAAAAAAATAAGTCTGTCTCTTAATGGTTCCAAAGCCTTCTGAATCATTTTGTATCCTGAACATCCCTTAAACCATTCAGAGCCCTAATTTCATTTTGAACAAATACCAAACAATTATATTTCATTTTGGACTATATCGTAAGAGCCTCTTAATCATTCTGACCACTTAATCAGCCATTCAGCAACTACCAAACAACCCCAAAATACCCCAAATGGCTAATAGCATAAATATAATAATTAACCACCATAAATTCCCATTATTAATAATAATAACCTAATTACAGTAATTCAACAACTTATAAAACCTAAAAATCAGTTTAACATAATTTTGTTTTACCCTTCACACTTTCTCCAATATTATACGTATTGATTAAATTCGAGCATGTGTGTCTACCAAGGATCCAAAGCTGTTGGAATCCTCAGGCGCGCTTTTAACAACTATGCATGAACGCTTTTTCCAACTCACTGCAGCCGGTTTGCACCAAGGCTTTCTTGATTTTATCGGGATTTATAAGGTTCACACAACAAGAAGTATTCTAACTTATAACATTACCAACTTTTTACCCATGAACTACAAAGGTGACAATTAAAGATGGTGATCACTATGGGGTTGTTTGGTTGGTTTTCATTAAGTCCTATATGGATAAATTTGTCTGTCTGTATAGACTGGGAAGGTTTTTCTTTGGGAGGGTTTTTACATAGATGGAATGAGCGTGCTTTTTAATTGGGAAGGGTGGATTTGGGAAAAAAAACTTGACTTTCTGCATAAAGCTCCACTCCTGGAAGCTCACTAAATAAGACACTTTCTATATCATTAAGCCAATACCAAAAGTCATGTATAGCTGACCGAATAAGTTGCAAGTCCCATTAAGCTCATTAAGTTGTGAGTCACATTAAGCTCATTAAGCTGCTAACAATCAGATCCTAACTGGAGTGGCTCCTAATAACTTGATAGCTATTGTATGCTTTGCACATGTGTTATATTCCGACTTGAATTGCACATATAGTGATTTAGAAAACCTTAGCAACACCATTAAACAGATACAATAGAGAGCATTAAATAATAAGCAACTAGAAAAATCCTATTGGTAACATAGTTTCATGATCAACAAATATCAAAATCAAAATTAAGAACACATAATATAGTATTGCAGCAACACTCCTTTCAAACTTTTGGCAAAATGGGTACTTCAAAAAAGCACTAAACTGTACCAAAAACAGGTACATCAGTGCTCTAGTATATATCTGATTTGTGCAATAAGCAACATCGAATTAACGTTTATCGTACTTGTTCTTTGTTCTATAAGAAATCTTTAAAAGCAAGGAGTACATATGGTCATGAATTCACAGATCTTCACAAGAAAACATGAACACTAAAACAAGTTGATTCATCATTCATTAGCTTGCTTTTAAGGGTTTAGTTGCACATACCACACAACAAGAAGGCGGTTCAGCCAGATAACTATTCAGACGCCATATGGAGAGGCCCTGGAAGCCATGTTTGTAACGTGAGCTTGCATCTGAACAGCCCTGACTTTTGCAGCCATTGCACGATGAAAGAACTGTTCTCGTGATAGTAATCTCACATTTTTCAAATAAAGATCAAACGGTATCGACCCATCTTGGACAGCTTTATCCAATGCGTAAATTACATCTTCAATAGCAAGATCAGATGATGTGCAATCCAGCATCTGTTTCGATAACGAATCTGATGGCTGAAAAGCTTCATCAGCATTAACAGTTGCTGAATCACCCCCTAATTTCCCATCATTCTCTCTTACCCACCCTTCTAACACGTCTGTATTCATTAAGACCATCTGTAATTGCTGCTCTAAAGCCTCCTTTTCGTATTGCATCTCCCTCATACCTTGCAAAAGCTCCTCTTCTCTTTGTCTTAATACCGCCTGAGCTGCAAACATCCCTTCCATTTCACTCTGCCTCTTCTTCCTCAATTCCTCCACATCAGTATGCACAATTTCCACCAGTTTCGTGATCGAATTCCGTTTGTAAACCTCTCCTGGATCCTCCATGGCTGATCCATATGGTGATGGTGGATAAGACCGAGGTGGAATCGCCGGCCGGATAGACCCAGATGAAATCGAGCCGGAAGGAGATGGAGATACCATAGAGGGATTAAAACTAGGGTTAGGGTTAGGGTTTGGGGTAGGGTTTGGTCTGCGTTGTTGGGAGTATAACGGTGGATCGAGACCGAAATAATGACTCAAATTACGAGCTAAATCAACCAAATTAGAACTCGGATAAACCCAATTCTGCAAATAAGGGATCGAAACCAAACCAGATGGATTAACAAAAGCGTGTTGGCGCTTGATGATCATATCACGCGTAGGGTTGACGAAAACGAGCGGCGGGTGACGAGGGTAAGTCTCCATGAGCCAGATGACGATTGGGATGTTGTAGGTGACGTTGTGAAACACCATCGGAACTGTACCGTCGGACTGTAGGAGGTTGACGGAGCGACCATCGTTGTGGGTGAAAATGGCGGTTTTGGGCTGGAGAGAAGGGTAGGTTTCGGAGAGAGAGAGAAGATGTTGACGAATTAGCCATTTGACGTCTTCTGAGTAAGGAAGGGATTCAGGGCCACGTTGGGAGAGGACGGAACTGAGGATTTGTTGGGTGATTTGGGCGGTGGAAGACGACGGCGACGGCGGATACACCATTGATTTTTTATTACAGAAAGCAATCGGAAGTTTTGATTGAAGACTTGTAGGAAAGGAAGTGAATTGAATTTTGATTTTTTCTATTTTTGATTTTTTTTTTTAAGTTTGAGAGTGGAGTTTGCGCGTTTGGACGGTGTTGGAGACACGTCATATATAGCTTTTCGATATTTTTATACAAATGATACTTGACTTTTCTTAACTAATAATGTAAAGTTTTTAGAGAAGACTCTAATTTTGGTCGCATGGTTTATTGAAATCTGCTAAAACTAACCACATAAATTTTGATAACTTTAAAAAGGGTGTTATTATATACACTTTAATTTATATTATCAGTGACGGATTTAAATTTTTTATTTATTGGGATCTTGTTAAAGTAGACTAAAAATGCGTAAAGTCACCTGACGTGTTTCAGGAATTTTTTAAAGTTTTTTAGTTGATTTCAAGGGATTTTTTTAGTGTTTTTGTCGATTTTAAATGATTTTCTTAGTGTTTTTGTGGATTTCGAATGATTTTTTCCTTTTTTTATTGATTTCAAAAGACTTTTTTAATATTTTTGTCAATCGCCGATAAGATGGGGTCCATTGAAAAATTTTACTGGGGGGCCTAAGGCTAAATTTAGTGTTTTTGATATTTTTTACCTTATATAATTTTTTTTAATACTTCAGTGGGGTCTTTAGACCCCCTTTTCTACATTGCATCCGTCACTGTATACTATGTACTTCAATTAGATTAAGGTGTACATGTTTATTTTGATTTTTTTAAGTATTATCATATATTATTAGACTAGGATGTTCTCCATAGACTATGGTGTATTTGGAAAAACCCTTTAAAAATCGTTTTTATGGTTTTTATTTTTATTTGAAAATAGTTTTCATTATTAATTTTGTTAAGTTATTTGTTAGAGCATCCATAATATTAGAACTTTCAAAAATCATGGTCACCTAACGAACTAAGAACCTTCATAAATTCTTCAATGAAAGTTCTTACAAATACCTTATTTTCCTTGTTTTTAATTTAAAAAATACAATTTCATTTATGGACTATATATAATTTTACTCTATGTATATATTATAAACAAAAGCAGATGTATTTTATTAATTTTAATTTGTTAATTTATATATTTTGTTAACATATTTAAAAAATAATTAAAATGCAAACATAATTTTATACTACAATTAAAAAAAGTGAAATTTTACAAAAATATTAATATTTATAAAAAAATGACAGTTAATAATAAATAGTAATATATTTTTACTTATATGTTTTATAGATTTATTAAAATAAAATAAAATGATTAAGAAAACAATAAAAATAATAAATAATAAAAAAGAAATGTTTGTAAGAATCTAACTTTTGTTCAAACACCTAGGTACCTGCAGAACCTGTGATTGGACAAGAACATGTGTCCTGTAGTGGAGTTCTTTATAAAAACTTCAACAAAAACCTTAACAAGAACCTTTATTGTGGATGTTCTTAGAGCATCCTCAGTAGTGGAGCCTTCAAGAAACCCCATTTACCTTATTTTTTCTTATCACCTTAATAAAGAAAAAACCTCCATAGAACCCTACAATTGAGGTTGTTACAAAAAAAAATTCAATTTCCTTATTTTTAAATTATAAAATTCAATTTAATTTATAGATTATTATATAAATTTAAGAGTAAATTACACTTTTGGTCCCTGTGGTTGTTGCCCACTATTGATTCTCGTTCCTCTTTTGAAATCATTACAGTTTTGGTCATTGTGGTTGCCATTTTGCTTCACTTTTGGTCCATGTAACTAACATCCGTTAAAAAGGTCTGTTAACTCTAAGGGTATTTTGGTCTTTTAAGTAATTATTTATTTTCAATTAAAAACAAACAAATATATTATTATTATATTAATATTTTTTTTTATTTTTTTTATTTAATAATTTTCAACTACTACCACCATCTTCTCCGACGAATCATCCTTTCCAATCAACTTCTCCAACCAACCTTTCCAATCCGGTCATCTACTCCGGTCAACCTTTCTCTTCCATTCATCTTCTGCGATCAACCCTCCCTTTTTAGTTTTCTTCTCCGACCAACCTGTTGGGATTTTGCCTTGCAAACTTGTCCCGCATAGGAAACTTCTTAAAACAAAAGTGGGTTTATAAAGCTCAAGCCTTAACACTTAACAAAATGGGCAAAAGCCCAAGGAAGTGGTTTGGGCTGCAATTCAGTATGGGCTTAGATCAAAGACTGGGCCTTGGGCCTTGGGGGATCTGTTGATCAAAAACTCGAGATTCGTTTTTACGAAAATCGGATGTCGGATCACACTGGTTGTCGGGTCACACTAGTTCTCGGGTGTCACTGATGTCGGCTCATATGGAATCGAGACAATAACTTGTCGAGTCCCCTCATGATGCCGGGTCCTATACTTCTCGGGTCCTTCAGTATGTCGCGTTCCACATGATGTCGGACTGAAAACAGTTACTCAACTGTTTCTGGACGGTTATTTTTGGGAGATTATATAAACCTCGTTTTCCCTCAATTTTGAGATGTAGAAATATTCCCTCTTTTTTCTTTTCTTTTAAGTTCTTTGCTATCATGAAACATATTATCAATTCGATGGAATTGGATTGACGTGCATCAATCCAATTAGATAGTTGAATCCTCAAGACGACGTCCTGCACCAACGCACGATTGGGAACGAAATTTCGTCTTAGGACACTGCTTGGCAGGTCTCTATCTGATCAATCTACTGTTGGATTTGATTTCATCGTATAAGGTTCTGATTTCTTTCATTTACTTTGTTTCAATAATTCTGTTTTGTTGCTATTTATATAAAGTTTGTAATCTGCCGATTGATTGGTTATAACACAACCCTCCCCTTCCCGTCTTCTTTTCCGACCAACAGATTGAAAAACACCCTAAAACCAAGAAAAAAAACCTGTAAATGAAAACAAAGAAATCGAAAAAACCCAAAACCAAAATAAGACTCAATCAATTTCGCACCTTTTTCTTTAATCAAATACCACCCTTTTACCTGTCAAAACCAACACACAAATAAATACCCACAACAAAGAATCAAAGTTTAGTCAACATCGAAACCCCAAAGCAAAACCCCAAATGGTAGGTGTAGTGCGTGTGAGAATCTGTGACAGAGTTGGTGAAGTATTAGAGAAATCAGTACGGTGAGAATAGCCGACTTCTAAGACCCATAAAGGAAGACCATGGGCAGTGTGAACTGTATCTTTGACTTGAATGCTTTGCAAGATGGGTTGATCAGATATAATCCTCTTCACCAAATAAGTCTTTAAAAACTATACCAAGTTCTTATTCTTTAGCCCTAGATCAGAATGAATAAGAAGTTGCTTGATTTGTTTTGAGTCCTAAACTGATATGTTCATAGGTCATAGTTTCCTTGCCATCAAAAGTGACATTATGTTTTCTTGGTTTTTTTGTTGAAGACTCTAAAAGCTTTTGAGTTCAAAGAGTATTCTAGAAAGATGCCTTCATCTACCTTCTTGTCGAATTTACCAAGATAATCTCTATCATTCAGAATAAAGCATCTGCAACCAAAGACATGAAGAAACTTAACATTAGACTTACATCTCTTAATCAACCTATTTGTATTTTTATGAAAATGCTTGTTAATTATAAATCGGTTTTGAGTAAATCAAGCGGTTGACACAACTTCTGTCTAGAAGGTGATAGGAAGATTAAAGACTACCAACATGGTCTCAGAAACCTCAACTAGTGTTCTCTTTCGTCTTTTCGTTCACCATTTTGTTGAGGAGTTCTGACCGCAGAGAAGTTTTAAAGGATGCGTTCATCATTAGTTATTCATTAACCCTTGCATTTATGAATTCTTTTTCATTGTTATTTCTCAGCTTCTGGACTTCTGTATTAGTGGCATTTCTATGTGCCCTTAACAGTATAATCAATATCTTTAGGACATCAACCTTCTTTCTTATAAACCCACCCAAGTATATCTTGAGAATTAATTTATCAAGACCATGACATACTTCTTTCTTGATAGGCTCTTAGTGCTGATTGGACCACTAAAATCTACATGCAACATTTCCAATGCTTTAGAGCATGAAGAGTCTATCTTAGACTTGTGTGCAGCTCTTTTTAATCTGCTCATTTCACAAGCACATGTGATTTTACACTGAATTCACATTTGATCATGGAACAAACTGATGCAAGGTGGGGGCGACTCAACCTGCAAGGCCACGGATAATCCAATATATGTTGGATAATTTAATGGTAACGTTTTTAAATATGTCCAATTTACCATATAATACTTCAATAGCTCTCCCATCCTGAGTAGTATTGTTATGTTTATCTGTAAATGAACGGCAAAATGATTTGAATGGATCCTTTTACATTAATATTTGTTTAATCACGACATCGTTGGAACTCATTTTATAAGTATATTAATTGTGGTTTTAAAGACTTACAACCAATCTTCTTACGAATTACGATATATAATTATTGGACTCTTTTACTTTTTGTATCGTTAAAATAATTTGTATCGTTAAAGTTTATAATATGAGCAACAAAATGGGTTTCCGAAAAAGGCCATTACCAATAATAGTGTCCATAATCAATTTTAATTTTTGATACATGTCGTACTATTGGCAACATTGTGGAATGAAATACTAAATTGATAAATTATGAACATGACAATTTAAAGAATTCATGTCCGAAAATAAGGTGCATCAAACACAATTTTAATTATCATTCATGCCGATAGATCAATCAATCATCAATCCAATGGCAGGTTACATCAAGATATGATTGTGGTAAATTGTATATAGCACTCCAAACTATCACTATTAAAACGGATTGCCAACATATTTTCACACTTGAAACTTTACAGCAAAACATTCTGACGGTAAAAAAAATATGAACCTTTACAACAAAAACATTGTGAATGTTACATTCACAGTGTTTTGCTGTGAAGTTTCAAGTGTAAAAAAGTGGTCTCACAAAAATAAGCTGGTCAAACATGATCCCAGGTCCTGTTAAAAATGACGCGGTTTACCAAATTTGAAATAACCATTCATTTGTTGAAGTAATGTATAGATGGACAAATCAGCCATTCAGTCCTGGCTTGGCACTACGGTCCTTAACCAGTTACGATTTTCAGGAATTTTCACGGCCCAGCCCGAGACCTGTTACAGGAGCGGTTGGTTATACAGGGGCCAATTTTTTTTGCAGATTTAGTAGATTTTTTCCAACAATTATATTAAAATATATGCTGAAATAGAGAAAAGAAAAGAGAGAAGGTGGAAATTTGAAGAAAACTCTAAAAAGATTTATATAGGAATGAAAAATAATATTTAATTCTTTACAAAGTTATGAAACCCATAACGGATTGTACATCGCTTCCCGAATCTGATTTTGCGATTCCGTTGAAATGATAAAAGGTCAAAAGTCCTTTTTGCCCTTCAAACCAGTTGAGTCCTTTAACCCTCCTAAACTCTTGTCTAAATCTAAAAGCACCTGCCGAAGAAGTGCAAAGATGGTTTCTTTTTTCGGTCGGGAGGTTGATTTTTGCGTCTTTGACAACTTAATGGAAACCTTGTACATTGATAAAACCGAATGCTCTATGGATCGTTGTTTCTCTCCCTTCCAATTCATTTTCGTCTGGGACTTTAAGATCAAGAGCAAAACAAGACAGTGTAATTAGCCATTTTTGGACATTTTAACAACTGCCCGACATTCCTCACCCTGATTTACCCAAATGTCACCACGTCTGTAACTTGCGGACCTAGCTAAAAAAACAAAAAAAGAATTATTAGATTCAACCCAGATCTGCAATTGCGACGCACCACCTGCTAAACTAGTTGAATTTGATTTTTTTGTCTTTTAGCCAGGTCAACAAGTTGCGGGCGTGAGACTTGCAGGTGTAGTGACATTTGGGTAATTAAGGGAGAGGAATGGCAAGGAGACTAAAATTGCTGCCTACTTTGGTCATTTTAGTCTATTTCCCTATCCAAAAAAATGGATAGCAATTCAGGGGCGGATCTAGTGTACAAAAGGTGGGGAAAGGACCCCAGTCAAGAGGTCAAAAAAATTACGTACATAGGTTTAAAAAAATTAAAAAAATACAAAACTTATCCTTAGTTCCCCAATAAAATTTTCCAAGAAACCCCATCTTGCCAGCGATTGCAAAAAACACTAAAAAAGTCTCTTGAAATCAATCTAAAAACCAAAAAAGTCCTTTGAAATCGACAAAAACACTAGTCCGTTTGGTTTGTGAGATTGTTTTTGAGGGATTTGGATTTCATGGAAGGATTTGGATTTGTAGGGATTTGGATTGGAATGAATTTGAAAATCATAGGTGCGTTTGGTTTGTAGGATTTGGAATGGAATTGGATTTCCATTATTTATAAATAATTTATATAAAAATAATTAAATTACATATTTATTAATGAATTATTACAAAACAATTTTAACATTTTTAAAACATTATTTCATAGAAATCCTACAAAATCCCGTGAAATCCAGAGCATCCGCCAAGGATTTCAAAATCCAATGTTCATGGGATTTTAAATCCTTACCATCAGGCAAACCAAACACCGGAATGGATTGGATTTGAAATCCAAATCCCGCAAACCAAACACGCCCTAAGAAAATCCCTCGAAATCAACTAAAAAACTTTAAAAGTCCCTCGAAATGGTGTAATTAGGGTAAAAACATGTCGGGTGACTTTAGTCTACCTTTATTGGGACCCCACTAGGCAAAAATCCTGGATCCGCCACTAGATAGCATGGTGGATGAGTGAGTGACAGAAAAGTATCAACCAATATGATGGAAATGATCAAATGATATCCGAAAAACAGAATAAATCTATTAAGATTGGCTTCATATAAGAGAACATGGCCATACAGCTCTTCTTTCTTCAATGTCTTATGGTATCCAGCACAAACTATTTTACAATCATATAACAGCCTGCTATTCTATGTATCAAAACTAAAGCATATACACTAATCACCACTTCGAAACCTTAATTTGTTACTTATAAAAATTGATTGAACATCTTGTAAGTAATAGCATAGAAATTATCGGACTAAAGAAATTTACTTGTATGTATACTCCACCACATGGCCCACCTTCATGCTCTTTATCGGACTAAACCTAAAAAGAAATTATATTCTCTACAATAAGCAAGGAGCAAAGGTTTTTTATATAGCATACAGAAAACCAATTTGCCTTTTAACATGAAGAATGTAGACATCACACCAGCCTTCATAGTGCACACACACACACACACACACACACACACACACATATATATATATAGCCATAGGTTATTTTGAGAAGTGGTAAATATTTAAGAAGTAAAGAAGTGATCCTAGCCCTTCACACGGTCAAGATCATATTTGAGCGGTCAAAAATTGCGGCTATCCAAAACATAGAAGGGGGGGGGGGGGGGTAGTTTCGTAACTTTTACAAATAGACGATGTGAACCTGTAATTCACATATAAACTATTTTAACCGATTCACATATGAACTAATTAACTGGTTCACATATCATCTCGTGGGTTCATATATGAATTAGTTAAATAGTTCACATGTGAACTAACTAACAAGTTCACATATGAATCACACGGGTTCACATATGAACCCGTTTGCCACCTATGTGTAAAAGTTACGAAACTACCACTGTATCTTCCGCATACCCTTACGAGAAATTATCCGGTACTTCACAGTCAAAGCCACAATTGTTGACCAAATGATGAAGGGCTAGGATCACTTGTTTATTTCACAAATATTTACCACTTCTCAAATGAACTTCAAACCTCACCAAAAGGTGTCAAGTTTTTATCTCTCTTTACAATCACTCCATCTTTTATTTGTCCTTTGAAATATTATCACAGATGTGGCCAGAGCACTAAACTTATAAATAACACAGAGCCAAAAACAAAATTTTCACATATAGTACAGAAATTTAGTTATTTCACTAGAGGATAAAATGTGTACTGTAATATAGAATGTAATTCATCATCCAGAAACTAGAAATATTAATGTCCTACTTTCCTTAACATTAATGTAATATTATGACTTTAAAACAATAGGGTATACGAAAAAGACGTTTTTTCTATAACAACATTCCATACCAGTTGGAATATGTTTTCCTTTTATATTTATGTTTATTGCACTATGCCAAACAGCATTAACCTTCATGCAAACCTCTATTAAATGGTTTGACTACCTAGTGTTCATTTTAACTACCATTGTGGTAAACTTTGCAAGGATGAGTTTACCTTCACACCTAAGAATGGTAGACATAATGAACATAGGGGCCTGTTTGTTAGCAGCTTAATGAACTTAATGGGACTTACAGCTTGTTTGGTCAGCTATACATGACTGTTTGGTAATGGCTTAATGATGTATAAAGTGGCTTATTTAGTAAGTTTTTTTTTTCAAAACCTGCCCTCCCAATTAAAAAGCATGCTCCTCCCATCTATGAAAAAACCCTCCTAAAAAACCAACAAAATCTAGATGGGACTTAATGGAAAACCAACCAAACAGCCCCTAGGATTGCTTCTATTCGGTTGTCTCACAGTTTCCAACATAATCTTATGTAAGGAAGAAATTTACTCATTCTTAAACTCAACATTACATTAAGCACACTTTCTTTATACAAGTGCCCACCATTAAATCCAACCTAAGTAGATGATGGACTTCTATATCAGTAAATTTTATAAATATGAAACAATTTTATGTTATTCTAAGAGAATAAGGTATCATGCCAGTGAACATAATCAACTAAAACAATTCAAGAGTGAATATATTGAATATAAATAAGGAGGGAGGCTGAAGGGAAAACCTCAACAAAAAAGAAATCTGAAGAACGCCCCCAGATCCCTCCATCCGGACGGTATGCACAAATGCAGACAAGTGATTGATGCTGTTTTTTTTTCTATGCACAAGTGCATATTATGCATTAGTGCATATGCACAAATGCATGTTACAAATTACCAGTATGCATTTGTGCATACCGTCCAGATGGAGGGCTGCTGCCAGAGTGTTCTTCAATTTTTTTTTTTTAGGTTTTCCCCTGAACCTGGCTCTATGAATAAGAGCACCACATCAGTAATATCTAAAAACATACCTCTATAAAGAAATCACGGGGCCTTATCCTCAAAGAGAACTTTATAGAATCGTTTTCTTTCCTCTGGATCAAATATACCACCAAGATCATCACCATTTCCTGTGTCATCTTCATCATCGACAGGGTCCTTTTTCCCTACTTTCATTGCTACCATCCCCTTCTTTCTCCGCTTTTCTAAATTTAACATATGATGCCGCCTATTATACTCATGAAGTCCCTCTTGCATCAATTCCCCAAATTTCTCCTTCACAACCACAAGCGGATCTTTTTCAACCAATTCCGACCCTCTATATCCTTCTCTAAGCAAAACCGTATAAATTTGATATTTATTCGAAACATAGAATATTCCCGGATGCTTTAGCAACAAAACATTTAACTTTTCCGGTAAACAAAATTCCCTCCTGAAATGACCTAACTTGATTATTGACGCCTTTTTCCATAGCGTTAACGAAAGTAATTCATGCACCAAACCAATCGTTCTTTTCTCAAATTCCCTTGATCCCTCTTCTAAACCTCTAGAATCCACATAAGGCGAAATGTAAGGATATGAATCAAATTCGTTAAATCTCTCCCAAGATTTTACCCAAGTTGGTGGCAATGAACATGGGAATGACGGCTTGCAACCCTGCTTTTGAGCTATTTTTTCAATGGTAGAGATTGCTAAATCTGGCTTCCAAGTGGTGAGCTCGATTTCCATCGAACTTTTCCTCCCACTATAGTTAACCACTCGAAAAATATCAAGATGTTTAGGTATGATTCTTATTAAATAATCATCCGGTAATCCTAAATATCTCTTTAATTCATTGAGCTTTGTGACATTGAGTCTATGGTTATAAACCATCATCAATACTTTGGCTAATCTTTCAACAAATATCGTTTCTTGCATATCTTTTACGGATTCTTCTTCTTGTACTAAAGAAAGCATCTTTTTGGTCAGCCGACAATGGTATTCATCGTTTTCAAGATGTATTTCAAAGCAACACGGGTATTTCTTAAGCCAATTGAGAGCTTTCCCTTGAAGATCAAGAGTTTTGAATTTCTTTTGGAGGAAATTAACCGATGCTACATGATTAGGACACTGTAAGATTATGTTTTTAATCTGGTTATTTATAATCCATCGACGGTTTCTAGTTAATGAAGCTTCAAGATCCGGATCTTTTTTCATAGACCATAGAGAGAATCTTCGAAGAAGATAAAGATGACATTGAGGAAAATAGATCATAGAAGCTGAAAATTTTGGATTCTGCATATAAATATTGATCCCCATTTTCCCACTTTGCATCTTCGATTATTTTAGAGAGATCTAACCCTGTTTAAAGAAATAGAGAAAATAAATAATATAACATAAAACTATAGTTATTTGCAATCATCGTGTGTGCTATAGGCTACATATAGGGTCCTTCAAAAAATTTCAAGAAGTAATAAAAAAAAGCAAAAAAAAAACTAAATTACCTATCAAAGAAGTTGAAGGAGCCGGTGGTTAGAAGAAGGAAGTTTATGTGTTCATTACTAAACAAATAATATACATATTTCCGAGAGATTAATATAAGGATGTTAAATGTGGGTAAATTTGTAAGTGAAAGCTGGTAATCAATTGTAATCATTCGAGTATAGCAATCTATTAGGCTCTGATACCATGTTGACATAAATGAATCTGATTTGTAAACACTAATTTTGGCGTAAGCCTAGGAGACCCACAGCTTCTTGAATTATTGGAATGGACGGATCTAGCTAGGTGGTAACACATATTAGGGGGTACCGGGTACCCTGAAACTGCCGGTTCCGGAACCGGAACCGGCATGATTGGTTCTGGTTTCGGTTCCCAAAATACGGAATCGATCGGGACGGATTCCGTTTCCGGTTCTATTTTTTCGGAACCGCTACCGGCAGGTTCTATTTTTTCGGAAACGCTACCGGTTGGGACCGGTTCAAAAAAAAATTAGGTTAATGAAAGATGCAACATGAAAAAAAAAATTCTAAACCTAATATATAAAAAGCAATGAACTAGCTAGACCAATTATGACGTTGGGGAAAGATATCCGGATGTTTGCTTGTTTCTAAACCTCATATATGAAAAGAAATCAACTAACCAACATACGACGTTAGAAAAAAAAATATCTACATATTCGGGGGTGTTTGGATGAGCTTATTGACTTATAACTTATTACCGGTGTGGAAAAGCACTTATAAAAAGTTGATAAAGTTAAAACTTTTTAAAAATGACTTATTACCGGTTTGACACTGGATAAGTTATTTTACCCAAACACTCAAAAAAACTTGTTATCGCTGCCACACCGAAATAAGTCAATAAGTTGTCATCCAAACACCCCCGAACTCGTTTCTTTGCTGGAAACCATTAATCATTCAGTTGCAATATCAATTTCATTTTTGGTGTATCAATTGGTATTGAAAATGGTTTCGAGTGGGAAGAAATTGGAGGTAGAATTGTATAAAATTGTATGAAGAACCATTGAAGAAGAAGAAGAAGATTCAGAGAGGGTCCAGTGTTCTTACAGAAAAGAAGGGAGAAGGAGATTGAACTTACAGAACAAAGAGATCGATGCATTAGGTGTAGAATTAGGTTAATCGACGACCATCTTGAGAAGTTGCCAACGCCGTCACGAACCTCTCCGCCGTCACCATCGCCGTCGTTGTCTTTTCCACCGTCGGTAACAACGAAATCCCCCAGAAAAGGGATCGGTTGCAAGGATTAGAGATCGCAGAAAGAAAGGAAGTGAGCCCATATGGCCCAAGCCCAATAAATGAATGTATTGCAATTTGGCCTCTAATGCCAGATTTGGTATGATATGGGATTGGGACAAAAAAATGTTTTTTTTTCTATTAAAATAAGTGGAATAAGATGGGATAATAATGAGACAGAAATTAAAATACTATTTATTAACCTTTGTTTTGATACATAACCTTAAATATGATATATTTTTTAGTGGTCACTACCGCTCACGACCATAGCTACCGGTAGCCATCGTCGACCACCTCCATCTCTGCTTCCACTATAGCAACCTACTCCACTACAACAACCTTCACAACAATCGCCGGCCGCCAATCACCACCGTCCAATTCTGTCCAATCATGTCTTCGTACCAAACCTTAAGGGTGGCAATTCTAGACACGACACAAACCCGACACGAAAATAAACGTATTTGGGTTAAATTTTCTGACCCGCCAACCCGTTTATTATACGGGTCATGTTCAGGTTTATATATTTGTTCGCGGGTTGACCCGCCAACCTGTTTATATTTATAGGTTTTAAAAAATTTATTTTATTCTAAATTTAATTTCTAATGCTCTAAGTGGCTAATCCCCTAACCCAGTAAAGCAGTAACCCTATATAATACCCATCGTAGTTTTTATGTATATAAGTATATACACACACTAGTGGTGTACCTGCACGATGCAACGCGGGTAAATCACAATTCCTGAACATTAGTTTAACCCTAATCATGTTTCTTTACCACTTTCGATTTTATTTCATGATTTTGCGTGGTTATTTTACAAGTCAACTAATATATAAAGTTGAAGGTTAATATGGTGTATTAGCAAGATCGAATGGAAAAATAATTGCACACGTATTAGGTTTCTAAATATACTTAGAACTCATTACAAAACTTGAAATTCTTGACCGAACAAAGAAATACGATCATTTGTAGATAATGCTCATCCGCACATCCAAAATGTTGTTTAGTTTTTGTGATGCACTCATCCGTAAATATTTCTTGGAAAAAACGGCGCAATGATTTTAATAGAAACATATGGTACCTAACATCTTACGTTTTGATCAATTTAACTTACATTTTGATCAATTAGAAAAATAAATAGTCTTGGTTCCCTAACATCTTTCCAAATGAAGTCCACATGAACTATTATCAAGCTCCATCATGCATGTACAATTTGGAGTGTTCATTTCTACAAGTTTGTTACACTAATCATAATCTATTTGAAATATATAAATATATACTTCTTTCTGTGAAAAATGAAGTAAAGATGTGGATGGAAGGAGTGGGGTTAAGGATCAAAATATATAACTTCTTTCTGTGAAAAAGGAAGGGTGTTGTATTCGTGTTTATGTTAGAATCAAATAATCATACCTTGAACACTACAATAAAATTTGTTTATAGGACATCTAGAATGTGCAAGTATCCTAATAGAATACTACATAAAACGTAAGTTTATAGGACCAAACTATAAAACGTTATATATAAAAGCGTTACAATAGCTGTTGGTTAGCTATATATCAAAAGATACCCTATTACTACTGCTGCTTGTTGCTGTAATCCCTAAGCAATAACAACAGATAAACCCTCGGAATCATAGGAGGCACTTTCAACGTCTTAGGGGATGTTTGGTTGGTTTTCCATTAAGGGTCTGTTTGTTAGCAGCTTAATGAGCTTAATGAACTTAATGAGACTCACAACTTATTTGGTCAGTTATACAATACTGTTTGGAAGTGGATTAATGGTATAGAAAGTGACTTAATCAATAAGATTTTCTAGGGGGAACTTTATGCAGAAAGCCAAGTTTCTAAATTAGGAGGGACAGGATTGGCAAAAAAAACTTGGTCAGTAGTGACTTAATAAGTTGTTGTGTTACACTCTTATATAAAACTTGGACAGGATTGGCAAAAAACTTAATAAGCCACTTTCTATGTTATTAGGTCATTACCAAACAGTCATGTATAACTGACCAAATAAGTTGCGAGTCTCATTAAGCTCATTAAGCGTTAACAAACAAGCCATGTAGTGACTAACTCTGAATGTGTTGTTTAATTTAGCATCTGGAAGAAGTTTATGCAAAAAATCAAGCAGGACCCTCAAGTGCAGGTGAACACTGTTGTTCATATGAACAACATGATCAACATCCTCAATCTCATGGATTTCTTTCAGCCTTTAGATTGCAACTCCAATTTGCAAATTGGGTAATCTTAATTAATTTGTCTTTCTTATAAGTTATATATATAGCACATCAGACTCGCAAATAAAAAAATGATGATCATGAGGTAAGCTAAGTAGTTAAATTGATTTGGTTAATTTACAGGTATAATGCAGTTGGTTTAAGTCAGTTAACAACTTCAACAAATGGGCAGAATCTGAATGAATTAGATTCTTGATGGATAATGCTATGACTTTGCATGGTCAACCTTAATTAAGTTTTCATGTAATTACAGAAATCAAACATGAGATCATATGATCAAATAATACAAACAAATTCCATACAAACATGAGTCAACAGAAGAAACATCCATGAATTCAAATAAAAAGCTTAACTTTATATACATATATATAGGGTCTTCAGGGAAAACCTAAAAAAATAGAAAACTGACGAATACCACGGTAGCCCTTCATCTGGACGATAGGCACTTGTGCAGGAAAACCAAAAAACAATTTAAATTACTTCCATCCAGACGAAGGGCTACGAGGTGTTCCTCAATTTCCCATTTTTTGTTTAGGTTTCCCTAAACCTCCCCCTCTCTCTATATATATACTCTCTCTCTCTCTCTCTCTATATATATATATATATACTATATATATACCACTGCTCGAAGAGGTAACATTTGTTGGACCTGGAATTAGCAAAAACGCAGGGGGAGCAAAAGTTTGTGTGTGTAAGCACTACAAGTTACAATTTACAGGCTCATACTCTACAATACATACTCACTTTTTTGGAACTCAGCCGGGAAAAAAGCAGAAATACGAAGGTGTAGCGCTTTGGTTGCTGATCGGGAAAGTATACCATGTTGTTAAACAAGGTAAAGAATGCTGAAAAAGCTGGAGTTTCAAATTCTTAAAAGAATTCTGTAATTTCCAAAAAACAGAATACATCCTCTAAAAGTGCACTTGAGCAATCCTTTGGTATAATAGATAGAAATGCAGTTGATCTAAAGATCATGCGGTGTCTATGTGCAAATGGGATTGCATTCAATGTTCTACGCAATCCTCAATTTCACGAGATGGTTAGTGCAATCCAAAAGGCTCCTCCCAGTTATAAGGCACCTTTAAGTGAAAAGGCGAGAACCGTATTGCTTGATGAATGTGCACTTGATGTTGAAAAGGATACGACTCCAATCAAAGACACATGGTTTACACAAGGTGTTTCTATTGTATCAGATGGTTGGTCCAATGTGAAACATAACCCGCTGATCAACGTTTTTGCTGTCAACAGCCGTGGTGCAGCTTTTATGTATGTTGATGACTTCTTCGGAGTGGAAAAAACTGGTGTAGCAATAGCAAAGTTTTTGCTTGGAGCTATTGAAAATATAGGACCAAGTAACGTCCTTCAAATTGTAACAGATCTTAATTTGGAGATTTGTCGGAATCTCAACCAACCCTCTCGCTTTGACTCGAGGCACTTTCTTTCTTCCCTTTCCTCAACAATTGGTGGAATATCCCTTTTAGTCTCGCATATTCGTGGACACAATAAGATCTCTCCCTTCGCGTCACTCTCTTGACTGGCTTAAAAGAGCGGTACCAAGGGTTCATTCAATCTATTTTTTCTTTAGAAATCCTGTCAAAGCAAACTTAATGTGTGGTTTATGCGTCCCTAAGCTTTTGCAGCCAACTGCAAAGCAATGGGAAAAGAGATCGAAAAGGTATATAATCACATTTTCTGGTCACCATGCTGTGTACACACCTTGAATCTGATTTTCAAAAAATTTGCAAAAGAATTTACTTGATTGATGGCTGTTTATAAAAGAGGAAAAAAGATCGTGAAATACTTTTTAAATCACGGTCAAGCTTTAGCAATTTTTAGAGCTAATTCAAATCTTGAGTTGTTAAAAGTAGCAAAGACCAGGTTTGCGTCTTATTATATGTTGTTAAAAAGGCTAAAGGATCGTCGGGAAGCTTTAGCTACTACAATTGTACTTAATTCATGGAGGGAATGGGTGAAGCAAGGAGATGAAAACACAAGAAATATTGGACAAGAAGTTACTGAAACAATAAAAGTGAAAGTTTTTGGGATGCTGTTGATCAAATTCTTGCAATAACAAAGCCAATTTTCTTGTTGATTAAATTTTGTGATGGAGAGGGTCCAAAGATGGGTGAGATATATGAAATAATGGATGACATGCTGTGAGAAATTAAAGATGTTATGAAAGACAATGTTTATGGAGCGTATTACCAGGAAGTTGAGTCGATAATCTTGGCTAGATGGGAGAAAATGACAATCCCGTTACATTGCTTGGGCTTTGCATTAACTCCAAGGTTCTATGATGCAGCTTATCTAGAAAATTTAGCACCCGGTGCAATTGCTAGAAAAGCTCCTAACCTCGACCAAGAAGGTCATGATTGGTGTAATGAAATCTTTTGAAAGAATTGCTGAAAATCAAGAAGAAGAAAGACATTTAAGAGAGCAATTTGCAACTTTTACATGAAAAGAAGTATGTATGCTTTACCAGGGGCTCAAGTAGATGCTGTAACTATGGATGCAATTGACTGGTGGTCGACATATGGTTCCGAAACTTTGAAATTAGCAAAGATAGAAAAAAAGGTTTTATCACAGCCGATAAGTAGTTCTTTTACAGAGAGAAACTAGAGCACATATTCTTTTGTTCACAGCGTGAAGAGGAACCGGTTAAACAACAAAAGAGCCGGCAAGTTAACTTATATACACTCAAATATCCATCTACAATCACGGTTTTCAGAGTCTTACAAAGAAGGGCCACAAAAGAAATGGGATATGAATCCCAAAAGTACTTACATAGAAGGGTCATCTTCGAGATTAGAAGACATGCAATGGGAAAATCTTGATGAAGATTAGATTGTTTGAGATTTTGAGAATTAAGATGTTGAGGTAGTGAGTTTTTTTTTAATTAATGTTTACCTTTAAGTAAGTTTACAAGATGTTTTTTGAGTATTAAATATTGACATTTTGAAAGTATTAATATAGGAAATTAATATTATTATTTATTGGGTACATCGTACCATGTTATATGGTACGTCGTACCGGAAGCAATCCAGAATGAGCCTATCCCCCTCCGTACCGAATTTTAGAAAATAGCGAATCGCGTTCCCGATCCTCATTCCTGTACCGGAGTGTACCGCGATCTATGTGACTATGATATATAGGTGTTGTTGAAGTAAGATTCTATACTAAACGACAAAATAACTTATATGAAGCCAACAGAAACACTAAAATCCAAGAACATAAAACCACCTGGGTTGTTCTTGAAGTGAGATTATTATATATATACAATAATTTGAGGAAAAACCAACAAAAAACCCAAACCCCACAACTATAATTGGTTCAGAAATATTATTACATAAAAGATTTGTACCTGAACTGAGATTCCAGTGGTGTTTGGGGTTTGATTACTGGAAGACGAAGAACAACAAGATATACCCATGATTGACACTTATTTTTTTGATCAATAAGAGAAATTAATCAAATGGGCATCTTTGATTTTTTTTTCTTCTTGTTTCTTGTTTCTTGTGCAATGTATATATGATCAAGTCTTTGAAGAGCAAAAAAAAGGTTTCTTTGACTGCACTTTTGATGGGCTTAAACCTGCTTTGAATTAGGTATATGAAAACACTAAGGGGTCGTTTACCAAATATTTATTGCGTAAGCGCTTAACAAGAATTACCAGTCACTAAGCTTATCTGGTAACATTCTTGGCATCAAAATGAGTTGTCGTTAAATGTTTTTTATCTGGTAATTGCTTACTCGGTAAGATCCTTCCCCTCACTTACCGGGTAAGATTCCCGGTCCTTGATATGTCTCGTACCGGGTAAGATTTCTGATTTTTTCATGCTCACTGATTTATATCTGGTAAGTGTTTGGTAAACAACCCTCTCTCTGAAACTGAGATGCCAACAATTTTATTTGATTCATTGGGTATTTTTTGGCACTCTGAATAGATGCTCTGAATCTTTGTTAATTTCTACGATCTTGTAACAAATCCTCAACTGTTATCTTTACCTCTATAGACATGGATGTATTTACAAAATAGATATGGTGATGTGATCCCATAAATTTCAAAAAGTCAACATGTTTACAAACACGAGCTTGTCCTGCCTATTTCAATCCAGCTTATAAGGTCTGCATTTTCAACTTCTTATTTTTCATTTATGTCGGGTTGTTTTTTATGTTCTCAAAAAGTCAAGGTAAGCATAACTATATGCCCAAATTGGCTTGATGTCAAGATGGTGTTTAAGGGTATCTTTATTTATTGGGATTGCACAACTACTTTGGATTTCTCGCTATATCTTGAATATAAAAATAAATAGTTTAAGTCCTATTCTCTCAAAATAGTTGACATCTGATTGTGTTTTTCCAAGGAAAAAGATGCAGAAACATGATGCTTCCTTAAAGCAGCCAAAGAACGACTTGAGATTTGCTGCATGTATAAGTTCCTTTTGCTTATAAACGACATAATCGCCATAGCCATTGCTTGCGATGTTGATGGAGTCTTGGTTAACCATACTACATAAAATATTTTCAACTTTTACAACCCATCATTGAATCTTGATAACCAGTTTACGAGAAAAAAATTGTTTCAAAAGAAAGAAACTGACACATAATCACAAAGATAGATGAAATCAACACAAAACAACTTCATTTTACACATTCATCAAACACATAAATTTCAACCCATCGGTAATAGAAACATGATTTTTTTTTAATTTTCGAATCAATCAGTAAAACCAAAGAGAAGATAAAGGAAGTTAAAATGTCATCTGCATACCTCGAGATGGAGAAATTGTTGAAACCAATAGAGAAATCGTTGAAGAAATCAAAATCAATTCTCAAACACGATATTTAGCTGAAAATAACAATTAAAATTAAATTAATAGGGTTTTGAAGAGTATACTTTAAAATTAAATTCGAAGAATACCTTGAGAAATCTCTAGGTTTGGATAAACCTGTGAAATAAAAACATCAGAGAGGAGGGAGTCATATGAATCGATGAGGTCTCAATACATCAAATCGGTTTGATACACTACTGCAGAAAGCAAATCACGCATCCTGATCGAGGTGATACACCAAAAACACAAGATTAAGTTATTCAAGGTGCGTGAGTGAATAAAGCAACTCTAAATATACCCAAACTGGTTTTAAGACAGAGAAGAGACTCAAATAGAGGTGTAGAAGACTGTGAGGGAGAAAGCATTTCTGAAGACATCCGATTCGATTTTGATGGTGTGGGTTTAAAACCCTGCATCAAAAACATATACGTTAGGCCTAAGAACTTGTCTTTAAGAGATTTTTGAAACTCATGCATAAAATGGTAGTACCTTGGGCTTAATAACTTGTAATTAAGACTTTTTATCTAAATGGTTATTAATGTAGTATATATAATATTAACAATAATATAATTAAGCAAGTTAAAAGAAAGGAAAAGTCCAATAAAACCCAATGGACTTTAGTGTTGGGAATGATTAAGGGGGTGTTTGGGATTGCTTATTTAAAACTAACTTATTTACTTCCTGGAAAAGTGTTTATCAAAAGTTGATAAGTTAAAAGTTTTAACTTCTTAAAAAATGACTTATCACCGGTTTGACACCGGATAAGTTGTTTTTCTCAAACACTCAAAATGACTTATTACTGGTGTCACACCGGAATAAATCAGTAAGTTGTTTTTATAAGCAATCCCAAACACACCTTAAGTCTTTGTATAACTTTTTGGAACAAATAAACCATTGGACTTCTCAAAACATGTTAAATAAATCCTTGCACTTTTTTAAACCTATTAAATAAGTCCTCCTACTGACATGCAATCTAAATAGAAGGTAAAAATATAAATTAAAAAAACCTAAATCTAATCGTCGCCTAAATCAGTTTCTCCCAAACCTCAAACCTCTCACGTCACGCACACCTCTCACTCATGCAACTAGTCATCGCCCCACCACCGGTCGGCGAACCACCAGTCAATGCACCACTGACCGGCGAACCACCAGTCAATGCACCACCAGGTTCGTTTTTGAGTTCTCATGTTCGATTCCCGCAATTTTTGAGTTCTCATGTTGTTTCCACAAGTTAGTTTGATTTCAAAGGTTTCTGCAAGTTAGTGAGTTTGATTTCTCATGTTCGGTTTCCACAAGTTAGTGAGTTTGATTTCTCGTTTTGATTTCAAAGATTTCCAAATGTGAGTTTGATTTCTCAGTTTGATTCCACATTTAGCATTGTTTTGTTACATTGCATTTGAACTTGCAAGAGTTTCAAGCAAGTTTTTGTTTTGTCATATTTATTAGTATAATATATTGTGAATATATTGTGAATATTAGAATATCTTGTTTATAGTTATCTCTGATTTGTTTCCATATGTATTGGAACTCTCCTTTGTAATTCTGCCTATATATATTGGTTGTAAATCAATAGAAAATCACACAACGAATTCTACAATTATTATGGTATCAGAGCTACTCTAGGCTCTTTCCCTCACTTCTTTCTTTTTTCTGCCATTCTCGATCTCTCAACCGAAACCCTAAAAACTTGCCATCGTCTCCTTCTTGCTTTGACGGGATCACCGACCGAACCTTCTTCCTCTAGTAATGTCAAAACGTCGTTCCATCCGACTTTTAGCGTCAACAACATCAAGAACTCCATCCCGGTCCTTCTCGACCAAAACGATGGACATTATGCCTCATGGGTCGAATTGTTCTACATCCATGCTTGTGCCTACAATGTGCTAGACCACATTGACCCCAAGACCGAGCCTCCCGCTGAAATCGATACAGCCACCTGGACCCGTCTTGATGCCATTGTTAAACAATGGATCTACAACACCATATCCAGCGAGCTCCTCCAAACCATTATGAAACTGGGTGCCACCGCTCAACAACTATGGAGTCGGCTTCAAGAAATCTTTCAAGACAACAAAGCAACTCGGGCCGTATATCTCGAAGAACAGTTCAATAACACCTGTCTCGATTCTAGGGGTGAGCACGGGGCAGTTCGGTGCGGTTTTTGGCCAAAACCCAAACCGAAAACCGTTTTGGAAAGGCAAACCGTTCGGTTTTTCGGTTCGGTTTTTTTCGGTTCGGTTCGGTTCGGTTTTAAAACCAAATGGGTTTCGTTTTGGTTTTCGGTTCGGTTTTAAAACCAAATGGGTTTTGGTTTTCGGTTCGGTTTTAAAACCGAATGGGTTTCGGTTTTTGGTTTTCGGCTCGGTTTTAAAACCGAATAGTTTTCGGTTTTTGGTTTTATAATTCTTCCCTATTTCCATCTTGTAAATTTCTTTTAATTTGTTCAAAATAATGTTTATGAAACATATCAATGTATCATAAATTTATAATGTAAATCTCATGCTAAAAATCATGTTTAAGAAAACATAAATATCATATTCATATATCATAAATCATAATGCAAAATGCAAATCGCCAAATCCCATGTTCAAAATCATGTTTACGAAAATATAAAATGCAAATGCAAATACAAATACAAATCCAAAATATCAAATATCATAATATAAATCCCATTTCTAATTTTATGAAATCGACAATCATAACACATTAACAAACTTTAAGCTTCAAACCTTCAATCCTTCGATGTGTTTTGTTCATCTACGAAAAAGAAGATAAACGATTAGTATATCTATAAGTTATAAATTATTAAATTTAGAAAACGAAATAAAATTTACCAAGTTCTATATTTCCCAACTTTTCGTTCAACTCTTCTATAGAAGCAATAGACATGTCAAGTAGCTGGATATCCGCCGAAGAAGATCTTATCCAATCTTGCGTACAAATTAACGCTTCTGCGGTATCCGGGTTAAGTGAACTTCTATATTTATCAATAACTCTACTACCGGTGCTAAATGCCGACTCCGATGCAACTGTAGAGATCGGCATTGCCAACACATGCCTAGCTATTTGTGAAAGTATATTGAACTTTACCGAATTCGTATTCCACCAACCTAAAAGATCAAATCTATCATCTCTTTTCTCCCTTCCATCAGCCAAATAAATCTCAACCTCGTTCTTGCAATTTTCAACTTCATCATCAAATTTGTCGAATTCACGCTCCACATCAAATATTGTATCACCGAAAGTACTAGGCACACCACTAGAAGAACTATCATGTGTGTTTGGCACTTTTTTTTTCTCCGCTTTCTTCTTATAGTGGTTGAACAAATCTTCCAAAGTTTTCTTCACCTTTCCTAAAATCTCTTTCGTTTTGTCGGTCCCTTTACCGTAAATCATTCGATACAAAAGGTGACATAACGAAGCTTGTTGCGTGGATCCAAAGCAACGACAACATATAACAAAAAGTTCATATTTTCTATGTTGTCCCAATATTTGTCATATTTTGCCTTTATTGACTTTGCCATTTTTTGCTTTTCTTCATCAACACTAATGCACGTTCTTGTGATTGTTGCTTGCATTTTCACAAGTTCGGAGAAAAATAGATTTGATGTTACATACTTTGAACCATAAATTTTGGTTGTAACTTCATAATTTTTTTTCAAATAGTCGATAAAATTCCTATAATTAAATTAAACTAATAATGCATTAGTATCTAAAGACTAAAAATAATAATGCATAAGATAGATAAATTAAAAAGCAAAACCAAACCTAGCTTTCTCTCAATCTTGTGACCTCGGAGCACCGGTTGCTCCATCGAGTCTTTTTCGTTTCCTTGTGCTCCCTTCACCATCGTCATCGGTGTCATCATGAAAGTAAGTTCTATAATTAGAATCTATATCGAAAAGCCTATAGACAAGTAGACAACATACAAATTATTAATTAAAAAAACACATAAATATTAATATATGTAAATTAAATAATAAAACATACCTATCAAACGCATCTTCAAATTTAACAGCCGTTTCCAACATTAAAAGTGTGGAATTCCACCTTGTATCAACCTCAAGACATGGTTTTCGTTTACATTTTATTTCCACCCGCTCAACACTGTCTTTAAAGCTTGAATATTTAGCAGGTGATGATCGCACATACCTTACAGCATTTCGAATTTTAGAAATCAAATCACAGTGCTCTTCTAATCCATCTCTGACCACAAGATTGGTAATATGTGCACAACATCGTAAGTGCAAATATTTACAATCCAACACATCGGTAGGTCCCTTTAGCATCGATTTCAAAAATCTAATAGCCCCGTCATTAGAAGAAGCATTATCAACTGTGACTGGAAATACCTTCTCAATTCCCCATTTCTGTTAACAAGCATATACAAGTCTCCCTATGGTGTCTCCCCTATGATTGGGTATCGGACAAAAATTTAGAATCTTTTTTTGTAAAACTCAATCATCATCAATCCAATGTGCCGTAAGACACATATAATTAAAATTCTGAACTGAAGACCAAGTGTCAGTGGTAAGAGACACTCTTTGGCCTTTCAACAAATTCTTGAGTTTTTTAGATTCTTCTTTATGAATTGACAAACAATCTCGCGCGACACTCCACCTTGATGGAATCTTAAACAATGGACACAACTCCCATACAAGTTCTCTAAAACCCTCATCATCAACCACACTAAAAGGCCGATTATCTTTGATACACATTTTTGCTACTTTTTCTTTACATCTTTCTTGGCTAAATGAATGAGTAGCTAAAGATCCACTCCCAGACCCCCCTATGCTTGTGGGCTTAAAATTCAAAGTTGATTGCTTCTTTAAATATGATTTTTTATAAAGTGGTGATGTCTTGCATACCATCTTTAAATGATTCACCAATGCGATTGTACCATTTTTTCTTGTGTTAGAAGCAAAAGATTTCCTACAGTAAGGACATTGTACATCTGGCGCGCCTGGTACATAATGTAAAGTGATCCCAAACTACTGATCTCCTACTATTCTTGTTTTCTTCCTTGTTAGCTTCATTGGTTGGTTGTTTATCCTCTTTATTGTCATCAACATCAAATATCGGTTCTTTACTTGTCATTGATATAAAAATAAGTTAAATAAGGATGTAGGGGTGAGCAAAACTAAAAATCAAATAAACCAAAAAACTACCAATCAACAAGCCTTTTTTGGCAATCCAAATCGAATAAAACCAATTTAGAACTTTATCAAGAAATCATCAAGAAAAGATTGGTAACCACTAAAGATGGCACCATTTGTGTAAAAAATTCAATCATCAATTAAATCAAATTCAACAAAGATGAAAGTGACAGTGACAACAAGGCACCTACAAAATAATTTCCAAAGGATATGAATAGCATTTTGCATCTAATACAAATTACTAGGGGTGCTCATGGGTTGGGTTGGCCGGGTTGAAGGTGCTTGAGCAACCCAACCCAGTGTTTGCGGTTTGAAAAAATCTCAACCCAACCCAACCCAAACAAAACTACAACCCAACCCAACCCAAACCGTGCGGGTTAGCCGGGTTGGTCGGGTTGACACTTTGGTACATCAATTCACGATCTTACTGAACGTTTTGTGTAAACGAAATATAATTAAAATGAGAACATATAATAAGAAAGTAAATTACGGTTGAAATTTTAATATAATTTTAAATATACATAACTACGTGTTGGTTTAACGTACATATATTATTCAAAGACTTAATACTCGTAATAAATCCGTAATATATAAAGTCATCGGGTTCATCGGTTGGGTTGGGTTCAAATTATCTCAAGCCGTTTCCAACCTAATAGATGCGGTTTGACCTATTTTTGTATCAACCATGCGTCAGGTTACCTCGGTTTGAGTTTTTTTTGGTTTTTTCGGGTTGGGTTGGCCGGGTTCATCGGGTTGGTCGGTATTTTGAGCACCCATACAAATTACTGTAATCACAATGCACTTAGATTTCAACTACAAAATATTTAATACTATTGAATAGTGTCGACAATAATACTCATATATAAGACATGGTTTAAGTAAACAAATAATAAATTGGTTATTAAGACAACTTAGATTTCAACACAGAAACAATATTTAATACACATACCTGAGCATTAAGAGAGACAACGATTCAGGGTAGTGGCGATGTGGACGCCGGACGGTGGTGGCTGACTAGTGGTGCCGTCAGCCGTGACGGTGGCGCTAGGGTTTCAAGAGAACAAGAGTCAAGAAGTAGAGAAGAAGTCGTGTGTTTGTGTTCGTGTCTGACTTAGAAAATACTCAAAATAGGAATTAGATATTAAATTAGGGGTTTAAACTTTAAACTTTAAATTTATTAATTATTAATATATATATATAATAAAAATAATAATAAAAAATAGTAAATAACGGTTCGGTGTGGTTCGATTTTTCAGTGCGGTTCGTTTTTCGGTGCGGTTCGGTTTTTTCGGTGCGGTTTGGACACCAAAACCGAAACTGAACCGTTTGGTTTTTCGGTTTTTGGTTCAGTTTTTTCGGTTTTTTCCCCGGTTTCGGTTTTTTCGGTTTCGGTTTTTCGGTTTTTCCGGTTTCGGTTCGGTTTTTTCTCACCCCTACTCGATTCCTTCTCCAACATCTCCGATTATTGTGCCCGTCTCAAAACCTTGGCCGATCAATTGGCAAACGTAGGAAATCCGCTCACCGAAACAAGATGGTTCTCTAACTTGTTTCCGGACTCACAAAAGGTGATTATGACACCATAGCCACTCTCATTCAACAATCTGATCCGCTCCCGAGCTTCACCAAAGCTCGATCTCAACTTTTGTTAGAAGAGACGCGCCGATCAAAACAAGAGTCGCACATTCCGCAAGCACTAGTTACCGAACATATACCAACAACCATCCTGAGAAAACTTCTGATCCACCAGCCCGAGAAAACGTCGGGGCCAATAACAACAGTCGTGACACCAACCGTGGGAGTCACCGCGGTCGCGGAAACCATCGGGGTCGAGGACGGGGTCGTGGTCGTTCAACATTCCAGCCGTATTATCAATATCTTCCTAACGGCTGGTATCCATCAAACCAGCGGACCACACCACCACCACCATTCCCGTACCCCAAGGCTCCGCAACACCCTCATTAGGGACTGCTCGGTCCATGTTCCACTTATCGACCCACTCAACAACCTCATCAAGCTCACTTCACAGCTGGTTCTTATTACGGTTATCCAATGACTCCACCGAATTGGAAGGAGCCTTCCACACCATGCAGATTCAGCCACCGGACAATACATGGTACATGGATATGGGCTCAACTTCGCATCTCACCAATAACTCGGGTAAAGTTTCTAATCTATTTTCTTTAAGCAAACCATCATCAATTTTAGTAGGTTATGGCACTAGTATTTCTATCTTTGGTAACGGTTCCACCACCATCTCTCACCTCAATCGACCCTATACACTAAACCATGTTCACCACGTTCCCACTATAATCAAAAACCTTATCTTTGTTCGTTAGTTCACCTGTGATAATAATGTCTCACTCGAATTTGACCCATTTGGTTTTTATGTGAAGAATCTTACAACGGGGACAACTCTCACGAGATGTAACAGTTCCGGTGATCTCTATCCTCTTCCTCCTGTCCACAACGCTCCTCCTACCCCTATTGCTTTCCACACCGTTTCTCCAAGCATTTGGCATAGTTGACTTGGGCATCCTAGACCTGCAGTTTTTTCAATTTTCTTCAGAATAGTAAATTTATTTCTAGTAATAAATGGCCAAACAATGCATCCTGTAATGCATGTTATTTAGGAAAACATTGTCGTTTGAGTTTTTCATTATCTCATTCTATTACTTATTCCGCTTTTGACATAATTCATGCTGATTTATGGACATCTCCTATTACATCTAAGTTAGGCCATAAATACTATTTTGTGTTCCTAGATGATTTCTCTCACTTTCTTTGGACATTTCCTTTAAAAACAAAGTCTCAAGTTTTTTCAATATTCTTGCAATTTCACACATATATACAAACACAATTTGACAAGAAAATTAAGACTTTCCAATGCGATAATGGTTGTGGGTTCGATAATACAACTTTCCACAATCTTTGCACCCAACATGGAATGCAATTTCGTTTCTCGTGTCCTTATACTTCTCCTCAAAATGGAAAAGCCGAACGAATGATCCGAACCATCAACAATACCCTTCGCACCTGTCTTATCCAAGCCTCCCTTCCACCTTCCTTTTGGAACTATGCTCTAGCCCTCCAGCCACCTTCTAAACATCCTCCCTTCCACTACAATTCACAACACAACCCCCACCAAAATCGTCTACCATTGCAAACCCACCTATTGTCATCTTCGTATTTTGGTTGCCTATGCTACCCCAATATCTTCTCTACAACTCCACACAAACTTGCCCCAAGATCCATACCTTGTGTTTTCCTCGGCTACCCGGATAACCACCGTGGCTACTTATGTCACACCCTCACTACCAACCAACCCATAATTTCTTGTCACATCACCTTTAACGAACTCACTTTCCCATATAACAATCTTTCTCGCTTTCGCAAACCAACCTACGACTTTCTCACAGATATTGATACATCCCCCTATCTCCAAGTTCAAGCTCACTTTCCTACACCGCTCACCAATCAAACTTCCCAAAACCCCACGACCCACCCCTCACTCCCGACCCACCCCTTTCGGCCACAACACAACCCGAATCCCATTATTCACCTATACATCGATTACACTCCCCACCCCTTACTCCCCAACCCACTCCACCTCACACCACGAAACCTCCCACTTCCACTCTTCCCATGCAAACACGCTCCAAAAGCGGAATTTTCAAACCCAACCCCCTTTTCTCACTCCATACACAAACCATCTCTCCCATTCCCCCTAATCCTAAAGTCTCTCTTCTCGGTCAAAATTGGAATCTTGCCATGACCACTGAATATAATGCGTTGCTTAAACAAATTACTTGGAAACTAGTTCCCCGCCACGAGATGCTAATATCATTTGTTATCATTGGATATTTCGTCACAAGTTTCTTGCAGATGGTTCCCTTGAAAGGTACAAGGCGCGACTTGTGGTAAATGGTAACTCTCAACAAGTAGGGGTCGACTTAGATGAAACCTTTAGTCCCGTGGTCAAACCGGCCACAATTCGCACGATTCTTAGCTTAGCCATGGGATGCGGTTGGCAACTACGTCAACTTGACGTCAAAAATGCCTCCCTCCACGATCACTTGAATGAAACCGTCTACATGCATCAACCTCCGGGCTTCTACAATCCCTCTTACTTGGATCCTGTGTGTAAACTTCAAAAGAGTCTTTATGTATTAGAACAGGCACCACGCGCTTGGTACCATCGTTTTGCAAAGTTCATTTTAACCCTTGGTTTCATCAGTAGCAAAAGTGACAAATCTCTGTTTGTGTTTCGGCGGAATAACGACTATGCCTACCTTCTCCTCTATGTTGATGATATTGTTCTGATTGCCTCCACGTCATCTCTCCAAACCGAGAAATGGCAGCCCTCAAACATGAATTCGACATGACTGATCTTGGACTGCTCTCATACTTCTCGGGAATCTCGGTCAAATGTACTACTCAGAGTATGTTTTTGTCACAAGCCAAATATACCGAGGAGATCATCAAACATGCAAAAATGGAAACTTGCAAACCCGTAACAACTCTGGTTGAAACAAAGTCCAAGTTAAGCGCGACGGGCGGTGAACAGGTGGACGATCTAGCCCTCTATCGCAGTCTTGTCGGTGCTCTCTAATACCTCACATTTACCAGACCAGACATCGCCTACGACGTCCAACAGATTTGTCTGTTTATGCATACCCCGCGGGTACCTCATTTTAATGTGCTAAAACGTATCATCCGGTATCTTAAAGGCACTTTAAATCTTGGGCTTCACTTATACCCCACCGCACCGTCTCAGCTTATCGCATATACCGATGCGGACTGCGGTGGTTGTCCGGACACCCGCCGATCTACATCCGGGTATTGCATTTTCCTCGGTGCCAACTGAATCTCATGGTCCGTAAGAGACAAACCACAGTCTCCAGATCTAGCAAGGAAGCCGAATACCGCGGCGTTGCAAACGTGGTTGCTGAAACGTGTTGGCTCCGAAACCTGTTGCTCGAACTTCATACTCCAGTCAAACAAGCGACCTTAGTATTTTGCGACAACGTCTCAGCGGATTACTTGTCAGGTAATCCATTTCAACATCAGAGAATCAAACATATAGAACTGGATATCCTTTTTGTTCGAGAAAAAGTCGCACTTGGCCATGTCCAAGTTTTACACGTTCAATCAGCCTACCAGTATGCAGACATCTTCACTAAGCGTCTTCCAAAACAACTGTTTCTCGACTTCAGATCCAGTTTGAGCATTCGTCCACCTCCAGCTCCAACTGTGGGGGCCTATTAGTATAATATATTGTGAATATATTGTTCGTATTAGAATATCTTGTTTATAGTTATCTCTAATTTGTTTCCATATGTATTGGAACTCTCCTTTGTAATTCTGCCTATATATTGGCTGTAAATCAATAGAAATTCACACAGAGAATTCTACAATTAATAGTATTCAGTTTTAAAAATGTATCAAATTTAATGTTTTGTTTTCTTGAATATACGCTATGTTGTTTATGGTTTATTTCAATATAGATAGCTTTTGTGTTTAAGATGATGTTGGTTCTTGAACATAAACTCTATCAACTATTGTGATCTTTAATAGGGATTGAATCTAGAAATATAAGTCTGGTTGATTTATTGTGTTGTTTTTAAGTTAATGCACTTATTTCGAATTGAAAACTTGTATTTTTGAATTGCGTCAAATGAAATTAAAGCAATGTTTGACAAACTATGTGGTGGAAAATGGCTACCAACTAGAGTATGTGAAAAATGATTCAGTGAGGCTACTTGTTACATGTGGAAAAGTTCAAAGACATTGAACTTGTCCTTTTAGATTATGGGCATCTTGGATCCAAGAAGAAAAATCATTTCAAATTAAAACCATTACTCTTAAGCATATACGTAGTAAAGACTATAGTTTTAGATCCCTAGTGACACCAAATTATTTTACGGCATTAACTAGTTTTATAGGTCATAAGAATGTATCTAACAAGTTTAGAAAGTCAAAAGATTTATTTAACAAGTTTTGGAATATCCAAGGATTTATTTGTTCCAAGATATTGTCCAAGAACTTAATCATTCAAAACACTGAAGTCCATTGGGTTTTATTACACTTTTCTCTTGGGGGGGGGGGGGGTTAAACCTTGGAATCAAATAGGTGTTGTACGTTATTTTATTTATTTATTTTCAACTTCTAATTTAAGTAGGGTTACTTTTATTATTGGGACCATTCTTGGGGGACTAGTTTTGCATAGCCCTTTTGAGAGTTTTCATATGGGGTTTTGTTGGCATCGTGCATCATTTTTGGGAGCAAAGTGTTTTATTTGTTTCTTTTGACTAAGCACAACCACAACATGCTTAGTCACCAGAGACGAACGACAAGAAATTAGGTTGAACCAGCTAAGAGTGTAGGTGGGAAATCAGTGGCATGTGAATAGTTGAAGTTTTCGTTATTTTATCGCTAAGAGAGGTATGTGAATCGCCGCAAAACGGGTCAATGATTCGATTTTTAGTCGAGATCACTGTTGTGTAAACGGTCTTCTGAGAGGCATGGGTTTTTCTGTTTGGGCTCCTGGTCTGTGTAGAAGAGGGATGTCAAAATGGAACCTAGTCTCTCTTATGTAAAATTCATGGTATCTGCGTTTAGGGATATATACATATATATATATATATGGTTCTTGGTGTTCATGTTTTTTGGTTTTCCTTTTTAGAAGTAGGTGCTGTTGGGGGAGGGGCTATAAACAATCTGATTTTCTTACCATTCATTTTGGCCCCTATATTAGCATATGGAAATTTATAGGATTTTGTTTTGTTTAGTTATTTTGATTAGTCGTTAAATTTAATTGGTTCCTCTATGACATCAAGTATCAATTAGGATGTTCTAGATATTTTTTTAGGTCAAGTATAAAAGAGTAGACTTGGAGAATCGACAAGCTTTCAGAGATTTTATGGCTTTCTTGTATAAATGTTTGTTCTCACTATGCGTAAGCCTAACACTTTTTCTCAAATGACATGTATATCAGGTGATCATGCTAGCAGGCTCCCAAGGGTTGAGAGGAGCGTTATGCCGGTCGGGGCATCTTTTGGGATTACATTTTCAAGTGTAAATATTGGAGTTACTAGTTTAGTCATTTTGAAGATATTAGCAACACCCAAACATAATCTATGTTTCAGATCTATGTAGATTAATAGGTTGTTGTTTTAGTATCTATTTGTTGAATGTAAACTCTATTACTCTTTCCCCAACTATTGGGTGATCCATATGGTATTTAGTCGTTTGTCGTAACTTTATTTCGGTTTAAATTGTCTCCTATTTTAGGGTGTTACAAGTTGGTAGCAGAGCCAGGTTTAAGTGAACTAGGTATGAACTAAGATGCCTAGACTTAAGCTGAGACTTTTAAGCATTGAATTGTGAGACGTGGGTAGAAACTCTTGAGATAGGAGAGCAGTAGAGTCGACAGAAGTGCGCTAATCACGAAACGTAACTTTGGTAATAAGAATTGTGATATGTGTGATATATTAACAAGATCACGTAGATAATGCTATTTTGAGTATATTGTTATGTGAGTATGCTTACTTTACTATCGTTGCGATGAATGATGAATGTATTATACGTATTTATGTTAGTTTTGTCTTACTCTTACTCTATCCTCATGGCAGAACAAAATGGCCAACACATGTAATAGGTCTCGGGATGTAGTAGAAGGTGCAGAGGGTAGTATTTCCACCCCACGTGCTGTAGTCGAACCAGAAGTCACTCAATGATCCCCGATCCCTAATGTCCCACGAGGGTTTGTGAACAGGGTGGAACACGTGTCAAGAGGAAACTGATAACACCAATTTTTGGTGTTATTATTAGACCAAATTCCATGTTGTTTAGCTAGTTTCCAAACAAACGAGGCATTATTTCTTACGATTTTGTGTGAGTTGTACAGAAGTTGACCCATATGGAGAAATAAAGGAATTCGCTGTTTTTCTGGTAAAATCCAAGATTTTATGTCTTCATTGGATAGAGAACGTGAATACGAAGTAAACAGCCTTTCTGGAGCCAAAACGGAGCTAAAATGAATAAGTTATGGCCAAAATGGAGAAAGCGGGTGAGAAAGTAGCTGAACCCGCCCTATGGGCTGTTTTGATGAAGAAAGCGGGTTTACCCGCCCAGTAACACGCATAGTTGGCTGTCCTCCTTATAAAAGCTGAAAAATCAGATTTTCAGGACTCATCTTCTTCTCTCTTGATACGCACGACTAGGGTTTCTAGGAGGGCGATTTTGGGCGACTAAAAACACTATTTTGGAGCGATTGAAGCGGAGAAACACGGGGGGGGGGGGAATTGAAGATCTATCGTGGAGATTCATCACCAAAAAGGGGTTTTCTTTCTTATTTAGATTTTGTTGATTTTCATGTCTAAGTTTGAGATTTCTTTCTTCTTAGTTTTGTTTTCTACCACCTCCAACATGAACTAATCTTTAGATGTTGGGGGTTGGATTACTTTTGGTTTGAAGCATATGAACACGCAAAGTTGTGATTTTTATTAGGGTTTCTTTTTATTAATGAAGCATATGAGTCTGGGTTTAAAGCTTCTGTAAGCCTGATCAACTTGCAAATTGATTTTATTATTATAAATTAGTTCGAGAGAAATAATTTGTAATTGGATGTTTGATTCATGTGCCTAAGGTGAGAACCTGGATAGAGATATACCAGTTAAACCTTATTATTTTTGTGCAATCTTGTTTTACAAATTTCTGGGTTTATGTATTGAGATCGAGAGATAAAATACGTATTTTTGGGAATAAATCTGTTATAACTCGAGAGGGAGTAACAGTGGTTTTTGTGATTGTGTATTCATAATATTGGAAATTACCTGATAATAATTACAACTAAAGTGTTATAACCATTAGGACCCCAACTCCCAACTACTTTTCTTCCATAAAGTTTCCAACTTTCTTCGTTCTTTAAATTGTTTAGATTCCTTCAGTTTAATTACCAAATTAATCATTCAACCAACTCAAATTCTGATCGTCCAGTTAATATTTACTATAGTCATTGTGTTACTTAGTCCCTAGTTCCCTTGGTTCAATCCCGTGCTTCCAGTACACTATTACTTGATTCGACCCGTACACTGCGGTTAGATTTAGGGGGGGTGCAAACCCGCCTATCAGAAGCCTCCTCTCGAACGATCCTTTAATGGTGGAGGTGGGCTCTCAAGACGAATTTAAAGTTAGTGTGTTGCAAGCGGTTAATTCCGCTAGGGCTCAACAACACGAGGCAATCCTGAAAATGCTCGAAGAGCGAGACGCCAGTATCCAAAGGCATGAGGCAACGACCGAGAATATAGTAGTGGGTTCTGGATGTAATGCTAATGGTCACGGTACGAAAGAGACACCCGGAGGTTGTTCGTATAAGACCTTTTTGTGCTCAAAACCACCCAAGTTTTCAAGTTCCGATAATCCAGTGGTTTGTATGAACTGGATACGGGAAACCGAACAAGCTTTTGACTCAAGCGAATGAGTAGAGAAGCAAAAGGTGAAATTTGCTTCACAAAAGTTAAGGGGTGAAGCTTTAGCATGGTGGAATATCACTAAGTCCACACTTGGACCCTAATAAGCACTAAGATTTTAGTGCTTATTAGACTCTTTTATCTTCTCTTAAATAGTTTATTTTACATTTCTTCCCAAATTTGAGTCATTTTCTTATCTTACTTGACATTTCTTTGTTATTGGAGCTAGAGTAAATGATTTTACATGTTTTATTACTTTATGTGCTTATTTGTATGGTTTTTGGACAGATTATATAAAATGTGTAGATGGCAACTTTTTGGATGCTGAAGCAATGCTGCAGCTTTGGAATGGGAGGAATTCTAGGCACAGATGATAAACTTTTGGGTTGACTGTTTGACCAGCAACTATGGCTGGTTGGCTGGTTGATTAAGATATTCTAGAACTTTCCAGTTTGTATAAATTAAGTTTTTTTTATGTATTTTGAAGAATAGTAAGAAACTATGTGCTCTCTTTAGTTTAATATTACTTTATGCTTTTGCTATTTTAATCTTGACTTTAGAGAGGTATGGGTTGAGAAGTATGAGTGTGTCTTTGTACCAATTAGTGGTAAAAGACCCTTTTACCCTCACCTTCCTTGTAGTATAAATAGGAGGTGAGGGTCTTCATTTTGTATCATCCTTACTTCCTCTAGATGGAGGAAAACTGTCTAAAATATATAAAATATTGAAGTTCTTAATTCATCTTGTTCTTTACTTTTGTTCTTCAATTCTTGTCTTTAAATTCTTGTCTTTTAATTCTTATCATTTATTTTCTTGCAATTCTACTTTCTTGTCATTTAAATTATTGGTAAACCATTTGTACACTCCATAGTTAATTTTATTAGACCTGTATAAAGGTAAAAGTTCTACTTACTTTAAGAGTTATTTTTTGATAAGAATATAATTTTGTTCTGGACTATATATAGACTACTCTATACGTTAACTTCTATAAGTTTCATCTTCATTTTCTTAAGTTTTTTTTTTGAATTCTTGTCATTTATTTTCTTGCAATTTTACTTTCTTGTCATTTAAGTTATTGTCATTTACATTACTTGCAATTTTACTTTATTGTACTTCATTTCTTGCATTTCCTTTCTTATAATTTATATTGTTGTCATATATTTATAACAACATGTTGTTAATTTATGTAATTTAAACCATATGGGTAGTGGTGGACCGTTTGACAAAGAGTTCCCACTTCTTAGCTATGCGAGAGGTCGGACCAGTTGACAAACTTGCTAAGTTATATGTCGATGAGATTATCTCGAGACATGGTGTGCCTTTGATCATTGTGTCAGATCGAGATAGTCGTTTCAATTCCTAATTTTGGGATAGATTGCAAAAAGGGCTAGGCACAAGAATAAAATTGAGTACGTCATACGACCCCAAACCGATGGTCAAAGCGAGAGGACCATTCAAACGCTTGAGGACATGCTTAAATCGTGTGTCATAGACTTCAATGGGAGTTTGGATTCGCATCTACCGCTCATAGTGTTGGTCAAAAAGGAGTCTACAAGAGTTCAAGGATATAGAAACAGTTTGTAGAAGGAGGGGGGGGGGATTGAATACAAACACACATATTTTTAGTTTTTAAATTAGTTTATATTGAATAAACAAATTTACAGTTACAAGCGGAATTAGAACAAGTAATAAACCTATTCTATTTTAACTTAAGAAATCACACAGTTTGATGCACAAGAAAGTAAGAAAGAAAAGAGACAGAGGTTATAGAAATAGAAAGTAGCATGCATGAAGATGAAGAAGATGTCTTCATCTTATATATACCCGTTTGCATTTAATGCAAGACAAAAGGTATATGCCACGTGTCAAGCTTTCATAGGAAGCTTGTCCTTTGTTAAAACACAACCATGCTTTTGGCCGCGTGTAAACAGTTCCATATCAGATATGATGGGGACATAAGAGACAATCCGTACGTCCTTCTCTGACATAGTATAAGGTACGACTTTTGTGCATCGAGGATAAGATCAACGTTAATCTTGTTTGAGAAGCTTCACTTGATCGCTGAACTTGAAACTTCAAGGATGAACTTTCAGAGTATCGCTGAGGCTTGACAATACTTCACACTTTGGATTAGATAATCCTTTCTATCACTGAACCGCTTCAGATCACTAGCTGATTATCTCTTTCTTCAGCTTGGTCTTCGACTTTCGCTGAATGTTCATTTGGTGTGTTGGTTGATCTTCCGATCTTCAGAGGTAGACTTGAGGTTCCTGATTTTCAGCGATCGCTGATAACGATCAGCATATGCTATCGCTGAATTTGAAAATAAGTTTACTAATGGAATTTCACTAAGTATATAGAGGAATCATATTCAAATCACTGAGAGGAGTTATGATCAACAATCTCCCCCTATTTGATTATGATTAAGTAATATGGGAAAATTACTTGAAAGAATTAGTAGAGACTTAAGAAATATTTGAAGTAAAAATTTCTAAGTACTAATCTGTGAGATCTTTTTCAGCTAATCTATTATAACCATTGAGTTTCATTTATAAGGATATGAAAACACAATTTTTACAAGTAGAGGCTTTAAGTACATTCACCGATTTAAATTTCAAAGAGAAATATCAGTGAGTAAAGAGGTTTGTAAAGAAATTAGAACTCTTATGTTCATTATCCCATTTACTATTTTCAGGGATCTTTTCAGTACACAATTGAAGTAGAGTACTTCATTTGAAATTTCATTAAGAATAATCTGAAGAAATTACATAGAAAATGAAATTACAAATTTTTAAGATAAAAGTACAATAAGCTGAAGAATACTACAAAGGAAAAAAAACTATGGATCAATCAGAGAGTCTTTCCTGTCTTCTTCGTAGTTCATTTTCATAGATCTTCTTTTGTCGATTCATCAGAGGATCATCTGACCAGCAGTAATGATGCATGATCTTTATGAAAGCTGATGGAGCCTTATTGACTTCTCGGTTCTTGAAGAGTCCTAAGAATCCATCATTATCCAAGAAAACCATACCAGGTTTAGGGAAGGTGATGATTTCGTTTTCTTCATATCTTCGATCTTGAGGGAGAGAGGAGTTCAACATTGAGATGTTAGGGATTTCAAGATGGCCAAGAATGCTTTCATAGTTGAATTTGGTTTCATGTTCGCTTTTAGAAGATGAACCTCCTTCAACATTTGATCTTCTTCTTCTTGTAGGCTTAGGGAGAGGCAGAACTTCCACATGCTGTGACATCCTCTGAAGTAGCTGATCCAATGCTCTTTCCACCACATCTTTGAATTTTGATTTGAAACCCTGAATGGCATCTCTGATTTCTAGCCATTCAGAGTATCCATAGAATTTTAAGAACTTGGCTTCTTCTTTTTCAAAATTCGCATGCATGTACATTCGTACATATACCTTTAAACCACTTCTCTTGGAAGGACGTCCTTCGATAGTTGCACGAATGATTTTTGAGTCAGACCGTCGAAAATTGAATCGTTTAGTGCACCAGCGTAGTTCCTTTTCTCTATGGCTTGGCTCTTCATTCGTTAGTGCATTTAGGATCTTTTCTTGAGCGAGGATGGGATTCACGTTTAGATTTTCTTCAATCAGTTCTCTTTGTGCCAGAGCTTCAACGACTCTTTTACTTTTCTCGTTCATCTTTTTAGTCGCTTTGTTTCTTGCAGCGTCCTCCCTGAGTATCTTTCTTGCAAGCTCAAGATCGTTCTCTGTTTGCTTCATCTTTTCGTCCCTGTTTCTCTGAGCCTCTAGTGCTTGTGCTCTCTCCTCTTTAGATAGGAAGTCGAAATCATCTACCATGCTGATAGGCACAGGGTTTTCTGGTTCAGTGGGAATGCTTATTCTTTTGGCTTCAATTTCCTTTAGGAAATGTATTCGCCTTTCTTCTTCTTCAGGGTCGCTTATTACAGGTCTTTGTGCACGGCGTCTAGGAATAAGGCCTTCTTCATCTTCAGAGTCAAAATCAGATATGTACACAAACTGCTCCTCTGATGAAGGTTCTTTCCAAAAAGTGGAGTCCTTTGAGGGACTGGGCTCACTGAGAATGGGAGATGGAGAGAGAGGTTGGTCAGAGCCGAAATTCGGAGGAGAGAAAGATGGATAGGTTAGTGGTTCAGAGATTGGAGTAGTATATAGGATAAGGGGAAGAGTTACCTCTGCAGCGGTCTCCCCCTCAGATATTGAGATGGTGGCATCAAGATCCACCATTTCACTTCCTTTGCCAGATGGGTTGGACGATTCCTGAGAAGGAGGTGGTCCGTACCCCAAAGGCTCCCTGTAGATTACTTCAGGCATGAAGTTGCTTGGTCTACTATTTTTAAAGTGCTCAAGAGCACCTGGAGGGATGTCATCATCATCATCTTCATCATTTCCCCCATAATTAGGGATTTCATCATTATCTTCGTCATCGTCTTCTTCCTCCTCATCATCTTCCTCGTCAATTTCTTTTTCAGCGATGGTGGAAGGAGGATCTCGCTGTATGTAGGGAGATATCGGAGTGCCAGGAATTGTTTCATTTATCTGTCCGATTATCTCATCAGCGATTTCTTTGGCGCATCTCTCCCCCTTGATGTTGTCAGCGGGGAGAACATGCATCATCATCGTTCGCACATTGGACCCAATGTTCTTCAGTGAGTCGGTGTGCGTGGTCTGGGTCTGGATGACCTGATTCAGCGAGGTCCGATCAGCAGCAGTGAAGGATGAGCCAGCCTTAGAGAGCTTAATCAGCATCTGCATTATATCGGACCGAGTCTTTTGAATAGACTCGAGCACAAGGTTTTGTGCTTGCACCTGTTTCTCCAGCTTGGCAATTGCTTGCTCAAGAGCCAGATTGTCCACCTTGATTGTCTGAATGTCAGTGTAGACATTGTTTACAGTGACCTTCATCCCTAGAGCACCAGCGACCGTCTGAAAGATGAACTCAGCAGACGTCTGAAGGTTGTCTACCCTGGCCCTTGTGAGAGCACATTCATTGAACAAAAAGTCAATGGAAGGGAATGTGGGGGTGGGAAGAACAACCTTTGGAATCTCTACAGCGAAGGGAGAAAGTTTGGAGGCAAACTTCTGCTGTTTGATCCGGCGCAGATCAGCATCAGTCTTCGATTGCTGAGGAGATTTCCCTTTGCTACCGCGGGAGGGAGCAGCAGCAGCCTTGGTGGTAGTAGTGGTGGTCGCTGAAGTAGTAAGAGGAGGTGCGATACCTGATGACAACATAGACAGAGCAACCAAAAAGAGCTCTGGGTTAGATGAAGGGTGACTAGATATGTTATTTACCTTGAGAGTATCAGGAGGATTACTCTCAAGGACATCTTTTACGACGGTAGTGTCATGTGGATCACTAGCCTGTGTCTTAGTATGTTTGTGAGAGACATGCTGAGGTCCTGTCATACTGGCTTTCCAAAGTTCAGATTGTCGAAACAATACTAAAGTTTGGACAGCGTGCGTTTCAACATCATCATAGATACGGACAACTATCTTTGAATCATATGTTTATGTGAGGACCAAAGAAGAAGTGGTGGAAGAAGAAGAGAGGGCTGTGAAAGTAGTACCTGATCCAGCTTCATCGGAGCTAGCTAAAACACTTTCAGTGACCGGAGTCACTGAAAATGAAGGTAGTGTTGAAGAAACGGCAACGGATGCAGAGACCGTTGTCGTGACTGTGGCTAAAGAGGGCATTGGTATTACGCCTGAATCAGAGAGGGAAGTCTTTTGAGAGACTCCCTTCTTTGGTTTCTTTAACGCCGGTTTGTGAGCGATGGTCTTTTTGTGACCATCGGTCGGTTCCTTTCTTTCAGAGGGAGTGAAGGTGTCTGGGATACTCACTGATGGGCTGTTCAGTGAGTCGGACACAGGTGCTGCGGCTCCAATGAGTTGCAGCATGTATGGAGTGTAAGGAGCATCATCTGGATGGACATCAATGTCTAGAGACTTCTTGTCGACCATGGAGAAGCTTTGGTTGGCGACCTTTGGATATTCATCCTTGAAGGCAAACTCCATGATGCTAGCAAAGAATCGAACGTATGGAATGAATTGGTTCCTCTTCCTAGCTTTCACCCTATTGTACATGTTGCTGAAGATGTAAACCGCATAGTTCAGCTTGTAGTTTGTGCAGAGAGCGAAGCCGAGATCTTGGAAGTGCTTGCTGGCTTGATCATGAGAGCCAGTCTTGGAACCCAAGCACTGAATCACTTGGGTAAAAATGTATTGCCAGCGAGCTGGAAGGCGCTTCTTTTCCATCTTCGATCCCATATATTTTGCTTCAAGGTTCTCCCAGACATAGCCAATAGAGTCTAAAAACACCTCTATCTGCTCCTTGGTGGGCTCAGAGGCCCATCGCTGATTCTTACCTCTTGAAGGGAGGTGAAGAGCATTCCTTAGAAACCCCGAGGTGAAAGCGAAGGGGCCCAGAGTGGGGATTGTGAAGGCGATTGCTGTGAGCTTGTTTCCCTTGTCCGTAGTGAGTGTGGTACAGTGAGCGGTGTACCAGAGAGCTTGAAGATGAACAATTATGCCAATGGGGTTGTGCACAAAAGCATACATCAGTGGACAAGTCTTGATGAAAGTTGCACCATCATTGAAGTGAGGTTTGTCAGCAGGGATGTCCACCAAAGCCAAGTAGTTACATGCCTTGAAGGTTGCTTGTTCCAATTCGAAGAGGCAGGGAGGAGCTTTTTCAAGGACAATCGGGGCACGCTTAACAACTTGAGTAGATTTGCTTGAAGAGGCCATTTCTGTTTCAAAAATTGGAACACCAAAGAGGAAGATCATGGTTTAATATAGAAGGAATAAACCAGAATATGTCTTTGGTACAAAGATTACCAAAACTTGTAGAAGAAAAACAAGTGTTTTGATGAACAAAAATCAAAATACTTGTTATTAACACAATTTTTAGAAAAGGGTTTTAGAAAAACTTGGCTAAGAATACCAAAAATGGTCTTCTGTTCTAAGACGAATCCAGAACAGGTTTTGAGAAAGAATTAGGGTTTTATCACATTTATTTTAGATTTAAAACAGGATTTGATTAAAGGCTTAAAATAGAGATGTGATAAACGACATTGTTGTTTTAAATAAAGAATAAAGGGTTAGATCAAACCTTAAAAGTGAAAAACAAAGAAAAACGCACAAGTGCGTGTTCTTGATGTTCTTGAAGAAAGCTTGAAGATTCGAAGGAGATTCTTGCCTTTAGAGAGTAATGGGTGCGTAAAGAATCAAATGAAGGAAATAATTGCTTAAATAGCAAGAGGAGAGAGAAAAGGATAGGTAAACGACGGTTTTAGCTTTTTGAAAAGTAATGATGACCTAGCGCACGTTCCTAGAAAAGAGTAGGAAAGGAAACGTCGTGGTCCGTCATGTGTCAGATAAAGGTCTAACGTGTCCTTTTCTTATTTGATTTTTTTTTGAAAATGATTATCATTTAAAAATGTTAATCATTATCCTTAAATCCTTCATCAATAGACAATAAAGGATTGTCAGTGATGGGTTTTTAGTTTGAAGACATTCTCTGAAAGAACATTCAGAGAATGTAAAGATTTAGAAATTCATGCCTGAGTGAGATAAATCAAGTATCGCTGAATTAGAGTTCAGAGAATGGAGAGTTATTTAGCGTTTAACATACCAAGTTTGCTGATGAGTAGATTGAATCTAGTTTCATCAAGAGGCTTGGTGAAAAGATCAGCGAGCTGATATTCAGTTGGTACAAAATGAAGTTCTACTTCTCCATTCATCACATGATCTCTGATAAAGTGATATCGAATCTCAATGTGCTTGGTGTTGGAGTGAAGTACAGGATTATTTGCAATTGCAATAGCACTGGTGCTATCACAATAGATAGGGATTTTGGAAAGTTTGAGATCGTAATCTCTTAGCTGATTTCTCATCCATAGGATTTGAGCACAACAGCTATCAGCGGCTACGTATCCAGCTTCAGCGGTAGATGTGGACACAGAGTTCTGCTTCTTACTAGTCCAACTTATCAACTTACCACCTAATAGCTGACATCCGCCAGTGGTGCTCTTCCTATCAATCTTGCATCCTGCAAAATCACTATCAGAGTAACCGATTAGATCGAACCCTGAGCCCTTGGGATACCAAAGACCCAGATTAGGAGTTCCCTTCAGATATCTGAAAATTCGCTTTACAGCGATAAGGTGAGATTCCTTTGGTTCAGCCTGATATCGAGCACAGAGACAGGTAGAATACATGATATCAGGTCTACTCGCTGTAAGATACAGCAGAGATCCGATCATCCCACGATAGACAGTGATATTGACAGGTTTCCCATTTGGGTCCTTATTCAAAGTCAGAGGAGGTGTCATAGGGATCTTCATTGTTGTGCATTGATTCATATCAAACTTGTTCAGCATGTCTTTAACATATTTACTTTGACAATTGAAAATTCCTTTGTCAGATTGCTTAATCTGCAAACCTAGAAAATATGTTAGTTCACCCATCATACTCATTTTGTACTCTTTCTTCATTCTTTTAGCAAAACGAGTGCTAGTTTGAGTCTTGTGGAGCCAAATATAATGTCATCAACATATATTTGAGCAAGAATAGTATGACCTTTATATTTTCTTAAAAATAGAGTTTGGTCAATTTTTCCACGAATAAATTTTTCTTTAAGAAGGTATTTTGAAAGAGTATCATATCAAGCTCTGGGAGCTTGTTTTTAACCCGTAAAGAGCTTTTTAAAGTTTAAAAACATAACCAGGATGATTTGGATCAGAGAACCCAGGAGGTTGTTCAACATAAACTTCCTCGTTGAGTTTACCATTTAGAAAAGCACTTTTAACATCCATTTGAAAAACTTTAAAGTCTGTATGGGCAGCATAAGCTAAGAAAAGTCTTATGGCTTCTAATCTAGCAATGTGAGCGAAGGTCTCATCATAGTCAATACCTTCTTCCTGTCTATATCCCTAAGCAACAAGTCTAGCTTTATTGCGAATTACAGTGCCATTTTCATCCAGCTTATTTCGAAAAACCCATTTGGTTCCTATCACAGTTTTATCAGATGGACGAGGAACAAGATTCCAAACTTTGTTTCTACGAAACTCAGTTAGTTCTTCTTGCATGGCAGAGACCCAGCTAGGATCAGAGATAGCTTGATCTATCTTCTTAGGTTCAGAGAGAGAAATAAAATTTACATAGAGACATATATTACCTGTACCTCTACGAGTCTTTGATACCTTCATTTAGATCATCAATGATTTGATTTATTGGATGATTTGCAGTCCATCGCTGAGCTGGAGGTTGAGGTGATTGATCAACAATAAATTCAGCGATTCGTTCTCTTTCAGGGATAACATTAGTTGTTTCAGCAACAAGTACTTCATTATTTAAGATCAATTCTGGAGGTGATTCAGAGGATTGATCAGTAGAAGATGAAGCTTGGTTATTCACTGAAGAATTTCCTAAAGAAGTATCAGATGGAGGAATTTGATTGAGAGGAGTGATGTTGATCCCTGATGATGATGGATCGTTGCTTGACATAGGAAGATCAGGGATCCCATCATCATTGGTTTCAGCAATAGTTGGTTGCTGAAATTAGTTTCAGGTTCCCTGTAATGAGATTTCATCCATTCATTCAACTCCTCATCTTCTTCAGGGATAGGAGTAGAATTTGTTGGGCGAGATTCATCAAAGTTGACGTGCATTGATTCTTCAACATGTTGTCTTCTTTTGTTGAAGATTCTAAAAGACTTAGATACAGAAGAGTATCCAAGAAATATCCCATCATCAGCTTTTGGATCAAACTTACCCAATTGATCTCTGTCATTCAGAATATAACATCTACATCCAAAAATCTGAAGATATTCGACATTGTCAAGCCATACTATCTACCAAAATTTATTTTTTTCTGACATTCTATCCTATATATCGGAATAGATTAAGAAATATTTGAACTATGATTCATATGTTGTTGCTAGCAAATACCACTATTTTTGGTTTTGGCTCTTTTTCAGAGAGGGTCTTCTTACATGAAATAGTTCATAGGAAGTCTTCTTGAATCGCTTTACTATAAGGGATTGATTTTGAGTAAAGAACGTTGTATTGACTGCTTCAACCCATAATTGAGTAGGTAGATGCGATTCACTGAGCACTGAGCGAACTGCTTCGATGATTGTTCAGTTTCTTCTTTCAGCAACACCGTTTTGCTGAGGAGTTCTCACTAATGAGAAGTTGTGAGTGATTCCTTATTCTTCAAAGAAATTTATCAAGGTACTATTCTTGAATTTAGTACCATGATCACTTCTCATGGAGCGAACGATAAGATTGTTCAGGACTAACATTCTTCTAATAAATGCAATAATTACGTCAGGTGTATCACTTTTGGATCGAAGAAAGAATATCCATGTGTATCTAGAATATTCATCAACTATCACTAGAGTGTACTTCTTTCCAGATAAAGATTGGACATTGACAGGTCCAAATAGATCCATATGGAGAAGCTGAAGAGGTGAGGTCGGAAACTTGTTTAGATCTAAAAGAGGCTTTTGTCAATTTTCCATTTTCACACCTGAGCAAAGAGATTCCTTTGCAAAGGTATGGTTAGGGAGATCCCTGACAAGTTCTTTTTGAGACAATTCATTGATCATCTTAAAGTTCAGATGAGAGAGTCCTTTGTGCCATAACCAGTTTATGTATGAGGAGGCTCTGGAAATGAAACACATGATCTCAGAATGAGATCTATTCATGTTAATGACAAACATTTTCAACTCTTTTGCCTGTAAAGGCAAGTTTGTCATTAGAATCAGTGACAGCACATCTATTCTTTAGAAATAGAACTTTGAAGTCTTTGTCACATAGCTGACTAACGCTCAATAAATTGTGCTTTAGTCCTTCAACGTAAGCGACTCGGCTGAATGAAGTATCTCCATTGGATAGAATTCCATAACCTTTAGTGTATCCTTTTCCATTTCCACCAAAGGTCACTGAAGGACCAACTTCTTCCTTGTATTCAGAGAGCAGAGATTTTCTGCTAGTCATGTGCCTTGAGCATCCGCTATCAAGAAACAATGCTCTGATACCACTTGTTGGTCCCAAAGAAGTCTACAAGAGTTCAAGGATATAGAAACAGTTTGTAGAAGGGGGGGGGGTTGAATACAAACACACAAATTTTTAGTTTTTAAATTAGTTTATATTGAATAAACAAATTACAGTTACAAGCGGAATTAGAACAACTAATAAACCTATTCTATTGCAACTTAAGAAATCACACAGTTTGATGCACAAGGAAGTAAGAAAGAAAAGAGATAGAGGTTATAGAAATAGAAAGTAGCATGCATGAAGATGAAGAAGATGTCTTCATCTTATATATACCCGTTTGCATTTAATGCAAGACAAAAGGTATATGCCACGTGTCAAGCTTTCATAGGAAGATTGTCGTTTGTTCAAAAGCAACCATGCTTTTGGCCGCGTGTGAACAGTTCCATATCAGATATGATGAGGACATAAGAGACAATCCGTACGTCCTTCTCTGACAGAGTATAAGGTTTGACTTTTGTGCATCGAGGATAAGATCAACGTTAATCTTGTTTGAGAAGCTTCACTTGATCGTTGAACTTAAAACTTCAAGAATGAACTTTCAGAGTATCGCTGAGGCTTGACAAGACTTTACGCTTTGGTTTAGATAATCCTTGCTATCACTGAACCGCTTCAGATGACTAGCTGATTATCTCTTTCTTCAGCGACTTTCCCTGAATGTTCATTTGGTATGTTGGTTGATCTTCAGAGGTAGGCTTGAGGTTCCTGATTTTCAACGATCGCTGATAACGATCAGCGTATGCTATCGCTGAATTTAAACATAAGTTCACTAATGGAATTTCACTAAGTATATTGAGGAATCATATTCAAATCACTGAGAGGAGTTATGATCAACACATAGAGTTTGCCTACAATAATAGCTACCATTCTTGCATCGAGATGGCCTCATTCGAAGCCTTGTATGGAAGGAAATGTGGGACTCCGGTGTGTTGGTTAGAGGCGGGGGAGAAGCAATTCGCCGGCCCCGAGATTGTGCAAGAGACGGTCGATAAAGTAAAGGGTATTCATGAATGACTAAAGGCGGCTCAAGATCGTTAAAAGAGTTACGCCGACAAGAAGAGGAGACCAATGAAGTTCCAAGTAGACGATCGGGTCATGCTAAAAGTGTCCCCTTGGAAAGGAATCATCCGATTTGGGAAACGTGGAAAGCTTAGTCCTCGTTTCCTTGGACCTATTAAGATCTTAGAAAGAGTGGGACCCCAAGCTTATAAGTTGGAATTGCCACCCGAGATGACCGAGATTCACAATACTTTCCATGGGTGCTACCTACGGAAGTGCTTGGCAGAAGAAGAGAGTAATTCCTCTCTCGGAGATTCAGATCGACAACAACTGATGTGTAGAGGAACCGGAAGAAATTATAGAATGAAAGTCTAAGATGTTACGACACAAGGAGAAAGTTATAGTTAAGATCCAATTGAAGCATCATCGAGGGTCAAACTAACATGGGAAGCAGAAGAGGATATGAAGAAAAGATATCCACATTTTTTTATGTAGCTTGAGATTTCGAGAAGAAATCAATTTCAAGGTCGGGAGGATTGTTACACCCGAAATTTCACACCTCTTGACCATATGTTGTGAGTCCAAGATTGGCATGTAATATGATAAGTGTTAACCTTCAATTTCTATGGAAAGAGGAGAAGTGCGACCTTGAAGTGCAACCTTGCCACCGCCACCCTAGCACTTTTTGTAAGTTGAGAGTCAGAGAAGTGCGAACATAGAGGTGCGACCTTGACATACCAACCTCGCACCTCACCCTTGCATTTTATGTATCAAAAGTCGGATTTTTGGAGGGTGCGACCTTGCCACTGCCAACCTAACACTTTTCATCTGAAGTATATAAAACGGGATTTTTGGTCCAAATCTCATTTATTTCATTCACCCACCTTTCTCCTTCACCATTTACTCTCTAGAAAAACCTTAGGGACGCTTCCTAAGAGTATTTACTCCTCTCCACAAGATACCAAGATCAAGTGTTGGAACTCTAGTAGGGTTCAAACCTCAAGTGTTCTTCATCTCCATCTCAACTCTTCAAGAAAGTTTGGGGTTTTCTAGGGTTTTTCTCAAACCCTAGCATAGTGAGTTCATCGAACTCTTTTATAAAACTATATACACGTTAAAATGTTACATTTTATCTCCTACAAAGTTATATTTTAAGTATTTTAGCATTTGGATGGTTTTGACAAATTAGGTCAAACTTGAGAAGTTTGGAGATTTTGTTTATAATGGTTAGGTGAGTATGAGGAATGGTTTTAAATACTTGGTATTAGTATGTTCAAGGTATTATTGGTTTCCTACACTCAAAAACCTCTTTGACCTAACTTTGAGAATCATTATTTATTAATGGTGAATATTTACACAAAGTATGTTGTTTTGGGAATCAGTAATGTGTCTAAATATATATGTTAGACTATGTGACTAGAACGTAATGGGTCCATAGGCATGAGAGTCGGCATGATTGATTTCTGCAAGGTATAGACCTAGTGTGGCAGAACTTGTTACCTATAGGAAAAAGATTTGGTGTAGTTGAGCTTAAATATGCATTAAACTATAGACCTAGTGTGGTTGATCTTAATGTAATAGGGTCTCCCCCGTTATCCTTAATTGTCATGCTTTCCCAGAAGCCCTAACCCTTTAGCTCGGTAGCCACTCCTATGGAAGTAGAAAATTGGATCGTGCACATACATAAAATATTTGAGGTTCTGGATGTCCAGAGGCTCATAAAGTTAAATTGGCGGATTACAAACTTCAAGGGGATGCTCAAAGATGGTGAGATACAATCAAGCAGGCTAAGGGTAATGCATATATTGATGTTTTTTCTTGGATGAGGTTCCGTGAGGCATTCTATCAACAATACTTCTTAATTATTGTGAAAGAGTACGCCATAATTTGCCAGCGGGATGATGAGTTTGTGACTGAGTATTCATCGAGGTTCTTGAGGCATCCAAATTAGATGTGGTAAGAAAAGAAACCAAGATAGGCAGGAAAATTTAGCAAGTAGGGCAACAAAAACAACAACAAGGAGGTAACCGAGGAAATCAGTGGGGATAGAATAGTAACAAGCATCAGGGGTAGTGGCAAGGTCAGAATTAAGGTCAAAGACAATGTTACTATCAACAGGAGCAAAGGCATAATCATACTCGTTTTCAAAGTTCAGGCGACAAAGAATATCATGATTCGGTCTCTCAATGTAATTCTTGTGGAAGGCACCATCCTGGCAATGTATGTTATAGGGATACCGGAGCCTACTTTTTGTGTGGTCAGGTGGGGCATTTGGCAAAATATTGCAAGATTCTCGTGGCTCCGATAATGGAAATGATACTAAGGAAGCTAATCAAAGCAGAGTGTTTGCTTTATCAGCTAATCATGCAACAAATTCAGGTATGATTTCGAGAATGCTTTCGATTGGTACACACGATGTTTATGCTTTATTTAATACAGGTGCTAGGGGTGAGTAAAACCCGACCGACCCGAAAACCCCAACCGAACCCGACCCAAAAATAGCATAAAAACCCAAAAATCGAAACCCGATTAAACCCAACCCCCGAACCCGAATAAACTTAAAGAGAAAGTAGGTTCAGGTTGGGTTTAAAAACCTAACCCCGACCCGACCTGTAAACACCAAAAAATAAATATATTTTTTTAAATTGAATATTTTTTAAATTCTTAAATGACTTGAAGTTGATTTATGATTTGGACGTGGATGGTTAGCTAAATTGGTGTGTTTGATTGTTTGTTGGTTAAACTTAAACTTGGTTTGCTTGGAAACTTGGAACACGAAATGACGGAAGTTGGAACATTTGTTATTTTATTGCACTTGTATGTTTGTTGACTTGTTGGTTAACTTGGTTAATTGTTTTGGTTGGAATTTGGTTTGATTTGTTACACTTGGTATTTGGAATTGGTTTGATTTGTTACACTTAGTATTTGGAAATTGGTATCGACTTTGGTTTGATGTTAGGAATTTTTATGGATTTTTCACTTTCGTAGTTTCGTTTAGTTTGAATGTTTATTTTTATACTTATTGTGAAGTTGTGATTATATGATTTAATAGAATGATAGATATATATAATTACAGAATCAGAAATATTAAATATGGAAACATGTTTGACGATTAAATGTGTAAAAATATGAAAATCCAGAAAAAAGGGCCATAAGCCCAACAAATCCCAACACCCGGAAAACCCAAACCCCGACTCGAACTTACCCGATATCCGACCACCCGATATCCGATCTACGGGAAGGACATTCGGTCGGATTTCAGGGATCTTACCTATCACCCGATATTCGATCGGGTTTGGGGTTTTGGGCCCCAACCCGACCCGTCTGATACTCAGGCTTAACGAGAGTAACCCATTCCATTTCTTTGATTTTTGTTAGTCATCTTAAAGTACCTAGTCATTGTTAGAATCGCCTGTTGCTATTGCTACTCCTTTGGGTAATTATGTGGTTATATCTCGAGAGTTTAGAGGGTGTCCTTTAAAAGCCAACGATATCGATGAGCTGCTTTGTGCTCCTTCATCGAACTGTTATGGTAGGACTCCCCTACCTAGAGATCAATAATGTGATAAATGAGGATATGATTGTTATGAGAAATCATATGAGTTGAATATAGTGTGAAAGAGTGACTTTATGTGAGACATGAACATTATGGCTAAGTTTATGAGTGTTATTTATGGGATATTTATATCCGGATGGGTGGACTTGATAAATATGCGTGTCAAGTTGTATTTCACAAATAGGATATGATGATTTTCATATTATTCGTGTTTACAAAACATGCATTTTTTTTGGAAATATGAAAAGGTTATATGAATCGATCAAAAGTGGATTGTATGTTTTATGATATAAACTCTTGAACTCACTGGGCTTGAAGCCTGATTCTTTATTTTGTTTGTCGATGTGTATCCCATGATTTCAATTAGGTATTATTGACAGCGCTAATGGAAGTAATGATAGTGCTTGTGAAGGTAAATGTTAACAGGTAGTTGACACGGTAGCGTTTATTTTCCGTGTCATGTGAAGCCAAAGATTAGTTGAGAAGGTAGTCGAATTTTGTTGTAATTTTTGTTTGTATATATATATATATTGGTAAATACTAATTAGTGTATGCGGTGCTAATACCCGCTTTTGACTTGGGATATGTGAGGTATCATTGTTTGTATAATCTTCAGGTTAAAAAAGGGCATATATCCACTTTACGAATAGGTCACGCCTAACGGTAGACATGATATCCTAAATGTAGGGTGTTATAAGTTGGTAGCAGAGCGGTGGTTTAAGTGAATTACGTTGGAACCTAGTCTTAAACTGAGATTTAAGTGCCTAAGTTTGATATATGACCAGGGGTCAATAAGAAATAAGGTGAATATAGCAATAAGTCTTTTGGGGTTGTCTAGGAGACCTAGTAGTTGAGAAAATATGTGCCTAAGTATTGATATATAAATTGCATGAATGGTATTCGAGCTAGCATGTTATTTGATTATGATGCAAATCAATACCTTGTGTCTTTCGTTTTCTTTAAAATATTTGATATACATGTTAACGAATTAGGCGAGGAATTTGTCGTAGAGCTAGCAGATAGGCGTCATGTGATTGTATGTGGATGCTTTTTGGATTTTTCTTTTCCAAATAAATTGATGGCGTCAGCCTTTTGATTAGACTGTTATCGATGATGATTGAACGATTCAATGTAGTCATGTATATGGATTGTCTTGTTGAGATCAAGGGAGATATCTTTCGTTCTAAAATACAATCTGGATTACGGTACCAAATGGGGATGAGTTACCCATTTATGTCGAATAACGAGGCAAAAGATATTAGGTTCATAGCTGTAGCAAAATCTCGAAAATGTCTTGTTAAAAGTTTCTACTTCTATTTAGGCATTGTTTGGCAAAAATAAGGTAGCTTATTATAAGCTAACTTATTTTTAGTTTATATTTTTGGTTGACCATAAGGTAGCTTATTGATAAGGTAACAAAAGTAACGTTTTGAAAAGTCAAGAAACTTTTTGTTTTTTCTTCCAAAAATACCCTTGATATTTTACACAAATGAAAATTTTATCCAATCCCTTTTTAAATCAAAACCCATGTACAAAACAAAACCCTAGATGCCTGTTGGAATCCTTCCTCAAGAACAAGAAGATCGACCCTTTTTCAAAAACAATATAGATTGATCCTTCACACTAGACCGATCCTTGCTCAATACCTCTCTCAAATATGCAATTAAAAGGTAATATTTGCTTCATTCTATGTTTTTTTAGGTTCTCAAATCTTTGTTGAGTTCTTAAATCTCTGTTTTCGTAAGTTTCGATCCGATACCTTCAAATTACTTTTTTAGTACCAATTTTTTTTCACAGAGCAATGGTGTTTGTGTGTGTTCTTGCAAATTAGGGTTTTGTGTGGTGTAGGACATGATGATTTCGGTTTGATTTTTGGGTTTTTGATAAAAGAAAATGCACAACTAAACTTGCTTCTTAGGATAGGATAAAATAACCTTTGGTTCCCAAAATAACAATAGATTTATGCCATATGTTAACAAATCCTGCAAACCCATTCTCCTTTAGACTTGTGCATTTAGTGCTTGAAATAGCTTCATCTGATGTGGTGGATGTTAATCATGATTTGATATGTATGATATTGTTTCTGATTTTTATAAAGTTGGGTTGGTCTCATTATAGAATTCTAAAAGAACATATTTCAATTTCTGCCATGTTTCTCTTGTATGATTTGTTGTTGAACTTTTGATTAGTGGATGCAAAGATTTTGTAGTTCTTACAGTCCTTATTACTTGCTTATAACTACACAAAAATCTTAGTGGCAATTTAATCAGACCACTTCATTACTGAAAGTAATCATAATTGTTATTCCTTGTGTTATGGCTGAATAAAGTATTGACAGTGACACTTAAGATCAGGAAGAAAAAGCACCATAAGAGGCATGTTTGTTAGCAGTTTAATGAGTTTAACAAGACTAGGAGTTAATATATATAGACGAATGTTCGTGTGAGAATAGCAGTTAATGTGAGAAGTATTGATCTAGTGGTTTTCTTCAATTAGGATTTATCCAGAGTCGAGATCCATTCCGACCATAACTTTCATTCTCATACGAACCTAACTCTCTCTCTCTCTCTCTCTCTCTCTATATATATATATATATAAAGAGGTTCATGCGAGAACGGTAACAATTTACGAGAATGTGAGGACAATCCTCAACCAATCATTTTGTACATGAAATTTTTCATGTACAAAATCACATATGATTAGCCCAGACTTTTCCCGCAACAAAAGCCGCGCGTGCCATTTTAATTTGATGCTAGTAAAAAATCACATATGATTTTGTACATGAAAAAAATTTCATGTACAAAATGATTGGCTGAGGATTGCCTCTCTCTCTCTCTCTATATATATATATATATTCAAGGGAGAACCGGTTATTTTGTGATAACTGAGAGATCTAATCTTAACCACAAATGAATTGATAAATTAGAAAACTAATAATTTTTGGTGGTTTGATTTAAAATTTTAAATAAGGGGAATTTTAGGCATTTTATAAATCTTATCTATCCTCTCTCAACCATCCTCTCTCCGACTAACTTTATTTCTCCGATGAACCTTATTTTGGCAAACACTTGATGCACACTATGATATCCTTCATAAAATAACAAAAAAACAAAGTGTGATACAATTAAAACAATAAAAACACAGTGTGATACAAAAATATACTACCTGATACACTAATACTCTGTGATACAAAAATACATTATGATACACTTTAAAAAATAATAACAACACCACTGTGATAGCAACCGTGGTACCACCATGATACATTCTGGGTACAATATAGACCTTCGATATCGAAAAAAATAAGGATTTTGAATGTTGAGACAGATCCATCTTCGTCAAAACACCATATCCACTTTCTCTCGTTTATGAAACTCCAGATCCTACTTTCTTTTCATCTGCGAAACTTCAGATCCCATCTTCGGTGAAATCTGACATGAATACCAGATCTGTATCCGACAAACTCCAAAACACAGACCAGATCCATCTTCAACGGACTTCAACACACATATACACATATTGAATATGTTTGAATGACGACAGTGGATGCTGATGGCTACTAAGATGATCGTTGATAAGCGATGGCGACGAAGATGATAAACGACAACACAATAGAAGGTGACGATGATCAATAATGGAACTGAGGGCGACGACAATGACAAAGGCAACCAACGACGATGTCCATATAACAACAAGGTTATAATAACGGTGATGACAAAGGCGACCAACGACGATTCCCATACATCAACTTCGGAGGGTTATTTGGAGTCTCCTGTGATGAAGAACCACTGTTAGTTTGAGCATCCATGGACGCCAAATTAAAAAGAAAAGGGACATTTACTATTTAGGTTTATGGTAGAGAGAGTGAGGGAGGGAAGGGAGGAGGCTTATACAAAAAGGATGGATATTTTTAGGATTTATTAAATTAGATGTAATTATTTATTACCAAAATACACTTTTATATTTATTTAAATTTTATATTAATTATATTAAATGTGTGGTTCATATTGGATTTCACGATTATCACAAACTATCGGATTCTCATTTGATTAAGCCCCTATATATATGTATATATAGAGGGAAAAAGAGAGAGAGGGATGCTCAATGCAAATCCAAATTAATATACAAACGATGCAAACTAATCCTAGTCATTGTTTTTTTTTTCATTTAATTTTAGAATAAATGGTAGTTTTGTCATTCTATAGTTTGAATTAATTTATAATTTTATAACCTTTAAATTAGGGTGTCGGTTACTTTTTGGAACTGTTTTTTTTTTAGTGTAGGAATTTATTAGATTATGATACACTTGGTTTCATTTGTATTTATCCTTTTTTATTAAAATTTTTATGTTACTCTTTTTTTCCAGAATTTTAATCCTTGTATTAATTATATTTCATATGTGAAATTAAAATCATTTTAAATGAACTTGACAATTTATGGAGAGGTGTGTATTTTCCCCACGTCTTTTCACACGAGGAGTGGTAATGGTACCCCTTTAGTAGTGGTGTGTGCGGATTGTTTTTGCACTTTTATAGCCTTGGGGATTTAAAAAGAGAATTTTTACATTGAAATGTGTGAGGAGAATTTATTTTGTAGGGGTACCATTAGCATAGTAAAGGGTGTCATTAGCACCCGGAGAGTGCCAATAGCAATCTCTAAGTAGGGGTGTACACAGAATCTTTTGTACTATAGTAAGGGATTGATGTAGACGTATGTGAGTAGAAATTCACTTTGGGGGAGGTTAATGACACCCCTAAGCCTATATTAATGATTGAGTTTTTTTTTTGTTTTTTGTCTTTTAGTTGTGTTTTCTTTTTCTATTTTTGTTACTATTTAAATATTTGTATTATATTTTAATTAACATAAATTACTAATTAACTTATTCTGTTTTTCTATTTTATTACTTTTAATTAATATAAACTATTAATTTTTTTCTTCTTTTGTTCTCTTTTATTTTTTTGATTAATATAAATTATTAATACTTTTTTTTTCTTTTTTTTCTTTATCCGTAATAGAAATTAATTTATATAAATATATGTTTGTTTTTAGAAATATATATTAATATAAACGTTACTAAATTTTTTTAGTAACTATACAATTATAAAAATGAAAATTTTAAATTAAGATTTGACACATAAATATAGTTCATAAGACATAAGTAATTTACATTACATTTTTGTTTAGAGCTGTAAACAAACCGAACGTTCAGTGAACCATTCGTTGGAATGTTCATTTATTTAATAAACGAACGAACATGAACAAGTGTTTTTGTTTGTTTAGTTAAACGAACGAACATGAACAAAGGTCTCGTTCGTTCATTTATGTTCGTGAACGTTCGTTCATGTATGTTCGTTAACGTTCGTTTATTTATGTTTGTTCACATTCATTTAGTTGTTTGTTTACGTTCATTTACTTATGATAATAAGCTAAGAATTTGATATTAAAGGATTAAACATTTGAATTATCTATACTATATTATAAAGTATTTGGTTCAATCTCTTAAAAAGAAGATATTATGCATAAGGTACAATCAACCTGTGCACGTTACTTAAAATCTAAGAATACCAGTTAATAATGCATAGGTAAATGTTATTAAAAGCATATCACTCCGTTTGAATTCTTTATTCGCCCATACATTCTATCTAATCCAACTAACGTCCCTAGAATCTCTCTATTTCAAAGAGCGGATAGCTATTGTTGATTGCATATCTAATGGGCGGTTTTGATTCATTATTTCTTATAATCACCTTTAACTTATCTTCCCCATTGTTCAATTGGTCTTTCAAGGTAAGCTTCAACCTCCTGGGTTTCAACCACTGCTTCTGATTGATTTTGGTCTGTATCGATTTTTGGTTCTGACTGATTTATGGTCTGTATTAATTTTTGCTTCCGATTAATTTATGGTCCATATCGATCGTTTATGGTTTCTTTGTTTGCTTCTTTATGTGTTTTGGTTTATTTCCCCTGAGCTCGAATATTGTTTCTCATCCCCAAATCTTGATTGCTTCTCTTTCAAGGTAGGCTTCAACCTTATAGGTGGCTGTATTCGTTGACCATGGCTTCTGATTGCTTGATTGATTTATTGTCGGTACCGATTTAAACCCTAACATCAAGCACCTTCAATTCAAAACCTAGGGTTTTTCTGGAAATACGTTTATTCAGTTATGTATTTTGTTACAATCAATTTGCATCATAGGATGATATTTTCGTTACAATCACTTTTCTTGATGAAGTTAATTAATGATGGAACATGATGAAGGTAATTTATGATGTGAAATGTCTTGTGGAACTGAGGAATTTGTGTATCAGATGAAGCATAATGAAGGTAACTTCATTCTCTTATCGCTCAATTTCACGAAATCACTCAAAAATATGGCTCCATAGGATGCTTTGAAGCTCTTCAAACCGCAAATGGTGCTTTGTAGTTCTTCAGTCTGGCTCTCGTGTGAAAAACTCTGCACTTCAGTATATTTAGGTATGCCTTTTAGCTTCTGTGAAATTATTTTATAGGCATATATCTGTTCCTACTTGCCAAATTTCAGAAAATAGCTTTCTTGTGGGATCTTTGTGTTGCTTAAAACCCCTACTTCTTGTCTTCTTTCAATGTCGTGAACAGCAATCTACAACATCCCATAGACCATACCAGTTGGGGCCAATTTGACACCTTCCTGAACCAGAGCTATGAAGGTAACTTGCAGTTAATCTTTTATTTAGTTTTTATATTTAGTTTCATTTTAATCAATCAAATATTTTATTTAAAACATGCATGTATCTTTGTTTGCTCATTATACTCGACCTACACGTCTTTTAATGGGTTGTATCGGAAATAGGTAACTAGCAATGTATTGCATGCTGATAATTTATTTTGGGTCCAATGAATCACTTTTTAACTCAAATTTTACAAGCATTTTGGTTTTGACAACATTTAATATGTGAAAAAAGCAACAAATCGTAAATGAATAACAGAGTTTTTGGTAGGAAATAGAATGATAGATTAAGTAAGCAACAAAGAAACATGAATAACCTCCAACCCATTAGACTGTGCCACATTAGTATTCAAATAAAGGAACCAACAAAGAAAAAGATGGTGGGCTTTGTGGAACTAAAAATGGAAGAGACCATGAAAAAGTGAGTGAGTAGAAAAACCATGAAAATGGGGAAGGCATCATTCTACTTTTCTTATGTGTGATTGCAGACTGCTTATATAATAAGAGATCATACCACTCCAACACCGATACTTAATTTATTAGACCAACACACATATTAGACTGTTTATATAACACAAAAAAATTAGCAAATAGTGAATTTAACATCAAACAAGTTAAGAATATTCAGTAGCAGTTGAATGAATATTGACTTCACCATTACTTTGTGAAACATCAGCTCCCCCAACCCTAAATCCTCCGGGACCAGGGGGAGGAAGCACAATAATTGAATTAAACATCATGATCAGTCAAGAGTTTGAGTGATAAGAACATAAGATGGAGGAGCAACCAACTTAATTTTAATAGGGCAGTCCTGATTCCTGACAACTTCAAACCGTAAGAGACTTGCATATAAAAGCAATTTAGAAGAAACAAAATGATAGTACTTTATAAAACAAAACTGGTAGTAAGAGGGAATTGAGTAAAAGTAAAAGTTAGGTTGTGAAAGTAAATTTTTAGGCTGTTAAAGTAAAAGTTACATATTGCAAACCAGTAAGCCTCAACAAACTATTAATCTTCGTTTTTTATGTTTCTGTTTGTTTTCTTGTATTTGATCTAACATTGCTTGAAGGATTTGGACCTATGCTCTGCTGTTGATGTTACTCTACATGCTTTAGAGGCAGACTTGGTTGGACTCTTTGAGGATATCAAACTCTTTCTGATTCAATCTTAGAATGTCACTATTATGCCTAAGGATATTAACTTTCTTGTAGGATTTGTTGGTTGATGGCATATATCTGTATATTTATTCTGGTGCGTAAATGATGGATTTTTACATTTTGCAGAATGGTCAGGTGTTTGATCACATTCCATTTTTCCTTTTGTAGATATGTGTTAGGTTTTTTTTTATTTCTACCTTAAGTGATGCATCTCAATAGATTTTGATACTCCAATATAATAGAGTATTGATTTCATTAACATTTTGCTTCTTTTGTGCTATTACTGTTTGAACTTTTAAGATCATATTATGCTCAAGCATCAACGGCAAGTAAAAACATAGGCAAATCATTTTTGGACTTTATAAAACCTAGGTTTATGGTTATGATGTAAGGCGTGGGATTGTGTGAGAAGAAGAGTTAAGGTGAAAAGCGTAAGAAGGGATCTGAATCCATGATCACTTTTAATCGCACACCCACAAATAAATTGCACTACTTACGAGAATTGATCCAGTGCATCTCATTAGTGTCGATCTTCGATTAAGAATGATCCAAGGGTCCAAATATTACGCTTCTCACCGTAACTTATTTTCTCACTGAAACCTAAGCCTAAGATCTAAAACCTACTTCTATATGTTTGTACTTCTTTCCTTTTTAGGTTGTCTGGTTTGTTATGGTAAATGGTTAAACCCTTAAAGTCTAAGAAGGTTGGCTTACCGGATACTCTCGGGTCGAAACCCCTTTAAAAATAAAATTGACTTAATATTTTACATCCCGCCACATTGCGGCCACATAACTAGTAATTCGTAATAATACAAAGATAAACATTTTTCAAAACTTAAATATTAAGAAACATTTCTGGAATCTTTTTTAAATAAGAGCTTTTATCTTTCTATTTTCAATGTATTCTCGATGTGGGACACTCACCAACTCATTGAATGCTAAGTAGTCAGGACTCCTTTGCTGAAAGTTCTCATCCTACATCGGTGGATTTTCAAACCCAAAGACTCACACTTTAGTATAAATAAGCCTACACTCCTTGGTATTTCATATTTTTCACCTTCTTTATTTTATTGAGCTCAATTGCTCGAGCCCTTTGGCTTGAGCCTAGGCTTAGAGTTTTATTGGAGTATCCGATTAAAGTGGATGCACCTTATGCTCTCAAGTGTCTCACTAGTGGTTCAATACTTGCTAGTGGCTTAAGCCTAGTTGGTTGACCCTAGTGGGTTAACCAGTAGCTTGAGCCCATCTAGTGGACTTGTGTCTAGTTTTTGACTGAGCACCCCGTGAAAGTGGGTGCACCTGTTCTTCCTTTAAGTTATTGTTTTCTACGTTCGTTTACATTCGTTTAGCTTCTTAACAAACGAACATGAACACACCTATTTCTTAAACGAACCAATACGAACACAACAAATTTTGTTCGTTTATTGTTCGTGTTTGTTCGATTAAGTTAAACGAACGAACACGAACAAGCCTATGTTCGTGTTCGTTCGGTTCGTTTACATGCCTGTTTTTGTTTATTATAAAATAACATTAACCATAGTAGAATTAACACGTAAAAGTCGCGTGTACTTATTTATTCGATCTAAATACGGTGTAACCCATGCAATAGCACACAAATAGCAGAAATGAAAAAAATGTTGTGTAATAGTTGAGATTAGATATCTTTCTACCAACTCTAGTTTCATGTATTGGTTACCATCAGAACAAAAACACTCAATAACACTTATAGAGAAGATGATCAAAGATTTTCAGCCCAAATCTTATACAACAGAAAGTTAACACAAAAGCTTTTAGAGTTTCCAACTTTTGAAACTAAATAACGTAAGCTATTACAAATGATGAGAAAATGATATATATATATACAATTAAAAAAAATTATTCACATATAATATTATATATATATATATGCAATTAGATTCTTATAACCTAACTAACCACTTTATACTATGTATATTAATAATATAGCCACGTTTTACATTTTTTGCCGAAATAACCCATTGGGGGCGTCCGGAGAAATTCTGGGACGATCGGACTAATTCAAATCAAAACACAATAAAATAATATTATTAAGTACCATGTTACATCAATGTTAAATCAAAATCAAATCAATATCACTTATTAATAATTTCTTTTTAAAAAATGACTTTATCGATTTTCGTGTCCTGGTCGCCCACATGGGGCGACGTTGACTGGTTTGACCAATATTTTTTTTTGGAAATGATAAGATTTGATTCTTTAACCGACAAGACAACTTAATGGAGGATTTGACCGGGTATTTTGTTTTTTATGGTCGGTTTCGTATATAAGAAACGATATGGAAAACGATAAATTCATTATATACATCGTTTTCTCTCGAATCCTCTCGTTTTCTCTTGATTTGGCTCGAGAGGATCCGAGAGAAAACGACGTATAGAATGAATTTATTGGTTTCCATATCGTTTCTTATATACGAAAACCACTCATAAAAAACAAAATACCCGGTCAAATCGTCCATTGAGTTGACTCATCGGTTAAAGAATCAAATCTTCATTTCCGAGAAAAATCTCGGTCAAACAAGTTAACGCCCCCCCATGGGAGGGACCAGGACACGAATCGATAAAGTCATTTAAAAAAACATTAATAATAAATGATTTGATTTTGATTTGATATGGTACTTAATAATATTATTTTATTGTGTTTTGATTTGAATTAGTTTGGTCACCCCTTGGGGGTGACTCAATGGATTATTTCACAAAATAATTTAAAACGTGACTATATTGTTAATATACATAGTATAGAGTGGTTAGTAAGGGTAATTTCCCTTTATATTATTAGTGTATATATATATATATATGCATTAGACTATCAACATTCACGATCTGAGATATGAGATCGTGAATAAGACAAAATATATTTATATATAAAAAAACAAAAACTAATTAATTAATGGATTGTCGAACGATTCTATCACGCGGTGAAGCTGAGATTGTTTGATTATTTTAATATATCTTTGGCACTTGTCACCATGTGGTTGGTGATTTAAATTTTTTTAGGATAAGATTTATCTAATTAAAAATCAGACTTTTATAAAATAATTGAAACTAAAAAAATATACCAATATTCATGGTTTTCAATTCCCTACAAATAGAGACCAATATTGATGTAATTTCATCACACCAATTTTTCTCTCTATTTCAATCCTCTTGTTATCTCGCTACTTTCTTTCAAATATATCTTATGGATCAAAACTTTCCAAATCTTTTTTCAAATTCTGAACATCCTGATAGCTCTCAGTATGATCCAAACACACGATATCAGAACTCTGAGCTTTTCATGTATAATAATCCAGTTTATATCCCTGAAAATACCCAAACCCCACAAAAGAATTTAAAGGCCACTAAATAGGAAACCAAAGAAGATATAGTGTTAATGTCAGGATGGATCTACGTTAGTGAAGAACCTACTCGAGGCAAAAACCAGAAGAAACAAACATTCTGGTCACGAGTGAAAAAAATACTGTGACCAAACTCGTGCTGAAAATCAAGGAATGGGCATCAGGAACGAAAATCAAATGAAAAGTCGTTATGCACAAATTAAAGAATCTGCAAACAAATGGATTGCTGCGTATAGATAGGCATATCGGCAGAAAGGGAGCGAAATGAGTATGAAAGATGTTGAGAAAGAGGCTCATTCAATTTTTGAGATGGGTGGGAGCAAGTTTGATGACTTGCTTATTTTTAACGAAGTTATGTGTAAACATCCCAAATGGGATTTAGATTTAGAACGCAACACAACACGTTCTCGCCCTGTATATGAAGTGGATGATGAAGAAAATGGTGGAAGCACAAAAAGATCAAGAACTTCAGAAGAAGGAGATTACTCTGTTGAAACCAGCAAAGAATCGCCAAGTGCCGGTGGTTCAAAAGTTAGAGATGCGGCAAAGAAAAAAGGAAAAGCTAAGGCATCACGATCTTTTGTAGTTCCTGACTACTTTGAAGAGTTTCGTGCATTGAACATCACAAGAAACAGTGAGGTTGAAATGATGAGCAAAAGAACTGAATTTGATAAGGAGCAAGCACACTACAATACTCTACATATATTGTTGGCAAAAGAAAACCTATCACCAGGAGAGGAGGCATTGAAAGAAAGTCTTTTGCAAAAGTTTTATGGATATAGTGGTTTATTTCCATTTTAGAATTATCTATATGTATTTTATTATTTTGTGTATCTGTTTGTAATTTGTTTTCATGTGTATAATCTGAAATGTTTGTAATTTCCTTTTCAAGTGTGATATCAATTATGAGTTATCTCTTTTCGTTAGGTTCACATGCCAATGTCTCTCAATTATGCGTTGTCTCTTTCCGTCAGGTTCACATGCCAATGTCTCTCAATTAATGGGTTGTCTCTTTCCGTTAGGTTCACATGCCAATGTCTCTCAATTATTGTAAATTTCCCTTATATATTGGTTGTCTTTCAACAAAGTTTTTCAACAGGGACTTACACACTCACTAAAATGTCTTTCAATGAAAACTCAACACCAGAATCAGGTGGCGAATATGATGAATGGAAATCACGAGTTGTTCAACAAAACCAACAACTTGATCGCATCATCGACGATATAGTAATAAACTCATCTAATCTGTTCATAGGAAATCAACCTCAAAGAGCAAGAAGAAGGTACTGTGATAGGCAACGTGAGATACGTGAAGCGCGTTTGATGGAAGACTATTTTATTGACAATCTGACATTTGACGACGTTATCTTTCGAAGAAGATTTCGAATGTGAAGATCTTTATTCATCCGTATAGTGGATGTTGTTATTGCTAATGACAAATATTTTCCACAAAGACCTGATGCCATAGGTAGACAGGGTCTTTCACCATTACAAAAATGTACTGCAGCCATTAGGGTGTTGGCATATGGGGCATCATCTGATGCAGTTGACGAATATTTGAGAATGGGTGCATCCACAACAAGGAAAACTTTAATGCACCTCATAAATGGGGTTCATATCATGTTTCGGTGACGAGTACCTCAGAAAGCCGAACGAAACGGATTTGGCAACACTACTCTACGTTGGAGATCAACGTGGATTCCCGGTATGATAGGTAGTATTGACTTCATGCATTGGTAATGGAAAAATTGTCCAAGTGCATGGGCCGGAAAATATGCTGGAAGAAGTGGAAAGCCAAAAATCATTCTAGAAGCGGTTGCATCATAGGATTTATGGATATGACATGCTTTCTTTGAAACCCCAGGTTTGCTTAACGATATTAATGTACTCCACCGATCTCCTATTTTTGATGATGTATTGGCAGGTCGCTCACAAAAAGTTAGTTATGTCGTGAATGGTCAAGAATATGATAGGGCATATTACCTCACTAATGGCATATGTCCTCCATGGGCTACATTTGTCAAATCCATTACAGCTCCCCAAATGCAAAAGCACAAGTTGTTTGCTCAAGTTCAAGATTCATGTAGAAAATATGTTGAACGAGCATTTGGAGTTCTACAAGCTCGCTTTGCATTTATTCGACGGCCATGTCTTGTTTGGGACAGACATCTAACGGGACGAATTATGATTGCTTGTATCATCATGCATAATATGATACTTGAAGATGAACGAGGTACATACCAAAATAATTAACTACGGTTATTTATGTATTTCAGATATGTAATTTTGTACCTATTGTTATATGTTGTTTTATCTAATTTCAGTTGTATGGTATGTTTTTTTATAATTAAAATTATGTTTCAAAATAGGTAATTGTTCATTCGTTTTATCTATTTATATATTTATAATTAAAAAATAATAATTATATGTATAAAAAATAAAAAATACAATTTTTTTAAAATAATATAGTAGATGAGATTGGATTGTAGAAGATTGTAGTTGGAGAGTGAAAAGTTTAAGATTGGATTGGAGTTGAATATTATTAGGTGGATGAAAGATAAAGTAATATTATAATTTGAGATTAGATTGGTTGAGATTATTGATGTGGGTAGTTTTAGTGATATATAATAAATTAATATAATAAGAATAATAAATAAGTAATATATAATAAATTAATATAATAATAATACTAAATTTGTAACATATATAAAACTAAAAAATATAATATAAGATGTATTAACTACATAAGAATCATAATAATATATAAATGAATATATATAGAGAGAGCCATTCCTATGTTAATGTAATAACCCTAAATTTTTGACTAATTTTGTTAATGGATATTAATTAAATAGTTGGGCTTTAAATTGGTTTCCATGCGCTAGGGTCCTTGGAAGAATTGGCCCAAGGTATAAATATAGTGAAACGAGAAGGGTTTCTGCATTCTCCGTATTTCCCCAAATCAGTAATTGTGTGTGTTTGTGCGTGTAATGGGAGAAGCAAGCAAGAGAAGAAGAAAACTTAGAAGCTTCTTCTTCATTGGAGAAATCAGTGAAAGAGAAACTCATTGGCAGGTATCTCATCATCTATTCTTCTATTTGGAATTAGTAGGGTTTATTCTTGGGTCCTAAACCCTATGTTCTTGAAAGTTAAATCTCACTTTGATGGTGAAATACCATTTGTTGGAGATTATTAGCTTTATAAATTCATTTCCTTGAGTATTATATAAGATGAATCATTATTTGGCGTTTTCTTAAGAATATCTCCATTGTTGCTCAATCTCAAGGTTGTATTGAGGAATTCTGTTGGGTAAATCATGTGGGAATGATTCCCATATGTTTAGATATTGGTTTCGGAGCTTATTATACTCATTATATGTTTTGGGGATGATTGGAATAAGTATTTTGAGTATAGGTTGAGTTTGGGACTGGTTTCTGGTTGTAAGGACGAACCAGGCAAAACATTAAGTCCCGCGGGTTGAGGCCGCGACATAAGCTGCGTAACTAACTGAGTTTTGGTGAATTCGTCCGTTTGATTTTCCGCTTTGAGCCGGAGTTTAGGCCTATGGATTAGGGGTCTATCTTAGGTCTTTAATAGAAGGCTTTTGGGGTAATTCGTTGGGGGTTAACACCTATTTTATGTCTTTGATTTTAGGCTTTCGGTTTGGAGGTTGAGACCGTATAAGCTACGAACCGGTTGTGTCCAATCCAGGTGAGTTCCCTATAACTTAAAATGCAATGTGGAAATGTTTCAAATGCTTACTTGTTGATTATGGTTTTTCTTTAGATGTTTATTTATATGTAAAATTGCTATGATCACTTTTATAAGCTTTGGGGTCGTTATGTGCATTACCTATTTTAATTGGGGCTAACTGGCAAGGTCATTTATAAAATCCTATAGTTAGGTTTGCTAAATCCTACTAATAGGCGTGGTTCTATAAAAGCCCTACATATAGGTGTGATAAATACTATATCTAACTGCTAATTGTCTTGTCATGTTTCTCCTATACTTAAATTGTTCTCTTCATGAGAATGGGATTATTTATTTGTAAACCATTGCATGTTTTGATGATTTGTGAACTATTGAAATTGTAAACTGTTTTTATGGGAATTCACTAGACCTTATGGTCTAACCCACATTTTCAAAACTAACCTTTTTCAGGAAAGGGATCGTTAGATAGAGGTGAGAGAGCTAAGGGAAGGATGTGAAGGCTAGAGGACGTTCTAGCTTAGCTCTTGTCTAGTTTTAATATTCAGCTGTTCGACATAGACTTTTGACTTGCACTGTTTCGTTTTATTCAATTTAAAGATTGTGATGAATTAATCGTTGGTTGGTTAATTATTTGATGGTTTTGGATTTTGAATTATATCCAATGTTGGGTATGTTTTTTGGGGTGTTACAAATTGGTATCAGAGCCATAGTTTAAGTGAATTAGGTGGCCGTGTGGCACCTAGTCTTAGACTGTAGGCTAGGAATCACAACTGAATTAGGGTAACCTTGACAGGGATAGTGATAATGGGGTAGGGAGAGACCCTCATGTGCGGTAAATTGGGAATTACACTTGGCCACTATAATTGCGAATTTATAGGTGCATGTGTGTGCTTACATTACCTTATTATTTTTGAACTGTCATTTAAGTTAAGTTTGTTGTTCGCAGAAAGGAATCATGTCAGCTCGAGTTACGAGAAGTCAATCCATACCTATTGCTGAACGCCGGGAAGAGGAACCGGTGGACTTGGGAGGTGCCGTAAGTGCACCAGCTAGAGGGAGGGGCCGAGGTAGAGGCCGTGGAAGGAGTGTGAGTCATGTAACCATCCCTACTGTTGGGGGAACTATGGGTCGTGGTCGAGGGCGTGGCCACGGAAGGATTAGGCAAGCTAGTGCACCGGAGATGTCCGTACAAGAGAGTTCGGTGAGTGCAAGGGGTCAAGCCCGTGGTAGAAGGCAGGGCCAAGGCACCACACCCGCTGTTGGGAGGTACAAGAGGCACTTGTCACTGAATTGGGAAAGATCCAATCCGCACTTCAAACCTTGTTGACTAACCGTGAAAGGTCGGAACCTGTAAGTCGGGAAAAGAGTGAACAAAATAAAGCCTTCCGTGCATTCCAGTCTACCCACTAATTCTTCTAAGGTATCCAAGGGGAGTAGCTACAAGAATTTTGCATCTTGCAAGCCTCCTACTTATGATGGTGTGTGTGACCCGGTGTTAGCCGTATGCTGGGTACACGGGAAATGGAGATGGATTTTGAGACTTGCAAGTGTACAGATGACGACAAGGTGACTTATGCAATTTCTATGTTGAAAGATGAGGCAATCAATTGGTGGGATGTTGAGTCGGGTGAAAATGGGGCGAAAGTTGCTAGAGCTATGACTTGGGGGAAATGTCGGTGGATGAGTGCAAGGGGGAATGTCGGTGGATGAGTATGCGGCAAAGTATAATGAGAAGGCACGTTTTGCTACGGTATATGTTCCGAATGAAGCCCGAAAGATTGATCGGTTCATTTGGGGTTTGAATGCTAACATCCGGGAACTGGTAACTAACCTATACCATTCTAGTTATCAAGCAGCTGTGGATGCGGCTAGGAAAACCGAGAGAGAGAAATTTCGCCAAGTGGATGAAAAAGTGGGAGAAGAGCGGAAATGGGAAAGTTCGGGGATGGACTCTAAGAAGCCCAAATTTGTCAAATCGGATCAGAGGGGAAACCAAGGGGGAAATGGGAGACCTTGTGGGAAATGTCATCGGGTGCATTGTGGTGAATGTGCATACGGAGCGTAGGGCTGCTCTCGTTGTGGATCTATGGCCCACTATTCTAGGGACTGTAATGTGCCAAGGAAATGTTATCAGTGCGGGTCGCCAGATCATATCAGACCGGATTGCCCGCAGATGAAGAAAAGGGGATCCGACTACTCTGGGTATCGTCAAGGAGATAGGGGAGCAGAAAAGAGGACCGAGCCGGCTAAAGCAAAAGGAAGAGCTTTTCAAATGAGTACAGCTAAGGCAGAAGAGACTCCTGATGTGGTGACAGGTACCTTTTTGGTAAACTCTTTATTTGCCAAGGTGGTGTTTGATTTTGGTGCTACTTACTCTTTTGTGTCGCCTTTATTGGTGAAATGTTTGGGAGTAAAGTCGAAGAGACTTGATCATGCTATAGAGGTAGAAACGGCCAATGATGGTTGCGTTTTAGTCAAGGAAGTGTTGAAGGATGCACAACAGAAATCGAAGGAAACCGAATACCATTGCTACTCCACCCTATGTCGATGGGAGAGTTTGATATAGTGTGTAAAAAGAAGTTGATTCTTGTGAGTGTTCCGGATAAGAGGACAGTGGTTATCTATGGCAATCATAGAGACCAGAAAACTAGTTTGATCTCGATGGTGAAAGCCAATAGGTGTTTGAGAAAAGGGTGTCAAGGGTTCTTGGCATACGTAGTGGACGCTAAGAAGGAAAAAAGGGATGTGAAAGATATTCCTATTGTAAGTGATTACCCCGAGGTGTTTCCGGATGATTTAACGGGACTACCTCCGGATCGTCAGGTAGAGTTCCGGATAGACTTAGTACCGGGAGATGCTCCTATAGCTAGAGCTCCATATCGCTTAGCGCCGGTAAAAATGAAATAGATGATGTCTCAACTGCAAGAGTTATCGGATAAAGATTTTATCCGACTGAGTACTTCTCTGTGGGGAGCACCGGTTCTTTTTTTTTAAGAAAAAGGATGGGACGATGCGTATGTGTATAGATTATCGGGAACTCACTAAGGTCACAATCAAGAATAATATCCACTCCCAAGGATAGACGATTTGTTTGACCAACTTCAAGGGGCGAGTTATTTCTCAAAGATTGATCTTCGTTCGGGGTACCATCAACTCAAGGTGCGAGAGGATGATGTTCAGAAAACCGCAATACGAACTCGTTATAGGCACTACGAGTTCCTGGTAATGCCTTTCGGGTTAACTAATGCCCTCGCGGCATTTATGGAGTTGATGAACCAGGTTTGTCAACCGTTTCTCGATAAGTTTGTCATTGTGTTTATTGATGACATACTTATCTATTCTCGATCGGAAGGGGATCACATGAAGCATCTCTGTTTAGTGTTGGAATTATTGAAGCAAGAGAAACTTTATGCAAAGTTTTCTAAGTGTGAGTTTTGTCTTCGAGAAGTGCAATTTCTTGGTCATGTTGTGTCAAGTGAAGGGATAAAGGTCGATCTGTCAAAGATCGAAGCTACCCCGCTAACCTCATTGACCAAGAAGACTGTCATGTTTTTGTGGACGGAAAAGCAAGAAGAAGCTTTTCGGGTTTTAAAGGAAAGATTGAGAAGTGCACCAATCTTAACATTACCTGACGGAAACAACAATTTTGTTGTGTATAGTGACGCGTCTAAAATGGGATTGGGGTGCGTCTTGATGCAACGTGGAAAGGTGATTGCCTATGCATCAAGACAACTGAAAGAACATGAAAGATGTTATCCTACACACGACCTCGAGTTAGCCGCCGTGGTGTTTGCTTTAAAGATTTGGAGACACTATTTGTATGGGACCAAGTGTCAGGTTTTCACTGATCACAAGAGTCCTCGTCACTTGTTCGATCAGAAAGAACTCAATATGAGGCAAAGAAGATGGATCGAGTTGTTAACGGATTACGATTGTGAGATAGAATACCATCCAGGGAAGGCTAATGTGGTGGCGGATGCCTTGAGTAGAAAGGAAAGAGGTGAGACTTCAAAGGTGGTTGCTATGCAAACTGTGATTGATTTCAATTTGCTTGATGAAATCAAAAAATGCCAGTTTGAGGCATTGCAACTGGAGAACCTTAAAAAGGAACGAATGGTAGGCGTTGTGTCTACTTTGCTAGAGAATGATCGGTGATTGAAGTGTTACAACAAGCGTGTTTGGGTCTCGAGGTTTGGGGACATTCGCAAGAAATTGTTGGATGAGGCACATAAATCCAAGTATTCTATTCATCCGGGCACGAATAAGATGTATAGAGACCTTCGAAAATTTTATTGGTGGCCGGGTATGAAGAAAGATGTGGCATACTTCGTGGAAAGGTGCTTGACTTGTTTACAAGTGAAAGTAGAACACCAAAGGCCTTATGGCAAGCTTCAACCGTTGGATATTCTCGTTTGGAAATGGGATCACATTACCATGGATTTTGTGACGGGGTTGCCTAAATCTCCGAAGGGGTTTGACGCTATTTGGGTGATCGTGGATCGACCCACCAAGTCAGCTCAATTCCTCCCAATGCGGAAGACTTATTCTATTAAGAGGTTGGCAAAGCTCTATATTGATGAGATTGTGACAAGGCACGGGGTGCCGTTGTCTATTGTATCGAACAACGATACACATCTTACGTCCATGTTTTGGGCGAGCTTTCAGAAAGAGTTGGGATCCCAAATCAATCTCAGTACCGCGTATCATCGTCAAACGGATGGGCAAAGTGAACGAACGATTCAAACGTTGGAAGATATGTTGAGAGCTTGTGCTATCGACTTCAGTGGTTCATGTGGGTGATCTCGTGATGCTTAAAGTATCACCTTGGAAGGGTGTAATGCATTTCGGAAAGAAAGAGAAGTTGAGTTCGCGTTATATTGGACCATATCCTATAATTGAACAAATTGGAGAAGTTGCGTACAAGTTGGAATTTCCGGAAAAGCTGCAAGGTATTCATCATACTTTTCATATCTCTAATTTGAGAAAATGTTTAGCGGAGGCAGTAATGACTGTGTCGTTGCAAGAAGTCCAGATAGATACAAAGTTGAACTTTATGGAATAACCCGAGGCAATTGTAGATCGGAAGATCAAGAGTCTGAGGAATAAAGATATTCCAATGGTGAAAGTGTAGTGGCGGTTTCACAAAGGGCAAGAAGTGTTGGTCCCAAAGGAGTCTACAAGAGTTCAAGAATATAGAAACTGTTTGTGGGGGGGGGGGGGGGTTGAATACATACACACAAATTTTTAGTTTTTAAATGTGTTTATATTGAATAAACAAATTTACAGTTACAAGCGGAATTAGAACAAGTATTAAAACCTATTCTATTGTAACTAAGAAATCACACAGTTTGATGCACAAGGAAATGAGAAAGAAAAGAAGTAGAGGTTTAAGGAAATAGAAAGTAGCATGCATGAAGATGAAGAACAGATCTTCATCTATTTATACCCGTTGCAATTAATGCAAGATAAAAGGTATATGCCACGCATCAAGCTTTCATTGGAAGCTTGTCCTTTGTTCAAAAGTAACCATGCTTTTGGCCGCGTGTGAACAATACTAAATCAGATTTGATGGGGACATAAAAGACTATCCGTGTGTGAACAATACTAAATCAGATTTGAAACTTCAAGGATGAACTTTCAGAGTATCGCTGAGGCCTAGCATGAATTCACACTTCTATTTTGATAAGCATTGCTATCACTGAACCGCTTCAGATCACTAGCTAATTATCTCTATCTTTAGCTTGGTCTTTGACTTTCACTGAATGTTCTTGTGGTGTGATTGTTGTTCTTCAGATCTTCAGAGATAAACTTAAGGTTCCTGATTTTCAGGGATCACTGAGTGCAATCAGCATATGCTATCGCTGAATTTGAACTTTAGCTTATGAACGGAATTTTCACTAAGTATACAGAGGAATCATATTCAAATTACAGAGAGGAGTTATGATCAAAAATCTCCTCCTATTTGATTATGATTAAGCAACATAGGAAAATTTCCTGAAAGGATTAGTAGGGACTTAAAAATATTAAAGTAAAATTTCTAAGTACTAATCTGTGAGATATTTTTCAGCTAATCTACTATTATAATTGAGTTTCATTTATAAGGATATGAAAACACATTTATTACAAGTATAGAAGCTTTAATTACATTCACGGATTTAATTTCAGAGTGAAATATCAGTGAGTGAAGGTTGTTAAAAGAAAAATAGAACTCTTATTTTCATTGTCCCTTTTTACTATTTTCAGGGATCTTTTCAGTACACAGATGGAATAGAGTACTTCATTGAATTTCATTGATTTGTAATTTGAAGAAATACATAGAAATGAAATTACAATATAAAGTAAAGTACAATAACATTGAAGAATGCTATAAAGGAATAGAAACTATAGACTAGTCAGAGAGTCTCTCTTGTCTTCTTCATAGCTCATTTAGATATATCTTCTTTTGCCTCAACATTGGCCCAGTGATTGAGCAGCAGTGATAGTACATGACTTTGACAAATCTTGAGGGAGCCTTAGTGATCTCTGAGTTTATGAAGAATCCAAGGAAACCCTCGTTATCTAGAAACACCATACCGCTTCAGGGTGTGAGATGATGTTACCTTCTTCTAGTTGTAGGCCCCGAGGAAGAGAGACATTGAGCGTTGAGATATCAGGGATATCGAGATGCCCAAGGAGACTTTCGTAGCTGAACTTGGTCTCATACTCATTTTTAGAGGATGAGCCTTCTTCAGTGTTTGATCTTTTTCTTCTTGTTTGCTCAGGGAGAGAGGGAACTTGAACATGCTGTGACGTCCTTTGTAGTAGCTGATCCAAGACTCTTTCTACCACTTCTTTGAATTTATAGTTGAAACCCTGAATGGTATCTCTGATTTCCATCCATTCAGAGTATCCATAGAACTTTAAGAACTTGGCTTCTTCTTTTTCGCACCTCGAATGTCTGTACATTCGTACATATACCTTCAGACCACTTTTCTTAGAATTGCGTCCTTCGATAGTAGCATGAGTGATTGTTGAGTCAGACACTTGATAGTTTAATCTTTCAGTGCACCAGCTTAGTTCATTTTCCCTGTGGCTTTTGTTCTCATTAGTCAGCGCATGTAGAATCTTCTTTTGAGCATTGATAGGATTCATGTTCAGATTTTCTCGTGCTAGTTCCTTTTGTGCCAGAGCTTCAGCAACCCTTTCACTTTTCTCGTTCTGTTTCTTGATCGCTTCGTCTCTTAAGGCATCCTCCCTGAGTATTCTTCTTGCCATCTCTAGATCACTTTCTGTTTGTTTTATCTTTTCATCCCTGATTCGAGCTTCAAGGGCTTGTGCTCTCTCTTCCTTGGATAAGAAGTCGAATTCATCGACTATGCTAATAGGTATGGGTTCTTCTAGTTCAGCAGTGCCAGGCACCTTTATTCTGTTAGCTTCTAGTTCCCTGAGGTAATTTCTTCGTCTTTGCTCTTCTTCAGGTTCACTTATTGGTTGCTTATGTACACGCCGTCTTGGAATAAGGCCTTCTTCATCTTCAGAGTCAGTTTCAGATATGTACAAGAATTGCTCTTCTGATGAAGGTTCCCTCATGAATGTAGAGTCCTTTGGGGGACTGGACTCATTGAGAATGGGAGATGGAGAGAGGTTCATCAGATCCAAAATTCGGAGGAGGAAAAGATGGATATGTTGGAGGTTTAGAGATGGGAGTAAAATGGATAAGGGAAAGAGTTACCTCTGCAGTTGTCTCCCCCTCATATTTTGCTGGAGTGGAGTTGAGATCCACCACTTGCTTGCCTCTCCCTGAGGGATCAGACTGTTCTTGAGAAAGAGGTGGTCCGTTTCCCAAAGGATCTCTGAAGACGATTTCAGGCATGAAATTTCCTGGACGACTTTGATGAAAGCACTGATTAACACTTGGAGGAATGTCATCATCATCCTTATCATCTCCTCCATGATGAGGGATTTCATCATCATCTTCATCTTCATAATCATCATCTTCTTCTTCTTCATCATCAGCGGCGAAGGTTTGAGGACCTTGCTGTTGGGGCCCTTGCTCTGACCGTAGGGAGAAATAGGAGTTCCAGGGTTGTTTCATTCACCTTTCCTATAATCTCGTCAGCTATCTCTCTTGCACATCTCTCCCCCTCAATGTTATCAGGAGGTAGGACGTGCACCATCAGTGTACGCACATTTGAGCTAACATCCTTAAGACCCATAGTGTGGGTAGACTGGTTCTGTGTAACCTGAACCGGCGTGCTTCTGTCTGTAGCAGTAAAGGAGGGGCCTTTTTCAGCAATGCTCTTTAAGAGCAGCATCATATCAGCTTGAGTCTTCTGAATAGACTCAAGTGCCTTGTCCTGAGCTTCCATGGCCTTTTCTAGCTTTTCGATGGCCTTCCCATTAGCTGAATTGTCATCCTTCACTATCTGAATGTCAGTGTAGATGTTATTGGTTGTGGCCTTCATCCCTTGTACGCTAGCAATCGTTCGAAAGATAAGCTCTAAAGACAGTTGAAGAGTGTCCACCCTGGCCTTAGTAAGGGCACACTCATTCACCAGGAAATCAATCGTTGGGAAAGAGGGATTAGGAAGGACAATCTTTGGAATGGTCATAGGAAAGGACGGAAGCTGAGTAGAGAACTTCTCCGTCTTGATGTTTCTGATCTCCTCAGTTGTTGAGATTTCAGCTATTGAGACTTCAGCGACGATCCCTTGTTTCCACTGACAGAAGTGTCAGTGATCTTTGTGGTGGTAGTGGTGGTCGCTGAGGAAGTGCGAAGAGGTGCAATACCTGATGATAACATAGATAAAGCAGCCAGAAAGAGTTCAGGTTTAGATGAAAGGTGAGGTAAAGAAACATTTTTAACCTTGAAAGTATCATGAGGATTACTCTCAGGGATACCACATTCGACGGTAGCGTCTTGTGGATCACTAGCCTGTGTCTTAGAATGTTTGTGAGAAATATCCTGAGGTCCTATGTTACTGCCTTTCCAAAATTCAGATTGTCAAAACAAAACAGAAGTGTGGATAGCGTGCATTTCAACCTCATCAGAGTTAAGGACAACTATCTCTGAATCATGAGTTGATGTGAGGACCAAAGAAGAGATGGTGGAATAAGAAAAGAGGGTTGTGAATGTATTACCTGATCCAGCTTCAGCGTAGCTGGCTATAACATTCTCAGTGACCGGAGTCGCTGAAAATGGTGGTAGCGCTGATGAAGCGGCAACGGATTTGGAGACCGTTGTCGTGGCAGGGGCTGAGTGTAGTGTTGGTGATACCCTTTTATCAGAAAGGGAAGTATTTTTAGAGACTCCCTTCTTTTGTTTCTTTGCAGTGGGCTTGTGAGCGATGGTCTTCTTGTGACCATCGGTCGGCTCTTTGCGTTTGATAGGGGAGGAGGTGTCTTGGATACTCGCTGATGGGTTGGCTAGTGAGATGGACACATGTACTGCCTCGCTGATGAGTTGCAGCATGTAGGAGGTGTAAGGAGCATCCCCTGGATGCTCATCAATAACCAGCAATTTCTTTCCGACCATTGAAAAGCTTTGGTTAGTGACCGTTGGGTATTCATCCTTGAAAGCGACCTCCAATATAGTAGCAAAGAATCTTGGGTAGGGAATGAACTTGTCCCTTTTTGCAGCTTTCACCTTGTTGAACATATCGCTGAAGATATAATCAGCGTAGTTGAGTTTGTAGTTGGTGCAGAGAGCAAAACCCAGATCTTGAAAGTGTTTGCTAGCCTGATCCTGGGAGCCAGTCTTGGAACCTAGGCACTAAATCACGTGGGTGAAGATATATTGCCATCTAGCATATAGCCGTTTCTTCTCCATCTTAGAACCAACGGACTTCTCAGCAGGATTTTCCTATGTGTAGCTGATAGAATCCAAGAAGTCTGCAATTTGCTCCTTGGTAGGCTCAGGGGCCCATTGCTGATTCTTCCTCTAGCAGGGAGGCGGAGAGCGTTCCTTAGGAAACCAGCAGTGAAGGCAAAGTCGCTGTGAGTAGGGATTTGGAATCCAATAGCAGGGAGTTTGGTTCCCTTTTCAGTGGTGAGAGTCGTGCAGTGGGTAGTGTACTAGAGAGCCTGTAGGTGAGAAGTCATGCCAATGGGGTTGTGAATGAAGGCATACATCAGCGGGCAAGCCTTAATGAACGTGGCACCATCTTTGAGTTGTGGCTTTTCAGTAGGGATATCCACAAGAGCCAAGTAGTTGCACGACTTGAAGGTTGCTTGTTCTAGAGAGAAGGTACAGGCAGGTGCTCGCTCAAGGATAACTTGGATAAATGCATCAGCTTGAGGGTTCTTGCTTGAAGAGTACATTTCTGTTTCAAAGATAGGAACACTAAAGAGAAAGATCATGGTTTAATAAAAAATGTATAAACCAGAATATGTATTGGTACAAAAAATACCAAATGTTAAAAAGCAAAATAAGTGTTTTGATGAACAAAGTTCAAAATACTTGTTATTTGGTAGATTAACAAAAATTTTGAACAAATTTTAGTAGGTTTAGAGAAAAAAATTGATTAAAGATACCAAATATGGTCTTCTGTTCCAAGAAGGAACTTAGAACAGGTTTTTGAAAGGAATTTTTTAAAGGTTTTAACACATTTATTTTAGATTAAAGCAGAAGATCTTTATAACGAGAAGTTATAAAAGATTTAGAGATGTAATAAACAACATTGTAGTTATTTTTAATAAAGAATAAAGGGTTAGATCGAACCTTAAAAGTGAAAAACTAAGAAAAACGCACAAGTGTGTGTTCTTGGTGTTCTTGGAGAAACTTGAAGATTCGAAGGAAGTTCTTGCTTTTTGAATATGATGAGCGCGTGAAGAATTGAATGAATAAAAAAGTTGCTTAAATAGCAAGAGGAGAGAGAAAGAAAGCTAAACGACGTTTTTAGCTTTTTGAAAGGTAATGATGATCTAGCGCACGTTCCTAGAAAAGGATAAGAAAGGAAACGTCGTGGTCTGTCGTGTGCAAGAAAAAGGCCTGACGTGTCATTTTCTCATTTGAAAATTTGAATAAGATTATCATCTAAATAAATGTTAATCGTTATCTTTAAATTATTCATCAATAGATAATAAAGGATTGCCAGTGATGGGTCTTATCTTTTGAGATTTACTCTCTGAATATGAAGACATTCAGAGAATGTAAGTTTTTAGAAGTTCATACCTGAGCGAGATAAATTAAGTTTCGCCGAGTCAGAGTTTAGAGAATGGAAATTTGAAGGCTTAATTTGTATGTCATTGAATATTTGTTGATCGTTGAATATAATTTATTCAGCTTTTAACATACCAAGTTCACTGATAAGTAGATTGAATCTAGTCTCATCAAGAGGCTTGATGAAAAGATCAGCGAGCTGATATTCAGTTGGTACAAAATGAAGTTTAACTTCACCATTCATCACATGATCTTTGATAAAGTGAAATCGAATCTCAATGTGCTTAGTTTTGGAATGAAGTACAGGATTATTTGCAATAGCAATAACACTAGTGCTATCACAATAGATAGGGATTTTAGAATGTTTGAGATTGTAGTCTCTTAGTTGATTTCTCATCCAAAGGATTTGAGCACAACAGCTGCCAGCCGCTACGTACTCAGCTTCAGCGGTAGATGTGGACACCGAGTTCTGGTTTTTGCTTGTCCAACATATTTTCTTAAAAATAGAGTTTGATCAATTTTTCCACGAACAAATTTTTCTTTAAGAAGATATTTAGAAAGGGTATCATACCAAGCTCCAGGAGCTTGTTTTAACCTATAAAGATCTTTTTGAAGTTTGAAAACATAACCATGATATTTAGAAAGGGTATCATACTCATGATGAATCGTTACTTGTGGTAGGAAAGAGATCAGGGATTCCATCATCATTATTTTCAGCATTTGGTTGATTACTGAAATAACTTCAAGGTTCCCCATAGTGAGATTTCATGTATTCATTCAATTCCTCATCTTCTTCAAGGAAAGGAATAGAATTAATTGGACGAGATTCATTAAAGTTGACGTGCATGGATTCTTCAACGTGTTGTTTTCCTTTGTTGAAGATTCTGAAAGACTTACATACAAAAGAATATCCATGAAATATCCCATCGTCAACTTTTGGATCAAATTTACCCAAATGGTCTCTATCATTCAGAATGTAACATCTACATCCAAAGATGTGTAGGTATTTTAGAGTAGGTCTTCTTCCATGAAATAATTCATAGGAAGTCTTCTTGAATCGCTTTACTATCAGGGATTGATTCTAAGTAAAGGCATGTCGTGTTTACTGCTCAGCCCAGAATTGAGTAGGTAGATGCGATTCGCTGAGCATTGAGTGAGCTGTTTCAATGATCGTTCAATTTCTTCTTTCAACAACATCGTTTTGCTGAGGAGTTCTCACTGATGAAAAATTATGAGTGATTCCCTTTTCTTCAAAGAAGTTAATCAGAGTACTGTTTTTGAATTCAGTGCCATGATCACTTCTCATGGAGCGAACGGTAAGATTGTTCAGGACTTTCATTCTTTTAACAAAAGAGATAATTACATCAGGTGCGTCACTTTTGGATCGAAGAAAGAATACCCATGTATATTTGGAATATTCATCAAATATCATAAGAGTGTACTTTTTTCCAGACAGGGATTGGACATTGATAGGTCCAAATAGATCCATATGAAGTAGTTCAAGAGGAGAAGTCACTGAGGAGACTTGTTTGGATCTGAAAAAGGCTTTTGTCAGTTTTCCCTTCTCACACGCTGAACAAAGAGATTCCTTTGTAAATGTATGTTTAGGGAGATCCCTGAAAAGTTCTTTTTGAGAAAATTCATTGATCATCTTAAAGTTCAGATGAGAGAGTCTTTTGTACCATAACCAGTTGATGTCATAGGAGACCCTAGAGATGAAACACATATTCTTAGAGTGAGAACTATTCATATTAATGACATACACATTTTCTAATCTTTTGCCTGTTAAGGCAAGTTTGTCATTAATATTAGTGACAGCACATTTGTTCTTTAAGAATAAGACTTTGAAGTCTTTGTCACACAGCTGACTAACACTCAATAAATTGTTCTTAGTTCTTCAACATAAACGACTCGACTGAATGAAGTTGCTCCATTGGATAGAATTCCATAACCTTTGGTGTATCCTTTGCCATTTCCACCGAAGGTCACTAAGGGACCAATTTCTTCCTTGTATTCAGAGAGCAAAAATTTTCTGCCAGTCATGTGCCTTGAGCATCCACTATGGAGATACCATATACCTTTAGCACTCTGTATACAACAAAAATATTTATTTTTCATAGGTACCTATGTTACTATGCGTCTTGCTGAGTTAGTGGAAGGTGTGGCGGATGAGCTACTAGCTGAAGTATTTTCTTCAGTGGTTATCTTCAACTTGGATGTTTTACCAACCTTGGTGGATTTCGTTCTCGCTGATTTATCAGCTTGAGCTACTTTCTTACCATGAGCTAATTTTTCAGCTTTAGTAGCATTAGGACATTTGCTTGCAATGTGGGTAGTCTCACCATAGTGATAGCATTTCCTATATTTCAAAACGGGTTTGGAGTTGAAGGAATTCAGAGAGCAGATAGAAGCATTTTGAGGACCAGAACCAAGAATTCCTTTGTCTAGTGTCCTTGGGGGAATAACAATTTTCTCAGGGACAGGAGTGAGGTCAATCTTAATTCTGGGAGTAGATATTTAAATAAATCCAGGGATCTTCTTTCCAGTTTTAGGATGACTCACTGAAGGGATAGAGGAGTTCTTCTTCTGTTTCTGAAGATTCTTGATTGTAGGAACATGGTCAAGGAACTTGTCCTTGATCATTTTCTTAGAATCCATTAGATTTTGAGATTGGCAGCTTCTCATTGATATAAGGTTTCTGAGAAGAAGGATCAGGGATTGAAGAAACAAACATTCTGAATTTCAACATGGACCGATCATTCTCTGATTCTTCTTCGTCAGGGTTATATCCTAAACCACTTTTGACCTTCTTAGGGATCTGGGCATTGATGATGTCGCTGACTTTATCAGAAGCCTTGCACCATCCTTCGATGGTAGCTTTTTCAGCCTTGAGATTATCGATAGCCTTTTCCCTTTTAGTGATAGCTTGTTGTCTTTCAATGCTTATAGTTTGATTTACAAAGACTTGGTCCTTAATAGTTTCTTCAATCTTTGTAAGTTCTTTGATTTTTAAATGACAATTTTTCAGTTGTTCTGATAGATCAATATTGATTTGTTCAGCTTTTATATTTCCATTTAAAGCATTGTAAAAATCAACAGTCATAGAATCAAAAGCCGACAAGTTATCACCTTCAGATATAGAAAGGTTAGTAGAGATATTTACCTGAGTCGAAGGAGACTCTGAGGATGATGTTTCAGAAGCCTCTTCAACTTCCTCGATTCTGGCCATTAGGTATAGGAAGACAAGTTCTTCTTCATCAAAACCTGATTCGCCAGAGGTTTTGGCCCATTCATCTTCATGATCCCAATCAACTTCCTCAACAACTAGACCTTTGCCTTTTTGCTGGTTCTTTTTCAGATCTTTGTATTTATTTTTTAACTTAGAATATTTCTCCTGTTTATCAGATTTCTGAGAGGTAGTGGGTGTAACTACTTTTTTAGATCTGCACTCACTCGCAAAGTGACCCTTTCGCTGACAGTCAGAGGGTGCAACTACTTTCTTAGATCTGTTTCAACAGGAAGAGCCTTTGACTTGTCAGAGTCAGTGATAGCCGGAGTTTTTCGAAAGTTACTCTTTCTAGCAAATCTTCTAAATTTTTTTGTGAGAAGAGCTAGAGAATTATCAAACTCAAAGATGTCAGCATCAGTGAGTTCTTCTGAATCGGTTTGATTTAGTTCAGTGATAGAAGTAATAGAGGAAGAAACTTGTTTTGAAGGATCTTCCTCTGAAGTCACTAGTGCCAAAGAAGTATTTTTGGAACTCTTGATATCATTAATGAGGTTTTTCCTTAAAGCTTGAGATTGCTCTTCATTTAGGAGCATTCCATATAATGAACTTAGAGAGAGCGTTTCAAGATTCTTTGACAATTTTAGACATGTATTGTACACTCCCCATTGTTCAGGTAGTGCCTCCATGAACTTTGTCAGTATTTCAGCATTAGAATATTCTATGTTGACGTTTTTCATGTCAATCAATAGACAGTTAAATCTTTGGTGAACTTGAAAAAGGGTTTCACCTTTTAAATGCATAAAGCTCTCATATTGTCTTACCAGATTTATACATCTAGTTATTTGAACTTCATCAGTTCCTTCATATTTCCCACATGGCTTTAGATGTTCTCATCTTCATCACAGAGTGATAGACTTCATCTGGTAAAGACATTGCTACTTCCTTTTTGTCATCTTCACTCCATCGATCTGGAGTTTTGATGATTCTACTCTCAGCGATAGCTGGAGTGGAACTACAGTGACCAGGGCTGTAGGAATGAATGGTCCATTCTCTAGATAATAGGGGATCTTAGGATCTGACCCTTCTAGGAATAGAGTCATTCTTTCCTTCCATAATGGAAAGTTATCACGGCTAAATCTAGGAGGTTTAGCTAAAGATCCATTATCAATGTAGTTTGTATTAGTATTAGTCATTTTAAAATAGCTTAAGGAACAAGTATTTTAAAGATTAGTAAGCAAGAAACACTGCTCTGATACCATTTGTTGGTCCCAAAGGAGTCTACAAGAGTTCAAGGATATAGAAATAGTTTGTAGAAGGGGGGCGGTTGAATACAAACACACATATTTTTAGTTTTTAAATGAGTTTATATTGAATAAACAAATTTACAGTTACAAGCGGAATTAGACCAAGTATTTAAAAGAAGCAGAGGTTTGAGAAAATAGAAAGTAGCATGCATGAAGATGAAGAATGGATCTTCATCTATTTATACCCGTTGCAATTAATGCAAGATAAAAGGTATATTCCACGTGTCAAGCTTTAATTGGAAGCTTGTCCTTTGTTCAAAAGTAACCATGCTTTTGGCCGTGTGTGAACAGTACTAAATCAGATTTGATGGGGACATAAGAGACTATCTGTACGTCCTTATCTGACATAGTATAAGGTTTTTACTTTTGTGCATCGAGGATAAGATCAACATTAATCTTGCTCTATAGACTTCACTTGATCGCTGAACTTTGAAACTTCAAGTATGAACATTCAGAGTATCGCCGAAGCCTAACAAGAGTTCACACTTCTATTTAGACAATCATTGCTATCACTGAACCGCTTCAGTTCACTAGCTGATTATCTCTATCTTCAGCCTGGTCTTCGACTTTTGCTGAATGTTCTTCTAGTGTGATTGTTGTTCTTCATATCTTCAGAGATAAACTTAAGGTTCCTGATTTACAGCGATCACTGAGTGCAATCAGCGTATGCTATCGCTGAATTTGAACTTTAGCTTATAAACGGAATTTTCACTAAGTATACAGAGGAATCATATTCAAATTACAGAGAGGAGTTATGATCAACAAGAAGCGACTTGGGAGTTAGAGTCCAAAATGAAAGAGTTGTATCCGTATCTGTTCGATGAAGGAATTCCGGGGACATAATTCTTTTAAGGGGAAGGTGTTGTAATAACCCTAAATTTTTGACTAATTTAATTAATGTATATTAATTAAACAGTTAGGCTTTAAATTGGTTTCTATGGGCTAGGGTTTTTGGAAGAATTGGCCCAAGGAATAAATATAGTGAAAAGATAAGGGTTTCTACATTCTCCATATTTCTCCAAATCTGTAATTGTTTGTGTTTGTGTGTGTATTGGGGGAAGCAAGCAAGAGAAGAAGAAAACTTAGAAGCTTCTTCTTCATTGGAGAAATCGGTGAAAGAGAAACTCATTGGCAGGTATCTCATCATCTATTCTTCTATTTGGAATTAGTAGGGTTTATTCTTGGGTCCTAAACCCTATGTTCTTGAAAGTTAAGTATCATTTTGATGGTGAAATACCATTTGTTGGAGATTATTAGCTTTATGAATTCATTTCCTTGAGTATTATATAATTTGAATCATTATTGGAGTTTTCTTGAGAATATATCCATTGTTGCTTAATCTCAAGGTTGTATTGAGGAATTTTGTTGGGTAAATCATGTGGAAATGATTCCCATATGTTTAGATATTGGTTTCGAAGCTTGTTATACTCATTATATGTTTTGAGGAATATTGGAATCAGTATTTTGAGTATAGGTTGAGTTTGGGACTGTTTTTTGGTTGTAAGGACGAACCAGGCAAAACAGTAACTGGTTGAGGCCTCGGCATAAGCCGCGTAACTCGCTAAGTTTTGGTGAGTTCCTCCGTTTGATTTTTCGTTTCGAGCTGGAGTTTAGGCTTATGGATTAGGGGTCTATCTTAGGTCTTTAATAGAAGACTATTGGGGTTAACACCCATTTTATGTCTTTGATTTTTGGCTTTCGGTTTGGAGGTTGAGACCGTATAAGCTACAGATTGGTTGTGTCCAATCCAGGTGAGTTCCCTATCACTTAAAATGCAATGTGGAAATGTTTCAAACGCTTACTTGTTGATTATGGTTTTTCTTTAAATGTTTATTTATATGTAAAATTGTCATGATCACTTTTATAAGCTTTGGGGTAGGTATGCGCATTACCTGTTTTAATTGGGGCTAACTGGCAAGGTCATTTATAAAATCTTATAGTGAGGTGTGCTAAATCCTACTAATAGGTGTGGTTCTATAAAAGCCCTACATATAGGTGTGATAAATCCTATATCTAGCTGCTAATTGTTTTGCCATGTTTCTCCAATACTTAAATTGTTCTCTTCATGAGAATGGGATTATTTATTTGTAAACCATTGCATGTTTTAATGATTTGTGAACTACTGAAATTGTAAACTGTTTTTATGGGAATTCACTAGACCTTATGGTCTAACCGACGTTCGACTATATACTTTTGAGTATATACTTTTGACTTCCACTGTTTAGTTTTATTCAATTTAAAGATTGTGGTGAATTAATCGTTGGTTGGTTAATCATTTGATGGTTTTGGATTTTGAATTATATCCAATGTTGGCTATGGTTTTTGGGGTGTTACAGTTAACCCAATATTTTGTGTTAACTATGTTAACCAAAATCAACCAATAGAATAATTCAATTATTTATTGAATTATTTCAATTTGTTTTATTTAACAGGGGCAATATCGTATTTTAGTAAATTCCGTATGTAATTTTTCTTTAATTAGTTTTTTATTTAATTAATATATTCCATAATTGTAGCATAGTTAAGTAAGAAAACTATATCACTAATTATATTATCTGATCGCATCATTCAAATCAATTTTTTTTCAAAAAATCTTCTGCCGATGTGTGAATACGGAAAAAAATGGTCGAATTCAGTAATACGGATGCTCCTAATCAACATAGTCAAGATGAAGATTTGTGTAATTGTATCCGTATCTCAACGAGTATATGTTTCAGAAGTTGTCAACTAGAATCAGAAACCCAACAATGGTGTCATTGAAGACGAAGAAGATGTTGATGGAAGTCAAGAATATTTTCCAGCGAATACAGTCAAGAAAGTGTATTCACTTATGAACATAGTCACCAATATTATGTTACTCACACATAAAATAAAACTTTTTCACAACTGCACATGTTTTTAGTTATGAACAAATTCAACAGTTGTAGTAATGTAAGACTTATAAAACACAAGTTGTTCATAAATGGGCATGTCATCAGTTTTGGTGAAGTCAGATAAAAAAATTTGTTCACAAATGCACATATTTTTCACTTATGAACACATTGATAATTGTTTATGAGGTCATACATTTTAATCCCAGGTTGTTCACAAATGCACATATTTTCACTTATGAACACATTCATAAGTGTTTATGAGGTCATACATATCAATCCCAGGTTGTTCACAAATGCATATATTTTTCACTTATGAACACATTCATAAATGTTTATGAGGTCATACATATCAAACCCAGATTGTTCACAATTTTAACTTAGTTTTCACTTATGAACAAAACAAAAACTTATATAGTATTAGCTTGAAAATAAGAAACCCTAAATTTTTCAAACTACGCGCTAAATAAAAATCCAAATTTTTTGAAATTTTTCCTAGTAATCTTACATTGGCGCCCAAATTGACATCATCATCATCCATTTTTTTCAATATAATCGTGTTCCCCAAAATCTGGTGGTGAACTACAAGGAAATCGGGTGATTGAGTAAGATGTTTCTATCGAGAGAAAGTCGGAATGTATTTTGGGAATTCGTTTTCGAAGCCGCTGTCCCAATAGCTTCGTTCAGGAGCGAACAACCACCAAATTACCTTTAGCCAATTTAGCTCTTAATACAGGATCATTCAAGTCAGGTTCCATTCAGCCGTCACGTCAGCCGAGAAGACGGACTTGCTGGTATCGTCAAATAGAGTATAGAATCCTTCTTTGCCAAATTTAGATTTATTAACAACTGACGGAAATACCCTTTGTTCACAAGTGCACATTACTTTGAAGTCATTTAATGCGCGTCTTGAAATGTATGTAATTTCAATTATGCCATCATTACCTAATATCCGTTGATCTATAAAATGGATTGTCTGATTTGGTTAAAAAAGTTTACACAAATAATTTGGATGCCTCTCTCTCTCTCTCTATATATATATATATACACACACACACACACACACATCTAATTCCAGGATCTATAATTACTAAGTCTAAAGCCACCATTTAACATCTTCATTTTAAATTCACAGAAAACCTCTAAAAGATTGGGGGAAATGAATTTTGAAGTTGTTACTCGACCATAGACTTAGATCATAGAGTTGTGAATTAAAATAATATATTCATGTAAATCTGAAAAAATACACAGAACACGTATGTCTTAACACAAAATTTTAATTTAGCCTATCATTAGGCCGATTAATAAATATAACTTAACAATAACAAGAATACTGTTAGGACCCAAACAATCAAGATATCAATATATGAAAAGATTATAACAGGAATGATGATAGCCAAATGTAATATGTATTGATTGAATGTACTGTATTACAGAATGTATCTTTACAAGGTATACGAAAATATTAGTTATAACAATCTAACTAACTATCTATTTATACATACAATAGAAAGACTAAAGTGACAAAGCATTCATAACAGAAAAGTTCAGAATGGGTTCTGAACTCCTTCAGAACTTCTTCAGAAGTGTCTTCAGATCCTCTTCAGAAGTGTTTTCAGAACTTCTTCAGATCTTTTTCTCTTTAAGAACCCAGTACTTTTTGAAGCTATTCTGATATCTCTATCAATCTCCCCCTTAGCTTCAAAAGTTCAGATCATACTTCCAGAAGTTCAGAATTTCTCTTACGTCCTTCAGAATTAGTCTTCTGTATTCAAGTAAGGATTCAGCAACTCTAACCATTTCTTTTGCAAGTTTCTTGTGCTTCTCCCAATCTTCATTGCTCAGATCGTTTGGTCTTCTATTCTGTCTTTTTACCAAACGATCTCTGATTGGCATGAGAGTTCCATTGCAACATTTGTGGAGTTCTTCAAATCTCACAAACAATAGTTCCTGAAAGCATTTACAAACGAAGCCAGGAGGATGAATTACCAAAGTGCTTTTCTTCAAATTCTGAATATCTGGTAGACTCAGATTTGGTTTGCTTAAGTGTACTTGTTTCTCGTTTAGAACATAAGCAACTTGGAAATCAGTCTTTGCAGCCCATATAAATTCTCTGTATAATCCATCTCTAAGCACTGGAAACGATTTTCTGAACTTGGTGATCGAGTCATGGAAGGGATAAAGATTTCTATACACTCTGAGAAGATCTCTGAGATGAACATTCTGAAAGTCAGCTTCAGAAAAGGTAGAAATCTCACCATTTTGTCGTTCAACAGTAAAGAATGCATATTTGTAATTCTGTCTTGTCTTTAAATCAGCATTAAATCACTTTGATACAGGACTTTCTTTTCTTGCTTCATTGATCAATCCTTATCTTTCTGATGATATCTGAGTACCATTGTTTCCAACCAAAAGACTTTTGAATCCAACAATCTATATAGTTGAATTTTTGTTCATATTCCATGAACATTTCTGGATGGAAATATTCAAGGAACATGGTGAAAGCACTTTCTTCTATTCTTTGCACTTGTAGTTGTTCCTCTTCAGATATTTGCTCTTCAGGAACCAACTTTTTAGAAACTTCTTCCTTTTCTTTTTCTTTTTCTTTGTGACTTACTTCTGAACATTCAAGATTCAGAATGTACTTCTGAATTTCTTCCATGTCTTGCCTCTTTGTATGGATCTTGAAGTCATAAGCATCACTTAGTAAATAATCTACTCCTCTTATCTTGTTTTCTCTCTTGTGACCAACTAGATAACTCTTTCTCACAAATTCTCTAAAATGTATTCTTTCTTTGATCAGATAGATAATTTCTTCTTTGATGTCAGATTCTTCAATAAAATCTGTCATGTAGTTCAGAAGCCATTTGAGGGAGGATGTAGAATACTTTGGAATATCAGATACAACAAATGTCTTAGAGACTTCTTCAACAAGATACATGAACCCAATATCTGGATTAGTGAACAATCTTTTCAGCCCAAACCTTTCAATATATACAGGTTCCAACAGATTTACTGTATTAAGTCTGTATTCCAAAGCCAACTGAAAATCATGCTTTATGAGATTCCTTATATATATTCCCAAGATTCTTCTAATCTCTGAGACTAACTCAGATTCACCTGAGTTAACACAAGAAGACAAGGTTGCCAACTTATCTTGTAGTCTTAGCTTGTAAACATCAAACTGAGTGAATTCACACAAAGTACCATCTCTTCTTTCTGCTCCAAATCTGAATATAGTCAAATCATTCTGAATTGATTTTGATATGCATCTGATCTTCTTTATTAAAGTTGAATCATGAAAATTCTGAACACCAGGATTCTGAATAAAGTTCTTCACTTGAACAATATGATCTTCAGACCATTCATCATTCAGAAAGTCTTCCAACTTTGCAAACTTCATACTTCTTTTGTACATGAAGCAATAAGTGTCTTCAGGAAATATCAGGCTGCTTTCTCCAGAAATAAGTACATTTTCCTTTTCAAACACTTGATCCAATACAGGTTCTTCAAGTACTGGAAGATCTATTTTGGGAATGATAATGCAAGGTCTGATCCTAACTTCAAATTTTCCTGAGAAAGCAATTAGAATTTTATCAACAATTTCAACTCCTTCCAAATGAGCTAAATCAAATTCCAATTCAACTCTTTCATCTGGTTGTTCAAGAAAATTTCTGAAGATAGAAAATCTGTTGTCCAAAAGTCTACACTCCAGACTTCTTGGATGATTCAGAAAGACATGCACCCAACAGAATTGATTCAGAATATTCCATAATCTTTCAGAAGCACTTCTGAACTCTTCACTCAGAAGTTGTTGAGGCTTCCAAATTACTAAATCTTTTATTTCATTTGGGCTTTCTCCCATATTTACACCAATCATATCTTCTTCGAACATGATCACATCAGAAAGATCACTTGGTTCTCCAATAACATCTTCAAAAGCAAGGTATTCCCTTAGCATTTCTTCATTAGAGTCTGGAATTATATCTGTGTTATCAGAATCCAAGTTACCTTCAGAATCAAGAGATAACTTTTCTGTTTCATACCCTTCTTCTATCATTTCTTCAGAAGAATGATCATTTATCTCTTGTGCCTCATGTTCTGCAGATAAAATATCTTCTATAGCTTCTGAGACTTTATTTAATTCTTCACCAACATTCTGAGTATCTTCAGAGGTCTTCTCAGAATTTTGAACTTGATCATTTACATTAGTTTCTGGTTCAGATACTCTCTGTCTTTTCTCCCCCTCTTGATAATCAGGATCCTGATCATCAAGACTCCTTTTGAAAGTATCTGATTGAGATCTGCATTCTAGAGCAGATAATCTCGTGCTTAATTCTGACTGAGAACTCTGAATGGATGAAAGTTGATTGAGAATCTGAGAAATATCATCTTTAGTGGCATAAGCTTGTGGAGCAGAAGAAGAAGAAGGCTGAGAAGCTTTCAAAGAAGAAAATGAGGAAGCCAGTTCAGAAAAAGCTGACAAAAGTGCTTGTTTAAACATATGAAGATCATTGGAAGATTTGAGATGAAAATCATTCAGCTTGTTAACCATATTTTCCCCATGTTGATCCAACCTAACCTCCAACACCTTTTTGGTAGAGTCCGTCAATTCCTTGATGTCCTTCTGAATCTTTGCAAATTCAGAAGTACAGAAATCTTTGAATTCTATGAATTCAGAAGATGTGGGTAAGTTGCCAAGATCAACAGATGAACTTGTTTTCAGACCTTCAGAAGAAGGTTGGCCTGTATGAGCCACAAAGGCATCATGAATCACATGTGATTCTATGAATGGAGCTTTTATGATGTTCACCCCACCAGGTCTTCCAACTAATCCTTGATATCCAAAAATAGGAATATCTATAGTTGTTGATGTAATGTGACAAACACTTTGCTGAGGAACATCTGAAAGATGTGTGCTTGTGTGAATGGATGCCACATTAAGTGGTTCAGAAGGCTCAAAGTTGAGAGGACACTCAGACTCAATGTGCTCAAAACTGTGAAGGGGGGACATATATCCTTCATTTTCAACAAAAGGAACCTCCAATTGGGGTCCTAATGGATTATAAGCTGCTTGCCCCATTTGTGTTGTTGAAACACCCTTCTGTTGAGAGATGGGTGAGTGGCTGGGGGGGTTAACCAAAGTTGCCATGGGCTCACTGGCTGTTTCAATATTATCCACCAAAGAATGTGGAATAATAGTAGATGTGGGTGCCCGACTTGTAACAGGTGGTTCACAGGTTTGTTTTTCTTGTACCTGTGTTCTCCCCTCATCAATTCTTTTTCTTACCCTTCTACCCTCTCTCATTTTCATTTTTCCTCTTTACTCTTTGAGGTTGTTCACCCCCTTGAACAGCCTCCCCTCTCTTTCTAGTGATTCTAGACTCTCTTGCATGATCACCACTCTGGTTTGAATCAGGGGAAGGGACTACTGGTTGAGGTAATCCCATAGATTCTAAATGCTCACTCCCAATCGTAGTTGGTGTACTTACAAGATCAAGTAAATGAGATGGAAGTGGAACTGCATTTGGAAAAGTAAGTTTTGCATTTGGAGGTCTTAAGCTGTCCATAGTAAAAACAGGAACATGTACCTCATGAGCTAGAACATGAATCTTTGAGACAACCTTCATTGCTCCTTTAATAAGTGTTTGAAGAAATCTCTGAAATGGTATATAGTTGAATGTAGACTTCTTCAAAATTGCAGATTTGAGTTCATCAAAGATGAGACTCGCATAATCATAGTGTTTGTTGAAGGCAACTCCATGAAATATAATCCTCCCATTTGCTGAAGCTTGATCTAAACTTGAGCTCTTCCCAGATAAGCAGGTATTCAGAATTGAAAACAAACAATACCAAATTGGAGGTAAACATTTTCTTCTAAAAGAGCTCAAAGCACTAAGGTTTTCAGAGTAACCCAAGCTCATAAAATCTGAGATCATCTCTGATGAGGATGGAATTGAGTCATAACAGGTTTTCCCAAGAACCTCATCTGATTTTGGCAAATAGTGAAGGCTCCTAATATCATCTACAGATATACATACTTTGTAGGCATGAACATAAGAGACTATTTCATCATCAGTTTCATCTACCTCAGCATAATGCCAGAATTATTGAAGATAAGAAGCAGGAACAGAAAATTTTCTTGAAAGTAGAGTGCGCAGGGGATGTTTCTTCAGAATTTTAATCAACATTACTTGATCATCAATGAAGTCTTTGGATTTGAAGTTCAGTGCACAGTTATTTCTTTTGATGTCAAGTAATTTCTCAGCAGGTACATAGAGTTTGGACAGATCACCACTTTCAGCAGGAGTTTGGGATTCACTTTCAGCAATATTTGATTCAGAAACAACATCAACGGGTGTATTTTGTGTTTCCCCAATTTTAGCAGTTGCCGGGTTAGGGTTAGGGTTAATGATAGGGTTTGAAGGTCCGGCTTGATGAGTTGCAGTTGTGGCTGTGTCATGAAGCATTTGATCATCATTTAGTGGGATTTCCAGTGATCCAACCATCAATTTTTGAGGCACAATCTTGAACGAACCATCACTTGATGATCCATTTTTATCATTGGAACTCGAGGAAGTAGAAATCATAGCATTTGAAGTAGACATGATGTTGGAAAAGCACGGATTGGTAACAGAAAGAGAATCACTAAGCACAGAAAGATTTCTCAGAGAAAAATTGCTAAAAGAATGAAGATGATGAGGAATCCATTGATTTATATGACCGGATAAGTGTTGAAGGACACGTGGCCAAAAAGTAAATGTGATTAGAGTAGTAATCAACATTTATTAGAAGAAATGAACCGTTTAATGGTCGTGTTTAAGAGAGAGACAATGAAATTAAAACACGTGGCACACGCTTAAGTGAAAAATCAACGGGAAGTTCAGTTCTGAGAACAAGTTCAAAAAAAAAACTTTAGAATTTGTTCAGAACTTCTGAGAAAAAGTTCAGAAGTCTGAAAGAAAGAATTCAGAAGAACCGCTGAATTTTTAAGTGGAGTTCAGAACTAAACTTGGATCATCTTAGAAGACCAAAAATCATTTAAAAATATAAACTTCTGAAAAATATAAGACATTTTTAGAATTCAGAAGTAGATTTGAACAAATAGAAAACTGATTTTATCTAAGGAAGCTTGTTCATACTTCTTAGATATAAAGTGCAAGACTTTATTTCACCAATGCAGAGTTGTTTTGAAGGAAGAGTAGTAGAGAAATTTGAAATTAATATCACTCCCCCTTGAATCATTAGCAATTATGATTCTCCCTCGTAATTATTGTAACTATATCAAAGAATCAATCAAATATTAGTGAAATGAGAAAAAAAATATGAAAAGTATTAAAATACAATCAACCTAGATACAGAAGAGATATACTTCTGAGTTTGAAAAGAAGCAAAAATCTGAATGTTAAACTTCAGAATTATGCAAAGTAATTCTGAAGAACAAAGTATTCAGAATTTGATATAAAAAACCTCAGAATGTAACTTCTAGAGTATAGGTGATGCATAATACTTACATAGACATGTTCATCATGCCCAATTTACTTACCAAGAAGTTAAATCGTTTTTCATCAAGTGCTTTGGTAAATAAATCAGGTAACTTATAATCTGTCTGAACAAAAAACATTTCAATATTACCTTTTTCCACATGATCTTTGATAAAATGATATCTTACATTAATGTGCTTGGTTTTTGAATGCTGAACAGGATTGGCAGTGATGGCTATGGCACTCTTTGAATCACAATACAAAGGAATCTTTTTGAAAGTGTAACCATAGTCTTTTAGTTGAATATGCATCCAGATCACTTGTGAGCAACATATTGCAGCTGCTACATACTCAGCTTCTGCTGTAGAAGTAGAAACACAATTTTGTTTCTTTGAAGACCAGCTGACTAGTCTATCACCCGAAGCGACATGATCCGGAAGTGCTTTTCCTGTCTAATTTGCAACCACCATGATCTGCATCTGTAAATGCTGTTAGTTCAAAACTAGAATCCTTAGAATACCAAAGTCCCAATGAAGGAGAACCTTTTAGGTATCTAAGTATTCGTTTTGCAGCTAGAAGGTGTGATTCCTTAGGATTAGCTTGATATCTAGCACAAATACATGTAGCAAACATTATATCTGGTCTACTAGCAGTTAAGTAAAGCAAAGATCCAATTATGCCTCTGTACTTTTTCTGATCAACAGATTTGCCATTTAGATCAGGTTCTAGCTTAGTGGCAGTGGCCATTGGAGTTTGAATACTTGAACAATCAGTCATGTCAAACTTCTTAAGTAAGTCAGAGACATACTTAGATTTATTAATGAATATGCCAGTGGGAAGTTGTTTAACTTGAAGACCAAGGAAAAATGTCAACTCTCCCATCATACTCATTTCAAATTCTGTTTGCATGATTTTCTCAAAATTTCTACAAAATTTTGGATTAGTAGAAGCAAACATAATATCATCTACATAGATTTGTATCAAAATCATATCATCACCCTCCTTTTTCAGAAATAAAGTTGTATCAACAGTACCTCTTTTGAATTTAAAATTCAGAAGAAAAGTTGTAAGAGTATCATACCATGCTCTTGGTGCTTGTTTAAGTCCATATAAGGCTTTGTCTAATATGTAAACATGATCTGGGAATTCTTTGCTTACAAAGCCTTCTGGTTGTTCAACATACACTTCTTCATGTAAAATACCATTCAGAAATGCACATTTCACATCCATTTGAAATACCTTCATGTTTTTATGAGCAGCATAGGCAAGAAAAATTCTAATGGCCTCTAATCTGGCAACAGGAGCAAAGGTTTCATCATAATCAATTCCTTCTTGTTGACAATACCCCTTAGCTACAAGTCTTGCCTTATTTCTTACAACAATTCCATTTTCATCCTTTTTATTTCTGAACACCCATTTTGTGCCAATGACAGATTTACCTTTTGGCTTTGGTATCAATCTCCAGACTTTGTTTCTTTCAAATTGATTTAACTCATCCTGCATGGCTAAAATCCAGTCTGGATCTTGAAGTGCTTCATATGGCTTTTTGGGTTCCATACTGCTTAAAAAATTAACATACATACACTCATTTGCTGTTGCAGATCTTGTTTGAACACCTTTTGATGCATCTCCAATTATTTGATGAACTGGATGACTAGATGTCCATTTGTTCACATTTGGCAATGGTTGAACAGATGAAACATTATTTAGAGAATCATAATCATCAATAATTGCTTGAGTTTCAGTATCATGATTGATAGCTGAATGTAAATCTGAAGACTCCCCCTCAAATGGAAAAATCTGAGCTGGTTCAGAACTATGAGGTTCATGGTCAGAAATATTTTGAACCGGTTCAGAAACAACTTGAATTGGTTCAGAAACAAGTTGAATTGGTTCAGAAGTTGAATTTTCAGAAGTTGGAAGTTCTGAATTTGAGGTAGAGAGTTGTGGTGCTGATGTATTTGAAATTTGTATTTCTGAAATGTCTTGATCGGTTGAGTTTCTGAGAAGAGAAGGATTTTGATAATCTGCAGAAACATTTACAGAAATATCAAATAAGTCTTGACATAAATTGTCTAAATTGGATTTAGGTAAAGTTTGAGATGTAGAAGTAGAGTTTGTCTGATTATGTTCTGAGTCCAAACTTTCAGAAGTTGGTTTATGTGCGAGTTCTGAACTGTTTTGTTCAGAAGTCATTGTTGGCTCATGAAATCTGACATTTGTAGTCTCAATGATTCGTTGAGTTCCTTTAATGAGTACTCTATAAGCTTTGGATCTTTGAGAGTAGCCAACAAAGATACCAGCTACACCTTTTGGTGCAAATTTGTCAAGATGTGGAGTATCATTCTTTAGAAAACACCTGCAACCAAAGATTTTAAAATAATCAATAGAGGGTTTTCTTTGTTTTAACAATTCATAAGGAGTTTTAAGAAATTTTCTGTTTAGAATAGTTCTATTCTGAGTAAAACATGCAGTTGCAATTGCTTCTGCCCAAAGAGAGAGAGGAAGTTCTGAATATGCAAGCATGGTTCTTGCAGCCTCTAACAAGGTTCTATTCTTTCTTTCAACTACCCCATTTTGTTGAGGAGTTCTTGCAGCGGAAAAATTATGTGAAATACCAACAGATTCCAAAATATTCTGAAGTGTAGAATTAGTAAATTCTGTTCCATTGTCACTTCTGATCTTTTGAATTGGGAGTTGAAGAAGAACTTGAATTTTCTTCAGAAAGGGTATCAGTCTTTCAGAAGTATCAGACTTGAGTCTCAGAAATTCAATCCATGTATATCGTGTATATTCATCTACTATGACAAGAATGTATTTCTTTCCCCCATGCTTTGAGTTTTCATTGGGCCACACAAATCCATATGTAGCATTTCAAGTGGAGCTTTGCATGAAGATAGCATTTTCAGAGGATGAGAACTTCTTTTGATCTTCCCGAGTTCACATGCAGAACAAAGAGAGTTCTTTTCAAATCGATCTTTGGTAGTCCTCTTCTGATTGATGTTTGCCTAGTTCAGAAATGGCTTTGAAGTTCAGATGTGACATTCTTCTGTGCCAAAGCCAACTATCATTTTTCATTAATGTAGACATATAACATACACCTTGTAGTTGACCAGTTGCAGTGAATGTTGTTGTGTAGATATCTCCATCTTTATAAGCAGTTAATTCATTTTTGTTTGTTGTACTCAGAACATGACAATAGTCTATGTCAAAATTAACCTTCCAGTATTTGTCACAGAATTGACTAATACTGAAAAGATTATGTCTTAGTCCCTCAACATAGAAAACTTTCATTACTTTCACATCTCCTTTAATGAAAGTGCCATATCCTCCTACATATCCCTTTGCATTGTTTCAAAAACTAACTGTTCCTCCATATCTTTCATGATAATCAGTTAGTAGTTCTTTGAAAGGTGTCATGTGTCTTGAACATCCAGAATCTAAGACCCACACATGACATATCTGCAAAAGAGATTATTGAGTTTTAGGTACCCATTTCAGAATGGGTCCTTTGTGATTAGTAATAAAATTTGAAGTTCTGAACTTTTTCTTCAGATGTTTCAACTCAGAAGTTTGTTTAGAACTTTGAGATTTATCTTTCTTAGTTTTATCTTTATTTCTGTTTCTTTGTTTAATTGAATTTGTCAATGTAGCTAAACATTTCTGAATAGATTTCATCAAATTTCTCTTGTTTGTTTTGGAGTTAAGAAGAAAATTTTGATGACCACAATTAATACAGTGAATATGATTCTTTAATGTATTTACAACAGTAGTAGACATATAAGAATCAATAACATTTGATTTTTCAACAAAAATTCTTTTATTCACTTTCTTTGTTTTAGGTACATCATTCTTCTGTAAAAATGAAAAACTTTCTAATTTGTCAATCTTTGACAGTCTTTCATCTTTCTTTCTCCATACTAAAGTGGATAGCTCTGTAAAAGATAAGAAATGAGGATTAGTATAAGAAATTCTTTTGTTCACTTTAGGTTTATCTTCAGATTTTGTGTTAATTTTCTGAACTTTAGAGAGAGAATTTGAGGATTGTCCTTGTTCAAAAAATTTAACTCTGGTGTGAAAGTCAGAAGATGTTACTGAACATGGTGTTGTATTTGATGATATGTTTGTATTAGTAGGAGAAAAATTCGAATTACGATATTACGGTTTTAAAAACACGAGGATCAAACAATTCGAAGGTATCTTTGAAACTTGATTTTAATTTTTCTCCTTCGATCATACATGATTGAGATTTATAAACCAAATAGCCATTTTTGTCAATGACTTGCACCATTTGATCATCATCATCTTCGAATCGAAGCATTTATTAGATCTGAAAACTTATTATGAGTCATACTTGTTGCAAAAATATTTGAATTTTTTGTTGTTGTAGACTCATTATCAGAATTATCAAAAAATATATTGGGATTCTCATCAATATCTTCTGAAGATTCAATATACGAGAATTCATCATATTTTTCTTCATGTTCTGATTTATTATCAGAAGTATCTTCTGAAATGTTTTCACAATTGGATTCAGAAGTTATTACAGAAGTAACTTCAGAAACAATTTCAGACTTAACAATTACTTCTGATTTTTCTTCAGAAATGTTATTTGATTCAGAAGATTTACACATATTTGAAATTTTATTCATTTCTTCTGTTTCAGAGATACTTTCTGGTTCACCAGTTTTAAGAGGTGTTTCTTCTGAAAACAAAGTCTCTGATTTTATAAAAGGAATTCTTTCAGGCAAAGAATGGTTTACAGGTTTGGAAATGATGCCAGTATTTGATTCATTGAAAATTTTCATTTTAGAATAATCATACAAGTTTGCAGGTGGCTTTTTTAAAATTTGACTGTCATTATATCCTAAGCCTGCTTTTATATTGTAAAATTTTGAGTTCTAAGCCTGACTAGTTAAAATATTCAGAGTTTGTTCAGTTTGTCCTCTTTTAAAATTTAAATCTTCCAATTCCTTAATCTTTTTATAAAGATCAAGTCTCTCTTGATTCAGAAAATTCATCTTAATATTTAGAATTTCCTTTTCAGATTTTTCATTTATAACTTCTTTTTGTAAACTATCCATTTTTTCTTTTAAAACAAGTTTTTCTTCAGAAATTTTTTCAAGAATACGATTGTTTGCTTGACAATTTTCTTTATATATTTGACTTTCAGCTCTGAATTGATTGACCAAAATTCTTTCACCTTTAATTCTGTTTTTGAGTGTTTCAAATTCAGAATACATATTTTGAAATTGATTTGTCATTTCTGAATCTTTAGTATTAACTTCAGAATTATGTTCATAATTTTGTTCAGAAGATGAAGAAAATACCTCAGTATCTTGTTTGTCCTTTTTTGTATCCATTTGACACATGTAGCAATTTGTTGCATAGTGAGCAACTTCTTCATTATCATTTCCATCACTCCAGTTTAACCAGTCTTCTTCATACTTGGTCACTAGAGCAGGATTAAGTTCCTTTTTCTTTGCTAATAGATGCTTCTTCTCATAATAACCTGAATTCTTGACTTTTGGCATCTTGCATTGTCTAGCATAATGTCCAGGCTTTCCACAGTTGAAGCATCTTGCTGGTTCAGATGTTTCAGATTGACCAGCCTCTTGACCCTTCTTAGGTCCAACTTCAGATCTAGGTTTATTCTGATATTTTTGATTGTATCTTTGCTTGAATTGCCTTGTCATTAAAGCAATGTTATCAGAAATCCTTTTAAGCTCTTCATCTGATTCATCCCCATCACACACTGTTATCTCTGGGATCTCACAAACTTTCTTGGTAGCAATGGTCAAAGAATTATTGTAGTTTTTGCTCAGAAGGGCAACTGTTTCTTGTGTCTTCTTTTGTTCATATTGTCTAACTTTGATCTTGTCCTCTTGTTGGAACAAGATTCCATAGACATCATGAATTGTCTTTCTAGACAAGTTCCTAGTTACCATATTATCTGAAAAACTTGACCATTCATTTCCCAGATTGTTCAGAAATTTGTTGTTTATCTCAGAATTTGATTTCTGAACACCATTTCTTCTTAGATCATTCAGAATGTTATTGAATCTATGATATGTATCAGTGATAGATTCATTTTCTTTGTATCTGAAATTTTCATATGTTCCTACACAGATATTTAATCTCTGTGCTTGAGCCTTTGTACTTCCTTGCATCTGAGCTTCTACTTCATCCCACATGGCTTTTGCTGAAGTTAAACTATCAACCCTATTGAATATCTCATTGGGAATTGCCATGGTGAGTAAAGTTAATGCTCTTCTATCAACTTTCGTTTGAGCCTTTTCAGCTGGATTATACATTCCAGGACTCTTCTTGATTCTTGATGCAGGGATTTCAGGGGTGGATTCGGTTACGGGAAGCTATTTGGAATCTCAACAAATACCTCTAGCGGGCCATTTGTGATAGATTGCATTAAGGCTTCATCTATGTTATCCAAGAATTGAATCATTCTAATTCTCCATTGATGATATTTCCCCAAGAAGAGAGTTGGTGGTTTCGTTTCAGATCCGATTGAGACTATTTCTTTTGACATCTTTGATTGTTAGAAGATCGAGAATTCACCTGTGTTGAATTTGAATTTTGTAGATCAAGAACATCAAGAACTGTCAGATCTGACAAGTTCTTTCACAAATCTTCTTCAAGAACAGATGAATTGGCTCTGATACCAATTGTTAGGACTCAAACAATCAAGATATCAATATATGAAAAGATTATAACAGGAATGATGATAGCCAAATGTAATATGTATTGATTGAATGTACTGTATTACAGAATGTATCTTTACAAGGTATACGAAAACATTAGTTATAACAATCTAACTAACTATCTATTTATACATACAATAGAAAGACTAAAGTGACAAAGCATTCATAATAGACAAGTTCAGAATGGGTTCTGAACTCCTTCAGAACTTCTTCAGAAGTGTCTTCAGAACTTCTTCAGAACCTCTACAGAAGTGTCTTCAGAACTTCTTCAGATCTTTTTCTCTTTAAGAACCCAGTACTTTTTGAAGCTATTCTGATATCTCTATCAAATACTTACAAAAATTTCTTCAAGATCTTGAGCCGAATTTTTTTATTATTACCAAAAGATTTATACAAACTATATGTTGTTTACAAACTATGATACAAACTGGTAATTTGGAGAAACCAAAGAAAGGCTAAGAAAAATGTGTTCCTTAATAGGAAAATGTCTTTCTTTATAAAGGAAAATAAAATATAAAAGACAAACAATAAGAAAACTTTTTAAAAGCAAACAATAATATTCTCTGTTAAAATGCAAATGATGAATGCATGGAATTTTTAGTCATTGTCGGCTATAATTCAAATAGTAAAGATTCTCCTTCATTATCAGTTATTTGATATTTTCTTTAAGGAGTCTCTCAAATTTTCTAGAGAATCGTCCAGAGAAAAGCCAATTTGGTCATCTTCAGGATCTTGAGTTTCCTGAGTTAGTTGATCAGATGTCATGGAGATATTGGATTTATAGTTTGATCCTCCTATGTTTTTATACAAATCATTCTTCATTTCTGCAATGTGCAGATCAATTATCTCAGCTTTTGAATGAGTCTCAGCATACTTCTGAGAATTGTTTTTGAAAGGACTGAGATCAAGAGTATCATTCTTCTCTTATTCGTTTTGTTGTTTATTAAGCTCTATTTTTCTGACTATTTTGGTCATCAATTCTTCCCCATATAGTTTTTTGTTGCTGGATCTTCTTGGGATGATTTAGCCCAAAATTTTGTGAGGCTTGTTCTCTTTAGGCAAGGTGCCATAATCTCCGTGTAGCCAAAAACTGGCTACCATTTCCAAATCCATGGAACACCAAATTCAATAAAGAACCAACAAGTATTTTAGCCCACAATGTATATTGAATTTTTGGATTATAAACTTTTGGGGAGTATGAAATCCATTGTTTTAGACAAAGTTTAAAATCATCTGGAAGAATGTCTCCCGTAGTACCAAACTTTTTCCACCAATTAGAAAACCAATTTGGAACTGGTGAACGAAAACAGTTTTCACAGATTTTTAAAACCCAAAAATGTTTTTTATTTTCGTTTTCATATAAAAGGACATTTTCAAAACTTGAGATATAATCCCAATAATTGAATTTAAAATTACACTTATGAAGTGGAGAAAACCATTCTCTTTCATCTAATGGAGACATACCCCATTCTTCAAAAGATATAATCTTTTTAATAATAAATTTTGAGAAATTATAAATTTCTGTCCTGTTTGAAGGAGAAAAATGGATAATTTCTACAGAATTTGTAGAAATTAAAAGACCCTCATAAAATTGTCTTTGTTTTAAAGAACCATGAGTATAATAGGTCTTATTAAGATATCTTTCCAGAATTGTTTCCAGATTATTTTTCCGTTGATTATCCTTTTCTTCAATTAGAAGTATAACTTCCTTAAATTCAGTTTCATAAAACTGGGAGTTCGAATTTTCTTCCTTGCTAATATTAGCATATGAGGAAGCTTTAACTTTTTCTTTTTCCTTAATATAATTAAGGTATTCTTTCTAAAGAGGATGATCTTCAGGAAGAGTAGTACCTATAAGGTTTTTTAACGGATCACCCAGACTAGCTATGTTTTGAGCTATTAACTTCTTCTTTCCCATCTGAATTTCGTAGTTTGTGGTGGGACTTCCACCTCTTCCTCTTCCTCTATAAGAAGAATCAAAACCTCTTCCTGTGGCTGAGGATGAGCTACCTCGTCCTCTATAAGAGGAGTAGCAGCTTTGAGACGAGCTCATTTTTGTAATCATGAGAGATATTCACGAGTTAAAAAGTCAGGCAGATGATTTTTTTGTACCCTTTTTATAAATAATAGTAAAATCAAAAGGAGCTAATGAGTTTGCCATCTTGCAAACATTTGTTTAGAAACATCATGTTTAAAATCTTTCTGGAACATATACTTGCCAGATATGCAATCAGTTTTTGTAATAAATTTTTGGTTGTAAAGATCGTCTTAGAATTTCAAGACACATTTCACAGTAGCAAATAACACTTTTACTAAAGTAGGATAATTCTTTTGAGCACCATTCCATTTTCAATAATGGAATCTTACAAGAAATTTATGTTTTGTTTGAGGATCAATTTGTTTTAAAATATCTCCAAATCCTATATCTGACGCATCTGTTTCAATGATTTTCCCAAAGAGGGTTTGCTAACATTAAGCAAGGGAGGTTTTTAACCTTATTTTTATGTTTTTAACTGATTGAATATGATTTTCAGTCCAAGGACCACTTTTCTTTTTTAGTCTATCATAAAGAATAGAAGTATCCTTACTTAGATTTTCTATATAAGCTGAAATATAATTTAAGCTGCCTAGAAATCTTTGTAATTGAGTTCTATCAATAATTTGATCAGGGAATTTAGAACTAAATTCATGCTTCTCTGGATGTGAATTATTTTTCCTTTCTCAATATTGTGACCTAAAAACCTGACATTAGTATGGAAAAGAGAAATTTTTGGTTTAGAAATGACTAAACCATTTTGTGTAACTATTTTTTTTAAAAAGATCAAGATGTTTAAAATGGCTTTCTATATCCATGGAGAACACTAAAATGTCGTCTATATAAACAATTATGAAGTTACTATATGGATAAAAAATATCGTTCATAATTTCTTGGAATTCAGATGGGGTATTTTTTAAACCAAAAGGCATGACCGCCCATTCATAATCGTTAGGACCATATGTCCTAAGTTTAGAAAGTTTTATAAAGTAGGAAAAGATTTATTGTAATATTTTATACATAGTATTTGATCTTATGGGCTTGGGCTTACCTTGTAATAGACACCTAGTATATAAAAGAGTCTAAGGTAGAGGATTCATTAATGAGAGGTGTGTAATTTAGTTTCGCGTTTGTAATACGTAAGAAAGCTTTCAATAAAACATTCGAATCAATGATTTGCATATGATTCCTCTTTGATCTTGTTGAATCGGACCTAACAATAATGCCCTACGGGGACATTGAAAGCAGTTTTATTATTTGTTTGCCAATATCCAGATTTTAAATTGAATTTTGAAAATATTAATGCTTGAAATAATCTATCAAGTAAGTCTTTTTTATTCGGGATTGGATGTCTGATCCATTTTAAGATTTTATTTAGTGGTTTGTAATTAATTACCAGACGAGGAACCCGTCTTTCTTGTTCAGAATGTTTATTAACATAAAAAGCCGTACAAGACCATGAAGATTTGGATTATAAGAAGAATATTATCTGAGTTATCGGTTTCATATAATTTCTTCATCACTTTGATCAGTAGATTTATCTTTAATTTCTAGATAAATAACATCAAGATTCTGATGTAAAATGCTATTATCTTGTTTAAGAAGTTTTACTTCTGTTTTCAGGAGATAGTGCGTTTAAGAAGAGATAGTGCGTTTAGTTGAATGCTTTTCTTCTTATAGTCTATTAACTCCTCTAATAGAGTAATCCTGAAGATTTGGATTATAAGAAGAAGAGGGCTTTTGATCAAGTTCTTCTAAATTATCTATAATTTCAACACGAAGAATATGATCTTTTTGATGGGAAAAATACGTCACAACGGTAAAAACAATGCGGAATAAACCCTTGTTAGACAGAACTTTCCGACTTATATGAACCCATGAGGATTCAAACAAATAGGTATACTAAACGCAAAGATAATCAACTCCAAAACAGAAAATAAGCAACAATCAAACACACACGGAATACACAAATTTTTGCGTGGAAACCTTTCAATGCGAGAGTAAAACCACGGGACCCTTAGGCCGCTTAAAGTCCACTACCACCAATAAGCAATACAAAAGTTTTCTCTAGATAAATCTAGAAGCAAACAACAATCATCGTACTCTTGGAACAAATCATCAAGAAGTACGGAATCAAATCAAAAAGAAAAGAGAAAGAAATATCACCCAGAAAATATTGCTATATGTCGAACAGCAGAAGGATGCCTTCCGTACCTCGAACACCAATCTCCACCGTTCAGAATGTAGATAAAGATGTTGTGAATATACTATCCAAAACTCACGACGATCCAACGATTCAAGGAATAGACGAAATGGCGCGGCTGCGCTTGCCCAAAAAGTGCAATCGAACTTTTCTCTCTTTTCTCTAACTTTTGTATATTGTGGACTTTCACTTCTCAATTCTAAATCAGCTCTCAATATGAAAAACGCCAAAACCCTAAGATACAAGACTATATATAACTTGTATCGGGTCACTGTTATTGGGCCTTTTAACTATTCCTCATGGGCTAGAAATAATTAAATAAAACCCAACAAATCTCCCCTTTTCTGCCTATGAGGGAGAGTTCGCCATCCCGGTGATCGAGCAACATATCTTGAGCTTTCCTTCGCTAAGGCCATTGTCAACATATCAGAACCATTATCATCGGTATGAACTTTATCAATTTCGAGCAATCCATCTTCAAGTGCTTCTCGAATCCAATAATACTTCATCTTGATATGTTTTGTTCTTCCATGAAAAGTTGAATTCTTCACAAGACAAATGGTACTTTAATTATCACAAAGAACCACGTAGCGCTGTTGCTTGAAACCAAGCTCCTTTAGAAAATATTTCAGCCACAGTACTTCTTTGGACGCTTCACTTGCCACGATATACTCAGCCTCAGTTGTAGACAAGGCAACACATTTTTGCAGCCTTGATTGTCGTGCCCCTGCAAAGGTTATCAATTATCCAGAAGTGGACCTCATGTTGTCCATATTCCCTGCCATATCAGAATCAGTATACCCTACAAGCATTGGCTTTTCATTCCCGAATGTTATACCCAATTTGGAAGTACCACGCAGATAACGGAGAATCCATTTAACTGCTTCCCAATGCTTCTTACCCGGATTTGACAGAAATCGACTAACAACACCTACTGCATGGGCTATATTAGTCCCTATACATACCATCGCATACATTAGACTCCCAACGGCCGATGCATACGGAACTTGATCCATCTCTTCAATATCCTTCTTTGAAGAGGGACAATCTTTATCAGTTAACTTAAAGTTGGTGGGGGTGAACTGACCACTTTAGCTTTATCCATGTTGAATTTGCAAAGCACGTTCTAAATGTATTGCTCCTCTAACATGTGAAGCTTCATGGCATTCATATTTCTGGTGATCCGTATGCCAAGAATTTGTTTTGCTGGCCCGAAGTCTTTCATTGCAAAAGACTCGCTCAGTTGTTGTTTCAGTTTGGCAATTCTTTCTTTATTCATGCCAACAATCAACATGTCATCAACATATAAAAAGAAAATGATGAAATCATCATCCCCAAACCTTTGAAAGAAAACAGAGTGATCTAAAGGCGTCTTTGGTAGCCGTGCTTCCCCATAACCGACTCAAATTTCTTGTACCACTGTCTTGATGCTTGCTTCAAACCATATAGACTTTTCTGAAGTCTACATACATAGTCTTCTTTGCCCTTAACCTGAAAACCTTCAGGTTGCTCCATGTAGATTTCCTTGTCCAAGTCGCCGTGAAGGAAAGCTGTCTTGACATCGATTTGCTCAACCTCAAGATCAAGGCTAGCAGTAAGCCAAGAACCATACGGATGGATCCCATCTTTACCACCGGAGAGAAAGTCTCATTAAAGTCAATACCTTTCCTTTGACTAAAGCCTTTGACCACCAATATAGTTTTGTACTTAGGTCGTGAAGTATGTTCTTTTGTCTTCACTTTGTAGACCCTCTTGTTCTTCAAAGCCCTCTTGCCTTTAGGCAACTTTACCAACTCAAAGGTATTGTTCTTGTGCAAGGAAGTCATCTCGTCTTGCATGGCTTCAACCCACTCTTTCTTATGCTCATCTTCCATGGCCTCTGCATAACACTCGGGATCTCCCTCATCCGTGAGTAAGACATACTCATCAACAAAGTATCCTGTAGAAGGATGACGATCTCTCGTAGACCGCCTAAGTGGGATAAATGATGGCACACTTGGAACTGGTAATTCTGGATGAACTTCTACATCCATCTCAATTTGCTCCGGAACATCAACGTCATCAGTGCCATCTTGTTCATTATTCTGAACGCCATCTCCATCATGTGTCTCAACATGCTTTGGAGGAACTGGATCCAATCAGTAATATCATCATTATGTTGAGGAACCGTCTCTTCCTTCTCAACATCTTTCAAAGTCCGGTCATCCATGAAGACAACGTCTCAGCTTCGAATAAGTTTCTTCTGAATCGGATCATATAATCTGTAGCCAAACTCATCTTGTCCATAACCAAGGAACACACATGGCCTAGTCTTCACAACAAGCTTTGATCTTTCATTTTTGGGAATGTGCACAAAAGCCTTGCATTCAAAGACCCATAAGTGACGGTACGAAACATCTTTGCTGCTTCAAACCCTGTCAGGAACATTACTATGCAAAGGAACACAAGGGGTGTTAGTCCCCAAAGAGAGATGGCTAACTAAGAGAGGGTTTTGTAGAGGGGGGGGGGGGTTGAATATAAAACACACAGAATATACTCTTTTTAAATTTTTTAATATAAATATTAAAAATTTACACACAGATAGTTTGATGCGGAAAAGAACAGGCAGACTATTCTATCAAACTAAACACACAGATAACAGTAATTAACTATTACACTAAGCAAGTTAAAACAATACTGTTATAGCACACAGCTTTGCCACAGTCAAACAAATAATCACTCTGAAGATTTATTGAAAGCGTGAGATTTCTGGGAAGGACTTCATCTCCTTTTATAGTGTCCATGCATGGGATGCAAGTGGACAGCTGTCAAGGTTTCATTAGCTGGAAGATTATCTGCTGGACAAAGGAAGAGACCACTTCCTTTGTACTAGAATAATGGATGAACCATTCCTTGTAGCACGTAATGTCAGATAACTTTATCTTCTTTTCTTCATGCTCTGTGAAGTCCCATCAAGTCTTTTAGCTAAAAGACAAATATTCCTTTTATAAGAATAAAAGAGAATGTCTTTATTTAAGGCTTGGTGCCCAAGTTCTTGCTGGCTCACGTGTCTTGCAATTGATGTGAGTCAAGAACTTATCTCTTTGAAATTGCTAAGTGATACATCTCACTATGTATCACATCGGTGGATACCTTATAAGGCTGGAGGTTGATAAGTGTACACTTTGCTTGATAACTTCTTCTTTCACTAAGTGACAAAAGTGTATACCCTTGTGAGTTGATATCACAGCCTTAAAAAATATACCTGCAATTTCGGTGACCAAGATTATAGTGTCGGTGACCATGACATCAAACTTGATGACCTCATCTTTTTTGATGTCCTTAGTACTTTTGATGACTTTTGAGTGTACCATCGGTGACCCACTATATTGGTGACCCAAACTTGACTTGGCAGAATGATCTGAATATTGAAGTTGGTTGATACATCCAAAATTCCACTTTTTGATGTACAACCCCTTGATTGAATAGTCTTTGACTCTTCAATACTTGAAGCATATTTCAGACCTTCAAAAGAACCTATAAAAATTCATTCATATAAAGGAAGGTGGTTCATCACCAAATCATCGGTGACCCAAAAATCTCCCCCTATTTGATGATGATACCTGTAGGTTAGAAAAGAATTCTTTTTGACTCTTTCTATTTTTCTTTTGGGTTCTTTTGACTCAGATTTTTTTTTCATTTTTTTTTTTGATTTTTTTTTTTTGATTTTTTTTTTAACTGAGTATGTACAGTATAAGAGTATAAAATAAATGAAAGAATAAGTATAAGTTTAAATATGTGCAAAGCTTGTAAAAATATTAACAAGAGATGGGATGGAAGAAAAGTATGAACTTTTATTAATCATCACATAGATTGATCAAAGTACATGATTAATAAAATTCACACTATACTGTGCCTGTAGGATCAAGGATCTGAGGAGGGTTCTCTTCTTTTAAGTTCGTCCAAGATCATTCTTGTGATGCCATGGTCTTCAATAGGAGGCACTCCAAGAATAGCAGACAAAAAGGAGTTGTGAGCCCTTGGAATGTCAGAGGCTCTGAAGAAACCTATGCTGCCATAGATATCCTCAAAGAATACTCCAAGTTCAGGCTCAGTCACCATGGTTTGCTCTGGATAAGCAATAGGAGTGGGAATAGAAGTATTTATACCTGAAGCATCAATCTTGATGCCACGTTCATGAAGCATCACAAAATGTCCCTTCTTTTTGGATTTGGGAGGATTGATTATTTCCCCCGAAAGCCCTCGCTGGATAAAGTACATTTGTTGTGCTTCAATAGTTGTTACCAGAATATTGTGCTCCTTCTGAATTTTCACCATTTTGATGAAAAATTTTCTAAGTGTATTTAGTACAAGCTCCTTGTACTTTCCTCTGCTTTTTGAGACACAATTTCCCACTTCCAACCATTCAGTTATCCCAAGAACTTCAAGCCATTCTAATTCATAAACTTTCAAGAGTGAGTCAGCTCTTTTAATTGTGACAAGAAGTTTGGGAGAATTCTTTGTTGGAGGATGGATGGTAGCACCAATGATTTTTGAATCATCCTTTCTATTCTTCAGCCTTCGTTTAAACCATTCAACTTCCTTTGTTTTCTTTGCTTCTTCAAGCATCTTTGTAGCTTCAGATTTTTTCTTTATATTCTCAAGCTCATCTTTCTGAGCTTGAAGAGCATCGGAATCATCATCATCACTTGAAGAATAATCCACCAAACCTGTAGGTTTACTTGGGGGGGATTTAGGAGATGTGGGGGAGACACGTGGAGAAGAGTGTCTATGAGGGGATTCCTCAGTAATGGGTTCCTCCACAACCTTTTCATGTACGGGAGACGTACTTGATAAAGGTTCAGTGTCAGACACAGTGGGGTTAGTAAAGAGGGATGCTCCATCAAGTGCACCTGGTTGTGATGCACTCTTATGTGGAGTGTGGAAAAGGAGCTGTGAGAGCTCAGGGGGTGGAGAAGAGGTACCTTGGATGGGATACTCCAAGTCATCTTCATCAACTAGTAAGTAAGTTGATGAAGGAATAGTACGGGTGTCCCTATTTACAACCATGTCCTTTTGAGAGGGCCTGGAGGGGCTGGGTATGGATGAGTGTTCCTTGGGTTTAGTGAGGATCTTTTCAACATCTACTGTCTTTTGGGAGGCAGTAGATGGATTATGCGTTTTAACCCTTTGGGTACCCTTGGACTTCTTTGAGGAAGTCTTTGGGGGGCTTTTAGAGTGTCTCCGCTTATGGGATTTAGATGCTTGGGTGGAAGCCAAAGGTTCTTTTGGCTTCGTAGCATCGGTGGGTGCGGAGGTAGAAGTGCCCGACGCTTTGGATCTCTTAAGAGATTTGGGCACCTCAGTTACTCTAGGAGTAGAAGAGATAGAGGACATACCTGAGGTTCTATGAAGGCGCGGTTCATTCTCTCCCCAAGTAAGAGTTGCATTCCTTGCAAACTCAACCATAGAGGGTCGGAGAGGGTTGTCTGATGCTAAGACAGCCTTCTTCATAACTTGGTTTCCCACTTGATGAAGAGGGAGATCATATATGATGTCATCCCTTTTCTCAAGTTTATTACCCAATTTAGCATTAATGATAAGAGAGAAGAGGCGTTGAAATGGTACCTGAGGACGTCGGAGAGTAGAGAAGGAGGAGATCATTTCATTAAAAAAATAGCTTGCAAAATCTATTTTCCTCTGAAATATTAGAGCATGTGCCAGCTCAGTTACTTGGGAAGGTGACTGATCTGGACCACCTGTCTTCTTGCTAAGGCACAGAATCAGATGTGCAAATAGAAAGTTCCAAATACTTCCCATATTCTTGCATAGTAAAGTACCTGGACCCTTTGACATTGATCCCTTCTTTTCTTCCAAGTAGTTCAAAGCAGCAACAAGCATTTGGTGTTCATTTCCCAAAGGAAATGTCTCATATGAATCGTAAGCAGGAAGCCTTAGGATTCTTCGAACATCCTCAACATCAAAAACCACATCATGTTCTTCATTGGTAAGAACAGATGCAAGGATTTGATCTGTGGAAGCATCATATGTACAAGAGAGCCAAAAGTTTCCAAGAAGAAACTTACTCATCTTAGGTTTTGCAGTGAGTGCATATTGTAGAGGACACCTTTGAAGAAACCAGCAAATATCATTATACTCAGGATGAGTATTATCAGTTCCAATACGTCCATAGTAGTTGCATGCAGGGAAGGATAAGGATCCAAAGGTGATTGTTTGTTCTTCAGAAATTCTTGATGGAGATGCCATTGAAGAAGAAATGAAGTTGCAGGTTTGAAGTTCTTGCAAATGAAAGAGAAGGAGAGTGGGTGCGAGAAAGGTGGTGAAGTAGTGGGAAGGAAGTTTATATATGGGAGGGAAAATTCAACTTTCAAAAGTAATTATTACTTTTGGTGATTGATAGGTCAGAAATTCTAAGGGTTTTGACTTGGGAATCGGCGCATGTTCTGACATTTATGATGTCATTAGGGATAAAAACAAGAATTCTAAGAGTTATCTTTTAAGGGTTAAGAAGATGAAGAGATTGTAACGGTTACCTGGGTGAGTGGAATACACAGGGCAAACGTCGGTGGGTGATGCACAGTGGATAGAGAGAACGTCGGTGGCTTTGTGTGTGAGAGAGAGACAAACGTCGGAAAGCTGACGTCAGCAGGAGCAACCGTCGGTGGCTCGAATCAAGGTGCAACGTCGGTGGATGAGATCGAGGTACACCGTCGGTGGGTGGCTTCGAGGTACGACGTCGGTGGCTCAAGACGTCGGAAAGCTGACGTCAAGTGATGACGTCGGCGAGTGACGGTGGTTGTGCTTCTCGGTGACGTCGGCGAGCGGGAGAGAGAGGGGTGCCGACGGTGGTCTCGTCGGAAGGTACAAAGGCCGTCGGAAGGTGGCGGCGGTGGATGGAGCGTCGGCGACCAGGGGACCGTCGGCGGCTTGGGCGCTGATGGTGGGTATGATTTTGGTGGTGGCTCTCGGTGGTTAGTGAGGTGGTGTGGTTTTAGGGTTAGGGAAAAGAGAGGAGAGAGAGAGAGATAGATACCGTCGGTGACCTTGTCACCGACATTTAGGTATATATATATATATTTTATTTTCCTTTTATTTTTCTTTTTATATAAATATATTAATATAATATAAAATATATATAAAGTATATATATAAAACATATAACATATATAAAATATAAATATATAAATGTATATAGTATATATATATATATATATGAAATATATATATAAAACATACATTATATATAAATATAAAATATATTAGTCTATGTTTACCATACCTAACTCACCAATGAGAAATTTGAACCTTGCTTCATCAAGAGGCTTTGTGAACAGATCAGCTAATTGATAATCGGTGGGAATGAAATGAAGCTCCACATCACCTTTAGAGACATGATCTCTTATAAAGTGATACCTGATATCAATGTGCTTTGATCTTGAATGAAGAACAGGGTTGTTGGCAATGGCTATTGCACTTGAGTTGTCACACATTATTGGGATTTTTGAGAAAAATTGATCATAATCACATAACTGATTTTTCATCCACAATATCTGTGCACAACAACTTCCAGCAGCCACATATTCTGCTTCAGCAGTAGAGGTAGACACCGAATGTTGTTTCTTACTTGACCAGCTCACAAGCTTTCCACCAAGTAACTGACAACTTCCAGTTGTACTTTTTCTGTCTATTTTTGAACCTGCAAAATCAGAATCAGAGTACCCGATGAGATCGAAACCTGAGTATTTGGGATACCAAAGACCCAGATTTATGGTACCTTTCAGATACCGAAAAATCCTTTTCACAGCAGCCAGATGTGATTCTTTAGAATTTGCTTGGTATCGGGCACACAGACAAGTAGCAAACATAATGTCAGGTCTACTTGCAGTCAGATAAAGAAGGGATCCTATCATGGCTCTATAATTTGTAATATTTACAGAAATGCCATCAGGATCAGAAGAGAGTTTAAGAGGAGGAGCCATAGGAGTTTTCATGGTAGAGCAAGTATCAAATTGAAACTTTTTCAGAAGATCTTTAATCTATTTACTTTGATTTATGAAAATACCTTCTGGAGACATTTTACTTGCAAACCAAGAAAGAAAGTCAACTCCCCCATCATGCTCATTTCATATTCTTTTTGCATGAGGGAGCTAAACTCATCACACAAGGATTCATCGGTGGCTCCAAAAATAATATCATCAACATAGATTTGAACAAGAATGATATTACCTTGTGATTTCTTGAAGAAGAGAGTGTTGTCAACCTTGCCTCGTATGTACTTGTTTCTAAGTAGATATTCTAAGAGAGTGTCATACCAGGCACGTGGAGCTTGCTTCAGTCCATATAGAGCTTTATCCAGCCTATACACATGATATGGATGGACTGGATCTTCAAACCCAGGAGGTTGCTTCACATACACTTCTTCAGCTAATTCACCATTCAGGAAGGCACTTTTGACATCCATTTGGAATACCCGAAAATTCTTGTAAGCTGCATGGGCAAGAAATATTCGGATAGCTTCCAATCTGGCAACAGGAGCAAAGGTTTCATCTTATGACAGTTCCTTCTTCGTCCATCTTGTTTCGAAACACCCATTTTGTTCCAATAATAGTTTTGTTGGATGGACGAGGAACTAACTTCCAGACTTTGTTTCTCTCAAATTGTGAGAGCTCTTCTTGCATGGCAATTACCCAGCTAGGATCAGCTAGGGCTTCATTTATCAGCTTAGGCTCAATAATGGAAACAAAGTTGACATATAAGCACAGATTGCTTATGCCTCTTCTGGTTTTTACACCAACTTGTGGATCACCTATGATTTGATCTATTGGATGATCCATGGTCCACTTTAGTGCAGGAGCTAAGGAGGAAGGTAGAGAAGAGGATGAAGTAGGAATTTGAGATGGTGAAGATAGGTTTGAGGGAGATATGGTGTTTTGGTGGGTAAGGTCTTCTGTAGAGTTAGTTTCAGGAGGTGGAGAAGAAAGAGAAGGTTCAGAAGGTAAGGTGGTGTTTATGGAAGGCTGAGAAGGGTTGCTATCTGGAGGATTGGTTTGAGAGGAGGATGGAATTTCACCAACACATGAATTTATCCATAGGTTTAATTCTTCTTCATCACAAGATAATGAAGAAGTTTCAAACTCATCAAACTTTACATGCATGGATTCATCTATGCATTGTCTTCTTAGGTTGAAAATTCTGAAGGCTCTTGAGGAGAGAGAGTAGCCCATGAAAATTCCATCATGCGACTTCGGATCAAACTTTCCAAGTTGTTCCTGTCATTTAGCATGTGACATGCACGGCCAAACACATGGAAGAAGTCAACTGCAGGGTTTTCTACCATGGAAAACTTCATACGGAGTCTTGTCATGCCTTTTGACTATGATAGACCTATTTTGAGTAAAGCATGCAGTATTAAGTGCTTCTGCCCAAAAATAGGTTGGCAACTTGGATTCACTCAGCATAGACCTTGCAGCTTCACATAGTGTTCTATTCTTTCTTTCAACAACACCATTTTGCTGAGGAGTGCGTACGGCAGAGAAGTTCTGAGAAATTCCTTTTAGGTCAAAGAAATCTTCCAGAACAGCATTCTTGAATTCTGTGCCATTATCACTTCTGAAGGAATTCACCAGTTTACCATTCAAATTTTCAATTTTTCTTGTAAACCTGATGATTTCTTCAGCAGCATCACTCTTGTGTTTCAGAAAGAGCACCCAAGTATATCTAGAGAATTCATCGACGATTACTAGCATATACTTTTTACCACCCAGACTGGGTGTGCTTACTGGACCGCACAGATCCATGTGAAGCATTTGAAGAGGTTGAGAAATAGAAGAGCATTGTTTTGTTTTAAAGGAAGTTCTGGTGAGTTTTCCTTTTTCACATGCTCCACACAGCTTTTCTTTTTCAAAAACTATTTTTGGCATTCCAACAACTTGACTCCTTGTTGGAGAGTTTGTTCAAGGTTTTAAAGTTTAGATGAGAGAACCTTTTATGCCACAGCCAACTTTGTTTGGCTAGTTCTTGAGAAAGGAGACACACAGCTTCTCCTATTGCACTTTCCTTCATGTTGATTATGTACACGTCATTCAGTCGGGTTCCTGCTAGTACAATCTTGTTCTGTACGTCAAAGACCAAGCACACACATAGCTGGAACATGACCTTATAGCCCAAATCACATATTTGGCTTATGCTTAGAAGATTGTACATCAGCCCTTCAACATGAGCTACTCTGGAGAAAGTGATGGTTCCATTTGAAATGGTACCATATCCTTTGGTGACCCCTTTTCCATTTCCTCCAAAGGAAACAGTGGGTCCCTTTTCTTTTGAGAAGTTAGAGAGAAGAAGTTTGTTTCCGGTCATGTGTCTTGAACATCCACTATCCATGTACCATATGTGATCTTTATTTGGTACCTGCACCCAGAAACAAATTTAGACTTTTGGTACCCATTTTGAGGTGGGTCCTTTGTGATTAGAAGGCATTTTAGTTTTACAAGGATCCAAATCTTTTGGGCAATTTTTAGCAAGATGAAGAGTGTTGCCACAATTATAGCACTTCTTTAAAGGAAAGGCCTTTTTAAAATCCCTATCATCAAAACTTTGGACAGAGGTTGAGGAATGAGAAAAAGAGGGGTGTCCAACACCTGGTCTTGGTCCAAGAATACCTTTACCGAGATTTCTTGATTTCTTCAAGTTCTTGACCGAGGAATAAAGTCAGTAGCTATTTGAGATTTCCTTTTAGATGAAAAATTTGATTTAGAAAAATTTTTCTTTTGAGGAGAAAATCTTTTTGAAGAAGGATACTCAGCAACTTCAGAAGGCTGCTCCTGGGAGTACCTTGACTCATGCAGACTTAAGGAATTTAAAAGTCTTTGGATAGGTTTGGGAGAAGAAGAAGAGCTTGGAAGAGTTGAAACCATTGAAGACTCAGAAGAGATTTCTTTAGCTTTAACAAAGATTCCAAACTTTTTAGAACCAGATTCTACTTTGAGCATGTCAAGTAGATCTATAGAGTGAACGGAGGTAGAATCCTCAGATGAGTAACCGAAGAGATCATCATCGTCATCAGAAAGGAAACCAGCAGGAAAACCTTGACACTCAGAAGAAGGAAGTGGAAGGTCAAAAGGTTGAGGAATATCTTTTCCATAACCAAGGCCAGACTTATCCTTGCTGGTGATTTGATCTTGAAGGATCCTTTCAAGATTCTTAGAGGATTTAGTCCATTTAGACAGAACCTCTTGTTCCTTTTCAAGAGTGGAAGAGATCTTTGATTTTTCCTCAGAAAGACTGTCGTTTAAGTACCGAAGGTTTTCCAGATCAGCTTTCATTTTGTCAAAATCTTTTAGTTTTGAAAAGCAAGAGAGGAGTTGATCATTTAGACATTTTATGTGTATATCAGCCTTTTTCTTTTGAATCTTTAAGTCACAGAAGTCAACAGTTAAAGAATCAAAGGCATCAGCCTTTTGATCATTAGAGAGAAAGGTAAAAGGATGTACCTGAGGTTTTGTCCCTGAAGTGGATCCCTCAGCAGACACAAGGGTGGTGTAGAGTGATTTCTCCATGTCTTCTATCTCATCGATTTTGGCCATGAGACACTTAGTGACATACTCACTTTCACTCTCAGAGGTTTGCTCATCTTCCCAGCAATGAGCCTCAGCAACCAAGGTTTTATTTTTACCTTGGTTTCTCTCCTTTTCTCTCTTGTATTTGGCTTTGTATTTCTTGTACCTGGAGGTTTCTTTTGATTCAGAATTTTCTTTAGAGGATTGGCTATTTCTCTCTTCATGCTTCCTAGAAGCTGATTTTGAGAAGTCATGGCCATAAGAAGAAGAAGGTTTAGAAGAAGAAGCTTTTGATCTGCATTCAGAAGCAAAATGACCTTTCTTTCCACAATTGAAGCATTCTTCATTTGCTTTATCAGAAGAGGATTTTTGAGAAAAAGGTTTTCTATTAAATTTGGAGCGGTTTGAAGAAAATCTTTTGTTCTTAAGGTTTCCAGCAAGCATTGCCATACTATCAGAAAGTATGTTAATGGCTGATTCTTCTCCTTCATCATCAGCAGCACTATAGTATGCATCTGACAGATGAGAAGAGTCTTCCTTAATATCTTTTTCAGAATCAGAAGAAGGATAGGTGATTCTAGGAATACAAGAAGAAGGTTTTGAATTACCTATCAAAGCAATAGAAGAGGATTTGATATCCTTTATAAGAGACTTTCTCTGGTTCTTAGTTTGTTCATAGTGAAGAAGAGTTCCATAGAGAGCAGTTAAAGGCATTATTTCTAAGTCCTTGGTTTGCTTGATGCAAGTACAGATAGTTTCCCAGAAATCTGGAAGACAATCCATGAACTTGCAGAGAACTTCTTCATTATCATAAACTCGGCCAAGAATTTTGAGATCGTTGAGAAGACAGTTAAAACGATTAAAGTAGGTAGAAAGAGATTCTCCCTTTTCATGGGAGAAGATTTCATACTTTCTAACAAGACAGATCCTGTTAGATTTCTTTACTTCTTTGGTGCCTTCATATAAGACACTCAAAGTATCCCACATTTCTTTAGCAGTGGGAAGGTTAAGAAGAGAATGATACACATCATCGGGGAAGGGAAACGACAAGAGCGATTTGACTTTAGTATCTAAAGCGACTAGGCGTTTATCATCTTCACCTAAATTTATTAGAAGGTTTGATGATATATCTACCGGTTTTTCACTTCTTTCGTCATACGACTCTATGTCCTTTCCTTCGAGCGTCCTTTTGAGGGCCAAAGCGAGCCCATATTTTAGGAACAATAGGTCCCTCACTGAGAATGTTGGGATACCTGCAATCGATCCCTTCCAAGAATAATAACATGCGATTTTTCCATAACCCAAAGTTGTTCGGGTTGAATCTTGGGGGTTTAGCCAAAGATCCTAAATCATATGTATTGCGGGAAGAGGTACGCAAGGTACCATCAACATTTGAGGTAGTAGCCATCACGGATACGGTTTATGAGATTAAACCAGCGCTACGATACCAATTGTTAGTCCCCAAAGAGAGATGGCTAACTAAGAGAGGGTTTTGTAGAAGGGGGGGGGGGTTGAATATAAAACACACAGAATATACTCTTTTTAAATTTTTTAATATAAATATTAAAAATTTACACACAGATAGTTTGATGCGGAAAAGAACGGGCGGACTATTCTATCAAACTAAACACACGAGATAACGATAATTAACTATTACACTAAGCAAGTTAAAACAATACCGTTATAGCACACGGCTTTGCCACGATCAAACAAATAATCACTACGAAGATTTGTTGAAAGCGTGAGATTTACGGGAAGGACTTCATCTCCTTTTATAGTGTCCATGCATGGGATGCAAGTGGACAGCTGTCAAGGTTTCATTAGCTGGAAGATTATCTGCTGGACAAAGGAAGAGACCACTTCCTTTGTACTAGAATAATGGATGAACCATTCCTTGTAGCACGTAATGTCAGATAACTTTATCTTCTTTTCTTCATGCTCTGTGAAGTCCCATCAAGTCTTTTAGCTAAAAGACAAATATTCCTTTTATAAGAATAAAAGAGAATGTCTTTATTTAAGGCTTGGTGCCCAAGTTCTTGTTGGCTCACGTGTCTTGCAATTGATGTGAGTCAAGAACTTATCTCTTTGAAATTGCTAAGTGATACATCTCACTATGTATCACATCGGTGGATACCTTATAAGGCTGGAGTTGATAAGTGTACACTTTGCTTGATAACTTCTTCTTTCACTAAGTGACAAAAGTGTATACCCTTGTGAGTTGATATCACAGCCTTAGAAAATATACCTGCAATTTCGGTGACCAAGATTATAGTGTCGGTGACCATGACATCAAACTTGATGACCTCATCTTTTTTGATGTCCTTAGTACTTTTGATGACTTTTGAGTGTACCATCGGTGACCCACTATATTGGTGACCCAAACTTGACTTGGTAGAATGATCTGAATATTGAAGTTGGTTGATACATCCAAAATTCCACTTTTTGATGTACAACCCCTTGATTGAATAGTCTTTGACTCTTCAATACTTGAAGCATATTTCAGACCTTCAAAAGAACCTGTAAAAATTCATTCATATAAAGGAAGGTGGTTCATCACCAAATCATCGGTGACCCAACAAGGGGTTAGATTAATAACATGTACCACCGTATTCAAAGCTTCAACCCAAAACGAACTCGACAATCCAGCATGTGAGAGCAAACATCTGACTCATTCAACCTATGTTATGTTCATCCATTCTGCTAAGCCATTCAACTGTGGTGTCTTCGGAGGTGTCTTTTGGTGCTGAATACCTTGTTCTCTACAATAAGCATCAAAAGGCCCAATGTATTCACCTCCATTATCTGTTCGAATACACTTGAGCTTCTTCCCAGTTTGTCTCTCTACTGAGGCATGAAACTACTTAAACACATCTAATACTTGATCTTTAGATTTCAAAGCATAAGTCCATACCTTCCTTGAGTGATCATCGATGAATGTGACAAAATATGAGCAACCACCAAGTGTGCTAGTTTTCATAGGACCACAAACATCGGAATGCACCAAATCAAGTATATTCTCCTTTCGAGAAGGAGACTGACTCTTGAAAGTAACTCGAGTATGCTTTCCTGCCAAATAATGAGAACACTTCTTCAAATGAACATCGTGCACACCGGATAACACATTTATCTTCGACAAAAGAGACATCCCTTTTTCACTCATGTGACCAAGTCTCTTATGCCACAAATCTGTCATATTAATATTCTCCACAGCATTGACAATGTTGTTGGAGATCTTCGGATGTGTCACATATAGCTTTGGGCATTTCTTACCTCTTGCCACGATCAAGGAACCACGAGTGAGTTTCCACGTACCGTTACCAAAATTGTTGTTGTAACCATCATCATCATCAAGTAAGCCTGCAGAAATAACATTAAGTCTCATATCTGGGACATGTTTTACATTTCGTTAAACCAATTCCATCCCAGTGTCAAATTTCAGACAGACATCGCTAATTCCAACAATCTCTGATAGACCATTATTACCCATCTTAACAATATCATAATCACCTGAAGTGTAAGATGAATAAAAGTCTCTTCGTGATGTAACATGACACGAAGCACCGGTATCAACACTCCAACTCGAATCATCTTGCGAAAGGTTGACCATATCATCATCATAACAAATAAAGAACTCCTCAATGGTGGCATTAACTTCAGCATTATCATTGCCACCATCATCTTTCTTATGGTAGTTCTTTTGATTGTTATGAATGCTCTTTTTGTTCTCCTTCTTCAACTGTCTGCAGAACCGTATTGTGTGCCCTTTTCGGCCACAATGGTAGCATTTAAAATCAACGGATTTTCCTTTCGAGTTTGTCTGATGATTGCCTCTATTACTCGGACCTCTACTCTAACTTCTCCCCCGCCTTTCAATAACAAAGACATCTGATTCCGAAGAGGAACCTTGTGACTTCCTTCTCATCTCTTCATTTAGAATACTACCTTTAGCCAATTCCATGGAAATAACACCATCAGGTGCGGAGTTGGACAACGACGTCCTAAAAGTCTCCCAAGAATCCGATAGAGTACCAAGGATCCATAAGCCTTGGATTTCATCTTCAAACTTGATACCCATTCCTGCAAGCTGATTAATAATTCTCTGAAATGCATTCAAATGATTAGTGATAGGAGTTCCGTCATGGTACTTAAGTTGGATCAACTTTTTAATTAAGAACAACTTGTTATTCCAGTCTTTCGAGCGTATAATTGCTCGAGCTTGTTCCATAATGTACGAGCATGAGTCTTCCCACTAATATGGTTCAAAACATTATCATCTACCCTTTAACGAATATACCCACAAACCTGTCTATGCTAAATATTTCATTCTTCTTCTGTTTCATTCACAGGTTTGTCAATTGAAAAGACAGGCAAATAAAAAGCTTTCACATAAACAAGGTCTTCCATCTTTCCTTTCCAAACATGATAATTAGAACCATTTAGACTTATCATTCTACTTGTATTAGCTTCCATCGTTCAAATAAGTCCAACCCAAGACAGTAACCAAAAGCTCTAATACCACTTTGATGGGAAAAACATGTCATAACGGTAAAAACAATGCGGAATAAACCCTCGTTGGACAAAACTTTCCCGACTTATATGAACTGATGAGGATTCAAACAAATAGGGTATACTAAACGCAAATATAATCAACTCCGAAACAAAAAATAAGCAACAATCAAACACACACGGAACACTTAGATTTTTGCGTGGAAACCTCTCAAGACGAGAGTAAAACCACGGGACCCTTAGGCCGCTTAAAGTCCACTACCACAAGTAAACAATACAAAATTCTTCTCTAGATAAATCTATAGGAAAACAAAAATCATCATACTCTTGGAACAAATCATCAAGAAGTATGGAATCAAACCAAAAAAAAAAGAGGAAGAAATATCACCCAGAAAATACTGCTATATGTAGAACAGCAGAAGGATTCCTTCTGAACCTCAAACACCAATCTCTACCGTTCAGAATGTAGATAAGGATGTCCGGAAGATACTATCCAAAAATCACGATGATGTGACGGTTCAAACTCCGGGAATAGACGAAACGGCGCGGCTGCACTTTCCCATAAAGTGCAGTCGAACTTTTCTCTCTCTTCTCTAACTTTTGTATATTGTGGACTTTCACTTCTATATTCTAAATTAGCTCTCAATATGCAAAACCTAAGATACACGACTATATATATAGCTTGTATCGGGACACTGTTGTTTGGCCTTTTAACTATTCCTCATGGGCTAGAAATAATTAAATAAAACCCAACACTTTTATCGTCTTTAAGATTTTAAAAATATTATCATCTGATAAAACATTTATGTTCAAATCTTCAAATTGAGAAGTAAGAGTATAGAACTCATTTCCTTCTTTAAAATAAGAAGTGGAATATGAATTGAGTTTATTAAACTTTTCTTATTGAAAATGTTCCTTGTTACAAGGTTTGCCATTAGAACACGCATTGCAATTTTTAAGAGAAAAGTTTGACATAAGGTCATTTAGATCCTCTTCTGAATCTTCATAAGAACCCTAAGAAGTGTTGTCATCTAAGCAACTCTTTTCACTATCAGAATCTGATAGTAGAAAGACTTTAGACAACGAATCTTTTACAGTTCGATGCATGTCAAGACTGTTAATCTTTTCTTTGTCCAACAATTTGAGGCGTAATGACCTACTTTGTCACATTTATGGCAAATTATAGCATTTACATTTATCTTTTTTGAAAAACGTTTAAAATCCTTTTTATCATAATTTTTAAAATCTTTATCAATATGTCTTTTTCTTTTTCTAAAAGTTTTTCTATGAAAACAATCTTTTTGTTCTCGATCTCAAGAAAATATTTTCTTTTTGTTGTGAGAAGGCATATCCATTCCAAATTGATCACATAAGTCACCTAACTGTCTTTTTTCAAGAGACTGTTGATTTTTGTTGATCATAACTCCTCTCAGTGATTTGAATATGATTCCTCTACATACTTAGTGAAATTCCATTGGTAAACTTATGTTCAATTTCAGCGATAGCATATGCTGATCTTTATCAGCGATTGCTGAAAATCAAGAACCTGAAGTCTACCTCTGAAGATCTGAAGATCAACCAACACACCAAAAGAACATTCAGCGAAAGTCGAAGACCAAGCTGAAGAAAGAGATAATCAGCTAGTGATCTGAAGCGGTTCAGTGATAGCAAAAGGATTATCTAAACCAAAGTGTGAAGTCTTGTCAAGCCTCAGCGATACGATGAAAGTTCATCCTTGAAGTTTCAAGTTCAACGATCAAGGGAAGCTTCTCAAACAAGATTAACGTTGATCTTATCCTCGATGCACAAAACTCAAACCTTATACTATGTCAGAAAAGGATGTATGTATTGTCTCTTATGTCCCCGTCATATCTGATATGGTACTCTTCACACGCGGCCAAAAACATGGTTGCTTTTGAACAAAGGACAAGCCTCCTATGAAAGCTTGACACGTGTCATATACCTTTTGTCTTGCATTAAATGCAAACGGGTATAAATAAGATGTAGATATCTTCTTCATCTTTATGCATGCTTCTTTCTATTTCTACAACCTCTGTCTCTTTTCTTTCTTACTTCCTTGTGTATCAAAATGTGTGATTTCTTAAGTTACAATAGAATAGGTTTATTTACTTGTTCTAATTTCGCTTGTAACTGTAAATTTGTTTATTCAATATTAACTAATTTTTAAACTAAAAATTTGTGTGTTTGTATTCAACCCCCCCCCCCCCTTCTACAAACTGTTTTTATATCCTTGAACTTTTGTAGACTCCTTTGGGACCAAGAAATGGTATCAGAGCAGTGTTTCTTGTTTATCTTTAAAATATCTGCTAACAAAACTATTTTAAAATGGCTAATACTAATACAAACTACATTGATAATGGATCTTTAGCTAAACCTCCAAAATTTAGCCGTGATAACTTTCCATTGTGGAAGGAAAGAATGACTCTATTCCTAGAAGGGTCAGATCCTAAGATCTCCTACTATCTAGAAAATGGACCATTTGTTCCTACAGCTCTGGTAGCTAGTGTTCTTGCCACCGCTACCACTCCAGATCGACGGACTAAAGAAGAGAAAAAGGAAGTAGCTATAGACTCTAAAGCTAGATCCATAATTGCAATGTCTTTACCAGATGAAATCTATTATTCTGTAATGAAAATGAGAACATCTAAGGCCATGTGGGATACCTTGTGTATTCAATATAAATCACTAGATGTATTAATCTGGTAAGACAGTATGAAAGTTTTATGCACTTAAAAGGTGAAACTCTCTCTCAAATTCACCAATGGTTTTACTGTCTCTTGATTGATATGAAAACTGTCAACAGAGAATATTCTAATGCCGAAATTATGACAAACATCATGAAGGCACTACCCGAACAATGGGGAGTGTACAATACGTGTTTAAAATTGTCAAAAAATCTTGAAACTCTCTCTCTTAGTGCTTTATATGGAATACTCTTAAATGAAGAGCAATCCCAAGTTTTAAGGAAAAACCTCATAAATGATATCAAGGGGGCCAAAAGTACTTCTTTGGCACTAGTGACTTCAGAGGTAGAACCTTCAAAACAAGTTTCTTCTTCTATTACCTTTATCACTGAATTAAATCAAACTGATTCAAAAGAACTCACTGATTCCGACATCTCTGAGTTTGATAACTCTCTAGCACTTCTAACAAATAACTTTAGAAGATTTGCTAAGCAATTTTCGAAAACCTCCTACTATCACTGACTCTGGTAAGTCAAAGACTCTGCCCGCTGAAAAAGCATCTGCTATATGCTATAACTGTCAGCGAAAAAGTCACTTTGCTAGTGAGTGTAGATCCAAGAAAGTAGTTGCACCCACCACCTCTCAGAAGTCTGATAAAAAGGAAAAGTATTTTAGATTGAAAAATAAATACAGAGATCTGAAAAAGAACCAGCAAAAAGGCAAATGCCTATTTGCTGAAGAAGTTGACTGGGATCAAGAAGATGATTGGGCCAAACTATCTAATGAATCAGGCTCCGATGAAGAAGATCTTGCTTTCCTCGGTCTAATGGCAAGAATTAAAGAAGCTGAAGAAGTTTCTGAAACATCTTACTCAGAGTCTCCTTCAACTCAGGTAAACATTCTAATAAACTCCTCTATGCCTGAAAGTGATAACCTGTCTGCCCTTGATGTTATGACTGTTGATTTTTACAATGCTCTAAATGGAAAGATTAAAGCTGAACAAATCAATATTGATCTTTCTGAATAACTGAAAAATTGTCATTTAAAAATCAAAGAACTAACAAGGATTGAAGAAACTCTAAAAGATCAAGTCTTTGTAAATCAAACCATAAACATTGAGAGACAACAAGTTATCACTGATCTTAAGGCTGAAAAAGCTACCATCGAAGGATGGTGCAAGGCATCTGATAAAGTCAGCGAGATCATCTATGCTCAAATCCCTCTGAAAGTCAAAAGTGGGTTAGGATATAACCCTGGTAAAGAAGAATCAGAGAATGATCGTTCCATGTTGAAATTCGGAATGTTTGTCTCCTCTATCCCTGATCCTTCTTCTCCTGAGAAGTTGACTGTTCTTAAATCTAATGATTCTAAGAAAATGATCAAGAACAAAGTTCCTAACCACGTTCCTAAAATCAAAAACTTTCATAAACAGAAGAAGAACACCTCTGTTCCTTCAGTAAGTCATCCTAAAACTGGGAAGAAAATCCCTGGATCTATTCAGAGTTCAACTCCCAGAATTAAGATCGACCTTACACCTATCCCTGAAAATTTTGTTATACCCACAAGGACATCTGACAAAGGAATTATGGGCTCTGCTCCTGAAAATATTTCTTCTTGCACTCTAAAATCTTTCAATTCCATACTTATTCAAAAATATCGAAAAACCTATCACTGTGGTGAAACTACTCACATTGCCAGCAAATGTCCTAATGCTCAAGCTGATAAATCAGCAAGAGCAAAATTCACCAAGGTTGGTAAAACTTCCAAGGTGAAGATATCCATTGAAACAATTTCTTAAGCTAGTAGCTCTTCCGCCACTCTTTCCACTAACACAGCAGGACCCATAGTAATATGGGTACGTATGAAAAATTAATCCTTTTGTTGTACATAGAGTGCCAAAGGTATTTGGTATCTTGATAGCGGATGCTCAAGAAACATGACTGGCAGAAAATCCCTGCTCTCTGAATACAAGGAAGAAGCTGGTCGCTCAGTGACCTTTGGTGGAAATGGCAAAGGACACACTAAAGCTTATGGAATTCTATCCAATGGAGCTACTTCATTCAACCGAGTCGCTTACGTTGAAAGACTAAAGCACAATTTATTGAGCGTTATTCAGCTATGTGACAAAGACTTCAAAGTTCTATTTCTAAAGAATAGATGCGCTGACACTGATTCTAATGACAAATTTTCCTTAACAGGAAAAAGAGTTGAAAATGTGTATGTCATTAACATGAATAGCTCTCATTCTGAGAACATTTGCTTCATTTCCAGAGCCTCCTCAGACACAAACTGGTTATGGCACAAAAGACTCTCTCATCTGAACTTTAAGACGATCAATGAATTATCTCAAAAAGAACTTGTAAGGGATCTCCCTAACCATACCTTTGTTTAGATCTTCCAGATCTAAACAAGTTTCCTCAGTGACCTCACCTCTTCAGCTTCTCCATATGGATCTATTTGGGCCTGTCAATGTCCAATCTCTATCTGGAAAGAAGTACACTCTTGTTATAGTTGATGAATATTACAGATACACATGTGTATTCTTTCTTCGATCCAAAAGTGATATACCTGACGTAATTATTGCATTTATCAGAAGAATGGAAGTTATGAACAATCTTATCGTTCACTCCATGAGAAGTGATCATGGTACTGAATTCAAGAACAATACCTTGATTAATTTCTTTGAAGAAAAAGGAATCACTCACAACTTCTCATCAGTTAGAACTCCTCAGCAAAACGGTGTTGTTGAAAGAAGAAACAATCATTGAAGCAGCTCGCTCAATGCTCAGCGAATCGCATCTACCTACTCAATTCTGGGCTGAAGGAGTCAATATAGCGTGCTTTACTCAAAAAATTTCTCTTATAGTGAAGCGATTCAAGAAGACCTCCTATGAACTATTTCATGGAAGAAGACCCTCTCTGACATATCTACACATTTTTGGATGTAGATGTTATAATGTGAATGACAGAGATCATTTGGGTAAGTTTGATCCAAAAGCTGATGATGGGATATTTCTTGGATACTCTTCTGTATCCAAGCCTTTTAGAATCTTCAACAAAAGAAGATAACATGTTGAAGAATCCATGCACGTCAACTTTGATGAATCTCGCCCAACAAATTCTACTCCTATCCCTGAAGAAGATGAGGAGTTGAATGAATGGATGAAATCTCATTAAGGGAACCTGAAACTTATTTCAGCAACCAACCTAATGCTGAAACCAATGATGATGGGATCCCTGATTTTCCTATGTCAAGCAACGATCCATCATCATCAGGGATCAAATCACTCCTCTCAATCAGATTCCTCCATCTGATACTTCTTTAGGAAGTTGTTCAGTGAATAACCAAGCTTCATCTTCTACTAATCAATCCTCTGAATCACCTCCAGAATTGATCTTATATAATGAAGTACATGTTGCTGAAACAACCAACGTTATCCCTGAAAGAGAACAAATCGCTGAATCTATTGTTGATCAATCACCTCAACCTCCAGCTCAGCGATGGACAACAAATCATCCAATAAATCAAATCATTGGTGATCCAAATGCAGGTATCAATACTCGTAGAGGTACATGTAATATATGTCTCTATGTAAATTTTATTTCCCTCTCTGAACCTAAGAAGATGGATCAAGCTATCTCTGATCCTAGCTGGGTGTCTGCCATGCAAGAAAAATTAACTAAGTTTTGTAGAAACAAAGTTTGGAATCTTGTTCCTCGTCCATCTGATAAAACTGTAATAGGAACCAAATGGGTTTTTCAAAATAAGCTGGATGAAAATGGCACTGTATTTCGCAATAAGGCTAGACTTGTTGCTCAGGGATACAGACAGAAAGAAGGTATTGACTATGATGAGACCTTCGCTCCTATTGCTAGATTAAAAGCCATAAGACTTTTCTTAGCTTATGCTGCCCATAAAGACTTTAAAGTTTTTCAAATGCATGTTAAAAGTGCTTTTCTAAATTGTAAACTCAGCGAGGAAGTTTATGTTGAACAACCTCCTGAGTTCTCTGATCCAAACCATCCTGGTTATGTTTTTAAACTTCAAAAAGCTCTTTACGGGTTAAAACAAGCTCCCAGAGCTTGGTATGATACTCTTTCAAAATACCTTCTTAAAGAAAAATTTGTTCGTGGAAAAATTGACGAAACTTTATTTTTAAGAAAATATAAAGGTCATACTATTCTTGCTCAAATATATGTTGATGACATTATCTTTGGCTCCACAAGACTCAAACTATGCACTCGTTTTGCTAAAAAAATGAAGAAGGAATACAAAACGAGTATGATGGGTGAACTAACATATTTTCTAGGTTTGCAGATTAAGCAATCTGACAAATGAATTTTCATTTGTCAAAGTAAATATGTTAAAGACATGCTGAACAAGTTTGATATGAATCAATGCTCAGCAATGAAAACCCCTATGGCACCTCCTCTGACTTTGAATAAGGACCCAGATGGGAAACCTGTCAATATCACTGCCTATTGTGGGATGATCAAATCTCTGCTGTATCTTACAGCGAGTAGACCTGATATCATGTATTCTAACTGTCTCTGTGCTCGATAACAAGCTGAACCAAAGGAATCTCATCTTATTGCTGTAAATCGAATCTTCAGATATCTGAAGGGAACTCCTAATCTGGGTCTTTGGTATCCTAAAGGCACAGGGTTCGATCTAATCGGTTACTCTGATAGTGATTTTGCAGGATGCAAGATTGATAGGAAGGGCACCACTGGTGGATGTCAGCTATTAGGTGGTAAGTTGATAAGTTGGACTAGTAAGAAGCAGAACTATGTGTCCATATCTACCGCAAAAGCTGAATACGTAGCCGTTGGTAGCTGTTTTGCTAAAATCCTATGGATGAGAAATCAACTAAGAGATTACGATCTCAAACTTTCCAAAATCCCTATCTATTGTGATAGCACTAGTGCTATTGAAATTGCAAATAACCCTGTACTTCACTCCAAAACCAAGCACATTGAGATTCGATATCATTTTATCAGAGATCATCTGATGAATGGATAAGTGGAACTTCATTTTGTACCAACTGAATATCAGCTCGCTGATCTTTTCACCAAGCCTCTTGATGAACTAGATTTAATCTACACATCAGCGAACTTGGTATATGTTAAACGCTGATTAAACTCTCCATTTTCTGAACTCTCATTCAACGATACTTGATTTATCTCACTCGGGTATGAATTTCTAAATCTTTACATTCTCTAAATATTTTTTTCAGAGAATAAGTCTTCAAACTAAAAACCCATCACCGACAATCCTTTATTGTCTATTGATGAAGAATTTAAGGATAATGATTAACATTTTTAAATGATAATCATTTTCAAAATTTTCAAATAAGAAAAGGACACGTCAGACCTTTATCTAACACATGACGGACCACGACGTTTCTTTTCCCACTCTTTTCTAGGAACGTGCGCTAGGTCATCATTACTTTTCAGAAAGCTAAAACCGTCGTTTAGCTATCCTTTTTCTCTCTCCTTTTGCTATTTAAGCAATTCTTCTCTTCATTTGACTCTTTACGCGCTCATAACTCTCTAAAATGCAAGAATCTCCTTCGAATCTTCAAGTTTTCTTCAAGAACACCAAGAACACGCACTTGTGCCTTTTTATTTGTTTTTCACTTTTAAGGTTTGATCTAATCCTTTATTCTTTATTTTAAACAACAATGTCGTTTATCACATCTATAAATTATTTAAAACATCTTGTTTTAAAACGAATCCTGTTTAAAATCTTAAATAAATGTGATAAAACCCTAAATTCTTTCTCAAAACCTGTTATGGTTTCGTCTTAGAACAGAAGACCATTTTTGGTATTGTTAACCATGTTTTTCTAAAACATCTTTTCAAAAATTGTGTTAATAACAAGTATTTTGATCTTTGTTCATCAAAACACGTGCTTCTCTTCTACAGTTTTGGTAGTCTTTGTACCAAAAACATATTCTAGTTTATTCCTTCTATATTAAACCATGATCTTCCTCTTTGGTGTTCCCATCTTTGAAACAGAAATGGCTTCTTCAAGCAAAACTACTCCAGCTGACGAGAGTGCCCCAATTGTCCTCACAAAAGCTCCAGCCTGCAACTTCGACTTGGAACAAGCAACTTTCAAGCCATGCAACTACTTGGCTTTCGTGGACATCCCTGCTGACAAATCTTACTTCAATGATGGTGCAACATTCATCAAGACTTGTCCACTGATGTATGCTTTTGTGCACAATCCCATTGGCATCACTGCTCATCTTCAAGCTCTCAAGTATACCGCTCACTGCACAACACTAACTACAGACAAGGAAAACAAGCTCCCTGCAATCGCCTTCATAATCCCCACTCTAGTCCCCTTCGCCTTTACCTCGGGGTTTCTCAGAAATGCTCTTCACCTCCCTTCAAGAGGTAAGAATCAGCAATGGGCCTCTGAGCCCACCAGGGAGCAGATAGAGGAGTTTCTAGACTCTATTGGCTATGTATGGGAGAACCCTGAAGCAAAATCAGTGGGTTCGAAGATGGAAAAGAAGCGCCTCCTAGCTCGCTGGCAATACATTTTTACCCAAGTTATCCAGTGTTCGGGTTCCAATACTGGCTCTCATGATCAAGCCAGCAAGCACTTCCAAGATCTTGGCTTCGCTCTCTGCACAAACTACAAGCTGAACTATACGGACTACATGTTCAGCGACATGTACAACAGGGTGAAAGCTGGGAAGAGGAAACACTTCATTCCGTACCCTAGATTCTTTGCTACCATCATGGAGTTTGCCTTCAAGGATGAATATCCAAAGCTCGCCAACCAAAGCCTCTCCATGGTCGGAAAGAAGTCTGTGGACATTGATGTCCACCCAAATGACGCTCCCTACACTCCATACATGTTGTAACTCGTTGGAGCCGCAGCACCTGTGTCTGTCTCACTGAACAGCCCATCGATGAATATCCCAGACACCTCCACTCCCTCTAAAAGAAAGGAACCGACCGATGGTCACAAAAAGACCATCGCTCACAAACCGGCAGCAAAGAAACCAAAGAAGGGAGTCTCTCAAAAGACTTTCTTTTTTGATGCAGGCGTAATACCAACGTCCTCTTTAGCCACAGCCACGACAACGGGCTCTGCATCCGTTACCGTTTCTTCAGCACTACATTCATTTTCAGCGACTCCGGTCACTGAAAGTGTTTTAGCCAGCTCCGCTGAAGCTGGATCAGGTACTACTTTCACAACCCTCTCTTCTTCTTCCAACATTTCTTTTTTGGTCATCACACAAACATATGATTCAGAGATAGTTGTCCCTATCTCTAATGATGTTGAATGGCACGCTGTCCAAACTTCAGTGTTGTTTTGACAATCTGAGCTTTAGATAGCCAGTATGACAGGACCTCAACATGTCTCTCACAGACATTCTAAGACACAGGCTAGTGATCCACATGACACTACCGTCGTTCACGTTGTCCCTGAGAGTAATCCTCATGATACTCTCAAGGTAAATAACATGTCTTGTCACCCTTCATCTAACCCAGAGCTCTTTTTGGCTGCTCTGTCTATGTTGTCATCAGGTATCGCACCTCCTCTTTCTACCTCAGCGACCACCACTACTACCACCAAGGCTGATGCTGCTCCCTCCAGTGGTATCAAAGGAAAATCTCTGCAGCAACCAAAGACTGCTGCAGACCTACGCCGGATCAAGCAGGAGAAGTTTGCCTCCAACCTTCCTCCTTTCTCTGTTGGGGTTCCAAAGTTTGTTCTTCCCAGCCCCACATTCCTTGATATTGACTTCTTGGTCAATTAATGTGCTCTCACAAGGGCCAGAGTGGACAATCTTCAGACGTTTGCCGAGTACATCTTTCAGACGGTCGCTGGTCTTCCAGGCATGAAGGCCACAATGAATAACGTTTACACTGACATTCAGTCAGTAATGGCAGACAATCTGGCTCATGAGCAAGCAATTGCCAAGCTGGAAAAACAGGTGCAAGCACAAAACCTTGTGTTCGAGTCTATTCAAAAGACTTAGTCCGATATGATGCAAGTGCTGACTAAGCTCTCTGAGGCTAGCTCATCCTTCACTGCTGCTGATCGGACCTCGCTGAATCAGGTCATCCAGACCCAGACCACGCACACCGACTCGCTGAAGGATATTGGGTCCAATGTGCAAACGATGATGGTGCATGTTCTCCCCGCTGACAACATCAAGGGGGAGAGATGCGCCAAAGAAATCGCTGATGAGATAATCGGACAGGTCAATGAAACAATTCTTGGCTCTCCGATATCTCCCTACATACAACAAGATCCTCCTTCCGTCGTCGCTGAAGAAGAAGATGATGAGGAGGAACAAGACGATGATAAAGATAACGATGAAATCCCACATTATGGGGGAAATGATGAAGATGATGATGATGACATCCCTCCTGGTGCTCTTGAGCACTTTAAGAATAGTAGACCAGGCAACTTCATTCCTGAAGTAATCTATAGGGAGCCTTTGGGGGACGAACCACCTCCTTCTCAGGATCCGTTCAACCCATCAGGCAAAGGAAAGGAAGTGGTAGATCTTGATGCCACCATCCCACTATCTGAGGGGGAGACCGCTATAGAGGTAACTCTTCCCTTATCCCTTACACTACTCCCATATCTGAACCCCCAACCTATCCATCTTTCTCTCCTCCAAATTTTGGTTCTGACCAACCTCTCTCTCTATCTCCCATTCTCAGTGAGTCTAGTCCCCCAAAGGACTCCACTTTTTGGAAGAAACCTTCATCAGAGGAGCAGTTTGTGTAAATATCTGATTCTGACTCTGAAGATGAAGAAGGCCTTATTCCCAGAAGGTGCGCACAAAGACCTCTAATAAGCGAGCCTGAAGAAGAAGAAAGGCGAATAAATTTGCTAAAGGATCTTGAAGCCAAAAGAATAAGGATGCCCAATGATGAACCAGAAAACCCTGTGCCTATCAGCATGGTAGATGATTTCGACTTCCTATCTAAAGAGGAGAGAACACAAGCACTAGAAGCTCAGAGAATCAGGGACGAAAAGTTGAAGCAAACAGATAATGATATTGAGATTGCAAGAAAGATACTCAGGGAGGATGCTGCAAGAGATGAAGCGACTAAAAAGCTGAACGAGAAAAGTAAAAGAGTCACTGAAGCTCTGGCATAAAGAGAACTGAATGAAGAAAATATAAATGTGAATCCTATCCTTGCTCAAGAAAAGATCCTAAATGCACTATCTGATGAAAGTACAAGCCACAGAGAAGAAGAACTACATTGGTGCACTGAACGATTTAATTTTCGAAGGTCTGATTCAAAAATCATTCATGCAACTATCGAAGGACGTCCTTCCAAAAGAAGTGGTCTGAAGGTATATGTACGAATGTACAGAATTTCAAGATGTGAAAAAGAAGAAGCCAAGTTCTTAAAATTCTATGGATACTCTGAATGGCTAGAAATCAGAGATGCCATTCAGGGTTCCAAATCAAAATTCAAAGATGTGGAGGAAAGAGCATTGGATCAGCTACTTCAGAGGATGTCACAGCATGTGCAAGTTCCACCTCTCCCTGAGCCTACAAGAAGAAGAAGATCAAATGCTGAAGGAGGTTCATCTTCTAAAAGCGAACATGAAACCAAATTCAACAATGAAAGCATTATTGGCCATCTTGAAATCCATAACATCTCAATGTTGAACTCCTCTCTCCCTCAGGATCGAAGATATGAAGAAAATAAAATCGTCACCTTCCCTGAACCTGGTATGGTTTTCTGGGATAATCATGGATTCTTAGGACTCTTCAGGAACCGAGAAGTCAACAAGGCTCCATCAGCTTTCATAAAGATCATGCATCATTACTGCTGGTTAGATGATCCTCTAATGAATCGACAAAAGAAGATCTATGAAAATGAACTACGAAGAAGACATGAAAGACTCTCTGATTGATCTATAGTCTTCTTTTCCTTTGTAGTACTCTTTAGCTAATTGTACTTTTATCTTACAAATTTGTAATTTCATTTTATATGTAAATTCTTCAGATTATTCTTAATGAAATTTCAAATGAAGTACTCTACTCCAATTGTGTACTGAAAAGATCCCTGAAAACAGTAAATGGGACAATGAACATAAGAGTTCTAATTTCTTTACAAACCTCTTTACTCACTGATATTTCTCTCTGAAATTTAAATCAGTGAATGTAATTAAAGCCTCTACTTGTAAAAAAATTGTGTTTTCATATCATTATAAACGAAACTCAATAGCTATAATAGATTAGCTGAAAAAAGATCTCACAGATTAGTACTTAGAAATTTTTACTTCAACATTTCCTAAGTCCTTACTAAATCTTTCAAGCAATTTTCCTATGTTGCTTAATCATAATCAAATAGGGGAGATTTTTGATCATAACTCCTTTCAGTGATTTGAATATGATTCCTCTAAATACTTAGTGAAATTCCATTGGTAAACTTATGTTCAATTTCAGCGATAGCATACGCTAATCGTTATCAGCGATCGCTGAAAATCAGGAACCTCAAATCTACCTCTGAAGATCAACCAACACACCAAAAGAACATTCTGCGAAATTCGAAGACCAAGCTGAAGAAAGAGATAATCAGCTAGAGATCTGAAGCGGTTCAGTGATAGCAAGGATTATCTAAACCAAAGTGTGAAGTCTTGTCAAGCCTCAGCGATACGATGAAAGTTCATCCTTGAAGTTTCAAGTTCAGCGATCAAGTGAAGCTTCTCAAACAAGATTAACGTTGATCTTATCCTCGATGCACAAAACTCAAACCTTATACTATGTCAGAAAAGGACGTATGTATTGTCTCATATGTCCCCGTCATATCTGATATGGTACTGTTCACACGCGGCCAAAAACATGGTTGCTTTTGGACAAAGGACAAGCCTCCTATGAAAGGTTGACACGTGGCATATACCTTTTGTCTTGCATTAAATGCAAACGGGTATAAATAAGATGTAGATATCTTCTTCATCTTTATGCATGCTTCTTTCTATTTCTATAACCTCTGTCTCTTTTCTTTCTTACTTCCTTGTGCATCAAAATGTGTGATTTCTTAAGTTACAATAGAATAGGTTTATTTACTTGTTCTAATTTCGCTTGTAACTGTAAATTTGTTTATTCAATATTAACTAATTTAAAAACTAAAAATCTGTGTGTTTGTATTCAACCCCCCCCCCTTCTACAAACTGTTTCTATATCTTTGAACTCTTGTAGATTTCTTTGGGACCAACAATTTTTAATTTGGTTTTTTATAGCTAACTCATTACATAAAAAAAGTCCTTCAGAAATACATACATTTATAAGCATTCCGTAAGTAAAAGAGTCATAATTTATGACTAAGTTATCCTTTCTAAGTGTTTATTTATTCGTTCGTCAAAAAGATCCGGTAAGCCATCGATAAATTTGGGTTTCTAATAAACATTATTACAATCTTTATCTCGAATATTCAAGAAAAAAAGTATCTTTATACCAACGAAATCTGGTTAGAGTTTTACATCTAAGATTCATTAGAAGTGTTCTAATATTTTCACTATTATCAGAAAATCTTCCTGTAAAATGCTCTATGATGGTCATGATAAGGGGGGTAAACTGCATTTTTAGCTGTTCCAATAGTATGGGGTTCAGTTTTAACTGAAGTAAAAATCTTCTCTTTTTGGGATATGGTGATATAATTATCCCACCATCCCTTAAGTTGGCCAGTAAAACCAGTTGCAATCATTTTTGCAATATTTTTATCCGTATTTCCACTATTTTTGCAAACAGTAGAATACGTTAACATGCGATGCGCCATGTTATAAATAAGTTTATTAGCAAAACCATCAAGATTCCATTCATAAATACATTTACCATTGTAACTATTCGTAAAAATATACTCTTGTTCTTCATGAAGAACATCCATTGGAGTGGGACGATGATAATAATACTTATCAGAAGTAGGTTTACTAGCCCACTTCATTTTGTTAACAGAATTTTCTGAAGGTTTATTATCTGATTCTTCCTCAGACTCAGAATATAAAGATTTATATAAAGTAGATATAGAGGACCTAGAAGTAGAGAGACTTTGTGAGAATCTAATTACATATATATAATAAAACATATATATTTTTAATATAAAGATATAAAATTTGTTAAAAAAATATAAAGATATAAAATAATATTTTTAAAGAAAACAAAATTAATAAAATACACATATATGTGTATTGAAGTGATAGTTTGAAAAGTGACTTGATGGTGGTTCAATTCCTAGCATTCAACACCCCTATTAAGGGGGGAAAATCACCCGTCCATGTTTTCTCTATAGCATTGGTGTCCCACCAATCAGTTTTTACACCTCATTTGTTTTTAGTAATTACTTAATTGATCTACCAATAGTTTACGCCGTTAACTATATCCTTTATCTCCAATTACCACATTTTATTATTTATCTTTTCCTTTATTTTGTTTGTTTCTATTTTTATTATTTTTTATTATTTTTTATTAAATTATATTAATTAATTTTATATACTTTGATCCAGAAGTAATCTTACTATTAATCAACAATAAATTTAATTTACACGTCTAAAATTTAATTATAATGGAAAATATTGATTATGTTTGCAGTGTTAAAACGATTAACATGTTTAAAATTTAAATGAAATGTAAAATATTGGTAACATCTGAATTTATTTTTTTTAGGAAATCATCATAAAAAGATAAATGATTTATCATTGATAAGTACTTTAATATTTCAAACTAGAAGGTACTTGTACAATGTAGCAAGATACAACTTGATTTTAATGTTCCATTTTTTTCTTTGTCTTTGTCAATAATATAATACGATTTTATGTGGTTATGAGAAAACGATAACATTTTTATGTCTAAATAAAATATAAATTTGAAGATCGTATAATGTTTTGAAACAAAATATCGATATTAGTATCAAATTAACTATATAAATATTCTCGTTTTTAAGTAATTTGTTCAATTCTGAATTTTTATTATAATTTAATTTAGATTTAATAACGAAAGAATTTGTTTTCGATTTGATAATATTTTTTTTTCAAAGATAATAAGTATTCTATTAGAACTAAATGTTTATTCTAAGTATATTTTATATTTTTGTTTTTTTATATTTAAAATAAAATATTTATTGGAGCAAAACATGCATTTCCCGAACACGCAAACCGGCCCACACAGGCTGTCAATTCCCAATATGAGGGGCATATCTGACTCACTTAGCGGCAAAGCGATTACGAGGGGGTCTGGGATCGAACCCTAGACCAACGGCCTATTGAAGCAAACATCTCCTCGCCCCTTAACCAACTGAACTACATGCCATTGGTTATAATGAAATATTTATCATGTGTTTGATCATGTTTATCTACGGATAGTTACACAAATTCAACTATTGAGCTTTAATAAGTTGTATTTACACATAATTACTTGTAATTTTGAATTTTAAGTAATATACATCAATAAACATTACTTCATGCATAAACAATGGTTTTTAATAGTTTTTGTCAAATGTTTTATCATATAATATAGATTATTCAGATGTTAGTTGTAGAAACGCCAATTAACTTAAAAATAATTTTAGTTGATATTTAAATTAGTAGATTGTTATACCCAAAATTAACGCCGTTAACTCCGTTAAGTTTCGTTAGAATTATGTTGTTAACCCCGTTAGAGAATGTTATAACTTGACTAACGAAGTACTAACCGCACGACCTAACATCGTTAATGATATATCTGTTATATTCTTATCTCTGTATTTATATCATTTTCAGTTACGAATCAAAGACTTTATGAAGACATTATGGCGACATTGAAGACACATCATGAAGACTCATCCGTTATGACCGTTTGGCCGTTACCAAGACCATCATCCAAGTTCAAGTATAAAAAGATAGCTCAAATCAATAAGAGACGGACGGTGAAACACACCGATATACTGAGAAAAGCTCTGAGTACACTATGACGAACTTACAACATCGCATTCAAAACTCACTACAACAGCGCCGCAAGTCACGACAACAGTCATAGACTTACGACCGATCACCCATATTGTTTATGTAACCTTGTTTATTGTTCTTAAGGTCGGCGTCCCTGTTTGACGTCATTTTTCCTTAGTGCATCGACGATTCCCTTACGGTCGTCCGCGGTTTTTTCTCTCAGAAGGGAGTTTTCCACGTCAACAATTTTTTGTCTCGTTGACATTCCATTTGTTTGTTTTTCGAATTGGTTTTCTTTTTTAGTTGATAAAGATCCGAATCATTAGTCTACCGTTAAGTCATTTTTTGGCATTAACAGTTTAGCGCCATCTGTGGGACCCAGCTAGAGAAAATATCTCTTCGAAAAACTTCATTTACTACTAACTTGTTTAAGAACATTCTTTGAAACATGAATGGTGAGAATAGAAGATAACGAAAGCAGAAACGCACGAAATCAAACACCAAACGAATTGGAAGCCTTGCGACAACGAGTGAACTTTTTGGAGGAACAAAATCGCAAAGCTAACCAGGAGATCCATGCTCTAAGGAACCCAAATGTCGGCTCATCCTCTATCTCAGTCCCGCTCTTTGGATCTCAGGGTACGCTGCCACCGCCTCCACCACGCAATACCGTGGCTACCTCATTTGCAAGAAGATTTCCACCGCCTCCGCCACGAAATTTTGCGCCCGCATCTATTCCGGGTGCATCACCAAGCAATTCCGTTCTGGAGCAAACACACATGACAGCATTAGTTCCACAAAATACTACAACGTTTCCACTAAACAGCTCCGTCATAGATTTGACGTACATATCTATACCATTTTCTCAGCCGCCGAATAATTCCGATATTGGAAAAGCATACGTATCCGTACCCATTCCAACCACCGCGGTATATACGTACGTTAATGCGCCATACACAACCACTAATGGCGAAAGTCATGATTTCACCTATCGGAGCATACCATTTACGACCAATCATACGTCTATCCCCATGATGAATAGAAATCATCCATTCAACACTTATGAAACCCCCTACGATGACCCAGTCGCTCGGAAATTCAAGCAACTTCAAGAACAAAATGAGAAAGTGTTGTCATTACTTGCAAAACTACCTGGAGCAGTAGTGCCCGTCGACATAGAGCCTCCCATAGGTTTTCAAGCTTCACATTTCACTGATTCGACCGCTCTGATAGACGTTCCCAAAAAGTACAACATTCCTACGTTTACGCCAAAGTATTCCGGTATCACGGATCCCAACCAGCACGTCGGACAATATAAGCAACTTATGTGGACGACCTCGATACCCATAATTTTCAGAAGTCTGCATGTGCAAAAGCTTCGGAGCATCCCTCACGGGTGCAGCACTACAGTGGTTGATCAACCTTAAGCCCAAGTCGATCAATTCGTTCGCCGACCTCGTCAACTAGTTTTTCCAGCAGTTCGCCAGCAGTCGCAAGATGGAGAAACAAACTAGTGACCTTTACTACATAATTCAGAAGGAAGGAGAAACCGTCAGGAATTACTTCAACCGCTTCAATATGGAAATGATCGGGATACGTAATTGTGACGTCAAAACATCAATCGAAGCTTATAAGCGAGGGCTAGACAACAGCTCGGGTCTATACCTAGATCTTACCAAATATTCGGCCGATACATTTGAAGATGTGAGAGCACGGACCTTGGCTCATATGAGAGTCGAAGATGACGTTGCCTTCCAACAACAAAGATCTTCCGATAAACAGGTGCTTGGAGTAAAAAAAACCTGAATTCAAAAATACGAAAGTGATTTCTAACGTCAGACATGAAAAGAGAAAAGTCGAACCCAAGGTAAACCCCAAGTTCACCCAATACCTAAAATTGTCCACTTACGGTTTTGCAGGTACTTCGAAGGAACTAGTGGAAACATTGAAAAATATCCAAGCTACAGTACGATGGCCCAAGAAAAGTGATCATCCGAACGACCAAAAGGATACGGCGAAATGATGCGATTTCCATAATGATCATGGGCACGACACAGACGATTGTCAAGTCCTCAGGAAGAAAATTGCATGGCTGTCGCAAAAGGGCTATCTCAACGATTTGGTCTCGACGCAGGCCACAGGTAACACCGCTAGACCCACATCTCCTACACATACTAAAGTTGTGAATTGTGTGACAGGAGGATCCGACGTGTGTGGATTAACATACTCAGCCGCAAAAAGACACGTGGGGCAAAAGTTTGACGAATCCAGCATCCCCGTTGATTATCAAAAAGGAGACAACAGAAAGCTCGACTCCATGACAGTAATATTCAGCGACGAGAATCTAGGTGACACCAGACGCAGACATCATGATGGCCTTGTCGTCCAACTCACCATCGAGAATTGCCTTACCAAAAGAATTCTTCTCGACGGAGGAAGCTCAGCCAATATCATCTTTCTCAATACCCTCAAAGCTATGGGGATAAGCGAGGAAGAAATCGTACGATAATCAACAGTCTTAGTCGGCTTCAATGGCGACGCATCCACAACATTGGGCGAAATTACGCTACCCATCTTCGTAAAAGGAGTCAATAAATCAACCCGCTTTAACGTAGCCGAGTGTTCCTCAGCTTACAATGTTATCCTTGGAAGACCCTGGATACACGATATGAAGGCAGTCCCCTCGACATACCATCAGACAATAAAGTTTCCTACTCCCTTGGGGGTAAAAGAAATAAGAAGCGAACGAAAAGACGCAAGTGAACATTACAAAGTCGTAATGAGACCTTGAAAGCAGGCATCTAGCAATTACAGAGCCAGGCGGACGACATGTCCCCTGACGACTACGGCCTCCAGGATATCGCCTTGGATCCAGCTAGACCTAAACGCACAGTATTCCTGGGGGCATCCTTGGACGAAGAAATAAAGAACGATCTCATACGATTCCTAAGGGACCACTCTGATTGTTTCGCTTAGACGCGCGAAGATATGGTCGGCATAGACCCGAGTATCATATCACACAAGTTGGACGTGGACGCAAGCTTTCCCACGATCAAGCAAAAGCGGAGGAAGTTTGCACCTGAAAGGGACAAGATTATCGATGAAGAGGTCAACAACTTGCTGAAATCTAGAAAAATTAGAGAAGTCAAGTATCCAAAATGGCCGGCCAAGTTGTCGTGGTCAAGAAAAAGAACGGAAAGTGGCGAGTTTGTATTGATTTCACTGACTTGAACAAGGCATGTCCCAAATATCCTTTTCCTCTTCCACACATCGATGCCATGGTCGACGCCACAGCTGGACATGAAATGTTAACATTCATGGACGCATATTCTGGATACAATCAAATACTCATGCATCCGGACGATGAAGAAAAGACAGCCTTCATGACAGACAAGGGCATCTATTGCTACAAAGTAATGCCGTTTGGTCTAAAGAACGTCGGATCAACGTACCAACGTGCAAGACAATGGAAGTATACATCGACGATATGCTTATAAAGTCAAAGCGCAAGATCGATCATATTGAGCATCTCAAAGAATCCTTTGAAGTCCTAAGAAAATACGATATGAAGCTGAATCCGACTAAATGCTCCTTTGGAGTTTGCGCGGGAAGATTCTTGGGACACATGGTGACGCGTCGAGGCATTGAAGCTAGTCCAGATCAAATCAAAGCAATCCTCGACTTACGATCACCAAGGAACCTGAAAGAAGTACAATCCTTGACTAGGAGGGTCGCAGCTTTAAATCGTTTTATTTCGAAATCGTCGGACAAATGTCATTTATTCTACAACGTCCTCAAAAAAAATAAAGGTTTCGACTGGACTGATGGTCATGGAAGAGCGTTGGGTGTGCTTAAGGAATACATGATGTCTCCACCTCTTTTGTCGAAACCAAAAGATCACGAAATCCTGTACCTATACTTATCGGTAAGTAACACTTCCATAAGTTCGGTACTGGTTTGAGAAGACGAAAACCAACAAAAACCGATTTATTACGTAAGTAAATCCCTCGTCGATGCAGAAACAAGATATTCGTCGATGGAAAAGTTACTCCTATCATTAGTGACTTCTGTAAAGAAGTTACGACATTACTTCGAAACTCATCAAGTTGTTGTCGTCACCAACAACCCGCTCAAGTCCGTCTTGAGGAAGCCGGAATTAACTGGCAGACTCGCGAAGTGGAGTATTTATCTAAGTGGTTATGACATCTCATTTATCCCACGAACAGCAATAAAGTCGCAAGCGATTGCTGACTTCATCGCAGATTTTACGCCCGACCTAGAGAAGGAAGCCATCACAGAGATTTCATCTTGGTGAATTTAGACGACAAGCAATGGACGATCTACGTTGACAGATCATCCAACATACGTGGAACCGACTTGGGACTCGTCCTAAAATCACCACATGGGGGCATAATGGTATATTCGATAACTTACGACTTCAAAGCAACGAACAACGAAGCAGAATATGAAGCATTAATCGTAGGACTAGAAATGGCCTACAAGGTGGAGGCAAAACATCTCTTGGTTAACAGCGACTCCCTGCTGATCGTCAATCACCTAAACGGGGAATTCGCAACTAAAGACGCACGAACGACAAACTATTTTGAGGTCGCAAAAGAAAAAATGAAAAACTTCGAATCTTGTACAATACAACAAGTACCAAGAGATCAAAACATGCAGGCAGACGCATTAGCTAACTTAGAGTCTGCCCTCAGTAAATCCAAATTTGACAATACACCAATAATTCATTTGGAATCCCCATCGATCGAGAAGCATGATGTCGCAGTCATAACCAGTAACCGTGAGGACGAATGGTTCAAAGAAATAAAAGACTACTTCAGAGATGGTCGATTACCAGAAGACAAGCTGAAAGCCAGGCAAATACAATTTAAATCTTCCAAGTATGTTATAATGCACGATCGTCTTTACAGAAGATCTTCTATCGGGCTAAACCTAAGATGTGTAAATAAAGGTCAAATAGAAGAAATTCTCCGAGAAATGCACGAAGGCGAGTGTGGGAATCATTCTGGAGGTCGAGTGGCGAATCGAATCTCACGACAAGGATATTACTGGCCAACGTTGCGGCAGGACGCGTTCAGGTACGTACAAAATTGTGATTCATGTCAAAGACACGCACGCACGTCTCATAAGCCTTCGGAAAATTTACATTCGACGCTGACTCTGTAGCCATTCATGCGTTGGGGAATGCATATAGTCGGGAAATACCACCAGCCCCCAGACAAAAAGTGTTTCTCCTGGTGCTTACAGACTATTTTTCTAAATGGATTGAAGCCGCTTCTTTTTCCCAAGTACGGGATAAAGAAGTTATTGCCTTTATCCAGAATAATATAATCTGTAGATTTGGGATCTCGTCAGAAATCGTATCGACAACGGATCTCAATTCATAAGTGAGAAAACAAGGAAGTTCTGTGAAGATCGCCACAGTAAACTCATAACCTCGATGCCTAGATACCCACAGTCGAATGGACTAGTTGAGTCAAGCAACAAGACTATTATCAACACTATCAAGAGACATATTAGCTCTGTAAAAGGAAAATGGGTAGAGCAACTCCCGACGGTTTTATGGGCTAATCGAACAACACCCCGATCCGCCACCGGACATACACCTTTCTCTCTAGTCTATGGGTGTGAAACAGTGCTACCTATCGAAATCAGATTACCTGTTGCTAGACATACAACAGTCGAACAAAGTTTACCTCAGTTACGACGTTGATGGATTGGAAGAACTAAGGGAATCTGCCCTCATTCGAATGGCTTCCCAACAACAAGTTGTCGCCAGACATTTTAACAAGAATGTAAGGGTCAAAACTTTCCAAGAGGGAGATTATGTTTTACGACGTGTCTTCCAAAATACCTAAGAGCTTAACGTAGGAAAATTAGCACCCAAACGGGAAGGACCTTATAAAATTACCCAAGTCGTGGGAAAAGGGGCTTATCGCCTACAAAATATGAGTGGTCGGGATATCCCACGGAGCTGGAACGCCACTCATCTCAGGAATTATTTCTTTTAAAATTCGCAAGTTCTTATCGCATGTTTATTCCCTTTATTTTTTCTATACACGATTTCTAACTTGAGCGTTAGAGGGCCGTTAGTCAAACCAACGACCACCTCTAACGTTTTCTTTCGATCGCAGGTACGTCGGAAGTCGCAAGAACCCATGAAGCGATATAAAAATACATATATAAACAAAAACCCAAGTCATGGCAAAAGATAAATACATTAAAAATTCCTTACATAAAATGGCCCGACCCAAAATGTCGTCCATAGCAAAAAGTACAAAAAGAAAAGGAACATCAAGGGGCAGGAGGGGCGAACTTCGCCAGTTGACCATTAAGGTCGTCGATCTTTGCTTGGGCCTCGTTCAGTTGAGACCTGAGACCACTGACTTCAGTAACCTTCCCGATAAGGGTCGTCTCCAACTTAGCCTCCAAAAACCCTATTTTCTCTAGGGCGACCTCCAACCGTCGTCAGAGATCAGAACTAACATTGTGTTCTCGAACAAGGTCTTCTTGAACCTCCTGTGTTGATCATAAATTCCATTGCATAAGCTTCTGTCAATATTCAGCGATAGCATACGCTGATTACAATCAACGATCGCTGAAGATCAAGGAACAACAAGCTTATCTCTGAAGACCTGAAGATCAGCTATCACACCAGAAGACTATTCAGCGAAAGTCGAAGACCCTAGCTAAAGAAAGAGATAATCAGCTAAGTGAACTGAAGAGGTTCAGCGATAGCAGCGATTATCTAATCAAAAGTGTGAAGTCTTGTGAAGCCTCAGCGATACTGAAGATTCATCCTTGAAGATTCAGAGTCAACGATCAAATGAAGCTTCCTTTACAAGATTAAAGATTGATCTTATCCTCGATGCACAAAAGTCAAACCTAATACCTTGTCAGAAAAGGATGTACGAATTGTCTTTTATGTCCCCATCATATCTGATATGGTATTGTTCATATTCGGCCAAAAACATGGCTGTCTTATTAGCAAGGACAAGCTTCCTATCCAAGATTGACACGTGGCATGTACCTTTTGTCTTGCATTAAATGCAAATGGGTATAAATAAGATGAAGATATCTTCTTCATCTTAATGCATGCGTCTTTCTAGCCTAAACCCTCTTTATTCCTTCTTCCTTCTTCTTGTGCATCAAACTTAGTGTTTCTTAGTTACAATAGAATAGGTTTTAAACTTGTTCTTATTCCGCTTGTAACTGTAAATTTATTTATGATATATAAACTCACTTAAAAACCAAAATCTGTTGTTTGTATTCAACCCCCCCCCCCCCCCCCTTCTACAAACTGTTTACTATTTATTGAACTCTTGTAGACCCTTTAGGGACCAACAAGTGGTATCAGAACAGTGTTTGCTTCTTTTATCTTTAAAATATTTTTCTTATAAACTATTTTAAAATGACAAATCATAATACGAACTACAATAGTAATGGATCTTTAGCTAAACCTCCAAGATTTAGCCATGATAATTTTCCATTATGGAAGGAAAGAATGTCTTTGTTTCTAGAAGGATCTGACCCAAAGATCCCCTACTATCTAGAAAACGGACCATTCGTTCCTACAACTATTGTAGCTGGTGTTCCTGCCACCACTAATACTCCAGCCATCCCTGAAAGGAGTATCATTAAAACTCCTAATCGATGGACTGAAGAAGATAAGAAAGAAATTGCTATTGACTCAAAAGCTAGATCTATAATAGCAATGTCTCTACCTGATGAAGTTTATCATTCTGTTATGAAAATGAGAACTTCTAAAGCCATGTGGGATACTCTATGTATCCAATATGAAGGAACCTCTATAGTACAAGTCACCAGGTGCATAAACCTTGTAAGACAATATGAGAGTTTTATGTATCATAAAGGTGTATATCTTTCTCAAATTCATCAGCGGTTCAACTGTTTATTGATTGATCTTAAGTTAGTGAATAGGGTGTACTCTAACGCTGAAATACTGACCAAATTCATGGAGGCACTACCCGATCAATGGGCAGTGTACACTACATGTTTAAAGTTGTCAAAGAATCTTGAAACTCTGTCCTTAAGTGCGTTATATGGAATGCTCTTAAATGAGGAAAAATCTCAACTTCTGAGGAAGAACCTCATAAATGAACTCAAAGGTGCCAAAAGTACTTCTTTGGCACTTGTAACTTCAGAGGAAACTCCTCCTAAAAATGTTTCTTCTTCCACTATTACCTCCATCACTGAATTATGTCAAACTGATTCAGAAGATCAACTCACTGATGCTGACATCTCTGAGTTTGATAACTCTCTAGCTCTCTTAACAAATAATTTTAAAAGATTCGCTAGAAAGAGCAACTTTCGAAAACCTTCAAATCTTTCTGACTCTGAAAAGCAAAAGCCATTGCCCGCTGAGAAAGCCTCAGCTATATGCTTCAACTGTCAGCGAAAGGGTCACTTTGCTAGTGAATGTAGATCAAAGAAAGTTGCAGCTCCTACCACCTCCTAGACCTCTGATAAAAAGGAGAAGTATTTGAAATTGAAAAACAAATACAAGGATCTGAAGAAATACCATCAAAAAGGCAGAGGCCTTATCGCTGAAGAAGTTGATTGAGACGCTGAAGATGACTGGGCCAAGACCTCTGAAGAGTCTGGCTCTGATGAAGAAGATCTTGCCTTCCTCTGTCTAATGGAAAGAATAGAGGACGCTGAAGAAGCTACTGAAACTTCTTCCTCTGAGTCCCCTTCTACTCAGGTTAAAGAAAATTTCTTTAGTGACCGCTCCACTTCAGCTACTCCATATGAATCTATTTGGACCTGTCAATGTCCAATCTATTTCTGGAAAGAAATATACTTTAGTGATTGTTGATGAATACTCCAGATACACATGGGTGTTCTTCCTTCGATCCAAAAGTGATACCCCTAAAATGATAATTTCTTTTATCAAAAGGATAGAAGTTCTAAACAATCTAATTGTTCATTCCAAAAGAAGTGATCATGGTACTGAATTCAAAAACAGCACTCTAGTGAACTTCTTTGAAGAAAAAGGCATATCTCACAACTTTTCCTCAGTAAGAACTCCTCAGCAAAACGGTGTTGCTGAAAGAAGAAATCGAACTATCATTGAAACGGCCCGCTCAATGCTCAGCGAATCGCATCTACCTACTCAGTTCTAGGCTAAAGCAGCCAACACAGCGTTTGTAACACCCCATTTTTTTTAAATGAAATGCCACGTCATAAAAACACTCCAATAAATGCTCCAATTAATAGACTAAAAACGTTTACAGCGGAAGTCTAAACATTCGAATTGGAATTAAAGCTTAAAAGATAACCCGTCCCATACCGGGCTAGTAACCTCCAAACCAAGACAACTCCGAAATAAAATAATTGTATGCTAAATAAACTCGAATATAATAAAACTAAAATCCTCAAGCATGTCCCTTGCCCTTGTCGATCCCTGAACCTCCTGATCCTGAGATGTATACTATAGTCAGCTAAAAGCTCAGTGAGTTCACGGTTTACATGCGATCATTCAACACACATGCAATCACATATAAACATCAAGTAATTATAATATGCACCTTCATCAATTATAATTATATGCACTCCAATGAGATCTCTTAACTCCTCCCCCTTAGGTAGGGACCTGCCATGTCATAGGCATTCCCTGGGCATGTGAGTCCACAAAGAACTACTGCCCATTTCGGGTCGTGCCTCCCCAAAGTGTGACACATCGAGCCGATATCCCATACCCCGGGTTAATTACATTTTATAAGCATGTTAACCCACACCCCAAACTCTTTGCATGCAATGTATATAAAAATTTATAACATAAATAGCATGCTACACCATAATTTAACCACATGCATGTAATCACCAAATTAAAGTAAACATGCAATAATATCACCTCATCAAATAAACATATAGACACCCACACCATATATGTAAAAATACATTTCATACATATGTATACATCCCAGTAAAATCTCGTGAAAGACTCACCTGAAATTGTAGTTTTGCTAAGATTCCGCTCCAAGTGATAACCTACAATTTATAAATTGAATAGTCAATTATTGACTAAGTTTTCTCCAAAGTTATAATGGTCAACGACCAACTTAAGGTCAACTAAGTGACCATATGACTCTCAATCGGACTTCACATGTCCCAACTAAATGTTAGTTTAAAAATCTAGATCCCATTCTAAAACCAAGTAAACACCTCTATGAATATTTAATCGTTTAATATAAAATTCTCGAATAATAAGCAATTATTAGAAAACGCATTAAACTCGTCCCTATAATTTAAGGCGTCATAAAAATTATCAAATATGACACCCTCATATATTTATCAAATCGATTGAATTTAACCAATAATTTAATAATTTACTTCCTTAGATAAAATATTGAAAATCGTGAACTTAGATCAACATATTAATTAATTAAAATTTAATCTAAGATATTAATTAAATCAATAAATCATAATCTCAATTAAAATCAAACAATATAAATGTGATTTACTAACTTAATTATATAATCTGTTGGGCTTAATTTTCATTAAAATAAATTCTAGTTGGCCCAAGAGAAAAGTCCAGCCCAAGACTACTAACTAGGCCAAACCCATAGGTGGGTTTGTTCCATCCACAGCCCAGGCGGCTGTGGTCAAACAACCACGACGTTTTTCGTTCGATTTTGCTCGATAATCGATCGTTTTTAGTAATTCTTTTTGCACAATAATAGCACTACAATATTTTACATCCTATAAAACAAGAATCGATTAAAATAGCTCAATAATAAGTTCTAATTTCGTGGTCAAACTACTGGACGTTTGACTTTCGGGGTTTACGACCCTTTTGCCAAATTGGTGGTCTTCTGGACATCCTTTAAGTCTCAAACTTTAACAGCACACTATACACATATGTACTAACACCCAGTAAAAATTAATTTCAAAAAGGATTAGAATAGCTACCTCAATTTCGTTGCCAAACTCCGAAAACGTAACCTCTCTTCTTGGCCCAAATCTCCTTCTACCCTTGCTCAAAAACCGAAATTGAATGAGGGGTTTTGTTCTTCTACTTACGGCGTTCAGAACCCTAAAATTGTGTGGCGAAACTATGATTTTAAGGGCTTCAATTCACGACTTGGAGCCCAAGTTGTCCTAATGAGAAAGTCAAATTCCTATAAATCATTTCCAAAAATTCAGCTTTTTTAATTGACAGAACAGGTCCCTCCACTTTTCAATATTCCCTTTTGCACCCTCCAAGTGACGTCTATATTTATAAAATTGAATTATTATTTTACTATTATTATTATAATTTAATATACTTTCCATAATGACACATATGGTCCCTCTCCATCATGTTTTTCACATTTTTGGTCCAAACGACAATTAAGCCACATGCGATTTTGTTTCAAATTCTTCACCCATTTATTAATTAAACTTTGTCACATTTTTGAGGCGTTACAGCGTGCTTCACTCAAAATCGATCCCTGATAGTTAAGCGATTTAAGAAGACCCCCTATGAATTGTCGCCCACTTGGAATTCCAGGGGCCTTCGTCTTCTATCTGCATAACTCTTTTGCCTATTCTGTGCAACCTTCAATCTGTCCCTGATTTGTATAATCTTATCTGAAGTTTGTTGAACTAATTATGGTCCAACCAACTGTCTTTCCCCAACATCTGCCCAACATACTGGCGTTCGACATTTGCGGCCATATAGTGCTTCAAAAGGTGCCGCTTTAATACTCGAGTGGTAGCTATTGTTATAAGCAAACTCTATCAACGGAAGGTGACTATCCCAGCTACCCCCAAAATCGATCACACACGATCTTAACATATCTTCCAACGTCTGGATAGTTCTTTCGCTCTGACCATCGGTTTGGGGATGGTATGCGGTGCTGAAGTGTAATCGTGTGCCCATCGCCTGCTGAAAACTCTCCCAAAACCGAGAGGTGTATTGGGCACCCCTATCTGATATTATGGATAAGGGGACTCCATGTCTCGTAACTATTTCGTTGACATACATTTGTGCTAACCTCTCCATTGAGTATTTGTCGCTCATTGGCAGAAAGTGGGCAGACTTCAGCCGGTCAACAATTACCCATATTGCATCATGTCCTTTTGCGGTCTTTGGTAACTTCGTGACGAAGTCCATGGTTACCATGTCCCACTTCCATACTGGGATTTCCATCTGTTGTAAGATTCCTGACGGCTTTTGGTGTTCCGTATTCACTTGTAGACAGGTCAAACATTTCTTCACATAACTTGCTATTGCCTTCTTCATACCTGGCCACCAATAGCTCTCCTTCAAGTTCTTGTACATCTTGTCACTTCCTGGATGCATTGTGTATTTGGACTTGTGTGCTTCGTCCATTACGATGTTTCTTAAATCTCCCAAATTAGGAATCCATATACGGGTTCCTAGCCTGTACACTCCATCTGGCCCTACAATCAATGTCTTGATCTGCCCAACCATCCTTTCCTTCTTAATGTTTTCTTCTAAAAGAGCTTCCTCTTGTGTTGCTCTTATTTGATCTATCAGATCCACCTTGATGTTCATATGCATAGCTCTAACCTTGATTGGTTCAGATCGTTCCTTTCTACTTAATGCATCTGCGACTACGTTCGCTTTACCCGGATGGTAATGGATCTCACAATCATAGTCCTTGAATAATTCCATCCACCTCCTCTGTCTCATGTTCAATTCCTTCTGATCGAACAAGTATTTCAAACTCTTGTGATTTGTGTAGATCATACACTTCGTCTCGTATAAATAATGTCTCCAAATTTTAAGCGCGAAGACCACCGCCGCTAATTCCATGTCATGGGTAGGATACTTCTACTCATGCTCCTTTAGCTGACGCGAAGCATAGGCAATAACCTTTCCTTGCTGCATCAACACACACCCTAATCCCATCTTTGAGGCATCACTATACACAAGAAGTCTTCAGTTCCCTCTGGTAGTGATAACACCGTGGCACTACTCAACCTTTCCTTAAGTGTTTGGAACGCTTCTTCCTGTTTCTCTCCCCAGTCAAACCTAGCTGTCTTCTTTGTCAACTTCGTTAGTGGCGTTGCTATCTTGGAGAAGTCCTGAATGAACCTCCGATAGTAGCCGGCTAAACCCAGAAAACTGCGAATTTCGGAAGCGGACTCTGGCGATCTCCAATCCATTGCAGCTTCGATCTTGGCCGGGTCTACCTTGATTCCATCTGCGTTCACTACATGGCCAAGAAACTGAACTTCTTGTATCCAAAACTCACACTTCGAGAATTTAGCATAAAGTTGTTCCTTAGCCAAGAGTTCTAGAATCGTTCTAAGGTGTTGTTCGTGTTCCTCCTCGCTCCTCGAGTAAATAAGAATGTCGTCAATGAAAACGATAACAAACTTATCTAAGTAGGGTCCGCAAACTCGATTCATCAGATCCATGAATGCCGCAGGTGCATTTGTCAATCCGAAAGGCATTACTACAAATTCGTAGTGGCCATATCGAGTCCTGAAGGCGGTCTTCGGTATATCTTCCGTCCTTACTCTCAATTGATGATACCCCGACCTCAAGTCGATCTTTGAGAAGTGGCTAGCACCTTGTAGTTGGTCGAATAAGTCATCGATTCTTGGCAACGGGTATCTATTCTTTATCGTGATCTTGTTGAGCTCACAATAGTCGATGCACATCCTCATCGTGCCATCCTTCTTTTTCACGAATAGGATTGAAGCTCCCCATGGCGACGAGCTCGGTCTAATAAAACCGTTCGAGTTCTTGCAATTGCTTCATTAACTCTTGCATTTCCGTTGGGGCTAACTGATAGGGGGCTCTAGCGATTGGTGCCGCTCCCGGCATCAAGTCGATTTTAAATTCCACCTGTCTTTCAGGCGGAATTCCCGGTAACTCCTCCGGGAATACTTCGGGGTACTCCCTCACCACAGGTACGTCTCCTATCTTCTTTTTCTCCAACTTGGCGTCGATTGCGTAAGCCAAGTATGTCGCACAACCTTTCCGTTGATATTTGCTTGCCTTGATTGCAGTGATTAATCCTATATCGGACTTCCTTCGATCCCCATAGACATGGACTGTCTCTCCTTCTAGGGTCTGAATCTTAACCATCTTTTTATCACAAACGATTTGGGCATGGTTATCGGACAACCAATCCATTCCTAATACCACATCAAAACCGCCCAATCCCATTGGCATAAGATTTACAGGCCAATTCTTACCATCTATGCAAATCGTGCATCCATTAATCACTTCCTCTACCTTTACTTGACCACCAACAGCAGTCTCTACTAGATAACTCCTCTCTAGCTTATTAGCATTCCTATTCAAATAGTGTCGGAAAGAAGTAGAGACGAAACTACCATTTGCACCAGAATCAAATAATATATGAGCATAAATATCATTGATAGGAAACATACCAGATACGACGTCTGGGGCCTCCCTCGCTTCTTCTAAGGTCATGGTATATGCTCGACCATGTCCTCTCGTTGGCTCTTTCTTGGTCGTCTCTTTCCCTGACCCTCCTCCTAGTAACCTGTTGATGTCTCCTATACCCTTCTGCAATTTGGGGCATTCAAACCTCAGATGCCCTGTAGCTCCACATTCGTAACAATTCTTCTTCTCAGGACATTCACGGACGGTGTGTCCTGGCTTCCCACGTTGGGAAGCAGAATTGGCAGATTCCGCTGAAGCTACAAGGTTAGGGACAGCATGTGTTAAGCCAGCTTCATCCCAACTTCAGAGTCCATTTCGATGATGATGGCTGGGGGTATTCTTCCCCTTTTTCTTATTGGAAATCCTCTGTAAGCGTGTAGTGGATCAACCAGGCTAGCTTTCCCGTAGTAGAGCGCGGGGAGAGTGACCATCATGGCCTTGAATAGGGTGTGCCTTTTATTCTGTACATTTTTTATGAGGAGTACTCCCGGCGGCTTCTATTAGGAAGGCGGCGCAAAGGAGGCTCGAGGGCTTGTTAAGGAAGGCGGCAAGGGCTGCTTCGGCACGGGGATCCTCTGTTTTCTTTATGCCTAGTGGGCTTGTGATTGTGGGAAAAGCAAAGGCAGCCACAGGAGCCGCCAGCCGGATCGACCAACAAATGATAGGCCAGAGGGATGGGCTCATTCGACTAATCAGCGATTGACAGAACGTTCCGCTACTGACACTTGAAAAAGCTGCTTTCAAGGTCTCGTCGCTTCGGTGAATCACTTGAGCCCTGATACATTTTCGGTGCCATGGAGCTAGTCTTGGACACTTGACTGGTGCTATCGCCGTCAAAGCATTGGTTAGAACATTCCTTGGGTATTAAAGTTAAGCTCTTCCCATCGAATTTTTTTATCAATGAAACATTCTTCTTACCTCCACCCAACCCCCGAACTTCTTACAACCACCGCCCACCACGGCTTGGTTCCACGGCATGCTATACTTCCCGCCCTACATTCCCCTCCGTGCTTTCGGTTGCACTTATTGCACGTAGGGGCAGAGTATCCCTCCTTATGGTTCTTGACTGGTGCTTGCATCCCCCTTACCTTTTTCACCACCTTGTTTGGTCCTTCCCATTTTCTCTTTAAAGTCTCTCCTTTCTCCAGCCGCCCTTGCAATATTCTCCTCGGCTACTTTTGCCATTTCCACGGCTTGAACAAACGTGGTCGGTTTCGTCATATCCACGTATTGCTTTATCTCGATCCTTAGACCATCCTTGAAGCAGTCTATCTTCCTTTGCTCGGTCGCCACTTGGTAACTGGCGAACCTCGACATCTCCAAGAATTTATTCACGTATTCATCAACGGACATTGTCCCCTGTTCCAACCTTAGAAATTCTGATTCCAATTTCTTCACTTCTAAATGAGAGCAATACTTGTCCATCATCAGACTCTTCATTTTATCCCAGGTCAAGGTAGAGATATCTTCTTCCCCACGGATCTCACATTCCGCCTCCCACCAATGGAGTGCAGAATCCAAAAGGGTAGTGGCAGCATAAGTAACCTTTTGCTCTTCCAAGCACTGGCAGATTTTAAAGCACCCTTGCATCATAGAGATCCAGTTCATAAGGGCGACCGGGCCTTCCGTGCCCTTAAATTCCTTTGGTCGAGTGTCATTGAATGTCTTGAAGTTGCACCCCTTCTTCTTTTTCTCGTATGATCCTCCTGTTACTAGTAGTTTTTTCTTTTCCTTCGGTGATTCCACATTGTCCTTAACTGATGGCTCGATTCTTTCAGTGGTTTGAGAGTTGACCACTGTCTTCTCCTGGTGTGTGCTTGCTTCCTCTTCCTCTTCCGGACCCTTGAATTTATCTCTGAGCATAGTCTTCAGCATGTCGGGAAGAGTGTTTTGGAGGACTTGGGTGAATCATGCCATCATGGCTTCCTCGGTAAAAAGGTTTTCACTGTTTCCAACTCCTGCACCTCTTCCCATAGTTCCTTGAGCAGTGAAACCTTCGTTTACCAACGGGGTAGCACTCGAGTCGACCTGGTTTTGGTGGCGTCCACGACCTCGACCTCGGCCTCGGCCTCGACCTCGCCCTGCTAGGGGCATGTCACCCGCGCCCCTCCCAATTGTGGTAGTTCTCAATGAGCCACGTGAAACCATTCTAATATAAATATGACATCGTTACTATAGTGGGTTTTTTTTTTAACACTACTCGTCAAGTTATACATATATATATATATACATATGTACGTATATATTTACTAGGAAAGAACACATATATACATACAATAATTCAAGCACCAATAATGTAACACATTGCATTTTAAACCACATTGTCATTCCATATCAAGAGAGAATTATAACAAGTTCTAACATTCAACCAAAATTTAGGGTTTTTAACGCCCTTAAGCTAAACAAACATCTGTTCTCCAATGCCAACATAATAATAGAACTTTCAAATATCTTAGAACAAAATTAAACTCCAAAACTTCTCTCTTGATACTACCAGCTATCTAGAACTCCACGGGGAGGTAGGGGTCTCGGATATACTGGGCAAAGGTCACAGAGGGTTTGAAGCTCCATAGGGTTTTCGCTTCAGGACCCGTCTCGAGACTATGGATCCAAGAAGTGAAGTATCCCCTTACCACACCTATGTACTCCTTCGTCACCCTTTTAAAAAATCTCGTCCTATCCCGCACCCGGACGCGCCAGGGACGGGCGGCGATCTGCTTTTCTTGCACTAGTATCATCCTCAAGAGATCCCTCTCCCCCCGCAAGGTATCCCTCTCTTTTAGCAAAGTCTCCATCTCCGTTCCCTTCCTAACACTTGCCACTTGCAAGTTGTGGAGCATTCTTGCCTTCCTATCGCTATCCCATTTAGTATAGGCCAGCTGATTCTTCAAGTCCTCCTTGATCGTTTGGAGGGACTCTATCTTCTCTTCCAACTCGACTCGTGTGGGAGTAGGCACTACTGAGGAACCCCCACGAGTCGAACCATGAGTTGGGTTTCCCCTTACAGACGGCGAACGATTGCCTACAGGGACGCGATTCTGACTAGATGTTGCGCTAGGGTGGGGATTGGCAACACTCTCACGATGTAGGCCTAGACCGGGCACCCTTCGTCCGTTAGCTCCGCGCCCGCGTCCTCTCCTACGATTAACAAAGTGAGTGCGAATAGTGTGAACCATTTTCCTACAAAACCACAAGGAAAACACTCCGTCAATCCCCGAAAATTTCAAACTTAATCATAACGTAAATAAGCCTACACATGATACCAACTTGTAACACCCCATTTTAAGTTTAAGCTTAGGCTAAAGAAGATATTAACCTAGTTCTCTTAAACCTGGCTCTGATACCAACTTGTAACACCCCATTTTTTTTAAATGAAATGCCACGTCATAAAAACACTCCAATAAATGCTCCAATTAATAGACTAAAAACGTTTACAGCGGAAGTCTAAACATTCGAATTAGAATTAAAGCTTAAAAGATAACCCGTCCCATACCGGGCTAGTAACCTCCAAACCAAGACAACTCCGAAATAAAATAATTGTATGCTAAATAAACTCGAATAAAATAAAACTAAAATCCTCAAGCATGTCCCTTGCCCTTGTCGATCCCTGAACCTCCTGATCCTGAGATGTATACTATAGTCAGCTAAAAGCTCAGTGAGTTCACGGTTTACATGCGATCATTCAACAGACATGCAATCACATATAAACATCAAGTAATTATAATATGCACCTTCATCAATTATAATTATATGCACTCCAATGAGATCACTTAACTCCTCCCCCTTAGGTAGGGACCTGCCATGTCACAGGCATTCCCTAGGCATGTGAGTCCACAAAGAACTACTGCCCATTTCGGGTCGTGCCTCCCCAAAGTGTGACACATCGAGCCGATATCCCATACCTCGGGTTAATTACATTTTATAAGCATGTTAACCCGCACCCCAAACTCTTTGCATGCAATGTATATAAAAATTTATAACATAAATAGCATGCTACACCATAATTTAACCACATGCATGTAATCACCAAATTAAAGTAAACATGCAATAATATCACCTCATCAAATAAACATATAGACACCCACACCATATATGTAAAAATACATTTCATACATATGTATACATCCCAGTAAAATCTCGTGAAAGACTCACCTGAAATTGTAGTTTTGCTAAGATTCCGCTCCAAGTGATAACCTACAATTTATAAATCGAATAGTCAATTATTGACTAAGTTTTCTCCAAAGTTATAATGGTAAACGACCAACTTAAGGTCAACTAAGTGACCATATGACTCTCAACCGGACTTCACATGTCCCAACTAAATGTTAGTTTAAAAATCTAGATCCCATTCTAAAACCAAGTAAACACCTCTATGAATATTTAATCGTTTAATATAAAGTTCTCGAATAATAAGCAATTATTAGAAAACGCATTAAACTCGTCCCTTCAATTTAAGGCGTCATAAAAATTATCAAATATAACACCCTCATATATTTATCAAATCGATTGAATTTAATCAATAATTTGATAATTTACTTCCTTAGATAAAATATTGAAAATCGTGAACTTAGATCAACATATTAATTAATTAAAATTTAATCTAAGATATTAATTAAATCAATAAATCATAATCTCAATTAAAATCAAACAATATAAATGTGATTTACTAACTTAATTATATAATCTGTTGGGCTTAATTTTCATTAAAATAAATTCTAGTTGGCCCAAGAGAAAAGTCCAGCCCAAGACTACTAACTAGGCCAAACCCATAGGTGGGTTTGTTCCATCCACAGCCCAGGCGGCTATGGACAAACAACCACGATGTTTTTCGTTCGATTTTGCTCGATAATCGACCGTTTTTAGTAATTCTTTTTGCACAATAATAGCACTACAATATTTTACATCCTATAAAACAAGAATCGATTAAAGTAGCTCAATAATAAGTTCTAATTTCGTTGTCAAACTACTGGACGTTTGACTTTCGGGGTTTACGACCCTTTTGCCAAATTGGTGGTCTTCTAGACATCCTTTAAGTCTCAAACTTTAACAGCACACTATACACATATGTACTAACACCCAGTAAAAATTAATTTCAAAAAGGATTAGAATAGCTACCTCAATTTCGTTGCCAAACTCCGAAAACGTAACCTCTCTTCTTGGCCCAAATCTCCTTCTACCCTTGCTCAAAAACCGAAATTGAATGAGGGGTTTTGTTCTTTCTACTTACGGCGTTCAGAACCCTAAAATTGTGTGGCGAAACTATGATTTTAAGGGCTTCAATTCACGACTTGGAGCCCAAGTTGTCCTAATGAGAAAGTCAAATTCCTATAAATCATTTCCAAAAATTCAGCTTTTCTAATTGACAGAACAGGTCCCTCCACTTTTCAATATTCCCTTTTGCACCCTCCAAGTGACGTCTATATTTATAAAATTGAATTATTATTTTACTATTATTATTATAATTTAATATACTTTCCATAATGACACATATGGTCCCTCTCCATCATGTTTTTCACATTTTTGGTCCAAACGATAATTAAGCCACATGCGATTTTGTTTCAAATTCTTCACCCATTTATTAATTAAACTTTGTCACATTTTTAAGGCGTTACAGCGTGCTTCACTCAAAATCGATCCCTGATAGTTAAGCGATTTAAGAAGACCCCCTATGAATTGTTTCATGGGAGAAGACCTACTCTAAAATATTTCCACATTTTTGGATGTAGATGTTATATTCTGAATGACAGAGATCATTTGGGTAAATTTGATCCAAAAGCTGACGATGGTATATTTCTTGGATACGCTTCTGTATCTAAGTCCTTCAGAGTCTTCAACAAAAGAAGACAACATGTTGAAGAATCCATGCACGTCAACTTTGATGAATCTCGTCCCATTCATACTTCTCATACTCATGATGATAATGAAGAATTGAATGCTTGGATGAGATCTCATTATGGGAACCTGAAACGTATTTCAGCAATCAACCTCCTGCTGAAGCATATGATGACGAAATTCCTGTAATCCATCAACTGACAATCATCCATCTTCAGGGATGAATGTTACTCCTCTGAATCAGATTCCTATTGCTGATTCCTCTTTTGGAAATTCCTCTGTGAACAACCAAACTACGTCTGAAAATCAATCTCTTGAATTGATTCTAAATGAAGTACATGTTGCTGAAACAACAAGTCCTATTCCAGAAACTGAAGAACAAGTCGCTGAATCTGTTGTTGATCTTGATCTCTCTCCTTAACCTCCAGCTCAGCGATGGACTGCAAATCATCCAATAAATCAAATTATTGGTGATCCCAATGCAGGTATCAAAACACGTAGAGGAACAGGTACTATCTGTCTTTATGTTAACTTCATTTCTCTCTCTGAACCTAAGAAGATAGATCAAGCTATCTCTGATCCTAGTTGGGTTTCAGCTATGCAAGAAGAACTAACTGAATTTCGTAGAAATAAAGTTTGGAATCTTGTTCCTAGACCCTCTGATAAAACTGTCATAGGAACCAAATAGGTTTTTAGAAATAAGTTGGATGAAAACGGGACTATAATTCGCAATAAGGCTAGACTTGTTGCTCAAGGTTATAGACAGGAAGAAGGAATAGACTATGATGAGACCTTTGCACCTGTTGCTCGTTTAGAAGCCATAAGACTCTTTTTAGCTTATGTTGCCCATAAAGACTTCAAAGTTTTTCAAATGGATGTTAAAAGTGCTTTTCTAAATGGAAAACTCAGCGAGGAAGTTTATGTTGAACAACCTCCTAGTTTCTCAGACCCTAACCATCCTGGTTACGTTTTCAAACTTGAAAAAGCTCTTTACGGGTTAAAACAAACTCCTAGAGCTTGGTATGATACCCTTTCTAAATTTCTTCTTATAGAAAAATTTGTTCATGGAAAAATTGACCAAACCCTGTTTTTAAGAAAATATAAAGGTCATACCATTCTCGCTCAGATATATGTCGATGACATTATCTTTGGTTTCACAAGACCCAAATTATGTACTCGTTTCGCTGCAAGAATGCAAAAGCAATATAAAATGAGTATGATGGGTGAACTAACGTATTTTCTAGGTTTGTAGATTATGAATTCAGACAAAGAAATCTTTATTTCTCAAAGCAAATATGTTAAAGACATGCTGAATAAATTCGACATGAATCAATGCTCAACGATGAAGACCCCTATGGTGCCTCCTCTGACTTTGAACAAAGATCCCAATGGGAAACCAGTCAATGTCACTTCCTATCGAGGGATGATTGATCTCTGATGTATCTTACAGCAAGTAGACCTGACATCATGTATTCTACATGTCTCTGCGCTCGGTATCAAGCTGAACCGAAGGAATCCCATCTAATCGCTGTAAAGCGAATCTTCAGATACCTGAAAGGAACTCCAAATCTAGGTCTTTGGTATCCCAAAGGCTCAAGATTTGATCTTATTAGTTATTCTGACAGTGACTTTGCAGGTTGTGAGATAGATAGAAAGAGCACCACTGGTGGGTGTCAGCTGCTAGGTGGAAAGTTAATTAGTTGGACAAGCAAAAAGCAAAACTCAGTGTCCACCTCCACCACTGAAGCTGAATATGTATCCGCTGGTAGTTGTTGTGCTCAAATCCTTTGGATGAGAAATCAACTCAGAGACTACGATCTCAAGCTCTCTAAAATTCCTATTTATTGTGATAGTACTAGAGTGCTATCGCCATTGCTAACAATCCTGTACTGCACTCCGAAACCAAGCACATTGAGATCCGATATCACTTTATCAGAGATCATATGATGAATGGTGAAGTTGAACTTCATTTTGTACCCACTGAATACCAGCTCGCTGATCTTTTCACCAAGCCTCTTGATGAAACTAGATTCAATCTACTTATCAGCGAACTTGGTATGTTGAACGCTGAATAATGTTCATTCAGTGACTACAACAAGCGATACAAATAAAGCCTTCAAACTTCCAATTCGCTGAACTCTGATTCACCGATATCTGGGCCTTCTCCTCAATTATTATCTTCTAACCCTTATCACTCTTTGATATCTTTTCTTATCAAAGAATGAATCTCTGAAATTAAAACTCTTCACTGACAATCCTTTATTACCAGTAATGAAGATTTTTTAAATTAATAATGATAAACCTTCCTTATGGATAATTATCATTATAATCTTTTAAAAATAAGAAAAGGACACGTCAGACCTTTTTCTGACACACGACGGGCCGCGACGTTTCCATTCCAACTCCTTTCTTGGAACGTGGGCCAAGTCATCATTTCTTTTTCAAAAAGCTAAAACCGTCGTTTAGCACTCCTTTATTTCTCTCTCCTCTTGCTTTTTAAGCAAATCTTTTGCCTCATTTGCCTCTTACGCTTTCATAACTCTCCAAAAGGCAAAAGAACCTTCGTATCTTCAAGCTTTCTCAAGAACACCAAGAACACGCACTTATGCGTTTTTCCTTCTCGAAATCACCTACGGTTTGATCTAAACCTTTACTTAAAACTGGAAACATCTTGTTTCACATTTCTTTTAATCTTCTAAAATTTGCAATAAAAACATATTTTTAGGAAGAAAATAAAATTAATCTGGATTAAAACTCAAAAACTCTTCTATTTTCAAAACCCTGTTCTAAGTTCTTTCCTTAGAACAGAAGACTTTCTTCTTAAAAGTTTTATCCATTTTTTTTATCTTCTACTTTTTCTAACAATATCTTCTATATTATTGTTTTTATCACAAGCATTTTGATCTTGTTCATCAAAATACTTGTTTCTTTGAATCTTACATTTGGTACTCTTAATACCAAACTCTGGTTTATACATTTATGTATAAAACCCTGATTTATCTCTTTGGTGTTCCCATTTTTCCTACAGAAATGGCCTCTGCAAGTAAGACTACTGAAACCACTCATGCTGCAACTACTGACAACACTCTGGTCGTTGGACCAACCTGCCACTTCCCAATGGAGAAGGCTGTCTTCAAATCATGCAATTACATTGCATTGGTTGACATACCCGCTGATCGCCCTCACTTCAATGAAGGACCTACCTTCATCAAGGCGTGCCCGCTGATGTACGCGTTTGTCCACAACCCTGTGGGCATCTCTTCTCATCTTCAAGCTCTCTGGTACACAGCTCACTGTACCACGCTCACAACGGACAAAGGGACCGTGCTCTCTGCTATTGGCTTCAAGATTCCAGATCTTGGTTACTTCTCCTTTACTGCTGGCTTTGTGAGGAAGGCTCTTCGTCTCCCTACCCGCGCCAAGAATATGCAATGGGGCGCTGAACCTACCAAGATGTAGATCGATGCATTCTTGGATTCAATTGGCTATGCTTGGGAGAATCCATCGCTGAAGACGGTGGGCTCATAGGTAGAAAAGAAGAGACTACCTGCTCGCTGGAAATACATCTTTACCCAGGTAATCCAATGCCTTGGGTCGAAGATTGGCTCGCATGACCAAGCGAGCAAGCACTTTCAGGATCTCGCCTACTCTCTCTGCACCGGCCACAACCTCAACTACGCTGACTATATCTTCATATGGGCAGTCGTATCAACGCTGCTACCAGACATCCCGTCATCCCCTACCCACGTTTCTTCCCAACAATAATGGAAGTTGCCTTCGGGGACGACTACCCGAAGGTCGGTGACCACTCTTTCTCCATGGTGGGGAAGAAGTCCCTGGACATAGAGGAACGTCCAGGTGATGCTCCTTTCACGCCCTACATGCTGAAAGTGATTGGAGCCCCTCTTTCAGTGTCTACCTCACTGCCCATCCCAATAGCGAGTACCCAGGACACTACTGCTGCTAAGAGGAAGCAACCATCCGATGGTTATAAAAAGACCATCGCCACCAAAAAGCTAAAGAAGATGATCTCTCAAAAGACCACTCTCTCTGACTTCGGTGTACTACTAACACCAACAGCAGCCGCAGCCACTTCAACAGTCTTTTCATCCGTTGTTGCTTCATCAGCACTACCTCCATCATCAGCGACTCCGGTCACTGAGGGTGTTATAGCCAGCTCTGCTGAAGCTGGATCAGGTACTACTTTCACAGCCTTCTTACATCCTTCTATCTCCTCTTCTTTGGTCCTCACATCAGCACATGACTCAGCGATAGTTGTCCCTATCCCTGATAATGCTGAAATGCACGCAGTCCAAACCTTCATATTGTTTAGGCAATCTGAGTTTTGGAAAGCCAATTTAAAAGGACCTCAGAGTGTCTCTCTCAGATACTCTAAGACACTGGTTAGTGATCATAAAGACACTACCTCTGCAAACGTGGTCCCTGAGAGTAATCCTCATGATACTCCCAAGGAGAAAAATAAATTTCTTCATCCATCTTCTAATCCAGATGTGTTTTTGGCATCTTTATCTATGTCATCATCAGGTGTCGCTTCTCTCTTCACTTCAGCGACAGCGACAACAACCACCACCACCAGCGCTCCTTCGCTCAGTAAGGAGATGGGGAAGTCTCCTCAGGGCCATCCCAGTGTTACAAAGCTCAGAGAGGTCAAGACAGAGATGGCAGCTCCCAAGCTTCCGACTCCCATCACTGACCTCCCTCCTATTGTCCTTCCTAGTCCTACATTCCCTGTTGTTGACTATCTGGTCAGGGAATGTACTCTCACCAGGGCTAGGGTTGACAACCTTCAAACGTCAGCTGAACTCATCTTCCATCGAGTTGTTGGGACACCAGCGATCAAGACCAACGTCAGCAACCTCATCTCTGACGTTTTCTCTCTGAAGGAAGACAACAGGGTCCTTCACCAGAACCTGTCCAGCTTGGAGCAGAAGATCGCTGCTCAGGCGAACGCCCTTGACTATATTCAAAAGACTCAATCTGATATGATGCAGATGCTCACCAAGCTCTCTGAGGCTAGTTCCTCCTTCAATGTTGTTGATCGGACTACGCTTCAGGATAATGATACGAAGCTCAAGGTAATTAAGACCAACGTTTGCACTCTGATGGTGCATTGTCTACCTCCTGATAACATCGAGGGTGAGAGATGTGCCAAAGAGTTTGCAGATGAACTCATTGCAGAGCACAACTAGAGGTTCCCTGGAGAAAAGGTTTCTCCTTACATCCAGCGAACGGGATCATCCCTCCCTGAAGGGTTGACTGCTAAAGCTGATGAAGAGGATGATGAAGAAGAAGAAGAAGATCCTATCCCTCGTTATAGGGGAATGGATGATGATGAAGATGACGATGACATTGGAAGTGCCTTAGAGCACTTCAGAATGTCTAGGCCTGGAGTCTCTCATCAAGTGCCTTTGGGGGACGGACAACATCCCTCTCAGGGACAATCCGGTCCCTCAAGCAAAGGAAAAGAGGTGGTAAAACTGGATGCCACCATCCCATTATCTGAGGGGGAGACCACTAATGAGGTATCTCTTCCTCTTATCCCTTATATTACACCTCTCTCTGAAACCCCCACACCTCCTTCACCAACAAAAACTCTCTTTGACAATTCTTTTTCCTCCTCTCATTCCCTCAGTGATCCCCGTCCCCCAAATGACTCCACTTCATAGAAGGAACCTTCTTCCGAAGAGCAGTTTATGTATATAATAGAAACTGACTCTGAAGAAGAAGAGGGCCTTATCCCCAGGCGTCGTTTTCAAAAGTCGATCATAAGCGAGCCTGAAGAAGAAGAAAGGCGAATAAAATTCCTTAGGGAATTCGAAGAAAGAAGAATAAGGTGCCTCAAGCTGAACCCATAGATGTTGTACCAATAAGGATGGTAGATGAATTCTACTTCCTGTCTAGCGAAAAGAGAGAACAAGCATTGGAAGCACAACGCATCAGGGATGAGAAGACAAAGCAAACTGAGAATGATCTTGCCTTAGCAAGGAAATTACTCAAGGAAGACTCTACAAAAGACAAGGCGGCCAAGGAACAACTGAAAAAGAGTGAAAGGGTCGCTGAAGCTCTTGTACAGAGAGAACTGGCATAGGAAAACTTGAATGTAGATCCAATCCTTACTCAACAGAAGATTCTAAGTGCACTATCCGCTGAAGCCACATTCCAGAAAGACAAAGAGCTTGACTGGTGCACTGATAGACTGAAATTTCGAAGATCTGAAGCCAAAATCATTCATGCAACTATTCAAGGGAGACACTCCAACAGAGGTGGTCCAAAGGTATATGTAAGAATGACAAGGACAAACAGAACTGGGAGAGAAGAAGCCAAGTTCTTAAGGATTTATGGATACACTGAATGGTTAGAAATCAGAGACGCCATTCAGGGTTCCAAATCCAAATTCAAGGATGTGGTGGAAAGAGTACTGGATCAGTTGCTGCAAAGGATGTCACAACACGTGCAAGTTCCCCCTCTCCCTGAGTCATCTAAGAAGAAAAGATCAACTACTGAAGGTGGTTCAAGCTCCAAAAATGAGCATGAAACAAAATTTGATTATCAAAGCATTCTTGGTCATCTTGAAATCCCTGATATTTCAATGCTATGTATCTCTCTCCCTCAAGACCGAAGATATGAAGAAGATGAAATCATCTCACTACCCAAACCTGGTATGGTATTCTTGGATAATGAAGGATTCTTAGGACTCTTCAGAAACCAAGAAATTCACAAGTCCCCATCCTCTCTCATAAAGATCATGCTATGGCGCTGCTGGTCAGATACCTCTCTGATGAATCAACAGAAAACGCTTTATGAGAATGAGCTAAAAAGAACGAGAATATCTCTGATTAATTATAGACTTCTATTTCCTTTGTAATATTCCTTCAGTGTACAAGTACTTTACTTTTATTGTTGTAATTTCATTTCCCTGTAATTTCTTCAAATTATATTTAATGAAATTCAATCAGAGTACTTTACTCCATCCTAGTACTGAAAAATCCCTGAAAACAGTAAAAGGGACAATGAACATAAGAGTTCTATTTTCTTTAAACTATCTTTTACTCACTGATTTTTCACTCTGAAAATTCAATCAGTGAATGTACTTTATGCTTATTTACTTGTAAAAACTGTACTTTCATATCCTTATAAATGAAACTCAATTCAGATAGTAGACTAGCTGAAAAAGACTTTACAGATTAGTACTTAGAAATTTTACTTTAAATGTTTCCTAAGTCCTTACTAGTCTCTTAAAGCAATTTTCTTATGTTGCTTAATCATAATCAAATAGGGGGAGATTGTTGATCAAAACTCCTCTCGATGATTTGAATATGATTCCTTTTGTATACTTAGTGAAATTCCATTGCATAAGCTTCTGTCAATATTCAGCGATAGCTTACAATCAACGATCGCTGAGGATCAAGGAACAACAAGCTTATCTCTGAAGGCCTGAAGATCAGCTATCACACCAGAAGACCATTCAGCGAAAGTCGAAGACCCTAGCTAAAGAAAGAGATAATCAGCTAAGTGAACTGAAGCGGTTCAGCGATAGCAGCGATTATCTAATCAAAAGTGTGAAGTCTTGTGAAGCCTCAGCGATACTGAAGATTCATCCTTGAAGAGTCAGAGTCAGCGATCAAATGAAGCTTCCTTTACAAGATTAAAGATTGATCTTATCCTCGATGCACAAAAGTCAAACCTAATACCTTGTCAGAAAAGGACGTACGAGTTGTCTCTTATGTCCTCATCATATCTGATATGGTATTGTTCATATTCGGCCAAAAACATGGCTGTCTTATTAGCAAGGACAAGCTTCCTATCCAAGATTGACACGTGGCATGTAACTTTTGTCTTGCATTAAATGCAAATGGGTATAAATAAGATGAAGATATCTTCTTCATCTTAACGCATGCGTCTTTCTAGCCTAAACCCTCTTTATTCCTTCTTCCTTCTTCTTGTGCATCAAACTTAGTGTTTCTTAGTTACAATAGAATAGGTTTTAAACTTGTTATTTTTCCGCTTGTAACTGTAAATTTGTTTTTTATATAAACTCATTTAAAAACCAAAATCTGTGTGTTTGTATTCAACCCCCCCTTCTACAAACTGTTTACTATTTACTGAACACTTGTAGACCCTTTAGGGACCAACATCCTCGAAATGGGAAGAGATCTCCTCGGGTTTAGTCGATGCATCCTCTTCCATCGCTTGCAAAGCCTCCTCCCGATCACGGACTCTTATCTCCAGTTTGGAAGCCATGGTCACAACCTGGCCAATCGACGCCTGAAGGGCCTGAAAAACACACCAATTAAAAACATCAGGGATGCATAGCGCACGACCGCTGACACGCACGACGCATGATGAATGATTATTAAAAACATACGACGCATAAAAATCATAAGCTACCTGAAAAGAAGGGACGGGGAACTCGGCGTCATCGCCAAAAATGGACGGGCTTCCCTCCATAGGTTTCTTCCCTTAATTCCTCGATGGAGCAGAAGAACCAGTTACGTGTGATGGCCTAACGACCATCGACGTCTTCACTTTCTTGGAATTCGAAGTCCCAAACGACGGTTCTCTCAGGATCGACCCAAAAGCACCTCGTCGACCCGCCCCCCTACGGGCAGGCAAAATCCTTCGACCATGGGCAAACTCCCCCGATTTTCCTAAAACGGTGAGGAAAAAGAATGAGGAGACAAAAACTTCATTAGGACAAAAAGAAAGAAAGTTCAATACCTAGTCCTTCTTCCTCTGGTTCAGAAGTCGGATGAGACGCCCTGATGAAGGTAACACCCTCATCCTCCTCATCCACAGTATCCTCACCCTCGTCCCTCTTATCCATAGGAACTACGTACTCTTTGGGATCGTAGACTTGAAATTCCCGGTGAGGAATCTGCCGGAAGAGCGCGAGCTTGGCCGACGAATCGGGGAAGGGTGCAAGTTCGCACGTCACGCCTGAAAGCCAAGACAGAAAAAGAGTTAAATAGGAAACTTATTCCTACCAAAATAAAGAAAACGTTGTTTACCTTGTATAGGCCACCCGTAGAGGATCCATTTCTCAAACTACAGAACACATAGCGACTCTTCCAGCCACGATCGTTCACTGCAGTACTAGGTATCAGAGCCTGGTTCATTCGATCCTTGGAATAAGGGTTGAATCGACGATTAGCGTCAGCTTTGACTGTATAGGCCAAAATTAGCTCATGGACGGTGAAAGGGGAAACCCAATCAGTCGTCAATCGCTCTATAGTCAGAACGGTCCTCCAAAATTGGGGCATTAACTGTCTCGGGATATCTCGAATCGATTGAGAAAATCCCTTACCAAAGAAGAGAATCCCCACGAGAAGCCAATCTTAAAAGGGTATTCGTAAAGGACGAAATGATCAACGGGACATTCCTCTTCTCTAAGATTACCAAGACTCTCTAAATGAACATAGTCAGGGAGCCATGCTAAGTCCTTGAAAGCGAGAAGGTCGTCTGGCGACGATATCTTTTTTAATAAGCCTGACATTCTTGGCGAAAGAAAAAGTTTGCTCAGATACGAAGGATTGCAGGTTCTTTAAAGAAACGAAGAAGAAGGCCTGGATTTAGGAAGCCAAATCGTTTCCTTTTATGCGAAAATAAAAGACGATTTGATTTCTCCCCAGATTGACAACTGTTGATCAAAAGTCTCGCATGCAACCGCCAGATCCGCGACACCTGTCCCTCGCCTATGTCATTCGTGTATCATGCGGGTGACATCATCATCGTTATCCCAAATCGAACCGGGATTAAGCTGATTACTATTTCAAACTGAATCAGTTACCGCATCGATTGATATAGTTGCCAAAAAATTTGGTCGCATGACAGAATAAATTCTTGAAATAATTTCCCGCAAAAATTTCAAAAATTAGGGGCAAACTGTTGTACCCAAAATTAACGCCGTTAAGTCCGTTAAGTTTCGTTAGAATTCTGCCGTTAACTCCGTTAGAGAATGTTATAACTTGACTAACGAAGTACTAACCGCGCGACCTAACGTCATTAATGATATAGTCGTTATGCTGTTATCTCTGTATGTATATCATTTTCAGTTACGAGTCAAAGGCTTTATAAGACATTATGGCGACATTAAAGACAAATCATGAAGACTCGTCCGTTATGACCGTTTGGCGTTACCAAGACCATCATCCAAGTTCAAGTATAAAAAGATAGCTCAAATCAACAAGAGGAAGAACGGTGAAACACAACAATATACTGAGAAAAGCTCTGAGTACACTTTGACGAACTTATGACATCGCATTCTAAACTCACGACAACAGCGCCGCAAGTCACGACAACAGTCATAGACTTACGACCGATCATTCATGTTGTTTCTGTAACCTTGTTTATTGTTCTTAAGGTCGGCGTCCCTGTTTGACGTCTCTTTTCCTTAGTGCGTCGACGATTCCCTTACGGTCGTCTGCGGTTTTTTCTCTCGGAAAGGAGTTTTCCGCTTCAACAATTGTTTGTGTCGTTTACATTCCGTTTGTTTGTTTTTCGAATTGGTTTTCTTTCTTTAGCTGATAAAGATCCGAATCATTAGTCTACCGTTAAGTCATTTTTTGGCATTAACATAGATCAGAAAAAATGATACTCAAATTATAATAGCAAAGCTATAATTGATTAAAATAAGATTAATTCACAATATATATGTATATATAGAGAGAACTCATCTTGTGTTAACCCAAGAATTTGTGTTAACTATGTTAACCAAAACCAACCAATAGGATAATTCCGTTAATTATTGAATTAAATAATTTTATTAGTTTTAATAGGGGAAATATCGTATTTTAGTAATTGACATATATAATTTTAATTTAATTCATTTATTATATATTTAATGCATTTCTTAAATATAACATAGTTAAGTATGGAATCATATCTCTTTTGTATACTGACAAAATCATTTGATACAATTTTCCGATTCGGTGGAATTCAGGAACGAACTTGAAAATCAACATAATGGTCCAAAGCAACACCGATCTTCCTAATCAACAAAGCAAAGATGAAGAAGTTTCTAACATGTTTCCGTCGTACAATGAAATATATGTTTCTGAAGTAGTCCATGATGTTCAGAACCCAGTCAATGGAGGCACCGAAGATCAATGTAACGATGATGAAAGCCAAGAACAGTCTCAAGGTAATTGAAACAAAGTTTACACTTTTATATTGTTGAATAATTACACAATAAAGATACGCAGATTATTTATGAAGTTTGTTCACCTATGAAACTTCTTCATATGTGAGAGAAACATGATTTTATACCCATGTTTTCTTTCGTGTTTCATTTCATTCACATTAATTTGTGAAATTTATAAATAAATAAAAAACGAATCAAATAAATATGTTGAGTGGTATTGTGCACACCTTCTCACAATTTAATTTTTCATTAACACTTGGTAAGGGACCTTGACTTTGATTTTTCAACTCGTCGACTAGTTGTCCCATCTTATTGGTCAACCATTCCAAAGAGGATGTGAAATTTGCCAAAAATGTTGTAAAAGTTTCTATTAAACCTGGGGAAAAAGTTTCGAAAGAGTGTGATGGTTCGGGTTGTTCAAAAAAAAATCTCGGATTGGTACTTGGGAACAAAAAGCATGAATCCATAACAAGGATCACTCCCTTGAAAATCACATGAATAATCGTAATTCTCCTCCCATGGTTGGTCAAATGTGTTATTCCAATCTTGATGGGGAGGTGAAAATGAAGAGTATGTGCTATCATCTTAAAAAATTGTCAAAAAGTTAGGATGTTGTTTCCATGAATAATCAAAATTATTAAAATTTGGAGCATCCCAACTAAAATCTTCCATTGTACTGAAAGAAAAACCAAGGCAAAACTCAACTTGACCATAGCATCCCTAACAAGAGATGATGGTGAAACATCCTCTATGGTATGGTTAAAATTGAGGTTTGAAAATGAAACAAATGACCAAGGCTCAAATGAAAGTCAATATCTCAGAATAAAAATCACGCCAATCCCTAGCAGCGACGCCAAAAACTTGATAGCGCAAATCGATCGTGTTCACACAGTGGGCACAAAGTCCCCACAGTGGCGATGCAAATGCACGCCAACACTATAATCGTTGGCAAGTAATAAAGTGGTAAACTACCAGTATCGTTTCCACAGGGATTGGAACTACTGAGAATCAGAGACGTTCATGAACTTCTTGAATAAGTTTCAGGTTTGTTTTAAAATGATTTGTGGAGTTGGCGAATAATTGTAAATCAAAAGATAAACTGATAATAAAAAGATGGGTACAGGTGCAAGTGTCCCTTAAGATAAATACAATAACAATATGGTCAAAAACTCAGAAGAAATGTAAATAACTCCCGATCTCTCGAAAGTAAAGTTTTAGAGACGGCTTATAAATTTCCATAAAATTCCCCTTTTTAGTAGTCTAAAGTTTGTTGATTTAGGTTCAGATTACATTGGGGAAACGGAATATATCCAAATCTCTTTGTGATATAAAGTTTGACAACAAAATAAACCCTAGCTAAATACGTACAAAGTCTGTATCTCTACGTGACTATTCAAAGAATCTCTCAAATCTTTATGCATCACTTAAACCGTATTTCGGCTCAGCCCATCTCTTGGTCTAAATCTAATATTAACACTTCAAAGTGATCAGTGTATCCGCGTTGAGTTTAAGTCCCAATTCAAGTGACCAAACATTTTAAAATACTAAAAATGAGAATAGCCACATATTATATAAAACCATAAGTTAAACTCACATCCACACCCATAACGATGTTTAGCTCATAATAATTAAGGAACGCATAATATAAGAAAGGAAATGAAACTCAAACGTAACTTTCATTAAATTTATAACAATATTTTGTCACCACAGTGGTACTACTGTGAACAGATTACAACTAGAATTAAAATGCAACAAAATTAAACTTCTACTCTAGAAAGCAATAAATTACAAAGGAAATCAGATCAATTGAGTTCCATACAAATGAAACCTCAGAACCTTTTTATAGATGAGAAAGAGGAGAAGGTACCAACAAAGACCAAAGGATAAAAACACACAACAATCTCATGGACAAAACACTAAACCACCAACTCCAATATCCAAATTTTAGCTTTGATCTTTATCCACAAAATAGCTGGAAAGCACCAGGATATCACCAGACAGCCACAACTTAATCATTAAACTGGAAGAACTTCCCACAGTGGGGAGTTTGTGTGCACTTTTGACAAAAGAAGAGGTATAAAATGTATTAAATCCCTTGATATATTATCAACTATTTAGAAACAAACTTTTGAGAAATGAAGGCAAAAAAATACTAGAAGGACTAGAATAAATGATCAAAAATGAGGAAAAATAAATGAAATAACTCTTAAAAATAAGAGTTATCACATAACGAAACTCAAGCCTTATTATTACGGGTACAAATTGTGATTGGAGGAGAAGGGCACTTTTATCTTTTAATACGTTGTTTAGATTTGTTGCACATGTATATATTTACTTTTTGTCCTATCAGAATTTAATTAATCTCATTTCACCCATTTCTCTCTTAGAGCGGTTTTTATGCTCTCGCTTCTATTTCATCTTTTCCGGTAAGATAATCAATTCTCCGATCAATTGATGCTTCTGTTTCATCTTTTCCGGTAGGATAATCAATTCTTTGATCAACTGACGCTTCCGTCTCATCTCTTCCGGTAGGTTAATCCATTCTCCGATCATATTTTTTTCGATCAGATCTATCATTTCATCCTCTAAATTTGTCAATTCATCTTCTAGATCTGTCATTCATTTCTCCGATCAACTCATTCTTGTTCCGATTAGTTGCATTGTATTTCAAAATTTACAGATCTATAATTTTGATTCTCAATACTCATCTCTGATTCAAATATGTCTGAATCTTCTTTGAATGCTTCGTCTAATAAGTCTTCATACTGTCTTCATCACGCTGACAATCCTGCCTAGGTCTTGGTTTCTCAGATCTTGACGGGGGACAACTATTCTGCTTGGAGTAGAGCCATGATCATTGCACTTGCTGCAATAAATAAGACAGGTTTTGTTGATGGAACATTATCCAAACCTGATGGTAAGGATTCTATATTGTTGAACTCTTGGATGAGGAATAATAGTATCGTCATGTCGTGGATTCTAAATTCTGTTTCGAAAGAAATATCGACTAGTGTAATGTTTCGCAGAAACTGCAGCGGATATATGGAAAGATCTTAGGGGCCGTTTACCAAATCTTAACCGGGTAAAAGCTTACCGGAAAAAATCAACACTATTACTTACTTACCGGGTAAGATTTTAGTCCACCAAAACGATATCGTATGCAACAATTTACCCGGTAAGCGCTTACCATGGTAAGATTCGTCGCCATTACTTACCGGGTAAGACTCTTGGTTCTTGATTTCCTTGTCTTCGCTCTTACCAGGTAAGATTTTTGGTACTTGTCATATCCCTCCGATAAGGTAATATGACCTGGTAAGTGTTTACCCGGGTAAGCGTTTGGTAAACGACCCCTTAGTGTTCGATTCATGTAGAGTAATGGCCCGAAATTATTTTCGATCAAGCGTGAAATCATGACTTTATCTCAACAACAAGATTCCATAGCAATTAGTTCTACTTAACAGAAACAGATTTAAACAGAAACAACTTTCCTTTGTATCTTTGAATCATATGAGTAATGAACCTATCAATTTGGTACACTGTGATATTTGGGGATCCTTTCACATTGAGGATCATCAAGGACATCGGTATTTCGTTACCATCGTGGATGATTGTACTAGTTTTACTTGGATGTGTTTGGTTAAAAACAAATCTGAAGTAACTCAGATTATTCCCAAGTTTTATAACTTGATATATACTCAATTTACTAAAAGGATAAAGGATTTTCGTCTCGACAATGCAAGGGAACTTAATTTTGATGTCTTATGTGATGAAAAGGGAATTATAAATCGAAGATCATGTGTGGGACGTCCTCAACAGAACTCAATTGTTGAACAAAAACATCAACATCTATTAAATGTGGCACGGCCGTTGATGTTCCAATCTAAAGTGCCTTAATTTTTTGGTCAGAATGTGTTCTCGCAACAACATTTTTGACCAATGAAACTCCATCTGAATTGTTTGGTGATAAATCTCCATACGAAAAGGTCTACACAATGGTTCCTGATTTTTCGATGATGCGCAGATTTGGTTTTTTGGTTTTTGCGTCTACTTCGCCTAAATTTTGACACAAGTTCAGTTATCGAGCTAAACCGTGTGTATTTGTGGGTTATCCAGCAGCCATGAAGGCTTACAAACTATATGACATAGAGACGAAGCAAATTTTTTTGCTCAAGGGACGTTGTTTTTTATGAGAACATTTTTCCCTTTGTTAACAATTTGCCATCTCACATTGACAATATTGTTGCACGCGTCGTTAAACACAACAAGGTTTAAATTTATAAACTTAACTTAAACCAGTAAAGGGGTTAGTTCGGTATCATTCTTCTCAGGAGTCGTCGGTTAAGCTAATGACTTGTATTAAACCGAATGCACGGGTGTCACAAAGACCGACTTCTCAATTTATCAATTAAGCTCAATGATATTTTTTGAAAGGCAAGTTAACACACAACACACTTTCCCAGGGTATCTAGGCTCCACAATAAGGGGGCCACTCGACTAATCCTCGTCGATCACAACCCAGCCCAATTAAGGTTACCACTAAGTGACAGGCCCATGATGTGGATATCTCCACATGCTCACCGCGGGGTTCGAACCCAAGTAGTCAGGGATACCATCCACTGACCCCCAGGATGTTACCTTGCCACTTGGCTAACAATAGCACTACTTCAAAAGATTTGGATTAAGAGTTGAATTAATTTAATAAAAAGAAATTAAAAATAGAAACTTTATAATTAACGAAATAATATAAATACGAAATCAACTTTCAAAGCTAACAATATATGTCACATATCATTCGCAATGAAAATTGATAGAAACGTTACAACTAACTATATAACATGAAGACGAAATCAACATTCAAAACAAACAATATCTGTCACTTATCGTTCATAATGAAAAATTTGATAGAAACTTGTTCAAAAGATCAAATCCAATATCAATCAGGAACAAATAACTCAAGCTAATTCTAAAATTGAACTAAAATAAACGAATATAAGTGGCTAACAAAATACTAGAAAGAAACCTGAAACCTTCCTTTGTATCAAACTTGAATCTTCAATTTTTTCACTACGCGATTAAAATTCTTCAATCTTCCAAATCAACAATCTTAAGTCTTCAAACATCAATGATATTGAACTAAATAAAATCTAGAAAAAATATGGAGACAGCAGTGATGGGTATGTTGCTGCCCACAGGGCTGTCGATTCTTCAATGCTTCCATGACTACCTCTTGATTCAATTTTTATAACCAAAAATTTGCTGCCCTAATGATATTCACGAGTTGGACCATAAGGCTGGCCATCTGATTGGGTTTCGTGGATGGTAGGCCGCTTCTGATGCTGGGCCAAGTTTGTAACTTCATTAAAAATAATAAATGTAGTGCTGCAAAAAGGATTCGAAGACGTGACCTTATTTAGACACGACCATGCCCTTTGCCACTAGGTTGCGACTTGGATTTTGTTAACAGAACCGCATTTATGTCTTTTATTCATGCGTTCCCAGCTTTGATCTCTCACATTTTGACTTAGATGCATCCCGACTCTACGGAACTCAAAACATAGCCTTATAAAGTTGTCAAAAATCCTCCTTTTGTTCTTTTTTGCTCCAAAGTGTTTTGAACCTATAAAAATATAAAAACACATCAAGATTGTTCAATTTTACCATTTTAACGCATTAATGAGTGATGACTGATAGAAAAATAATGTATCATTTAGTGATCGATCAAATATTTTTCCTATAGTGTATTACCCATGGCAATAGAGGATGTTGACATTGAATATTCAGTCTCTTCTTCTAGGACGAATGATGTTACTAAACAATCTAATATGGAGTCACATAGGGATCAATAATCACGTTCAAATCAAAAACCTGTGACTGAATATGTTTGAAGATCGTCACATTCCCATGAACTTCCTTCGTATCTACGCGACTATCATTGCAATAACGTCACGAACAAGAAACAGACAACAAAGACTCCTTACCACTGAATATTATTTGGGTTATGGTTCTCTCTCAAACAACCATAAAACTTGTGTTAAGGTTGTTTCTTCTAATATTGAACCCAAGTCTACGATGAAGCTGCAAAAGATGAAAAATGGTGTTCATCCATGAAAGAAGAAGTAACTACTCTCGAATTGAACAAAACATAGTCGGTGGTTCCCTTGCCTGAAGGAAAGAACTCTGTCGGTCGTTGATGGGTTTATAAGCTTAAGGATGGGCCGAGTGGTAATATTGAGCGTTATAAGGCTCGTCTCGTGGCCAAAGGTTTTCATCAATAGAAGGGGTTCGATTTTGTGGATACTTTTTCAGCGGTTGCTAAGATGGTCACAGTAAAGACTCTGCTAGCAGTGGCAGCCATAAAATCATGGTACTTGCTACAACTTGACGTAAAAAATGCGTTTTTGAACGATGACTTGGATGAGGAAGTGTTCATGGAAGTTCCTCAAGGATATTCGGTTAAGGGGGAGTTCCCAACGGGTTCTAAACTTTTATGGCGTCTTCACAAGTCCATATATGGTTTGAAACATGCTTCCCTTCAATGGAATAAAAAGTTCTCTCAATTTATGCGTAATGTTGGATTTGTTCAATCCAAAGCAGACTACTCGCTATTTCACAAAGGTAGTGGGAAAGACTTTATTACTTTGTTAGTGTATGTCGATGACATGATCATCCCCGGGGATTCGTCGTCGTTAATTTATGAGTTAAAGAATGCCTTGAGTTGTGCTTTTAAACTCAAAGATCATGGGAAATTGAAATACTTTCTGGGTTGGCAATTGCACGATTTGAGGAAGGTATATCAGTTTCACAACGACGATATACATTGAAAATTTTGGAGGGTACATGTATTCTAGCATGTAAGACAAAATTTGTTCTGATGGATCCTAAGGTAAAGTTAAGGGCTGAAGATGATGTTGTTATGTATGATCCGTCCAAATACCATAGATTGATTGGAAGGTTGTTATATATATTTCACTGTAACAAGACCTGATATATCTTATGCAGTTCAAACGTTATCGCAATATGTATCTAATCCTCGAGTATCCCATTGGCAAGATGCGTTTCACTTAGTGCGATACTTGAAACAACAACCAAGACTGCGGTTGTTTTACTCTACACAATTAACATGTCAACTACAAGCTTATTACGACTCCAATTGGGGAAAGTGCATGGATACCAAGAGATCTGGTGATATGATATTGTGTATTTTTGGGGAACTCTTTAGTTTCTTGGCAATCGAAGAAACAACCAATTGTTTCCAGATCCTCGACAGAGGCTGAATATCGTGCCATGTCATCCACGACATGTGAATTGGTTTGCATTAACTACATATGCAGGATTTGGGTGTGTATCATACAAAGTCAATATTATTATTCTGTGACAACAAATCATCCTTACAGATTGCTTTGAATCCATCTTTACATGAACGTACAAAGCATATCGTTCTTGATTGTCATTTTATTCGAGAGAAAGTGGCGAATAAATTCATTCGGTTGATGTCTATTCAATCTGTGTTTCAACTCGTAGACATCTTTACGAAACCGTTGCCGAGAAGTACTTTACAAACGTTGTTATCCAGATGGCCCTGAAGAACATACATTCCCCAAGTCCATCTTGAGGGGGAGTATTACGGGTACAAATTATGATTATAGGAGAAGGGCAATTGTGTCTTTTAGTACTTTGTTTATATTAGTTGAACCTGTATATATTTACTATTTGTCCTATGAGAAGTTAATTAATCTGATTTCACACATTTTTCTCTCATCGCTAAAACGTATTCATCAAGATCATCATTTTAGAACTTCACTTTGAAAAGTCAAGCTTTTGTTCATAATTCAACATTATTTCAATTAATCTTTGTATATAACCCATGTTTTCTTACCAAATAACAAGTTATCTCATCAAATTTCTACAAAATAATTCCATAATTACATCATCCATTCTATAGTATAAACCTTAGTTGCAAGAAATCAACAAATACATCAAGAAAATCAAAATACCAAGATTTATACCTTCAAATCTTCAAAAATCCTTGCAATTTCTCTTCACTTTCACCAACATTTAGCTATGTTTTCGTTTTAGGTGTGTGAAATGGCACACACTTTGGTCTAGAAGCTTGAAGAAGTAAACATGAGGTGAAATGGTGTAATTTTGGTCACTTAATTGCACAAAACCGTTTTGGGTCGGGTATGACCCGACTAGATTGACCAAACACTCATTTTGACCATCAAACACTTAAAAATTCATAACTTTTCGCTCGAACCTCCATTTTCAATGAGGTTTTCGCCTACGCGTTCATAACAAGATAATTTATAACTTCCAATAAAAATAATTTAGAAAATAACTACCAATAAAAGAAGTTTGAAAATAACTCCGTTTTCAATGAGGTTTTCCTTTGCCATTTTTATCGTTTTTGATTTTGAGCTCGGAATCCCATAATTTTTTTACGACACATACAACAAGCCCTAATAGGTCCAAAACTTAGTTCCAAAGTTAAACATCTCATCAAACACCTCTCGTTTGAGTGTTGTTAATGTAGTTTACCAAAATAGCAACATACTTTGTAAGGCTTGCATAAATGCAATGTACGCATCTTTTTCGACTTCCGTCACTTCTAGAACTTCATATTAACTTATTCAAAGGTGTTACAACCTTTACATCACCATTTAAATCATCCGTTCAAGTTTTGGGGAGATTTAACCTTTTTAGGCACTCTAGTTACCCACTCAATTTCCATTTAAGCAATGTACTTTGTATTTTGAACCCTCACATCATCTAATTAAGTCATTTGTGAGGTGTTAGCACCAAACTTACCTTCCACATCTCATTCCAACTATGGGTTCAACTTATATCCTACTAGAACACTTAGCATTTTGGCAAATTCTCTTTTTTTCAACACAATTAACACATAAAACATGTTTTAACATATAATACATATTTAGAATCACTAGGTAAACTTACTTAGGAGAGTGGATGTTACTAGTACCTCCTCCTTTTGAAGATTCCATCCTCAGAATCATCGTTTCTCGAACAGGGTTGGGTATTTCGCCATCATTTCTTCAGGATGAACGGATAACCTCGACTTGTATGCCTTCGTCAAAATAATCACCCGTAAACCTCCAAGTCTTGGAACCTAGATTCGGGTCTTAAAGACTTTGAGACCACGACTATCTTCGGATAAGAAATCCATGTAACTAACCATATGCTCCGACTTAACATGTTATGGTTTCAAAACTTCAATTTGCCATTTTCGAATATCAACTACAAGTGTATACTCAATTGATACATGACAGATAACATAGAAAATTGATCCTACATATGCCTTCTAGCTAAGAGCATTCGCTACTACGTTGGCTTTTCCTGGATGATATAGGATTTCACAGTCGTAGTTATTGATGAGTTCCTTGGCACGCTGTTATCGCATATTCTAAGTATGTTGATCGAATATGTACTTCAGACTCTTATGGTCGGTGTAAAGCTGCCATTTTGTGCCATATAGATAGTGACGCCAAACTTTAAGAGCAAACATGGCCGCAACCAACTCAAGATCATGAGTCGGGTAATTCCGTTCATTTTACTTCAAATGTCGTTAATCATAAGCGATCACCTTTCCTCGTCTCATTAATACACAACCCAAGCCCAACTTTGATGTGTCGCTATATACCACGAAATCATCATTGCCCTCTGGTAAGGCAAGAACTGGCGCATTTGTTAGACAACCTTTCAAACTTTGGAATGTGTTTTCTTGAACTTCGGCTCAAACAAATTTCACGTCTTTCTGGAGAAGAGAAGTCAAAGGTAAGGTGAGCTTTGATAAATCCCATATGAACCGTAAGTAATAACCCGCTAGACCGAGAAAACTACGAACTTCAGAGGCATTCTTGGGTTATTCTCATTTCTGTATCTCCTCGATCTCAGATGGATCCACATAAACTTCATCACAAGAGATCGTATATCCTAAGAATTGAACTTGATGGAGCCAAAACTCGCATTTTGAAAACTTAGCGTCGTATAACTGCTCATTTCTCAATAATTCCAACATTACCTAAAGATGAGTAGCATGATCAAGCTTTTGTCTTAGAATACACCAATATATCGTCAATAAAGACGATAACAGACCTATCGAGCATCGGACAAGACACTCGATTCATTAAGTCAATGAATGTTATTGGTGCATTTGTCAAACCGAACGGCATAACCAGAAATTTGTAGTGCCCATATTGGGTACGAAAAGTTGTCTTGGGTACATCCTCCTCACGCACCCTTAACTGATGGTATCCCGATCTCAAGTTGGAGAAGTAACTTGCTCCTGGTAACACCCTAATCTTTATACTAAATTCCTAACAAAAATACGGCATGGCCCATTCATAAACTCGTCACTTGCCTGTTTTATAACATTTGATCCATCTTTACATAAAGACTAAACAACTCTGAAAAAACCAAAATCGTGCATTAGCACCGCGTACATTAACTACTATTTACAATCATACACTAAATGTGTTGATATTAAATCTATTGAATACTAATATGAACTAATCTTCGGTTCCATGCAATACGGTAGTAAAAAACGTTGTATCAATCAATAACATCAATGGGTACACTGTCAATAGAACCCTTTTTTCTTGATCTTGGGATTCACGTCGAAAATAAAAAAACAAATCAGGTTTGATGTCTGGTGAGTTCAAGAGTTTGTTAATAAAACATTACACCAAAAATTAACATGATTCAAGAATTCAAAAACAATGCATGACGTGTAAATTTCGAAAATATCCAAACCAACACATTACTTCAATCGAACCAATAAAATATGTGGTTATAAACTTCAAAATGAGGTAACAACCATCACACCACGTAGGGGAGACCCTAAATAAGAACCGGAATTAGTGAAGGAGCACTACCTAACAGTCCACTTATTCATTAGGCTAATTTTGGCATAATCACCATGTGTGTGTTGTGTCTGATAAACACTATGCGTATTAATCGAGTATCTGGCATGAATAGTGCACGATACTCCATAAACACCAAATGGGAGAAACCAATCTAATTGTTAAGGAGGAACCCCAATACAAACGCAACAAAGGGGGTGACCCTAAGTAGCCAGATCCGAATCTAAATACACCACGTCGGTGAGCAAACAAGTAGCTCACAATACCTCATTTATACAAAGTTTATTTCACCAAAATTTAAATCAATTGCATGCTTCATAAACAACAAGTTTCAACACATCAAACCATATTCCACATTGTTTCTCATAATAGTTTAGCATGCTAGTTTTTCCCTAAAATTTACTTTGTATGTAAAAAGAACCAAATAACCACATTTCATAATACTTATTTAAATCAATCTAATATCACCTTAATGTTACTATGAAACAATTTACATCAAGCATATGCACCTTTTCATATTGATTCCAAAGCTTAAAGCTCCATTGTAATAACCCAAAGCTTAATAACCAAGATTCGGGCATTAATCTCTAATCCATGGGCCGATGACAATTAGGGTTGTAAGCCCAAAGTATATAAGTAACGGAAGAAGAGGTTTTCACCTCATTTTAGTCTCATAATCAGATTTTGTAAGTATGTATGTGTGTGAAACGTGTTGTGATAAGGTTTTAGAAGATGAGGGTTTTTGGTGAAGCAAGCTCGAAGAAGAAGGAAGAAATCCAACAAGTTCTACTAAGAAAAGAAGGAGAGCTTGAAGAAGTCAGTACAAAGATGTATCTTCCTCTTCTTTGCTTGAGGTCTCCTCCAATGGAGGTTTTCGTCGATTTACAATTTTGGGTTTCTCCAATGGAATGCTAGGAATGAAATGTTGGTTGGATCTTGGCAAGGATTGGAATTCTTATTGTGGAATCTTCATTTCTAAGGTATATTTCTTCATTTTCTTGCTTAAGGTCTCCATTAATGGTGTTTTGAATGATTGGAGTAGTTAGGTTATATTGTTTTGTTTGATAGAAGTAAATTGTTGATTGGGGATTGTTGATAAGAGATTTTAAATGACTTCAACCAATGATTCTCATTTAGAAATCTTCTTATGGTGGCATTTTCATTGGTATTCTTAATTTCTTCGATGGTTCTTAATTTTGGGATATTTTGGCTTAGAAATTGTTGGATTAATCTATGGTTGGATTTGGTTTTATCGTTGGGATTGTTTAGGGTTGAACCCTCAAGCATTGGGTTTGAATTTGGTGGATTTTAGATGCTTAAAACCGAGTTTTAGGCCTTGGAAACATTTTTTTGGGTTTTTTGTGATGCTGAGGAAGAAAAGGATCAGATATGTGCTTGTCAGGAAAACCCCGCGACTTACCCCGCAGCTTCAATCCACGAAACAAGCCACGGGAGTTTTTGCCCAAGTGAAATTTTGGCCGAATCAATTCTCGTTTTAAACCAATGTTTGAACCATCGTTCTAGGGGTTCATTACGGTTTATTATAGAAGACTTTTGACGATATTAATCAAGGTTAACACCTATCTTATCTTGGTGAAATTAGGCGTTCGGTCTGGGAATTTCGATCGTTTGAGGCTTCATCAAGTGAGTTCCCTTGACTTAAACTAGACTTTTTGTCAAAGGTTTGATTTATGCAACTGATTATGGTGATTTGTATTGGAAGCATGCTAAATGTTTTATACTCGTTTCGGTTTACATGAATGTTGGATGATGAATTGGCCTAAATATCGCGATATGCCTAACTAAATTGGACATGTAGATAGGTGAGTGTGTGTACCTCCAGATGGTGCAAATCTCTTGGGAGTTATATTCCGTACATCTCGAATCCGTTTTGGGTGTATGTTGGATAGGTACCCTTCTTGGAACCACTTATCGTATTCGCATGTGGAATTGTGCGGAAGACTTCTATTAAGTCACATGTGGAATTGTGTGACTAGCTTCGACTTTTTCTACGATCCTTGTACATGGTCCTATATTTGAATTACTTGCTTCCTTATTTTGCAACTTAATTCTTCGGATTTAAGTGCTTTATTTAACTGCGGTGTATTGGGAATTCGCTAGACCTTGTGGTCTAGCCCTCGCTTTTCAAAACTAAAACCATTTTCAGGTAGAGGCCTGGTTGAGAGCTCTTCGAAGGGCAAGGGTAAGTTTTGATCCGGTCGTAGAGTAAGATCGAATGTCGTAAAGACTCCTTAGTTTAATAGTTCTCAGATGTGGATAGTTTATTTATTTCCGCTGCAAGACTATGATATGCAAATCATATTCATTCACTCTTGGCATTGTGAGTTGGTTATTTATATTGAATTTGCGTTTATGGATTTTGGGTTGTTACAAGTAGTATCAGAGTCTTAGTTTAAGTGAATTAGGTGACCAATTGGTGCCTAGTCTTAGACTGTAGGCTAGAGGTCACAGCTGAGAATTTTAGGGACCATTAAAAAAGACCACAACAGGGAAGAGTATAATAGGAAATGAGAACTAACATGTAAGGTAAATTTGGAATTACTTGTGGCCAGTGCAATTGCAAATTTACAGGTGCATGTATGTGCTTGTTTTACCTTATTATTTTAGAACTGTTTGATTAAGAGTAATATATGTATAGTAACTCAGTGTATCTTTTGAGACTATTTTGGATAAAGTTGTTGGGATTCGAGAAGTTGTTTATGATTATCAGTGATTCAATCGATGATAGTAGTTCGGGGTTTAAGGAGGAAAGTGTGATGGTTTATAGGTATACTTCTAGATTCAGAGATGTTTCCCATTTGTGGATTTGAGCCGATGGATTTGATGATTTACAAGGAAAAATATATCGACGGTTGTATGATCCACCGGAACGTGAGTGGAATCAGTGAGTTGTCTGATTACCTTAAGTTCGCAATAGTTACAACAAAGATTTATTTGGAGTGAGATAATCACTAATTCAGAGAATGAAGAAAAGATAATCAGAAATAGAAAGGTACAATTGAATATATATAAACGGGTCAAGGTTGTTGAAATTGAGTCATTAACATGTTAATGATCAGATTGGAAACGGTATGAGAAGGACACTCGAGCATGCCATAGGGAGCACGTTCCGAAAGTTACATTAATCGTATAAACACAATTGTTTGGCTCATAGCGGTAAAAGTTAAGGAGAAATTGTTACCAAGGTAAAACTTGTGGACGTATTTCGAGTAAAGAGCCCTAAACCGTAAGACGAGTTTCATGCATCATGTTTCGTTATGAATATCATAAGTCACTCCATTCTAAAATATTTATGCGTGTTGAGTTTCATGGTTTTGGAAGAGCAAATTATTACATGTAGACATAGAGTCTATATTTGAAATATACAAACGTTATGTTGCTGCGCATTGTATCGTCTAAAATATTTTATATATACCTGTGTAATCTCATGTTGATTTTACCACGAGTACGGAAGTCACGAAAACACTTTTGCACAGTTTTTCAATTGAAATTCGCATGAGCATGACATCATTATTGAGTCATATAGTTTGAGTAAATAAGCATGTGCTTTCATAGCCACATAAAGATATTTTCCTGGAAAGCAAAGTCAGTTTAAACCAAAAATTGTTTGGATCATGCCCGCAATTGGAGAAGGGGCGAATGGAAGTACTTCACACTGAACACTCGCTTACGAAATGGAACAGAACTCTCAGGCCCATTCATGGGGATCGTTTAAAGTATAATATCAAACTAAAAGCAAAAACAGGAATTAGTTGGAATATGTTCGTATCTATTAATAGGATTTTGGTTCACACGACCTGTTGCAGCAAAAGTTTTGTCTTTGGTCACATGTGAATGGTCTTTGAGGTGTTTGAGTAAGACTACCCATTGTGGTGGTGGGGTGTCGTACACACACAAGGTTGTTGTGAGATTGTTACATTCATTAAAACTTTGAGCCATAAAACTATTTTATTAGTACTCACGTATTGTGTCATCATGCATGAATGTCATGAACTCGCTGGCATTTTATAGAGTTAGCCTTCGAAGGATAATGCACTTGTGGACAATGAAGATCTTGAAAGATAAATCTGTTATTTGAATAGGTGGTGGTAAAGTGATAACAATTGTTCTTAATTTGGGAAACGATCAGTGTAAAACGGAAATTAGAGGTACTAGATTCAAATAGGCATACTATACGTTTTGCTTCGGAATGTCATGATGTGATTAAAGTGGCGAGTATGTATACATAGAAATAATCAGGAACAACATGGTACTTTGATAAGTAGAATGGCAATGAGTAATGGGATGTCGTGTTGACGAAAAGTCGTTAGGGGAATAAATAGATGGATTTAGGTATCCAACTGGTGTTGGGATGCCAAGGGCAATATGGTTATCAGTTTATGAGGCATTGTGGTTCTTCCATGCTAGAAAAAGGAAGAATTGGGAAGTAATAATATCAGTCTGAGATGTGATGGGATTCATAAATATGAAATCTTTTCGATAAATATTCTTATCAAGGTGTATGGTTGGTGAGGTATCAGAATGTATCTGATTGATGGTTTTATAGCTAGAGATTGGTTAGTATGAATGTCGTTGTTTCCGTTAAATGTTGACATGAAGCCTAAAATTTAGAAATAACGCTAATGCGGTTATTTGTCGATGTTATTTAAGGATTAATGCATATTCGAGAAAGTTATAGACTTAACGTTTTAATAAAACATTTGATGTGTGGGAATGGAAGTTATATGTTAAGTATATTTGGGGGAAGTGACTTCTTTTAGAGGACTGTGCATTATGTACGAGTTAATATTGTATATTCGCATGTGGAATTGTGTGAAATACAGAGCTTAATGTCGCATGTGGAATTGTGTGAAATACAAAGCTTAATGTCGCATGTGGAATTGTGCGACAAAGTTGTATAATTGTATGAAGTACGAGTCATTATACCGGTTTGTGTATCTAACTCGATGGCAATGGACGCATGTGGGATGGTGATATGCATGAGAGAATAGATTTCCTTATGCTACTTGAACTCGTTTCTTGTAGTTGCAAAGATTCGTTTAGCTGGTGATTCTGTCAGGGTTGATCATGCGTGTGTGAAGAAATGACTTTTCTCTGTAGCCATCTGTGGAAAGGATGTAGGGCTGTGAGACTTTGTATTTGATCATATGGGTTTGATGGAAATAGTGCAACCATGGAAATATTTTGTTAATGGATTGATGTTGAAAATTTTAGTCAAGAATGCGCAATATTATACTTGTACGAGCCCAATGAGAAGCAATATCTTAGGTAATCTGATCGCTCACATTACGAGGTGAGAATAATCTTGTTAAAAGGATTAGTAAGGATTGTGAAGGGTGATGAAGTATGTGGTACAGTTTGAGGAAAGGATGAGGTTGAAGATAGATTATGATGATGGAACGGGAAAGTATGGTTTTGATGTATAATGTCTATATGAATGCATGATTTGGTTATGAATCGGATTGGCAACAAGTGATTGTGATTTGGTGTTTTGAAAAGTTTGAATCTGGAAAATTAGCATCGGTATGTGCGAGAAAGGGTGGCTCGAACGCGGAAGAAAGGGTTATAATTTTAAAAATGATCAAGGTAGTTATCGTGTAGCCCAATTTGCGATAGCTTATATGCCTAACTTGGTGTTACTCTTGATTTGACTATGATCAACGAATCTCTTCGATTGGGTCGAGTTTGTTAGAACATAAGATGATCATGTGTGAAGTTCCAAGAATGTTAGTCTTCACTCTAAGGAGTTATTGTCGGAAGGGAGTGCTTGTTATTAGAGGGATGAAATGGTCCCGAATTATATCATGAATAACTGTTAATTATCATGGTGAACTGTTTGATTTTTGAAAGGGATCGGTCATGGAGCAAAGTGTAGTGGTAAGAGAATTGGACTTTCGAGGTTGGGAATATTCGTATTATGGGCATTGGTGCGTGCAAGGGCGTCAACATCCTATTTTCGTCGGAAAATATTAAAGGTAGGGAGACTCTTGCCAATGTTAATCGGCATTAGGGTATTGAGAAGGACATGTGTGACTATGTTAATTAAGCTTATAGTTTGTCGACAAGTGATTTAGTAGTATATTAACTATGTGGGAAGCTCACAGCCTTCTAGCATCTTTATATGGAAACGAAAACGTGTTACGATGAATTTGGTAGCAAAGTTTCCTAGATCTTCATTAACTTTGTTGTTAGGTGGGTAATCTTGGGACGAAATTAGATTGACCCGGTTTCATCAGATCATGAAACTTAGTTGGTGAAGTAGGTAGTATATTGGTCTATCGTTGAGATTGAGATTGGGTATGCTTGTAATTTCAGTGATTTATGAGAGTGTCAGCTAGGTGGATTTGGTCACTTATAGCGGTGCAAGGAGATAGTTGATATGTAATTGGTTTTCTATGAGGCCTTATGGCCAAGTTGGTTGAATACCTCTTTGAGGTGGAAGGATTTGAAGAAAAGAATTTGAACAGGATAGAATGGTTTGGTTAATTGAATACAATTAAGATTGTGCAAATCCGAGGAAGATTGAAGGTTGCTCAAGATAGGTAGAAAAGTTATGCGGATAGGAGACGGAAGGGCGTTGAATTTCAAGTGGGGGACATGGTAATGTTGAAGTTATCTTCTTGGAAAGGCGTGGTTTGTTTTGTGAAGAGAGGAAAGGAGAACCCACGATATATTGGGCCATTTGCAATTATCGGACGAGTTGGAAAAATAGCTTATAAGTCTGATATACCGGAAAGGTTGAACGGCATAGATAACACCCTTCATGTTTCCAATTTGAGGAAGTGTTTGGATGAGGTAGATTTGATTGCGTCAATGGATGATGTTCAATTTGATTCGAATCTAACTTTGTTGAGGAACCAGAGGCGATTGTGGGTCGCAAAGTGAATAAATTGAGGAGCAAAGAAATTAGTTTAGTTAAGGTGAATTGGTGTTTTCACAAACATGTTTGAGTGAATATTCTCATCTTGAATCAATCTAATATCACCTTAATGTTACTATGAAACAACTTACATCAAGCATATGCACCTTTTCATATTGATTCCAAAGCTTAAAACTCCATTGTAATAACCCAAACCTTAATAACCAAGATTCGGGCCTTAATCTCAAATCCATGGGCCGATGACAATTAGGGTTGTAAGCCCAAAGTATATAAGTAACGGAAGAGGAGGTTTTCACCTCATTTTAGTCTCATAATCAGATTTTGTAAGTGTGTATGTGTCTAAAATGTGTTGGTAATAAGGTTTTAGAAGAGGAGGGATTTTGGTGAAGCAAGCTTGAAGAAGAAGGAGGAAATCCAACAAGTTCTGGTAAGAAAAGAAGGAGAGCTTGAAGAAATCAATACAAAGGTATGTATCTTCCTCGTCTTTGCTTGGGGTCTCCTCCAATGGAGGTTTTGGTTGATTTATAATTTTGGGTTTCTCGAATGGAATGCTATGAATGAAATGTTGGTTGGATCTTGGCAAATATTGGAATTCTTATTGTGGAATCTTCATATCTAAGGTATATGTCTTCATTTTCTTGCTTAAGGTCTCCATTAATGGAGTTTTGAATGATTGGAGTATTTAGGTTATATTCTTTTGTTCGATAGAAGTAAATTGTTGATTAGGGATTGTTGATAAGGGATTTTAAATGACTTCAACCAATGATTCTCATTTAAAAATCTTCTTATGGTGGCATTTTCATTCGTATTCTTAAGTTCTACAATGGTTCTTAATTTTGGGATATTTTGGCTTAGTAATTGTTGGATTAATCTATGGTTGGATTGGGTTTTATCATTGGGATTGTTTAGGGTTGAACCCTCAAGCATTGGGTTTGAATTTGGTGGATTTTAGATGCTTAAAACCGAGTTTTAGGCCTTGGAAACGTTTTTTCTGGGTTCAGATAAGTGCTTGTCAAGAAAACCCCGCTGCTTCAAGCCACGGGACAAGCCACGGGACTCTTTGTTCAAACCCCGCGACTTACCCTGCGGCTTCAAGCCATGGGACAAGCCACGGGAGTTTCTGCCCAAGTAAAATTTTGGCCGAACCAATTCTCGTCTTAAACCAATGTTTGAACCATCGTTCTAGGGGTTCATTAGGGGTTTATTATAGAATATTTTTGAGGGTATTAATCAAGGTTAACTCCTATCTTATCTTGGTGAAATTAGGCGTTCGATCTGGGAATTTCGATCGTTTTGGGGCGCGAAAGTAGGTGAGGCTTCATTAGGTGAGTTTCCTTGACTTAAACTACCCTTTTTGTCAAAGGTTTGATTTATGCAACTGATTATGGTGATTTGTATTGGAATCATGCTAAATGTTTTATAATCATTTCGGTTTACATGAATGTTGGATGATGAATTGGCCTAAATATCGTGATATGCCTAACTAAATTGGACATGTACATAGGTGAGTGTGTGTACCTCGAGATGGTACAAATCTCTTGGGAGTTATATCCCGTACATCTCGAATCCGTTTTGGGTGTACGTTGGATAGTTACCCTTCTTGGGACCACTTTTCGTATTCGCATGTGGAATTGTGCGGAACACTTCTATTAAGTCACATGTGGAATTGTGTGACCAGCTTCGGCTTTTTCTACGATCCTTGTACATGGTCCTGTATTTGAATTGCTTTCTTCCTTATTTTGCAACTTAATTCTTCGGATTTAAGTGCTTTATTTAACTGTGGTTTATTGGGAGTTCACTAGACCTTGTGGTCTAACCCTCGCTTTTCAAAACTAAAATCATTTTCAGGTAGAGGCTTGGTTGAGAACTCTTCGAAGGGCAAGGGTAAGTTTTGAGTCGGTCGTAGAGTAAGATCGGATGCCGTAAAGACTCCTTAGTTTAATAATTCTCAGCTGTGGATAGTTTGTTTATTTTCGCTGCAAGATTATGATATGTAAATCATATTCGTTCACTCTTGGCATTGTGAGTTGGTTATTTATATTGAATTTGTGTTTATGGATTTTGGGTTGTTACATCTATCAACATGGTTAGACTTTTGAAACAATCAAACCTTTATTATTTCAAAACTCCATCTTTTTAGTTAAGCCCCATAAATGAATCTAATGCTAATTAACTCATTACATATTGGTTTTTATGTTATACTTGAGGCTTATGTCATCACAATAAGAATTAGTGTAGAACCCAACACAGAATATACCTACACAATCAATTAAGTTTCATAACATGAAGTCCTAATCAATTACTTGATTCTGTCAACGTCCAACGACATGCAAGTCTATTTTATTTTCAGATCAACAACTTTAGAGTCTCCGCATCAATATAAATACCATAAGAATACATTATTAACAACATAGGTTATAACCCTAAACCCAATTTGAACATAATTATTGATTCTTACATGTAATAAGGTTCTAATGCAACAAGGAAATACTCATCATCACCAATCAGCTAGTAATTTCATATTAAACAAGAAAATTCACTGATTCCAACCTTAAAACGCGGAGTATGTACCTGGAGTATAAGAATCGCTAAGGAAAAACCCTAGTATTGATTTTGATCTACTACTTTGGATAATACCCCTTCGTCTGAGTTCATATGGAAGAGATTTCGTTCTCTTAGAGTTCGTATAGTTCGACTTTGATGAAAGGTAATTGGAGTTCACGACCTCTAAACCCAATTCATATATAGACTTTGATCATATTACACATCTAATCCTCCTAACTCACGTTTTGTTTACTTTCTACCCCAAACAAATATATTTCATTTTTCGTACAAATTAACAAATCAAACTCACATGTTGTTATATATATTATATGTATGTATATATAGATCAAAATGATATATATATATATATGTCCTAATAAACCTGGGATGTTACACCCTGAAGTTGGTGAAACAGATCATCAATACGCTGTAAAGGGTATTTATTCTTGATGGTTACCTTGTTTAGTTCCTGATAATGTATGCACATTTGAAAAGAACTATCTTTCTTCTTCTCGAATAAGACCGTGGCACCCAGGGTGAAGTCGTCGATCGGATGAAACCCTTATCCAAAAATTCCTATAACTGGCTCATCATCTCTTTCATTTCAGCCCGTGTGAGACGATAAGGTGTCTCAGTAATAGGAGCGGCACCGGGTACCAAATCGATCTGGAACTCTACTTGTCTGTCCGGTAGTATCTTAGGCAAATCATCCGGTAATACATCCGGATACTTACATACGATCGATACATCTTTCATCGTCTTTTTCGCTTCTTTCGACGCATCTAGAACATATGCCCGAAAAGAAGAATATCCCTTAGATAAATAACGTCGTGCTGTTAACACAGAGATTATGTAATATCCCGTGACCTTTTCTTTTCCTTTACTGGTTACTTGTTTCTCAACATCGTACTTTTGTTCTCCCATAGCCTGTTGTACAAATGTCATGAGCCTTCTCATCAATCGCTCACCTCGAGGAGACAACAACGTCTTATCGTCATTCTAGGGAAGATTTGGAGCATTCTCTCCAACGTCGGGATTTGATGGGGTGTGACTAGCGTCATCACCATCGGCCATCACACTGAAAGATTTGTATTAGACAATATCCTATTCATGGTCCCTTACCCAACATGGGTCTCTCCTAGCGGTCCATATCTCGTATAATCATCGCCTACTTACTAAACAACATCAATCCCTAGTTTAAGTCTAAGTACCACTTATTGATACCTAGTTCACTTAAACTAGTGCTCTGATACCATATTGTAACACCGCGGTAACAGTAATGTCCATTTTACCGTTTAATCTCCAAAATAATCAAATTTAAAAACCTCCAAAATATACGGTATATAAGTTTTAATAAAACTCCGAAATGTCCGCTTGGAATTTTTACGTTTTATCCATATTTGTAAACTTAAACCAACCCAAAAGTTCAAGATTTACAATCCAAAAGTTTACTTACATCAACCGGGGACATATCTACCCGATGGAATACATACATAAATATAACACCAAAAGCAAGTACAAATATACCCAAAAGAGCTAAACCGACACTTGAGTCAACACCCGAACTATGCTTCCTTATCTTTCCCTTTGTCTACAATCCTCTTTCTTGTAAAAAGGTTAATAAAAAACGAGTAAGCAATAAAGCTTAGTGAGACATATTAAAATACATGGTTATAATGTGTTATATATGTATATATATATATTAACTGAATAATGAAAAGGTATGTTAAAACGAAAACTATTATAACATCGAAGACCAACAACTCAAGAATTCCATGGATACATTCCAAAAGACTTGCCAATCTCATAAGCATAAGATACCAATATCAAAATCAATACATCATAGGTTTAACAACAACATACGTTCTTACTGACAAACTCGACAACAAAATGACATTCATGCCCTACGAACACCTATCACGTAGTTTAAGTATCATATCGTGTAAACATATTTTTAAACATACTATGAATCAATTATAAAATATCAAGAATAGTGCACCGCTCCCACCTTCATTTACCGGGTACGTGTAGAATAATACTCACACTCGTCTCTAAACACTCGACATACGTGAGTACAACGAACTGGTATGCCATACACAACCTCCGTCTCCCTGGGATACATGGACATACATTGTTTTCCAGTGTACCACATGAAGTAGTACCTGTATTCACGGTTTACCAAGAGACCAACAAAATAGTCGTGAATCCGGACTCGACCGACATTGTAGAACGATCATATGAATAAAAAGCCGAAATCAAAGGGACTCACTCATGTCACACCTTTTCAAACCATGAAACAATACTAATACAAACAGAAAATGCATACACAGATAAGTACACATAAACATGTATTTCATATAAACTCACTGTGCACAAAATTGGTCAATCGAATGTCGAACCGAATGTCTCGTTCCAACTCCGTAGTCAAAGTATGTATGGCACTTCAAAAGCCTCCAGTTGTACCTTTATACTCCATAGAGTGTCCATATTCAATTCCATAAGTATATAATTAAACTATCTCATTCCAATCCATTCCTTAGTTAGCTAATTCCATTCCAATTCCCCTGTACAGCCCCTGTTCTAAAGTAATTTTAATCATCTTAAACTTAGAATTACATTTTGACTTCAAAGAATATCAAAACTCAATACTTGTTCATCAAAATCATCAATTTAGAACTTCACTTTGAAAAGTGAAACTTTTGTTCATAATTCAACATTATTTCAACTAATATTTGAATATAATCCATGTTTTTAACCAAATAACAAGTTATCTCATCACATTTCTACAAAATAATTCCATAATTCCATCATCCATTTTATAGCTTAAGCCCTAGTTGTAAGAAATCAACCAAATACATCAAGAAAATCAAAACACCAACATTTATACCTTCAAATCATCAAAATCCTTGCAATTTCTCTTCAATTTCACCAACATTTAGCTAGGTTTAGGTTTTAGGTGTGTAAAATAACACACTTTGGTCCAAAATCTTGAAGAAGTAAAAATGAGGTGAAATGGTGTAATTTTGGTCACTTAATTGCACAAACACGTTTTGGGTAGGGTTTGACCCAACTGGGTTGACGCGACACCCATTTTGACCATCAAACACTTACAAATTCATAACTTTTTGCTCGGACCTCTGTTTTCAATGAGGTTTTCGCCTACGCGTTTGTAACAAGATAATATATGACTTCCAATAAAAAAAATATTATTGAAAAGAACTCCCAATAAAAGAACTTTTTTATATTTGTAGGTGTTATGCTTTCCTTTGCATTTTTTGTCGTTTTTGATTTTGAGTTCGAAATCCCGTAAAACGTTTGTGACACCTCCAACAATTCCTAATAGGTCCAAAACTCTAGTTTCAAAGATTAACATCCCATCAAACATCTCCCGTTTGAGTGTTGTGCGTGTAGTTTACCAAAATAGCAACATACTTTGTAAAGTTTGCATAAAATGCAATGTACACATCTTTTTCGACTTTCGTCACTTCTAGCACTTCATACTAACTTATTCAAAGGTGTTTCAACCTTTACATCACCATTTAGATCTCTTGTTCAAGTTTTGGGTAGATTTTACCCATTTAGGCACTCTAGTTACCCACCCAATTTCCATTTAAGCAATATACTTTGTATTTTGAACCTTCACATCATCTAATTAAGTCATTTATGAGGTGTTAGCACCAACCTAACCTTTGACATCTTATTCCAACTATGGGTCCAACTTATATCCTATTAGAACACTTAGGTTGCATTTTTAAGAGGTGCTGAAGTCTGAAGTCTGATTTCACTTCTGATTTATAAGAGGTGGTGCTGAAGTCTGAAATCTGAATCGGTCAGACCGTTTGTTTTTTTACATTTGAAGTCTGAACTCTAAAATCCAAATTTAAAACAAATATGAATTCCACCATCACAGCTATAATAAACCACACACTAGACTATTAAATTCAGTCATCAATGAAGAACATGATAAGATAAAATAAGTCAACAAACAGGTGCAGACTCTCGAATCAACCACAATATGTGTGGATTTCCGCTGTACCAAGAGAAACTAATTCGATTATTAATCAGTCAAAGCATCATTGATAACCCTAGAAAATTTATGAAATTTTGGTAAACCCCAATGACAAATAAAAATTCATCAAAAATCACAATACAACATAAATTGAAAGAAACCCAATTCAGCTTGGTATTCATGCTTCTCACCAGAAACCTCAGGGGTTCTTTTTCAGCAACAATAGAAGCCCCAGAAGCCCCAGAAAAGATTATTGACTGCATAAACACAAAGGTCAAAATGGTACTTTTACCTTGAATTTCGTCCAACCCTATTTATCTATCGTAAGCTTTGTAGCCTGATGATTGTTGAGATAACCTAATTCAAAACCAAATAAGCTTTTGTTTGTCAATATAGGGCCACGATAACATTGAGTGGGGGTTTCAATACAGGGCTCAGGAACGTTGGAGGCTTTCTGAAGTTGTACAGATTATTTACAAGAACACCCAGATCGAGAAGAGAAGGTAAACCCAAATAATATAAGTGGGTTTGCACATAAAATTCGAAAAACAAACAAAAGAAATCAACCATACCTTAGATCTGGAGATCGAGTGCTTGAGAAGATTGAGAGCTTCGAGATCTTGAGAGATCGAGAGACCTTCAAGAGTTCGAGTGCTTGGGAGATTGAGAGACGAGAGAGCTTCCAGAGATCGAGAGCTTCCAGAGATCAAGAGTGCTTCTAGAGATCGAGAGCTTCCAGAGATCGAGTGCTTGAGAGATCAAGAGATCGAGAGATCGAGAGAGCTTCCAGAGATCGAGAGTGCTTCTAGAGATCGAGAGCTTCCAGAGATCGAGTGCTTGAGAGATCGAGAGATCGAGAGAGCTTCCAGAGATCGAGAGACCGAGAGTGCTTCTAGAGATCGAGAGCTTCCAGAGATCGGGCTTGAGAAATCACCTGCTTGAAATGGAGATGTGGAGGCGGAGATGGTTATGATTTAGAGAAATTCAGAGTTTTAGTTCCCACTTAAAATTTTGACCACCTTCAGAGCTTTTAAGCTCTTTAATTTGATAAAAAAAACACTCTGAAATCACTTATGTCTGACCGATTCAAACATAAGTGGAGGTTAAGTGATGAAATTGGTAAAGCAAACAGCCCCTTAGCATTTTTGCAAATCTCTTTTTTGAAGCAATTAACGCATAAAGCATGCTTTAACATATAATATATATTTAGAATCACTAGGTAAGCATATTTAGGAGAGTGGATGTTACAACAGGGCCACATTTATGTCTTTACACAGGGTCTCCCAAATATCAGGGCTAACCCTGATCTTTACTCCTCAACAACCATTATGGGCCACCGACCACCACCGCCTATTGACACCATAACTAGTATAGTCGGCCACCACCACGTCCACCTTCATCATAGCCAACACCACCTCCACCGCCACCACCACTATTAAATATGTATGTATTTATGCATATAAAAATTGTGTAAAAATGTTTATAGCTAACTTTACTTAATTATTTACTTTATTTGTGTTGATCATAACTATTATATGATAAATAAAACCATCAAATAACTTTTGGGGGAAACTTGTCTAGTTCTATCATGTCTAGTCTTAATCGTACCAAACATCAGACATACATTGTATGTCATGTTCAAATCATGTCCAGTCTTGTTCTGTCCTACCCTCTTGTCATGTCCACTTCTGTCTTGTCATGTCCTGTCCAGTCATGTTTGTGTACCAAACGTTACCTCAAGGTCTCCAAGAATCGAGCTACTCTCCACGAACCCAATCCCTCAGGACACTATCTATGTTTCGATTTCTATTTGAAACATCATCAAGTTTCTCAATTCGATTTCGATTTCTCTGTTTGATTTTAACTTCTCTTTGAAATCTGTTCGATTTCAGCCATATTTCTCTATCCGAAATATGTTCAAATTTTGTTCAATTTTAGTCGTGTCTCTGTGTGTGAAATATGCTCGATTTCATCCGTGTTTCTTTCTTCGAAATTTGTTCGATTTCAACCTAGTAACCGGTTCTTACAAATCAGTTTTGAATGTGTTATCTAATGTTGAAAACAATTGCCATTTCATGTGATTTCTATTATTATGCACATAATCCCACAATCAACACGTATATAGATTAAAGAGCACCTCATAATCACGTGGCACTCATGCTAAATGGCTTTTTGTTTCTTCTTCCATTTATATCAGCTTTGTATGCAATGATGTATATTGTTTTTAACTTACATCTTCATGTTTTGTATGTAATGATGTACATATTATAGGAAGGGCATGTCCATAACATTTTGTAGGTTGAAAAATTCACCCAACGACCAAAAACATTTGTGGCAGGTTTTGTGATTGCATTCTAAGATGGCATCACAAGGGTAAACTGCTTATGCTAAAGCAACCAATGTAGTCAAACAGACAATTGGCTCAATCAGGACGGTAATATATATATATATATATATCAATCAATAAAAGCTTTTTTACATCATTTTCTTACCTCCCTATCACTATGTTTATCATTAAACATATGACTGGCACCATTTGTCTTCTTCATAGGTTGCTTTTCTCATGTGGAGAAAAAACTATTGCAAATGACAATATATATCCCTTATAATTTGTCTTCATGAGCATAGATGAACTATAATCAGATAAGATTGTATAATTATACATAAATATATAAATATCTATATGTATAAAAAAAAACCTCATAATTATCATGATTACATTTTTAACACATTTATAAGTGTTCTGCAAGAATAATCATTTTAATAATCAATTTGATTTAATTGGGGATTCAAGGTTCGCATACTCGTTGGATATTTCTGTATTACACATGTCGTGAGTATATAATAACTTACGAGAACATTTATGTGCCTCGATGACTATTTTATCCCAACAAAAAAAAGTCCATTTTAACATTGATCTAAACTTTTCTAGAGTTTGTTCGACTTATTTCATTCTCGATTGAACACTTAAATTTATAATACGGGCGACACCTTGAGTATTAAAAACACCACCATATTTAGGATGCAAATACAATTTTATTTTTTCGTTACATTTTGTATTAATTATTAGATGCATCTTCAAAGAAAATGCTAATTATTTTATCCAACAAATTATAAAACCCAATTTTACTTTTTAGTATTTAAAATACTTATTTTTCCCAAGTGTGCATAATCAAATTGCTCACATGCAATTGTGTGTTTTATCATGGTCCGAGTATTTGGGTCTACCCAATGAGTCATAAAGCAAAAATACGAATGTGTTGATTATGGTGGAGTGTACCAAAAGTTGTCCGTCAGAGCGAGACAAGTTATCTAGTTTAAAAATAAAGTTTTGGCTTTTTGCTTGTGCAATTTTCCATAATCAAAATGTATCACATTTAAGAGTAAAATGACTTACGTGCCAATATATTGGTTAAAGGGCGGTGTTTGGATCCACTTCGTATTTTTTTTAAGTATATATAATATTTATATATGACAAATGCAACAAATAAACTCACACGCCCTTCTTACCCTTGGTTAGGTTTGAACCCCTTACCTCCTAGAAGGGCAAGAGCTACGATACTGCTAGGTCAAAGACCCTTTGGTAACTTCGTAATTTGTGGGTTGTCAAAATGACCGAACGACAATGCCAAATGAATCACATATTTTGCTTGTATCATCCGATTTAGCTCCACATCATAAGTCCAAGTGGCTCCAGTTGGGATGATCGTTGATTCCAACGCTATGCATGATTTTTCCACCTAGTGTTTCAATGTTGCATTCCTTCCGCCATAAGAGATGTAACACAAATTTTACATTCCCCTTTTGTTTTTCCACTAAATATAATCGCCAAATTGTAATGTATCCAAAGGGAGGATTTTCAGTTAAGATCCATAATTACTTCGGTAACATAATCGAGAATTGAAGACCTTGCTTGAGAGTTGAGAACCCAAAAATCTGTAAGATGCAAATTTTCGATCACAATTATCTCAAAATAAAAAATTTCCGAAATCGAAACCAAAATTGCAACTATAACGTAAGCTTGAGCATACGAGACTGAGAGAAATTGAGCGAGAATAAGTGAAAATTGGTGTGATTTTACAAATAGATGAAACCTCTTATCCATATGGTATTATAATTTTATTGTAGTTGTTTTTGAGAAAAACCAAAAAACAAGTCAAAAGGGGGTGGCGACACTAATGTCGTTAAACAATGAGAGGTTACTATATGTTCGTTAAAATTTAAAGAAAAAGGTTTTTGTTATCCCTATCATCATTTCAGTAACTGGGCCTCATAACCGGTTACACTGGCCAAGTGTAGAACCGATTCAGGTTCAACTTGCCCAATTGATTGGGATGATCGATTTTAAATATCTAACCCGGCCAATTCCTCCATAATCGGTTAAGAAACGGGGTCCGGATTTCAGTTATCCAGTCCTTAACATATAGGATATGCATGTATGCAGCCAGTCAGGCCCAATTTGGCTCGATTTTAGTTAAGGATCGGTAACACTTTCCATCTTTATACGAGATTAGTTGTCCAAATAAATGTTTATGACATCTTAAACAGTTTTTAAATAAATATCTCACAATGAAAATAACACTGGAATATCTGATTATTACAATTTTTAAATAACTAACATTTTTAACTTTGATAATAGGGAGAATAAACTCTCTCGTCTTATTTAAGGGTGGAATGTAGGGGTCATCCGGTGGGATCGGGTGAGCAAACCAAAAACTCGATCGGTTTTCGGATATGGAAATCAAAACCAGAATTTTAGGTTTCAGATTGTTTTGGGTTCTAGTTGGTCGGGTTTTGGGTTGATATAGATCGGGTTAAGGTACTATTATAATGCAAAAAATATATAAGTTCAATCGATTGAGAGATTGATGAAATTGATAGTAAGTTTAGAAATTGGAAAACATTTCAACCAACTAAGAATTTACGATTTTCAAAAGATAATTTGATAAATAAATATATTTATGTAGGCATAGGATAGTGTGAAAAGTTGAGTTGAGGCGAGAAGCGTAAGAAGCGATCTGGACCTTGATCACCTTTAATCTCAAACCATCCATAAATCGCGATTCATACGGGGATTGATTCGATGCATCACATTCTAATGTGCATCCAATGATGAAGATCTCTTATTACGTTTCTCGCCTTAACTGTATTTCTCACTTGAACCAACCCTATTTATGTAATACTTAAAATATACATGTATATCATTTCGGGTTTTCGGACGGGTCAGGGGACCAAAGATCAAACTCAACCCAAACCCACATATCCCAAAAAAATAGAGCTTCAGATTTTTGGATTTTGATGTATTCGAATTTTGTACAAACATCTTATTTTTGGTTTGGATTTCAGACTATTAAACTAAACTAAACTAAACTAAGGGGAGTGCTAATGGCACCCTCTTAGTAGGGGTGTGCATGAATTTTTTTTGCATTTTTATAGTTTTGCGAATGTAAAAAGAAGGTTTTGACATTAATGTGTGCGAGAGGAATTCGCTTTTGTAGAATGCCATTAGCGTACTATACGGGTGCCATTAGCCTCCCCGTAAACTAAATGTGGACATGAACGAATATTATTTTAGGATAAATTACAAAATTCGTCTATGTGGTTTGCCAAAATTCTGGATTGGGTCTCTTAAATGAGATAATTATAAAGATGGTCATTGTGGTTTCGTTTTTGTTTTGGATCAGGTCCCTCATGTTAACAGCTATTAAGATCTTCGTTAACTTTTAGGCATTTTCATGTTTTCGTTATTTTATGAAACTTGTAATTATTTTTAGGGACCTGTTTTGCCAATTTTTAAAAGTCAAGAATCAAACCCAGATTTTATCTTCTAAACTCACACCTTTTTTTTGCCTATCTCTCCATCTCTTCCAATATTCCCACGAACAAAAACCACACCTAAAATCAAACAAAAACAAAAATTCAAACCTTAAAAAAGTTTCTATTTCGGTAATAGGTGTAAACTTGTTCCAGAAATGAAGATGGGGAAGGTTGGAGGTGAGGGACATGGGATGGCAGATGAAGTCATGGGAGGTTTTTGTTGGTGATGGGGAACAAGCCGTGTGTTTTTGGTTTTTGTTTTTTTTCCCTCTTATTATTATTATTATTATTGAGTTATAGAAATTGACAAAATAGGCCATTTCAGCAATTAAAATTTTATCCTACAGCAAAAATATGAAAATTCGTCAAAGTTAACCGAGATTTTAAACGGATATTAGTGTGAGGGACCTGATCCATAACAAAAATGAAACCATAATGACCATGCTTGTAATTATTTCACTTGAGGGACCCAATCCAAAATTTCAACAAACCACAGTGACAAAATTTGTACTTTACTCATTATTTTATGAGTTCATAGGGAAAGCGAATAAACCAATGTTTTAAAACCCGGGTTTTTAGTTGACCCTGTGTGGTGATCTGGATCCCGGGTTAACTGGTTCACCCAGTTCAACCACCTAGTTAAACGGTTTCAATAATTCCCTTAATCCCTTGTATTTTTTTTTTTTCGTTTTTCTGCGTACATACATGTATATAAAGTAATAGTTTGATGTTCACAAGTTCCAATATTAAAAATACACAAACAACAAGTTCTACATCAATCTAAACAAATAAAAAAACATACATAACACACATTTTTTTTTAATTTTTTTTGAATTTTAATATAAAAACGGATTAACCGGGTTTGAGAAACGGGTTTACCACCGGTTTAACGGGGTTTTTGAGAATTCTGGCCAGGTTGAAACAGGCCGGTCATATACATTAACCCGACGTTAGTTAACTCAGTCACTCTCCCGGGTACCGGCCCAACGGTTCGACCAGCCGGGTTAACCCAGGGTTTAAAACATTGGAACAAAGTTGTTTTTGGCGGGAAACGTTACGCCCATTTTCTTTCACGTAGCAGCTCAGTCGAACCATTGATTGCAAACTGTTTGATAAAATGTCTGTGTGGTGATTTCAAGATCTGTCTGCTTCTCAGAATAATTTTTTCTCCGAGTAAGGGAGGCATGAAGAAATCCAAGCGATCAAAGGCATCAGAAGGGGAAAATGGGTTCGATTTCATCAGTAACTTACCGGATCCAGTTCTTCACTTGATTCTTTCATGTCTTCCAACTACTGAAGAAGTAATTCGAACCAGCATCCTTTCCAGACGATGGAGGTATATGTGGTCTTCCATATTTTCTCTAGATATAGATTGTTCCCGAAGACTGAATCCCCTAAAAAAATTCAAAAAGAACAAATTCAAAGGGTTTGTGAATCGTGTTTTAGTAAACGAATCCCTAGATTTGGAGACTTTTCGTTTTTGTTGTTCGAATTACTACAATATGTCGACGGTAGGTCGGTGGATTCACGCTGCCGTAATGCGAAAAGTTAAACAACTTCACTTGATGTTTTGCCCTAGAAACAAATCGGAAGATATTGAGTTGCCCCATTGTTTGGTAACTTGCGATTCGTTGGTGATATTGAGGTTGTTTTTATTCAGGTATCCTTTAAGTTTGCCTAATTTTACTGGATTTCTGGCACTTAGGGTTCTTGAGTTAAACAGTGTTGAGTTATTCGACGATGACGAAGTAGAAAATTTTCTAGAAAACTGCCCATCGCTTGAGGATTTGAGTCTGATAGATTGCTTGATAAACAAACTTGATGTTCTTTGTATTTCATCTCCAAACCTCAAGACTCTTAGAATTGATAACCGGAAAATGGCTGATGATGAAGGTCCTGATGATGTTCATGTTGATACATTAAAGAAAAAGTTATATTTGTATGAGGATGAGGGCTTGTGTGTTGGCCTTCAGGTTTCTTGCCCAAAGCTGGTTGTTTTGGAGTATGCAGGTCATGCAGCTTATGAATTTTTCTTTGAGAACTTAGATTCATTGAAGAAAGCTGTGGTTTACCCTGAATATATGATGCAGAAAGAATTGTCATTTGAATCAATGGGTGACACAATATGTGAGTTGTTTGCTGGACTTTCTCATGTGGAATCTTTGTCGCTCAACCTTTATTTCGTTCAGGTAGATACTTACTCTCTTTATGCATGGTTCATTTATGTCAACTTCGATCTCTCAAATTACTTGATGAGAGAAATAAACCCATATATATGTATTAAGACCCTGATTGTTTTTTCAATTTTACTCTTAATGACCACTTATCACTTATTTGTTCAAACGTTTTTAAATTCGGACCGTTTGTTTTTTTGTTTTTTTGTTTTTTTCAGACTCTCTTAAGTCTGAAAATCATCTGACATTTCTTTTTCAATACATAATGTATATGGGCGTGTGTTTTAATCATAAACAGAAGAGCATGTGTATAGTATACAAGTAGGACATAGGGAGACGATGTGTAAACTCTAACCCGCTATGGACCCTGAACTAACTATGTAAATGCTAGTTGTATTTTGGGATTTCCAACGAATTGGATTAAGCTATAGCAAATTAGGAAGAAAGCATTAAAAATGGAACACTAAATTATCTATTTACCTAACTGTCTAAACACTAAACTACATCTAAATTGAATTACCAACTGTTGATAGGATCCATTGAGGTGAGGGTTTGTCAACTGAAAACTACTTGGACCCTCTTCCATGGGGAATAAACATTTTTAATAAAAATACCATTTATATTCATAACAAACTAATACGACCTCCCATAAAGACGTACTCTAGAAGGAAATAGAAGGCATCAGATGAGCATGTAAAATGTTTTCTATAAATCTAGGGATATCTATAGCTACCTTTCTTGTCAGCTCCACCTTCAAGTTTGTTTTACCCTAGGACTTTGTTAGTTTTTATTAGTTTAAATATTTTGATCATTTTGTTATCTAGATAGCAAAAAGTTATAGGTTATTGACTTACTGTTTTGGTATTTCGTCCTCTTCATACTTTATTTGGTTTTTATTCAATTTTGCCAATTAAAACATCTCCCATTTCCTCTTCATGATGTACACCCAGAACAACAAACTTACTTCTAACCTGATTTCCTTAGAATAGAGATCAATACAATGAAAATTATCCGACTTTCAAGGGATCAGACTCTCTCCCAAAGGCCAACGCCCAATTTGTGTTTACAAAACAGAATACCCTTTTGATACTCCCTCTTATTTATACTAATTGCTGACATATGCTAAACAGACACTCCCGCCCAAACTAACAATTCCAACCTACATGTGCTGGACCTTTCTAGAATACCCCTGTACTGTTCACGCGTCACATATACAACTATTATTAGGGTATAACACTTTATTCATATTGCCTAACACCAACATTTTAGAAAGAAGCATTAAGTTATGATAAATAGTTTCCTCTATTTTCTTTGGAAAAGCAAGAATCATTGACTATTCTTTCACATTCAAAGTTTTAAACTCAATAGTTTAAAACTTTCGTTTAAAATTGTGCAGGAAATAATGCACAGATGTATTTAAATAAATGCAGTAAAAGGATGGAGGTACTCTTTTGGATAAATCCCAATCAACGTCAACGTTTTTTCATTCAAATTCAAATCAATCCTACAAAAATTCAATCTATAAACGTAGGAAAATAAAAGGGAAAGCAATAAAAAAAACTAAAATGGTGTCTAAATTTTGAAAGATGAAAAAAATGATCCAAATATTCTTCAACCCTGATAAAAGTTTGCTGATATAGTTCACCCCATATTTCCCAAATTACCTCTCCTGAAAAGCAAAATTACAGCCTTGTCATGCCGCTCTGCATGATCATGTTGCTTTCATTCCAGCCCATGTAAACTCTCTGTCCATCTTGTACAATCCTGTGAGGTTTTTTCTATCATTTTTTGGCAGGATTATGTGGATGGTCCTTAACGTCTGTGGTCTATAATCAATAGAAACGTAGCACCAGACCCTAGTTGTGCTGTAGATAAAGACACTCTTGATATGTTTGCATCTTGATAGAATTTGACAATTTGTGGTCTAGTGGCGGGTTCAAATGAGAACTCAAATTTAGTTGTGAATATGAGGACAAATGAGAGCGTGACACGTGTCATATTCAGAGTGAATAATGAAGGTGAAGTTCATACTTCATACGTTATTCAGACTGAATAACACTACATTCAGTCTGAATATTTCCCTTCATTATTCAGTCTGAATATGACACGTGTCGCACTCTCATTTGTCCTCATGTTAACAACCAAATTTGAGTTCTCATTTGAACTTTCCTCATGTGGTCTATTAGTGATAAATGATTTGTGTCTCTATAATGTTAGCCCTTCTCTAACTTGTTAAATTGTGTTTGAAACATAACTTAGCTTGGATAACAATGCCTTTTTGACATATATGTCTATATGATAACACACTAATGATCCCCGGGTTTTGAAGAAGAGTCCAACATCTATAAATCTTTTCATTTTTTCCATATGTTGATATTTTGTTTTGGTGGTCATCGAAATATTCTTAATCATTGTCTTTTGTCAAAGCTCTTCTTATCATTCGAGTACTATATGCCTATTTTTACCACCAAATAATTATTGCAAACCCGGGCTGTCTATATCATAGTGCATTGATGCTGCCCGTGATCCGGAAGGACATTTCCCTGCATCTCTTCCTAATTTGAAGACATTGGAGCTAACCACAAGTATTGAAGCCTTCACAATTGATGTACTCATCCGCATCATCAGAAATTCTCCGAATCTGGAGTCTCTCCATTTGATCATTCAAGAGGTAGTTTCCTTCTTCTCAAATATTATTTTACTTTTTGCACACTTTTCAAGGAAATAACTGCTCTACTCTTTGGGGAAAATCCCACCTCTGGGTGGATGGTGTAGTTTGGTTGGGTAATCTTGAATCTTGTTGGCTTAAGTATCAAATATTTCTTGCTCTTCTGTTCTATGTATTTTTGATTCATAGGGTCAGGTTCAGGGGAAAACGCCAAAAAAAAGAGAAAATTGAAGAACACCCTGGGAGCCCTCCATTTGGACGGTATGCATAAATGCATACTGGTAATTTGTAACATATTTGCGCATATGAACTGGTGCATTGAAAAAAACCAGCTTCAATCCCTTGTATGCATTTGTGCATACCGTCCGGATGGAGGGCTCCAAGGGTGTTCTTAAGTTTTCTCTTTTATTAGCGTTTTCCCCTGGACCTCCCTCTATAGGCATATTATAGGATATACAAGCGACCTTTGATTGGAGTTATTGGAACTTTTGGTTGTGGGATCATTTAGGTATATAAATTTAAATGAGATTATAATTAAATCCATGACTTCCTGTCTTATTAAAGATTTGTTTTTTTTTCATACTCTTCAGAAGGTCTTGGATTTAATTAAGGTTATTTTTCAAGAATTCCAAATATTAACAACTTATATGTTTTTTGTTTGATGATCTAATTCTAGGAGTTTGTTAGGATGGAATTCTGGGAGTTAGATAATACTGATACAATGAACATCTTAATTCGACATCTGAAAAGGGTCGAGTTTCTTGAATTCAATGGAGAAAAGCAGAAACTAGTTATAGCTCGTTTCTTACTGGAGCATGGAAACGCATTGGAGGAAATGGTTTTCAGTTGGTGTAACGAAGAAAAATACCACGAGAAATCAATGGAGACTATGAAGAAAATGTCAAAGTTTCACAAGGCTTCTTCAACTGTCAAACTGATGACTCTTTTGAAAGATTGAAAGTTAAAACTGTAAGTAGCAACTAACCATGCTTTTAGGTAACAAGATTTCTTTTTGGATTCAGATTTTGGCAATACCCAACATCCTTATTTTTCAACTTCATGCTTCCTTCACTTTCAGTTATTGTTTTGTTATTTTAGAAAATGTTTGTTCGGGTTTCCTTAGTTTTCAACTTAAGGAAATATTTGAAATAGGACAAAATACGTCAATTTACAACGGAGTTTACATTAGTTTCTATCTACGGGGTGTTTGGTTAGAGGTATTAAGCAGTAATCAATGGTAGGTAGGGACGGACCCATAATTTTTTTATACGGTGGCACCATATAATATATACGAAAATTCATTACAAAAAGCACGGTTTTTATTGACATATCTTCATATTTTTACTAATGTTCAATATCGCTCGATGTGTTTTTAGCCTAATTCCACCGTTTCGAGGGATTTTTAAAGTTTTTTGCTTGATTTCGAGGGATTTTTTTATCGATTTCGAGTGGCTTTTTCTGTTTTTCAGTTGATTTTAGGAGTTTTTTTCCGGTTTTTTTGGTTGGTTTTCAAGAGTTTTTTTTTTCATTTTTTCCCATTGATTTCCAGAGTTCTTTTTTGGTTGATTTCAAGAGTTTAGGTGCAACCTTTTGAACTTTCCAAAACGCTACAATTGCACCCTTCACAAACTTAAAAAAATTTACCCTTCGCCGGAAATAATACGGTGGATCGTGCCACCTTGGGCACTACTACAAGTCCGTCCCTGATCAATGGAGATTAGAATAAAAGAAACTGTTTGATGTTATATAATACAATGAACCCATTCCCGCACAAGCCCAAAGTTTCATTCACTGTCATTTTTATTCTCCAGCTTGAACCAAACACCCATTTTTTACAATGAATGTAACAAGTTACAAAATTTATTTTGTAACCAATATGATTGATAACGTGCTAATTTTGTAACGTTTGACTTTGGATGCTTAGTTGTCAAAGTTATTTTGTTGAATCCGGTTATAGATGGAATCGCGAATAAACTTATTTGGTATCTATGTAATGAATATTATAATATAACTTGATACCCATGTCAACACAGAAAGATCACTTTTATGTCAAATTAAAAAACTATGTTATAAAACATTGTAATTTTCATGTGACATAAAAACAAAAGAACACCTTCCAATTTTCATAAACAATAAGTCTTGTGGACGTTTTGGTTTGTTTAGGTAAAAGGTTTAAAATTTTCATTTTTTCTTTTAATGATAAAGATACTCCTAAAGTGCATGTCAAGAAAATATTGTTTCTTGTGACTAGTTGTCTACCCGTGCAATGCAGCGGGATGTAAAATTTTCTTTGGTGGCTCTCTTCATTCTTCAAAAATATGAAGAGGTAGGTCAATTAACTGTCAGTTTACCAAACTGTTATCTGGTAGGTCAATAAAAAATTTCAAAAGAAGGGTCAATAAAGTCTTTCGAAACCATAACTTCCCACAATAGCTACATGTTATACGCATTTTTTATAAAAATTGTACTCTATGATAAAAGTATTAAGTGATGACTAATTTTAAGAAATTAATCCATCAAACGACATAAAAAACATTTTTTAATAGTTGCTTATTGAAACAGACGTCGAATTAAAAAATATAGGCATCAACAATTAATTACCTACCAAAATAAAAAATACGAATCAAGTCTCATGGCAGAGAAACAAACCAAGGAATCAAGAGACAGAAAGCAATCCACCATAACAAAACCAAACAAACCCACACAGACTGATTAAAATTTCTTTGGAACAAAACAAAGTATTTTTCACCCCACCATCTACCATTTAAATCACTCGAACGCTCCTTCAGTCAGACCTGTTATAGAACTTTTTAACCGCAACCATCTTCTCCGTATCACACAGAAACAACCCCAAGAACAGTACTGCCCTTTTCGATGCTTCAAGACCACTCTGCAGATCTGATCATTTTTACCCCGAAACAGTGCTGCCCTTTTCAATGCTTCACGACCACTCTGTAAATCTGAAATTCTAGCCAGCAGCGGCTAAACTGCAGGCAACAGAATTAATGTCACTCAGACCACTTATGTACAGCAACATCAAAACAGAAGCAGTAATAAAACACCTTAAACTTGTTCAGAATGCCCACCCCTTCCCAACCTGTTAATCTCTGATGTATTGTCAATATTTTCACGCCCCAAATGGATCCACAAGCCATGTTGACCAATCAACATTTAAATACAACAACATGAGTATATATCAAAGTAACACCCAAAAGGAAGTCAACCTACATGAGTATACACAACAAACTCATCGCAAAAGCTAAGCTTTAGTACACTAAGGATGCCCTTTTGAGTTTTGATTTTATCAAAGAGCTAAAAAAGTTAAAACGGTATTTTAAAGAAAATATCATTGTGAAAAGAAAGAATATACATTATAAATAATAAAAAGATAAATTGACATAGATTTGCGATCCTATAAAGAAGTAACACAGGTGTAAATGCAATAATAAGGTAAGTTACTTGATCCTTGAGAAAGACAGTGGAAAAAACATTATATATGAACTTAGGATAAGTAGAATACCCATATGGCAAACGTTTGAGCTTCTTTGTGTACTATCTACTGGTGCAAAAACAGAGAATTCTATGCACTTATTGAGCTTGTTTGTATTTTTTTTCCATGCTTGTGGACCTATATACTTGTGAAAAAGAGATCATCCAATAATCACATAACATATATAAAGAGAACTCTAACCCATTTTTTTCCTTGCTTGTGGACCTATATACTTGTGAAAAAGGCAAAGGCAAAACCATTGAAGAGAACTCTAACCCATTTTCATTATGTTCTAAAAAGGATATACTTATAAAAAACACAAAATCTAGGAATGGGTGGTTTTAGTCCAAACATACGAAATGGTGAAAGAGTGAGGAAGATGAACAACACTTAAGCACATAACAAAAATCAAATACCTTGAATCAAGAGAGACGGTTATGCGAAAACCCAAACCATGTTTTTGTGCCCGCTTCTGGTTGCGTTCTATCCTATCTGCAAACGTACTCAAAGAGAAAATATCACGTAACCAAAAACAAAACCAAACTGGCTGTTCTAATTACATGATTTTCATCAGAGATTGTTACTTGTTAGGAAATCCTTGTTAAACTAAAAAGTCGTTTCCTACATCATAACGTAAATAGTATTTACAATATATCAAGATTGGACTCATATTACTGATTATTTTAACATGCCAAAAAATATAATAACGGTACCTAGAAGTCACCTGAAGATGAACAAATATATAAAAAAACAAGAATCAGTAGAAGAGTAAGGGATCACTAAAATTCAAAGACATATTTGACCTGAGGTGACTGTTTGGTTTGTATATATTACTGATTATATATTACTGTATATCAATAATTTTGGTTATAATATCTATATGATCGTCATTATAAAATCAACAAGCAAATTGAGGGATCAATCTTTTGGTATAACTATGTATTATGGTGTTCATCTCTATTGCATGAAAAATACAATCTTTAAACGTAGGTTATGTTGTGGATTTACTATTGATGCTCGTCAACGGCATACCGCTTCATGGTTTTGTCGGAGTGGAAAAAATGCAAGTTTTTAATGGGTGCCAATGTAATGATTTGTTGTATGCCCCTATATTTGTGTAGAACTAAACTTATGACTCAAGATTGTAATGGGTGAAGTGGTCGAAGTCATTGGGTTAAAGCGTCGGCATGGGTATCAATTCAACTGTATTTGTTATAACTTCTCTGAAAAAGACAGGGGAAAGTAGTAGTGAGGGTCGAACCCATAACCCTTCCTTTGCAAATGCAAGCAACCGACTAATCTATTAATATTTTATAGAAACAATTTGTAGCTTTCACCCTTATGGTCCAATAGTGTCATTGCTTGAAAACTTTCCTAGGCCAGCCACTAAGGTGACGTTTGTTTTTAAGAAGCGTTGAAGTCTGAAAATAAAAGAAAAACAAACAATTTGTATGTGAAAATGTCTGACCGATTTAGACATAAGAGGTAATTAAGAGCTGAAAAAGAAAAAACAAACAAGGCCTAAATCTTGTGATAGTGGATCAAGCCTTTGTTCAGAAGACTTAAAACCCTTTTTCAATTGGCTCATTGAGTACATAATCTTTGACGTTGTTGCCACAATGGTTTGGGAGGGGAAGAACATAGTTACAACTGAGTACAAGATCATCGGTGTCACAAATCTTGCTCATGGCACCATTTCATGGTGATTTTGCAAATTGATATTGGCATGTAAGTTTGTATAACGACAAATGTATACATTTTGGTTATCTAGTTACTCATTCTGGTAAGAATTGTGGTCAAGTAGATGACATGTCAAGAAAATATATATATACAAGCATTTTGTTACAAGAATGTTTGGTAGCAAGTTAAACGAACCCAATAAATCTTACAAGACATGATCGTGGGTAAATGAATGCACAAAAGAGACTTTTCCTCCATCCCAAAGGGCAAAGGGCAGAGAAATTATCAAACCAAACAGAAGCAGTACATCCCACCTGAAGGGTGGTTTATCGGTCCTGGAGGGATGAAATGTACGTAGACCTGATCTTCACCCAAAGAGTAGAAGGGTTGTTTTTGTAAAGTCTCTGGGGTAGTGCATAGTTTGGTCAAAAAGGGGATACAAATTAATTTTACAAGAAAAAGAACATAAGAACACATTTGAAAGAAAAAGACAAAAGCAAGTCACAAGACAAAACATTCATGGCTAGTTGGCTATAGCCTTTAAGCACAAAATCACCCACAAAAAGTGTTGTATGATTCTTCTTCTACATTAGAGAAGCAAATAACCAAGCACCCTACAAATTAGTGTTTTTTCTTTGCTTTCTTTTACAAAAAAAAAATTCAAATCAAATCAGTAATACTGTCGCATACTGTAAAGTACCAAACCGATGATTGGGGCATTCACCATAGTAAATATAGTTGGTTTTTTTGTTGCTAAAATGTTGTCAAACGGAAGACTTAACTGCTATCGAGCAAGTAGGCTATAGGACGGTAATTCTTCGAGTCGTGTTATATCTTCTTGCAAAAGCTCTCTTTCAAGCTGGCGACGTGTTGATTTCATCACCGCCTGCGTTCCCAATAACTTTCTTTTATTAAACTATATGTTAGATCAAATGTTGCAAATTTTTGGAACAAATATTCTCTTTTTTATTATAAAATAATATTTATATACGACAAATACTCATTTTTGAATTAAAAAGAATGCATCATCAGGTAGAAGAAAAGCGCATACATTGAAATCCATGTAAGACGCGTGCATGGTGAGCCACTGATGATCCATTAGCTTGAACGTAATGCAATAAAGAAGGTCGAATGCCGATTCATTTTCTGTTGGAAAAATTGATAAAGTAAAATTGTTAAAAAAAAGTCATTACCTCCAAACATAGTTGACTATCAAATTATGGATCTGGAATCATGTGAGACCAGACTATTTTCTTGACACCCATAAGACCACTTTTTTTACTGTGAAATTTCGGATTTTTTTACATTCACAGTGTTTTCCTGCAAAGTTTCAAATGTAAAAAGGTGGTCTCACGAAAACAACCTGGTCTCAAACTCAGGGCAGGCTGTTTCGTAAGACCTATGAAACCGCTTTTTCACTCTGAAGATTCATATTTTTTTTACCTTCATAGTGTTTTGCTGTCAAGTTTCAAGTGTAAAAAAGTGGTCTCATGTGAACCCAATAGGCATAAATATATAGAACAAATATACAAGAAGAGATGATAATTAATATAGCTATTACACATACCTGAAAGAAACTTCAAGAAAGTTGATCCCACAAAACTTCGTGGTTTAACTGCATTATTAGCCCACAAAATCACTAAACAATGGAGAGTAACCTTCCAAGAGATTATTTTTAAGAAAAAAGACTTTTGATTCTAGTTATGCATTTGAACATTTTGTATAGTTTTAAAAAGTGTAAAGTAATTACGTGCTTCGAGATCCAACATCTGAATAAGCATGAATGTAATGTTGACACCCGCTACAGCAAACGGATATTCCCACATGGAACGCTCACCCTCCTGCTTCCGAAGAAGATCTTGGAATGATTTCTGCAGTAAATTAAAGCATTTTTTCAAGAGAACGACCAAAAAAAATGAAAAACTGAACAACACCATGGTAACCATTCATCTGGACGGCATGCACATGTGCATAAGGTAATTGAAGTTGTTTTTTGGTTTTTATGCACATGTGCATACCGGACAAATTGTTTTTAGGTTACTTGTATGCACATGTGCATACCGTCCAGATAAATGGTTACCAGGGTGTTCATCAGTTTTTTATCTTTCACGGTATGTATATATATATATATAGAGAGAGAGAGAGAGAGGGGGGAAAGTTCAGATGCAAACTCAAATTTGGTTGCGAACGTGAGGACAAATGAGAGCACGACACGTGTCTGAACGCAGATTATTTAGACTGAATAATCAAAGACCGAATAAAACTGAATACAGTGTTTATTCAGTTTGAATATCCTTATTCAGTCTCAATAGGCATTATTCAGACTGAATAAACATTATATATTCAGTTTTATTCAATCTGAATATTTTTTTGATTATTCGACACATGTCGCGCTCTCATTTATCCTCACGTTCACAACCAAATTTGAGTTCTCAATTGAACCCGCCCCTATATATATATATATATATATATATAAGAATCATAGTTCATCAATCTACATATCTAGAGATGCAAAGAAGGAGAGAGTACCGGGAAATACTTGGCAAAATACAATAAGTTTTCGAGTGATATAAACCCGCCACCCCTATAACAAAACAAAATTCCAGGTATTAAACGATACAAAAAGTCGATGGGAGCTCTCATGAAATGTGATTTTTTTTATTACCGAAAATCAGTCGAAGGATCTTTCCCTTGCCAACCCATTTCCTTCCACTGTTCAGAAATTAGATCACAAAGTTCCTCTTCAGGAAAGGCAACTTTCCACAATGCTCTCAATGCTTCCTACAAACAACAATGAATGAAACCCTCCTTTTCTAGACATTAATCTTATTAGGATCTGTTTGGTTTGATGGAATGATGGAATGATTTTGAGAGATCTGGATTTTATGGAAAAATTTGGAATTGGAAGGATTTGGAATCTTTGGTGTGTTTGATTTGTAAAATTTGGAATGGATTAGATTCCATTCTTTATGAATAATTTATAAAAATAATTAAAGTATCTTTTTATTAACTGATTATTACAAAAACAAGTACTTTTAACATATTTTAAAACAATATTACACGTGAATCCTATTAAATCCCACAAAATACCAATTTACCCTTTGGGATTTTAAAATACTATGTTTGTAGGATTTCAAATCCAGTAAAACCCTTCATACCAAACATGGGATTGAAATGAAATTCAGTTCCAAATCCCTCAAAATCCAATCCAATCCAATCCTACAAACCAAACAGTCACCTCAGTGTTTCTTGTCCTCAATCCAATAGAAGTTATCATTTACCTGGTGTTCTGGAATTGAACCATCATATGCAATGTCTAAACGTTGTTGTAGTCTTTGTAAGCAAATTTCCTGAAGAGAAATGAAGCAAACATCAGATTAACTATACATTTACACCTTATTTTACGGTTAAAAAGGAAAGAACATAAATGGTTATGATTTTAAACCCAAATAATGTTTACTTGAAAGAAAGGTCATGTTTCCATTATGTTGGATCATCTTCTATAAATGAACAAGCAACAATGCCATTTGTAACTTTCACCATATAATAATATTGAGCTTTGCATGCACCCACTAGGCGCTATTGTTCCTAGAGACCCATGACCGGGCTAACAGATGGTGTCGTGCTTAAATGCGCATAACTTTTGCTACTGGAATATGTTTTTTCAGGCCATAATACGTCAATTCGAAGCTTGAAACGAGGAGCATGCACCCAAAGGGGCCTATGAGATTTTCGAGGCCTAAAAGCGTCATTTGAACATGTTTCTGGACACTTTTGTATTTTTTTTGCTATGTTTCCATTTTCTATTTGGGCTTTTTATGATAGACCCATCATCTTTCCCAGGCCCATTTATGTTTGGTACTCTTATTTATATGTTTTTGGTGTCATTTGGATGGTCAAACTTTGAAGAGTGACTTCCATTTTTTATCCCAAATTAGAGTTCGAATGAATTCTTTGAGCCTAAAGTTCGGAGTTGCTTGAACCAACGAACTTCAGAAGAGATTCTTCCCGAGAATTCATAGAATCAAATGGATCAACCTTCGTTTCACGACATCGCATCAGTTTGCCTAACTGATAACTTCATGGCCCTATAGATTAGTCTAGGTGCACGCAAACTTACACCTATGGTTATAAAAAATGAGGTCAATAGCAAAGATAAATGTCAATTATGGGAGTGGTAGAAATGGATATGGGTGTGATCTTAGTTTCGAGTGGAAAGTTTGTTAATGACTTAATTTTACAACATTTTCTACATGATTTCTCACATCAATTCTCCCATTTCTCTGAGCATCTCCAACAAATTCTCTATAATTTCTCCAAAATGGAGAATCAAAAGACAAAATCTCTAAAAAAAATTGCATTCATCTCCAACAAATTCCCTATAATTTCTCCGAAATAATATTAAAATATTGCATCATCTATTCAAATATTATCTCTCTTTTTAAATATTTATTTTTCAAAGTTTCCTATTGATCAGTTCATTTGGTAATTATTTTTGGAGGAGAAAAACCCACTCTCTCTTCTACTTTCTCCATTTTGGAGATGATTATGGGGAAACTATTGGAGCAAAATACTTGTTCAAAATCGTCATTTTCCCCATTTAAGGAAGCTATTGGAGATGCTCTCAACCCCCAATTCCTATCTCTTCAAAATAAAGAATTCAGAGATTTACACACCGAAAGGGAACACAACAAGGCTTAAAACTTAAAAGAACCTGCAAAATGGGACGATGAATGTTCTTAAAGTTTTGAGTAAACCATCATTGATGTACAATAACTTCAATAAATCGAAACCAAAATGAGGGAGTAGAGCAACGCCCCCATTGGAATCATATAAATACAATTAGAACCCAAAACATAACTCATGGCATGCTTAGTATTATTCTGTTCAAACTAAGAACCAAGAACAAGATCTGCTGAACAATGGTATAGAGAGAGCGAAAACCACATATATATGAGCATAAAAACTCATTTGTTCAAAAGGATATATATATATAGAGGAAGTTAAAGTGCGAACATGAGGACAAAGGAGAGGAGAGCACAAAACGTGTCCATTCAGTCTGAATAAGCATTCAGTATGAATAATAACAAAGATGAAGTTCATACACTATTCGGTATGAATATAACACACATTCAGAGTGAATAACACAATATTCATTCTAAATATATTCAGACTGAATGAGACACGTGTCGCACTCTCCTTTGTCCTCATGTTCGCAACCAAATTTGAGTTCGCATTTGAACTTTCCTCTCTCTCTCTCTCTCTCTATATATATATATATATATTGGAGTTGTTTTTTGTTTTTTACGCACGTGTGTCTGTTATGTTATGCACATGTGCATACCGGATAAATAAATTGCTTACAAGTTACTTGTAAGCACATGTGCATACCGTCCAGGTGAATTGTTACGAGGGTGTTTTTCAGTTTGTCATTCTTTTACGGTTTTCCTGAACAATACCCTATAACCCTACCCTATATATATATATATACACACACACACACACAACGAATCTTTATGGGTGTGTTACAAAAGTCAGCTTAACGGGTTTAAAACTGTACCTGGGAAGGGGTCAAATCAAACGATGGGCGAGAATAACCTTCTCTTCCCTGAACACAAACACACGAGAAGCCTCTGCCGAGCCATGCTGATGAGCCTGCCGCAACCTCAGCTGCAAATAAAACGAGAAACAATGCCAAAAGGTCAACAAGTATATCCTAGCCAGCCAGCCTCCTTGGAGGTGAGGAGTGTGTGTGAATTTTGCCGTATATAAATATTATATACTTAAAAAAAACCAGTGGCCAAAGTCATGGTTCAAGAAAGCCTACAGCCTACAAGTATTTCATGATTAATGATATAGCCAACAAGCATTTCAGCTCAAACTAAGACTCCTAAAATACATAAAATGGTGATGAATTCTAAATTTTCAAAAAGGGAAAATCAACAAAACCCATTTCGATTTACTAATTTTTAAGAGCATCTTCGACAACTTCTCTAAATTTTCTTTAAAATAGAGAATGTAAAGTCAAAATATCTAAAATTATTATCTTCCGACTCCAACAGACTCCAACAGCTTTCTCTATTTTAGAGAATCTATTTAAAAATTATATTATTAAAATATTCAATAAATTTATTATTTAAAAAATCTCTAAAATTATAAGGGTTGTTATTGGTGGGAAATCATTAAAATAATATTTCTCTTTTTTCTTTTAGACATATAGAGAAATCTCTGTAATTTTGAGATTTTTCCAAAAATCTCTAGAGAATGATATAGAGATGTTGTTGGAGGAGTTTACAGAAGAAAAATAGGTTTTTCTCTATTTTAGAGAAGCTGTTGGAGATGCTCTAACTGAGCTAAAATAAGCAATCAAAGTTTCATCAACATTCGCAACAATTACAACCTCCAATAATGACGGCCAACGAACATAATTTCTACTACAGCAAAAGAAACAAGCAGCTAGAAAACAAAATGAACCTTCTGTCTGTCCCAAGATGATTTTTTGCTTACCTTCAATCACAGAGCCTAGCACACTTGATTCCATTAGGCTCAGGATCAGGTTCAGGGGAAAACTGCAAATAAAAACAGAGGAACACCCTGATAACCGTCCATCTCGACGGTATGCACATGTGCATACAAGTTGTTTGTAAACAATTCATGTGCATACAAGTAATTTGTAAGCAATTTATCTGGTATGCACGTGTGCATAACATGCAGATTTGTATAAAAACAAAAAAAAACTACTTCAATTACTTATATGCACATGTGCATACCATCCGGATGAACGAGTGTTCCTCGTTTTTTTATTTTTTGTGTTCCATTGAACCTGCAATCACAGAGCCTGGACAACAAACAAACAGGTGCACGCTTGATTCCATTAGACTCATTAGTTAAATTAAAGCTCACATTTAGTCCTAGATTCTGTAAAATTGAATGAATCTTCCATAATTCACTTCTTCAATCCCCAATAATATGTCATAAACTTCCCATATAATTGAAGGAAATAAGTTCCCAATTGATACTTGTTGAAAGAAATTTTATTTTAGGGGATATTTGGTTACATGTATTAGATAGTAATCAATGAGAATAATAATAAAAGAAACTGTTTGGTTTTTTATAATATATATAATGGGTTCATTCCCTCGTAAACCCAACTTTTTATTCCAGTTATTTAAATTTTCATTCCCCAGTCTGAGCCAAACATCCCCCTTATTATCTCAATCAACTTTCAATTTTAACCTTATCAATTAAAGCAATCATCTAAAACCCAATTGGGAAAGATCACAATTTCCACATATTTAACTCCTAATATAGTATGAGAAATATACCTGAAGTTGTATTACAAGTGTTGTTTTTATCAAGACCATGTGAAATCCTTCTAACTGCAACAAATGATCCACCCACACCTCCTCCTCTATCCTCCATTTCAAGTAAGTAACAAACACTTAGTTCACCTTTATTTCCACCATTGCAGAACTTGGCAACAAAAGGCCAAATTAAAACAAATTCACCAGGTCCGTCTGTGATAGCAGTTGCTGAATGGTTTGATGCAGAATAATTAAGTGATCAGAATGATTAAGAGACTCTTATTATATAATGCAAAATCAAACATAATTGTTTGGTAATTATTCAAAATGAAATTAGGACGCTGAATGGTTAAGAGAGATCCGAGATACAAAATAGTTTTAGAACCGTTAAAAGGCAGACTTTTTTTTTTTTGCCATTCACCTGCCTCTTAATGGTAAAAGATGGTACCATTTCTGCCATTAAAATGATAAAAGAGCCAGAACCAATATATAAAGAAGGCTTACCAAGTTATTCTTGAGAGAAAATGTGAAGGGTTTTTATTGGATCCAAATTTCTACCAAGAAAACACTGAAAATGGAACAAAGAACAAGCTAACTTTTCTCTCTTTTGATCATTTTGTATTTATGTATCTATATATATATATATGTGTGTGTGTGCAGAGGAAGAAAGAGAGAATTGGTTCTTGTTTCTCTCACTACTTTCTCTCTTGAAAGAAAAGGTTTGTGTGTGTATATATATATATATATTATTTATATAGTTGTACATGTTCTGTGTTCGTTTGTTGGTGGCCACCTCGTCTGTTAGGAAAGAGAGGATGGGAGCGAAGGTTTTGAGGTACGGAGATTACAACTTAAAAAGGGAATATATTTTAAATTTTATTTTAATAATATTAATTTTACCATTTAGCATATGGATTTTTTTCATCATCTGCCGTAAAATATTTATTGGTGTTAGGCTTATTATACCAGATTCATAAATTACACACTAATCAAGCAATTATCAAAATGTGTTCCAACCAAAATTGCATACTTTTTTAACCATTGGGTTATGGTGTGTATCAGTTAAAGCTATCTTCGTAATTGCAGATCTAACTTTACACTTAAAAAAATACATTTCCCATTTAGGTCCGTAATTACGGAACTGATATTATTTTGATAAGGTTTGGAGAAAATAACTAGGAGGTGAAACCATATCCGAAAAATGACTACTTTAATTAATTTTCTAAAATAACTTTATAAACCAATTTTTTTGAAAAAGAAATAATAAATTTTTTAATTTGAGATGTCCTATCCTAACCACTAAATAGCTTTTAATTAGATCCTCTTAAATAAATATCAAAATAAAATATGTTTTAAATTAGTACAATTTATTTATCCTAAAATAAAACCTAACTCAATCATACTTTAAAATAAATAGGTAAAAATTATGATATTTAAATAACAAATAGATCACATGGGGTGTGTTTGAGGATGAAGATGAAGGGCATTGATGACCTACCATACTCTTCAACTTTATACTTTGCTTTGTGGGTTATCCATGTTTTTTTTATAAAAGAAAATTACATGGCCTACAATACAAGCATAACATAGCATGGGTCTCAAAAACAATGCCTTCCTTTTCACTTTTGCTCTTTCAAGGGACCATTTCTTTTCATGTGTGCTTTAAAAGTTAAGCCTCTTTATCCAATTATAACCATGTGGTTTGTTAGGATCTTGTCACTCATTAGTTTTATGTAGGTGTATAAGATACAAACACATATTTATTTATTAGGTATAAGGTATATATGTACATAATATATGTGGACGTATTTGTGTTAAAGATGGCGTATGTATGTGTATAAGATATAAGGACGAGTTTATGTCAAAAGATAATGTATGTATATAAGATACACGGACAAATTTGTATTCACATAACTAATACTTATACCTTGTTTGTTTTTTTCATTTTAAGCTCTTAATCACCATTTATGTCTGATTCGTTTAAACGTTTCATAACCATTTTAGAACTGAAATCAGACTTCAGACTTCAGCACCTCTTAAAAAACAAACGCCACCTTTTTTTTTGAAGTATATAATATTTATATACGACAATTGAAATAAACAAACAAACTCACACACCTTCCTCACCTATGGTGAGGTTTGAACCCCCGACCTCCTAGAAGACAAGGGGCTCACATACCGCTAGGCCAAAGGCCCTTTGATAACAAACACCACCTTAAAGAAAATATTTACATACCCAATTGATAGTATTATTATAAGACTATGAGGGTCGAATTCATAGCCCATTAGGTTAAAATAGAGAAAAATATCAATTTATTTACATAAAAATTGATCAATTCAAGTTATATTTTGTTATTTACAAGTCAAACGATTATAACGATAAATTTAACTAAAATTGAAACAAGTGCTATTGGTTATAAGTCTTTTACCGACATCCTGAAGTGAGACTACATTTTAAGGTTTTAGTGGGAAAAAATAGGTCATGGTTTCTGTAATTATATTCAATATATTAATTATTTATGAGGCAGATATGAGATCAATGAGTATATATAAATAGAAAATTGGAGTTACTATCTTTATTGTGATTCTATACATAAAAAATATGCTTCAATGTTCGATTAGCAAAAAAATATGTTTTACTTTTTTTTTCAAAATCTTCCCAAAATACCCCCTCCTTTTTCAATCTACTCTCTCTCTCCCTCCCTCCATTGTCGCTCCTCTTATTCTCAATCCTTGTTGACTTGGAATCTAAACTAACAACACTAAATCGAAACTCATAACCACCAACAATGGCTAAACATGGTGATGGAGCTAATATAGATCCTGATTATGCTAGATCGATAGTGTTTGATTGTGCTCGATAAAAGCTCAATTGTCTTAGTTTAAGTGATGATGGTCGTGCGCACTTCAAACTTCTTTTGGTCTTTGGGTGTGGAAAGTTACCAACACTTGTTATTTTTACATGAAAAAACGAATAATAAAAATGGTTCCTTGTTTTTCCTTTTGTACTTTGTATCAACCCTTTGTTTTCATGAGCCTTTGTTTCATCTACACAATTAATATACCTATAGGAAAAGTTGAACTATAGAAACCAAATAGTATGTAAATATCAAATTAAAAAGCTCCAACAAGCAAAAAAATCACCTCATATTTGCAAATTCATAGAGAAAGTGAAGACTAAATATGCAAACAAATTCAAGTTTCAAGATACTCTTATAGATTACACCATTGATGTTCTAAGAATTACAAATCAACACATCATACTTATTCATGAACCTTGTTGGAAAAAACCAATCAAAAGCTAGTTGAACATTAATGAGAAATACATCACCATAATAAAAAATAAATGTGGAATAAATCTTGTTTCACAAAAAATTTCTCAAACAACCATCAAACTTTATTGAACTCCATCTAGCATAATAAGACAACCATTAAGGTACATCTCATTACAGTGTTTCTAGAGAGACAGGGAAAGAATGAAGCTAGCTTTGAGACGAAGGACTTTCCAAAGCCATTTTCGTTGTCGGATCATCATAGCTGATCCCAACAGCAGAAGGTGAAGGACATATTTCTATTCAGTTATCTCGTGAACGTTTTCACATGATATTATAGGAGTTCGTGTTTATGTAGTTGTTGTAGGTTTGAGAAAAAAAAGATGATAGAAGATGGAAACAAAAAGAGGACAAGGGGTATTTATGTAACTAAATAAAATAATCATATTTTCTCCTTAGTTGAACTCTAAGACATATTTTTGTTAATACAGAGACGAATAAATTATGGATATAAACTCAAAATTCCTTTATAAAAATGATTTAAGACTAAAGTTTACTCATAAAATCGTAAGCATTGTCCTCCTATGGATTGGTGGTTTTGATGTAACCTATGACATATGGCACATCATTCAATTTTAGTCTTGGTACTTGAAAGGATATTTCATCACTTTTACTTTATTGCTAGAAATTAGGAATAATATTTTGATTAAATTACAAAATAATGTAGAAAAAGTATATATAATCTAATGTGTAAATTATTATTCCATTCCTCCCAATTTAAGTGTGCATAACTAAAATGACAGATAGTTTTAAATATGCATAATTAACACATTTTTTGATAAATCAAATGACATATTTACCCTTATTTAATTTCTCCCTCTTCACAACTCTTAAATATTTATGTTAGATATAAATATATTGTATTTGAGATTATAATGTTGAAGACTAGAAAGTCAAAGCTTGAAATCAACAAAATCAAGATAGTGAGTCAACAAAGTCAACACTATACTTAAATGTAGTTTACTCTTTGTATAGAGTAGGGGTATAAATACCGTTGTGTAATGAACCTTGAAAGATAGAATTCATTGTAACACTTGAGAGATTTGTCATTTCTATATATTGTAGAGAGAGATTGTAGAGAGAGAAATGTTAAATACATTTGATATTTGAAGATCTATTGATTGATTCTTGATATTTTGTATTGTGATTCATCCTTATTTGATATACATACGATTAACAATTTATGCATTAATTAAAGGGTAAATTTGAAAACTTTATTGTTTACTTTTAAAACTGAACACTTATTTTGAGACAAATATAAATAAAAACGTGAACACGTAAATTGGGACGAAGGAATATCATTATAGGGATTGTAACATTTAACTAACGGGCTAAATTGATGTAACACCCGGAATTTTGTATATAAGATAATGGACTTTGCATCCTAACGGAATTCTATTTGTTAGTTAAATTGAGTGTTTTAAGGGTTTTATGTTGGGTTACATTAAAGGGGAAGAAAGGAGCGAGAACCGAACACGATTTGGGCTTCGGTACACTCTGGGCGATCATGACAGGCTATCTTGCCATGTCATGATCGCATGGCATCATAGCAGGAAAATCAAAATGTCAAGAAATCAGTAGAAAACTCGCGGTACATAGCTCGCGATCATGACAGGCGATTATGTCATGTCATGATCGCATGGTCATCATCGCCGGGACGAAGCAGGAGTCGATTTTCAGCACCAAACTCTCAGTACATACCTGGCGATCATGACAGGCGATCTTGCATTGTCATGATCGCAGGGCATCATCGCCCGAGATGTCCAGCAAGCATTTTAAGTGCGATTTTTCAGCTCCATTTCTCATTTATCAGATATCAAAACTCAGTATCGGGAGAAAAGCATTGAAGGCGATTTTAGGATTTCATTTTCTTCCACCTCCCTCATCCAAGTTGAAGATTTAAGAGTGGTTCAAGCATTTAAAGCTTCAAGTAGTGGTGTTCTTGTTTCCTTTCAGATTTCTTGATCACCTCCATCCTCGTAGGAGCTTTTCTAGGGTTCTCCTAACTCTAGCCTTGTGAGTCCAAATCTAAACTTATAAACTCAAATACTTGTTGTAAATGTAGCATTTTACTGATTTTTAAGCTTATTTTCAAGTAGTTGTGTATTTGGGTAAGTTTGGAGGTTTTAGGTCAAAATGAGGTTTTGGAGTATTTTGTTGTAGATGATGGGATGAGCATCTTTAATGGTTTAAAATACTTGGAAGTGTTATAAAATGAAATAATCTTTGGTTTTGAAACTCAAAATGGTTTGACCTAGTTTTTGGTAAAACTTGGATTTGAAAAGGAAATGGTTTATTGAAAGGGTTTTCGAGGTTGGAAAACTAGCGATATGTTTCGTTGATGTATTCGGTCGTAGGACTAGTATGTAATGGATCCATAGGCATATAGTCGGTTTAAAGCGGGATTGTTGTCCCTTTTTGGTAGCATAGAAGTCATCGGGGGCCTCTTACCGTTGGGTATAATGCCAGATCATTACTGGATGCCATTGACTCTATGCATGCGTAATTTGGGGTCATCGGGGGCCGTGTACTAAGGTGCATAATCGGTTATTGACCGGTTGTCATTGACCATTGCGCGGGCTTTCGTAAGAAGTCATCGGGGGCCGTGTACTAAGGTGCATAATCGGTTATTGACCGGTTGCCATTGGCTCTTACAGTTAGCTCAAACATCGTGTAGTGACCTACTTCTGGTATCCGTCACTAAGGATGGAACACCGGGTCTTCCCCAGTTGCTTTTAAAAGATTCTTGCTCATCATGAGTAAGTTATTTCAAGTGAAGTTGAATGGGATAAACGCACTGTATCTTATCTTTTAAATGTTTTAACTGCCTTATCCATTTAACTGTTTGTTCTCACTAGGCGTAAGCCTAACACTTGATTTTAAATGTGGTTTAGCAGGTAAACAGATTGACGGGGCTCTTTAGAGAAGAACGGATTGATGTGCCGAGAGAGAGGACACCTTTTTGGAGATATGCTCATAGAGCATATACATAGTTGGAGCAATAGAATATTCTTTTGAGGATATTAGTAACACCCAATTGTAATCTATAGTCTAAATAGCATAGATTATTAGGTTGTTATTTTAATATTCATGTTTAGATGTAAACTCCCATATTCTATTCCCACTTATTGGGTGATTTTTATATTATTCCGCATTTCGTCATGGTTTAAATTTTGCTCTAATTTTTTAGGGTGTTACAATTGATAACAGGTCAAACAAATAAGAAAAATTAGATAAAAATAATTGGTTTTTAAAATTTTCAGTTATACTTAAATATTGGAAACTCTTCAAAGTTAAAATCAAAAGATCAAATTAAATAATAAATATTTGAGTGAATTGTTTCGGTGGCATGTTTAATTTCTTTTTGCTTCATAAAACAGACTATCTACACTAATAATCCTAACTTTTCGGTTTCATAACATTTAGGGTTCTTGAAATTAATCGTATTAATTAACAACCGTTATAAATGATTAATCAGTGTTTAGGTAAACTTTTATGGACCAAAAGTGTAATTGGCATTAAATCTTTTGTGAATCGCACCTTTTAAAAAAAGTTGTATTAGGCCTATTTTTTTGTGAATCACATTTCTATTTAAAATCTTTGTGTAAAAAACATTTTACATTTACAATGATAAATTAAGTTTTTCATATTAAATAAAACACTTATAATTATTTTAACAAAATATTAAATTGACAAAATTATATTTGCATTAAAAATTCTCAAGTTTAAAAAATCAAGATAAAATTACGTATCTTTTAGATTGTATATTAAAATATGAAAGCAAAATATTAAAAGACAAGTACATTTAATATGTGATAGTTATGTTTTAAAATTTGTTCTTTAAAAGAATGTAATTATATTTTAAAAATTAAAATATCGTGAGAGATTATCAAATAGAATTATCAAATAATTACAAATAAACTAAAACAATTAAAAGGAAAATGAGGTTTAATTTAATATACCAATCAAAATATTATCAAAAACCGAATAACTTACCGTATTTTATATGGTTGTTTGATAAAAAAAAGTTTAACTTAATATAATAAACAACATATTATTAAAAACTAATAACACAAGGGATTTTATATGGATTCTTGATTAAGAAGAAGAAAAATAATATAAGTTAATTGTTTTAGTTTATTCGTAATTACTTGAAGATTTAATTTAATAATGTCTCACGACATTCTAATTTTTAAAAGATAATTATTTTTTCTTAAGGAATGAATTTTAATATATAACCATCATATGTCAATGTGTTTAACTTTCAATACTTTTTTGCATATTACAATGCCAACCAAAAAAAAATACGTGAATTGATTTTGATTTTTTTCTAAACTTGGGAATTTCTAACAAAACTATAATTTTGTCGTTTTATTATTTCCTTAATATAAATACAACTTTTTTATTAAATACACACCTTAACATGATAAATCTGATTTATGCTTGGAGATGTAAAATATTTTTAATAAATAGATTTCAAAAAGAGATGTTATTCGGGGGAAAAAGACGTGATACAATCTTTTTAAAAGACACTAGCTTACAACAAAATTAGAGCAAATTACAGTTTTGGTCCCAAAAGTTTATCTAAAGATTGATTAGTCCTTCATAACGGTTGTTAAAACAGATGAAGTTAACTCCTAGGACACTGAGAGACGACTTATTAAGAATGAACATGATATGATATTACGTTTTTTTAAATAATTTTATATCGTATTATTCACTAACTATGTTTAGTATCAACTTAATTTGTACCAAAAGTTTTTCCGATTAATACATGTTAGTTTTAGTTTTATAACAACGTTGTGAAATTTGATGTCAAGTTAAATACTCAATAGTCGAAGAATAGAAAGTGGAATTTACAATGATCAATAGTTAATACTTCAAAAACTAATACAAACATTTAAAAGAGAGAATACAAACATTTAAAAGAGAGAGGATGTCTTTCATAATATATTCACAAACCAATATTTAATATTTTATTAGATTAAGTATTAAATATTAATTAAGAAATAGATAATCTATATCTATATATATATATATAAAAGGAAGATGGTGGAATATTTATGTGGTATTCTATCCATTGAGTATTTCACAATCCCTTTTTTTCTCAATTTTTCATTTTCCTAAATATTTGAAACATTAAATTAATTTGTCTTCAAACCCATCACCTCCTCACCATTTAATTTTCTATCAATATTAGTAATTGTTAATTTATTTTTGCATTTAACACCTCCCATTCGTTTTCCATAACTCCTCACCATCTCCTAACATGTTTCATTTTCTTGGTTCTCCCCATCTATAAAATCGAACGCTCCATCAAAATGGAATTAACAAATCTCATGTCTTGTGGAGTTTGTATGTGTTTTGTTGTTTCTCTTTTGTAGATTTTTTTTCAACCCGTACTATCGTTCATCCTACATAAATATTCTAGGTAATACCCTTTATGTTTAACTTTATACTTTTTGTGAGTTATATATTATTGATATGTGTATATGTGCGTGTTTCTTTCCGATGGGTATCATTGTTTTTTTTTCTCCATAAAAAATTTTCATATAACTTTTTATGTTTTGTTTGTATTATATATTGTTGTTAATAAGTTTTTGGTTGTTTATTCGAATATTATTTGCAATTGTTACCTTTGTTTTATCTCTCTTATAATTTATAATAGATATTTAGGTTGGCAGCATAATTGTTCTTCTTGGGTCAAAATTCTTAAATAATTTTTATGCTTTGCTTGTATTATATGTGTGTTAATGAGTTTTTTTTTTGTTTTTATTTTAAATTTATTCACAATTGTTATTTTTTATTTTTATTTTTCATTATTTCTGGTTGATATTTATGTGGATTATTTCTTCTGTCTTTTATGATTTTTATAATTTCTCGATTTGTAATTTTATAAGAAAAAAACACCAACAATAAGGTAACATTTTCTAAGCATCTCAATCCCAAAAGAATTTCTCAAATTTTTTTCTTAATGTAATTATTATCAAAACACTAAATTAGTTAGACTATTTATTTTCGTTGGTTACGCACGATATTTATTCCTTTTATTTCACTTGACTTTTTTTTTGTTTAGATAACAATTATATATATATATATATATATAGAGAGAGAGAGAGAGAGAGAGAAAGAGAGAGAGAGAGGAAAGTTCAAATGCGAACTCAAATTTGGTTGTGAACGCAAGGACAAATGAGAGCACGACACGTGTCTGAATATAGATTATTCAGATCGAATAAATACTATATTCAGTCTGAATATTTCTTTGGTTATTCAGTCTGAATAATCTTTGCTCCAAAAGATTATTCAGACTGAATAATGCTTATTCAGTCCGAACATTTCTTTGATTATTCGGTCTGAATATGACACGTGTCACGCTCTCATTTGTCCTCACGTTCACAACCAAATTTGAGTTCTCATTTGAACCCGCTCTTATATATATATTTAAAATATTTATACAAATTAAATAAAGATCAATATATATATATACACATACTTGAATATAATATATGTATATATATTTATGTTCTTGAATATAATGTAATATATAATTTTTAGCAAACATTAAGTTAACTAGACTATTCATTATCTTATTTACACCCATATTTCTTCATTTCACATGAGTTCTATTTTTTTTTTATTTTCTTAACAACTAATGAATATATATATATATAATCAATATATTTAGAAACTCATTTATATAAATGAAATTATGATTAATATATATAATTTATTTACATGATACTTGAATATAATAATATGTATATTTATATTCGTGTCTACATAATAATAAAGTTGATTATAATTAATTAAAAAGAAGATGATGATTATATACTGCATTCCTAATGTAATTAGCTAGTGGGAAAAAGCGAGTCGGAATTCAAAAGAAATAGGGAAAGTGTTTGTTCAATTGTTTCTAAATGATGGAAGTGGAAAGACACAAAGGGTGAGGGATATACTTTATGATAATTGTCAGTTATATTATTTATACAACACTTTTTACATGTATTATTTAAAAAAATTGTATATTTACTAAATGACCTCACACACAAGTTCAATCATTTTATTTAGTACAATATAAATATTAATTTATATAATTTTTAATTAAATTTAATATGTAAATTTTGAATATCGACATTTAAAGTCTTTTTAAAATAAATATATAAATTAAGGTAAATGAAATTACAACCAACATATATAAATATATTAAAATATAATTAAATACGTATTTATTATATTTAATGTCACTAATTATAATCAATATAATTGAATTATTATTATTAATTCTTTCATCAATAAATAAAATAGTTATTACATTTAATATTATTAATTAAGATCAATACATAAAAAAAAATTATAAAATCATTGTATATAATTAAAATTATAATCAAAGATGAAACTTATTAGAATCAATATAGCAATATGTATAAAAAAAAGACATAGAATCAACATGTAAAAATTAAATTAGAACAACCAAATATATAAACTTTATAAAAAATAACTTATTGTAATAATTAATATATAATTACTTTGTTTCATTTTTTTATTTAAATTGAAATCAAACTATATATAAAAATGAAATTACAATAGGTATAATACCTTTCATTTTACATGAAATAACTAAAATCTTTTTTTTAAAGATTTTTACCGAGAAAATTTGAATATATGGCACCTCCTAAGGCTTAGAATCTCTCTTATCTTTTTTCTAAATTTTTTGATTTTTTTAAATGTTGAAATTGTTAAAGACTTTTGACCCTGTATGTTAAATGTGTAATTCATTATTAAGCGATTTTTTTTTGCAATTTTGCATACTCAAGTTTAACTCCAACTCTTGATTTACCCTTTCATTTAGTTTTTTTTTATTTCTTAATGAAATTTATTCTTCAAAGTTGCAGTAATAAACAAATGAAATCCTATAAATTTATTTGGTTATGGATGAAAAAAATGAGAATTGAAGAAGACTTTGAAGATTTTAAGGTATGTATAAATTATATTCTTTAAAAAAATTTGTTTTGTTATTACATATTTTTTCTTTGTGATATTGTTGGATTTGTTGTTATCATAAAACATGATTGTGTTTACGATTAGATCATATAAATTCGTAAATTTCTTTGGTGAGGGATGAAGAAGATGAGAGTTAAAGAAGAGGTGGAAGATTTTAAGGTATGTAGAAATTGTATTATTTAAAAGAATGTGATTTATTTTCACATACTTCTTCTTTGCAATATTGTTGGATTTGTTGTTATCCTATGACATGATTATGTTTACGATTGGATAATATAAATTCGAATAAAATTTTGATATTTTGTGATTACAAGATATGATAATTTTTTTGAATTTAAGCTTGATAGGCGGGTTTACACTAAATCTAACCGCAGTGTATGGATCGAATCTAGTAATAGTGTACTGGAAGTACGGGATCGAACCAAGGGAACTAGAGACTATGTAACACAATGACAATAGTAAATACTAACTGGACAATCAAAATATTGAGTGGTTGAATGATTAATCTACTAACTAAACTAACAAAATCTTAACAATTTAAGGGACGAAAAAGTTGGAAACTTTATAGGAGAAAAGCAGTTAGAAGTTGGGGTCCTAATGGTTTTCCACAAAGAACACTTCAGTTTCAATAATTATCAGGTCATTTCTTAATCTTATGAATACACAATTGCGAAAGTTACTATTATTCTCTCTCAAGTTATAATAGTCTTAGTTCCGGAAAATACATATTTTATCTCTCGATCTCAATATATAAACCCAGAAATTTGTAAAGCAAGATTGTACGAAAAGTACTAAGATTAAACTGGTATATCTCTATCCAGGTTCTCACCTTAGGTATACAAATCACATATCTAATTACAAATTATTTCTCTTGAACTAATTTGTAATAATGAAATCAATTGCAAGTTGATCAATCTTACAAAGGCATAAAACACAAATTCATATACTTCATTGATTAAAAAGAAACCTAATAAAAATCACCACTTTATGTGTTCATATGCTTCAAACCAAAAGTAATCCAACCCTCAACATCTAAAGGTTAGTTCATGTTGGAGGTGGTTGAAATCAAAACTAAAAGAGAGGAAAGTTCTAATCTAGACATGGAAATCCACGTAAAATCTAAACAAGAGTAAAAACCCCTTTCCCAGTGATGAATCTACGTGAGATGATGATGGAATTAACATTAGATCTTCAATCCTTTGATGTTTCTTCACTTCAATCGCTCCAAAATCGTCTTGAAAATCGCCTCAATCGCCCAAGTCGTGCTCACCAAGATAGAGTGCTGAATAATCCCAACCCTAGCTGAAAAGGGCTTAAAATACGTCTCAGAGCCTGGCGCCAGTTACCGTGCTAGTTATGATTCCTAACTGGCGTGGCTAACCGACGCGACTCTTTATCCATGAGTAAACAGAGTCGGACGCCACTTTGGATGCCAGTTGCAATTCCTAACTGGCGTGGCTAACCCACGCGAAGCCAACAGTACCCAAGGCTAGTTGTGGATGTTAGTTATAAGTGGCATGAGATTTGTGTAACTAGCTTTCAGTTTAACTCACTTGGAAACTAGCCTTAGACTATGTTTTGCTCATTTTTACTCCAAATTGCCTCCGAAGGGCATCGTTGAACTCCTTCTTTAATTCTCCAACCGAGATACAACATAACACTTGAAAATTCATGCCCAAAATACCAGATTCTTCGTACCTCCCGTGACATTCTTGTTCCTGTGTGAACTTGCACTAAACTGTCAGAAAAACGCCTCGTTTGCTTGGATAACGAGCAAACTATATGGAAAGTGGTCCTAAAATAACGCTCAAAACGAGTGTTATCAACAACCCCAAACCAAGCGTTGCTTGTCCCCAAGCAAAGTAGTGACCATAAAGAAAAACAAACACAGCTTTAGAGCATATCTCTCAAATACATGGTATACAAGTTAGACATGTCTATTGTGTCAATACAAGAACGGTTGAACCTTGAAAGAAGATGTCTGACTATACCTTGCTCGAAACTAATCATTGGTATTCATTGAAGATCAAACTATGAACCAAGACACTATGCTAAGTTCAATTAACTCGGAACACTTTCAGGGAGGATTTCGCCTCGATCCTACCTCGCAGGGTACCCTCTTTTCTCACGAGTCCTAGGTTAACACACAATAGTTCATGCAATATGAAGTTATGTACAATAATTCTCAAGTTATATAACTGCATGAATATATATTGAAAGACGCACAAATGTTAACAAAATGATCTCGGAATGGAATCAAGTAACAAGACAAGGAATATTAGTCAATAGACAGTGTACATAATTACATTTTCCAAAGGATCACCTAGGTCTTTCTGAGGTTGTAATGGGGCTCGGGGTGATGGCTAAGAAATGAAGGTCATTCAGGAACAAGGTCCTTAGTGTTTAACAGTATGATCCGGCCTCCACCAGTTTTTCTTTCCACATTCCCGACTTTGCCTTGTATCATATCCTTTCCGTGCTACTTTCTTTCCTTCTCTTTTTTTTTTCTTTTGTAGCCGGTTCATTCCATCTTTCTTTCCTTTGCCATGTCGATCCTTCATTCCCTGGCCGTTCATACTATATCGCACTTTTGGACTAAGGTTGGATTGTATTTGGGCTAGGGTTTAATGTTGGGTATTGAAATGAAAATTTCATTGAGTGTTTGGCTGCCAAGGGGTTAGGAAGCACACAAGACATGAAAAGGATGTGATAGCTGAAAGAAAATCCAAAATTATTTACACACAATGTCTGGGATTATTTCCTAGGGTCCACGCGATATGTACACTGGTCTTTTTGACAAAATATCCTGATGGTAGTCTTTATTACTTAATGCAAGATAATAGTGAGATCTAGCTATCATCAAATTACAAAGAAAGGAGAGGTATATATGAATTTATGTAATGAATGTCTCTTAGAAATAACTTCATTAAAAATTTATGGCTCAAATTTACCTCTCGGGGTGGTCTCCACTAATGTCTCCTACTCATGTTCCTGTCAATCTCCCTCAACACTATATCTCCATTCAAAGATTCTCAAGACAATGAAAATTGACAGATTATTTTCAGGCTTTGGTGTTGTAGATATCATAGTGGTGTGTGTGCGAAGTGTAATGGAAATCGAGTATTGACAAAAAGACAAACTAACGAATATACTATGTATACCACCCCAAACCTGTCCAATACATTGTCCTCAATGTGTAAATGATCAATGTGTAGAATGGTGTAGATGTAAACAATAACCATATAACAATAAGAACAACAATATATCATCCCAGACAAGTAGATACATTCTAGATAGTATGGTACTAATGGTTTTGGTTAAGTACAGTCATCCATACAGGCTACAACGCGAATGTAAAGCATTAGAAATATCAAGAAACAAAAATCATGGGGATAGAATGATGTCACTGCGAAGAACCTGGTGGTTATGATGATGGTCCCGCCTCGTCCATGCGGCGGCGGTTTCGGCGTCGCGCTTCACCCGTGAAGTACCCTTGACCAAACCCTCGGTCGGCCATCAGGTCCTCCATGTGTCTCATACCGGTCCGTAACTCAACGATATCGGCATAGTTTCGATCTACTTTTGCCTCGATCCTCTGTAGCGTCTCGATCAGGTGGATTTGCCAATGTGATTGTTCAGGTGGTTGTACAGCTAGTTCTTGTGTTCCTTCTGGCTCATAGTCTTCATCTTTAGATGAAGATGAGGTTTGGTCGATGACTTCTTGTGCATCAACCGCTTCCGGAACATTCATACGCTCCGCTTCATAGGTGGTTTGGGCTTGTAATTTCCGAGAGTATGTGATTTGCATCTTATAGGCACCGCCTATCCAAGTCTTTAGGCAGGCCTTCCGTTGGCTGAGTTTGTACACCTGTAACAGACAGAAATGAGTAATAAGGCATGGAAAGGGGAGTATCCCCGTATCTCCCTCAGATCCGGCGTCTAGGATCTCCAAGTGAATGATTTGTCCTATATCGAGAGGCATCCGATGTTGGATGCAATATAGAACTCTCGCAACCACAGGGTCGACGTCGGTGTCGTGTTTGGATGGTTTGATGCTTGTTTTTAGGAACTTCATTCAGAATACGGTTTCGACGTGGAGTTCGGCTTTCTTGACCAGATGTCCCGACTCCCACCAACTCTCTTTGGTTCGTCTCAAGGATGATGCAATGAGTGGGCTGTTATCAATGTTTAATGGTGCCCCTTCAATCGCGGGAACCCCCCAATGCATATCTGGGGCCTGGGGTGGTTGCAGCTGGTAGTAGTGGTTGATGGCATCAGCCGTGATGCGGACCACCTGATCACCGATTACCACTTCCCGAATTTAGCAAAGATTGGTTGATACATTGCTACATAAAATTCCCTCACGACAACGGGATCATAAGTCCCTCGAGTAGCACATAAGGTTTCCCATCCGAACTGTACGATTGTGTCATGCACGGTGGATTCGGGCGGGATTTTGCCGAGTTTTATTCCTCTTTCTGGATATACGATTATGTTTGCTGCAATTTCTCTCCTTTGGATAAGATGGGGATGTGGTGATCGTCGTGCTTTTGCTTTGTCAGTCTTTGTCATATGTCATATTTTGGCCACCGAGGTGTGATAGTGGTTGCTTTTGCGCGTCCCATTCCTGTATGCAAGAGAACGTGTGTTAGACATTTGGTAAATGGGGGACCCCAAACCTAGACTTAGGTCTAGGTTGCAACCATGTGTTACGGTTGTCCATTGATGGGAGTTGACACCCCAAACCTAGGTCGTGACCTAGGTTTAAATGGTCGCCTTAACTAAAAGACTGAATCAATTTAATGGTTACAATAGTATATGAGGTTCAAGTAGATTCAAATGATTGGATGATATGCATAAGATGAGGAATGGATAGAGACCCCAAACCTAGGTTGAAACCCGAGGTTTGTTTCGAATTCGAGTGATCACATGCTTGTGGCCTTTCGTAATGCATTCCTATTGCCAGTTACACCAAGCAACTTTGCACATTATGTACCTTATGCATCCTAACCCAGCAAGTAACCAATAAGCACAAGGGACCGACATCATCATGTTACACATAATCATCATGTTCACAAATTCAAATTGTATTTCCATCTAAAGCATAAACAATAGAGGTCAAACTCCAAGACATTTAAGACAATGACTCTTCAATGCACATTAACAACAAGCTAATCGAGGTAAAGCAAGGCATTCATCATCAAACGGTTGCTTCCCTTGAACTAAACCATGAAACATGTATGAACCTTAGGTTCCAATCATATGAATCTGATGACTTCTACTTTAAAAAGTTAGATGTGATATAAGTGCAAAATCCAAATATGAACATGTCATCTCTATATCTCATTTCATGGATAGTTCAATTTAGTCACACAAATGTCCCCCCAATTAGAAAGATTTAACTAAAATAAGCATTGTTGTGAGTGACTTCAATTGATTTCTTCATGAGTTGCTCATCTTGCACACAAACCATAGGTTTTCAAATCAGATTATTGGTTGAAATCATGAGAGGGAATATGTGATGGCAAGTATGTGTCACATTGATTACTTTGAATTAACATAAACCATAGGTTAATACCTCTGAATTCGACATCCATGATAAAGATACACTATGGGAAAGAAGAAACATACCTGAGGTTGGATGTTGAATGAGATAGAAGATAGATGGAAGAAATTGATCCTCTTGAATCTGTGATATCATCGATGGATTGCTCAATCGAAGGTTCTTAGTGTGCTCAATCGATCGAGAGTGGAGAGAGAATTGATAGAAATCGTGCGATGAGGAGAAGGGTGTGTGGTGCGTGCGTGAAAGAAAAAAAAAGAAAAAAAAATCGGGTTTAAAACCCTTGTGCGTGAAACAGAACCCGGCGCCACTTGGCCCGTGGGTTTCGATTTCCTATCTAGTGTGGGAACTCACGCGGCGTCCATCGTTCCACAAACAGCCCTTAACGCCAGTTGGCCCGTGGGTTATGGTTTCCTAACTGGCGTGACAACTCACGCGACGCTCATTCAAAACAAACAGAACCCGGTGCCACTTGGGGCGTGGGTTACAATTCATAACTAGCGTGATTAACCCATGCGGCTCCAATGCTCTCCAAACAGTTCTCAGCGCTAGTTAACTCGTGAGTTACAACTTCGTAACTAGCGTGACTAACTCAGGCGGCCCCAACTTGAAACAAACAGAACCCGGCGCCACCTTGCTTGTGAGTTTCGATTTCATAAGTGGCACTTGTAACTCACGCGGCTCTTGACTCAAACAAACAGTGCCTAATGCTAGTTGTGGAGTGAGTTTTGCTTTCCTAACTAGCTTAGCAACCCACGAGACTCACAATTTGAATCACAATCCCTAAGGCTAGTTGTGAAGTGAGTTAGATTTTTCGTAACTCACGGACTAACTCACGTGGCCCAAAATTTGTTTGAATTTCCAATCACCTATTGATTTTCAATCTCTCCCACTCCAGATTCGCCCGGAAAGTTAAATTAACTATGAGAAACAACAAAAAACAAAGAATTTTTTTTTGGCTCTGCCTACAAAGAAAACACTGACATACGAGAAAATAAAGATAAACAAACCTAGTGGGTTGCCTCCCACCAAGTGCCTTATTTAAAGTCGTGGCACGACGTTTTGCGGCGATCATTGATTAGGCTCGTTGAGAAACATGGTGTCCGCTACCACTGTTTCTCCTCCAGAATACGGTTTTACCCGTTGACCATTGACCTTGAATGTGTCACCGTCTTTTCCGTACAGTTCAATGGTGCCGTATGGGAAAACTTCTTTAACCATGAACGGTCCCGACCACTTTGATTTCAGTTTCCCTGGAAATAAACGCATCGTGAGTTAAATAAGAGAACTTGCATACCAGGGAGAATTACCTTAGGGTGCAGTCGCTTGTCGTGGAATCGCTTCGTTCGTTCCTTGTAAATGGCCGCATTCTCAAACGCATCATTTCGAATTTCTTCCAACTCATTCATCTATAAGTACCGATGCTTTCGGGCTTCATTCAGATCCATGTTTAACTCTTTGATGGCCCAATATGCCTGATGCTCTAACTCTACCGGAAGGTGGCATGATTTGCCAAACACCAACCGATAAGGTGTGGTAGCGATTGGAGTTTTGTAAGGCGTACGATAGGCCCACAATGCATCGTCAAGGCGATCCGACCAGTCTTTCCGAGATGAGTTCACTGTTTTCTCCAGAATCTTCTTTAACTCCCGATTGGAGACTTCAGCAAGGCCATTTTCTTGTGGATGGTATGGTGTCGTCACCCTATGCTTTACCGAATACTTCTTGAGAACAGGGTCGAGATAGCGATTGCAGAAATGACTACCACCATCGCTAATCAACGCCTTGGGAACCTCAAACGTCGTGAAGATATTATTCCTTAAGGAATTGACAACCACTTTTGAATCATTTGTCGGCGTAGCTATGGCTTCTACCCATTTCGAGACATAGTCGTCTGCAACTAGGATGTTGCGGTTGGATACTGGGAATGGACCCATGAAATCGATGCCCCAAACGTCGAATAGCTCGACTTCCATGAATATTTTCACTGGCATCTCATCTCTCTTGTTGATATTTCCGACTCTTTGGCAACGGTCACATCGAGCGATGAAGTCTCTTGTTTCCTTGAACATTGAAGGCCAGAAGAACCCGGATTGTAGTATCTTGGCGACAGTTTTATCAGCACTAAAGTGGCTGCCACATTCCAATGTATGGCAGTGGTTGAGAATATCCACCTTCTCTAAGTAGTAAAGAGCATAAGGGTTTAGTGATTTTAGAAAAATCCTTGATGAATCGCCGGTAAAAATCGGCGTGTCCCAAAAAGCTCCTGACTCCTTTGACAGAGTTTGGATATGGAAAATTTTCGATCACGTCCACTTTTGCTTAGTCCACCTCAATCCCTGCCTTTGACACCTTGTGTCCCAGTACTATTCCTTCCGTCACCATAAAGTGACACTTCTCCCAGTTTAAGACCAAGCTTGTCTCTTGACATCTTTGCAAAACGGCTTCTAAGTGTGTCAGACATGTATCAAAAGAAGGTCCAAACACTGAAAAGTCGTCTATAAATATCTCTATAGTTCTCTCCACCATGTCCGAGAATATTGCCATCATGCACCTCTGATATTGCTGGTGCGTTACACAATCCAAATGGCATCCTTCGGTAGGCGAATGTACCATAGGGGCAGGTGAAGGTTGTCTTTTCCTGATCTTCTGGTGCGATCGGTATTTGATTATAACCGGAATACCCGTCGAGAAAGCAGCAATATTCATGGCCAGCCAGCCGTTCCAACATTTGGTCAATCAAGGGAAGTGGAAAATGGTCTTTCCGAGTGGCGTCATTCAATTTTCTGTAATCAATACATACCCGCCATCCGATCACCGTCCGAGAAGGGATTAGTTCATTATTGTTGTTCCGTACAACCGTGATGCCTCCCTTCTTTGGAACTACTTGAACTGGACTCACCCATGGGCTGTCAGGGATGGGATATATGATCCCTGCATCTAGAAGTTTTAATACTTCTTTACGGACCACTTCTTTCATGTTTGGATTTAATTGACGCTGAGGCTGAACTACTGGTCGGTGTCCCTCCTCCAGATTGATTCTATGCGTGCAAAACGTGGGACTCAAACCTTTAAGATCGGCAATTGTCCATCCGATGGCTGTCTGATGCTTTCGAAGAACTCTTAACAGTTTCTCCTTCTTTTCAGTGCTCAAGGAGGATGAGATGATGACAGGTAGTGTCTCTTTTTCACCTAGGTAAGCATACTCTAGGTGCGCTGGTAATGGTTTTAATTCTAGTTGAGGTGGTGCTTTAGAAGATGGTTGTGACTTGGCGATAGGTTCTCCCAAGTCTTCAATTATTGGTCTCTTGGGTCCTTTAAATGAAGGTAATGCGTTTAATTGCATCACTATTTCACTTTCTTGATCGGAATTCAGGCCCATAAGTGTTTCTTCAAGTTGGTCCCCCGTGCTCATTTGACTTTCTTTCAAGATATTTTCAAGTCGGTAGATTTCATCGTTCTCTAACCGATCTTTCGTTGTTCGAAATGCATTGAACACCGCTTCCTCATTACCGACCCTCACGATCAGTTTTCCTCCCTCAACATCAATAAGTGTTCTCGCGGTTGCTAAGAATGGTCTATGAAGGATGATTGGCACATGTTGATCTTCTTCCAAATCCAATATTATGAAATCTGCTGGAAAGTAAAAATTATTCACTTTTACCAGTACATCCTCAAAAATCCCATAAGGATTGTTAATCGAGCGATCCGATAGTTGAAGTATCAGTTTCGTTGCCTGCACTTCTCCAAAACCGAGTTTCCTGAAAAGGGAAAGAGGCATTAAGTTAATGCTGGCACCTAGATCACATAATGCCCTACCACAATCAGATTCTCCAATATTAATAGGTAAAGTGAAACTCCCTGGATCCTTAAGCTTTTGTGGAAGCTTATTCTGAATGATGGCGCTGGATCCTTCAGTAAGTGCAACTATTGCATGTTCTTCGATCTTCCGCTTGTTAGATATGATATCCTTCAAGAACTTGGTATACGACTGCATCTGAGCTAAAGCATCTACAAACGGAATATTAACTTGCAATTTCTTAAACATTTAAGGAATTTAGAAAACTGAACCTGATCCTTGTGAGCTTTCAACCGACTTGGATATGGAACCTTCGGTGTTGTTTGTTTAACCGGTGGTTTCACAGGGATGTCTACCGATGGTTTCACGGAGGTGTCTGCTGGTGGTTTTTGCTTCTCCTTGTTTTCTTCATTCAAATCAATCTCTTCCATTTCAATTTCTTCCACATCTAATTCCTCCGATCCATTTTGGTTAATGGTTACTGTTTCTCCCACCGGCTCTCGAGTAGGGTCTTTAATCAGCTCCTTGCCATTCCTCAGACGAATGGATTTACATTCTTCATGCGGTTTCTTTTCCGGTTGACTAGGGAATTTCCCCGGTACTCTAGTTTGAAGGGCTTCCGCGATCTGCCCTATTTGCCTCTCTAGAATTTGGATGGAAGCGGTGTTTTGGTCAGTTGCTGCTTTCACAGTACCGACAGTTGATGCTAATGTGCTAACTGAAGAGGTTAACCCTTCAACTGCTGTATCCACCTTTGAGACAAATTTCATCATCATGTCTTCCAAATTGGACTTCTTCTCTGAGGACTGCCCCTCTTCAAATCTCCTTTGTGAATGATCTGGATGACGGTATGCATTGTTAGAATGGGAAGAAGAAGAAAAACTAGAATTATTATTGTATTGTTGTTCCCTCGTGCCATCTTTCTGAATATGTTGTGATTGACCCCATGACAAGTTCTGATTCTTCTTCCATCCTTCATTGTACGTGTTGGAAAATGGATCGTTCCGAGGTCGGTTGTTTCGTTTTTGCATGTAGTGAACTTGCTCTGGTGGTGCTTCATAAGAAGAAGGCTGAAATTCTAATGAGTTAGGATAATAAGGAATTGATGGTTGAGTGGAACTTACCTTCAACTGGTCCGTTATGGCAGCTAATTGGGCTCTTATGGCCCTCAACTCTTCAGATTCTTGGATGTTGGCCACCCGCCTTGTCGCGGATCTCGGAATGGAATAATTATGAGAAGCGAGATATTCGATAAGTTCGGTGGCTTCTTCATACGTTTTGTTCATTAGGGCTCCTCCAGCTGCGGCTGTGAGATCATTCTTATATTGCTGGTGTAACCCTTGGTGAAACGTTTGAATGACCATCAATCCATGAAGTCCATGATGGGGACACCTTCTGAGCAATCCTTTATATCTTTCCCAGGCTTCATAAAAGGACTCCAGGTCCGACTGTGTGAAATGAGTGATTTCTGGTATTAGCTTGACAGTTCGGCCTGGAGGGAAGAATTTGTCTAAGAAAGCCTGCTTTAAGGCAGCCCATGTGCGTATAGGCCCTATATTCAAAAAATTTACCCATGCTCGCTCTGCTCCCTTCAGAGAGAAGTGGAATAGTCGGAGCTTGGTAGCATCTTCAGAAACCCTGTTTTGCTTGAAGGTGTCACAAATTATATCGAATTCGCGCAGGTGAGCATGAGGATCTCCATTTAGCGTGCCAATTGGTTATTTTGTGCCAATTGAATGATATTATGCTTCAGCTCGTAATTGTTTGCATCGATCTTGGGTGGTCGGACGCCCTTATTAGAGCGTCTTACTGTTGGGATCGTGGAGGCTTTCATGGGAACACGAGCATTTGGGTCCGGTTCATCTTCTTTAGAAGAAGAGTCGTCTTCATCCTCTAAACGCCTCTGTAGTTCCTCTTCCTGTAGCCTCAATGTTAGGTCCGTTTCAACAAGATCAAATGAGGAATCATACGGAAATCATCGAGTCGTATGTTTTATTGATGAAAGCTTAAAGAATAAAGATGCTAAGGAATCATAAGGAATTACTTATTGATCCAGATGAACAAGCACAATGACAAGTAAACGTTAATATTAATGTAATACGACAATAAAGATGTTAAGGAACTTACGTAGTCGTAGATCTCTTGATGATATGATAATCGATTACAATCAGATTCAACACTCTCTCTATGTAATATGAATCGACAAGCATAAAGGAAAACCCTAACGTCCTATTTATATTGCTAGGTCTAAGCTAATTAACGAAACAAAGAGTTTAAGGAATTATAAACTTCCTTTTACAATCAAGCATATCTTTTCCTTATTTTGTCACAATTAAATAATAATAGACCTAACAATCTCCCCCTTTGTGGCAAAATGAGTCTTCATCTCTTTAGCTCGAACATGCCTTCAAATCTTCGTAGGGTTTGTCGATAGATAATTCTTTCATCGATTATCTTGATTGCTTCTATGAGAGAGTTTCTTTTGTCGTTGCTCATCCTTGTTGCGCTCTTTCTATCCGTTGCAAGTTCTGAAGCAAGTCTGTTTCGGATTCCCCACAAAGTACCGTCAGAATATGCAGCCACTTCGTGAAACCTGAGAAACCGTTTTTCTCTAGAAGCATGCATCCAAACTACTCCATGAACAGGACGAGTGATGACAATGGTGACTAGAGTACTGTCTGGTATAGATAATGATTGACTAGGCTTAGTAATATGTATCTTCTTTTGCTCACTTTTTATCCCACGTTGAAGATCATGCAGATAGCTGTACCGAAGCTCTTTCTGAACATGCCTTACCACTGCCCTTAATGCCCTTTGCTCGTGTTCGTTTCGGTTGCGTTGTCTCTCAAGTCGTTGTAGATGATTTCAATGTCCATTATATCAAGGTTTGCAAAATCAGCTTTAGAGAAGGAATACGTTTTACCATCTTCTCTTTGGAAAGTGAAACCGAGTACTCGACTTGATAGATCCTTGCAGTGTCAATTTTCAGAATCCCGACAACCCTGTGTCTTGAGACCACTTCAGCTGGAGGTAAAGCTCTCATCTTCAGGATATGGAGATACTCTCTAACCTGAGCAGGGTCCATTTCCATCACGAGATGAATGTGTGCCAAATCGTCAGTTTTTGCTTCCTTGCGGAAGATCTTCTCCATAGTTTCCTCAAGATATGGCACACGAATCTGCTGATTTACCCATTTGGATTTGCTTTCCGTCAACATTCTTTGCCACCGAATCTGATGGGGTAGCAGTCTTGGTTCGTTCTGTTCCCTTAAAGTATAGTTCCTTGCTGTATGCCTCAAGTTCACATAGTCTTGCTCTTGCAGTACTGGTTCGTACGGATCTCGAAACCAGTTTCGCAGTGAGTTTCGCAGACCTTGAACATCAACTCGTTCTTCATTTTGTTCGGGTTCGGGTTCGGGTTCGGGTTCGGGTTCGGCTGGTTCGGCTGTACTCTCGAGTTCGATATCCGCAGGCTTTTCAACCGTTGGTGTATCGTCCTCTTGAGTCATTGTAATGCGTTGCCTTTGTTGGGTAGTTTGAGCGGGTGGTCTTGAAGCTGATGCAGCAACTGCTCTTGGTCGTGATCTTGCAGTTTGGCGTGTCTCCCCCTCAGGACGAGTTGGAGCGGAGCCCGGGTCGTTCTGGTGAGGTCTGGATGCAGAGGTACGAATGGCCGGACGACAAGACTCCTGTATTTCTGTACGTAGAGCAGTAATAGCACCCAAGATGTCATCCGTTTGGCGCTGTTGGGCGGTCTTCAAGTCGGTGAGCTCTTGGTCAATCTGGGCGCGAAATACATCGAACTCATGACGAGTGACAGTGGAGATCTGAAGATTGCGGCGAAGAAGACCCTCAAGCGAATCCTCCGGTTGGCCGGTTGCATTGGATTCGGCTAGCAGATTAGCATACAGCATCGACATGAGTTCATCGGTGATGAAAGCTTAAAGAATTACAAACGCGTAAGTAAATTAAACGACTCTCATTAACGAATCCTCTACCCTAGACTCCTTTATATAGTAGGGTCTATTACATGGTAAGCCCAAGCCCATAAGGAATTAAACTAAATAAGTAAATTAAACAATCAATCCTTTCCTTCTTTATAAAACTTTCTAAACTCAGGACTTTTGGTCCTATCACTCAACCTTTCTGCCTCGGCTCTCAACCTTTCTGCTTCAGCTCTCAATCGTTCTTCTTCTTGTCTCATTTGTTCCGGATTCATTGTTCTTGATTTTTTGGCTTTAGCTTCCTTTCGTAATCGGCGTACGGTTTTTTCAATTTCTGGATCGAATAATAATGACTTCGGATCGCTGGTCTTTCTCAGCATAAGCTATGAAGTACCTGCAAACAAGTTAAGATTTAGCACACTAGAAATTGAGAATGTAAAAATAAAGTAAAAATAAAACAGAAAATTAAAAGGTCCAATGTAATACTAGTGATAGCTGGTAGTGCTATTAGCGATAGCTAGCTCCCCGGCATGGGCACCAAAAACTTGATAGGCGGTTTTACACCCCCCCAAAATCTAACCGTAGTGCACGGGTCGAATCAAATAATAGTGTACTGGAAGTACGGGATCGAACCAAGGGAACTAGGGACTAAGTAACACAATGACTATAGTAAATACTAACTGGACAATCAAAATAGTGAGTGGTTGAATGATTGATCTACTAACTAAACTAACAAAATCTTAACAATTTAAGGGACGAAAAAGTTGGAAACTTTATAGGAGAAAAGCAGTTGGAAGTTGGGGTCCTAATGGTTTTCCATAAAGAACACTTCAGTTTCAACAATTATCAGGTCATTTCTTAATGTTATGAATACATAATCGCGAAAGTTACTATTATTCTCTCTCAAGTTAAATAGTCTTAGTTCCGGAAAATACATATTTCATCTCTCGATCTCAATATATAAACCCATAAATTTGTAAAGCAAGATTGTACAAAAAGTACTAAGATTTAACTGGTATATCTTTATCCAGGTTCTCACCTTAGGTATACAAATCACACATCTAATTACAAATTATTTCTCTCGAACTAATTTGTAATAATGAAATCAATTGCAAGTTGATCAATCTTACAAAGGCATAAAACACAAATTCATATACTTCATTGATTAAAAAAAACCTAATAAAAATCACCACTTTATGTGTTCATATGCTTCAAACTAAAAGTAATCCAACCCCCAACATCTAAAGGTTAGTTCATGTTGGAGGTGGTTGAAATCAAAACTAAAAGAGAGGAAAGTTCTAATCTAGACATGGAAATCCACGTAAAATCTAAACAAGAGTAAAAACCACTTTTCCGATGATGAATCTACGTGAGATGATGATGGAATTAACGTTAGATCTTCAATCCTTTGATGTTTCTTCACTTCAATCGCTCCAAAATCGTCTTGAAAATCGCCTCAATCGCCCAAGTCGTGCTCACCAAGATAGAGTGCTGAATAATCCCAACCCTAGCTGAAAAGGGCTTAAAATACGTCTCAGAGCCTGGCACCAGTTACTGTGCTAGTTACGATTCCTAACTGGCGTGGCTAACCCACGCGGCTCTTTATCCATGAGTAAACAGAGTCTGACGCCACTTTGGATGTCAGTTGCAATTCCTAACTGGCATGGCTAACCCACGCGAAGCCAACAGTACCCAAGGCTAGTTGTGGATGCTAGTTATAAGTGGCATGAGATTTGAGTAACTAGCTTCCAGTCTAACTCACTTGGAAGCTAGCCTTAGACTATGTTTTGCTCATTTTTACTCCAAATTGCCTCCGAAGGGCATCGTTGGACTCCTTCTTTAATTCTCCAACCGAGATACAATATAACACTTGAAAATTCATGCCCAAAATACCAGATTCTTCGTACCTCCCGTGACATTCTTGTTCCTGTGTGAACTTGCACTAAACTGTCAGAAAAACGCCTCGTTTGCTTGGATAACGAGCAAACTATATGGAAAGTGGTCCTAAAATAACGCTCAAAACGAGTGTTATCAAAGGTCCATTGACAATAATTATTTATATATAATTGATAATTATATTAAATTTTGACTACTTCAAGATTTTTCTATTGACAGGAATTCCTTTGGTGGGGAGATGAAGAAGATGAGAGTTGAATAAGATTTGTAAGATTTTAATCATGTATGTAAAAATTATATTCTTTAAAAAATGTGATTTGTTATAACATATTTCTTTTTTTCAATATTGTTGGATTTATTGTTATCATAGAACATAATTGTGTAAACTATTGGATCATATAAATTTGAATAAAAAATTTAATATTTTTTGATGATATCTTCAAAGTTAGAGGTGGCAATTATCGACACAACACGAAACGTTAACACTACACGAAAATAAACGGGTTTGGATTGAACTTTCTAACACGCCAACCCGTTTATTAAACGAGTCGTGTTCGGGTTGACACATACGGGTCGCTGGTCGACCCGCCAAAACGTCAAAAATAATATAAAACACATTTTTTATTCTAAGTTTTCTAAAATAATATTTGTATTAGTATTTAATTTTGGATGTAGTGCTAATATTTGAACTTGGTTGTATTATTAAGTGACCTGTCAACCCGTTTATGACCCGCCAACTCGAACACGACATGATTGCCACCCCTAGCCAAAGTAGCAAACGAGTACGTTACAACAAATGTAACAAATTATCAATATGTCTCGCAATTATACAAAACTAGGTAACAACACCGCATTTGCATGCCGAATCTAATTTTTTATAAGAATATATGTATATGGGATAAATCGATATATTACGAGTAGTCACAAACCAATCCTCGTGATAGTCAATAGTCTCACACATTTTTTTTATCATTTAAACCAATTACAAAGTTTGATGATTTTGAACTTAATTAATTATGTATAAGAAAAGAAGCAACCGAGGATATGATCAAACAACTTCATATCAAGTGTGGATATTAATTTATATTAGTTTAATATCTAATATGTGATCATTGGCGTTTTTAACTTCAATATTTTATATAAAAATTTATCGCTACCGCACAACGTGCGGTATCGAACACTAGTTAAATAATAAAATTGGTACGGTACAATGATATTTAGGTACTAGAAGGTTACTCGCGTAATGCAGCGAGATATATCTTGATTTTAAGTTTTATTTTAATTTTTGTTTCTATTGATGTTCTAATGGTTTTATGTGATTTTGAAAAATAGAATTTAGTATTTCAATTAAAAGTTGTCTTTTTTTTATTTAATTTCTTTAATTCGATTTTTTATCATAATTTAATTTAGGTTTGATAACCAAATAATTTATTTTTGGTTTAATAATATAATTATTTTATTTGTTAGAAGTTAATGATTATCTAAATCATATTTTAAATTTTTTATATTTAAAATTAGATGTTTATCTTATAGTTGATTATAGTTATCAGTAGTTAGTTACACGAATTCAGAGATGAAGTTTTAATAGGTTGTACTTACGCACAATTTACTTGTAATCTTGAAAAATTAAGTAATTGACATTAAATAGCAGTAACTAAAGCTTAAAAAGTTGTTTTTAAAAGTTTTTTGGTCAAATGCTTTATAATATAGAATATATAATATTTATCATAAAATCAATTAATTTTAAATATATTCATTACAAAAAAATTAAAATAATGTTTATTGATTAAACAAATAGGCCATTCTAAGGCTATGTTTGGCTAACTAACTGATAAGCTAGCTGATGGTTGATAAAGTAGTTGACAACTAATAAACTAGTTGATGAACAAAATATGTTTGACAAACTAACTGATAAGAATGTAAAATGATTAATAATGGCATCTTGAAAAATTAATCAATTACAATATTTTGTAATATAATATGTTAAATAATAAAAAATATTTAGTAATAAAGATTAAATAATATAACATGTTGATTTAAATAATTTCAAATTAATTATCATATATATTATAAATTTTGAATTTGTTAAAATAATCGTTACATCTAATGTAGATAAAAATAAAATTGGTTAATTTCACATATCCTGCTTAATTAATATTTATAAAAAAATATAATTAATAATTCAATTAGATATTTTATCCAAATCATTTAATAAAGTTTTAATATCTATGAAATAAAATTTAGTTTTTATGTAATTTATATAAATATTTTTTTATAGTTATTGTATTTTCTTTTAGATAATTAAATATATTATAAAATAACTGATATAATTAATAATCATTATTAAAAATTGTAAATAATCGTAGATAATTAATATTAGTATATACTATATAATTAAAATACATAAATTTCAATTAATAATTTTTTATAGTTAATATTTATTAATAGTTAGTGTTTATTAATAATTAATATTTATTTATAATTAATAGTAGCACATTATAATTAATATTAATGACAGTTATAATTAAAAAATGTGACAACAAGCTTCCAAAACGCTATTTCAATTAGCGTTTTAATAAGCTAATTTTTTTTAACGGTGTCAATAAGTTAAGTTATGTGCATCCAAACACCTACCTAGCAAATAATGGGGTCATCCTTTTTTTTAAATTGAAATTTATTGAGTATTCTATCGTATTAATGGGGTCAACATTTATTTTATATTTAAACATATTTATCAGTAAATTTTTTCGAGTTCAAACACAAACTATAAAAAGTTGTAAGTATGCACTAATAAGTTATATAACTTTAAAAATAATATGTAAATGTATAATATAGTACAGATAATGTAAGTGAATTAAATAATATTTCTTTTGTTTACCATGGGTGCAGGGGCGGAACACAAGCCTTCTAATTAAGGGGGCCGAACTCAACAAAACATCTTCATTGATAAACTCAATTCACTATAAAAAAAAACTTTGTGACAGGAGAATAGAACCTATGACCACATATACAGGAGCCATATACACATTACCACCTAATTTAAGCGCAACTTATTGATAATATTTCTAATATCTAGTATTTAAGGGATAAAACGTAGGGGCCATGGCCCCTCTAGGCCCCTATTGTGTTGCGCCCCTGCATGGGCGTCCAAACAAGTGTGTATGACTTTGATTAATTCCTTGGTATTTTGGAGAATAACTAGAAATATAGTGGTCTTTCAAGTTTAAACCGGGTAACATTTAGAGACAAGCCTCAAAAGGATAAACCTAATAATATGTTTGATACTTATAGACACTGCAAATTGTATTTATAAAGTATAATTTGTGCGTGTTCTAACTTTGAAAAAGCTACTTTTAAAATTATATTTTTTTTGTCGACAACAAGACGTTTCAATAATTTAACACATTTTTTTTCAAATAAAGACTTTTTTGTTGAAAAATTATATTACTTTTCCTTTTTTTTGTCAGAAATTTGTAATTTCATTTACTTGTATAAAAAACATAACACGTTAGAGCATCTTCAACAATATTTCTAAAATAGAGAAAATGATAAAAATAGACATTTTAGACAAGTTTGTGCTCCAACAACATATCTAAAAGTTGTTCAAAATGGAGAAAGTATGAAATATAATGTTTTTTCTTCAAATTTGGAGATTACCCCAAAAATGATTATCAAGTGTAAGAAATAATATTTTATTCTTCCACCAATAATATAATAGTTAGTTTAAAAGTTTTTAAATATATTGAATATTTTAATAATATAAGTAATGTAAGACTCTTCAAAATGAAGATGCTGTTGGAGATAATTACAAATTTTTTTTTTTTTTTTTTTGTCTTTTGTGTCTTTATTTTAGAAAAAAATTAGAGATGTCGTTAGAGATGCTTTTAATCAACTCCTATAAATATATTTCCCAAAATAAGAACAAGAAAAAATATATGTTTCATGTTAATGCCCTTTTCTCATTTAACATATTACAAAGTATATATATTTTGATGGACCAGAATTTGTTAATATTTTTTGTAATGATTTTTAACAAAATAATGAATTATAAATTGGTTTTTTTATCAAAATATAATTACTATAATTAATTTAAAACTTAAAAGTATAAATTGTTAAATTATTCAACATAATTGAAGAACAAATAGGGCATTCTATTATTAAGCTAAAAACAAAGGTGTTTTTCGTTTCACATCCAATTAGGAAAGTGTATGGGTCAGGGCATACTTTACAATAATTATTGATTTATTTTTAGGGCCCAACAAAACTTGGGTTAGGTTTTTCTTCAAGATTTGTTAAAAAATTAGTTCTTAGGGTTGGTTCCATTTTTTCTAAAAGGGGGATCAAATTGTTTTTAAATTGGGTTCAAACAAAAATATGGTCAAAATTAGATAATACAAGAACATTATCACATGTGATGTGATTCAAGTTCGGTAAAACATGTGCATGCATTTTTGCATTGACCGAGTTTGAGTCACATATGATATAAACGTTCTTGCATTTTATTATTTTGACCATGTTTTCGTTTGAACCTTCGTCTCCCCTCCCCCTCCCTCTTTCTCTCTCTCTCTCTCTCTCTATATATATATATATATATAATATACCTCCAAAATATCTTTTTGTCGTTTTCCCTTGTCGCTTTAAATCCCACCCTCATAGCCTCGCTTGCCAACCCAAACTCTCGTTGGAAGGTGAAGAGGACCTGGACCCAACTTATCCTTCTTTTCAATTATACTTTCTTATCAAAACTTGAGAATATTATACAAAAATTATGTCAAAGTGTATGAATATTTATGATCTGATCTGAGTAGTCTAATCTTCCAAACCACAAACCAAATTATAAGAGTGGTATAGGAATTTTCCAAACTGTATGACTTGATATGGAATGACTAGATTGGTCAAACCAGACAACCAAACGATGTATGTTCTTACTGGTTTAGACGATTTGGAGTTATGTTGGCCTATGAGAAACCTGTATATGTTGCCCTCAACAAAAAACTATACGTATTGCTATGCATAATTCAACAAAAGTAATATTGTCATTCATAGTTCAACAAGAGACGAGAGTTCAGAGAAGTTAGTTAATGAAAATGAAAAGGCGATCGACAATTGACAAGAGTTAAGAGAATGAGAGAATGAGAAGACACCGATCGTGAAAGCAATTATACTTAAAAGAAGTTAGATGGTAAAGACCCGAAGGTTTGTAAAATATTTTCTCTCCCTATATGAATGATTATTGAATTATGCATATGAATTTATACAAATATATAAAATATCACACATAGGCGGATTATACCGCTAACCAAATACTTCAAACCGTAGACCAGACCACACCGTTGAATTTGAGTTTTTCTCAAACTAGGTCAGACTACCTAAACTATCAAAACTGGTCTGATTTTGTTTGGTTTGACCAATTTTCGCTATCCGATGGTTTTGCTAAACCCCCCCTACCAAAAGGTATTTTGAGAACCTACTTTTAAAATTTATATTTTGATATATATAACAGAATACTGCAAAAAATAAAAGTTAATAATTATTTTGAAGAATAATATTTACCAAGTTGTAACACATTTATCCCCTAGAAATTTATCATAGATTTCTTTTACTTTATGAAAAAATAGAACGTTCTTTTAGATATTGCATCAAAGTTGTAATATATTTCTCAAAACATAGCCTTAAAAATTACCCTCATCAAATAAGAATTGAAATAAAATATGTTTTAATTTGCTTAAAGTTATATTGGTACATAAATTAGACATTTTGTTGAAGGATTATGTGTCATCAAACGGAAGTGATTGATAGAATATTTTTCAACTATTAGAAAGTATCATAATGAATATTTCTTTTTCATTGTAAACATATCCCTATTTAAAGGGTTTATGATTAATGAGAACAATTACATATTTCCTCTCTATTTTCTTGTTGTTCTATTTCGTTTATACTATAATACGTTATCAGCACGTATGTTTTATAAAAATTATCGAATCCGGCATCATTATTTCTTCTATGAGAAAATCAAGCATAGTAATACTCCTCTGTCAAATAAATCAGGTATGGTTTCTGTTCTTTAGCTTTTGTATCCTAATAAACTGTGATATGTTGATGATGGTTAAAATTATGCCGTACATTTATAGTTTCATGTTTAAAACATATCACATTGTGCAATATTTGTTTAGAAAAGTATATGTTTCTTTATTATCCACGCCTCGTAAAATCAAATTGAAAAAAAAATCATCTTTTTGTGATATGAATCATGGTTGAAAAAAGAAAAAGGTAAATTTATCTCCTTGATGAATGATCACTGTTAAAATAAAATTGTTATTATTAAGCAACATTAATTAATATCTGTTGAAGGAAGAACGAAATAGAACAACGATATAATAGAGAGAATTAAAAAGTTGTAAATTCTCATTAGTCATAAACCCTTTAAATAGGGAGATTACATAATAAAGTATGAAAATAAGATTTATTCCATAAATAACTCTAACAGTCTATATTTATCTCTATCTATATATCGTCATATCCTTTAGACGATCGCACACTTATCCTATAACACTCCCCCTTGTGTCGAGTCAAGGGAATGATGGTGTACACTTGTTACCTCGTTAAAACCTTACGCCAAAATAAAAACCCAGTGGGAAAAATAAAAATAGGACGAAGGAAAGAGTACAACGCACCAGTTTATTTGTATTATATAGACTTTTCCTTTAGTCTAATATTATCTCAGATCCGTACATTAATCATGAGAGTTAGGAAAGCAGGATGGTATATAACGGTTGCCTCACTAAAACCTTACACCAAAGAACAAAACCCAATGGGAAAAATAAAACCTTGGGTGAAGGAAAGAGCACAACATACCAATATTACATATATAGTAGACTCCCCCTGATTCGTGCACTAATCAAGGGGTTATGGAAAACATTTACATTTTTAATACTTTCTATATGTTTCCCAAATGTGATTTTAGTAATGATTTGTTAAACAAATATGTCACAGTCTCCTTGCATCTTACTTGATTCACTTGAATATAGAGGAGAGTTTGTTATTGCTGATTGTATATAAACTTTATCACCCTTAATGTATTATACCTTCATTTCTTTGATACATGATGCTTTATTTTCATATATGCAGGTAGGGTATTGTATGAATTCAAAATGCTAGCTCCTCTGATATGTGTAATGATTGTCCTTAATCATGTATATTATTGAATAATCTCATGTAGAGTAATATTCTTGAAATAGTTCGAAGAGGTAGCTACAAGGGTTTGCATAGTTTACTTCTAAGCAATAGGCATGTTCCCTATGATAATTCCTTATCCAATTTGGGAATGTGCTTTGTATGAGTCAGATAGATAGTTAATATCAGCAAAGACATATCAAAACAATATTTTATGTTTTTCTATAAGTGCTGGTACTTTTGCCTTTCACATTAAAAGTAGGTATTGAAATTTCATTATCAATCCTATTTTTCTATTTGTAAGGGAAGTATAAGCCCACATCAATGGTTCCAAAATATTAATTTGACATCATTCCAATTATGTTTGCGTTGGCGCTGAGCTAAATCTAGCTAACAAGTACATTGAGAAATAGAATATACGGTCAAGTGTATTATGCTAAAAACAATAATGCGCATATCGTACTTAAATACGAAATTCCAGCTCCTAACACATCTTCATCATTATCCTTTAGACGAAATGATCTTTCCTTATATCCAACACTTTGACCGATCATGGAAGTGCTAGCCGAATACGCTTTGTCCATATTAAATCGCCTGATCATTTGGACATATGCAGATCGGTGGATAAATACTGCACAAGCTCGGTGTCCTAATTCATATAACTAGTAAACACAAGTTTTCCCAAGATCTTTTTATCTCAACTTTAGATTTCAAGTAGTTTATGGTTTCTCTTATTTCATCAAGAATGTCTATTAAGTTCATAGCATCGACATATAAAACTACTATTGAAAATCTAGAACTCGTTTTCTTCATAAATACGCATAGCACAATTCATCGTTCTTATATCCCTTCCTAATCAAGTATTTACTTAGGCAGGTGTCCATATACGCCTAAATTGCTTTAATCTAAAAAATGAGCGTTTCAATTTCATTGCAAGCACATTTTATGGTTTCTCGTAATATAATGTCGTCAAGTACTTTTATATATCTCTTGATGTAGATCCCCATATAGATATATGTAGTAACCACATCCATGAGCTGCATTTCCGGTCCTTCGGAAATTACTAGGCTAATTAATTAGCAAGACATTATACAGTCATAGTAAGTATTCTCGGGGTCAATCCAGGGCGTAGTGAGAAACCTTGCGCCAAAGAAAAGCCTTATACATTATGACTTAATTATTCTCATTACACTTTCTGACAAATGATTTATCTATGTCTTACAGGCTTTATACTTGGTGGGTTAACACTACCTGACCAAATACCTGTTCATTTGTATAATCTTCCTGGATTGCTTATTTTCATTTATGTCAATTTGCTCTTTGTTGACAAGAGTATGGTTCGATGTTATCGTGCTCGATTATCTCATGAGCAACGATATATGTGAATATATCATCAATGAGTATGTATGATCTGTCCATCGACTCATATGCACTCTCATAATTCATTTGAGATTTCTTTGATCTTTGAAATCAATATTAACTTCGGAGCGTCCTCCAGTAATGATTCATAGACATAGTTTTAGTCAGAGAAATCTCATGAGAGGTTTATGTATTGATGATAAATGGTTGTACCTTACTTTTCTTTTCCTTTAGATGAGTATCTATCGAACCAAGTAGCTTCCCCCATTTCCTTTTGGGAGCCACGACCTCAACCACACCTCCACCATGTGTGATTGTAACGCACTTTCCAGTGGCGTTATGCCCTTGTTTGGGGACTTTTATCCTTACGGGTATATTTGCAGCTGGTATATGTGATCTTGTCACTTGTAAAATAACATTAAACGTATCAGGTATCGAGTCTGATTCATTTGACTTCAACTTTACATGGTGAAGTATGGGGATCAAAATGAGACATAATGGTGATATTCTATGACACTTCAAGTCGTTCCATGGAAAATCCTTTTTCCTATCTCCCCCTAACGAAGGGAAGATTGTCTCATCAAAGTGACAACTCGCTAATCTAGCGGTAAAGAGATCACCCGTCAAGGATTCTAATTAGAGGAAAATTGTTGGGGATTCATATCCAACTTATATTGAATCATTTTTAAGGACCCATTTGGGTGCACTGTGGGGGCGCAATTGGCACATATACTACACAATCAAACATGCGTAAATGTAAAATATCAGGCTTATATCCAGTTACCAACTAGTACGCATGATATTGGTTGGCTAGTAGTAGGTCAAAAAACAAATGAGTAAGGTTGCATGTAATATTTGCATAACCCCAAAAAAATGTGGGTAAATTGGTGTGCATAACCAATAACCTATATACCATCTATATTCTTTTGATGACAACTTCTATGAGACCATTTTATGTATACATATGGGGTATAGGAAGCTCTACATTGATCCGAATACATATGCAATAATAATCAAATCCTTATGATGTAAATTCTCCAGCAGTAATAATCATTTTACTTTAGGATGATCTCATTCCTGTCATCAAGGTTTATTATAATTTTAGGTATTCGAGATGACATATTATAATGTTGGTGTTACTTCTTGTGTTGCAGAAGTCAACAGTTGCAATTTGGTGATTGCCTCATTTTGCCTTGAGTAAATTATATGATTGGTCCCTGTGGTTTACTTAAAATAACACTCTGTGTCCCTAAATCAAAGTAATTATAGAAGACGTCCCTGTGGTTTGCATTTTCTCACACCTTTGGTCCCTGCCCCCTAACACCATCAAGTAATTATGTTAAATAACTTAAATTGAAGGGAAATTTAGTCCTTTATATTTTTTTGTTTTTTACCGAACTAAAGGGACCAAAAATGTAATATCCTGACCCACTAGGCCACTCTTTCTCTCTCTCATCTATTTCGGTCTATATATAAAGACATATTATATACCCACACATATAAAGTGTTCATATATATATAAAGCTCAAGAAATCATTGATGAAGTTCCCAGTTAAACCAAGAACATATTTCGTCGTCTTCCCCATCACACCCAAATGACAGACGAAATCAAAGCTTTGATTCTCCACCACCCACATGAATATAAATATATATATATATATAAAGGTTATGGGAATAGAAAGGGTGAAAGTTATGAAAACGATATAAAGAATTCAAATGGGAGCATCAAAGCCAGTTCTTTGTCTGTGACCTTGTGGTAAAAAAATGGCAGCTAACAACAAATCAAGAAAAACCCAATGGCAAAAGTGGATTTAATCGAAATCGGTTGAAGCTAAATCCTGAAAGTGGGTGATGGAGGTTGGCTTATTAAAATTGGGGAAGTGAAAAAAATATTATATATACATACATACACCCACATATATAGAGAATATATATACACACTTAACATATATACATTATATGGATTTCCGGTGTCCCAAACCCACCCCTTCCGGCGACTCTAAACCCAATATTTTTCATCAATCTTCTCTGTAAATCAGGTCCGTTTTTTGATGTGGGTAAGGGTTATGTGTCACGATCTACTCCATTCACGATGTATTTGTCAAAAACTTGTCGTCCCCTTCTTCTCTAGTTCACGATCTGCTTCCCGCACCGGGGAAGATGAAGACGAATATGAGGATTTGTTTGGATAAACTCAGTTTAGATGGGTTTTCTCCAGTGAGTGTTAGTGTCGTATCAAGCGAAACGGTGGGTGATAAATGTCGCCGGAGTCAATGGTCGGGAGGGGGAAGAATGTGCCCGGAGTCAACGGTCGGAGGGGAAGAATGTTGCAGGAGTCTGGGGTTGGCGGAGGACACACTTTGGTTTAATAATAAAATTTATAATAATAATAATAATAAGTAAATTACAATCTTAGTCCCTATGTTTTTATAGAGAGTTAAAAACAATAAAAATACAAAAATATCTTTAAAGTTAATTCATTTAACAGAATTACTTGACGGTGTTAGGAGATACGGACCAAAGGCGTGAGAAAATGTAAACCACAGGGACGTTTTCCATAATTACTTTGATTTAGGGACGCACAGTGTTATTTTACGTAAACCACAGGGACCAATCATGTAATTTACTCTTTTGCCTTTTACTCGAAAAAGAAGGTGTCAATGTGTATTTTTCAATACATAGATCATTATGCCATGACCATGGTGTTCCACGTGGTCATATCGAAATATATATGCATCATTGTTCCAAAGTTCTTTATTGGTGACAAAATATATTTTAATGACCTGGATAATCTAATAGTTTGACACATTAATTTCTCTAATATATGTTTCTTTCATATCATTAGAGTTGATATACATATATAACCATTTTCATTCTTATATTATGATTTCCAACTTATACGAATATCTTAACAAGGTTCTATTAATATATTGCTTTAGTGACTATTAATTCTATGCCATTAGGCATTAAAGAGGTTTGAGCTCAATGGTTTGAGTTTGGGCTCCAAAGGTCAACAGTACCAGGAGGTCCCAGGTTCAAATCCAGGGAGGGGTAAAAAAAATCCCCTTGTGGCCAAGGAGGTTCAAATGCGGTGACTCCGGGCTACCCGCGAAGCGGGTAGTTGCCCTGGGATTAGTCGGCTCGCATAGCGGGTTGGATATCCAGGTTAATCACAAAAAAAAAAGAGGTGACAATTCATCGTCTATGAATTTGGTTGGAGGTTTATAGACTATTAATTTAATCAATATTAGTCTATCTTTTAAAATTGTGTGGGATGTCCCACAAAAACACTCAAGTTCTCCTCGATACATTCCAACCTGGAACGGAGAATATTGGGAGTTTTATATTTGTAATTTTGATGTATTTCTTTACAGTTATAATAGTTAAATATTTGGTTTTTCATCAACAAATGAAATTGATTTAATACTTAAAATAAATGTCAAACAGACTTATGCTCAATCAATCTTAAATTAATTTGATATAGTTCATTATCTTTTAGGCAGTAGTTGCATTTCTGCTCCAATTGTAAAACCCTTTTCGACTCTTTTCATGACCTTTACCGTTTCCATGGTTAATTTGTCCATGGGGTGTATAGATATCACCTATGTGAAATTGCATTTAACTCACTGTCCTTTGGAGTTGTTCAACCTCCAATACTTTCATTATTGACCACGAGAATTTTTTTTGTCCCAACATGTTTAGTGATATGAAATAACCTCGTTATATCTCTCAACCACTTACAGTAAGTTGATGAATTTGTTTAAAGGTTATACTATAGGTCACATTGGTTCATTAATATGATGAAAGGTGGAAATCTTCTATGAGTTCCTTGCCATGAAGATTGAGATGCATTTTGAGACACAATATATCTTTGTTGAAATCAGTCATTCTCTTGTAATCGAGTGGGTTTCATTCCACTGTATGATTAGTTTGGAAATTACATAGTAATAGGTACTGCTGATTTTTCTTTTCAGGGCGTCCCGCTGCTCTTAGGGGATTCTAGTTAATGATTTTCCATATGAAGTTGTGACTAATGCATCATCTCAAAAATCTCAAGACATTTACTTGTATTTTAACAGGTGATTTTTATGGTCAATATGTTTTGATGAGTTTTACATATTTGCCTATCTTATGGTACTCATGTTCTTTCGAGTCCAAGTGGTTGTAAATAATGAATAGTATATGATTTTCTAAAATCATGGTCTATAATCATTTATGTAATGCATGATATTTCATTAATAATACTGGATTTTTGTATTTTTAAATTTTGTTAATAATACTTGATCATTATTTAAAATTTACCAAAGAAAATCACTCAATCTATTGGATTTCCAGGTAGTAGGGGAATCACATGGATTTCTTAAGTCCCTACAAACCTTAGGGTTATTTACACCCGTTTGTCAAAATCCTTTCGATATCTTGTGATTAATCATAAAATTGCATTTTTGAAACTTTTGACAAGAGGCCAAAAGGAATATGAGTTTGACATATAAAGCCAATTTCAAAGTTTTAATACCTTAATAGTATTTTAAGAGATTTTGGTAGAAGACCAAAATATTATGGATGTTGGAAATGTAACATCCGAATATTAATTAAGATTGGAAATAATGAGTAGGAACTCATAATCAAGATAAACATTCAAATATATGAATATTAAGATAAACATTTAAATGAATTATTATATCTAACAACAATATACCAGTTTAAATCAAATTAATGATCTAAATAAGTAACTAATATCAGCATAATTAAATTAATCATCTAAACATGTTAATATTATAAACCAATTGAATAGACATAAATAAAAACAATAATAGTTCAAAAATATAAACGATATTAGGTCTAAAAGAATATTAAATCAAATTAAATTAATATTCCAATACATTGAATATTTAATAAGGAAAACAATTATAATTTTTGAAACTCGATTTAAGATAAATATTAAGATCATCATTCAATCAACAATATTTACCTTTTTTGGAACTATTTTCTTTTATTATATAGTTAAATTAGGAAGAAACTATTAAAATATGATTTTTTTTTAAAAGTAAACTTTCATTCCATAAGCAAACCCAACAGTACATACGATATATAAGCAACAACTAAACAGGGAAACAGACAGCCAAAAACAGAAGCATACATAAACTTCCAAAAGCCAGCAAATTACCCGGCTAAGCATGCCAACACGAGGGCTGAGATTTGCGTATGATACTTAAACGATAAACGCTATAAACAAAAATTAAAAAAATAAATAAACAAATTATCGCCGCCATAGCAACACCCTAGTAGATATGTAAAAGAATCGACATATTTGTCAAGGGAAAAAAAATTCTAAGCAATGATGATTTCTTTTCTTCTTCTTTTTTCTAAGTGGGCAGAAAAAAAGAAAAAAAAAGAAACATATATAGATTTGTATAAATGAAGATAAATATGCAGCAAGATCTAAATAGTAAAAGAAAAATTAGAGATAAAGCTGAATACTACATACCTTTGAAGAAGAAAAAAAACACAGATTTCATGAACTAATTATTGCTTTTTGTCCCATCTATCATCTCATCAAAGTATCATCATATACACAATAACAAGAAGAGATATGGAAGAGAGAACTAACTTGTGATGGTAGAAGCATGGCAACAAGTCAGACCACTAACGAAGCACAAGTCAGACCACTAACGAAGCAACAATGCTCTACTCATGCCACACCTAAAATCTGATTTAATTTACGGTATAGTACCGGTTTTTGATAATATTCATAGAGCGTACGTGCTGATAACGTGTTGAAGGAAGAACGTAATAGAACAACGATATAATAGAGAGAATTGAAAAGCTGTAAATTCCCATTAGTCATAAACCCTTTAAATAGGGGAGATTACATAATAAGTATAGAAATAAGATTTATTCCATAAATAACTCTAACAGTTTATATTTATCTCTATCTATATATCGTCATATGCTTTAGACAATGGCCACTTATCCTACAACAATATCATTATTTTTAATAATTATTATAAAAAACCTTTCCTCATTCTTTGAGGTAAATTCCTTATTTATAGATTTGTTTGTTTATCTTTTTTTTTTTCATTTATTAGTATAACAAGTTTCTTTTAAAAAGAAAATCTAGTAACAATTTGTTTTATTTACTTAGTATTTGATATGATCTAAAATTCAAAATTTAATATTATAATAATTAAAACAAACTTAGAGTGTTCTTGGCCGATGGGGGAGATGCTTAAGGAAATCTGGATCGGATCGTTCAAACTTAGTCTTCTTGGCCGGAAAGAAAAAAGAAGGGGTGAAGAATGCAGGAAAACAAGATAGTGGTAAGAACATAACGTGCTATAGGTATCAAGAAAAAACTATCTTGCGTGAAGAAGGAAATAAAACTTATGCAGATGCTGTGAAGAAGAAGATGCACGTAGAAAACGACAACGCCATTCATGAAACGGTAATTGGCTGGTGGGAAGTCGACGAGAATGGGTTAGGGTTACTCAATAATTGTAGAGTCGGAAACGAGGTAGAGATGGAGCATGTGGAAACGACTCAATTACTAATTGCCTCGACAATGGAGGAAGGCAGTGAATTAAAGCTTCTAGGAGGGAGAAACGTCATAATAAAGTTTCCTTCGAGGGAGACAATGGAAAAAGTGTTATCTAACAGGGTGCATGGACTCCATTATTGGGTAAAAAATCTGCGACGATGGAGTACGGGTTTCAGATCATCGGAGAGACTAATTTGGTAATGAATTGAAGGGATCCCGCTGCATATATGGAGAGAAGAAGTGTTTAGGAAGATTGCCGGAAACTGGGGGAAAGTACTCCGCATACGAAACTGCAACTTTCAAAAATCTATAAACCTCATGTGGGGAAAGTTCTAATAAGCTCTTGGGTTGTGGAAAAAATACAAGAAATCAAATGCATACAGGAAGGTGACGACATATCAAACTCGTCAGGTTGGTCGGAGGCAGAAAAAAACCGAGCGGAGGAGTGGATGATTGAAGAAAGCATCTTCGCGGATAATACGAAAAGAATAGAAAAGAACGGAAAATCATTGCCGGAGGAACAATTAGACGAAGAAATTAATAGGCCGGAAAACCAGGCTAAGACTGATCGGGGATTTAAAAAACGGCCGGAGGAAAAATCTGACGACCGGAAAAATAATAATCCGGCGACCCCAACTGATAAGGAAACTGGCGAGATTCTTGGCAAATCAGAAGCAAGGATAGACTTGAATCCCATTAATTTTGGAATAAATTCCAAAAATTGTGTGCACAAAGAAAGGAAACAACAAAGAGATAATTTGAATTCAAATTCAAATTCGTTTTCTTTGGACACTAGAATTAGCCAAATAGAACGTGGGTCGGTTTTAAGCCCAAAGGAAGATTTAATTGCACAAATAAATAATTTGAAAATGGCTAGCAAGGCCAAACCGAAAGTGAAAAGCCCAATCCAGATTCAAGTGGGGAGGTCCAACTTAGAAAAAAAGGGCCAAATACCCAATCAAAGTAGCAGCGTATGGGAACAAGGACAAGGAGCTCAGATACGATCAACAGTTCGTGCCTAATCAGAAAAGAAAAAATGAAGCGCACGAAGGATGGAAAAAATAAGCAAGGAGGATACGATGGGGGGAGGACTAAATTGAAAGGAATGGAGAAGTGTAGTGTAGGTAGGGGTAGACTGAGTTTTTATTATCTCAATAAGAAAGCACGGTCTGCACATCGAAGACAAGTAAAGGAAGGAGGGGAGAGTTTGATGACTAATACGGATCAATAGGGGCAAAGATCACTCAAAAAACACGTTCATGTTTCAGTTTCGAGCGAACTCAAGAATACAGATACAATGTCTCGAATGAAGAAGTTCGGTGAGAAAATTGGGGCAATCTGGCAAAAGAGAAGTGGGGAGAACAACGAAAAAGAGGCATAAAGACAGGATACGAGTATCTTGATAGGGTAAGGTTTCGTTTCTACAATTTTATATGAAGATTGTGTCAATGAATATAAGAAAGATAGGGACATCTAACAAGAAGGTATGGGTCAAGAACATAAGTAATAAAGAAAAACCGGATATGTTGGGGATTCAGGAAACAAAATTGAAAGAAATTTCAGTCCACTTAGTACTGAATTTGTGGGGAACGAGTGACGGGGATTTTGAGTTTATTCCAGCAGAAGGTAGATCAGGAGGACTTTTATTGATGTGGAATAAAAGTATTTTCAAGTGTGAATATGTGGTAAAGGAAACTAATTTTGTAGCGCTAATTGGGAATTGGAAGAGAGTAGAGGGATTAGTGGGGTGTGTAAATGTATATTGCCCCTGTGATACAAAAGAAAGAGTAGAGATGTGGACCAAGTTGGAAAAACTATGTCTAAAAGAAGAGGTGAAATGGGTCTTTTTTGGTATTTTAATGAAGTTAGAAGTGCATAAGAGAGAAGGAACTCGCAAGTGGTGACTAGAGGGATGGAAGATTTTAATGATTTATAAGAAGGAATAAGCTTGAAGAAATTAGAATGGGAGGGAGTAAGTTTACAAGTGTTAGTGACGACGAAAGAAAGTTAAGTAAATTAGATCGTTTCTTGGTATCGGTTAATTGTTTTGATCATTGGAGAGACGTAAAAGCAAAAAAATTGGAAAGAAAATGGTAGGATCATACCCCAATTGCATTATACGATGGTTGTTTGGATTTTCGGCCAAAGCCGTTCAAAGTTTATAACGTGTGGCTAAAAGAGAAAGCATTGGAATAGATAGTGAAAAGAATATGGGAATTGGAGACGAAGTCACAAAGGCCGGATTGTAAGTTGCGGGAGAAGTTAAAAAAAGTGAAAGAAGAATTGAAAGTTTGGCGAAATAATGAGTGGGGAAACGTGGAAAAAGATGCGGCCAAATGGAGAGCGGATGCAACAAAATGGGAAGAAATAAATGAAGAAAGATCATTGGAAGAAAATGAAAGAATCCAATGGGTTGAAGCTCGAAAAAATTGGCTCGCATTGGAAAATAAAAATGAGGAAATGGCATGACAGAGAGCAAAAATAAAGTGGAATAAAGAAGGTGACGAGAACACAATGTTTTTTCATGCGACGATTAAGGTGCGAATAAGACGGAATGAGATTCATGGGCTTGTCATCAATTCGGTATGGACGGAAGAACCGGAATCGATCAAGAAAAATACATGGAATTTTTCCAACGGAAGTTTGCAATTCAAAGGGAGTATATTCCAAAGTTAAGAATGACGCGATTAAAAAAGATTTCGAATGAAGAAGCAAGCACTTTATAAAGAAGGTTTTCGGAAGAAGAAGCTTTGGAAGCAATTAAAGAATGTGGAAGAAATAAGTCACCGGGCCCGGATGGTTTCACCATCGAATTTTTGAAGAAATTTTGGAATATTGTGAAAGTGTTTATCATGGCAATGCTCGATTGGTTTTTGGAGAAAGAGGAAATAAGTGAGGGGTGCAATTCCTCCTTTTTGACTCTCATCCCGATAATAGTCCAATGGGTTTAAATGATTTTAGACCCATTTGTCTCATCGGAATTATATATAAAGTCGTGGCGAAAATTTTGGCGGAACGTATGTAAGGGGTAATGGATAAAATTATTGAAAAACAACAAAGTGCATTCATAAGAGGGCGTTCAATAGTAGACGGCGTGCTAGTTGCTAACGAAACGGTGGATTTTCTAAAGAAATCAAAGAAGAAGAGCCTAATCTTTAAGGTAGATTTTGAAAAGGCATATGATACGCTTGAGTGGTCTATACTCTTATAAGCACTAGAAAATATGGGTTTCGGTACGAAATGGAGGAAGTGGGTGGAGACGTGCTTAAAAACTTCAAGGATTTCGTTTCTACTTAACGGTTCACCTACGAAGGAATTTCAAATGAAGAGAGGACTATGGCAAGGCAATACCTTATCACCTTTTCTATTTTTGGTGGTAGCGGAGTGTTTACATATAATGATTGAGGAAGCGAAAGAATGAGGCTTGTTTGAAGCGAAAGAACAAGGCTTGAAAGTGGGAAAGGAAGATATTGTGGTGTCTCATCTTCAATATGCGGACGACGTAGTCTTTTTAGGAGATTGGGAAGCCATGAATATAAAAACATTAATAAAGGTGCTTAAATGTTTTTATGAGGTGTCGGGGTTAAGAATAAATTTGGTAAAAAGTAAAACTTACGGAGTAGGGGTTGCGGAAGAGGAAATAAAAGACTGGGCGTTAAACTTGAGGTGTGGTAGTGGTGAGATGCCTTTTATATATCTTGGTTTACCGGTTGGAGTGCAAAAAACTCAAAGAATATGTGGAAGATGGTGGTATAGAAGATGAAGAAAAAGTTATCATCATGGAAAGGAAGATTATTTTCTTTTGGAGGCCGTTGGACCTTGGTAAGATCGGTTTTAGGTAGTGTCTCGCTATAATTTTTGTCAATGTTTCGTGCCCAGGTGAGTGTAGTTAAGGAACTCGAACGTATTCACTCTAATTTGTATTGGGGGGGGGGGGGTGAGGGTGATAGTACAATCAAAAGGGAGAAAGCGTAAGTGAAGTGGGAAAGAGTGTTGAGCTCTTTTGAGAGGTGGTCTAAATATTGGTGGGCTTAGGGATTTAAATTTAGGTTTACTTGGAAAATGGTGGTGGAGATTTCACAATGAGGAAGATAGTTTTTGGAAAAAGGTTATCGAAAGTATATATTGTAAGGGCGGAGGGTTAGAAAAGAGGGGTGGGAGAAGAGGGAGTGGAAATTCGGTATGGGGAAATATTATAAGAGTTGGGATCGATTTTGGGAAAGAGAGAGTTGAATTTTCGAAATCTTTTGGAAAAGAGTTAGGGGATGGTACAAAAATAAATTTTTGGGAGGATAGTTGGGTTTCGAGAGGGAGTCTAAAGGAGAGGTTTAATAGATTGTTCCATCTAGAGTCGAAAAAGGAGGCGACGATGGCGGAAAGAGGGAAGTTTCATGAGGGGAAGTGGGTGTGGAATTGGGAGTGGAGAAGGGAGCCGAGGGGTCGAGAGATAGGTGAGTTAGAAGAGTTTTTGAGGGAGGTAGAGGAGTATATACCAATGGAAGAGTGAGGGATAAAACGAGATAGACGTTAAATTCTCATGGTATTTTTACGGTCAAAGAAGTTCGAAGATTGATTGAAGAGAAGAAGATTGTAGAGGGAGGGAATATAGAGGAAACGACTTGGACCAAAGAAATCCCGAAGAAGGTTAGTATTTTCTTTTGGCGGGCAAAGCTTGGAAGACTACCATCACGAGAAGTTCTAGACAAAATGGAGATTGATTTGGACACCCTACTTTATCCAAGATGTGGGGAAGAAGTAGAATCAATAGACCATGCCCTTATAACATGTCCTATGGTTAAGATTTTATGGCAACAAGTTGGGAGATGGTGGAACGTGGATTTGGATAGGGTGAGTAACATAAACGAATTAGAGGCTCCCAGGATTCAATATGAAAGGGAGAGGAAGGGAGATAAGAGGTGGTTGGCAATGGTACGGTGCTTCTTATATTTTGTTTGGGCGAATAAAAACAAAAAAGTCTTCGGCAAAAATTGCAGAAATCTATCGGAATTGTTGTTCGAGATACAAATCAAAGTTTTTTTAATGGATTGCGGCACGAGGAGGTGACATCAAGGTTGGGTGGCAAGAGTGGATGGAGAGTCCTCGAAGATAATACTTCCATGAAGAAGGATTCGACAAACGAAGACGAAGACCATCCCTGGTGAAGAAATTCTGAGGAGTTCGCGACGTTTAGTTGTGTGCGATAAACTTTTTGGTTTGATTCTTAGATATCAGTTGTTGGGTTTTGGTGTTTTCGATCTTTTTGGTAGATGTTCTTGCTTTGGTTCGGTGATGTAACTCGTTTCACTATCGTGGGATTGTTTGCGTCTTGCAAACTTGCTGTCACTTTTGCACTTTTGTAATTTTGGTGTTATAAGTTGGTTTGGGTAATAATATAATTATGCTTTGCAAAAAAAAATATTCTTTTAATATATGAATGAGTTATTAATAATCATTTTGTGTTATAGATTTGGTGACTATCTAATTATAATTATCTTAAATTTTATTAGTTTGTTGCAAATCTAATTCAAATTACTTATTAGTTTTTTATTTATTAAAATTGATTTTCTTTCCCTAATAACAAGATTATAATGATCATATTTAATAAATAATTGATCTACTCGTATTGTTAGAATAGGAAAATAAATATCAGTTGTATTTGTTAAGAGTCTGTTGGAAGCTTGTTAAGTGTATGTTGTGTAAAGGACACGTGACTTCTGCTTATTAGCTACTGGTGTCTTTTAGTTAGTCTAATGGACTATATAAAGTGCTCAACTCCTGTGAAATTCATTTGAGAAATAAAATCACAGTTCTACATCTTCTCTCTACTTCTTCTTCTGCTTTCTATTTGTTTTTGTGGTATCAGAGCACCAGTAGATCAGAGTGTGCAAGTTCGATTCAAATTTGATTCTTCCAGATCCAATTTTTCAAATCTTACGAATGTCAAAATCAAGATCCAGATCCAGTTTTTCAGATCTCTCGGATGCCAAAATCAAGATCCAAATCCAGATTCTTTTGCTTGTTCTTTGAGACTCTAAGATGTCAAATAGTGAAACAGTAAGAGGTACCGTCCCTGCACAACAGTTTTCAATCCCTAATTTGACTAATTTTGTGTCAGTCAAATTAAATGGAGAAAACTACCTTTCTTGGAAACATCAAATGGTGATGGTGTTAAAAACTCTTGGACTACAAAATCATTTGGACTCATCTGTTTCTCCTCCAGCTACACCTCCTAAAGTAGTTGAAATTTGGTCCAAGGCTGATTGTTTTGTTTCAGCGTGTATAAACTCAACGTTAGATCCATTTGTGGCTCATCTGGCCATAGATACCAAATCAACTTCAGATCTGTGGGAAGTTATTGAACAATCTTATTTACAACAGGCTTTTGCAAAACGATCACAATTAAAGACTCAGTTTCAGACTATTAAACAAGGATCAAATTCAATCACAGTGTATTGTGATTCAATTAAAAAAGTATGTGATTCGTTAAGGTCAATTGGAGAAATACTTTCAGATTCAGATCTGGTGCTAGAAACTCTTCACGGACTTAATTCCACCTATAACATGTTTGTTCTTAATATAGAAAATTCAGATTCTCCGCCATCCTTTATGCGACTTAGATTTAGACTTCTTCTTTGTGAAGAAAGAATGTTACAACCGTCTGAAAGTGTTCCAATCCACCACACCTTAGGTCAAAGGATGGTATAGAAGTTTCGTGTCAAATTTGTCATAAGCAAGGTCATACGGTTGAGAAATGATTCTTTCGTTATGAAGAAAGTGGTGGAAATCAATATAGCTGAGGTCGTGGAAGAAGTGCAGGTGTAAACTGGAGGGGAAGAAATTTTTATCGTGGCAGCCGTATTTCTGGTAGAAACAGTGGTGGTCGTGGTTTTGGAAGAGGTTGGAATCCCAACTCCAATGCTAATTTCTCTTTTGATGGAGGAGGCAGAAGTAGTTATTTTTGTACCACTGACTCTGGTTAGGGACCAGGATCTTTCAACCAACGAAGCTATTCCTATGATTCGAGTTTTGGAGATTCATCTGATAATGTTGATTCACGAATCTTTGGCTCTAATTCTGGATTTACCACTGATGTGCATAACATGTTTGGATCCAGTGGGAGTTTTCCAGTTGGGTCAAATGGTCTAAATGGACCTCATAACAATTCTGGATCTGGTGATGTGCATGGATCTAATCCGGTTCAAGCTTTTACGGCTGATTTTGGTCCTGGATTCCAGATTCTGGTGCCTCTGCACACATGACATCCAATCCACACTTGGTTCAAGAAGCAATTCCTTATACCGGTCCTGAAACTGCGATTGTTGGAAATGGTAACTCTTGGCGCTTCTCCCATATTGATCACTCTTTTATTTCACTTCCTAACTTCAAGTTGACTTTAAAATGTGTTTTTCTTGTTCCCGGACTTGCCAAAAAATTGTTTTCCATATGTCAATTAGTTGCTGATAATCCTTATATTGTTTCTTTTTCATCTTTCGGTTTCTCTATTCAGACACGTACGGGAATTCTGCTGCACCACATTACGCGTACCTATCAGACACTTTACTCACTATCAACAACTATATCTTCGTCGGTCTCTTCTAATGTGTGGCACTCGAGATTGGGTCATCCATCTGATTACGTCTTACATAAGCTTTGTATTCCTTTAGTTTCAAATAAAACTGACAGTCATTGTGTTGCTTATAGTTTGTCTAAAAGTACACGTTTACCGTTTCCTGTTCATGATGTTTGAAGTATTTCACCATTACATATAATACATTGTGATATATGGGGAGCTTCTCCGGTTGTTTCTCGTAGTGAGTACCGATATTTTATTATGTTCATTGATGACTACAGTCAGTTAACATGGATGTATCCATTGTCCCATCGTTCAAGCATATGAGTCATTTTGACACTTTAAATCGTTAGTAGAAAATCTTTTCTCGACAAAAATCAAACAATTTCAGTGTGACGGTGCTCCTGAACTAGTCAAAGGGTCTCTTCGTCAGTATCTTGATGAATCTGGCATTTCTCTTCGCATTTCTTGCCCATATACCCCACAACAAAATGGAGTTGCCGAGCGCAAAAACTGTCATTTATCTAAAAGGGCCCGTGCTTTATTGTTTCAATCACATTTACTGAAAACTTACTGGTATGATGCTTATGCTACAACAACTTTCTTGATAAATCGCCTTCCGTCTCAAAGTTTGAATCATTCATCACCATATCTACTATTGTTTCATAAGAATCCTGATTATAGTCTTTTACGTACCTTTGGTTGTCTGTGTTATCCTTTTCTTGGTTCTACTCGCCAAGACAAATTGTCTCCTAAATCAGTTTCATGCATTTTTATTGGGTATGCATCTCATCATAAGGGATACATTTGTGTAGATCCTGTTTCATGTACTGCATATACATATCGCCATGTTCGGTTTCATGAGACCATTTTTCCATCTCTTAACACCTCATCTTCTGCGGATTCTACTGTTGTCTTACCTTCGTTTCCTACTCTTCATTTTCCTATCTCTTCCATTCCATCTGTGGATTCACCCACTACGTCATCGAGTCCTGTACCGTCAAATTCATCTCTACCATCATCAACTTCCTTTCATGATCAACCTATTCATCATATGGTCACTCGTACTCGTGATCACACTCATACTCGTAAACACTTTCCTGATCATGTTTTGTATCAAGCTTCTCAGAAAAATGCTCCTGATTCCGAGCCACATACCTTCTCTCAAGCTCGAAAATGGTCTGTATGGTGGGATGCTATGAGAGTTGAGATTTCTGCATTACACTTTAACGGGACATGGGAATTAGTACCACCGACTTCTAGTACTAATATGGTCGGTTGTAAATGGGTGTACAAAATCAAACGAAATTCTGATGGTTCTGTTAGCCGTTATAAGGCCATATTGGTGGCTAAAGGGTTTCTTCAAATTGAAGGTGTGGACTATACCGAAACTTTTAGTCCTGTTGTTAAACCGACAACTATCAGGTTGGTTCTATCTGTTTCTTACTCTCAAGGTTGGGATATAAGACAAGTAGACGTGAATAATGCCTTTTTACACGGTGATTTAACCGAGACAGTCTACATGAGTCAACCTCCGGGTTTTATTGATGCCACTCGACCTGATCATGTATGCCTACTTAAAAAGGCTTTATATGGACTAAAGAAAGCACCTCGTGCTTGGTTTTCCAAACTTTTTGGTGCTCTACTCACATTGGGGTTTCATTTAGTGTGTGTCCGATACGTCTCTGTTCGTTTATAACTCACCTTCAGTCACATGCTACATTTTAGTATATGTAGATGATATTATCATCACTGGTAGTTCATCTGAGTTTGTTTCTGAGTTGATTAAGAAATTACATTCTCAGTTTGCTCTCAAAGACTTGGGGAAGCTGAACTATTTTTTGGGTGTTCAAGTCGTTTTCTCTTAGACGGGTCTTCATCTGTCTCAACAACGGTATTTGAAGGACTTGTTACAGCATATGGGATTAAGTCAATGCAAGCCTTTGTCATCACCGGTCTCTCGTAGGCGGCAACTTTCAAGATATTCTGGAATTCCTTTGAATGATCCCATATTGTACAGAAGTACCGTAGGTGCTCTACAATATTTATCTCTTACTCGCCCAGAAATTTCCTATGCCGTCAGTAAAGTTTCTCAGTTTTTACATAGACCTACTGATATTCATTGGATAGATGTGAAAAGAATTCTTCGCTATCTACAAGGTACTTTAACTCATGGTCTTTTAATTCAGAAGTCGACTGATTTGGTTATACACGCATATTCAGATGCTGATTGGGTTGGATGTCCCGATGATAGACGGTCCACAAGTGGCTATTGCGTTTATCTTGGATCCAATATCATTAGTTGGAGTTCAAAGAAACAACATGTGGTAGCGCGATCGAGCACCGAGGCAGAGTATCGTGCCTTAGCGCACACAACAGCTGAAATAAGATGGCTTATGTTCTTAATTCGTGAATTGAGAATTAATCTTACCTGTTCTCCAAACTTGTGGTGCGATAACATTGGGGCAACATATTTGGCAGTAAATCCTGTGTTTCATCAGCGAACGAAACACATCGAAATTGATCTCCACTTTGTTCGAGATATGGTTATGTCTAAACAATTATCTGTTCGTTATGTTCCTACTACAATGCAACTTGCTGACATTTTAACGAAGGGTCTTCCAGCATCTTGGTTTGTTGCACTTAAGTCCAAGCTTCACATCGTTCCCGATGCTTTGCTTGCGGGGGAATGTTAGAATAGGAAAATAAATATCAGTTGTATTTGTTAAGAGTCTGTTGGAAGCTTGTTAAGTGTCTGTTGTGTAAAGGACACGTGGCTTCTACTTATTAGCTACTGGTGTCTTTTAGTTAGTCTAATGGACTATATAAAGTGCTTGACTCCTGTGATATTCATTTGAGAAATAAAATCACAGTTCTACATCTTCCCTCTACTTCTTCTGCTTTCTATTTGTTTTTACCTATCTTGATTATATTTTTGTTTATAAATTGTTATATGCATTTGATTGATTCACTGGTTAGTGTAACCGTCGATGTTATTTCTTTATTTATTTATATTAGTTTATTCATTTTAAGTTTATTGTCATAAATTTATTTTAGATGATAATTAACCCTATTCAAATACATATGTTTAAATGTTGCATTTTTTTTTATGTCTTTAAGTATTTGGATTTGTTCTCTCACAGGAAATATTCAAAATATATATATATATATATATAGCTATCTTAATCATAAGTTCCTACTTATAATTCTTATAATTAACCTTTGGAAGTTACATTTCCAACTCTCATAAATTTTGAATTTTTTTTCCAAAAGCTCTATAATAAATATTATTTAATAATATTTATCTTGATTGTGGGTTCCTACTCACTATTATCTTATCAAATATTTGGAAGTTACACTTCCTACCCGCAAATATTTTGGAAGTTACACTTCCTACACTCACTATTACCAAAAGCTCCAAAAATATTATTAAGATATTAAAAGTTTAAATTTGACTTTATGTCAAAAACCAACATTTATTTGTCTCATGACACAATCTTTAAAAATACCAATTGATAATAAAACATTGAAGTTGGCTTCATATGCCAAACTCGTATTGTTTTTGGCCTCATGCCAAAAGCGAACAACTATTATGTATCTTCAAATTAAATAAATCGCAAAATATTGATTGAATTTTGTCAAACGGGTGTAAATAGCTCCAAGATTTGTAGAGATTTAAGAAATCCATGTGATTCCCAAACTACCTGGAATCCAATCGATATAGTGATTTCTTTTTCACAAATTGAAACATTGATGAAGTACTATCAACAAAATTTAAATATACAAAAATCCAATATTATTATGATAATGTAGTTTCATGCAGTGGAAAAAAAACCCACTCAATTACAAGAAGATGACTGATTTCAATAAAGAAATATTGTGTCTCAACTCTCAATTTGCATCTCAATCTTCGTGGCAAGGAACTCATAGAAGATTTCCACCTTTCATATACCAGTAAACATATTAATGAACCAATGTAAGCTAGAGTGTAACCTTTAGAAAAATTCATCAGCCTGCTGTAAGTGGTTGAGAGATATAACAAGGTTATTTCAGATCACAACACTAAACAAGTTGTGATAAAGAAAAGTCCCATGGTCAATAATAAAAGTGTTAGAGGTGGAAACAACTCCAAAGGACAGTGAGTTAAAGACATTTTCACAGAGGTGACATCTATGCACCGCATGGACAAAACCATGGAAAGGGTAAGGGTCATGACAAAAGTTGAAACGAGTTTTCCAATTCTTGGAGCAGAGATGCAACTACTGCATAAAAGATAATGGGCAATACAAGAAGAAAAATGTGTTAATAATCGCTCATATAAAAAATAGGAACAAGTTAAAGATGAACTATATCATATTTAAAGATATGGTAGGTACACATTTATTTAAAATTTATTTTAAGTATTAAATTAATTTCACTTGCTGATGACAAAAGAAATATTTAACTATTATAAATGTAAAGAAATACATCAAAATTACAAATACAAAACTCTCAATATTCTCCGTTCCATGTAGGAATGTATTGAGGAGAATCTAAGTGTTTTATGTAGGCCCTCTGTAACACACGGAATTTTAGAAAGTTGAATTATTTTAGTGAAATCGTTTGTTTAAAAGTTTAATGGTGGTTAGTTTGATTTTGGGAATAATTTGACAATTAAGTTGAGAATTAGTATTGAAAATTATTTTCTATGAAGCTGGTTTGATGGAGTAACTTGCATAATAATGATAGAGCCCTTGGGTAAAATCGAGACGCATCTGAGGCGAAATCGATGTCGAAGTTGATCAAAAAAGTTGAATAAGAAAGAATAAATAAAAGAATTACTAAGTGTTGTTTAAACAAAATGAAGGTAGGGGCGTAGTGGTAAAGGCGCCATGGTTGTCTGCGGGTGGGCTCAATTTCAAATCCTGGCATGCTCCAATCAGTAATCTTTTTTATTGAAGCTGAAGTTGATCGGGCCTCTATCCTAAGCACGCGACTAGGCCCGCAACCTCAAGTCGCGGCCCAGCCCGCGTAACTCATTGTTTGAGCTGGTTTCTTCATAAAATCGATTTCTTCTTCATTCTTCATATCTTCCCCATCCCAACTCCATTTTTGGCGATTTTTCTTCTTACATTCTCGTTTTGTAGATCTCTTCAAGTCTAGATCGGTGGAGTAAACTCAATGGTTGATCTTAGAGCATTTTGGAGAAAGTTTCATCTTCATCTTCTCCATCATTTTCACCATTGTTTACTAAGTTTGGGTTTTTTTTTTCCTAAATCGAGTTTGCAAGTCATTATAACACTTCTAAACCTTATTTCTTGTCAAAACCTTCCTATTTAGTTCTTTCAAACTTTTATCTTGAAGCATCTCTCTTGTTTTAGGGTTTTAACCATTTTAAGAGATTTGAGGTTTTTGACTCGGGTTTTCATGGATCTTTGGGAGTTGTTCTTGATATATTTAGGTTGCTTATGAACTAGAGATGGTTTCTAGTGAAGAAGTATTGCAGATCTGGACATTTCTTCGAAGGAAACTTTTGGGGTAAAACCTAGATTTAGCCTAAATCTAGGAAGGTGAGTTCAAGTTACTTTGTGAAAACTATGTACATGCCAAAAACGTCCATGTTGAAGTATTATCATGTTTTACTTGTTATTTCTCAAATGTATGAGTATTTGGGTAAGTTTGCATATTTGGTATAAAAGAGTTTATAAAACATGTAAGGGGCTTATACTTGAGTTTTAGACATTTTGACAAATAAAATATAAGTGTGAGTTATTTGGGTGCATTATCTTTTAAATGAAAAACTATTTGGTTGTATTTGCATCTTTAGAGTATTTGATTTATAAATCGTTGGAAAATACATGTTATTGCATTATGGGACGTTTTAGAAATATATGAATATGATTTCATTTTGGAAAATGGTTTGTTTCAACCAATGGTTTGGCTAATAACGTAAGTGTTGAGTTATAGAGCTTTTGCTCGGTTTTGACTAAAATGAGTCTCATGGACATTTGTCCGATTTGAATGACTATATATTTTGGGTGCGTTAGTCATTCGTGTAGCGTCGTGTAACTTTATGATTTCCTAACTTTGGGAAATAATTGATTATCGGGAAATAATATTTTGAGCAAAGTATTGGTGTTGGGAAATTATTAATAGGTCTTGGTTGAGGTATTAAATTTTATGGCTAGAATGTAATGGATCCATAGGCATATAAGTCGGTCTTAAATCGGGATTGTTGTTCTCTTTCGGTCACGTTTAGGTTCATCGGGCGCCGTACATTTATTGTATTATTGGTTGTTGCCAATAGCCATTGACCCTTACGTAAGTCCTAACTAGATTCATCGGGGGCCGTACAGTTATTGTATTATTGGTTGTTGCCAATAGCCATTGACCTTTTGCACGAGCATTAATTAGAGTCATCGGGGGCTATACAATTATTGTATTATTGGTCATTGCCAATAGCCATTGATTCCTTTCATAAGCTCTTAATATTGAAAAGTGGCTCACTTATGTGTTCCGTCACTATAAATGGTAAATCGGGTCTCCCCCGTTATCTTCGGATATTTTATACCTTCCAAGGGTAAGCGTAAGTAAATGGTTTATAAAATTTAGTTAAAGCTATATTTTCTATCTTTATGTTTATAGCTTTATTTATGGTCGTGTGAGTATTGGGTTGGGTATCACGTTAAACATGTATTTCTATTTAAAGCTTTCATTACTAACGACATTTTGGTCTAAAACTTTTATTATAAAAATGATGAATTTTGGGAAAGATGTTGCTTTTATAATGGAGTCTTTTATTTGAGAAATTATTATCTTATCAAGAAATCTTTCGATTTCAACCGATTATAAATATGTTATAAAACTCTTGAGCTCATTCGGCGTTAAGCCTAACCTTTTTCTTTGTCGTCATGTGCATCAAGTCCTCGTTGGGGTTGGTACTGGCGACACGGGTTGACTAGAGTGCTAGGAAGTAGCACGTGAAAGATCTAGCTTTTGGTGACGTTTTCCGCATTCGAAGATAGCGACACTTGATGGTTTAGTAACACCCGACCATATGTAGGTCTTCGTATAAGATTTTGGTCTATCTTGTTGAGGTTTATTTAGGATAATTGTTTGGGCAATTCTAGTTTTGATTTATAAGGGAAGGATTATTTCGTATTTATTGTATTGTTGAAAATTTTAAATTAGTCGCTATTTCCAAATTTGAGGGTATTACACCCTCCTACATAATCCTAAAAAATGAAATGTTATTTTTTGAATTAACAATCTATAACTCGTCCAACCAAAATACTTAGACGATGGACTGTCATTTTCTGGTTGGTACAAGATTAATAGTCATTAAAGCATTATATAATGAGAACCTTATTAAGATATTTGTATAAATTGGAAATCATAATATAAGAATGGAAATGAGTATATATGTACATCAACTCTAATGATATGAAAGGAACATATATTAGAAAAATTATCGTGTCACACTAGTGGATTATCTAGGTCATCAAATCATATTATGTCACTAATAAAGAACTTTTGGACAACTACACATATATGTTTCGATTATGACCTTGTGGGACACCATGGTTATGACATAGTGATCCGTATATTGAAAAATACATATAGACGCATTATCTTTCGAGTGAAAGGCAAAATAAAACAGTTAACCAAATTGCAATTGTTGGCTTCTATAGCACAAGAAGCAACACCACTATCATAATGTGTCATCTTGAATACCTAAAACTTTTGCATACCCTAATTCGTAGCTAAGACAGGAATGAGACCATCCTAAAGCTAATACAAAAATATTCCATTCTTACAACGAATACAAGGTAATATTTATGGACATAAACAACCAGAGTGCAGGCCATTGAAGTATTTTATGGTTTTGATTTCGACATAATGAACACATGTCGTATCATTCTCCACATGAAAAGTTGCATTCTTAGCACTAGTTTTACATTTAAGAGCTCACCACCCTGATTATCTCATCAAGTCTACATGACTTGGAATGTTGGAGAATTTACATCATAAGGATTTGGTTAATTATTATTTCATATGTATTGGGACCAATGTAGAGTTTCCTATACCCTATGTATATATATATATATAAAATAGTCTCGTAAAAGTTGTCATCAAAAGAATATAGATTGTATCTAGGACATTGGTTATGCACACCAATTTATGTAAGTCTACACAGGGTTATGCAATATTACATGCAACTTTACTTATTTGTTTTTTGACCCACTACTAGCCAACCAGTATCATGGGTACCAGTTGGTAACTGGATATAAGCATGACATTTCACATACTCATGTTTGGTTGTGTAGTATATGTGCCAATTTGCGCCCCCACAGCGCACCCAAATGGGTCATTAAAGACATTCAATATAAGTTGGATAATTTGAACCCTTGACGGGTGATCTCTTTACCGCTAGATTTGCGGGTTGTCATTTTGATGAGACGGTTTTCTCGTTGTTAAGGGGAGATAGGAAAAAGGATTTTCCTTGGGAACGACAGGAAGTGTCATAGAATATTCTCACATTGTCACATGTTGATCCCCAAACTTCACAATGTAAAGTTGAAGTCAAAAGAATCAGACTCGATACCTAATACGTTTAATGTTATTCCACAAGTGACAAGATCACCTATACCAGCTGCAATATACCCGCAAGGTTAAAAGTCCCCAAATAAGGGCACAACGCCGTTGGAAAGTACGTTGCAATCACACATGGTGGAGGTGTGGTTCAGGTCGTGGCTCCCAAAAGGAAATGGGGGAAGCTACTTGGTTCGATAGATACTCATCTAAAGGAAAAGAAGAGTAAGACACAACCATTTATTATCAATACATAAACCTCTCATGAGATTATCTCTGACTAAAACTATGTCTATGAATCATTACTGGAGGATGCTCCGAGGTTAATATTAATTCCAGAGATCAAAGAAATCTCAAATGAATGATGAGTGCATATGAGTCAATGGACAGATCATACATACTCATTGATGATATATTCACATATAATGTTGCTCATAGATGATCGAGCACGATAACATCAAACCATGCTCTTGTCAACAAAGAGAAAATTCACCTAAATGAAAATAAGCAATCCAGGAAAATTATACAAAATGAACGGGTATTTGGTCAGGTAGTGCTGACCCACCAAGTGTAAAGCCTGTAAGACATAGATGAATTATTTGTACGAAAGCGTAATGAGAATAATCAAGTCATAATGTATAAGGCTTTCCTTTGGCGCTAGGTTTCTCACTACGCCCTGGATTGACCACGAGAATACTTACTCTGACGTTATAACGTCTTGCTAATTAATTAGCCTAGTAATTTCCCAAGGACCGAAAATGCAACTCATGGATGTGGTTACTACATATCTCTATCGGGATCTAGATTAAGAGATATATAAAAGTACTTGATGACATTATATTACCAGAAACCATATAATACGTGCCTAAATAAATAGATGATATGGACACCTGCCTAAATAAATACTTGATTGGAAAGGGACATAAGAACGATGAATTGTGTCCATGTGTATTTATAAAGAAAACGAGTTCTAGATTTTCAATAATAGTTTTATATGTCGATGCTATGAACTTAATAGACACTCTTGATAAGAGAAACCATAAACTACTTGAAATATAAAGTTGAGATAAAAGATCTTGGGAAAACTCGTGCTTACTAGTTATATAAACTAGGACACTGAGCTTGTGGAGTATTGATCCACCGATCCGCATATGTCCAAATGATCAGGCGATTTAATATGGACAAAGAGTATTCGGTTAGCACTCTCATGGTCGGTCGAAGTGTTGGATAAAAGGAAAGATCCATTTCATCTAAAGGATGATGACGAAGAGGTTTTGGGAGTTGGAATTCACTATCTGAGTACAATAGGCGCAATATTGTACTTAGAAAAATATACTTGACCATATATTGTATTTCTCAATGAACTCATTAGCTAGATTTAGCTCAGCCAACACAACATCATTGTAATGATATCAATTAATATTTTGGAACCACTGACGTGGGGTTTTAATTCCCTTGCAAATAGAAAAATGGGATTGATAATGAAACGTTAATGCTTACTTTGAATGTGAACGGCAAAAATATCAGCCCTTATAGAAAAACATAAAATATTGTCTTGATGTGTCTTTGTTGATATTAGCTATTTATCTAACTCATACAAAGCTCATTCCCAAATTGGTTAAGGAATTACCATAGGGAACATGCCAATTGTTTAGAAGTAAACTAGGCAACCCTTATAGCTACCTCTTCGAACTATTCTGAGAATATTACTCTACGTGAGACTATTCAATAGTGTGCATGGTTAAGCACTATCATTACACATATTAGAGGAGCTAGTGTTTTGAGTTCATACAATATCCCACCTGCATATATGAAAATAATGCATCATGTATCAAAGAAACGAAAGTACAATACATTAAGGGTGATAACATAAAGCATATTTTGTTTTAAGTTTATATACAATCAGCAATAACAAACTCTCTTCTATATTCAAATGAATCAAGTAAGATGCAAGGAAAATGTGACATATTTGTTTAACAAATCATTATCTAAAATTATATTTGGGAAACATATGGAAAGTATTAAATATGTAAATTTTTTCCATACTCTCTTGATTAATGCATGAATCAGGGGGAGTAGTAGACAAAAGAGGGAGTCTACTATATATGTAATATTTTTATGTTGTGCTCTTTCTTTCACCCAAGGTTTTATTTTTCCCACTGGTTTTGTTCCTTGGTGTAAGTTTTTAGTGAGACAACAATTATATATTATCCTACTTTCCTATTTCTTATGATTAATGTACGAATCTATGAGAATGTTAGACTAAAGGAAAAGTCTATCTATTGCAAAGAAGCTAGTTCGTTATACTCTTTCCTTCGTCCTATTTTTATTTTTTCCCACTGGATTTTATTTTAGGCGTAAGGATTTAACGAGGCAACAGTTGTCCACCATCACTCTTTTAACTCGGCACAAGGGGGAGTGTTGAAGGATTATGTGCCATCATAAAAAAGAAGTGATTGATAGAATATTTTTCAAGTATTAGAAACTACCATAATAAATATTTCCTTTTCATTGTAAAAACATCCCTATTTAAAGGGCAGGGCCGTGCCTGGGCCTGTTTCAGCCTGTTTCAGACTGTTCACGTGAACAGGGCCCCCAAAATACACGGGGCCCAAAATCTGAGTAGCTATATTATGTATTATATATGTTCAGCGGCCCAATTCGTTTTGACTTTTAGGGCCCAATCCAGCAATCCTAATCTGAATAATTATGAAGCGTACACCATACGAGAACACAGACAACATGCTTCCAAATTCAAATTCATTCGTCAATTCCTCTTTTTTCTCAACAACCTCTGTCGATTAGGGCTCCAACAAGTTCACGAAATCTGCGCCTATTCTTCCAATGATGACGATTACAGCAAGAATAAGAAGCCTCTTCGAATCCCCGGTAAATATCTTTGTTCACAAAGATCTAATTTTTTTCGATGATTATGTTAACGGCCCTAAAAATCAACTATAAATTCACTAAATCAAGTCCAAATATGAAATCATTCTACCTAAAAATCAACTATAAAATCAGTAAATGAAGTCCAAATATGAAATCATTCTACTAATCTCTTTTAGTCTTTTCCATTTACGACGATTTTAGGGCTGGACTTATGTGTACGAGAACGAGATTGAGTTTAGCCGACTTGATTTGGGATTTTGGGCAATTGGACCTCAACCGTTGGACAATGGACAACTCTTTACTCAAAATCCAGGTGTTATTATTCTAATCTGTTTGACTGTTAGTGTTTTGAATTGCTATGCTAAATGAGTAAATGTGCTAATTGTTATTTGGGTTTATTTCTGATTTGAAATTCTGAATTAGTAAATAGTAAGTGTTAATTTATTTTAGTAGTCGGTAGAATAGTAGTTTTTCAAAATCTCAATTTTCATCATGTCTTCTAGAGTTAGAAAACATGATTCCGGATGTCAAAAACGTAAAAAGAAAAAAAGAGTGGAAGAGATGATTTTGTCTCAAAAGGAGCTATTGATAAATTTTTAGTTAAAAAAATCACAAGTTTCCCATGATAATTTTGTTGATGTTGATGCTAGTGTCAGTTTAGATGAAAATGTTGATATCAATGTTGATGATGATGCTACTAATATTAATGCTAATGCTACCGATGATGCTACTAATATTAATGCTAACGATGCTATTGATATTGATGATGATGTTAATGATGATATTGATATTGATGATGATGATGATGCTAAAGTTATCGATAATGTTAATGATATTGATGATACCTTTATTAGTTTTGATATATTTGATCCAAGAAATTGGGATTTGTTATATTCTAAAATGATTGATATGTTAGTTGCAAAGGGTCCTTAAAGAGATTTATCTATTAAACATGTTGGTTGCTTCCTAATGCTATTATTGCTTATCGAGTGTTGTTGACGATTCCCGTAACTGTTGCATTTGCAAAAAGAAGTTTCTCAAAGTTGAAGTTGTTGAAAAACTATTTACGCTCGACAATGACGCAAGAAAGGCTTAACGGACTAGCTATTGAACATGGTTTTTTAGAGAAAGTTGATTATGAAGAGTTGATTGAAGATTTTGTTTCGAAAAACGTTAGAAGACTAATTCTATTTAAGTGAATTTCACATGTTACTTTATTTTTGTTATTTCAATTTGTAGTATTTTTAATATTCATATATGATATAAACTTCAATATTTTGATTTACATATTACTTATCTATCGATCAATAGTTTTGACATAAACGTAACAAGGCCTTCAAAATGATTGGAATGACCCTCTTAAAAGATTTATGATTAATGAGAATGACTAAATATTTCTTCTTCTTGCTATTCTATTTTGTTTATACTATAACACATTTCTATTTGTTGATTGTGAAAATAAATCAATTTAAGATTAATTTTATTGTTAAAGTGTCATATAGATAAAATTGAAATACTACTAATAATATAACTAAACAAGTCAAAAGGTTTTCATGACACAATTGCATGTAGAGGGTGTCGAATGTTTTAGAGAGTCAACCCATCAACTCACTTACTTTTTAATAATTTTTAAACGATTTTTTTTCAAAGGGGGTGTTTGGGATTGCTTATAAAAACAACTTATTGACTTATATTCGTATGAAACCGATATAAAGCACTTTTGAGTATTTCGATGAGAAAAAAAGGGCTTATACCGGTTGGGAATTGGTGAAAATGAGTTTTCAACAAGTTAAAAGCTTTTAACTTATCAAAACCAACTTATCACTTATAGAAACCAATTTACCATTTTAAACTTATACAGTTATACCTATTTTCTCGTCACATATGTTGATAAACTCTTCAAAAAAACATAATTTTTTTTCAAATAAGCAATCCCAAACAGCCTCTTAAGAGAATTTTTTTTGAAAGAAACTAACCATTATTTATTTTTCAATTTTCATTTATTTCTATCCTAAAAAAGTTTCCAACTATCAATTTACTTTTTATTAATTTTGTGAGTTTCTGCACTGTTTTTTACTACAGTTTACTGCAGTTTCTGGTTCGGTTAGGGGTTGTTTTGGCCCCTGGATTGTAATGTAACTTGGTCATTGGTGGTAATAAAATTATCTTTCCGTTTCAAAAAAAAATTGTTTTATTTAATAATTTTTATTTTATATATTTATATTCTAAATATATATGTTTTATTATTTTTGTATATCTTATAATTTTTGGTTTTATATATATTACGTTTTTTTTTTTTTTATTATTATTATTATTATTATTATTATTATTATTATTATTATTATTATATACTATTTACACACTATTATATAAAAATGTTTATTTATATAGTATTAGATTTTTATATTTATATTATAATACCAATTTTGGTACCCTAATATGCACCGGTGTCAAACTTTTTTTGTAAATCAAGGTATGAAGTCTAAGGAGCTGTTTGTTTACCTCTATATGATGGCATTAAGAGGCTACTCTGAATCGTGCAGAGGCGTGGGTTTGTTTGGCAAAAAGATATAAGGGTCTGGATGGTGACAAAAGCCTCTGGATGCTATCTGACCTAGCTCCTTGCAAAATGGTTCAGACTTGGTTTTCTTTCCAAAATACCCACTTTTATTTTTTAGGCAACTCCATCGTCTCTCTCAACCTCACTTGTGATTTCTCTCATCCTCTTCCCACTGGTGTGCGACTCTCTCATCCCTCCCACGATTTCTCTTGCACGACGAAGTCCGGCGACATCTCCGGCCACTGTCCGACGCCTCCGGCCACTGTGCAGATCTTGGGTTTCTACTTCTCTACTCATCTATCAAGTTTTCAGTCAAACTCGATTTGTATCATCATAGGAACACACTTAGATCTGGGGTCCATATGGGTTCGTTGATAGAGGGAGTGGTCGGAGAAGGGGTCGTTGATAGAGGGAGTGGTCGGAGTCAGAGAAGGGGTCGTTGATAGAGAAACACACACAGATCTTGGGTTTGTACTTCCCCACTTATCTTATTTGTTCTTGAGTAATCTTGTTAGGTTCAAAATAAAGTCAAGAATCTCCACTGGATTTGGTTCATAACAATTTTGTTCAAAACCTCAAAAAACAGGGATGAGGGAAGATTGTGGAATCACTATTTGATGATCATGTTGAATCAGAATTCCATTGTGTATTTAATTTTGGAATTAAGGTTTATGTATTTTAAGATTAAAAATGGCTTTCTGGGTTCTTAAAAAAGATTATAGGTTTGATGCTTTGGGGTTCTTCAAAAAGATTATAGGGTTGATGCTTTGAGCAGACTGCGATAGAGAAAAAAATTTGAAATTTAACTGTTTGGCTTTATTCAGATCTCTGTCAGGGTTAAAACGGTAATTTTCTTTCATTCAGACTCTCCATTCAGAGCTGTTACCAAACAACCATTTTTCATTTTGCACTATATCATACAGAGCCTCTATACCATCCAGGCCTCTATATCATCCAGCTCTATAACAGCCCCTAAGCTTATCATAAACTCTAAAATTTTATAATTAAAAAACATGAAACCTAAAATTAAATGTTATTTTAAACCTAAAATAAAGAATCCAAAGTTAATGACAGATTAAAAATATTTGACAAAAGTTCTAAATGAAAATTCTGGATGAAATATATAAAATAATTACTTGTTTAAGTTTTGTTTTAACAAAACATCACACATATATACAACATATTGAACATAAAAAAACAAATGCTTCCTAATTCAATATTTACACCATTATATCATGCAAAAACATCTTTCAACATCAAATTTTACATCCACGTTCTGAAGATTGATACCAAATTGCCAAAACCACAAAATTGTGATTTTGACACCTTACACATTGTTTAATATCGAACTGAATTAAACATAAACCATCCCTTATACGAAATAAAACAGAAAGCTTATCTTATAAAACCAAGTTAAATAAAACAGAAACCATCTCTTATACAAAAATAAAACAAAAACCTTATCTTACATAACCAAGTTAAATGTCAACGATGGCCAATACACATCATGCGGGTCTCAATCAAACAATTTTCAATCTTGAACTGCAACAAATCTACATTGTAGCAACAATCTTGTAGCATATGCAGGAACAAAAAAATGTACAATAACAACAAAGAAAAACCAGCAAACCCGTAAAATACAATTCGAATGATACAAATGGAATCAAGAAAAACAATGGAATCATAATCAATAAACTGTTCATATGGAATCAAGAATCAAGAATCAATCAAACCAATAAGCCACCAGTACTTGATTGAAACATTATGAAGAAACCATATTTTAGCAGAAACCAACAGATCCAAAGATGATTGAAACATAAATTAAAAATCTAACACACATCCAAAGCATAAATCAAAGCATCAAACTCATACCACTGAGAAGGATGTGACGGCAGACGAGAAAGCAAAAAGAGGAGGGCCTTTTTAGGGAGATTGGAAGAGTGTGGATAATTGGTTAGGAGAGCGTGTTTTGTGAGAGAAGGGTAGGGGATGGAATATGATGGCCAAATAGATAAAGCGTAACAGCATGCATGGGCTGAGCGAATAAGTCACTGTCTGATCTAATTAAAAAATCCACAAACATGCATGAATTGCTTACCAAATAAGTCATACATATTATTGAGCTCATTCAGTTATTACCAAACAACCCTAACATGCTTTCTTGATAATGATTAAAACCCATTTTCCAACAACAAATTTTTCCTGGTCAATAGTTATCAATATCCTAACACATTTTTCAATAATAAAGTAAATGTTAATTTACAAATTTAGGCAGTAAATTGGTTATACTAGCAAACTTCTCGGACCATGAACAAGCCTCTTCAACCCAACTTTCGGGTCATTAAAAGAAATATTGACACGGTCAATTGTCTTAAGTATTTTTTTTATTCTAACATTTTCTTCTTCAGATATAATGATCTGCAACTAGCAAAAAAGGTTAAAAAAATTTCAATGGGATTTTAATCTCATTCTGGTGCATTAGGAAGCTCATGTGCATTCATGATCTGGGGAACTCAAAACAAGATTCCCAACTTTAAGCCACAAAATGTTGAAAGTACAAACCTTAAGAGCCATTTTCTCGAGCTTGTGCATAGCATAAAATTGAGTTAAACGAGTCAAGACTGCAGGATAAAAATGCTTGCCAACATCAATGCTGATTCAATACAACGATGAGAATTTTTACTTATATTGACTTGAATTTCTTGTAGAAATTTTTACTTTTAAAAACTCTATAGAACAAACACATACATGCCTATTTCTTGTTGTTGCTTACATACAAAATGATATTTACGATTGTGAGCCTTTATCTTCTCTCAAATACTTGAGCTTTAAAAGGAACAATATTGGTATGTAATATCAGGCTATGTTCTTCGGTTTGCATTCGGATTGGTGGAAACAAGTGGTTCCCAGTTATGCGGTTGGAAGGAGGCTAGGCAGAGTCATTTTTTTTAAAATCAATATTGTCATAAACATGCATGTTTTTGGGCTTCAGTACCTCCTAAACCATAACTTCTTGTATTGGTATAATTGCTATGGGACTTATATGGCACATCAAAGAAAACAGATCCAATAATCAGATCAAAGTTTATATCTCTGTCACACTCCAAGACTACATAATAAAATATTCAAGTTTAGCAATAAGATGTGTTACAGAAGGAGAGAAAAAAAGTATGTGTTTACCTCAAGATTTAGATGACAACTATGTGTATAATAGAACCACTGCCATCTCAAGGGTGAATGAGGTAAGCGACTTGGTAGGATTTACCTTCTTAAAAATTGTTTTGGGTTTACCAAATTCAGAGACGGTCTCTCACCCACCTTACATAGCAAGAAGTCCGAATTCAAATAGATGAGAAGTGAATCTAAACAAGTTGATAAAGGACCAGTAGAATTTTATAAAAAAACATACGTCGAGACTTCCATTTGTCTAAACTTTTTAGTCGATCTTAAGGTTAAGAAATCCCTTGTAGGAGGCAGTGTAGTTGGAGCAAAGATCTACATGCAAACTCGTACATTATTTGCTAAAAAACAAATATATAGCAATAATATCCATTAAAAAGACCCACTGTGCTCTAATCAAAATCCAAAAGACCAAAAAATCAATAAGTAACCGCAGACAATGAACATGAGCATTTGTTGTCCGCTCTTTTTTAGGAATAAATCATGCAATGAAAGGGCAATAAAGTAGCATGCAATCAAAGAAGCACAAAAGAAGGTCAACAAACAAAAATTAGGAGAAACTAAAGGAGAATTGTACCTCGATTGAGTTAAATGTGACATTAAAGAGAGAGGAGCCTTGCCACCAAAATGAACCGAACGTGGTAATGATAGTATAAAATGTCAGACCCAATATGTAATAACCACGATTCTAAAATAACAGAATATCTCATACTATTGCTTTGAAAGATGGCAAATTCAAACATAAATTGGTTCCAAATGTAAAACATGATCTCATAGTTTGCAGTGGAAAATAAACTAGCTACTAAGATTTATAACATATCAACTCTAATCTAGGCAACGAACTATAGAAGTAGCGCCTCACTTCTATCCTTTCCATGCTAACAGCTTCCCTTTCCCCTTACACGTGGTTTAATCATATGCCTTCCTGAAAATGGTTTTTCAGTTTATAAAAGAGTGGGTTAGACCAAAAGGCCTAGTGAATTCCTAAAATAACAATTAATATGCATGATCGTTATAAGATAAAACGGTTAGTCATGAATATCAACTCACACTTTAAAATACGCTTTTTATGTACCTGCTGCAAAGGTATTTCACACTTTCAGTCACACACACCGCCCAAAAGATTAGCCACACATACCGTGACTATTAAACAGGCACGCGCCAATTTGAATGGTTTAAAATATTTCAATTTAAAACATTCATTTTATGAAAGAAACACACGAAGGGAACTCACCTGAATTGTCAAAACGCTTAACTCACTTCCAACTAGATCCCACCAACCGAATACCTGATTTAGATCAATTAACTACGAGCTAATGACCCAATTATACTTACACACATCCTACCTATTAACCACCTAGGCTAGGACACCACTTAAAGCCCTTCAAAGACTTTTCATCAAAAACCGAAAATCGGCAAAATAGTGAGTTGCACGACTTCCGCACGACCTGAAGTCGCGGGACAAATCGCGGGAACTCACTGTGGTTCCTGCACTTTCCTGCTCGAACATCAAATCCCCAAAACACCATTTTACATGATTTCCATCCCAAAACTGATATAAATCTTACCCCAAACACATATAAAACCATTCCCCAACAACAACTAAACCATTTAATCCATTACATCCATTATTTCATGGCATTTCATCTCCATAGATGAACTCAAGGTCATTCATGGTGATTTCGATTGATTTCAATCCCTTAGAATGAAATATGAATCACCAAACTTAGAGAATACTTCAATACCAACTTCACCATCCAAAAAATACTAATTTGAAGTTTTAAACAAACATTCAAGAACCTCTATCCATAAAACCGAACTTTAAATTCATCAAAATGACACAACCATTAGAGGAAATGAAAAAGATAGACATTCATACCTGATAATGATGGCTGACCACTTGATTCCTTGCAAACTCCCTTCCTCTTCCTCTATTCTCACCAAAATTGCACCTCCAAGAAACACACACACACACTTATCAGTCGTTCTCCTAAAAATGAGGGTTTCCAACCCTTATTAGACCACTATTCAGGATTTCCAACTTTAGTCCCTGTAGATTAAGGAACTTAGACACCAACCACCTTACTTGCACATTTCTTTACAAAACGAGATTCCAGGTTATTACATCTCACCCCCTTAAAAGAATTCCGTCCCCGGAATTCATCAAGCGAACAATTGAGGGTATTTTTTCCTCATTTCTGATTCTGGTTCCCACGTCGCATCTTGCCCCTTGTGGAACCTCCAATGCACCTTAATCAACACAATCTCTTTGTTCCTCCGTTTCTTGATCTTCCGATCCACGATCGCTTCTTGTTCCTCCGCATATTCCAACTTTTCATCCACTTCAATATCATCTAGCGGTACTGACACACCCGTATCCGCTAGACATTTACGCAAATTAGACACGTGAAACGTGCTATGTATGCTACGAAGCTTCCCCGGAAGGTCCAACTTGTATGCCACGACACCCACACGTGCCTTTATGTTAAACAGTCCTATATACCAAGGACTCAACTTTCCTCTCTTTCCAAAATGCACCACTCCTTTCCAAGGTGATATCTTCAACATGACCTTGTCATTCACTTGAAACTCAATTGGTTTCCTCCTCTTGTTCGCATACGTTTTCTGCCGGCTTTGAGCCACTTTCAACTTCTCACAAATCTGTCCAATTTTATCCGCAGTGATCTGAACAATTTCCGGGCCAGCTAGTTGCTTTTCCCCCACTTCATTCCAACACAAAGGTGTTCTACACTTGCATCCATACAACGCCTCATACGCTGCCGCTTGAATACTCGCATGATAACTATTGTTGTACGAGAATTCGGTCAACGGTAAATGCTTCTCCCAAGACCCACCAAAATCAATCACATACGCTCTAAGCACGTCTTCCAATGTTTGGATCGTCCTCTCACTCTGTCCATCCGTCTATGGATGATAAGTAGTGCTTAAATTCAACTCTGTTCCCATATCTTTTTGGAAACTTTCCCAAAATGCCAACGTGAAACGGCTATCCTGATCCGATACTATAGATGTTGGTACACCGTGTCTAGTAACAATTTCATCAATGTACAACCTTGCTAACTTCTCCATCGGGTACGCTTCCTTATAAGGCAAGAAACGGTCCGACTTGGTGAGACGGTCCACTATCACCCAGATTGCATCGTACCCCTTTGGTGTTCTTGGCAACTTTGTAACGAAGTCCATCGTTATGTTATCCCACTTCCACACCGGAATTTCCAAAGGTTGAAGTTTCCCATACGGCCTTTGGTGTTCCGCCTTGACTTGCAAACATGTCAAGCATCTCTCCACATAATAAGCTATGTCCTTCTTCATCCCCGGTCACCAATAATACTGTCGTAAATCTATATACATCTTGTTTGTACCCGGATGTAGCGAATACCTTGACTTGTGCGATTCCTCCAATACTTTCTCCCGCAAACCACCAAGTTTAGGTACCCACATGCGGTCACCTAAACATTTCACACTTTTACTGTCATGTACCACCAATGATACACACCCCACTATTCTTTCACTTTTTAGATTCTCTTCTATAAAGGCTTCATCTTGCACTTTCTTAATCTCTTCCAAGATAGTAGGTGACACTTCAACTCTAATGGCCACTATCTTGGTCGGCTCTCCTATATCCTTTTGTCTTAGTGCATCGGCTACCACATTCGCCTTTCCCGGATGGTAAACAATTTCACAATCATAGTCATTCAATAACTCGACTCATCTTCTATGTCGCATATTCAACTCTTTCTGATCGAACAAGTGCTTGAGACTTTTATGATCGGTATAAATTTGGCACTTTACTGCGTAGAGGTAATGCCGCCAAATCTTAAGCGCAAAAACTGCCGTCGGTAACTCCATATCGTGAGTAGGGTAGTTTCTTTCATGATCCTTCAACTGCCTCGAAGCATATGCAATCACCTTCCCGTGTTGCATGAGCACGCAACCCAATCCCAATTTGGATGCATCACTATATATCACGAACCCTTCCGTTCCGTCTGGCAACGATAAAACGAGCACACTAATTAACTTCTCTTTTAACAAATTAAATGCCGACTCTTGAGCTTCGGTCCACACAAACTTGACATTCTTCTTAGTTAACGAGGTCAACGGTGTAGCTACACGCGAGAAGTCTTGAATGAACTTCCGGTAGTACCCCGCTAGACCTAAGAAACTTCTTACTTCTGATGGTGTTCTCGGTGGCTCCCAACTCTTGATAACCTCTATCTTTGTCGGGTCCACCTTGATTTCGCCTTCAGACACTACATGTCCCAAAAACTGAACTTCTCGTAGCCAAAATTCACACTTCGAAAATTTCGGTCAAAGCTTCTCACGCTTTAGCAACTCCAACACTAGACGAAGATGTTCTTCATGCTCACTTTTTGTTCAAGAGTAGATCAGAATATCGTCAATAAAGACAATCACACACTTATCCAATAAAGAACCACACACTCGGTTCATCAAATCCATAAACACTACTGGAGCATTAGTTAAACCAAAAGGCATAACTAAAAACTCATAATGACCATACCTCATTCGGAAAGCCGTTTTAGACACATCCTCCTCTCTCACTTTCAACTGATGATAACCAGACCACAAGTCTATCTTCGAAAAATAGCTTGCTCCTTGAAGCTGATCAAACAAATCGTCTATTCTAGGCAACGGATACCTATTCTTGATCGTTACTTTGTTCAACTCACAGTAGTCTATACACCTCCTCATAGACCCGTCCTTCTTCTTAACAAACAATACCGGTACTCCCCATGGTGACGTACTAGGGCGTATAAAACCCTTATCATGCAACTCTTGAAATTGCGTCATCATCTCCTTCATTTCCGCCGGCGCTAATCGATATGGTGCACGGGCAATTGGCGCAGCCCCGGGTACCAAATCAATTCTAAATTCCACTTGTCGATCAGGAGGTAATCCGACAAGATCATCGGTAAACACCTGAGATAACCCTTTACTATGGGTTCTTCCTCCACGCTCTTCTTTTCTTTCTCAGCATCGATTACGTATGCCATGAACCTACAACATCCTTTGGCTAAACATTGTTTAGCCTTTAACATGGATATAATGCACGACATCCTCTTACTTCGATCACCATAGATCACGATTTCTTTCCCTTCCGGTAAATTAATTCGAATCAACTTCTTCTTACACACGATATACGCATTGTTGCTAGCCAACCAATCCATCCCCACAATTGCATCAAACTCACTCATCGCCATTGGATATAACAACAACGGGATAAGACAACCCTCTATATCAATGCTACAACCTTCTAAAACTTCTTTCATCACAACTCGCCTATCATCGGCGATTTCTACCTCAAACCTATGATCCAACCTCTTAGGCTTGACATTCAAGAGCCCCAAAAAAGCAGTTGATATAAAAGAACGGTTTGCACCCGAATCAAATAACAACCTGGCATGAGTAGAATTAATAAGAAAGGTACCGGTCACCACATCAGGCGCCTCCTCCGCTTCAGTATCCGTCATCTGGAAAGACCGCACTTGAGCCTGTGGAGCTTACCTTTCTTTTCCGCTCCACCGCTACGTCCCCCACCAAAGTTGCTCACTACAACTTTCGTCAATTGAGGGAAATCCGTCCTCAAATGCTAAAAAGACCCACACTAGTAACATGCTCTCGAGTTGGGACACTCTCTAGCCAGGTGTCCCATCTTCCCACACTTCAAACACCCCTTTGATTCTAAAGCACAATCCCCACGGTGCATACAATTACACTTTCCACAAGGTTTCTCCCCAAACTTTTGACTTCCACGATTATCATACTTCGAGAACTTAGTTTTCTTGGAATCATTTGGTGTTCCTTCCCACTTCCTCTTTTCACCCTTTTCCATCATTTGGCGATTCTTCTCTTTCTCGGTCATCTCGGTCGCATCAACCGCCCATTGGAAATTCGATGTATTCGTTGTCATCACCAACTCCCTTATAGAAGCTTTCAAACCCCACACATAACGATCCATCATTCGTTCCTCAGTTGAGTCATAAGCCTCGGCAAAGCGGGATTTCTCCAAGAACTTTGCAGTGTACTCTTGAACAGTCATATCTCCTTGCTCTAGATGCAAGAACTCTTCCTCAAGTTGCCTTCTAGCGGTTTTTGGACAATACTTGTTTTTAAACAAGCTCACAAATTTCTCCCATGAAGTCTTCTTGGCCACTCCCGAACCAATCTTCCCACTTTCCAAATCCCACCAACAACAAGCTTCCGCCTTAAGCATAGTGGTGGCATCCAACACCTTGTCCTTTTCCGCACACTCACTAGTATCAAACACCACTTCCATCTCCCTAATCCATTGCAAAGCCAACACCGGGTTACGCTCTCCCATGCAGGTAGGAGGCTTGCAAGTTAGGAATGTCTTGTAGCTACATCCTTTCGATTCCTTACTCTCTATTTAGGGGGTAGTCTTTTGGGATAAGTTACTACGGCTTCCTTCTCCCTTAGACCCCTCTGCATCATCATCCTCACAAGGAAATGTCGCGCTTGAAAAATGTTGCTTACCCGCCAAAGCTTGAATTGCTGCTTCAAGTTTCCCCATTCCCGCATTGAAGTCATCCTTGGTCACAAACCCTCGCCCTTGGGTTCGACCTCCCCTTTTTCCGCGTCCCCTACCACGCACACTCATAGAACTTTATTGAATCAACTCCGCCGGCTCATTCAAAGGCTCGATCACCACCCCACGACCACGAGTATGGACCGTACCTCGGCCTCGAGGCCCAGCCTCAAGAGCTGCCACAGATGCTGCACCTCTCCGGGTTCCACGACCCCTTCCTCTACCCCTTCCTCAGGGAGGAGCAACTACAACGGTTTTAACTTGATCAGGTTGAGTATCTCCAATCGGAAGACCTCCTTCCGCTTGTGATACTGATGTCGTCCTTACGAAACCACGAGCCATACTTCTCGATACTGAAACGAACATAACATAAGACAACCAGTTAGATCATAACAAGGTATTCAAGCACTTTCATGTATCTGTAAATCCACAATGACACTGGCCAGATGTAATTTTGAATTTACCTTACACGTTAGTCTTTTCTACCCTATCATTACTCCCACCGGTTAACCACACTCTACCCAACTCTACTTAAATATCAGTCTCACATATCCCTCAATCTAAGTCTAGATGCTCCTCGAACACCTAATTCTCGTAAACTAGGGCTCTAATATCACTTGTAACAACCACGATTATAAAACAAGAGAATATTTCATACTATTGCTTTGAAAAATGACAAATCCAAACATAAATTGGTCCCAAATGTAAAACATGATCTCATAGTTTGTAGCAGAAAACAAACTAGCTACTGAGATTTATAACATATCAACTCTAATCTAGGCAACTAACTATACAAGTAGCGCCTCACTTCTATCCTTTCCAAGCTCACAGCTTCCCTTTCCCTTACTCGTGGTTTCAATCACATGCCTTCCTGAAAATGGTTTTAAGTTTATAAAAGAGGGGTTAGACCAAAAGGCCTTTGAATTCCCAAAATAAAAGTTAATATGCATGATAGTTATAAGAGAAAACGGTTAGTCATGAATATCAACTCACACTTTAAAACACGCTTTTTATATGTTGCAACGGTATTTCACACTTTCAGTCACACACACCGTGACTCTTAACCGGGGACACACCGCCCAAAATATTAGCCACACACACCGTGACTATTAAACGGGCACGCGCCGCCCAATTTGAACCGTTTAAAATATTTCAATTTAAAACATTCATTTTATAAAAGAAACACACGAAAGGAACTCACCTGAATTGCCAAATCGCTTAACTCACTTCCAACTACGATCCCACCAATCGAATACCTGATTTAGATCAATTAACTACGAGTTAATGACCCAATTATACTTCCACACATCCTACCTATTAACCCCCTAGGCTAGGACACCACTTAAAGCCCTTAAAAGACTTTTCATCAAAAACTGAAAATCTGCAAAACAGTGAGTTGCGCGACTTTCCGCATGACCTGAAGCCGCGGGAACTCGTTGTGGTTCCTACATTTTCCTGCTCGAACATTACACCCCCAAAACACCATTTCACATGATTTCCATCCCAAAGCTGATATAAATCTTACGCCAAACACATATAAAACCATTCCCAACAACAACAACTAAACCATTTAATCCATTCCATCCATTGATTTCATGGCATTTCATCTACATTGATGAACTCAAGGTCATTCATGGTGATTTCCATTGATTTCAATCAATTAGAATGAAATATGAATCACCAAACTTGGAGAATACTTCAATACCAATTCCACTAACCCAAAAATACTTATTTGAAGGTTTAAACAAACATTCAAGAACCTCTATCCATAAAACCGAACTTTAACCTCATCAAAATGACACAACCATTAGAGGAAATGAAAAAGATAGACATTCATATCTGATAATGATGGCTGACCACTTGATTCCTGGCAAACTCCCTTCTTCTTCCTCTATTCTCACCAAAATCGGACCTCCAAGAAACACACACTTATCAGCCGTTCTCCTAAAAATGAAGGTTTCCAACCCTTATTAGACCACTATTCAGGATTTCCAACTTTAGTCCCTAAAGATTAAGGAACTTAGAAACCAACCACCTTACTTGCACATTTCTTTACAAAACGAGATTCCGGGTTATTACACAATACTTGTGCCAAAGAGTGAAATTTTTCAATATAAACTCTACTTTTAAGCTTTGGGAAAGGTGTTCTCATTCCTCAGAGAGTTGATGAAATAATTGATGGTTTAAAAATTTATAATCGCAAGTGTATGGATTTGTAGCATAAGGGTCGATCACGAGGAGGCGATGGACTAAACACAGACTCGTTCTAGACTATGGCCTAGCTACGGGAAATCAATAATATTTTGATATTTATTGAAATAGAATAAAAAGATTAATGAGACATAAAAGCAAAAGCTAACGAAGATCGGGTAATGTTGTTCTTGGATTTCAATAATGATGAGTATTTGTTATCTAAAATACTTTAACCCTCTATCAAAGTAGAAAAGTCTTTCTAAAACAAACTCGTACATACTTTCATAGGATACAAATATTGAAAAAGAAGCATTTAGATAAAACAAATGCTTTCTCATCCTACATCCCTAAATCGAAAATCAAACTTTCGTCCATATTTTGAATCAAACAAATTAACCAAACAATAGATTAAAACCAATTAATCACTGAGCAATTTTCGTTGGTTGAAATCAATAGATTAGAACCCAACATTTGTTATAAAATAAACTTATTAATCTCAAGACCTTAATTCAAGACAACAAAACCCAATCAAACGAAAGCTAGACTATGAGAAGAAGCATAAAAATAAATCTAACGAAAGTGGTATGTAACACCCTGTAATTTGGAAAGAGCAACTAAATAATTTTTTACATTAATACGATAAATAAAGACTAAATACCTTTCTTATTAATTATTACTTGAAATACCTCGAATATCAAATCCATAATCAACATCAATAAATGATAGCCTAAGTTTTAGGTAAAGACAAAGTTAAGGTCGGGTGTTACTGCAACCCAATAACGACCACTATCTCCAATTGTGGAAGATGTCAACAAAAGGTAAGTCCTTCTCGTGCGTTTATCTAGTGCTCATTGTATCATGGTGTCGCTATTACCAAACCCAACGAGGACCAGATGCACATGCCGACAAATGAAAAAGTTAGGCTTAACGCCTAGTGAGCTCAAGCAGTTTTCATAACTTATATAAAACGGTAAACTGTAAAAATGCTATTTGAATCACAATTTCCAACATGAGATGTACTAAATGACATCATTCCCAAAACCCACCATCTTCGTGATGAAATATCTTTAACCAACAACCCATTTAACATGAGGCCAAAACCCAATACTCATGCAACCAAGAATAAAGCTATTAATATTAAAACTAGGAAACATAGTTTTAGTTAAATTTTATAAACAATTACTCACGCTTACCCTTGGAAGGGTATAAAACATCCGAAGGTGACGGGGTGACCCGAATTAACATTCATTGTGACGGAACCATAAGAAAACCACAAGCCAACGTTGTTGATACACCACTTTAGATATAAAACCATTGACATTTACCAAAGTCAATTAGTCAATTGTGGTCGAAAGTACGTACACTTGGAAATTAAATAATAATCACAATGCCTAATTGCAAGCTTACGGTAAGGGATGAATTGAAAATTAAATAATAATCACAATGCCTAATTCCAAGCTACAATAAGGGATGAATTGGAAATTATTTAGTAATCACAATACCTATTCCCAATAAAACAAAAAGGAAACTCAATTTAAACTCGTTCACTTAGAAATTAATAATAATCACAATGCCTATTTTTAATCTACAACTTGAGAATCTCATCCCTTATATACTCCATAAAACTAACTCATATGCCTACGGATCCATTGCACTCAGTCTAGATTACATGCCTACAAAATGAATGACCAACACACTCAAAACATGTAAATTTTATAAATAGATATGCTATAAATGCCTATAATTTCCAAAACTCAAAAGAGAGCAATTTAAACCGGAAAAATGTCCCTAAGACTCATTTTAGTCAAAATAGAGCAAAAGCTCAACCACTCAACACTTACGTGATTACTCAAAACAAACAACATTGGTTGAGGCAAACCATTTGTCGCTGAAAGAATAAGTTGCTGAAGCATCGTCCTCGATCCCTGAACCAGTTGTCACTGAAAGAATTGATGATCCAACTCAACTTTCTGCTCAGTGATGGACTAGAGATATTCCCATCTATCAGATCATTGGTGATCCAAGTACAAGTATTCGAACAGGTCGTGGTGTAGGTAATATCTATCTCTTTGTAAACTTTATTTCTGTTTTAGAACCAAAGAAGATCGATGAAGCTATCACTCACGCAGATTGAATCAGTGCTATGCAAGAAGAAATGATAGAGTTTCAGAGAAACAAAGTTTGGAATCTTGTCCCTCGCCCTTCTAACAAAAATGTTATTGGCACCAAATGGGTGTTTCGTAATAAGATAGATGAGCATAGCATTGTTACTTGAAACAAGGCTGGACTTGTTGTTCAGTGATACAGATAGAAAGAAGGCATCGATTATGATGAAACCTTTGCTCCTGTGGCCAGGTTAGACGCCATTAGACTTTTCCTAGCCTATGTTTCTCACAAAGACTTTTAAATCTTTCAGATGGATGTGAAGAGTGCCTTTCTAAATGGCAAACTTCATGAGGAAAATGGCAAACTTCATGAGGAAGCATATGTAGAGCAACCTTCAGGTTTCACTGACCTTAAGCATCCATGTTATGTTTATAAACTGGACAAGGCTCTTTATGGGTTAAAACAAGCTCATATGCTTGGTATGATACCATATCCAAATTGCTACTGGATGAGAAATTTGTGTGTGGAAAGATCGATCAGACCCTATTTTTTAGAAAACGTAAAGGTTATATGTCGATGACATTATATTTGGATCCATGAAACCTAAGATTTGTACTCGTTTCTCTAATCGTATGAAAGAAGACTATAAGGTGAGTATGATGAGTAAACTAGCATGTTTTCTTGGTCTTCACATCAAGCAATCTGAAAAAGGAATATCATATGCTAAAGTAAGTATGTCAAAGAAATGCTGAAGAAATTTGATGTGACTCAAAGTTCTTCAGTGAAAACTCCTATGTCACCTCCTCTAAACATTGAACAAGAACCTAAATGGGAAACCTATCAATGTCACCTCTTATAGAGGAATGATTGGATTATAAATCTTATAGTAAGTCCTCCAGATATATGAGTCTAGATCAAACTTTGCATTATGATGATTCTTTCTTAGGAACTCATAACATGGGAGTGTCTGAAACTCCATCCGAGGATTAGATGGAAATCCTACTAGTGCTAACATTATGACAACACTAAACGTAGGTCATACAGTCCTTTTGACTGTCATGTCAACTGGAAGTCTAAGTGACCTATGTGTTACTTTACCCGACTTTGTGTCAAGGAAATACCGGAACGACGCCCTAAAGGCTGTTCAATATGCTTTTTCAGAACAACTAGTGTCCGTAACATGGATGATAAAGGGCAAATACACGGCTGAGGCAGAACCTGAACCTCAATCCATTCCTATTCATGTTCAAACAACATCGGTTGCTACAACTTCGCAATCGTATAATCCTTCAACCGATGAACTTCAAGATCTATTACTTGCAACGCTGTTGTCTGAATCAAATCTGAACAAATGAGACGTAGTTAGTGGCCATGCTTCATCGTATTAGGTGCTAAAACAAGAAGAGAATGTTGAGCAGAATGTGGAAGATAGTGTTGAGAACAATGTAGAAAGTTATGTTGAGCAGAACATGGAGATTGCTGCTGATCAAGAAGAGGAGATTATCGATGATAGCAACAAGCAGTTAGTATTATATGAATCAACAGTTGAAAATCCCGAGTTACTTATATTTCATCAAAACAAAGTGGCGACAATTATGGATATTCTATTTGCAGATCTTATGGGATATTGTTATGAAAGTGAAGCTAGTTCCAAAGATTATCTCAATGAGCTTACCGAGGAAGATCTTTTTGAGGTTAGTTCTTCACCTTTTCACGCTCAAGAAGCTGAAGTAATTACAGTTTCTTCTCAACACAAGTTCCTTCAACCACTAGCATTCCTAGCAATTTTGTACCACAATTTGAACCTGATCCAATTGAACCCAGTCAACCTCAAGCTACTCAATTTCAAGATCAAACCAGTGAAACTTTTGGTGTCAAAAGGCCAATACTTTCTTATCAAGAAAGATTCAGAGCAACTTATTATGCCAAATTAGAGCTGAAATAACCATTCTTGGAAGATGAACATAAAAGAAGATTTGTTCACACTTTATGGGAGCTAAGTAAAGAGAAAAAATGAGGTATTCGGAAGGAAAGCAAAAGAACAAAGGTTCTTTACCAAATCATGATGGCCAAAGCTCAAGGTGTTGAATATGTTTATTCTAAAGCTGGGATTGTTGATGTTCTGAAGGTCGATACTAGATACATTATGGAGCTTGGATTTCCTATTTTCAAAGTTTGAAGACAGAACATGGTAGAGTGTTCATTTTATGAAGATGATTTTCCGGAGCTGAATTTACGGGATCTGCAATATTTGTATGAATACTTTTGCAACATGGCGATATGGCCAAGGGAGTCTGACTTTGCTTATCAATCGATCAAGAGATTTTTGAAGCATCACTTGAAGTATTTGGCTGTGATTGAATTTCAACTTGGTTTGGAAAGAAATTTAAAGAAGGTAAATCTGTTGAAGCCTAACCAGGAGTGTGAGAACGCAGAAGGTTGTCCAAGGTTTTTTCTTCTTGAATGGCCAGAACTTGGAATAACTTACAGGGATCAACAGAATCAACCAAAGTATCTGAGATTTTTTAAAGTGGCAAAATATTCAGATGGAACGTTGAAGATGACAAGATCTCAATTAGAAGATAAGCTGAAGAAAGAAAATAGTGCTCCATTTTTGTGAAAGACTGCAATATGTGACCAGATCAATGATTACAAGAGGGTTGGATATGGTGAATGATCGTATTGTGCTCAGAATCATTGCAAGAGATCTGGAAAAAGAACTAGGGTTGAGGCTTAGACGGAAAAGATTTTCATTTTTTAAAGTTTGAATCCAAAGGGGGGGAATGTTAGGGTTATATTTTATCTGTGTTGTATTCAAGATTTTAGCCACTTTATGCTATATAATGTAGTAGGTATAAATACCTTGTCAAAGTACATTTGAATTTGTAAGATTTCATTTCAATATAACATAGTTGACTTTCCTAATCTTACTTTGACTTTTTCTCATCTCCATTGTTGATCATTTTAAGCTACTCATTGATATTTGATTAAGATTGATCTAAATGGGAATTACAATGATTCAGATAGTGATTTTGTAGGATGTAAGATTGATAGGAAGAGTACCACTGAAAGTTGTCAACTCCTAGGCGGTAAATTGGTAAGTTCGATAAGTAAAAGAAAAATTTAGTGTCCACATCAACCGCTAAAGCTGAAAACATAGACACTGGAAGTTGTTGTGCTCAAATCCTATGGATGAGAAATCAACTCTGTCACTATGATCTTCAGCTATCCAAAATCCCTATTTATTGTGATAGCACTAGTGCCATTGCAATAGCCGACAATCCTGTACTTCACTCCAAGACCAAACATATTGAGATCAGATATCATTTTATTAGAGATCATGTCATGAATGGTGATATTAAACTTCACTTTATTCCCATTGATTGTGAACTCGCTGATCTTTTTACATAACCCCTTGATGAAACAAGGTTTAATATGTTAATCAGCAAACTTGGAATGTTGAACATTAAGGAGTAACATTCTCAGTGATTATAATCACTCAGTGATTTAAGTGATATAATTCAATATTCTCATTCCGATTCTGAACTCTTATTATTTTTGAAAAGACGTGTCAGAACTTTTCTGACACACGTCGGCCATAACGCTCCCTATCCACTCATACCCTAGGGACGTGCAAATGTCATAATTACCTGGTCAAAAAAAGTAAATCGCCGTTTAACTTTCCCTTCTCTCTCCTCTACCTATAAAAGGTATTTCCTTCTACGGTTATTCTTTTATGCTCTCGAATTTTCAAAAGGCAAAGAAAGAATTCTCTCTCTCTCTCTCTCTCTCTCTCTCTGTATGCATTCAAGAACACCAAGAACACACTCTTGTGCGTGTTTTCTTGAAACTCAAACAAAAGGTTCGTTTCAATCATCTTAAATGAAAATAAACAACTTCTTTGTTGTTTACAACTTCTAGATTTCATACTTCGAAAAAAAAGACTATTTTGGACTTTTGATCCAAAATAATTCTTAATATCACTTCTTGTTAGAATATAAATTGTTGGAGTAGAAGGGCTTAATGTGTAAATTTAGTTGTTGGTATAAAAACCATTTTGACTTTCTCTTTGTTGGTAACTCTCTCATTATTTTGTAAGCATTTGACTCAAAGAGATATATGACAGAGAGATTTTGTGCTAATATTGTGTTCTTATTTTGTTGATTTCTAACTGTGTTTTTGTGATTTGCTACTCATCAAACTTAACAATTGGTATCAGAGCAGACAAATTACAAGAATAAATCATCAATTCTTGGTAAGAAATGATGTATTTTTGAAGTTTTTACATTTTCTTATGTTTGATCATAGAGGATCAATTCATGGGTGTTTTAAGTCGAGTTTTGTTGCATTAAACTCGTTTTTGGTGATCGAGTTGAAGTTTAGAAGGAATTTAAGTATGGAAATCATCTAGATAGGATTAGATTGATTTTTCAAAGTTGTGGGTTTTGGGAAAAACAAAAGTCACTGTTTTGATCTAGTTTTTGGAGTTAAAGGTTGTTTTGGATCGTGGTATATGAATGAAAAGTACTTAGAATGTGTTCTTAAAGAGTCCTACCAAGTTTGGTTCGTTTTGAAGGTGTCTAGGATAGTTTTGAATGAATTCAGTCATTTTCGGACTTAACAGAAATTGATGGTGCTCGACATTCATAGCCATCTGACAGCATATATTCATAGCTTTCGGATAATGAATCTTCATAGCCTTTGGATAGGCAATGTTCTTAGACTTCGGACAAAACAATGATCATACACTTCGGATATTTCATTCTCATCACCCTCGGATATCAAAGGTAATGAACAGTGTACCTTCGCATGACTCATATGCGAAGGCTCTCATATGATCCTCGGATACAAAACCCTCGGATACAATACCCTCGGATACTTTGAATTTGTTATTCAAGCCTCGGACATATCATACGAGCCTCGGATATAGGTTTTGATTACATACGAGCCTCGGATATATCAAGCTTTGGATAGTATCATACTTTATCTCATCTAAACCCTCAGATATTTTCATCCGAGCTCTCAGATTGTATAGAACATTTATTATCCGAATCATCGGATAGGCTCGGATATATGGTCATCTGAACCTTAGATATGTCCTGACGTTTCTTTATCCGAACCCTCGGATAGGCTCTAAAAGGCTCAAGAATATCCTTTTTGAAATACAATTCTTTATTACTTAGAATAATTTTGGGATAAATTTTTTGTTGTTTGTCCAAATTTTGTTTCTTACCTACTAATCATGTGATTTTCTTCTTGTTAATATGAGATTAGATCTGTAGCATTTCAATATGAATACAAATATGAACACGAACACAAGGGATGCTCTTGCAATCAGGTCATCAACCAAAGTGCCAATTCTCTATCGTGGAGAATATGATCAATGGCGTGACAGATTCTTAGACTTTGTGGATATGCATGACAATGAATTACACATCAAGGACTCTTTAGACAATCGGTTGATGCCAGAACTATATATGACCATTAATGGTGATGAAGTGATAAAGCCATTAATTAAGTATAATGAAGAAGAACAGAAAAGGGCAAAAGCTGACAAACAGGCTAAGTCACTTTTATTACAAAGCCTACCCAATGAGATTTACACAAGTATGGATTCTTACAACACGAGTGACAAATTGATGTGGGACCAATTAGAAAGAATGATGGTCGGTACTAAAGTGGGCGCACAACTGAAAATTACGAACTGCATTGTAGCTTATGAACAGTTCAAACAGAAGGAAGGAGAATCATTGGAAGATGTTTACATGTGGTTTGTAAGCTTACTGAATGAGATAGCTAAGCACAAATTAACAAAGTCAGATATTGAGAACAATGTGAAGTTCTTGCATAATTTACTTCTAGAATGGAAAAACTACGTCAAAGTTATTACTCAACAGAAGGTTCTGAAAGATGTATCTCTACATGAAGTTTTTGAGATTCTTATTCAAGGTGAAGCTGAAGTCTTACTGAAGATAAATTCAAAGAAGACATTTGTTGGAAAAGTTGGAACAACTTACAAAGATGTCACAATCTGCTTCTGAAAACGGATATGAGCCAGACAATGGAGAAGACTTGGCACAAGCCATGGTAATGTTGACAAGGGTTTTTCAAAAGAAATTTTTCAAACCACCAACAAACAACAGTCTAAGATATTCTTCTTCAATCCAAAAGAATGTTCAACACTGAGATAAGATTGAAGGTAACAATCAGAATGGTGATAAAAAGAAGTTTGTGGAAAAGCCAGAGGATGAACCATTTAAGTGTTATAATTGTGGCAAAACTGGTCACTTTGCTAAAGACTGTAGAATGAAAGTGGTTAAGAATCCTGCTTATTATCGCAACAAGTTAATGCTAGCTGAACAAACAGAAGCTAGAAAACTATTAATGGCAGAAGCTGGTCATTGGCTTGATCATGGTCAGGATGAATCAAAGAATATCGAAATTGGTAACATGTGCTTTATGACCAAAGTTTCAGGAAATGCCAGTGATGATGATGAAGCAACTGCATTCGTTACAACGCAGCCTGGCACTGAGGTATCTGATCGTTCATACGATTATTTTATAAATCCAATGAACTCCATGATGTCTCAATTAACTTCTTTACAATTGAAACTGGCTAAAGAAAAATCAATTGCATCTTCTTTGCAATCACAAGTCGATAAACAAACAAATGAAATTTGTTATCTAAAAATCGACTTTATTGCAAATGAAGAATTAATTGCTTCGTTGAAATCTGAAAAGGACCGGTTTGAAATTAGAAAGCAAGATTTAGCAAATCAATTATCTGATCTAAATGGCAAATATGAGATTTTAGTAATAGAGAAAAATGAATATCAAAGACGTTATGATTCTTCACTGAAAGAAAAGAATGATTTGACTGAAAAACTCAAATTTCTTGAAGAAAAATTGTATAAACAAGGTCAAACTGAGCAAACAATTCACTTAAATAAACCTAAGGAAATGGCTTACAATGCAAGATGGGGTTTAGGATATAATAATTGTGACATCCGGCAAACCAATACTGTCAGGTTAGCATCCGATTATCTTACGCAAGTGCTAGCATAAATAAATTACCTTTATCAGGATCTGATTAGAATAGTTAAAGCATAAATTGCTACGATTTCCGTTAGTTACTTAGAAAACCCAGTTACGGCCCGTAACGGACCAAATCATCCTATAAAATGCCAGACGCGTCAACTAACACTAAAATTATATAAAATATAATGTAATCATTTCTTAAACATAAGAAGGCGTTTTAGAGTTCTTACCTCAAATACTTTGCAAAATTGATAAAACTTGAACTTTACTATTTCACATTGGGCTTTAAAAAGAAAAAAATAATAATTAAACTTGGGATGGGCCCTAAATGGCAAAGTGTGCAAACACTCAAAAACATGGAGTTTTGTCCCCCCAAACACTCAGATCAAGTTAAGTGTGCAAACAGTAAGTTCAACAGTAGGTAAATCCTACTTTGGACGACCATATCTCCTTGGTTATTTATCCAAAATGTTATATTTTTCTTCTGGGGTTATTTTAATGAGTTATCTTTCGAATTCAACTGGTTTCACTAAAAAATATGATGATTTGGGGTTTCAACTTTTTAAAACAAAATAAGTGTGCAATCTGTCCAGAGCTGACAGATTTGTGCATGCATGTTCAAATGACCATAACTCCTTCAAACCTCATGTAAAAATGGGGATTCTTCTTTTGAAAGATATCCTTATGTGTTAGCTTTAAAGTCTATCCAGAAACATTGAAAAATGATGACTTTAGACCCCTCAAAAGGCTATGACATTAAAAGGGTGTAATCTGTTTTGGAGCTGTGTCACCTTATTATTGTAAAAATTGTTTAAGACACTTAAACACCTCCAAATTTCGTGACATTTGACCAAACTACCCCTAACTCAGTGTACTAAAAGATATAAAAAGATGGATAATTTTATCAACTTGGATAATATATTAAAATGGCCATCTTTGAGCCCAAAAGATTCTGCCATCAGAATCTGCTTTTAAAAGAAAACATTGATTCAAATTTCATAAACTTTTGTAAATTTTAAGAATAATAACTTGCATGTGCAAGCACTTAAACTTAAGGACTAATTTGAGGCATTTTATAAGATTTTAAGGTAACTAGACAAGTTGTAGTTTTTAGTTAGACCCGAAAAGCTTATTGCATATTTCACTTGTATAGGACGAGTCAAGTGAGTATTCACAACCCCTTTTACTATGTTACTTACAATTTTTTTGGGGGTAAAGAATGTTATAAATTAAAATTCTTAAATGTTTGATGTTAACGAACGTTAAACTTGTGAAATGTTTGAATGTGGCACTAAGGCATGTACGCTAGTAGTATGAGTTTGAGTTAAAAATATTAAGTCCCAAATAGGTGACACTATTAATTAACTCTTAATGAGCCGATAGTTTAGTGGATAGCGCTATTTGAATTGACAATCCCACCTATTACTAACGAGTAGTGGTGCACTCTGCCAATAACACGAGTTCTACACATGTGAAATTATTTTCACCGCTGAGGTAGTTCGAGAAATATAAAGGGCGTAGTTGTCAGAAGGTTTAGTAGTGGCTCAATGCTTATGTTTACTAGAAGTACAAAGTGCCTTGTAATACTTCTTAAATTGGAATTTCTTACGCGTTTTAAACGCATAATCTATTATATTTACAATTGATTAAAATTTGTTTGTCGAAATTAAAAACCTGTGAACTCACCAACTTTTTGTAGTTGACCTTTTTATTTTAACGTGCTTTTTCAGGAGCTAAGAAGGTAAATGATAACGCTTAGTTGTGCACGCGTGTCAACATCAACCCATGACTTTCTTATTAAACACTTGTTATGTTAAAACGCTACTTTTTTCCCGTTTTACCGTCAAACTTTGAGTTGTAATTTTTGTAATTTTGAACTTATCGTTTTTATGGTTTGAATGAATGGTTGGTGTTGTATATTTCCTATTTTTATGAAACTATAAGCTGTCGTACCTCGTGTTTCCGCTTGAGCGGGGTGTGACAAATTTGGTATCAGATAGGTTATAGAGAAATGCCAGTTTTTCCGTGAAAACCATACACTATAACAAAAAAATTTCATAATAGAAGTTCTTGGTTGAGAGTATCGGGTCTTCAATTAGGGCTGATCTCCTTAACGCATCTGCTACTGATGGTTTTTATTTTGCTAACTGAACTTCAAACCTAAAGCTTTCTACTAGTATAACTAGGATAGGTGTTGTCTTAGCATGCTATAATTAGGCAAAGCCTGATCACCTATGTCTAATTTAGTATGTATCAAGAGGGACTCGGACTCGTTATATTGGAAGTTGGACTAAAATAGAAACTTCTTACTCGAATATGAAAAGCACGGCCTTGTGTGTAAGTTTGCATAAGCATTTCATGATTTTGATATTTTCTACAGCACGCTTAGTAATTAAGTTTGTTATTATCGCAGTTCACTATGTCTCACTCATCCACCCCCACTGAGTACTCTGCCGACGTGTCCGGCTACGTCACTAGTCGACCTTGGAGAAACCCATCGACCACCGAGGAGTATGATCCATCGGAGGACAGTGACACGGCGACCAGTGAGACTCCCGCTCGATCCCCTGCATCGGTTCTGCCTCCACCCGCACCTGAGCTTCCTCCACCAGTGCGCTCGGGACCGAGGGTTCGGGTTACTTCCCGAAGGAGTGTTCCCATTCCACAGAGGGTGACTCTTTCAGTTCCTTCAAGAGCCCTGGAAGATCCATCCCAGTCGCAGACACGAAGTGTGACCCCTCCCCCAGTGACCGGAGTCCCAGTGGGGCGCCCTCCGGGCATGACAGTCGCGGAGAGTGCGTGGGTCTTGGGCATAGCGTTTGACCTGCAGTCCCACGAGCATAGATTGGACCAGTACCATCACTTCATGGACGGACTAATGACGATCCTAAACTCTCACGATGAGTTTACGAATAGAGCTTTGGAGGTCACTGTTGCTACTAGGAGGGCGGTTAGGAGGTTGTATTCATACCTAGCCCTGATGATGGGAGTCCTGGTGGTGGTGTTAGGACTACTTGTTTGGAGGGTGATGCACTAAAGGACCCTCTTTCGTGAAGCTTTTGGGATGTTAGAACTTAAGAACTTTTCTTTTGAGGCTTGTAGCCTATCTATTATAAACTTTAAACGTTTGAATATCTTTTGGGAATTGTTACTTTAACTTCATATTGGGAATATTTTATGTTTATTTATGATAAGTACCTTGAAAAATGCATGATTATGAAATTATTGCATGTTGTTTTGAATATATGTTTAAATGTTGGCGTTAGACGCATGTTATATGATATGCATAACTCAGTTAAGTAGACTCAGCGTAAAAATACTAATAGTAAAATGACCAAATCCCAATTTGAATTTGTGCCTTAGAACTATGTCTCCAAGGAGAGAAGACCCCGAAATCGCACGACTTGTATCTGAACAACTCGTGGCAGCACTCCGAAACATCGTTAGCCAAGTGGCAGCAGGTCTGAACGCTAATCAGGGAAACAACCCAGGATCTGGAGCAGATAGGAATAGAGAGTGCACGTACAAGACTTTCTAGACCTGTAATCCTAAAGAATTTCATGGAACCGAAGGAGCTGTTGGACTATTAACTTGGATTGAGCGTATGGAGTCCGTTCTCCACATCAGCAAGGGCACAAAAGGAAACAAAGTGGAGTTTGCTGCTTGTCTTCTACAAGGACGAGCATTGACTTGGTGGAACACCCAAGTGCAAACCCGAGGCCGAGAAGCAGCCAATAGTCTTACATGGGAGGAGTTCAAAAAGATGCTCAAAGAAGAATATTGCCCGAGGAGCGTAATCTAGAAGTTGGAAGCGAAACTATGGAATCATGAAATGAAGGAAAATGACATAGACTCTTACACTGCCCGTTTCCATGAACTGGCAAAGATAGTACCACATTTGGTAACGCCTGAGGAAAATCGAGTCGACAGGTACGTCTGGGGTTTATCTACTGAAATACGTGGGGAAGTTACTTCGGCATACCCAAAAACCCTTCAAGATGTAGTGAATTTGGCAACCAGACTCACCAACAATGCTAATCGTTCGGGAATATTTGCAAGAGACAAGGCCCAAGGTAAGAGAAAGATGGAGGAACCCATGAAAAGACAATTTGGAGGAAGAACGGGTAAAAGTCATAAGGTAACAGGGAACTACGGAATTCAGACACAGGCAGTGGAGAAAGGTAAGGGAACATACCCTAAGTGTGATAAGTGCAATAACCATCATTGTGGAAGATGCATCATTTGCCTCAAATGCAATAAGGGAGGCCATTTTGCTAAGGATTGTAGGAGTGGCGGAAGACGAACATGTCACGAGTGTGGAAGTGCAGATCACTTTCGAAACACATGTCCGAGACTGAATCGAAGACCAAATGCTAATCAAGCACGAATAGCCAATCAAGGGAATCAAGGAGGTCCGGAAAGAGGTGGAGTATTCGAGATTGGGGCAGAAGAAGCAAGACGAAATCCGGACGTGGTTACATGTACGTTTCTTCTAAACAATCATTATGCATCAGTACTGTTTGATTCTGGAGCAGATAGGAGTTATGTATCGCTAGAATTTAGGCCAAAGATAAACTTAAGATCCCAAAAATTGAAAGAGGTATATGTTATTGAATATGCTAACGGGCAGGAAATTAGGGTCAACGACGTAATTATGAACTGTACTTTAAATTTGGCCAAAAGGAACTTTAGTATAGACCTAATTCCAATCAAGTTAGGAAGCTTTGAAATAATTGTGGGTATGGATTGGGTGTCCAAAAACAGAGCTGAAATTTGCTACTCCGAAAAGATCATCCGAGTCCCACTACCCGAAGGAAAAATACTCGAAGTACATGGAGAGAAACCCAGAAGGAATATTAATATAGTGACGTGCATGAAGATGCGAAAATACTTGTGGAAGGTCTGCATTGCGTTTATGGCACACCTTGTGGATAAGGAGACCGAAGAGAAACGCATTCAGGATCTTCCTATAGTCCGGGATTTTCCCGAGGTATTCCCAGATGAGTTGCCCGGACTACCCCCACCAAGACAAGTTGAATTCCACATTGATTTAATTCCGGGAGTCGCGCCAGTGGCGAAATCACCTTATCAATTGGCACCATCAGAGATGCAGGAATTATCAGAGCAACTCCAGGAGCTGCTCGATAAATGATTCATCAGGCCTACCTCTTCACCTTGGAAAGCTCCAATCCTTTTTGTTAAAAAGAAGGATGGATCCTTTCGAACTTGTATCGATTATAGAAAACTTAACAAGCTGACCATCAAGAACCGATACCCCCTCCCTCGAATAGATGACTTGTTCGACTAACTTGAAGATGCCAATTACTTCTCAAAGATTGATCTTAGATCTGGTCATCATCAAATGAGATTCTGTGAAGAGGATATTCCCAAAACGGCGTTTAGGACTCGCTACGACCATTACGAGTTCCTAGTTATGCCTTTCGGGTTAACAAACGCACCAACTGTCTTCATGGACCTAATGAACAAGGTCTGTAGACCGTACTTGGATAAGTTCGTGATTGTATTCATAGATGATATACTTATTTATTCGCAAAGCAAGGAGGATCATGAACGACATCTAAAGTTGATACTAGAACTACTCAAGGAACAAAAATTGTACGCGAAGTTCTCCAAATGTGAATTTTGGATTCGCGAGGTACATTTTCCTGGCCATGTAGTCAATAAGAAGGGAATTCACGTGGATCCGACGAAAATTGAGGCCATCAAAAAGTGGGATGCTCCGAAGACACCGACGGAATTCGTCAATTTCTTGGTTTAGCAGGCTATTATCGCGATTCATAGCGAATTTCTCAAAAATTGCGCAACCTTAACGACATTAACCCAAAAGGATAAGAAGTTTATCTAGGGAGAGAAACAAGAAGAAGCATTCCAGACACTTTAGCATAGACTATGTAATGCACCGATTTTGGCATTGCCAGAAGGCACAGAGAATTTCGTGGTCTACTGCGATGCATTACACCAAGGTTTGGGATGTGTGTTGATGCAAAATGATAAAGTCATTGCGTATGCTTCAAGGCAACTTAAAGTTCATGAGAAGAACTATACCACTCATGATTTGGAGCTAGGAGCCGTAGTATTCACACTCAAAATTTGGAGACATTATCTTTACGGCACTAAATGCACTATCTTCACCGATCATGAAAGTCTTCAACACATCATTGACCAGAAAAGGCTCAATATGAGGCAAAGAAGATGGGTTGAATTGCTGAGTGACTATGATTGTGAGATAAAGTACCACCCAGGTAAGGCTGATGTAGTAGCCGACGCACTAAGCAGGAAGGAAAGAGTGAAACCGTCAAGGGTGCGACCTATGGGGATTTTTGTTCAGACGAGTTTAAAGACACAAATTCTTGAAGCTCAAGAAGAAGCGTTGAAGGTAGAGAATTTGAAGAACGAGACCCTACATCACTTGGAAATAAAATTTCAAACAAAGTCAGATTGGGTAGGTTACCTTGAAGATAGAGTTCGGATACCAAAGGTTGGTAACCTATGATCAACCATTTTGGATGAAGCCCATCGATCGAGGTATTCGGTTCACCCAGGAACGGATAAGATGTACAAGGACCTAAAAGAATACTATTAGTGGCCAGGAATGAAGAAAGACATTGCCTTGTACATAAACAAGTGCTTAACTTGTGCTAAAGTTAACGCCGAACACCAGAAACCATCCGGTCTACTTCAACAACCCGAGATTCCCCAATGGAAATGGGAACAAATAACCATGGATTTTGTAACCAAGCTACCCAGAACTGGGAAGAGACATGACTCCATATGGGTTATAGTGGATCGACTTACGAAATCATCGCATTTCATTCCTATTCGGGAAGACTTCAGTATGGAAAAGTGTGCGCAAATTTACATCAATGAAATCGTTACGCATCATGGGGTGCCTATTTCCATCATCTCGGATAGAGATACTCGTTTTACGTCACGATTTTGGCAATCACTCCAAAAACCATTGGGTATACGGTTGGACTTGAGCACTGCCTATCATCCTTAAACGGATGGACAGTCGGAGAGAACCATTCAGATGCTGGAAGATATGTTACGCGCATGTGTGATAGATTTTGGCGGAAGTTGGGACACACATCTGCCGCTAGTTGAATTTGCATACAATAACAGCTATCACACTAGTATTCAGTGTGCGTCGTATGAAGCCTTATACGGACGCAAGTGTAGATCACCACTTAGTTGGTTGGAAATTGGCGACAGGCAACTGACCAGGCCCGACATCATTCAGGAGACTACTGATAAGATCTCAATTATCAAGGAAAGGCTCAAGGCTGCAAGAGATCGTCAGAAGAATTACGCTGATAACCGTAGAAAGTCATTGGAGTTTCAAGTGGGTGATAAGGTGCTTCTAAAGGTGTCACCATGGAAGGGACTAGTACGCTTCAGGAAAAGAGGCAAGTTGGGTCCAAGATATATTGCTCCGATTGAAATACTTGAAAAGTATTGGGCCAGTGGCGTACAAGCTTAAGTTACCACAAGAGTTGAGCGTCATCCACAATACGTTCCATGTGTCAAACCTAAAGAGATGCTTAAGGGATGAATCATTGGTTCTACCCCTTGAAGACATTCAGATTAGCGATCGGTTACACTTCGTAGAAGAACCAATCGAAATACTGGACCGAGAAGTCAAACGGCTAAAGCGTAGTAAGATCCCGATTGTAAAAGTCCGCTGGAATTCGAAGCATGGCCCTGAGTATACTTGGGAGCGAGAAGATTTCATGAAACGAAAGTACCCTCACCTTTTTGCGAACGACCCGATAGGGAAAGCCGGTCATTAAATTTTGGGACGAAATTCCTCTAACGGGGGGAAACTGTGACATCCGGCAAACTGAGAGTGTCAAGTTAGCATCCGATTAGCTTACGCAAGTGCTAACATAAATAAATTACCTTTATTAGGATCTAATTAGAATAGTTAAAGCATAAATTGCTAGGACCAAATCATCCTATAAAATGCCAAACGCGTCAACTAACACTAAAATTATATAAAATATAATGTTTTCATTTCCTAAACATAAATTTTATTTTAAAATTCATTAATCAAAGCATAAGAAGGCGTTTTAGAGTTCTTACCTCAAATACTTTGCAAAATTGATAAAACTTCAAGTTTACTATTTCACATTGGGCTTTAAAAAAAAATTAAACTTGAGATGGGCCCCAAGTCCCCCCCCCCCCCCCCTTCTCCCCTCTCTTATACCATTTTTTTTTAAAAGTCCTCATTTCAAATTAAAACCCTCTCATCTCCTCACCTCTCTCTCTCTCTCTAAAATCAAAAGCCAACTTCAAGAATACTCTTCTTCTCCTTCATATTTCCAGCCAAAAACTCAAACAGAACCCATCATTTTAGCAAGTTATTGAAAATATTGGAACCCTTTTTATCATCCAAGTAAGGTAAGAACTTCATCCTCACTATTTTATTTCAATTTTTGGTGAAAACCCCATTTTTTGTACTTTAAATTGCTCGTCATCTAACCTACAATTTTTCTTAAGTTCTAAGGGAATATTATACACCAAAGATATGTAAAATGTCTATATAATGGTGGTAATCCGTGACCCGAGCATTAGAACACAAGAAAAGTAGGTAAAATCACCATGCATGTGGGTTTTGATCCTTGAAAATGGCATTTTTGGTGCTGGCAGATTACTTGTTAGTAATTCTATCGCACATGACTTGCAAAATACTAGTCCAAACGTTATGAATCTTTTTCTAAAATGTTATTCTTTGAGTTGGGTTCTAATCCAAGTGAAATAACTTAAAAACATGGAGTTTTGGCCCCCCAAACACTCAGATCAAGTTAAGTGTGCAAACAGTGAGTTCAACAATAGGTAAACCCTACTTTGGACGACCATATCTCCTTGGTTATTTATCTAAAAGGTTTTATTTTTATTCTGGAGTTTATTTTAATGAGTTATCTTTCGAATGCAACTGGTTTCACTCAAAAATATGATGATTTGGGGTTTCAACTTTTTAATACAAAATAAGTGTGCAATCTGTCCAGAGTTGACAGATTTGTGTATGCATGTTCAAATGACCATAACTCCTTCAAAACTCATGTAAAAATGGTGATTCTTCTTTTGAAAGATAGACCTATGTGTTAGCTTTAAAATCTATCTAGAAACATTGAAAAATGATGAATTTAGACCCCTCAAAAGTCTGTGACATTAAAAGGGTGTAATCTGTTTGGAGCTGTGTCACCTTATTCTTGTAAAAATTGTTTAAGACACTTAAACACCTCTACAATTCGTGACATTTGACCAAAATACCCCTAACTTAGTGTACTAAAAGATATAAAAGTATGGATAATTTTATCAACTTGGATAATATATTAAAATGGCCATCTTTGAGCTCAAAAGATTCTGCCATCAGAATATGTTTTTAAAAGAAAACATTGGTTCAAATTTCATAAACTTTTGTAAATTTTAAGAATAATAACTTGCATGTGCAAGCACTTAATTTTAAGGACTAATTTGAGGCATTTTATAAGATGTGAAGGTAACTAGACAAGTTGTAGTTTTTAGTTAGACCCGAAAAGCTTATTGCGTATTTCACTTGTATAGGATGAGAATAGAACCGGACAAGTAATTGAGCCGCCAAACCTACTTTTGTATCCGCTATCATCAAGTGAGTATTCACAACCCCTTTTACTATGTTACTTACAATTTTTTGGGGAAAAGCATGTTATAAATTGAAATTCTTAAATGTTTGATGTTAACGAACGTTAAACTTGTGAAATGTTTGAATGTGGCACTAAGGCATGTACGCTAGTGTATGAGTTTGAGTTAAAAATGTTAAGTCCCAAATAGGTGACACTACTAATTAACTCTTAATGAGCCGATCGTTTAGTGGATAGCGCTATTTGGATTGACAATCCCACCTATTACTGACGAGTAGTGGTGTACTCGGCTAATAACACGGGTTCTACACATGGGAAATAATTTTCACCGCTGAGGTAGTTCGAGAAATATAAAGGGCGTAGTTGTCAGAAAGTTTAGTTGTGGCTCAACGCTAATGTTTACTAGAAGTACAAAGTGCCTTGTAATTTTCCTTAAATTGGAATTTCTTACACGTTTTAAATGCATAATCTATTACATTTACAATTGATTAAAATTTGTTTGTCAAAATTAAAAACCTGTAAACTTACCAACTTTTTGTAGTTGAACTTTTTATTTTAACGTGCTTTTTCAGGAGCTAAGAAGGTAAATGATAATGCTTAGTTGTGCACGCGTGTCAACATCAACCCAAGACTTTCTTACTAAAAACTTGTTATGTTAAAACGCTACTTTTTTTCCGTTTTACCGTCAAACTTTGAGTTGTAATTTTTGTAATTTTGAACTTATCGTTTTTATGGTTTGAATGAATGGTTGGTGTTGTATATTTTCTATTGCTATGAAACTATGAGCAGTCGTACCTCGTGTTTTTGCTTTAGCGGGGTGTGACAATAATCCTCACAATTTGAAAAAAGCACTCTCTGAGACTCCAACTCTATATGAGTTTGATTTTATCGATCTCGGTGCTACTTATCCCCAGTACAAAATCAGATAGATTAAGTCAGATAACAAGACTGAGCGCCGAGAAGACTGGAATAGGAAAAACAAAAGAAAAATGCAACTTCTTTTTAACTACGAGTTATTAAATGACAGTTATTCAAATGACAAAACTGCTTTTCTTTCAAATGATTATTTTTTGAGCTATACTACTCAACTTGAATCTGAACCAATACAAGGTAAGTTGCATGTTCCACCTTTAGTATTGGAAAGTAAGATAGTCGAGCTTGAACAATTATTACTTGATGAAAGACAACATTTTGAAGAAGAAAAGGAAATTTTAAAGCAAAAACTTTCTGATTTGGAAAAGAATATTTCTGCAAAACTTGAAGATTTTGTTCATTACATGAAGATTTTGTAGAAAAGGCTAAATCATTTTTTTATGTTCCAAATGATACGAAAAACAATATTAGTCATGGTGTAAAGCATAAATGTACTGATAAACACTTATCTTCTGTTTTTCCGAAAGTGATATATTCAGTACAACAATTACTTTCTTTTGCTCATGCTAGTATGTGTTGTTCTACATGTGGGATGAATGATTTTGTTGCTTCTCTTTGCTTTATAACAATGATTCTTACATGTCTCAATCCAAGAATTTTAAAAATCAGTACTTGAAAAAACAGATGGTCCAATTTCAGATGGGTACCAAAATCTGAGCTTTCATAGAAAACGAAAGAACCCAAATTTATTTGGGTACCTAAACCATCAAATTTTTCTAAAACTAATTCAATTTTGACAAATTCAAAAGAACCAAAGGTAAAATGGGTTCCTAAATTTTCAACTAACCCAAAAGGACCGATATTCATATGGGTACCTAAAACTGCTTATTTCAATTTTGCAGACCGGTCATGTGTGGATTATGGATTCAGGATGCTCAAAATACATGACTGGACAAAAGCAGATTTTAGATAATTATGTTGCAAAAGACTGCAGGAAAGTAAGATTTGGAAACAATCATTTTTCTCCGATTTTAGGATATGGTGATCTAGTCAAGGAAAATGTTTCGATCAAGCAGGTTTCTTATGTACCAGGGCTAGGTCACAACTTGTTTAGTATTGGACAGTTGTGTGATAATGATTTAGAAGTCAATTTCAGATCAATGAAATGTTGTGTTTGTGAATATAATGGTACTAAATTATTAGTTGCTTCCCAAATCTCAAATCTTTTATACAATTAACCTGAATGACATCAAAGCTGAGGAAGCTGTCTGTTTATTACCAAAACCGACTAGACATCAAAATTGGTTTTGGCATAGAAGATTCTCTCATTTAAATTTTGATGCTATCAATGCGCTAGTAAAGGGAGGGCTAGTCTCAGGATTACTAGATCTGAAATACGAAAAGGAACATCTGTGTGCAGCTTGTGAAAAAGGAAAAATGAAGAAAGCAAGTCATAAGTCCAAAGTTGAATTTAATACGGATCGTCCTCTGCAACTTCTTCATATGGATATGTGTGGGCCAATACGTGTACAGACAATAAATGGTCGGAAGTATATTTTGGTCATTGTTGATGACTACTCAAGGTACACATGGGTCAAGTTTTTACGAATCAAGGATGAGGCTCTGGCTGTGATCATTGATTTTATCAAAAGTATTTAGAATAACTTGCAGTTATCAGTCCAAACTCTTGGAACTGATAATGTTACAAAATTCAAAAACAAGAAGCTTGGAGATTTTCTTTCATCTATTGGAATTACTCAGACTTTTTCAGCAGCCCGGACTCCACAAAAAATGGAGTTGTTGAACGTCGTAACAGAACTTTAGTAGAAGAAGCCAGAACAATGATGGTGCATTCAAAGATACCTTTGTTTTTGTGGGTTGATGTTGAATCGACTGCTTGCTTCACTTAGAATCGTTCACTCATCAATCACCCGTTTGGAAAAACTCTATATGAACTGATTAACAAGCGTATCCCTAATGTTAACTATCTACATGTTTTTGGATGTCCTTATTTTATTATGAATGACAGGGATGACCGTAGCAAACTTGATCCTAAAGCTGATGACGCTGTCTTTGTTGGATATTCTGCCTTATCTGCTGCATACATAGTCTACAATAAAGAACAAGATCTGTAAATGAAAGCGTGAATGTTGATTTCAATGAAAAAGTTGACTGGATTTTTGATCATATCGGTTCAGAACCCGTTTTAACCGGTGCTCGCGCTTCTGAGCGTATGCCTATTCATCCTATTTCAACTTCTGTCGATCTGAAGCATGCTTCTTCTTCTTCATCTAATCTTACTGATTTGGAGTTATTATTTGAAAAAGTTTATGACGATTTAAATACTACTAATCCGGTTTCTTCTTTTGTGCCTGACAGCTCTGCAGTTGATCCACCAAGAGATTCAGCATCGATCACAAGTCCATCTGATTTCTGTAATCCATCTTCAGATTCAGTTCCAATAACTCCATCTGAAGCAGTGCCAATACAATCAACTTCAGAAGTTGTGGTTCCAACTCCTATCAGGATATCTGGTGGTTTAGAATCTGTAACATTTGTTCAACCGGAAGCTAATACTCCTATCTCAGTAGATAGTACTGATTCTAGTCATATTTGACAAGATTATCCACCTATTTCTACTCCAGTTCCTCTGGTCATTCCTACTCCGGTAATTCCTACTCCGGTAACTCAAACAGATGAGGCTTCAACTTCAACGCCTACTCCACCAGCTCCTTAAATAGATAATCCTATTGTTTCCCCTAACCGTTTTGTTGATTCAGATAATTCTCAATTGTTGTATGGTAGTTCCCATAGATCCAGATATAACAAGAATAACAGACAAAGAATAAGATTAGAGCAGCAAAGTCGTATGTATTATTGATATGAACAAGTATTACACACTGTATCTATCATGAAAGTACAAAGTATGATCTCTAACTATCAACAAACTAACTGACTTTCTATTTATATACGAATATAGATACTATACTAACAAGTAGTTCTAACACAGACCAATAGTATCTAAACACGTGTGAGCTTCACTTCAGAACCACTTCTGAATATGTCTTCAGAACTTCTTCAGAAGCTGACTTCAGAACTTCTTCAGAACATGTCATAAATCTTCAGAACTTCTGAAGTTGCCACTTCAGAAGTTATGTCTTAGTCTCTCAGACTTCTGATCTTGAACTTCTGAACTTTACTTTGACATTTATCTGTATAGCACTAGTTCAGAAGATCTGAATTGTTAGCTTCAGAACCCAGTTCCTTTTAAACCTATCTAAGTATACTCAACAATCTCCCCCCTTAGCTTCAAAAACTCAAATTATAACTCCGGTATCCGAGAGGAAGAACTTTATAGAAAATCAATCTTCTGTACTCAGTATATTTTCTATATTCTTTATCCAGTTCTTTGCAAACTTTTTGTATTCAGACCAATCTTCATCATTCAAATTCTTTGGTCTTTTCTTTTGATTCTTTTCCAATCTTTATTTTATGGCAACCACAGTACCATTGCAGCACTTATGCACTTCTTCATATCTGATAAAAAGCTTGATGTTTCTTGTTCTACAAACAATACTAGGACGACACATAACAAGAGTACCAGAATGAATGTCATTAAGGTTTTCAAGCTCAAAATTTGGTCTGCTCATATGTATTTTCTCTCTTCTGAATACATAAGCCACTTGAAAGTCAATTTTAGCAGCCATGATATATTCTCTATAACTCCATCTCTTAGACAAACAAATGTATTTCTAAACTTGTTGATTCTGTCATGAAAAGGATAAAGGCTTTTATATACTTTGATTAAATCCCTTAGATGGATATTTTGGAGATCTGCTTCTGTAAAAGTAATCACTTCATCATTTGCTCTTTCTACCTTGTAGTATGAGTACTTATATCCACCTTTACTTCTCTGATTTTAATCCAATACTTTCACAATAGGACTATCACTCCTAACTTGTGAGACAGTTAACTTCAGACTTCTAATTATATTGGAATACCATTGCTTGAACCAAAATTTTTATTCACAAAGCAATCAATGTAGTTGAACCTTTCCTCATATTCCATGAACATTTCAGGATGAAAATATTCAAGAAATAATGTATAACCATGTTCTTCAACTCTATCAATTTGCATTTGATCGGCTTTAGTGACTTTCCTTTCTTCTTCTATACTTTCAACAATCTCCTTTCCTTTTGAACTCTCACCTTTTTCTTTTTCTTTTTTTGAGATAACAACTTCTGAGCTCTGATTGTCTTGTGCTTCTTTTAATACTTCAAAAATTCAATTTTCTGCTCCTTAGGATGAACATGAAAATCATAACAATAACTCAGCAAGTAATCAGCATCCCTTACATTGTTTATCTCAGAATGCCCAACACATGAGCTTCTTCTGATCAGCTCTCTAAAATGAATTCTTTCATTGATGAGATAAACAAATTCATCTTTTATCTCTTTTGCTCCAGGAATCCATAACACATGATCAGAAAGCCATTTCAATGTTGAAGAGGAATACTTTGGGATATCAGAAATTATAAAAGTTTGTTCAGCTGATCCATTTGGTATGTATTGAAATCCAAGCTCTGAATTAGTAAAGACTTTTGAAATACCAGTAAGTTCAACATGAACTGGTTCTAATAAATTCACTTTCTTCATCCTTCTTTCCAAAGCAAGCTGGAAATCATGTTTTACTAGGTTTCTGAGGTAGATACCAAGTATTCTTCTGATTTCTGGTACAAGTTCCAAATCAACTCTTTTAACACAAAAACTCAGCAATGATAATTTGTCTTGGAGCCTTAAATTGTAAATGTCAAATTGAGTAAACTCAATTAGAGTACCATCCTTTCTTTCAGCTCCAATTCTTATAACTTTCAGATCTTCTTCTATCTGTCTGTTAATACTTCTGAAATGCTTTATTAAAGTGGAATGAAGCATATCTTGAATACCATGCCTTTAATGATAAGCTCTGACTTCTGAAGCATGATCTTCACTCCATTCATCACTTATAAAGCTCTCTAAAGTAGCATTTCTCAAGCTACCTTTACACATGTAAAGATAGGTATCTTCAGGAAAAACCATCCTTTCATGAATGATTTGATTGAAAATAGTTTCCTTCATAAAGACTTGATCCACAATTGGTTCTTCTAGAACTGGCAGAGAAATTCTTGGTATTTTAATAAAACCCTTATACTTTACCACAACTTCTTTTGTAAACTCCATTAGCAAGTCATCATTAAATTCAATATCATTCACATGACTTAGATCAACTTGAATGAAGACTTCTTCAAATGGCTGATCATAAAAAATCTTAAACACAAACAATCTTTCATCCATGAATCTACACTCCAGATTCCTTGTAGAATTCAGAAAATCAGAATTTAGAATAACTAAATTCATAAACCAGTTGAAAATATTTAGAAGATCTCCTTCTTCTCTTCTGATAACATCCTGTACAACATTTGGTCTCCAGATAATTAGATCTCTGATTTCATTCACCTCTTCTTCATCATCAAATCTGATAACATCTGATAAGTCACCAGGTTCAGTAACTTCCTCTTCAAAGGGCAAGTATTCATTGATCATTTCTTCACTTGAATCTGGAAGCGCATCAGTTTTATCTGAATCAATTCCATCATCTGAACCAGACAAACTTATCTTCTCTGTTTCATAACCTTCATCTTCTTCATCAGGAATAAGAAAATCTGAATCTGCATGCACTTCAGAACTTTCATTTTTTGGAACAAAAACCTCAGAACTAACCACCATTGGTACCTCAATAATAATAACATCTTCAGAAACTGGGACTTTTGATAATTCAAGTTCAGAAATTGACAAGTTTTAAATTGCTTCTGAATGCTTTTCAGCACCAGAATCTTTTTGAACATCTTCAGAAGATTTTTCAGAAGATTGGGCTATAATGTTTTGTGCATCTTCAGAAGTGGAAACTCTTCTCCTTTTCTCCTCCTCATGATCATCAGGACCCTGATCATCATGTTTTCTTTTAAGAGTTTTAGCTTGAGGTTTGCATTCCAAAGCTTTAATTCTTTGATCAAGGGCAACCTGTGTAGTTTGCACAGTTGTCAACTTGTCAAGAATTAATTGGATATCATCCTTTGTAGCCAAATTCGATAAGCCAGATTGTTCAGAAGTTATAGGCAGAAAGGTTTTTAAACTTGAGACAGATGAAATTACTTCTGAGAATGACTTCAGAATAGATTCCTGATATTTTTTGAAATCTTGAGTTGACACAGAGACTTTTTGCAATTCACTAAGTCTGTCAACAATTTTCTTCCCTTCAGCATCCACCCTATCCTCCATCACCTTTTGATTATTTGTCGTCAATTCCTTGATGTCCTTCTGAATCTTTGCAAATTCAGAAGTACAAAAATCCTTAAATTCTGTGAATTCAGAAGATGGGTAAAAGTACCAAGACCAACAGATGGTCCTTTTTGCAGTCCTACAGAAGTAGGATGGCCTTTTGATGTTACCACATCATGAACCACGAATGATTCATTGAATGGGGCTTTTGTGATGTTCACCCCACCAGGTCTTACATCAAATCCTTGAATGTCCTGAAAAGAAACACCTATTGATGTTGTTGCAATGTGACAGACACTTTGCTTGGTTATGTCTGGACGACTTGTGCTAGTGTGAAGAAATTGAACATCTTGTGTTGTATTAGGCTCAAGATTGATTGGACTATCAGACTCAATGTGCATATGAGTATGAAGGGGGGGACATATATCCTTCTGTTTCAACATTAGGTTCCTCCATATGGGGACCTAATGGTAGATGAGCTGCTTGCCCCAATTGTGTTATTGAAACACCCTTCTGTTGAGAGATGGGTGAATGGCTGGGGGGTTATCAAAATTTGCCATGGGCTCACTAGCTGTTTCAATATTACCCACCAAAGAGTGTGGAGTAATAGATAATGTGGCTTCCCGGCTAGTAAATTTTGGTTCACAAGTTTGTTTTTCTTTTACTTGTGTTCTCCCCCCATCAGTTCTTTTTCTCACTCTTCTACCCAAGCTCTCATTTCCATTTTTCCTCTTTGCACTATCAGATTGTTCACCACCCTGAACTTCCTCCCCTCTCTCCCTAGGAACGTTAGACTCCTCACCTTGCTCACCACTGGGATTTAAATCCTGGTACCAAGTCGGGTCAACCCGACCCAACTCGGGATTAAGATGTAAAAATCACAAAATTAACCCCGTTTTCACCCAAAATTAGTTCTTGGTGTTCAAAGGTGCGAACACACACACTTGGGAGCTAATCTAACCATAAATCAAGTGATTTAACAAGAATCTTGAAGGATTTATGGAGAAATCAAAGGTAAAACCCATATCTTATATTTGTTTTTGATGTTGTGCATAATTGATGAGTTTTAAGCCATGATGTTTTAGTGATGAAATCATGAAATTATTTTAAGGTTTAGTGTTCTTACTAGTTAGAATGCAAAATCCATTGATGGATTGTAAGATTTCTTGAAAAATACGATGTTAACTCAAGAACATGTGCTGACTTTTAGGAGTTAAAGTGAAATATGATGAAATTGGTAAGAAATTGATGTTATAATCATGGTTTATGATTGATTTATTGTGGAATATGGTAAACATAAATGAATTTTTGAATTTGGAGCTTATTGGGCTAGTATTGGCCATGTTTTGGATGAAAATGGATGTTATATGACAACATGGTTACAGCTTTGTATTTGAAAAATCATAGAAATTCGTAGAAAAATTATAAAATTATGAACAAATAGGCACTGAAAAGGTAAGAGAAAGGGCTACAATTTATCTTCATAGGTGAAATGGTGATTTTGAGCTTTAAAGGGGCAAAACAGCTCTGCAAGTTGAGTATTTAGAATGGAATTCAAAGTAGTATATCTTAATTGAAATGGGATTTATGTGAGTTTTTGATGTGCGTCGCTAATGAGACTTTCAATATGACTTCCAGGGATTGTTTAATCTTGTTTGGAAGTCTTGGAGGTGGTTTTCATCATTTGAATTGGAATTGCGATTCGACCACTCGGTTTGGCATTCGGTTTAATACAACCGAATTGTATGGTGAGTTTACTTAGATATGTCTCTATTATGTTCTATACATGTCTATGTGTTATCCATGTTGTCTTGATACTTTTTATTCCATTATCAGATCTTGTAATGGATTTTTTTGGTTGCTTTGTTCTTGTGTTAGGCGCCGGTTGTCAGGCACCTTTGGATCCGGGTGAGACAATCGGAGGGGTTGTCCCTACTCATCTGTCCGGAGATGGAGGTTGGTTATTGCAGGAAGATGAGTAGAGGGTTGTACACCATTCGAGAGTGGACGAACACATATTGGTCAGTCATACTAAATGCTTGTTTATTGTTCTGTACATAAATTGTCGGTTAATGTACTAGATATTCATAGTATGATTTTGAGTATCTGATGTGTTTGTATGATAAGTTCATGTGATTGAGTATTCGTTGAAAGTTGTTTGCCTTTAATGTTTCCTTGAGAACCTATGCTTTGATAACACATGCCTTTAATGAGAATTGACCCTTGTACTCCTTAACTTCCCTAGTATGTGCACTTATATGAGACATGATACACATGATATCCATTTAAACTTACTAAGCTTTGTTAGCTTATCCTTTTAATTAGTGGTAAACATTTCAGGAAGGGAACATAAGGGTAAAGAGAAAGTTGTCCATCGTTGATTGTTCGTGTAGGAAGCAAGGATCATCATCTTTTGGTTCATGGTAGTTTATATTTTTGGGTAGAACTTGTATTTTGTCACTTTTTCGGGTTGATGTTTCGCCGATGAACATTTTTCGATATTTTGGATGTAAATGGTGGTACAAAACTAATCTTTTGATGGTATAATACTACATTCAGTCTAAATATGACACGTGTCACGCTCCCATTTGTCCTCACGTTCACAACCAAATTTGAGTTCGCATTTGAATTTTCCTCTCTCTCTCTCTCTCTCTCTCTATATATATATATATATATATATATAAAGAGAGAGAGAGAGAGAGAAGAAAGTTCAAATGCGAACTCAAATTTGGTTCCGAAAAGTGCGACATGTGTCCATTCAGTCTGAATAATGAAAGAAAATATTCAAACTGAATGTAATATTATTAAGTTTGAATGTAGTATTATTCAAACTGAATAATACAATACTACATTCAGTCTAAATATGACACGTGTCGCAATCTCATTTTTCTTCACGTTTACAGCCAAATTTAAGTTAGCAATTAAATGTTCCCCTCTCTCTCTCTCTGTATATATATATATACATACATATATATATATATATAGAGAGAGAGGGAGAAAAAAAGTTAAAATGCAAACTCAAATTTGGTTGTAAACGTGAGGACAAATGAGAGCGCTACATGTGTCTGAATGTTAGATTATTCAGACTGAGTATTTCTTTGATTATTCAGTTTGAATATGACACGTGTCGCGCTCTCATTTGTCCTCACGTTCACAATCGAATTTGAGTTCTCATTTGAACCCGCCTCTCTCTCTCTCTCTCTTTCTCTCTCTGTCTCTCTCTCTCTCTCTCTTTATATATATATATATATATATATATATATATATATATATATATATAGGGCAGGGTTCGAGAACACCCCCTTTAAAGGAATACCTAAATAGCCACATATTTTGTATAAAGAATATTTATTATAATCAATGGCATTGTGGTAATTAAGGTTCCCTGATAGACACTTTCCACCTAGGGTCATTTTCTTTTAAGGGTATAATAGGTATAATTAATATTTATTGTACCTTTAAACATAAAATATAATTTCACCAAATTAAATATTTAATCTAATTGTACCCTTTAAACATAAAATATAAAGTCACATATTAAGGAGATAATTATTCTTATTTAACCTTGAACAAAATCATATATGAAAGAAAATCATATATAATTTCACATTAACCTTGAACAAAATCATATATGGTAGTGAAATCACATACGATTTCACAATAATATTGTACAAAATCATATATGATACTTACAGCACATATGATTTCACAATAACCTTGTACAAAATCATATATGATATTGATTTTACAAGAACATTGTACAAAATCATATATGATTTTACATTTGTCTTTGTACAAAATTACATATGATTCTGTAAAAACTTTTAAACAAAATCACATATGATTTTACATTTATCTTGGCACAAAATCACATATGATTTTACAGTAACATTTGTATAAAATCATATGTGATTGTAATGTGGTTTTTTGAGTTTCTAAAATTATATTATATTTTATGTTTAAAGGGTACAATTAGATTAAATATTTAGTTTGATGAAATTATATTTTATGTTTAAAGGTATAATCAGATATGAATATTATATTGCAAAAAGTAATGGTTTCCTAAAATACCCTTCAATAAATCAAATTAATATTGATTTGAATTTTGGGTCCACCAAAATATATATGAGGTTCAAATGAGTTCATTTGTTTCTTTAAATAGAAAAAATTCTCATTTGAACCTCCCTCTCTCTCTCTCTCTCTCTCTATATATATATATATATATATATATACGGGCTAAATCAAATAAAAACCATAAAAGAGTTACAAACTCGTGAAAACCAAATATAAAAATAATATTTTATCATTATTTATTTTCATCAAATGCTAGAGATTAAGATATTTTTTCACATATATTTGTTTCATAATGTGAAACTTTCTCATGTATTTGTTTCATCATATGGATATTTTTTTATACATATGTAACTTTTTATGGTTTTTATCTGATTATCGCTATATGTGGTTTTTTGTGGTTTTTTGTGCATATTTATATGTATATATATATATATAGAGAGAGAGAGAGAGAATAATCAAATGAGAACCACAAAATGTTATAATCACGTAAGAACTAATTTCAAATTAATTTTTTTTATGATTTTTCTTTATTAAAAACTATAATTTAAGATATCATTTCACTCACATATGTTTGTATATATATTGTGAAAAAAATACATATAAAACTTTTCTTTTAATTCACATTATATATTGAACGAAAAATATGTCTTAACTGAGGCGGACACATTCATACTTGAGCAATGTCCTCTGCACCCGCTCAAATGAAATTCACAAGTAGAAAAAAATTGGGTTAAAAGAAGCATCAACTAAACTTTGAGAAATGCTCCGAAATATTAGAAAATACAAGAAACATCAACCAAAAAACTTGAAAAAGTCTCTTTAAATCAACCAAAAAATTCAAGAAATCTCTTGAAATGGTAGAATTCGTCTAAAAACACATCTAACGACTTTACGTACCTTTGGTCCACTTTAAAGATAGACCTGTTGGATAAAAATCTCGGTTCCACCACTATAAATTAACATGTGTAAAAATAAAAAAAATTCTACTCCATTATTTTCAACATATATATCTTCACCAAATACATATTCTCCTCAACTGTTCTACCCCATTTGTCAACATATTTGGTGTAAAAACTAAAAGTTTCTTTTGGGATGGTAATAAATATCATATTTCCATTTTTATTTGTTTTTCCATTTCACTTCCCAAACTAAAAATTAAATTTACAAAATCACACAATTCTTAAATAATTATAAAAAACATAAGTAACAAGCACTGCCCCTTTCCTAGCACATGAACACAACCATTGGTGCCAAAATCATAGACAACCCAACCACCACCATGCTTGTGCCACTGGTTGAGCCACCTTCATCGGTGGGACTTGACGTTGCCGGCGTAGATGGGGTGGTTGCCGATGGCGGTGACAGGTTGTTGCCGCTAGTAGGGGTGGTGGTGGATGGTGAAGTGGTGGTTTTAGATACCACATTGATTGCCATTTTCATCCCTAAACTGCAATGGCCAAATGATGGACAAGCAAAGTACATTGGCCCTGGTTGTGTCAACTTAATGGTGGTTGCGCCCCCGGTGTAGGAGTTAATGGCGTTGCCGGTGGCACAGTTGTCGTAATCGGCTTTCGATACACTGTCCACGCCATGGCTGCTACCATAGTTGAATACTGCCCAAGGAAAAATAATTCGAAAGATTTGTGTTGTTAGTACTCGTTCAAAAGAGAGCATTTTACCTGGTAGAAATATATTTTTTACACGGTTGAAGCTCGCATTATAGTTAGCACCTTTACAACAAATCGGGTTTATAGCACTACAAAATAAATTCGTTTTACTCACAAAAATTACCGACAGAAATTTATGTCGGGGGATTTGATGTTTTTCGAGAAAATTACCAATGGTTCAGTAAAATTTGATGTTTTTCGAGAAAATACCAATGCATCACCTGGGTAATCTGTCACTGAGTTGAATTACCCACCAGCAATTTACCTACCAACTTTTATGACAGCTTTTGAGGAATCACTTTTTAGCGACAGATTTTTCAGGGAAACGTCCATAGGCAAAAGTCTTTCGATCAGTAGTGTAGTACCAAAAATGTTAAAATGTTCTAATAGACTGTTTTATTGGACTTTAGTTTAAGTGACAATTATATAATTGTTACAATAAGTTTAAAGAGTAGTTTTGGGACATATAGAGCTTTTTAAATAAAATATGGTATTAATTTTTTATGCAATATTATTTAAAAAAAAGATTCCTTATATAAACAAGTGTCATATAAATAATAAACTTGAGGTATTAAAACATCTTATTGTGAAAAATTGGTTTAAAAACTTGTAAAAACGTCCAAAAACTATCTATAAAAGATAGTTCGCTCGCTGATGGAATAATTATGTTAAAAAGACGAACCTTCTTACACAACAAGCAATAAAACAGAGGTACTTTCTAATTATAAAGTCCCCTAATAGAACCTTGTAAAAGGATGAAACTTCTTACACGGTTGCAATCAATAAAACCACATAAAAACGCATTACTAAGATAAAATTGTTGTAAAACAACACTACAACTATTGAATAATGCCCAACACAAAAAAGAAAATTTGAAAAGATTTAGTCGTTGTTGCTAAATATCAAACCTGCCATTTGCAACGCGGGTATGCGAATTTAAATTATAGGATGAAAAAAGTTGATAACCCTATTTTTCACATTTGTCAAAGAATTACATGGTTACGGAACTTAAAAAGCAACCAAAGGGTCATTAGCCTAGCAGTCTCTCAGGTTGTCAACGTGAATATTTGTGGTGTGTGTGGGTATATATATATATATATATTATATACTTGAAAAAAGAACTTACAAAGTGTGTCACCAACGTTGAACGTTTTACCAGCGGCCCATGTAGTATAATCTCCAGAATTGGTCCAGCCACCGCTATCGCCAACGATGTGCTGCACCGCATACGTTGTGGGAGCCACAACGGCTAGAATCGAAATAAGAAAGAATGCAACCATTGGCATTTCTCGGTTTTTATGTTTAATGTTATGTGGTTTTTGTGACAAAAGTGGTGAAGAAAAGGTTGGATTTTATAGGCAGAAAATAGATTTAATAAATATTGATTAAAGTTAAAGAAAAATTATGTATGTGGCAGATGGAATATTTGACGATTTCGTGCATAGTTGCTACTAACTCTTACCTAATGCTTTAAGAACTCCAACCCACCCCGAACCCCACATGATGCTTGGAAGTTATGTTTTCAAAAATGAGTTGTTATCAAATCCCCTAATAGGTTATAAAAAGGTTCAGATCAAAACTGGTAAAAACCAGTGTTTAAAAAGAAGTGTCATGACGTAAGACGCGTCTCAGCAGTTACAAAATGGTTCATAACGTATGTGTAAAGTGTGGCTCATGTCATGGCGCGCCTCAAGGCCCCATGATGCGTCGTGGTGCATTGTGGCACGAGTTTTTATAAGACGTGGTTTTTTTCGATTTTTTTTAATTTCTTTTTTACTTTTCTGTTTTTATACTTTTAACTTGTAATTTTATATTTTTACAAACTTAGTTAATCATATCATTCACAGTTTCTTGGGTTCACACATGTCATGGACCCACGGTTAAAATGAAGTTGTAAAATCTTTCCAAGTTTTATTTTGAATATCTAATCACATAAATTTTTTAATAGTATTATATTATTGAATAATAAATAATATATTTTGAATATCTAATCACATAAATTTTTTAATAGTATTATATTATTGAATAATAAATAATATATATAATTATATACATGTCATATAAATTTTCCGTCTTATGTCACGCCTTAAAAAAAGGATACGTCTTCGCTGTAACATGTAAAACTTAAGACTTGAGGTCGCCGCCACACCTCACATTATTTTGAACCATGGTTAAAACTGGTTAGGTTAAATCGTCAGATACGATTTTCTAATAAACCAGTAGATATTGAGGTTTTGGAAAATAGATTCTATGTTTACAACATATATTTATGAAAACTACTATTGTTCAAGGGGGCTGGGGATGGCGGGATCCATCTGGCCCAAAACCTTTTGAAAGGCATTCTGAGAGTCTGAGTCCGCGGCCTCCGTCCTGTTTAAACCGTATAAGACATTCTGCATGAAATCAACGGTAAAATGAGTCTATTAGGAAGTCGCCATTATAACAATTTTTGTATAAGATGGATAGTCGTTCATCATATAAACTCAAAAGTTCCAATAAATATTTTATTAAAACAAGGAATTGCTGATCCAGTTTTTTTAAATACAACAATATTGGAGGTTGTGAATACTTAAGTATACATTAGATGACTTTTAAGTCATTCAACCTATTTCCTTTAAAGCTAATTTCCCAAAAATAAATTAGTTTGTCCATTATCAATGAAATATAAAATTTATTAACTTGTTTTCAGATAAATGAATTGGAACTGCTATCTTTAATCCAATGATAAGAGTTCTACACAAACATAAGAAAACCCTTTCTAGTGACTTTCGTTTATTTATAATTAAATAATATACTGAGTACAATAATAGAATATAAGATTTAAACACTAAACTTATATTATCTTAACACAATTATCAGTCATTTGAATCAGTGGCACAAGCTTTGATATGCTTTTTAATCAAATATTTTCTAATTTATTTATTTAACCACGTGATATTATGTTTTAATCATTAATATTATGCTCATTAAAAAGCAGCAGTTTGTAAAAAAAATCCCTTTATGAACATTAAGAAGCATTTAGTTTGATGGAATGGTTTTGAAAGATTTAGACTTCCGTTGTAATTGTCATTGTTATAAAAAAATGAATGTAGAATTTAATTTAACTAAAGAATACATTTCCCAACAATAACGTCAAAATTGATGGTATTTTTTAAGTTTCTAAAAAACTACAATAAAAAATTATATAAAAAATTGTAAATATAATAATATGATACTAAAAGTGAAAAAAAAAATATAGGAGAAAGAGAGAATATTTAATGATAGATGTGATAAGCATTCATGATGAAAAAGGAGAGAAAAAAAATAAGCAATAAGGAAGCACGTTCTTTAGTAGCTATAAGTAAAGAGGAAAGAGGTGTGCATATAGCAACATCCAAAATTAAAGGCATTTATGGTTTGGTTCTGCTAATTTAAAGCCGGTAATCATGGGCCAAATCGATAATCTTGATTGGATAGTTTTACAATTAAATTGGTTGAATTATAATATTAGTTAATTTTAAACGGTTTCACAGTTTGAGCCGATTTTTATTACATCAAAATATGTAATAAATCATTTTTTTCCAAAAAAAGATAAAGTGGGAGAATGGCAGCTACCCAATACATCTTTCCAAAAGATGGATTGTTTTTTCAGTCTTAAATGTAATTTAGAAACTTTGAATAAACTTCAATATCTTTAATATGTAAGTAGTGCAAATTTGCCGTTCTTCAACGTCGTATACAGAAAAATGCCAAGATGTCGCAAGAGTGGAACTGTGGAGACATAGTGTGTTGATGCCGCTCTATAATAACAAAGGCGGGACACAACACAACAATATTATGGCAACCATCATGGTATAAAGATACTCAGTTAAACCATGAAAATTGTGATTGAAGCAGAATGAGGCGTGAAACCAATCTTGATTCATGCTAGGATGTTCGACAATCAGATTACTCATGGGAAAAGTATAGAGAGCGTAATCTGGACTTACACACAGGGGCGGATCCAGCAGCAAAAGGGGGCGGGGGTCCCATTCTGATACGACCGTATTCGAGATGGTCAATCTCTCAGAAAAGCCAAAGCTTAAGAGAAGAAGTTTGGAACAATTTTCTGCCTTTTTTCTAATAAGAGGTAAGTACAATATTTATACTAAATAACCAACCCTTAAAACTAGCCGACTTTCCTACTACTATAAGCTATAGCCTCCTACCCATGATCTCCATTAAAGAAGGACATGACTTTATTTAAGCAACTACTAAATACTAAATAAGAAATTAAAGAAAACTAAAAATACTAGTAAAATGGAATTGACCAAGTCTTTATGAAAGCCAATCGTATCACATCCCCCCATTGAAATGTAAAAAAAAAATTATAGGTTAAAAAACATCAAAAATACTGTATTTAACTTTAATTCCCTCCGGTAAAAATTTTAAAGGGACCTATCTTGCCGGCGATTAACAAAAACACTAAAAAAGTTACTTGAAATCAATAAAAAAACCTGAAAAAAATCTTTCGAAATCGACAAAAACACTAAGAAAATCCTTCAAAATCGACAAAAACAATAAGAAAATCTTTTGAAATCAACTAAAAAACTTTAAAAATTTCCCGAAACACGCCGGGTGACTTTACGCGCCTTTAGTCTTTCTTAATGGGACACCAGTGAACAAAAATCCTAGATCCGCCACTGCTTACCCATGGTATTCATTGATATCATGGAGATACATTAGGACGATTCAGGATATGCATGCGGACCAGTGTAACGAAATTAGTGGACGAGGGTGTGAGTTTTATAGAAAGGAGTGTCCTTTGGTGTATAACTAGTAGTGGAGGTGAACAAGAAGTTGGTTATGGAAACTAAATAAGGAAATTATGAGAGAAAGTTGGAGGTTGGAAAGATGAGGATGCTTAGATCATGTTTGATAAGGTCTGGTTTTTCAGATGGAGCTGAGAGTTGCACCTGCCATCAATAAATTGACTATATATGGTGGTTTAGACACATAGAAATCCCGGGGAGAAAGGTAGAAAGTGTGACTTTCTATGTTATTAATTGCAGTGCCGCTGAAGCCACTCTAAATTGGCAGAGTGGCCCAAACCAAAGTTCTCAAAACCAACAACAAACAAGGTTTACAAAGGCACAAGAAGTTCTTGCAGAAATTCGGGTTATAGAAACCCACCCAATTTGGTTTGACTTCATTTATCATAAAAGTAAATTATATAAAAATCCTACTCGATTACAGGCAAAGTGTTTTTTTTTTTTTTTCACATTCGCTCTACACTACACAACGGATATCTTAAAACAAAATTTCTGATTGATTAAAATAGATCTACACATTGTATGTAGGTTCTGAAGGAGCACCATAATGACCATAGTTCATCTGACCTCCATAACCACCTGCTCCTGCTCCTGTAGCCTGAGGTGGGGGGTAGTTTGCATATTGATGATATCCAGAAGGTGCACCATATGGGGTGGCGGGGTTATATGATGTTTGTGGGTATCTGGCGGCAGAGTGGTGGTGAGTGGGTGGTGGAGGGCGGTTCCTCTGCCGGAAACCTGAAGATCCCCTGCTTGATTTAGGTGGCCGGGAGGAGGAGGAGGTGGTGGTGGTTGCACCAAACCGCCGTGGGCGTGGCCGCTTGGTGGAAGAAGAAGGTTTGGTTGAAGGAGTTATAATTCCTTTCTTCTTATCTGATCTTGCTCTCTCCAACCGACCAATCTGCCTCTTCATGTTGCTGATGTTGAATTCGGATTCAAGTTTGTGGTCTTCGATTAATTTCATAATCGTTTTGACGGTTGTCAACTCGTTGATGATATCATCCTGAATAACAAGCGGATTTTGGGGATTAAAATTTGGTAACTTGTGCTAACAAATATACATACATGGGTTGAATCAAATAAAAACCAGAAAAAGGTTGAAAACCTTGAGGACCGATGAGCCTTAATTTGGTTTCGATCCTATTATTTTAATTGAAAGCTATTTTTAGTTGGCATAATCGTCATTTTAGTAACAAGATTCACTAGATGAAACATATATATTCACTCATCATATGAATCACACAGATTCACCATATGAAACACATACTATTCACCAATGAAATCCAAATATAAAACACCTATATACACATACTAATTCACCATTAAAATCCAGAACACATATTAATTCACCGGATTCACCATATGAATCTAGGTGTAGTCAACGATGAATTAGAAAAGTCAAATATAATCACTATTACTCCCTTCTCTTTTTATTAATATTACAAAAATGGCACCATGATTACTAACCTTTGATTGAACTCTTTAATGGTTGAGATTAGCCCTCACGGTCCTCAACCTTTTTACGGTTTTTATTTGATTATCGCCTTGTATGTATATTGGTGGTTTATTACACAACCTATCACATTTATACAACCACTGCAACCCAATCTCAACCATCCATCTAGTCCAAATATCTGGTTCCAAGAATATATCGATTGTTTCCTAATATAAAGCGTTGATCACAACTAATGAACTATAACCATCTTCCATAAATATCCAAATCATGATAAATGAACCCTCATCATTTCCATAAATATCTCAATTGATTGAGTTGAATTGGTTGTACAAAGGGAATCGGTTGCATTTGAAACGTCCTCTCTCTCTCTCTCTCTATATATATATATATATATAGTTCATATAGAATTAGGGTTTACTTAACTCTCAAAAAGGACTTCGGTTATGACCCATTTTACAAAGAGATTAAACCCAATGTATCCCATCCAAAAGTAGAGGTTTGAGGGAAAAAAAATTGAAAAATGACCCTGGGTTATAACCATCTTACAAGTCAAACCATATTGTTACGTGTGTCATACTAGCTCATATGGCTGATACAAAATAGTCATTTTTTATTTTAAAAAATAAGTATTGATAAACTAGATGACCGATGACATGTTCAAAAATTTATTAAAAAAATATAAGCAGCATAATTGGAATAAAAAAAACAAAAAAAACTGGTGAAGCTTATTGAAATGCTATTTGAAGTAGTTTTTTAAAAAGCTATCTTATTTATGGCCTATTCGAACAGGGCTTTTTCAATAAGCTCAAAAATTAGTTGGCTAGAGAAAAAGAAGTTAAACATCAACATACCATTGAAGGAGCATCCTTATTACTAGCAATTTTCTGAGAGTTGGCAAGACAAGATTTGAGCAGTTTGGCTGGAGGAAACAGATGAGTCAGCCCAGCTTCCGAAGCAATATACACAGCATCGATCTCTTTACCTGTCTTCACCAACTCTTCAATTACGCCTGCCGAAAAAACAAAAAAAATTATAAATATAATAATAACTTAGGTATCCAATTGCATAAAATCATCAACAGAATCCAAACATACTAAAAATAACAAAAAAATTGATCATCAGGATTACGATACCACCATCAAGATTCTTCAAGTGTTTAGCTTAAATGGTATCATACCCGCTACCTAATTGCTATGCATAAAAGTTAGGATCAAATCCCGTTTCATGTTTGCCAAATTCAAGAGAAAAAGCAAGACTACAGGGTTGTTTGGCAGTTGCTGAATGGTTTGGTGCAGAATGATTAAGATGCTTTTACGATATAGTGCAATATGAAATATAATTGTTTGGTAATTGTTCAAAATGAAATCAGGGCTCCGAATGGTTAACAGAGTGATTCAGAGGGTTTTGGAACCATTAAGAGGCAGACTTATTTTTTGTCAAACATGATTCATCTCTTAGCGATTCAGACGCTAGCTCTTAATGGTTTGGTGCAGAATGATTAAGAGGCTTTTATGATATAGTGCAAAATGAAATATAATTCTTTGGTAATTGTTCAAAATAAAATCACGGCTCTGAATGGTTAAGGGTCCAAGATACAAAATGCAGTTTTGGAACCATCAAGAGGCAAGACTTATTTTTTGCCAAACAGATTCATCTCTTAGCGATTCAGAGGCTGCCTCTTAATTGAACTGTTAAGAGGTAAACAAACGGTGCAAAAGTGGACCCATAATTCTTTTTCAAACGGTGACACTATTTGACCATAAGGGTGAAAGCTATAATTTTTTTTAAATAAAATTACAGTAACTTGGTTAGTTGCTTGTGTTTCTAAATAAAAGTCACGGGTTCGATTCCTCATTGTGTGGCCCTATAAGAAAACCAATATTAAAAGCTAAAAACAAGAATTTTGCGAACGGAGGGGTTCAAACTGTAGCTCTTTTTAAGTGAGAACTTTAATCAAGCACCTTGAACCAACTTAGCTAGCTCAAATTTTTGTCATAACTATAGTTTTAAAAAATATAGGGCCACACAACGAAACATCATGGTGACACCCTTCAAGAACGTAAAAAAAAAATTCCACTACAACGGAACCATTAAACAGAGGTTACAAGCAAGAATATGATACTATAATTCAACAGCTTAGCCTTTAGTTGCTAATTCTAGTATTTTTCAATTCAAGACCGCAAAACGATGATACTACTACCAAAAATCGTGGGTTTAAAGTTTAAATCAATCCCCTCTAGAATTTCCATTTCAAGACCGAAATAACTACCATCAAGATATGTTGTTATAGCGGTCAAAATACAGAATTGCAGTCGGGGCCAATATTTGAAATAGCGGTTATAGCGGTGGTATAGCAGTCCAAAAACAGCAGTTCATATAATATTCTTGGAAGTATATATTTACAATATACATACATATATATAAATATGTAAGCATATATAAAAATAACAACATGGTTCAAAAGAGGCCCAAGCTAGATTATCGGTCCCCAATTTCACCTCAAATATCGGTCAAATAGTGGTCAAATGTGCCGTTAATATCGGAACCACAACTTTCACCGATATTTGACCACCGTTATTTTGCCATAGTCTGATGCAACTAACAGCATCGCCATCAAGCTTGATGCTATCCAACCGAGCCCTAATGCAGAATATCCCATCTTTTTTGTGTTAATTACCATCAAATGTTTATCTTGATATATGATATAGTCTTGGAGGTCACAAGTTTGAACCCCTTGTATTTGCATACTATAAGACCATCTCTAATGAATGCAATGAATCTTAGACTACACCTATTTTTTGCACCAAATCCTCTCTAATGAATGCACTATTTTAGTGTTATGAATAGTGAAACATCAAAAAATATTGAAAAACAAATGAGATGATTTAGTGTTTGCACCAGTTTTTGCTTCAAAAATGGTGCAAAACTTGGTGTTTGCATTGGAGATCCCCTAAGAAAATAAGAACCAAGATTACCATCAAGTATACCACAATCCTGGTTCCGAAAGAAAAGTAAATAGGTTCATTAAGAGGCAGCCTCTGAATAACTAAAAGGTGAATCTTCTTTGGAAAAAAATCTCTCTCTTAATGGTTCTAAAACCCTCTGAATGATTTTGTACCTTGGGTCTCCCTAAACCATTCAGAGCTCTAATTTCATTCTTAACAATCACCAAACAACCATATATCACCATATTTCAATTTGCACTATATCATATCAGCCCTTAATCATTCTGACCACTTAATCAACTTGCACCAAACCATTCAGCAACTACCAAACAGCCCTAAGAGTATGACAACCATTCCAACAACAATGAATATATCTAAATAACAAACAATCAAAATCTAGGCCAGATTTCAAACAATAATCACTTATTTTAAGTAAAAAAACTACAATTGCATACGGTTGTGATTAACTTCAAAAAAAAATACTAACCTCCCATTTTCTGTGCAGACCCTAAAGCCACCGCAAGTTTCGCCATATCCCGCTTACTCCCAACTTCCAACACCAAACCCATCAAAAACCCACCATCAAATCTATCTTTCAATCCAAACCCGATAACCATCGTTACAAACATGTTTGCTTCCCCTGAACTAACCCCATCATTCGCATCACCACCACCAACACCACCACCACGATTCAAAACACCCTTCCATTTATCTAACACCATTGATGCCCTCTCCTTCAAACTCCTCGAAACCCCACCAACAGCTTCCGTTAAACTAAAGGGTTCACCGCCAGATGGGATCGGAAAAGCAGCCTGAACCAATATCCCACAAGCACAACGTGTTGGTGCTAATCCTACGATCTGTTTTCCACTAACTTTCAACTCTACAAACTCTTCAACTGCCTCCAATACAAACCCTAACAAATCCACCGCTTCTCCGGCCGCCAAGGCCGTCTCCACCCTCAATTCCACAAGTTTCTTCCGATTTGCCAACATGTATTCCATTAAACCCTTCCAATCCATCCTCCTAAACCACATCTTTAACAAATCCGACATCGTTTCATACTTGGCATCCGAATTGTTCCCCCTTTCGATATCGGTAATTGCAGAATCCTTGAGTTGTTGGACACGGGCTGCGAATGTAGATTCCTTCTCCGGGATAAGACTCTCGCGAATTCGAAGAGATTCGAGGGATTTCTCGGTATCTTGCTTGAATTTCTCGATTTGGGTGTCTAGGGTTAGGGTTTTTTTGTTGAGGGATTCTTCTAAAGAAGCGAAATGATTGAATAATTTGGCGTTGAGGTCAGTGACAGTGGTGAGTAGGGTTCTGCGAGTGTCCAATTCGTTGAAGAAATTCTTGAATCTATCTGGGTTTATCACGTAATCTTTAGTCATTTCCTTTCAATGATAATTGATGAGATAAAAACCCTAAAATGAGCTTTTTGTTTCAGGCGTAGCACAAGGCAACAAGTTTCTTCCTAAAGACGTGGGGGATCAAAACAATTGTAGAACGGAGAGACCCAGCATCATAATTCGGGTAATATGAAATAGGAAGAGAAAAAAAACTTGCAATTTTTTAATATTTCAATAAGATAGTTTGATGGTAGGATTCTCTCATAAATAAATTTTTGTTAAAGCTGTCTCTTAAAAAAAAAAAATTATAGCATAACTGTTCTTTTTTTTTGAGTTTTTGAAATAAATTTTTGTTAAAGCTGTCTCTTAAAAAAAAAAAAATTATAGCATAACTGTTCTTTTCTTTGAGTTTTTGAAGAAAATAAAAAAAAAAAGGAAGGAAAAAAAGAGAAAAGTAAGGAAAAGAAAGAAAATAAAGTAGTTTTTTTATTTGTGTTCTTGAGATTAAATAGATGGAAAGGAAAGAGAAGGAAAGAAAAATAAAATTTTCATTTTCTTAAGTGGGAGAGAAATGGAATGAAAATTGTCATTTTTACAAATATATCTTTATTTATTTTATAGAATAATATAATTGATGGGTAAATGTGTAATTTTATAAATATTCTAATTATTATAAATTCTTTTTATTTTCTTCCCAACCCTTTCCTCCCACATTTAGGAGAAAAGTTTTGGAAAGAAAATTATCATGATTTTTCTTTCCTTTCCTTTCTCTTCCCTCCTTCAAAAATACTCGAGAATACGAGATTTTTTTCTTTTTCCCCTACTTTCTTTTCCATTTACCTTCCTTTTCTTCATAAAAAAAAACTCGAGAACACGAGATTTTTTCTTTTCCCCCTACTTTCTTTTCATTTCCCTTCCTTTTCTTCGTAAAAAAAACTCTAGAACACAGCCTTTTATCACCTTATCATAAGTTAGAAGGCTTTAACTTCTTGAAAAACTTCTTATTACCGGTTTGACATCGGTATAAACACTTTATCCAAACACTCAAAAGTGCTTATTCCGGTGTGGTACCGGTAATAAGTAAATAAGTTGTTTTTAAATATACGGGAAAATACAAGAAATGATAAACTATTTTAATAAAAAAGTTTATAGTTACTTTCAACTTTTCTTATTACAGCAATACATTTTTAAATTATTTTTTATTACAGCATTGTACTTTGAAAAATCTACCTTTTGTAGCATTTAATAACCTTTTGATTCAAACTTACCTACTATATCAGGTTTCTATGAGACCTCATGGTTCACGTAGGTTGTCCACGTATAACATATTACTGACTCACATTTCTTATTACAATATTTGTATTTTCAAAACATTTCACTTTACAAATTATTTAATAATTATTTTAGATTAATTAAATAAATTTAAATTTTTTATAAAGCTAATAATATTAAGAAGAAAAAAAAATTAGATCACAATTTATTTTCCTACGTTTTTTTACAAATAAAATATTTATTTTGAACAAAAATATATCAGCTTGTTTAAAAAAAAGTTGAGTTGACATATTATTTAATAAAAATATTAAATTAATTAGATTATTTCTGAATTATTCGTTAATATAACAATATTAAGAAGACTTGTAAAATACATGTTATATCACTAACTTTTAAAATAAACAATACAAAATATATATTTTTTGAATTAGAAAAAATAAATATAAATGTTACATTTTCTTACAAATAAAATATTTATTTTAAAAATATATTATTTGTTAAAAAGTAATGTGACTCTAGAATTTTTTATTTTGCATGTAATTTAATAAGAGTTAAACTTTTTTTAAAGTATTTTTGATAGAAAATGATAACATGAGGAAATTATTTAAAAAAATTGCCGAAATTAAGAAAAATGTAAATCAGGTGGGATTTGAACAATCGGGAAAAAAAAAGTGAGGAAATTATTAAAAAATTGGAAGAATTTTTTTTAATTAATGTCACATAATTAGAATGACGTGTCATCCATCTCATCTCATTTAAGCCATCAAAACAAAGAAAAAAGTGGGAATTAACCAGTTTAAAAGGTAACAACTAACAAGTTACCCATTACTATATTGGGTAGATTTTTTAAAGTACAATGCCTTAAAAAATAATTTCAAACTACATTGTTGTAATAACAAAATTGAAAGTATAATGTTATAATAAGGAAATTTATGAAATTAGATTTTACTATTTCATATATTTAACCCTTAAATATATGAATAACTTTTTTGAACAAAGGAAGTTTTGTACTTGCTTAAATCGAACATATTGGTCTTTCTAAACTATATTTAAATAAGATAGTTGATGTCAAAAGTCTTTATTTATTGGTTCATTATACTTTGTTACTAATTTCATCTGTTGATAGAGAGATCGAATGAACGAGATGGAGCACGCCAACAAAACTACATGAAGTTATATTCAAGATAGTGATTGAGTACTCAAGAGGATCTTGTTGATAAAGAATTATGTTTTGGTTGGAACCCTACCATCGTTCACTACTAGTGTATGCCAACCACAAACTTCTGGAGGCTCGCCGTTTTGGGGAGTTGACTGTTGATTCTAGGGGTGTCAATGGGTTGGGTTGGGTTGGGTTCGGGTTCAACCCATTAATTAAACATGTCGAAAATCTCAACCCAACCCAACCCCTTTAATTAAATGACCTGTTTACAAAGATCTCAACCCAACCTGTTAAATAAATGGGTTCAACCTGGGTTGACCCGTTCAATTTTAAATGAATAAAATAAAACAACAAGTCCACAACCACAAATACGTCGGAGATGAAAACGAGACGACAAACGAGACGAGACGACGAGGAGACCGACGAGATGAGAACGCCGACGAGAGAGATAATAGCGTTGGGCGTTGGCCGTCGACGAAATGAGAACACCGATGAGTGTAAGGGCGGCCGGAATTTTGACGAAGACGAGAGAGAACAGAAAACTAGAGTTTTTCCTTTTTGGATTTTGGAGGCGTTCTAAACTTCTAATGAAAGTAGGGTTTTTCCTTTTTGGGTTCAGTTTAGCATTAAAAATTATATTTTAAATTTATTAATCTGTTACTATTAAAAATAAAATAAAATATATTAATGGGTTAAAAACATGTTATTAATGTGTTGAAAATAGGTTAATAACGGGTTGAAAACAGGTTATAAATAGGTTGCAAACATGTTGTAAATGGGTTGCAAACAGGTTGAAAACAGGTCAGAAATTTCAACCCAACCTAACCCATTTATTAATTGGGTTGGACAGGTTGCCCCATTTAAGTTAAACAGGTTGAAAATCTCAACCCAACATGCTACTAATGGGTTGGGTTCGGGTTGGATTTGTGGGTTGGGTCACTTTCTGCCACCCCTAGTTGATTCACCTCCTGAGGACCCTACTGAAGTTGCTGCTACTAACCCTAGCCCACTAGTGTGTTAAGGAACAATATTGCCTACTCTTATTACTTACACTACACTATTTTATGATTTTATCTTTCTATGTTCATTTTTCTTTTATTTCTATTTGGTCTCTTTGATAGTTCGCTGTCATTTTACTAATTATCTAATGCATGCATCCCCACTGTTTTTAGGGGGAGCTCTTGGATACTAACTCGTATTATTGAATGTTGTTTGATCATACCTATTGATTAAGAATCGTAAGTGAGTGGATGATTATAAAGTCCAAGGAAGTGGCAATTTAGCTTAGACTACCCACATCAACAAAGTATCACAAAATGTTTGGGAATAAAGACATAATTCATTTATTTAAAAATGAAAAAAGAAAAACCACAAACCATTTGTGCAAACCGTTTGCTTCGACAAACCAAGTTTGAGGAATAGAATATTAATATATATATATATATATAGGTGTCACAGTTTTATTGGTTAATTTAGATTTTATTAGGATAAAACTCATCTAATTAAAAAGATTGGATTGAGTTGGTTTGTTGTTAAATGTAGTCTTATAGCTCTTGAACAACTGAAAGAAATTTAATCAAGATAAGCTCTCTCAGATTGATCTATGTTTGATCAACTCTTCAATTCTGGTACATGTAGTTGGATCACTTCTTCTGCTTTTGCTCAAGTCATCTCTAAATAATTCCAAAGATCCATTACTAACTTTGCACATTTACTTGTTCTGAAAATATATTTCTTCTTCTCTTATCTGAAAATTAGACCATATTCAGGAATACTTACAACATATATAACTATGGCATTTTCAATCCCTTCAAAGCTTCTTGATGGAATAGTCAAATTCACTTTTGAGAATTACAACTCAAATGCAATTTGGAAGTCAATGTGTTGTGCATATCTGATTACTCTTACCATTGCATTCATCATAGACACTAAAGCTTTTCTGAACTCAAATGCTTGTTTTCCATAGGCTATAATAAATTTCTTAACTCCCATAGATCAAACCAATTTGAGGTTGGATAATCTGCTTTAGAGAATCTATAGGCTTACCGGTCTTCTCTTAACACTTCAAATATGGGATATTCATTGGACTTGTTAGACTTTATGCTTACTTCCTAAACTAGTGTGCGAACCGCGCTTTGCGCGGTATTGTGAGTAATTTGGTAAATGATCTTAATATTTTCTATATAAATATATGTTAGTTGTTAAATATAATTATCAACAAATCGTATATAAATGATTCGAAAGAGGGAAAGAAAGAGATATTAAGTAATAAAGTTGTAAAATGAAATAAAAAAGGAAAATTAATTAAAATAGCCATTTGTGGCTGACGAATTGACCTCTTAACCATTTCTTTTCCAAAATTACCAAAATAGTCACCGGTCCGCAAAAAGTCATGTCCGCAATTGCCGATCTAAATTTTACACTTTCACCCCTCCGCAATTGCGGACCTGACTTTTTATGGACCTGTGGCTATTTTGGTAATTTTGGAAGAGAAATGGCTAAGAGGTCAATTCGTCAGCCACAAATGGCTATTTTAATTAATTTACCAATATAAAGGGATGTGGATAATTAAAGCATGGTTTGTATGATTGATTATCTTCATGAAGTTTTTGTTTTATTTTGAAAAAGAGGACGATACCTCTATCGATTTTTAAAAAGAGGACGATACCTCTATAGTAATTATATCAATGAGATATAGAGTGAAATCAATAATTAAACAATATGAAATGAAATAAGAGTAAGGGAATAGTATCCGTTAATGATAGAAACGTTGTATATGTAAGGAGAAAACAATAAAAATATGAATCAAAAGTTACAACACATGAAGCACCATCTCGCATATGTAATTAAAGTTTTCCTTCTTTTCATTGGTTGGAAATTTGAAGAGTTCAGCAAAAGCAACCTAATGAAATAGGATTGATTACTCTTCTTCTTCATCACTATCATATTTGTTGGCATAACAATTGTAGTCTGCTACCGGCCTCCTCCTTTTCATTTGATTGAGTTTTAGCTTCTAATGGTTTCTTGATCTTGATATTCTATAATCACTTATATATACACACACATATATTAAAGGAAGAAGTAATGAAAAAAACTACACCAACTTCCAATGTTTGCCATTAAGAATCTTTAATAAGGAAGATGAAAGAACAAAGATGTTTAAGTAAGAATAATGGTGAGTCTTTTCAATAGTAAGTCTTTTCAGTTTTCTTGTTTTTTCATCTTTTTTCTTTTAAGCTAAACCTTAATGGAAGGAAGCTATTTGTGGAGTGTTGAGAAAAAAGAAAAAAAGGTTTCTAAGCTTGAGAATATGCCACCTCATACATGGTGGTTTCTCCTTTAATAGATATATAGAATCTAACAATATTCATATTTGAGTACACTGTATGAACATGCCTTACAAACTTTTTGAGAAACAAAAAATGAAGGTCTCTAGAAGTATCGGTCTCTTTGACAAATGTGGTGAATACATAGTCAATAGGTTGAATTTTATGCTCCAATTTGAACGTATGCTTAAATTTCACTTCAAGAAACCAAGAATCAAAATTCTCCTTTTCGTCTATTTCTTTCTCAACCCCAACACTTTGATCAACAACTTGATTTTGAACTTCATCTATATCTTAAACAGTTCACACACAGATTTACTGTCAGAATTTTCTCGAAACCAAGAATCAGAACTTTCCTTCTCTTCTATTTCTTTCTCAATTGCAACACTTTGATCAACAACTTGATTTTGAACTTCATCTATTTCTTTCACAGTCCACACACAGATTCATTGTCAGAACTTTCTCATTTTAGAACTCCTTCTACATTACTTGTAACACCGTGTTTAATTCTTAATTTTTCTTGCCTTGCAGCAATCTCCAACATATTCACATTCACACCGAATTCTTCTAGTATGTATAAATCTCTAGGAAAGGCGTTCTTGGATTAACATCAGTTGGATTAACATCAGTCGAATGGCAATTCTTTGATGTAAGCCTTCATTCTTTCCTTCTCAGTTGGAGCCGCGTGCTCCACCAGGTTCAACTTTTCCACAAACAACCCAGTATATTCCCTCACAGTCTTGTCTCCCTTCTTGAGAGCTCGAAATTCATCCACAATACGATCTATGGCTCTTTCGCTGCAATATTCTTCCAAAACTTTCTCCCTGAACATCTCCCAAGTAAGCATTGAGACGATAACCAGGCCAAGAGTTTTGATGGTGATGTTCCACCAAGTTAAGGTCGTGCCTCTCAGCATTTGTGAGGCAAACTTCACCTTTTGCAACCAATTTATGCAATCCACTAGGTTAGCTGATCCGGAGAACTCGGGTGGTTTAGAGCATAGAAAGATTTTGTACGAACACCCCTTTGTCGTCCTCCTTACCTCCGTCATGGGTGTCTCTTCAGTGACGAGACCAGTCCCGTTTCCTTTCGAACCTCCCACTTGGTTATCAACAGTCTCTTCATGCCTTCGATAAATGGAATCCCTTTCCTCAAACATCTTGACGACTGTCTCATGCTATTGGGTTATAAGAGAATTCACCGCCTGTAACAACCGGACTTGAAGTTCATCTTGAGAACCCGCCTCCACCATAAGAGGACTTCCCGCGTTAAGGTTAAGTGGCGGAATAGTAAATAATCTAGGCGCGCTTATATTTGTAAGAGGAGGAATACCCGAAGGTGGTTAAGTGACTCCACTACCGTTAGCGGATCTATATTTGAAATACTGTTATTCACGCCTTCGACCTCATTTCACGATCTGGTACGCGTGTTCACCCTCTTAGTCTGTCAAGATGGTAGAGTAAGAGGAAGACACGGCTAACATAAATACGTATAACACATTCACCAATCATCGCAACAATAGTAAAATAAGCATACTCAGAATACAATGTACCCAAAATAACATTAGTTACGTGATATCTTGGATATATCATACACATAAGAATTCCTATAACCAAAGTCACATTTCATGATTAGCGCATTTCCGTCGACTCTAAATCTCTTCTATCTCAAGAGTGTCTACCCATATCTCACAAATTAATACTTAAAGTCTCAGCTTAAGTCTAGGCATCTTAAATTCATACCTAGTTCGCTTAAACTAAAACCCTGATACCAACTTGTAACACCCTAGAAATTAGAGCAGAATTTAAACCGAAAAGTAATGCAAAATTAAATAAAATCACCCAATAAGTGCGGAATGAGTATGGGAGTTTACAACGTAAAACGGATACTAAAACAACAACCTATTAATCTACATAAACAGGAACATAGATTATGTTCGGGTGTTGCTAATATCTCCAAAATAACGATTCTAATATCTCCAATAATTACACCCTAAAGTGTATTTCTCAAAAAGAGTGCCTTAACCGACACTTCACTCCGCTTCACTCTAAGGAACCCCATCAACCCGATCACCTGCTAAACAACATTAAAGATCAAGTGTTAGGCTTACGCCTAGTAAGAACAAACAGTTAAATGGATAAAGCAGTAAAATATTTTAAATAAAGGTGCGATACTTTATCCCATTTAACTTAAATTTAAAGCTTACTCTTGATGAGCAAGGGTCTTTTAAAACAATTAGGGGAGACCCGATATTACCATTAGTTGTGACGGAACTCCAAGTTGGCCACAAACCAATGTTATAGAGCGGAACATAAATGTCTGGTAGCCATTGACATCAACCACAATACAATATTTAGCCATTTGTGCACATAAGCTCAAGCCTCAAGAATTGCACGCAAATCCACAATGCATATTCCGAGAGAGTGAAATGATAGATTGGAAATTACACAATTTATCTTAATACCTATTTCCAATTAAAAATGGGTTCATTCTATCCTTTATGACATTAAATACCGACTCTTATGCCTATGGATGCATATCATACTAGTCTAATAATCAACATCAAAGGAGACGTATTGATAGCGTTCCAAACACTGAAAACCTTTATATAAACATTTCCCTTTGAAATACGTATTTTACCGAAAATTAGGTCAAACCATTTTAGTACCAAAATGAAAGGTTAACTCCTCACAGAACCTTTCCAAGTGTTATAAACCATTTATGAAAGTTATTTAATCATCTATAACAAAATACCCAAATTTCTCATTTTGACCTAGAACTTCCAAACTTAACCCAAATACAAAATACTTGAAATCATAAGCTTAATATCAGTAAATACAACATTTATAATAAGTATTTGAGTTTATGAAGTTTGGATTTGAACTCACATAGCTAGGGTTAGGAAAACCCTAGAAAATCTCCTAAAATGGTGGAAATGGAGAAAGCTTGAGGTAGGAGATGAAGGACACGACAATGGAAGCTCGAAACTTGCACCCTTGATTTTGTTCTTGAACCTTCAACTTTAATGGAACAATGAATGCATTTGAAAGAGTAGGTGGAAATAGTAAAACCCTAAAAATCGCCTTCAATGCAATGCTCTCAATACTGACTTTGATATCTGATAAAATGAGGAAGCTGAGCTGAAAATCGCAACTTAAAAATCCCTCTGGACTATCCGGGAGATTGTGCCCTGGCGACTGTCACATGGCATAGTAGCCATTGTCACAATAGACAAACATGTATCGTGAGTTTCATTTTGTCTGATTTTGTTCCCAGGCTATTGTGCCCATGTACTGTGAGTTTCATTTTGTCTGATTTTGTTCCCAGACTATCGCCCTGGTGATTGTGACATGGCACAGTAGCCATTGTCCCAATAGCAAAACATGTACTGATGGTGTTTTTCATTCCATTTTTGGTTCCTTTCCTCCAATTCCTAATGACCTAACATAAAACACTTGAAACACTCAAAATAACCAATCATAATGATATTAGGGTGCGGACTTTATAATATGCATACAAAATTTCCGGGTGTTACGATCCTCCCACCCTTGAATTAAATTTCGTCCTCGAAATTTATAAACTAGACAAACAAATTCGGATATCTTCTCTTCATGTCATCTTCCACTTCCCATGTCATGTTTGATCCTCGATGGTGTTTCCATTGCACTTTTATTATGACGATTTCCTTGTGACGAAGCATTTTTGACTTTCTTTCCAATATTGTTTCTGGCTCTACCACACAATGACTATTATCGACACGAATCTCCGAGAGAGGTATTACACTCACTTCTTCTGCTAAACACTTCCTTAAGTAACATATATGGAATGTAGGATGTACGCCGACCATTTCAGGTGGCAACTCCAATTTATAAGCTTGACGTCCCACTCTTTCTAAAATCTTAAACGGTCCTAAGAAACGAGGACTAAGCTTCCGACGCTTCCCAAACCTTATAATACCCTTCCAAGGGGATACCTTAAGCATAACTTGCTCCCCTACTTGGAATTCCATGGGTCTTCTCTTCTTGTTGGCATAGCTCTTTTGGCGGTCTTGAGCCGCCTTTAGTCGCTCACAAATACATTTCACTTTGTCGGCCGTCTCTTGTACAATTTCGGGACCGGTAACTGCTTCTCCCCCGCTTCTAACCAACACACCGGTGTTCTACATTTCCGTCCATACAAGGCTTCGAACGGTGTCGTTCCAATACTAAAATGGTAACTATTATTGTAGGAAAATTCTACAAGCTGTAGATGTGAGTCCCAATTTCCACCAAAATCAATGATGCACGATCTAAGCATGTCCTCGAGAGTTTGAATAGTCCTCTCTCTTTGACCATCGGTTTGAGGATGGTATGCGGTACTCAAATAAATATTGGTGCCTATCCTTCTTGCAAACCGTCCCAGAAGTTGGAAGTGAAACGACTATCACGATCCGACACAATAGTCAAAGGCACACCGTGTCTTGAGACGATTTCATTTACATACAACTTAGCAAGTTTGTCAATTGGTCTGGCTTCCCGCATGGCTAAGAAATGAGCATTTTTTGTCAGATGATCTACCACTACCCATATGGCATCATGACCTCTCATGGTCTTTGGTAATTTAGTCACAAAATCCATTGTAATATGCTCCTATTTCCACTCTGGTATTTCCAAAGATTGGAGACTCCCATAGGGACGTTGATGTTCCGCTTTCACTTGCAAGCACGTCGGACATCTTACTACATGGCTGGCCACGTCCATCTTCATAACGTGCCACCAATAGGTCAACTTCAAGTCCCTATACATCTTAGTGCTACCCGGATGAATGGAATATTTTGACTTGTGCGCATCCTCAAGAAGTAATTCACGGTTGCTCCCGATCTTGGATACGACCGTGAAACAACTTCAAACCGCGCTCGTCTTCCGTCAAAAGTAGGTGTTGCTTCACCACACCTCATTCTTGAGGTTTTCTTCCAAAAGTGCCTCAACTTGGGACACCTTGATTCGGTCAATAAAACTAGACACCATATCAATCCACGTAAGCACGAAACGCGTTCCACTATCGTACTCCTTTCGGCTCAGTAGCCATTGTCACAATAGCCAAACATGTACCGTGAGTTTCATTTTGTCTGATTTTGTTCCCAGGTATTGCCCTGGTGATTGTGACATGGCACAGTAGCCATTGTCACAATAACCAAACATGTACCAATGGTGTTTTTCATTCCCTTTTTTGTTCCTTTCCTCCAATTCCTAATGACCTAACATAAAACACTTGAAACGCTCAAAATAACCAATCATAATGATATTAGGGTGCGGACTTTATAATATGCATACAAAATTTTTCGGTGTTACAATCCTCCCACCCTTGAATTAAATTTCGTCCTTGAAATTTATAAACTAGACAAACAGATTCAGATATTTTCTCTTCATGTCTTCTTCCGCTTCCCATGTCACGTTTGATCCTCGATGGTGTTTCCATTGCCGTTTTATCATGACGATTTCCTTGTGATGAAGCATTTTTGACTTTCTTTCCAATATTGTTTCTGGCTCTTCCACACAACGACTATTATCGACACGAATCTCCGAGAGAGGTATTACACTCTCTTCTTCCGTTAAGCACTTTCTTAAGTAACATATGTGGAACGTAGGATGTATGCCGACCATTTCGGGTGGCAACTCCAATTTATAAGCTTGACGTCCCACACTTTCTAAAATCTTAAACGGTCCTAGGAAACGAGGACTAAAATTCCCACGCTTCCCAAACCTTATAATACCCTTCCAAGGGGATACCTTAAGCATAACTCGCTCCCCTACTTGGAATTCCATGGGTCTTCTCTTCTTATCGGCATAACTCTTTTGGCAGTCTTGAGCCGCCTTTAGTCGCTCACAAATACATTTCACTTTGTCAGCCGTCTCTTGTACAATTTCGGGGCCGGTAAACTGCTTCTCCCCTGCTTCTAACCAACACACCGGTGTTCTAAATTTCCGTCCATAAGAGGCTTCGAACGGTGTCATTCCAATACTACAATGGTAACTATTATTGTAGGAAAATTCAACAAGCTGTAGATGTAAGTCCCAATTTCCACCAAAATCAATGATGCACGATCTAAGCATGTCCTCGAGAGTTTGAATAGTCCTCTCTCTTTGACCACCAGTTTGAGGATGGTATGCGGTACTCAAACGAATCTTGGTGCCTAATCCTTCTTGCAAGCCGTCCCAAAAGTTGGAAGTGAAACGACTATCACGATCCGACACAATAGCCAAAGGCACACCGTGTCTTGAGACGATCTCATTTACATACAACTTAGCAAGTTTGTCAATTGGTCCGGCTTTTCGCATGGCTAAGAAATGAGCATTTTTTGTCAGACGATCTACCACTACCCATATGGCATCATGACCTCTCGTGGTCTTTGGTAATTTAGTCACAAAATCCATTGTAATATGCTCCCGTTTCCACTCTGGTATTTCCAAAGATTGGAGACTCCCATAGGGACGTTGATGTTCCGTTTTCACTTGCAAGCACGTCACACATCTTTCTACATGGCTGGCCACGTCCATCTTCATAACAGGCCACCAATAGGTCAACTTCAAGTCCCTATACATCTTCGTGCTACCCGGATGAATGGAATATTTTGACTTGTGCGCATCCTCTAGAAGTAATTCACGGTTGCCTCCGATCTTGGGAACCCAAATACGATCGTGAAACAACTTCAAACCGCGCCCGTCTTCCGTCAAAAGTAGGTGTTGCTTCACCACACCTCATTCTTGAGGTTTTCTTCCAAAAGTGCCTCAACTTGGGACCCCTTGATTCGGTCTATAAAACTAGACACCATATTAATCCACGTAAGCATGACACACGTTCCACTACCGTACTCCTTTCGACTCAGTAGCCATTGTCACGATATCCAAACATGTACCGTGAGTTTCATTTTGTCTAATTTTGTTCCCAGGCTATTGTGCCTTGGCGATTGTGACATGGCACAGTAGCCATTATCACAATAGCCAAACATGTACCGATGGTGTTTTTCATTCCTTTTTTCGTTCCTTTATTCCAATTCCTAATGAACCAACATAAAGCACTCGAAACACTCAAAATAACCAATCATAATGATATTAGGGTGCGGACTTTACATTATGTATACAAAATTTCCGGGTGTTACATGGAAGGAAAGAATGACTCTATTTCTATAAGGGTCAGATCTTAAGATCCGCTACTGTGTAGAGAATGAACCATTCATCCCAACACTTCTAGTCTCTACAGTTCCTGCTACTGCTACCTCTCCTGCTAATCCTGAGAGACGAATTCCCAAAATTCCAAATCAATGGAGTGAGGAAGACAAGAAAGAGCTAGCTGTTGGCTTAAAAGCTAGATCTGTTATTGTCATGTCTCTTCCAGATGATGTTTATCATTCTGTGATGAAAATAAGGACCTCTTAAGTTCCTGTGGGATACTCTCTGTGTCCAATATGAAGGAACCGATGAGTTTCGGATTACTCGCCGTATTAACCTGATAAAACAATATGAAATCTTCATGTTTCTGAAAAATGAAACACTTTCACAAATCCACCAGAGATTTAACTGTCTTTTAATAGACATGAAAATAGTGGATCGTGAGTACTCTAACTCTGAATTCTGACTAAGTTCATGGAAGCTCTTCCTGAACAATGGGACACGTTGACCACATGTCTTAATTGTCAAAGAACATATAAACTCTTTCTTTGAATGCCCTGTATGGAATATTGCTTAATCATGAGCAATATCAAGCCTTAAAAAGAAATCCCATAAAGGACACTAAATCTACCAAAAATACTTCTTTGGCTCTAGTGACTTCAAAGATGGAACCTCCTAAACTTGTATCTTCTTCTATAACTTCTATCACTGAGTTACATCAAAATAACTCAGAGGATATCACTGATGCAGATATCTCTAAATTTGATAATTGTCTGGCTTTTCTTACTAACAATTTCAGGAGATTTTCTAGAAAGAGAAATTTCAAGAAAAACCCCTGCCATCACTGACTCTCATAAGTCAAAAACTCTTCCAGCCGACAAAGGTTCAACGATCTGTTATAACTGTCAGCGCAAAGGCCACTTTGCAAGTGAATGCAGATCCAAGAAGGTCGCTGCTCGCACCACCTCTCAGATCCCTGATGAAACTAAGAAGGAAAAGTATTCTACGTTGAAAGAAAAATATCAGAATCTAAAGAAAAACCAGTGAAAAGGTAAGAGCCTTGTCGCTGAAGTCGACTGGGATCAAGAAGACGACTAGGCTCAAACCATTGATGAATCTGGATCGTCCTGACCAGGTCGACGACGTTTGAGATGTTTCGTCGGTTGACAGGATTGCTGAATCTCTAGTCGTAATGCTTCGATAGCTCCAAACATATATTGTTCCATCTTCTTCTTGTTACTTTCCATGGTATTCAACCGTTCATCGACATGAGCTCTAAATACATCAAACTCATGACGAGCGACTGTCAGAATTTGTAGATTTCGGCGGAGAAGGCCCGTTAGATCATCTTCAGGGAGACCTCTTGCTTCGGCCTCCGTAAGTAAATCCGCAAGTAGCATAGACATCAGTTCATCCCTATTGAACTGAGATTGTCGGGGGGGGGGGGGGGGTTGGATTACGTGGAGGCCGAGGATGCAAAGATTCTTCAGAGTCGGAATAGAATACCGGAGGTGAAGATCGACTTATACTTGGGAGAGAACTTCTTGCAATTGAAAGGCGTGAGCTGGCATGAGCAGTTAAGCCTTGACGAGATAAGAGTTGCACGTGAGCTTCATGCTGATCAAATACCCGTGCTTGAGTGTCAGTAGTTACGGTGAACGGTGGTACCTGAAATGGGAAAACCGGGGTCACGTAGAGCCCCTGTTGTCACCGTCGTTGACTCAACTCTGGGACCTACATTCAGCGGTGGTAGTGATGTAGCGCTGGTAGGATTTCCTCCCAATCCTCGTGAAATGTCGGGAACCGACACCACTATAGGAGTTCCGTCCGAGCCACGGAGGCTGTCGAAGTGAAATGACGGTTGTGTCCTAGGAGGATCTAGACTCGATGTGGAGAGAAATGAAGTTGAAGTAGGTGAGATACTACTTCTGTTTTTAATAGTTATGCCTCCCGAAAGAAGGGGAACTAGAGTAGGAGCTAAACTCACAAGTAGTGCTGAAACAGTAGACTATTGTGAATCTATCGAGTGGCTGGATGGGGCGTGCACTTGTGTTTCTGGGTCCACAATATCTTGTCCTATGTGTGTACTCAACGGATGAGTATCCACGAGACTCGTTTACCTGGCTGGTGTTTGAGGGTATCTCACTCTCTTGCATTTTTTGCTCTTCTTCACACAATCTCACCTGTTCTTTTTCAACTATGTCTCCCTTCGCTCTCCTTATATCTCCTTTATGTGGTAGAATTGGATTAGGTTCAGGTATTGGATAAGGTTGGGCAGTAAAATATTGACCACCTTCCAATGATGTATTGTCAGAAGAGGATTCTTGGATGGATGGTTGTCAGCCAATCCGGGTCAGTGCATCATCGAAAGTAGTGATTCGTCGTTGCTGTCTTGGCCGAAGATCTGCAGAACTGTCTTCAAGCTTAAGGTCTGTATCAGATCCGGATGAAGAAGGTGGGGGCATGACTTGGGTACGATTTACTAGCCTTTTTACTCGCTGTTGTCTTACAGGTGGTCGAGATGTCGTTCCAAATGTTGGTTGGGTCGGTGGCTGAATTTGGATAGATGATGTAGGAATAGGTTGGTTTGGAGGTGGAATGGGGATTATCGGGCTGGAGGTTGTTTGGATATGCGGATGAGATGCATCCCCCTCGTCATTTCCCCTCACTTCGTCTCTTCTCTCAACACCCTGTTTAGGATCCCCTTGATCCTGAACCTGCTCAACTACTATTGGACCCTCACCCAACCCAATATTTTCCTCACGGTTAGGCTTGTGGGCAGGCTCCACCGGAATGTGGGGAGCCATTAAGCTGAGTCTCCCCCTATACTTTATCACACTGGGTGCATTCTGATTCGCTAAGGCTAACAGGGCTTTAGGTATAGGCATAACATATGGGAAGTGTCTGTCATTTAGTTTTATGAAATGTTGGACACAAGAAGGGCCAAGGGGCGAACCTGCTCTTCGGGGGATTGCCGGATTTGACTGCATCATGGAGTGAATGATCAGTTGGAGAAATCATTGGTAAGGTAGAAACTTCTTTACGCGCCCATTGGCTTTTTGGTTAACGTACTCAACCAGATCCACCCAGATTAGCGCCGCGTAGTCGTAGTTGCGACTGTAGATAATTCCATGAAATATGCGAAGAGTCGCTATACTTGTGCGGTCCATCTCGGTGTGTTTGCCGGTTAGGCAACGATTGACCAAGGAGAATAGTGTAAACCAGATCTGCGGTAAGAACATACGCTTGAATTGGCCGACCGAATTGAGGACTTCGGTAAAACCGAGAGCTCGAATATCTCGGCATAGTTCCTCTTCTGTCACTGGAGCATCATATACTTCTGAGACCGGTAGTTGTAAGATGGTGCGGAACCGAGACAGAGTCAGGCGTGTCGTGAAATCATCGATCCGTGCCGTGAAGTGGTGATTTCCCTCGACCGGATGGTAATTCATAGTGTACCTGAATTGTTGCAAGTAGAAGACCGGGACGCGGTGTTCTTGGTTGAAGGCAAATTGAAGTAGATGGCGCATAAGTATCTCCATGATTACTTGATGCTCCACCGTCATGCTCATGTCTAGGCGATGGTTGTTGTGTTCTAAGTCTTTCCGCTTCGTGGGTGGCATGAGCACATCGTCTCGATTGGGAAGATGAATGCTCGGTTCAGTGGACCTTTCGGAAGGTAGCGGATGTTCATCATCGGAAAGATTTGGATCTTGAATGGCAGCCATGTGTACTGAAAAAGAAGAGTTAGCAAACCATTGAAATAAGTCAGTTGTCTCATTTTAAGGTGGGATGTCGGGTAAAGCATTGGACAGTAAGATCCGATATACCTGATATTTGTCAGACATGTTGAGTGCGAAGAGTAGACAAATGTGTAGGTGAATAGTGCGAGTTTATCGATTTAAGGGAAATCGACATAAGTGAATGTCTAGCACATGTGAGCCGACATTGATGTATGTCGGGTCATACAGATGTGACTCAAATGTGTTTAGTAGTTGTCGGGTATAGGGAAGCCGACATAGATGAATATCAGGTATAATGGAATCGACAAAAAATTCAAGTGTAACAATTAAGCATAGCTTTGAGCATATCGGGTTAAAGAGAGCCGATAAAAAAACTTTATGTAAACACAACCATGCGATCTAACCTACCTATGTAGAATGATGCGACATAAACTCTTCGATCAAAGATGGGTTTATGTCAAATGTATGGGACCCGAGAAAAGCACATAAGCATATGGAAGAACAAAACATGTGATTATATCGATGGGTGGCATGCGACAAACCTTCATGTGTGTGACTTAAGATCCAAGATGAGATTTTTGTCTAGTCTTTGGGACGCGACAAAACTACTTGGGTATTACTGAAGAGATGTGGTCGAGTCTAAGGTACCCGATAACAATGCTAGAGGTAATTGAAGAATACCTTAGGTGATTGTGACTATTCAAATGGGACCCGACAAAAACGCATATCGTTCGAGAAAAACCCTAAGTGACAGTTAGTCGAACCTAAACCCTATTAAGACCAAGCCTAGATTAAGTAAGGATGATGATCGAGTAGCATTACAAAGCAAGTATGGGTGAGTTATTCAGTCCAGAAACAAGAACAATCAAGAAAATCGAAAAACCCAAGGGTTTTAACCCATTTGGGAACCGAACAGTTACATCACAAATTGATGTACATGCAATCAATAAAACATAAAAATGCACGAACTAAAGTTGTTCTAAATCAAAGGACGAACCTGGTGGTGTAATCAGATTTCAAAAAATCGAGCATTTTGGAATCTAATCCTTATGGCTGTGTTCTTGAGTGTTTTAGAGGGAAAGAGGATGAAGATGAAATTTTTAAGATAATAACAGTGTGGTGGGGTCCAAGAGTTTAAATAGTGGGCCCTCGAATACGTGGCAGCAAAAGGTTGGGCCACGACAAACAATTTGACCATGTCGAGTCTTATGAACTCGACATCAGTGGTTGTTGGATCTGTGTAATGCGAGAAACACTCTTTTTCGGTAGTGTATCATGCGACAAAAACCGTTTGTCGGGTCCTATAGACGCGACAAAAAAATATGACTAAAAAAATTGACCTAAAAAGAATTAAAAAAAAATTGCTCCCCCTTAAATGATGCCTAAGATAAGAAACCTTAGCTCCCCCTATTAAGATGCAAGTTAAGTAAAACTTACCTTACCGCTCCCCCTTGAAGTCTGAATTTGCTTGGAAAAAGATAGAACCGCTTGAAAACCATTTTTGTAACACACAATAGAAAAATAAAAGGACAAGAACAAAGAAGAAAGGAAATTGAAAATACAGAACACGTTTATTAAAGTTTACAAAAAGAGAATTCAGATATAATGAAGATTCAACAGTAGGAGTGAATGTGCATTAAAATCTGAATGGACGGTTTGTAAAGGTTAAATGTGGCTTTTAAGAGCGTAAATTGAGCATGCCTAACTTGGACACTAGGAATTAGAACCCTTTTTTATCCAATGCCTTTGTGAACAAGTCGGTAAGCTGTAGTTCTGTATTTACAAAGTAAAGTTCGACCGTATCTCGTTCGAAATGGTCTTTAATGAAGTGGTACCTCACATCTATGTGTTTCGTCTTTGTGTGTTGAACCGGAATGCTCGATATGGCGATGGCACTCTTTGAGTCACAATAGATTGGAATCTTATTGAGCCAAAAGCCATAATCTTTGAGTTGTGTGCGCATCCATATGACTTGAGAGCAGCAGCTTGCGACAGCAATGTATTCGGCTTCCGCAGTTGAAATGGATACACATGTTTGTTTCTTCGAAGACCAGCTCACCAGTTTATCTCCCAAGAACTGAATATGGCCCGTCGTGCTTTTTCGATCCAGCATGCAACCGGCATGATCAGCATCTGAAAAGGCAGTTAACTCGAACCCCGTATCCTTAGGATACCATTGGCCAAGATCAGTAGTACCTTTTAAATAACGAAAGACACGTTTAAATGCACTAAGGTGGGATTCTTTGGGGGATGCTTGATATCGAGCACAAAGACATGTTGCAAAGATTATGTCTGGTCGACTAGCCATTAAGTACATTAACGAACCAACCATTCTCGATATGTCTTGGGATCTACCGCTTTTCCCAAGGGATCGGCGTGTAGTTTTGAACCCGGAGACATGGGAGTCCCAATCGGAGTACATATCGTCATGTTATATTTGTGTAACATATCGGAGATGTATTTCGATTGGTTAATGAATATCCCGTTGAAATTTTTTTTACTTGAATACCAAGGAAAAAATTCATTACTCCCGTCATGCTCATGTTGAACTTTGTTGTCATGAGTTCGGAGAAATGTTTGCATTGTTGAGGGTTAGTCGAGCCGAAAATAATATCATCTACATAAATCTGAATAAGCATAATATCTTTACCTTCCTTTTTAATGAACATAGTGGAATCGATCTTACCTTTCGAGTACCCGTTTTTCACCAAGTATTGAGACAGACTATCGTACCATGCACGAGGAGCTTGCTTGAGTCCGTATAGTGCTTTGTCGAGGATATAGACGTGATTGGGCTTCAAAGCATTGACAAAACCGTCCGGCTGTGAGACATATACTACTTCTCGGAGAACACCATTCAAAAAAGGGGTCTTGACATCCATTTGAAAAACTACAAAGATTTTATGTGCGGCGTATGCCAAGAAGATTCGAATGGCTTCTATACGTGTAACCGGGGCAAAGGTTTCGTCAAAGTCAATACCTTCTTGTTGTCGATAGCCTTTGGCAACAAGTCGTGCTTTGTTGCGTATGACAATTCCGTCCTCGTCTTGTTTATTCTTGAAGATCCACTTGGTTCCAATAATTGTCTTGTGTGAGATCGGGGAATGAGGTGCCATACTTTCAGGCTTTCAAACTGATTGAGTTCTTCTTGCATGGCGATAATTCAATCGGGATCAGACATGGCTTCTTGAATGGTTTTCGGTTCAATTTTGCTTAAGAAGGATGAGAATAAACATTCATTGGCTGAGGCAGATCGTGTTGTGAAAGGATTGGAAAGGTCACCAATGATCTGGTTGGGTGGGTGAGATCGAATCAGTTTGGTTGTATGAGGAAGTTATTGAGCAGCCATGGTTCCGGAATTTTCATCCACGTATTGACCAAGGGGATGATCTTGCACATATTCTAGGGCTGGTGAAACGTCCGTAGAAAGTTCCCTTGAAGTGGTAGGCGATTGAGTTGTGGAGGATGATGGTTCCGGATTTGATGTGGTTTGAGGGGTTGTTTCGGTGAATGGTGTTTGGAGGGGTTGAGCGTCTTTACTCGGAATGGGTAGACTTGTTTGAGGGATGGGGGAAATGACAGTAGGGTTGGTCGAATTCGGAGTTGCAGCAGTTGAGAAATTGTTCTCGAGACTTGGATTTGGAGAACTAATGGGGGTCTCGACAACTTTCAACGTTGGGGGGGGGGGGGGGGCTTCGTGGTTGTCTCGGAATCAGTTGCGAAGTATTCGGTGTAGATGTGCTGGAAAAAATTATCCAAATCGGATGGTGTAATGTGAGAAGTTGAAGTTTGATTTGGAGTAGTCGGATTTTGAGCAGGTTCCGAACTAATACGCAGTGATAATCGGTTCGGTACTATGAGGTTCGAAATTCATTTCAGCTTTTGTGTCGAAGTGGATATTGGCACTCTCGGTGACGCACCTTGCATTTTTCTTGTAAACTCTAAAGGCAGAGGTATTTGGCGAGTAACCCAGAAAATAGGCTTCATCGGATTTGGGTTGTAGCTTCCCAAGATTGATGTTATCATTCATAACAAAACATCGTCCGCCAAATGTATGAAGATGATGGAGGGAAGGAATTCGTTTGTTGATTAGCTCATACGGTGTCTTGTTGAACCTTTTGTTGATAATCGACCGGTTTTGAGTGTAGCATGCGGTATGAATGGGTTCGGCCGAGAGATGATGTGGAAGTTTGGAATAAGCGAGCATTGTACGAGCAACTTCGACTAACTTACGGTTACGGTGTTCCACGACACCATTCTGTTGGGGAGTTCTTGGTGCAGAAAACGTATGAGTGATGTCCACAGAAGTGAAATAGGTGTCAAGCTTGCGGTTTTTAAACTCGGTGCCATTATCTGTACGAATCGTTTGGACCGAAAGCTCCAGTCTAACTTGAATGTTCTTTAAAAATGCAATAATTGTGTCGGGAGCTTCGTCCTTAGATCGAAGAAATTAAACCCATGTGTACCGAGAATAATCATCCACCATCACGAGAATATACTTCTTTCCGTGGTTGATTTGAGTTCTCATGGGACCACATAATTCCATGTGTATCAGTTGAAGAGGACGTGTCGTGTTGTGTGCTAATTTCGGTTTGTGAGACGCCTTCTTCATCATGCCCATTTCGCAAGAACCACATAAGTGTGACTTCTCGAATTTCATCTTTGGTAAACCGGAGACTAACCATCCACAAACGAGTTTACTAATATTTTTGAAGTTCAAGTGGGATAGTCTGTGATGCCATAACCAGTTTTTCTCTTTGTCCATCTTCGAGAGAAGACAGATGTCAGTGGGTGGTTTAACCTTTGACAGATCAATGGTGTAAAGGTTAGACTTGCGGGTTCCGGTGATCAACTCTTGACCTTCGTATGTTCTAACACAACATCTTTCGGAACGGAAATTTACTTCAAGTTCCTTGTCACAGAATTGACCGATACTTAGTAAATTGTGACCAAGTCCTTTGACATAAGACACTTTTGAGATCTTAAGACTATCATTGACAATATCGCAATATCCTTTGATGGGTGAGAAATGATTGTTCCAAACCGTACCGTGCCGCCTCGTTTTTCAACGTAATTGGCAAGAAGCTCCTTCTTTCCGGTTATGTGTTTGGAGCATCCAGAATCTAAGTACCACACATGACCAACCTACAAATATTAAGCAGACTTAGGTACCCATTTATAAATGGGTCCTTCGGGGTTAGTTGGCTTGGCAACCTTGGTACCCAAGTGAATTGGGGTTTCGGTGCTGAAGTCAAGGGCCTCTTGGTAACCCACTTATAAACAGTTTATAAGGAAATGCATTGTCGTAATTGGAATTGTAAGAATTATGCACATCATAAAAATGATTATAACCATAAGCATTCAGATACAAAAGGTCATTCACACCACAATTTGAGAAACATATATTATTTCTAGAAAATTGAATCAAATGTTTGTACGAATAAATAGTAGACGGAAGATGAAATTTGCGACTATTCCTAGGAACATTGAAAAAACTAGATTTATTATGGGGGGATGACTTTGATATGCCTTTGCCTTTTTGGACCCAGACTTGCGTTGTCTTTAAATACCGTAGAGCTGAAACATTAACAGGAGCTTTGTGAGTAGGAGAAATTTGAGGAATAATTTGTGGAGGTGTCTTTGTTTGAGATGATTCGGGTTTTGAAAAACTTGTGGAACATTCATTTTCAAAGTTGGGAAGATACATAGAGTCAATCGACTTCATTCCTTTATGAATAAACTCCTCATGACTTGGAAGATCGGGATTGAAATAAAAAACATCAACAGATACAATTTTAGGATCCAAGAAGTTATGTTTAGAAGAATCTGTGCTTTCAAGTTCATCCAACTCTTTATCCATTTATTCACGAGTGAGGGAAGATATATGTTTAGGAGGACAATAATCAGGATCAAGTTTGAAGTAGGATTCACAATCATCCAAGCATGAGCTACAAATGCTTTACATGAAGATATGTTTGATTCTGTTTCAATCTTGAGTTTTGATTGTAAAGCGTTGTTTTCTAATAAATGGATTTTCGTGATTAAAGCCTCATTTTCCCTTTCTGATGAAGAACGTTCAGTTTCCAACACCTTTTTTAATTGAACGATTTTCTTTTCTAAAAATAAGGTGGGGATATAAGGTTTATAATCTGGAGTTTCGACCTGAAGTTCTTCCTCGGTATAGGCAGGAAAATAATTTTTCGGAAGAGTATCTTTTGATGAAACCTTTTCTATATCCGTCGGATAGCAAAAAGGAATTTGATGGAACTTTTCGTTCTTCCTATTCCAATCTTCCCGTCTCTCAACTTTAGGATGAGACTTCATAAATTGAATTTTAAAATCTGGACCAAGGTCTAGATATTCAAATTTATAAAGGGTTGGTGTATTGTAAAGGGCCTTTGCCAAACATTTAGGATTGTTAAAACCTAGGTCGGCTTTTGAACATAACTCCTTTAGTGCATTTAAATGAATTGTTTGTTCTGTTTGTCCTATCTTATACAGTTTAACTTCCAAGGTTTTGATTTTGTTTAAAAGATCTTCCTTTTGAGTGGTGACAAATTTTACTTTAGACGACAAAACTTCGATCTCATTTTCGTAATTGTTAAATTGTTTTGTGAGGTCGGAGTTTTGTTGTTTGAGTTTAGCATTTTCGGTTGTTAAAAAATCGTTTTTGGTTTGTATGTTAATAGCCTCACTTTTATAGTTGGCAATCTCGGACGTAGCAAGAATGAGTTGGTTATGATTGTTTTCCGGACGTGCCTCTAATTTGGAAACTGAGAGTTTCTCGGTTTTCAATTTAGAGTTAAGATCTTTCAATTGTGTATGTAATAAATTCATTTGAGAAATAAAGTGCTCATAGTCAGATTGACTTACCTCAGGTGAGTAGTCGGAAGCGTTGGTCGATGAGCAGTCATCATAGGATCAGTGTAAGCCATCAAACTGAAATGAGCTTGAATTTCTCCGTCCGGTTCATCGTCGTCGTGATGTAGAAAGTGATCGTCTTCCACCATTAGTACTTTACCAGCGTCCTCGTAATTGGCAAGCATGAGTTTGTACGTGAAATAGTTGGCATCTTTGACCATGGGTTTCTTGCATTCACGAGCGTAATGGCCCGTTTTTCCACAGTTATAACACAAAATCTTTTCGCCCTTGAATTTATCCTCAGTTTTAACCGGTGTGCGGGTATCTTCTTTCCTTGGTTTTGGCTCGAAAGTGGCTTTTCGTTCGAAGTTTTTGGGTCCAGACGCATAGCGTAATTGATTGTTATTCAGACGACGAGAGAACTTACGTTGAAAGGATTGGGTGAGAAAAGCCAGTTGTTGTTGAAATTGGGCTATCTCGGGATCGTCATACTCTTCCTCTTCCAAATCTTGAATGTTCTCTTGAGGTATGCTTCGAGTCGGAAACTTTTCTTCTTTTGCTACTAGGGCGATCGATTCGGGAGTCTTTTTGACTTTGCGGTTTTCTTTTCTTCCATAACTTCGAGAACTTCCGCTTCATCTTGTTGCAAAGTCTCATATACCTCGTGAACGCCAAGTTCAGTGAGAAATTTGTTGTGTTTAATTTGATTGGCAAATCGGCGCCATTCAGGTTGAAGATTACTGACAAATTTCACATTGTTCTCGATATTAGACTTACGGATCTCGTTCTTACCGAGTTCGTTGATTAGATAGACGAAATGAGTGTAAGTGTCAGTGAGACTTTCATCTTCCTTAGCCTTGAACTCCTCATACTGATTGATACAATTTGTAATCTTTAATTAAGTACCGATTTTCGTGCCGAGCATGTATTTCTCGATTTGCTCCCACATGCATTTGGCCGTTCTTTTATGACTATCTATACTCAGGTAGATTTCATTCGGAATGATGAGTAGTAGATACGAACGAGCAAGTTGATCACCTTTTGCTATTTTAGTTTCATCGTCAATGTACGACTTCTTTGGTTTTATTTCTCGTCTTGGTTCGACTGGTGGATCAGCGTTTGGCATGGCGGGAGTATTGTGGTATAGGATGGGCGGAGGGCCTTCCTTAATGAAGCGCATGATTTGTTCAACAAGATCGTGTCTTTCAACAAAATATAGAAAACGATCTTTCCATTGTGGATATTCCCCTCGGAAGAGAATTGGAGGTACTTGAAGTCATTGTACTTGATTTTATTCAGATCTCGATCAGAAAGTTTTGAAAAAAATCTGAGATTTCGCGAAAGTAAGGGTTTATCTCGGGTGCCTAGTCTGAGTTTGTTTATCGGGTCTTAAGGATGCGATATCAGGTTTGTTGGGTAAAGACAAATAAGGTATGAACTGATGTAAGGTAAGGATGAATGTCGGGTTACTCAGGTGAAAGAAAATGTTTATCGGGTCACCTTGATGCGATAAAAATTAAAACTCTGTTTCGTTCTTTAATCGATGAACCAGAAAACTAAGACATGAAGGATTCTTGACCAAGAGATCTAGCGTAACAAAGTTATCTAGTCTTTTAAGGAAAAGAACAGCTAAGCTCTTGTGTTTCGGTTTTCTCAATTAAGGTCACTTGCAAATTTCCTGAGGCTTAGGATGTTTAGTAGAGGATTCTTCATCCAGAAAAGCTGGAGGAATCAGAGACCCCGAGTTTTCTGTTGAAAAAGAATGACTAAAGTAATGCTAATATAAGCTAGAGTAGTTTTTGCAAGTTGACTGAAAAAACCGATTTTAAAAATATTTTGAAGTTTTATCGGATGCTTAAGGTACGACAATTCTTTAAAAACACAGATTTTGAGTTATTGTCGGATACTAAGGACGTGATAACTATTCATATGGTAATATAAAGAAGATCGATAAAAGTTTTTGGATTTGATGAACTTTGAAAAAAAACAGTATGAATCGAGAAGAATAAATTAAATGGACTGTCGATTGAGAGAAATTTTCTTTTATCGTTTTAAACAGAAAAAAAATAAGAACAGTTATCGATTCTAATGAAAGTACTTATGATGCGATAAAAAATCAACAGAGAGGGTGCTTGGGGTTTTGTCGGGTAAGCCTATGCGATAAAACACCAACACAGAAGTAACGAGAATTTTACCTTTTGTTTCGCAAATTCGATCAGAATCAGTCCAAAACTCAGATCGTTTGGCTCTGGTACCACTTGTTGATCCCATAATATCAAGTACAAAACAGAAACGCAGATTAATGCAGTAAAAACATAAAGCAATTAAGAATAATGATGAATAACTTCATAATTCATATATCTTAGTTGTAGATTTGATTACAATGTAAGCTCAAGAATGATCTTTCTCTCTCTCTCTCTCTCTCTCTCTATGAAGTACAAAACAAAACAATGACCCTAAGGTCTCTATATATACTAGAGAGTTTAACCTAAATAAGGAATGTTTAGAGTTTGAGGTCAACTAAAATTGCCTTAATTACAAAAGCTTATCCATTCCTTATTTTACACTTTTGGCACAATCTTTCAAGGATCCTACAAAACTAGGATTCCTAACATAAACTACACTGAATATATCTTCAGCAAACTGTGCAGCAGGGTGCAAGCACAGAAGAGGGAAAAGACTATCCCTTACCCAAGATTCATGGCTATATTCGCGGAATTCGTTTATGAGGGATACCCCACTGAGGGTAATCAAAAATTCTCTCAGATTGGGAAGAAATCCCTGGAAATCGATGAAAGGCCGGAAGATGCCCCATACCTCCCATAGTATGTTGAATCTCATTAGGGAAGTTGACCCTGTAAGCACTTCAACCTCTACTTCTACCACTCCAGTGGTAAACGTGTCTAGATCACTGACCAACCCCTTAGTGATCAACCTGGACCCGTCTTCCTCCCCCCTAAAAAGAAACAATCCAGCCGGCGAAGGTCATAAGAAGACCATCGCTCATAAGCCAACACCAAAAAAAGAAAAGAAGAACGTCTCTCAACAGACGACTCTATTTGATTTCAGCGTACAACCAACGCCTCCGCTCTCCTTAGCCACAGCTGAAGCTGGATCAGGTAACTCTAACACAACCTTATCTTTCCACCACCTTTTCTTTGGTCCACACATCAATCAATGAATCAGATATGGTTTTCCCCATCCCTGATGAGATTGAGCAACGTGCTATTCAGACATCAGTTTTGTTTCGACAATATGATTCCTGGAATGCTACGTGCACAGGACTTGAGAATGTTTCTCTTAAATATTCTCACACACAGGTTTGTGATCCTCAGGACACACCCGTAGTAAGTAACAACCCTGAGAGGAATCCTTCAGATACTCTCAAGGAACCCTTGTAAATACTTAACTCCTCCCAACTTTTTTCATCTTACCCCAAGCTATTTTGGCTCGATTATCTTTGTTTTCATCAGGTAGCGCTGCTCCTGTCTTCTCGATAGTGACAACCACCACCACCACCACTGCTGCTCCCCTCAGCGAGCATACTTCTTCCAAGTCCCCGAAGTTCAAGAACGTCGAGGAGCTTAAGAAGGTGAAAAGAGAGAAGCTAGCATCCAGGCTACCCTCTATTCAAGCTGGTATGCCTATGGTCTCTCTGCCTCCTCCATCGTTCCTTGCCATGGACTACCTAGTTGATGAATGCACCAGAATCAGGAAAAGAGGAGATACTCTGCAGCTTGCTTCAGAGATTATCTTCAACCGAGTTGCTGGGGTACCGGGAATGAAGGCCACCATCTCTAACATCTTCACTGATGTTCATACATTGAAGTAGGATAATGTCTCCAATGAACGTGCCATCACCCGTCTCGCTGAGAAGGTGGATCAGCAAGAGAAGACACTTGCTGAAATTCTATGCCTTGTTCAAGGCTTAACAGGCAACGTCCCTTCATTCACTGAAGCGGACAGAGGGAACCTGAGTTCGATTTCTCAAACTCAGAAGGCACAAGCTGAGGATCTCTCTGCTCTCAGCACTAATGTGCGTACTCTTCTGGTTCACACTCTCCCCGATGGAAACAAAGAGCGGGAGAGATTCACTAACGAACTAGAAGAAAAGTTGATCAGTGATGTAAATAAAATCATTCCTGAGAAACCTCAAGAGCCCATCTCTAATGAAGGAGATGAAGATGAAGATGAAGATGAAAAAGATGATGTTGAAGATGACGATGATGAACAAGATATTCCTCGTCACTCAGTCAGAGATGATGATGATAACAATGATGATTTCCCCACCAACTTCTTCATTGCAAATTGTCCAGGGATGACACAATCTGGAATTGTGTTCAGAGAACCTTTGGGGGACAGGCAACCTCCTAACCAGGAGTAGTCTGATCCCTTAGGGAAGAATAAACAAGTGTTGGAGTCTGATGATCCCACTTCGATGAATTCAGAGGGGGAGCACTTCGCTGAGGTATGCCTTCCACTAATTTCATACAACCCCACTTCTGAAATGCAACCACCTGCATCACCTCCTCCTACTCTCGGTACTGATGAACCTTCCTCTTTCTTTCCATGTCTAAGTGATCCCTGTTCCCCAAAGGAATCTCCATTCATGAAGGAACCTTCCGCTGAAGATCAGTTCCTCTACATATCTGAATCTTAAGCTGAAGATAGCCTTATCCAAAGGCGTGTAAATAGACAACCTGTTCCTGAACCAGAAGAAGAAAAAATAAGGGTGAACTTCACAAGAGAACTAGAAATGGCCAGAGTAAAAATTCCTCGTCGTACCTCTAAGCCAGAAGCCCCTGTACCAATAAGTGTCTATGAGGAATTCTATTTTCAATCCCTTGAAGAACGAGTAGAAGCCTTCGAAGCTCAACGACTAAGAGATCAAGAGATAAAGCAAGCTCACGAAAGCCTCAGGGTCGCTCAACACTTGGCTCGAGAAGATAGAATAAACGCTAAAATTCAGAGACACAAAGAAGAACAAAGCGATATAGTCGCCGAAAAGCTAGCAGAGAAGGAACTAGGAAAATACAAATTAAAAGTAAATCCGATTGTAGCCCAAGAAAAAATTCTACAATCCGTGAATAGAGAAAATCAGGAACCTAAGAATGATGAATTGGAATGGTGCTCTAAAAAGGTAAACCTAACAATTACTCATGCAACTATCGAAGGACGCAATTCAAGAAAAGGTCTGAAGATAAGAGTAACTGTGTTCAGAAGAAGTAGGCATGAAGAAGAAGAACCCCAATTTTCTAAAGTTCTATGGATTCTCTGAATGGCTAGAACTCAGAGATGCCATTCAAAAATCAAAATCTCAATTCAGTCGTGGAAAGACATCTTGATCAGCTGTTGCAAATGATATCCCAATATGTCACCGTTCCTCCTCTCCCCGAAAAATTCAAAAAGAAAATATCGAAGTCAGAAGCTGAAAAAGGTCTATAATCGTTAAGAAATGAACATGAGACAAAATTTGACTTAGATAGTATTTTTGCCCACCTCGTTATCCCTGAAATTTCACTGCTCAACACATCCCTGCCTGAACCAATAAGATTTGAAGAACATGAAATCATCAGTCATCTTGAGGCAGGTATGGCATTTCTAGGAAACGACGTGGTGATAAAGTTTCTCAGAAATAAAGAGATTCGAAAAGCTCCTCCTAAACTTCTCAAGATTATGTACTATAATTGCTGGTCAACCAAGACCCTGTTCTACTTCAAAAGAAAATCTATGAGAAAGAATTACGAAGAAGAAAAGAGAAGCTCTCTGACTAGTCTCCAATAAATTTCCTTTGTAATTTTGTTAAGTGTACTGTACTTTACTTTAAAAATTGTAATTTCATTTTCACTTTGTAATTCTTCAATGTATTGTAATTAATGAAGTTCAATGAAGTACTCTACTCCCTCTGTGTACTGAAAAGATCCCTGAAAATAATAAAAAGGGACGATGAACATATGAGTTTTAAATTTCTTTAAAAAATTGTAATTAATCACTGATATAGCTTTTATACTTGTAAAGCTTATGATTTCATATCCTTATAAATGAAACTCAATTCAAATAGTTTATTAGCTGAAAAAGATCTCACAGATTAGTACTTAGAATTTTTTTACTTTAAAAACTTTAAGTCCTTACTAATCATTTCAAGCAATTTTCCTATGTTGGTTAATGATAATCAAATAGGGGGAGATTGTCGATCCAAACTCCTTTCAGTGATTTGAATATGATTCCTTTGAAACTTAGTGAAAATTCCACTTATAGGATACTGTTCATATTCAGCGATAACATACACTGATTGCACTCAATGGTCGCTGAAGATCAAGAACAATATCCTATCCTTGAAGATATGAATAACAACACTCACACCACAAGACCATTCAGTGATAGTCGAAGACTTAAGCTGAAGAAAGAGATGATCAGCTAAGAGACTTGAAGCGGTTCAACGATAGCAACGGTCGTCTACCTGAAGTGTGAGATCTTGCAAAAAGCCTCAGTGATAGCCAAAGACTTCATCCTTGAAGATTCTGGTTCCGTGATCAAGTGGGGCCTACTCAGCAAGATCGATGTTGATCTTATCCTCAATGCACAAAAGTCAAAACCCTATGCATTGTCAGAAAAGGAGGTACAAATTGTCTCTTATTTGGCCAAAAGCATGGTTGCTTTTTGAACAAATGACAACTCTCAAATACAAACTTGACACGTGGCATATACGTTTTGCTTTGCATTAAATGCAACGGGTATAAATAGATGAAGTACTCTTCTTCATCTTTATGCATACATATCTCTCCTCAAACATCTGTTTCTACTTCTATCTTTTCTTGTGCATCAAACTGTGTGATTTCTTAAGTTCTAATAGAATAGGTTTTAATACGTGTTCTTATTCCGCTTACAACTGTAAATTTGTTTATTCAACATAAACTCATTTAAAAAGCTTAAAAAGCTTGTTTTTGTATTCAACCCCCCCCCCCCCCTTCTACAAATTGTTTTTATATCCTTGAACTCTTGTAGACTCCTTTGGGACCAACACTAACCAAAATAGTTTCCTTTGAGAAATGGTTTGAAAAAGTCGATGATACATAATCCAAAGGATGAGTTGATTGACGCTCGTTGTTAGTTGCTTTTATCTATTATTGAAAATTATGAATTTATTTTGTATATTTAACCTTTTTATAAATCATCTACCCCACTCCTTTTATATTAATGCTTTTAATGAATTTGTACATGACATCGTCTTGGATTTACGGTTAACACCGAGTCCCCGAGGAGACAACCCTACTTATCACTATCACACTTTGTTGTGTTTAGAGGTAATAGGCATTAATTTATTAATTTTATTATTTGCCGGACTTGACACCCGTCACCATATAACTAATTTTGTGGTTAACACCATCAACATAACAACTATGAAAGACAAACATGAATCATTTCATTGTCGTTATGATCACAGATCTTTGAGCTCCTTCTTGCTGACCAAATCCTTGAGACATTTGCACATACTTTTTAAGCCGAAGTTGAGTGAGTAATGAATTTCATGTGAAATATCATATTAGACTTTCATGACATAACCAACTATGAATTTATATACATTTCAATGTCATATACATAACTTTGCATGCATGCTCATTACCACTTAGGTTTCATATACAATGCTCATGATAATAAGACTCGCCACTAAGGTTATTGTTACACTAAGTGACTCTCATATTTGCAAATACATCACAAATATCGTCTAGATGTCAAGCATTGCATTCAAATTCATATATATTTGGCATGCATGTATTTATATACATGGAAAGATGGTAAATGGTACTCAACACCTATGTGGCTTGCATGCAATTCAACCTAAATGTCCACCCTTTCTTGAACCAGATCCATGCCTTGGGCTTGAGTCCCATCTTTGAGATGTGTTTCTCTGTATGTGAGCCAAGTATAAGTGTAGTTAAATCCACAATTAAACATGAACAATAAACAATTGAATGGATCACGTTGTCGGCTTGATTGAATTGATGAAACGCATGCGATTACAGAGAAAATGCAAAGTACGACTATAGTAATCTAATTATCAGAACTAGGTTAAATGAACATAAAAAAATACTTTACATACCTTTCAGTATTTACAATTTCAGCCTAAACTTTGATACAATTAATAATTTATCCTAACAATCTACCACTTTGTATTAAAGATGCAAAGTAGCTCGAATCATTTGGCTTTGCACAGATCAAAGATGGTGTCAAATCTTAAGAGAAGTTGTTGGTGCTGCAGGCGTTCATCAATCAAATCCAAAGCTTTGATACACAAATATTTTTTCAGTGGTCTTCATCTTTACTTCACTCCTCTTGTCTTTACTTAGTTTGGCACTTAGGCGTAGTCGTACTCGTATCAGAGTTCCATTAGAGTATGTGGCAATATCAATCAATCTGAGAAATATTTTGATGCCAATATCGTTCATTAGAATCAATTTAAACTCGTATGTCTCTAATACTGTCATTACTAATGCCAGGAAGAAATAGATTTGGCTTTACCAGGTTGACCTTCTCTTGTCGGATTTCGATTCCACGTTGGAAGTCCTCGACATAACTCAGCTCGATTAATCTTTGAACATGCTTGGTTATTGCTTCTAATCCGCGTCTTTCATCTCTCGACAGTCTTCTTCGATCATTTAGCTCAACAAAAAGAAACTCAAGGTCTTCCACTATAAGATTCTTAAAATCAGCTTTAGAGAAAGTATATTCCTTGCATTCTTGTCGCACGACAGATAATATAGTATATTCAACTTGTATAAGCTTGTGGTAGTCCACCTATTTGAGCCTGCAGATTCAATGTGCAAACTTCAATGTTTCTGGATCCTTGGCTTCGACTCTGAGCATATATAAGTATTCCATGATTTGCTGAGATTCCATTTCCGAGATGTAGTGAACTCGGGCCTTGTTAAGCTTATCTTGAATTTTAACGAATATCTTGGTTTCAGATTCTTCCAGAAAGGGCAGTTTGATTATGTTCATCTAACATTCTCTTACAATCGTTTCTATTTCCAAATATTCGAAGGAAGTTTCATTCGGTGGTTCTGTTTCCAGTGATTCGAAGAAATTATCATCTATGTTAGGAATAGATTTTATTGTGTCAAAATAAGGAAACTATAGAGTTTATTATAAAAGGCAAGTGTATAATGGCTTATTGTTTAGTTTCCTTATCTCATTAATTCCTAGCATATAAATAGAGGCTTAGGGCTATGATTAGAGATTGATTAGAGAGAGCGTTCAAGTAATCGATCATATAGCTATTGTGCAACATTGTAACCTCGAATACATAAATGAGATATTGGACTTATTCTCTCTAGTTTCATTGTGTTCATCGTGTTCTTTACTATTTACTTACGTACTTGATCAAACACTAAGATCCACAATTGGTATTAGAGCAGATCGATCAGAGTTTTGAACCAGTTCTAATCGAATTCTTGGTTATAAGGTAAAAGTCTCGATTTTTTATCAAATCCTAAAGCCCCTGTATCATTCGATAACCTTTAAGTTTTAAATTTGGGTTTTTTTTAAATTCAATCCATTTGAATATTCACCATTATCAAATCTGAACTATTTTCGAACCAATCTGTGTAAGTTTTATCAAGTTCTAAATTAGTATTCATAGATCTCGGACCCACATTCATGGATATCAGACTCATCATCATAAATCTCAGACTCGTTAGATCCGAGAACCTAGGTTATCAGATCAAACGCAATGAGAACAGTAACTCCTCGGACCACCCTTATCCGAGAACTTTGTTCTGTTTTATCGCATCCTTATTTTTTTTCACTTAAATTTTTAAATTGTTGTCGTTTATTTTGAGTACTTTAGATTTTCTTGTCCATAGAAAACTCAAGAACTTTGTTCCTTGCAAATTTTCTAGTCAAGAATCCTTTAGTAACCTTTATAAACTTTGGTAATAAATTGTCAAAAATCAAAATTCATACTTGGTTAATTAGACCTTCTTGTCCATAGAAAAACTCAATGGCTTTGCTACATGCAGATTTTTCTAGTCAAGAATACTAGCTTAACTAATTTGAATCCTTGATAAAATTCTGTTATTCACTAAAGATTAAAACTTGACTGACTTGGAAACTCGAAAACCTAGCTTTTCTTGTCCATAAAAAGACTCGAGAACTCTGTTCTTCCAGATCTTTTTAGTCAAGAAACCTTTGTTTTTGCTTTCCTTAGAATCAAGTATTTAATCAATTTATTGGTTCAAATTATTTTTTGATAGTTTGGGAAATAGAAAACTTGGCCTTTCTCGTCCATAAAAAGACTCGAGAACTATGGTCCTCGCAGATTTTTTAGTCAAGAAACCCTAGTTATCTTTCCTGTGAATTATAGAAAATCTCTTTTGAATCAACACTCGATAAAGCAAATTTTAAAGTTACCTGTTCTTGACAACGTTTCATCCGAGAAACTAAGTTCTCGGACCACGTTGATCCGACAAAATCCGTTTCTCGCACCTGTTTGGTCCGACAAAAACTGAGATAAACCTTGTCCTCGCACTCTCTTGCTCCGACATCTTAGTTAAACCCAGCTTTGTACCCGAGATAAAATACCTGTTTCCGAAAACTGTCTTAGAACCCTTTGAAAACTCACTGATCGAGATCACTCTATCAAGTACAAATGTCTACTCGTGAAGCCATGGCTATAGGCTCCGACACTTGCCCACCTGTTCTCTTTCGAGGGGAATACTCTCAATGGAATGACCATTTCCTCGATTTTGTTGAAAGAAACGACTGTGCAAAGAGATTATGAAATCCATCAATGAAGGGCCACCTCTTGTGATCTACCACGACCTTCCCGTAATGCCAAAAAACAACCTCCCCTTGCGGCCCGACGAGAAGTTAAGCCTAAATCAACATATACTAATGCCGAAAAACCGATTGCCAAAGGTGATCAACTCGCACGATCATATCTTCTCCAAAGCAATCCTAATTTAATTTACATGAGAATTGATAGCCATCGATCCATGTGTAAAAGAATGTGGGAACAAATAGAGAAAGTCATGCTTGGAATGAATATTGGAACTCAACTAAAGATCACCAACTGCATCTCTCAATACGAAGAATTTAAGGCCGAACACGAAGAAAGTCTTTCGGACACATATGAGCGATTTGTCAATCTGCTTAACGAACTTAGCAAGAATGACATCCGAAAGACAAAGATAGAGAATAATGTAAAACTTGTAAGAAATCTTCAACCAAAATGGCGCCGTTTTGCCAATCAAATCAAGCATAGCAAGTTTCTTGCTGAGCTAGACCTCCACGAAGTCGATGAAACTCTGAAACAAGATGAAGAGGAGGTTCTCGAAGCTATGGAGGCCAACAATAAATACAGTAAGCCATCCGACCCAATTGCTCTAATGGCCAAAGAAGATCACAACTCATCTCGAAGAGAAAATATCATGAAGGAAGAAGAAGACGGCTACACATTCGACCCCGAAATTGCCCAATTTCAACAACAACTAGCCCTTCTTACCCAAGTGTTTTAAAAGAAGTTCTTTCATCGACCCACCTCCAACAAACTGCGATATGCTTCAGGACCGAAAAATTACGAACACAAGGAAATGTTTGAACCCAAACCTCGCTAAGAAGAAAAACATCCACCGGTTAAACCCGAAGATAAATTCAAAGGCGAGATGAGTTTATGCTACAACTATGGCAAGTATGGCCATTACGCTCGTGAATGCAAGAAACCCATCGTCAAAGATTCCAACTACTTCACGTACAAACTCATGCTTGCAAGACAACGTGAAGCCGGAAAGGTTCTAATGGCAGAGGATAAACATTAGCTCAATCAAAATGATGACGAGCATGAAGACATTCAAGCCCATTTCGATGGAGGTATGTCGGGTGACCGATAAGTTTGTTTCGACCGGTAAGACGGCTTCGCACCCATATACCAATGAAAATGGTGTTTGTCCCGTCGAGGTACGAGGAGTCATACGATTGGTCCCCAAGACAGAGGGTAATTCCTCGACCCAACGTCCTTTTGCAGCTTTGAGTCTTTTCTTGATTAAATTAATAATCATTTTGTAGCTTGATACTGCAAGTATGTTAGACTGGGGATAAAGAGAAGTAGACGTCGTAAGTTTTATCTTTCGTTCTTCACAGAATTGTGTTGTTTTGTCACTTATAAATTGTGATCCGTTGTCGCACACAATCTCGGAGGGAATACCAAATCTGCAGATAACGTTAGTTTGGATAAAAGACATCACCTCCTTATCTCGTATTTTAGAAAAGGTGGCGGCTTCTATCCATTTCGAGAAACAATCCGTAAGAACTAGTAGGTATACCTTTTGTCCTGGTGCTGGCGGTAATTTGTCGACAATGTCCATCCTCCATCGCATGAAAGGCCATGGGACTAGCAACGAATGAAAAAAATCAGAAGATTGATGAGTCATACCTGAGTGTCGTTGATATGTGTCACATTTTTGTATGTGCGTTGTGGCGTCTTGTCATAAGGTAGGCCAATAATAGCCTTGTCGAGATATTCTATTTGCTAGAATTTGTCCTCCTGAATGGTTTCCACATTCTCCATCATGCATTTCCTGGAGGAATTTTTGGGTTTCGTTTGGAACGAGGCATCGTAGGTTCAACCTCGGTAGATGATCGTCGATAAAGCTTTCCTGCGATTATAACGTATCTGGAGGCTTTGAATAGATTTTATCGAGCTTTCATTTTATCTTACGGGAGTCAATCGTTCTAGAGATATTCTCGGATTTCCTTTGCCCAGACGTTTAATTCATCTAGGTATAATGTTTGATCATGCTTATCATTGTCCATCGATGGATTCATTAGATGAAGGATGACTTTTCTAAAGCAGATCCCAAGTTGGCAAGCTCGTCTGCTTGGGCGTTTTGATCTCTGTCGATCTGTTGGATGTCGAAGGATTTGAACTTTTTCACACGATCTTTAGCTATTTGCCATTATGCTTTCACCTTGTTGGTTCTTGTGTCTCATGTTGACCAGCATCTTGACCTTTCTTAGGTCCATCTTCGGATTTAGACTTGTTCTTATATTTCTGATTATATCTTTGAGTGAATTACCTTGTCATGAATGCAATATTATCAGAAATTCTTTTAAGCTCTTCATCTGATTCATCTCCATCACACAAAGTTGTCTCTGAGATTTCACAAACCTTGCTCTTAGATGAGATGGTCATGGAATTATTATATTTCTTGCTCAATAAGGCTACTGTTTCAATTGCCTTCTTTTACTCATTCTGTCTAGTCTTGATTTTGTCCTCTTGTTGGAACAAAATACCATAAACATCATGAATGGATTTCCTAGACAGATTTCTAGTAACCATATTGTCAGAAACGCTTGACCACTCATTACCCAGATTGTTCATAAATTTATTATTTATTTCTGAGTTGGATTTTTTAACACCATTCCCTCTCAGATCCTTCAGGATATTGTTGAATCTATGGTAAGTCTTTGTGATAGATTCATTATCCTTATACCTGAAGTTTTCATACGTACCAACACAGATGTTCAACCTTTGAGCTTGGGCTTTTGTACTCCCCTGCATTTGAGCCTCAACTTCATCCCACATGGCTTTTGCAGATGTGAGACTATCAACTCTGTTAAAAATTTCATTTGGTATCGTCATTGTAAGTAGTGTCAGTGCCCTTTATCAATTCTAGCTTGACTTTTCTCAGCTGCACTGTACATACCTGGGCTCTTTTTTATTTTGGATGCAGGAATTTCAGGAGTAGATTAAGTTCTTGGAACTGCAGGAACTTCAACATAGACATCCAGAGGGCCATTTACAATCGATTGCATTAAAGCTTCTTCGATACTGTCCAAGAATTGAATCATTCTGATTCGCCATTGATGGTAGTCGCCCAGAAACAAGGTTGGTGGTTTGGTTTCAGATCCGATGGATCAAATTGATCTTGAATGTAATCGATCAATAATTTTCAAGAACTTGACAAAATTGATCAAACAGATGAATTGGCTCTGATACCAATTGTTAGATCCCAAAATATCAAGAATATAGAAAGAATCAAGAACAAGAATTGTGTCACTGAAGTTGTATATTATAATGATCAATGAACAGTATTACAAAGTATGTATCTTTACAAGCTTTATGAACGTTAGTTCTAACTGTCTAACAAACTATCTATTTATATAAATACAGGAATGCTAAAGTTACAGTAAAAAAATGACAGACATGTTCAAAACTACTTCTGAACTTCTTCATAATCATTCTTCAGAACCTCTTCAGAAGTATCTTCAGAACCATCTTCAGAACTTCCTCATACCTTCTTCAGAATCTTCAGAACTTCTGAAGTAGCCACTTCAGAAGTTATGCCTTAGGCTTTGCTCTGCTTGTCTTCTGAGTTCTGAACCTTTCTCTCTTCAGAAGTAGTTCAGAATATCTGAACTTTAGAACCCAGTCTTCTTTTGAAGCTATCTTCTGATATCTATCAACCGCCTAACAAGCTTTGTTAGAGATTCCTTTTGACGTGTCATATTGTAATAGGCTAGTCCTTTGACTTTCCTTATTTTAGGCTATAAATAGGAATCCCCTTCCCCATTTGTAATTGTGAATGTGAGTTGTTTCTTTGAAACTCTCCATCTCCAAATACCCTCATTATCCAAATTATGTAAGATATATGACCACCATTAATCATATGTCTACGCTTTTATCTTCATATTGTTCTTCATTATTATTAATCGTTCTTCCATTTATAAACTGTTTGATCTAAATTGCTTCCGCTTTATATATTTTAATTAGATCATTGATTCAATATGAGATGTGGGTTCCTACATTGACCCTGAAGATTTGTTTGTTGGCCCGCTTGTATGACTGTGAGAGATTGTCACAGTTGTTGCATATAGTGTTTGGGCTCTTGCGTCGTTTCATTGAGAGTGAACTTCAGTGGGTAGCCTTTCATGATTTCGAAGATTGTTAGGTCCGATTCAACACGATCAAAAGAGGAATCATACGTATCATCGAGTCGTATGTTTTATTGATGAAAGCATTAAAGAATTACAAACGTGAATGTACTTTAGACAAATCTCATTAACGAATCCTCTACCCTAGACTCCTTTATATACTAGTTGTCTATTACATGGTAAGCCCAAGCCCAAAAGGTATTTAACACAATTTAGAATATTACATTAAATCCTTTCATTATTTAAAAAACTTTCCTAATTAAGGACTTTTGGTCCTATCAAAGACGACCGCGTGTTGGCAGTTGAACGCGTCGGCATGGAGGTGAAAATTGTTAGGTGCAAGCTCGAGGAAATTAGCAGGATCGACAAGAGCGTTATCGGCGGCTTGGTTGATAGCCGGAGCATTTGGAGTGTTGGCAGCCATGACAGTAATATGAAAAATGGTCGTTAGCCACAAAGTTCAAAAGTCAGTGGTTGAACAAGTAGTAGTGACATACCCATTGGGTGAACACAGGGGAGGGATTTGAGCACTACCGGAAATTTGAGAACTAGCGGGAATTGGAGCACTACCGGTAAAGACATCTTCCGAAAGAAGTATCCGATAAGCAAAACATCCGGTAAAAGAAATACCCGGTAAACAAAAATACCCGATAAATCAATCTTTTCAGCAAAGAAATCTTTCGGTAAACGAATCTTTACCGGTAATTTCAAACTACCAGGAGAAAAAAAAGACTACCGCTAAATTGGTACTACTGGAATAGAGCACTACCGAAAATTAGGATTACTCGGAAATTCCAATCGATAGTGACCAAGGGTTTTGGAATTGAAACCCAAAACTCAGGAACAAATAAAACGTGCAATGTGTGTGCGATGGTCATGGATTGCATCGATTGTTAGCAAGGGTCCATCTGGGGTTCGCATAAGCCCTAATCGATTCGACCAAAACCTTGATCAATAAAGCTAAATGCAAACCCAAAGGTTTTTGTAACCCTGTGAAGTCAATCTAGGGTTTGAATAATAACCAAACAAGTTATCAGACGAACTTTCAACGATAAACCAAGCAAACACTTACCAATCAACTAGCCTATCAACGATGAACCAAGCAAAACTAGGGTTTACACCCAAAATCAACCAAACTGTCGATGTTCGTCGAAGAAGAATAAACAAATGCGGTGATCAGATACATACCTGGACGATCAAAGATGATGTTGAGATTCGAAGAAGAAACAATTTGTGTGAGATGCACTATTGCGAGATGGAGAGGAGAGAAAGTGAGAATCCATAAGATTTTAGGAAAATCAGAAACGGATATTAGGCCCATCCAGTTATTGCGAGCATTCAGAATTCAGGCCCACCGGGGATTTTCAGTTCAGTAACTTTGGCAATCCGGGAATTTATCAATTTGGGACTTTAAAGTGTCTGAAATAACTTTGTCTAAACCAATGATTCCCCATCCGTTTGTGCAAAGGCAAATAACGCCCCCCTCATTATGTACACGAATTTGATATGATTATCCCCCTCGATATGTGATCCTACACTAACTTACCTGGATGCTTAGGCACGAACCATGCTTCCCCTGGACACTTGAACACACTTTAAAAATAGAACAAAAGAAAAAAGGAAGTAAAGACTTGAGAAAAAGTAAACACTAATTAAAGGAAATGAAAAATAACTACGATAGAATTTAATTTGAAAACTACAAACGTGTAAAGTACGAGTGAACACGATGTAATTAAAATTCAAGCATTTTGAAGTGTAGTCTATATCATCCAATAACGAGGATGATTAGCGGACACTTCAGAGTGTCGAATGGAGATTACATCGATATCATTGACGCAATTACACTTTCAAATTGAGCATACCAAGTTTGGACACTAAGAAGTTAAAATGTTTTATGTCCAAAGGTTTGGTAAAAAGGTCTGCTATCTGAAGTTATGTATTTACAAAATAGAATTCTATCGTACCTTATTCGACCTGGTCCCTAATGATGTGATACTGAACGTCTATGTGCATTGTCTTTGTGTGCTGAAACGGATTACTGGATATTGAGATAACGCTATGTGAGTTAGAGTAGACCGGGACCTTTGAGTAGTGGAAGCCATAGTGTAACACTCGGATTATTTTTGGGTAAGGAATTATTAGTTTAAGACTTGTTAGGTTTAAATTACTTTGTATTTAGGTGTATATATATATACTTATATAATATATATATATATATATATAAGTGTGATGTACATATATCATATATTTATATAGTATATATGATGTGCACAGAGGCGGAACCCCATAGGGGTTTTTGGAGGCCATGGCCTCCCCGCTTTTTTAGTTAAATACCATATATGAGCTACTAATACATATGTGATGGTCAGCTTAGTTGGTTATTGCTTTGTGGCCTCTTGCTTGAGGTCACGGGTTCGACTCCTTTCCTTTTCACTTTCTACTTTTCTTTTTCTATTTTGTCAATTTTTTAACCCACTACATATTAAATTATTATTATATTATATCTAAAGATGTTTCAAGTCCATTCCCTGTACTTTTTCATTTTGTCATTTTTCCAACATTTCTTTGCGCTTTTCATTTTGCCATTTTTCTACCACTACATTTAAATCATTAATATCAATTATATATAAAGATTAGTTAAAAAATGATATAAAGAAATAATATTTAAGTTGGTATATAGTGTTATATTACAAATATAAAGGTTATTTTATTACTTTATAATAGTACAAAAAAATAACAAATCTATATTATTATTTCCGGTTAATAGTTTAAAGGTTATGAGTTTTATGGGTCATTTATCTAAACACTTATCTGTCAATTGCTTAGTAGTAAGTTAACAAACATTTACTTTGCCGGATAAGTTTTTTACTCCATCAAAAGATAACTTTAATAACCAAAATCGTCAACTTAGTAATTTCTAACCGAATCGTCAACTTATTCGGTTTAGTAAATAATTCGGTTATTTACTGAATAAGTTCGATTTTTATTCGATTTTATAAGTTCTAACCGAATAACTAAAAATCGACAACTTATTTGTATTTGTAAGTTCGACTTTTGACGATTTTTGCTTATTCGATTTTTGCTTTAATTGAAATTTGAAGGTGTTAGACTATCTCCATTCACAAACCAAACCAAACCCTTTTTAGATAAAACAAAAAGTTTCTATCTAAAAGAAAATAAAAGGAAAAATGAATGCAAACTTTTCTCACAAACCGTTTGCATCAGCAAACCAAATTTGAAGAATAAAATATTAATAAAACTAGTTTTTAAGATAAATTATATACGTATGTGACAACTCTAATTGGTTAGTTTATATTTTATTAGGATAAAACTTATCTGATTAAAAAGTTAACTTTAATAAAAAAATTAAAAATTAAAAAATATACCAAAATTCCTATTTTTCAATCCCTACAAATAGAGACCAACCTTGACATATTTTCAACACACCAATATTTCTCTTCATTTCAATTACTCATCCACTTGGAAATTTCAAAGATCTTGATTTTTTTTTCAAGTTTGCCTCTATGGATCCAAACCGGCAACATTTTTGGAATAAGTCTCAACATCCTGATAACTCTCAATGTATCCATGAAAATGTTCAAACCTCACAAAAAATCCTCAAGAGTCGACCATCTATGGGACACTAAAGAAGATATGGCATTAATTTCAGCATGGGTTTTTGTTAGCGAAAACGCTACTCGTGGCAAAAACCAAAAGAAATGAGCGCTTTTTTCACGAGTGCAAAAAATACTATGATGCAACTCGAGAAGAAAATCCATAGGGAATGCGCGAAAGGAAAAAAAATCAAATGAAAAGTTGTTGGACTCGACTTAACGAAAATGCAAACAAATGGAGTGCTGCTTACAAAGAAGCATATAGTCAAAAAAGAAGTGGAATGCGTATGGCATATGTTGAGAAAGAAGCTTATGCAATTTATGAGGCGGGTGGGAAAAGTTATTCGGACTTGCTTGTATTTAACCAACTTATGTGTAAACATCCCAAGTGGGAATTAAAGTTAGATCGTGCCACAACATGTTCTCGTTCGAAATATTAAGTGGTTTGTGAAGATAGTGGTGGAATCAAGAATTAGTATATGGTGAAAGACAACAAGTATATAAGGAAAGTTTGATTTCTCAAGATTTCGCATGGGAAGACTATTAAAATTTCGAATGAGAAGACCTTTTATTAAGACCTTCTCATTCGAAATCTTCTCCGGAAGATAACATTATCATGCGTTGGATTATCGACAAAATAGTCTTCCATCAAACGCGCCTCACCCGTCTCACGTTAACTATCACGATATACTCTTCTTGCTCTTGGAGGTTGATCTCCTATGAACATATTGGATGAGTTTATAACCATATCCTCGACCATGCAATCAAGTTGTTGGTTTTGTTCAACAACTCGTGGTTGCCATTCATCAAATTCGTCAACCGACTCTGATGAATAGTTTTCATTAAGAGAGATTTTAGTAAGATTTTTTAGGAATGTTTGAGGAATGCTGTATTAATTAGTATATGGTGAAAGACAACAAATATATAAGCAAAGTTTGAATCATCAGTGGGGAACAATGACATGTGAACTTTAAGTTGATAGAGACAACACATAATGAGGAGACAGTGGCATGTGAACTTTAGTGAAAGAGACAACACATTATAAAGAGATAATGACATGTGAACTTCAACTAACTTCCAAAGCAACCATAACCATTCATTTTAATTAAAATTACAAATACATAATACGTAAACTGCAAAAGAAAATACACGGAATACTAAATGACTAATACATAATACGTAAATTAAAAAAAATATACAGAATAAAAAATTACTAATAGATAATATCACTATCCATACAACATTGCCAAAAGACGTTCTTTCAACGCCTCTTCTTTGTGGTGTTGTTCGACTTTAATTTTTTTTTTGTCAAAATTCAGTTTTTTGTCATGGGTTCAACTTCATTGTTTCTTGTAATCGTCATTGCATGAAGTTCTGCAGAAAAGTCATTAAAAATGAAGAAGATTGTGATGCCTTACCCTTTCCTATTTTTTTTCCGCATTTCTACCCGTAGGATTCTGGAATTATTGAACCACCAACAATTAGAGATTCTTGGTCGGTGTCTTCTTCTTTCGTAGGTTTAGAACTTTTCATGCTTCTACCACTATCTTCACAACCCACTTCATATTCCAAATGAGAGCGTGTTCTGTCACGATTTAACTTTAATTCCCACTTGGGATGTTTACACATAACTTGGTTAAATATAAGTAAGCCCGAAAACTTTTTCTCAGCCGCCTCATAAATTGCATGAGCTCGTGTCTCAATGTCTGCCATACTCATTCCACTTATTTTTTGACGATATGCTTCTTTGTAAGCAACAATCCATTTGTTTGCATTTTCGTTAAGTCGAGTCCAACAAGCTTTCATTTGATTTTCATTCCTTTCACGCATTCCTTCTGGATTTTCTTCTCGAGTTGCACCATCGTATTTTTTCACCCGTGAAAAAACACTCATTTCTTTTAGTTTTTGCCACGAGTAGCGTCTTCGCTAACAAAAACCCATGCATATTAAAGCCATATCTTCTTTAGTGTCCCATGGATGGTTGGCTCTTGAGTCCTTTGGTTTGGTTTGAACATTTCCAGGGATATATTGAGAGTTAATTCAAAAAAAAATATTGTTGGTTTGGATCCATAGAGGAAAATTTGAATAAAAATAAAAATCTTTGAAATGAAGAGAAAAATTGGTGTGTTGAAAATTGTCAAGATTGATCTCTATTTATAGGGAATTGAAAAATATGAATTTTGGTATATTTTTTATATTTTAATTTTTTTTACTAAAGTTATCTTTTTAATCTGATAAGTTTTATCCTATTAAATCTAAACCAACCAATTAGAGTTTGCCACCTATATATATCATTTATCTAAAAAATATATTTTTATTAGTATTTTATTCTAGGAACAGGGTTTGCTAGTTGATGTGTATTGAGATATCAATTTACAAAGCACCTATTTAATATATTTTCCATTTTATATCCCAACTTAAGTCATTTTATTATGTTATTTTCCCTTTTTGATATTTGGAGCTAATTATGTGATTTTACTTGTCTTTTACACTTTTTGGGTAGTTTATGTGATCTTAGTGCAGGTCAGTTGGATGTTGCAACAAGTTGGCAGTAGTGAACTAGAGTGATATTGGCAAATTTTGGCTCAATCATCAAACAAGAATCGTTGGGACAACCAGTTTAGTTACTAATATTTAGTTTTTATCTATTGAATAATATTATTACTAAGGCATCTTATTTTGGAGAATCTTTTTATGATGGTACTATAATTTAAAATAAGATGTCTTACTTTATGTTTTGTCAAGTGTGACCATTGGACCATTGGTCCATAGTTTTGTCTTCTTTTGACACCTCCTAGTATATAAAGGGGTCTTGGGTCATTGTCTAAGACAAGCTTGATCAGTTCCGAACTAATCTTATAATATAATATTAGGTACTTTTTCATGTTCTTCATCTTGTTCTTCATGTTCTTCATATAGTTTACTGCTTTATAATACTGTAGCATTGCATATTTACATTATTGTCATTTACTTTCAAGTTCTTTACTTTGTTGCACTTTACATTTAAGTCATTTACTTTCAGTACTTCACAATTATGTCTTCATTTTCAGTTATTTACATTTCTTACATTTTCATTATTGTTATGAGTAGCTAATTTTTATTAGCTTGGGTGTAATAAAATGGTGAGGATTTAAACCAAAGGAAATTGGGCATTGTCCTTCAATTATGTTGTTCCACTAATTCATTCAAGTTTTATAACTCCAAACGACACTTCTTGACGGGTTGATCACTCTGATAGTGTTAATGTGTCGTGGACTTAAGAATAAACCACAATATGCACGTCAATCCGAATGATATAGAAATTATACTTGGAAGGGTTACACCCTATGTTTTTCTCATTGATTATTCATGACAAGTTGGTCGCTTATCAAAATGTCAAACTGCCATGGACTTAGGAATAAGCCATTGAATGCACACCAACTTGAATTATATAGAATCTACTCGAAAGGGTGACTATTTAGACAAAGGAATTTGCTAAGCCCATCTATTTTGAGAATACTAAGTTACTATCGCTGGTCTTGATACCACATAGGAATATAGGTTGATAGCTAAGCATTAGTATATTGCTAAAAGTCTGGAAGAAATACTCAAAATAGGTAGTGGAACTAATTATTAGAGACTAACTTGTTGTAGCATTCCTACAACATTCCCCAATAGAATTTGTGTTTAAATCTCACCACAACTCTTACATCCATACTATTTGCTCTATTATGTTATTAATCTATTAACTAAACTAAACCAATCAAAAGTCTTCAAATTCTCCATCTGAAGTTAGTTTGTCATCTTGAGATCTTGCAACTTAAGATACATATCCTTGTGGAATACAATACTCGGTTCTTACCATTTTATTACTTGAAAGAAGATATTGGGACTATATTGTATACTTGTTTTTGGTTCCAATTATCACATTTCTGTAGGTGTGTAAAAGCTCTTGTCAAGTTTTTGGCGCCGCTGCCGGGGATAGTCGTAAATCTATAGTTGTTTAGAAATTGAGTCTTATTGAGCTAATTTTTCTACCATCCATGTTGCTTGTCATATGTCTCCATATGTGACCAAGTAACAACTTTTGAGCTTATCTTTATGTGAATATGGATTCAACGGGGCAATCGTTTTGGGCCATATGAATATGTTTTCTATGACCGTTGTGGCGGAAATAATTTCCCATATATTTATCCTTCAAACCCCGAATCTCATTATTTCATGGGATATAACAATTGGGATACCTCACACTTCAATGTTTACACTCAATCATGGAGGAACATCCTAATTTGTTTCTAAATAGTCAAGATCATGACACATTTACATCACCACCACCTCCCTACCAAGATTGGAGTAACACTTATCCAAATACTTTTGACCAATCTTGCGAATAACAAGTTGATTTTTCTGGGAATTTTCAAGGGAATAATTTTAACAACTCATTTTTACCCCCTACACCATCTTTAGAACTAATTGTAACCATTAACTCTTTTCAAAGGTTTCTTGATGATAACATGCAATGTCTATTTGCATCAGTTGATAATATCATAACTTATGTTCAAGAGATCAGTAAGCAAAACCAAATTCCTATACCAATTGATATTGAAAATTCTAAGGGTATTGGTAAGGATGAGAGTGAGGCTAATAGTTTGGTGATAAGTCAAGAGATAGAGACTTCTGAGGAAGCACACGAGCATTTGAGCAACCCCTCTCCACTTCAAAATAGTAAAGAAGTGAAATGCCAAGATTGTCATCACCCATACTTTAAATTTGTGTAGGAAGAACATACTATTGCAGATATTGCAGAATTTCTGCAGCAAAGCTGTGCAGAAAATCTTCAAGTTGTTTTTAAGAGGGGACGTGACGATCAATCCAAGGACTCAGGAGCCTTTTGAAAATCTTGTTCTACTATTTGTAGGTGATGTGGGGAAATCTTTATGGGATGAAATATTCCCCCATTTGTGTCATTAAGATTTTTTGGCGAGATCAAGGAGTAAAACAAGTGATGAGGAAAGCATTTAAGCATACGTGGAAGGAGAAACACCAAGATGAGTTGGTGAGGGTGGTCTGGCCTAAGGAGCATACTGACTTGTTCCAGAAAATTCCACCATTCCTCAAGAAGTCTCGCACAACCAACATCACAACCTACTCAAATGGAGTAGGGCGGGTTTAATCATGACTTTTTAGCTCCAAACTTTTTTCTTTATTTTTTCATTTATTTGAGTCTGGGAAAAGATTTTTATTTTACAATTTTATTTTTTCAAACCAAGTAAGTTGTTCATATTATCTTCCACGTGTTCATAGCCCCAACAAATTACTAGTTTGTTTTACCACTATGTAACCAACTTTGTTTTTTTCGCTAGAACTAGCCACTCTACTTTTTGGGACACAATTTGGTCTAAACGTGTTTAAAATTCTTGGAAGGGATATAGGCCATTTGTTCTTTTCATCATAGCCCTTTGCCACCCTTCTTCTGAATAGTCAAAATTATCCACAAATAAAAACATGACATTGTTTCAAATGAGTTTGGGGGAGGGAAATTCAAAAAGGCTAAAAGATCAACACAAAAGAGCAAAGCTCTAAATAAATGCCTTGTTTTGGGTTTTCAAAAGCACTACAAATGTCCCATTGGGACCAAGTGCATGCTATCAACAAAAGAGCAAAAAGAGAAAATTTTCAATGTTGAAGCAAAAATGAGAGAAAAGGCTTGGTGAGAAAAAAAAATTGCGCCAAATGAGAACCAGTTTTGAAAAAGTCCTATTGATCATTGAATAGACAAGTTTTAGACCTAACGAAAAGAAATGGGGGGCTAGCATATGGTTTATACAAGTGGTTAACATAGGTTTAGACCTAACGAAAAGAAATAGGGGGCTAGCATATGGTTTATACAAGTGGTTAACATAGGTTTAGACCTAACGAAAAGAAATTTGGCTCAATCATCAAACAAGAATCGTTGGGACAACTAGTTTAGTTACTAATATTTAGTTTTTATCTGCTGAACAATACTATTACTAAGGCATCTTATTTTGGAGAATCTTTTTGATGTTGGTACTATGATGTAAAATAAGATGTCTTACTTTATGTATTGTCAAGTGTGACCGTTAGACCATTGGTCCGTAGTTCTGTCTTTTTTTGACACCTTCTAGTATATAAAGGAGTGTTGGGTCATTGTCTAAGACAAGCTTGATCAGTTCTTATCTGGTCCTATATATTAATATTAAGTACTTTTTCTTGTTCTTCATGTTCTTCATATAGTTTACTGCTTATAATACTGTAGTATTGCATATTTACATTATTGTCATTTACTTTCAAGTTCTTTACATTATTGGCATTTACTTTCAAGTTCTTTACATTCTTGCACTTTACATTTAAAGTCATTTACTTTCAGTACTTTACAATTATGTCTTCATTTTCAGTTATTTACATTTCTTGCATTTTCATTATTGTTATGAGTAGCTATTTTTTATTAGTTTGGGTGTAAGGAAATGGTGAGGCTTTAAACCAAAGGAAATTGGGCATTGTCCTTCAATGATGATGTTCCACAAATTCATTCAAGTTTTATAAATCCAAACGACACTTCTTGACGGGTTGATCACTTTGATAGTGTTAATGTGTCATGGACTTAGGAATAAACCACGATATGCACGTCAATCCGAATGATATAGAAAGTATACTTGGAAGGGTTACACCCTATGTTTTTCTTATTTATTATTCTTGACAAGTTGGTCGCTTATCAAAGTGTCAAAGTGCCATGGACTTAGGAATAAGCCATTGAATGCACACCAACTTGAATGACATGGAATCTACTCGGAAGGGTGATTATTTAGACAAAGGAATTTGCTAAGCCCATCTATTTTGAGAATACTAGGTTACTATAACTGGTCTTGATATACATAGGAATATGGGTTGATAGCTAAACATTAGTATACTGGTACAAGTCCGGAAAAAATACTCAAAATAGGTAGTGGAACTAATTATTACAGACTAACTTGCCGTAGCATTCTTACAGCATTGTCCACTGGAATTTGTGTTTAAATCTCACCACAACTCTTACACCTATTCTTTTTGTTTTATTATGTTATTAATCTGTTAACTAAACTCGACCAACCAAAAGTCTTCGAATTCGCCATCTGAAGTTAGTTTGTCATCTCGAGGTCTTGCAACTTAAGATACCTATCCCTGTGGAATACGACATTGGGACTATATTGTATACATGCTTTTGGTTCCAATTATCACATGTGTGTAGGTGTTAACTTTGTGAACCAATCTTGTCCATTGATTTTTGAAATTTGTTGTTGAGATCGTTCATGACATAAATGTAAATAACTGCACAAATAGACAATGTAACATAAGTGAACAATGTTTACAACGGTATTTTGGGAAAAAACTTTAACTCTCCATTTTTTATAATATGATGTTTTGTAACTACCCATTAATGAAAATGGCGTGTTTTATAACTGTCCATTAATGATAAATATAACTGCCTGGTAATTACTCTCGTCATCGAATCGAAACCGACAATAAGATCCCCGACACCAGATTCTTCTACATCTTTTTTTGGTTCATGATTCATGTGTAAACAAGTATTCGATATTTATGGGAATTGTTCATGTGTGAACAAGCGTTCATGGTTCACAGTTAATATATTATCATCATCTCTTGTAGAAAAAATCAACACCAGTTTATATGATGAAAAAATCAACACCAGTTTATATGATGAAAAAATCAACACTGGTTTACAGTTTTTTTTGGCTCATGATTCACGTGTGAACAAGTATTCGCTATCTATAGTAATTGTTCATCTATGAACAAGTGTTCATGGTTCATACATACTCATGGTTCATGAACACACAATTCATTATATGAACAAGTTTTTATGAACAAAAGAACGCATTATGCAGAGTCGATATTTATTTACAAGTTTTTACAAATATTCAACCAATATTATAAGATAATGAAGAAAGTTTCTTATACTATAAAGTCTTCAAAATCTTAAAATTTTTGTAAAAAAAAATAAAGAAAATACGTTAGCAAGTTTTTACAAATATTGAACCAATTAAGATGATCAAGAAAGTTCCTTATACTATAAAGCCTCAAAAAATTAAAAGTTTTGCAAAAAAAAATAAACAAAATATGTTAGGAATAATCATGGGATTGAATTTTTTGTAACACCTCATAAACGCAAAAAAAAAACATTAAGAACAAACTTAAAATGACCATTGTATCCTCGTTATTAAATGCATATAGATAATTGAACCTACATTGAAAATGTGTTGTGATTGGTCAAATGTCACACCCCGCTAAAGCAGAAATACGAGATGTCACAACTCATAGTAGCAAGGCACAATGTATAGATTAAACAACCACCATATCATATCTAGAATTAAACAAAAATACAAGTTTGGTACAACATTTGTCCATCGTTACGATTACAATACTTAAAAATGAAAATTTAGTTAAAACGTCGCGAGGTCTTGAAACTAGATATGCAAAATGACGGCACACACATGCATCCCCCTACTATCTTACTTGCGTTCACCTGAAAAGCGTGGAGTTTAAAAGGTCAGCTATCGTCATAGTTGGTGAGATCATAGGTTTAAGTAATAACAGGTCAATACCGGTGAAATAAAACGGAAAGACGAAGCTTTCACAATATAAGAGGATTTATAAAAATAAATCACGATTCACAATAATGCTAATGGTATTTGTTTTGCAATACTTAATAAATAGAGGAATGAGCCACTAATAGAGCCTTAGGACGTTCCAGCCTCGCAAAGTCATGCCTTATCGCGTCGCGAGCAATGACAACAACAAACAAAATGAGTAATTATGCACCCGAACGCCGACGCAGAGCAGAATCGAGTGGGATGTCACCCAATAGTCCTATCCATAATATACCCCGGCTCACAAACCCGTAAGTTGAACCAGTAGTGTACACAAATACGAGGACTTTTAATGCGATAATACAAACACCCATTCAATCCAAATTAAGCATGCATACCATAACCACAAAATCATTTCACATCAAAATATTCGAACGAATGATCGTTTCCAAAAAAAAGAAATAGTTCAACCGGTAAATGTTTATAAACACATAATAATCATGATTTCCACCCCAAAACAATAAAAGCGTAAAAAGGGGTTGTGATAAACTCACCTAGTTCGAAGAGTCGAAAGTTCGAGGGTTCCTCAAGTGTTAGGATTGCTCCTAGTCCGATCCTATAAATATAATATCACTAGTGAGTCCTTTGTCCGCCTTATATTATTTGAGAAAGTGTGCTCATTGAGAATTTGTACTCGTTTGTTTCGGATTCTCGGTAGGATAACAAAATTGTTACCGATTTTAAAATAATTAGAGAAGATTGGTATGTCAAGTATGTATACAATAATTATTTAGGTCACTCTTCTTTATGCATAGCTAACCATTTTACTTTAATGGGGTATTTTTGGGAAATGATTTATAAGGAAATTTAATGTTTAAATTAAAATAAGTAAAAGGTGATTATTCGACTGCACATGCAAATCTGGCAGCTTCCTAGGTCTGATTTTGGCTCCACCTTTGGTTAACCTTCATAACTCCAAATGTCACGATATTTTAGTCCACTGAGTTATGTGTTTTCTGACCAAATTTCATAATTTTTGAAGATGTTTAGATCCCCCAAACAGTGAGCTTATTAAAGTCGCGATAGATTGTTGTGCTGTTTGTGCAACCTTTTTGTACAGACTGTTTGACGGTCCAAAACTTGGAATTTTTTAATAAGGCCAGTGGGGTTCAAAAGCCAACTCAATAAACTTGATTTAAAAAAAAAAGAATCACTTCATTTGAATAAAAGATGAGAGAGATATGGCCTCTCAAAGTCAGACTTCAGATTCTGTCAGCATGCATAGCCGAATTTTGGTTCACTTTTGTGTCTTAAATCCATTTTACACTCTTTTGTAAGATTTTGTCCCCATTATGTTCATTATTTTTGTTTTGTTATGTTCTTACTGAGTTGAAGAAGTAAGAACAATTTATTTTAAGTGACCATCTATTGCATACATTATTTACATGCCAAATAGTTACATAAAATGATGATTTTTGGCCATTTCGAATCCCTCTTGGTTTTGAGTAGGAAACCAAGCTTAGGCTCGATTTTTGGCACATGCAATGGGTTTTAAAACCCACATGCGTGAAGAATTGAACGATGCTAAGGAAGGAATATGAATATGTAGATATATACACATATATATAGCAATGTTGGTATAACCATACATCTTGCTTAGTATTTATATATTTATAAGAAACGAAATGCAAGAATATATCAACATCATCATGCAATGAAGGTTTCTAACCATATCATAGATGCTTGATGATGGACCAAAATAAAAAAGGTAGAAGATTAGAATCCAATATAATTTCTTAGATTTTTAAACTGTTTGGTTGGTCATTGATGTTCACCATTTTATAACACATATATGTGTGGTGTTTTTCATCTTCCAACATTTAAAAATCAAGAAGATGTTCTTAAGTTTTAAGAACATGTAAGAAGAAGAAGAAGAAAAAGATGAAGTAGTACCTTGGGGATGGTCTCTTCTTGAGAGAAAATGAAAGAGTAGGGAGTTTTAGAGAGAGAGTGTAATTGTGTAAAATGAAAATGAGGGGAGGAGAGGTTTATTTATAGTTGGAAAAGAAGAGTAGGAAGAGAGAGGCCGGTTGGGAGAGAGAGAGAGAGAGTGGGAGAGAGATGTGATTTAAAGTGTAGAGTGTATAAGTGTATAAAGGGGTAGTATTGGGTGGTTTTATTTTATGTTGAATTTGTATTAAATTTTAATTAAGCTTCTAGAAGGAATTTCAAATAAATCTGATTTTCATTTTTAAATTTATAAAACATATTAATCTTATATAATTTGATTACTAGAGAGGCTAAAAATCAGTATTCGGTACCGAAAACGAGCGCTTTCTCAATTTTGGTGGAAATTGGTGAAATTTACCAATTTTCTTAAGGAACTCACATTAATTTAATTTTTTATGTTTTTGGCATTATTAAATTCGTAAATGATAGAATCAGTAATTTATGGACTGGCAAACAACTGCCAGCTCCGGACTGCTAAAAACGAAAAGTTGGCTAAAATTGCCAAAATTAAGGTAGAGGTCCGCAATTTCATAAAATTTACTTCCCTAAGGCTTTCTAACCTTAATTAATTACACTAGAGCCAGATTAGGCTTAACTGAAAGCCTGAAATCAATTCTGACCTGAAGTAAAAATTTGACGATTGTCACATTAAAAGGGTTTATAGAGGTAACACCTTTTTCATGGTTAACAAAAAATTATGGCTCTCTCTCTCTTTCTTTTTCTCTCTCTCTATCTATCTCTCTCTCTATCTATCTCTTTCTTTCTCTCTCTCTCTCTCTCTATATATATATATATATATTATTTGACGCGGTTAACTTTATAAATCACTTGAGAAAATGTAAATTATTATGTAATGATACATTTGGAAATAGACATAAAATATTTATGTTTGGAAAAATGTTTGTTCCAACTAATAATGGATCTTTTAGGCAAATCTTGTTTTTAGAGCATATGCTGGATAAAAATGGATTAAATATGTTTACTGACTTTTGTTGACTTTTAATTATTACTTTATTAGTCATTTGAATTCGTTGAGCTCTTGCTCATTTTTGACTAAAATGAATCTTGGGGACACTTGTCTCATTTAAATTGCTTTATGTCGGGCTTTTAGAGTTATTTGCAGTTATGACATATTTATTGATATATTACACATTTTAGGTGATTTAGTCATTCATTTAGTGTCGTGTAATTTTATAGCTAGAATGTAATGATTCCATAGACATATAAGTCGGTCTAATGGTGTATATACTGGATGAGATTCTCAAGCAAGACAACTTGGGTTTCTCTTTTGTTTTATTGTGAATAGGCATTGTGATAAAGTATGTACTTTCCAATTACTCTCTTACTTTAAAATGGAAATAGGCATTGTATTAAATGGTGTAACTTCCATACAGGCTCGCATAGCGGGCTGGATATCCAGGTTAATAAAAAAACACTCGGAATAGGCATTTTGATAAATTGTGTAATTCTCGAGTAAGAGTTTATGTGCACAAATGAGTATAATACTGGTTTTGGTTGATGTCAATGGCTACCAGACCTTTATATGACGGTCTAACAACATTGGTTTGTGGCACACTTTTATGTCCCATCATAACTAGTGGTAAATCGGGTCTCCCCGTCATCTTCATATGATTTACACCCTTACAAGGGTAAGAGTGAGTTAATTGTTTATAAAATTTGGTTAAAGCTATTTTTATGTTTATAGCATTGTTCTTGGTCGTGTGAGTTATTGGGTTTTGGCCTCACATTAATTAAATGGATGTTTTGGTTCAATTTATTTCCTCAACGAAATTGGTGGGTTTTAAGAAATATGTCCGTTCATATTTAACCCATCTCATTTTGGAAATCGGGATTTAAATATCATTTTTCCAGTTTATTGTTTTATATAAATGATGAAAACTGCTTTAGCTTACTAGGCATTAATCCTAACCCTTTTTATTTGTCGGCATATGCATTTGGTCCTCGTTGGGGTTGGTACTAGTGTCACCGTGATAAGTTGAGTGCTAGTTAAGAGTCTCAAGAAGATTTTAGTTATTCATTGATGTCTTCCATTGGAGATAGCGACAATTATTAGGTTTTTAGTAACACCCAACTTTGATTTAGTCTTTATCTAAGTCTTGGTCTATCCTTTATTGATCGGTCTATCCTATATTGATGTTGATTTTAGATTTTTCATTCGAGGAAATTCAAGTATTGACTTAGGAAAGGGATTTACCTTTGTTTGATGTATTATCGAAAATTTTAAATTAGACGTGCTTGCAGGTGTTATCGTCTCACTCGGTGCGGGATGCAGATGATGTAGAGGCGATCGACTCAGGAGCAGAAGGTCCGGTCTCGGTTGGTACGGTCACGGTTGGTTCGAGTGTTGTTGGTTCGAATGCAATGGATTCGGGTGTCTCGGGACCGGTGGCAGATGACTCTGCCGTTGTTGGTCCAGTTGCATTCTGTGCGGGCGTTGTAGGTCCAGTTATAGTATGTACGGGCGTCGTTGGTCCAGTTGCAGTCTGTGCGGACGACGTTGGTCCAGTTGTAGTCTGAACGGGTGTTGTTGCTTCATTTGCAGTCTTTGCAGGTGTCGTTGGGCTAGGTACTGCAATTGAGGCACTGCGAAGATTAGAGGTAATCGAGTTACTTTGACCAAAGTAATCCTAATAAAAATGTTTAAACGGAATATCTAAATAAGAGAGATGTGATTTTGACATTGAGGCGTGGTTTGGATCTACTAGTTTAGGTGTAGGTTCTGGATTGAGATGCCTAGAGGCTACCACACCAGATAGAGGTTGTTCTGGACTAAGATGTGCAGAAGTCAAATCAGCTAATTCATAAAATGTCACATTTAGGCTTTCAACGATGGAATTAGTCCGTTTGTTGTAGAGGCGATAAGCGGCTGAGCTTGATGAGTATCCAAGTAAGACTGCCTCTGAAACACCCCCGTTCTGCGTGCCTTAGAGAGGGAAGGTGCCACAATTGGTTTCAAAACAAATACATGATAACATACTGGTTAAATCAGAGCGACTAGTATAACTTACCAAACATAATTACATAACTACTAATAGAGGTAACAACGTCCTCCAAAATTAATTCCAAGATACAAGTATATCTACATAAGTCATCAAAAGCTTAACAAAAGTTTGTCCTAATGGGTTATCTTCAGCCTTGCCATCTTCGTAGCTCTCATCCCAAAATCTCTGCTAAATCATGTACCTGTCGAGGACAAAGAAAATCTCAGCTGAGCTTAATGCTCAGTGAATGGATAATAGCAATTAAAACAATCAATATGAGATAACAACTTTAAACGAAAGATATAACATTAGGTGATAATCTAAAAGAAAGTTAAGCAACAAATGGCCCCAAGGCATATTAACGGTCCGAAGACCAAACCGTATCACGAGGATACGTTGTTCCCAAAGGATAATCAGTCCTTTCAGGCATGAGTGAGGAAAGTGGTGCGAGCACAACACAAATAATCCTCTCCATGGATTTAACCACGGCTAAAAATATTATCCGATAATGGTTCGATCCATATGCCCTCTATTTTGACTGGTACCAAGTCAAGTCCGATTTGAAGGACTATATACAATTGAGGACGCCATGATAGTTTTAGCAATCATGGAAGCATCTCAATACCGTTGCTCCTGATATTGAGTCTATAGAAAAGGTTCACAATAGCTACGATTTCACAAGTCAAGTGATCAATGTTACAAATAAGAATGTAAGTCATAGTCACAAGGAAATAAGCTTCCATAACATTAACAAGCATAAAGGGAATTTGGAATCATTGTATTCAGATTAGGAAGCCTTAAGCAAATGGCTATCTCATGTCAAGTGAGGTAAGATATTCGTACCTTAACCGACTTTGATAATTAACTCACAATCAAATGGAATTCTCGATCAAGCTTGACTCACCCACATGCCTAAGGAATTCATAAACGGGCTATTATTGGCAAGGCATAAAAACCATAACATAATGGTTCTAATAAAATTACTTAGGTCTTAATGATCTTAAACAATGTAGACTTCAAGAAGAACATCCGGATATGAATTGAGAACTCGAACATAACATTTAGTCTTATACAGATTCATTCCAACATGTCATGTCTTTCTTCTTTTTGACCATTTTTACCCAACTTAGAGGTCAATCTAGATCGTCTAAATGAAAGTTGTAGTAACATAACAAACATAATAAAAATGAAATAGTTTAATACCTCTAAGAAGGATTCGAAGAGAGGATTCGGAATTTGTGATTGTTAGCTTAATTCCTTCAATAACTTGTGAGAATTTCTTGAGAGATGCAAGATTTTAGAGATAGAGAAATGGCGGTCATATGAAGAAGAAGTAGAAGACGTATCTTATAAATATAATGTTTTCTTTTTGTGTATAATTATATAGAGTTCACTAAATTGACACCTTAGCCCCTCAAGTCAAGATTCTTTAACTTTATGCCCTAATAAGTATAAACTTAACATTTTATGTTAAATTTAATTTCGTTTTGTACGTGCGTGACCCCCTATATGATATTACATCAAAATTTAGTCTGAGCTACAAGTCGGGTAATGCATTTAATTTCTCATATAAATTCATATACTGAGATTAGTCTGTAACAAAATCTAGGGTGTTATAATTCCCCCCTCTAAAAAAAAAGATTTTGTCCCCTAAATCGAGATAAGATCTAGAAATTATGTACCTGGAAATAGTAGTGGATATTCTTTACGTACCGAATCATCCACTATTGTACATGACCTTTTAATCCATTAAAATAACTCGTTTGCTCTTACCGGAACAACCTTTCAAGTTTTAAAAAAAATGTTTCTGGAATGTCACGCTTTTGCTGCGCAATTCTGATTAAACCCGCAAAACACCCGATTTTATAAATAATCTCAAACTCGATCAATATTCAAGAAATTAATATCACCTTATTTTCCATCTTTAACTTCCTAAAGATTTAAAACATACAACAACATTATACATATATCATGTCAAGACTTATAGTCTTTAAAACACATCAAATATTTTCTTAATGAACAAACATGATATTCTCAAAATCTCTCAATCCACACAAATTGAAAATTCCACACAAGTAGCATTGCATCCTTAATACACCAATGATGACTAATTCATTGATGCTAAACAATTTATCAAAACTTTACACCCTCTTTAAAGAACGATAATAAACCAAATCAACAAATAGAACATATCAATCCTATGAAAAATAACCATTACTTGAAAAATCCACTAAACAAAGTCAATCTATATCCTAAAGATAATAAAATCAAAAATTTCAACTGAATCAACTTATAACCTATAAAAGTTCACATTGATTCAAAAAAAATTACTTACTTCCCAAAAAGAAGCAACTCATGCCCATACGACACTAAACCAGATAATACTAGATTAAACACCAAGATCACCCAAAACATTTACCATATCAATGCTAATTGAATCATATGGTCTTTTCACACCAAACAACACATTTCTACACTTTCACCTTCCCGAAATCATAACGTAAAATTTTAATATAAAACTTGCTGACAATTGCAAGTTTTAAATCAATCGCCCAAGTTAAACTACGAAACACGTTATTTAGAACTTGTGCCAAAGCATTTTCTCATACTCTCTCAAGAATACACGAGCAAACGACAATTTCTATATCTCTGACAATTTTCTTACATTCACCATTACTTGATCAAACTTAAAACAAGATCAAACACCAAAACCATATATACTTGAAAGATTAAACCTAACCAAACACTCCACCAAAAATCTACATTGTATTTCTTTACACACAAGGAATTCTTCAACATTCCAATTCAAATTCTTATGCAAATAATAAACACTTTTACCAACCAATTCAAATTCCCATCATTGAATGATTGGAACAAAATAACTCATCCAAAATAAACATATAATTACGAATAAAAACTCGATACCTAAATAAATTTCACTTTCCAACGTTGACTTTTCATCTAGAACTGTCTAATTAAAAGTCAGCCACTAAAAGAAATAAAACCAACCAGAGATCAAAATTATCACAGATCTATAATCACTTGAACTATTAATCGAAAACATAATTTACCTAACCATACTAACGAACCAGTATTTGAAATAACATGATTTATCGCTTAACCTTTTTGTCTCAGGCTAGCAACCCCAATAAGATAAATATACGAGGTTCAAATATTCCACCTGAGCCTTAAAGGTTAAAATATTCCCAAACTGAACACCTGAATTAACCGAATTAGGAAAGATATTAACCTGTCTTTCATTATCTAAAAAATTCACCTTTTATAATCCTTAAACCAATCCTCTAAAACATGACTTAAATTTTACATGAAACGAGAAACAAAGCATACGAGATTTCAAATAAATAGCATGTATAAGGCCTAGGATAGTCCTATCTTAGTTTTACCAATTTCTCACAGATCAAACTCAGTTGTACTACAGGATCATAACATATAGCTCTAATACCATAACTTGTAACACCCCCGTTCTGTGTGGCTTACCAAACATAACGATTCTAATAAAGTTACTTAGGTCTTAATGATCTTAAACAATGTAGACTTCAAGAAGAACATTCAGATATGAATTGAGAACTCGAACATAACATTTAGTCTTATACAAATTCATTCCAACATGTCATGTCCTTCTTCTTTTTGACCATTTTTACCCAACTTAGAGGTCAATCTCGATCGTTTAAATGAAAGTTGTAGTAACATAACAAACATAATAAAAATGAAAGAGATTAATATCTCTAAGAAGGATTCGAAGAGAGGATTCGTAATTTGTGATTGTTAGCTTAATTCCTTCAATAACTTGTGAGAATTTCTTGAGAGATGCAAGATTTTAGAGATAGAGAAATGGCGGTCATATGAAGAAGAAGAAGAAGACGTATCTTATAAATATAATGTTTTCTTTTTGTATATATAATTATATAGAGTTCACTAAATTGACACCTTAGCCCCTCAAGTCAAGATTCTTTAACTTTATGCCCTAATAAGTATAAACTTAACATTTTATGTTAAGTTTAATTTCGTTTTGTACGTGTGTGACCCCCTATATGATATTACATCAAAATTTAGTCTGAGGTACAAGTCGGGTAATGCATTTAATTTCCCATATAAATCCATATACTGAGATTAGTCCTAACAAAATCTAGGATGTTATAGCCTCGCCCGCCTTTACACTGAACTTCCTGAGATCATCCTTGTCATTCTGCATAAAGCACTAGCATCCGAAAGCATGAAAATACTTGATATATGAAACGCGCATGTTGGTGACTTTAAATGGTGTTTACCGGACCGTCTGTTGATGATGGAACGGTGGTAGCTTTGATTGTGTGAGCATAGTTCGAGCAATTTCCACTAAGGTACAGTTGCAACGTTCAACCACTCCATTTTGTTGAGGATTCTTCACCGGATAGAAAGCGTGGGTAATGCCTACCGAATCTAGGTACCCGTCAAGTGTTTGGTTCTTGAACTCTGTACTGTTGCATGTTCTGATAGTCTGAATTTTTTGTCGCGGGTTTACTTGAATTGTTTTCAAATATGAGATGAAGAGATCCAGAATCTTATCCTTGGAGCAAAGGAACTTGACCCATGTGTACCTGGAGAAGTCATCTACCATGAAAGGACATACTTCCTGTCACTGATGCTTTGCACTCTCATTGGTCCACATAGATCCATGTGGAGCAATTCAAGTGATCTGGTTGTGACCTTCGGCTTGTGGGGCACATGCTTCATTTTCCCCATCTCATACACAGCGCAAATATGCTCCTTCTCAAACTTGAGAGCAGGCATGCCTTTGACGAGTCCTTCTAGCACCAATTTGTTGATGCTCTTGAAGTTCAGGTAGGACAGCCTTCGATGCCATAACCAGTTCTGCTACATAATCGCTTTGGACATCAGACAGACTGCCTTTGTCATCTTCAGATCGGATAATCCAATGGCGTAGAGGTTGGTGCGTCGCATTCCAGCTAATAGTTCATTGTTGTCTTCAGTGCGTATACTGCATCGTTGCTTCTTGAAATTCACTTCGAGATCCTTGTCGTAGAAGTGACCAATGTTGAATAGATTGTGACTAAGAACTTCAACATACGGACCTTCTGAATGGTGATATTATCTTGCACTATATCGTCGTAGCCCATAATCGGAAAAAACTGATTGTTCCTAAATCTCACGTTCCCGCTGAATTTGTCGGTGTAGTTCGTGAGAAGCTCCTTTCTTTCGCGCATATGTTTGAAGCAGCCTGAAATTAAGTACCACAAATGACCATCCTACAAAAACAATTAACCATTCTTAGGTACCCATCTGTAAACGGGTCCTACAGGGTTAGGTCTAACACCTGACTTTGGAACCCATTTTGGAATGGGTCCACGTTGTGGTTTGGAACGTATAGGATTGTTACACTTAAACACATGATATGTACCAAACCATTCAGATGTAAATTTACGGGCATAAAATCATTCAAACCACAAGTAGAACAACAAATACTGTGTTAGGTCTGAAAATGTTGTATCCGAGATGATAACTATTGAAGACATGAAGGGCTAAAGTGTAAAGTCTACAAAGTCATTAATTAGGAAGGTTTAACAATTAGAGTTAGGGTTGAATTAGAATTGTGTTAATTAAGGAAAGGATAATTATCATGTAAATAAGGCAATTCTACTTTCCTTATCTCATTATGACTCTTACCAATATAAATAGAGGGTTAAGGCTAACATTAGAAGGAGGTCTTTCATTCATATCTTTAGTGAGAGCTTAATTGTAATATTTGTTATTCATCATATAAGTGAGATATCCGACTTCGGATCATGATTATTCATAGTGTTCTTCATGTTCTTGCATACATTCATCATTACCTGATCATAAATGGGATCAACAATTGGTATCAGAGCTAAACGATCAGAGTTTTGATTAATTTGTAAAGATTTCTTGAAGAAAAAGGTACACACAATTTGCTTTGCGATTTAAGAGATTTAAGGTATTTTTTCGTGATTGTTTATATTCGATCTTGATCTTGATTTATATATGTGTGATTTTTTTTTATTAAATCGATTTCATCAAAAAGTTTTGATTTTTTAAGGATCTTTTTCTCGAAAACTGTTATTTTTTCACTCTGTATCACATCGATTTTGATATATTTTGCCAAAACTCCAAGCTTTAAAGTTGTTTGTATTTGTCTTGCAAAAAACATACTAAACTTTCATTAAATTTGGACAATTTTGAAAAGAAAAAAATATATGTCGGGTGTATAGTGTTTTGTCGGGTGAATAGTAACTTGTCGGGTGAATAGTGTTTTGTCGGGTGAATAGTAAAAAAAATTATTTTTTTGCTTTTATAATTTTATAATTTTTTTTACTTTTAAAGTTGATCGATCTCTGTACTAAACTGATCTGTGTTTGTTCAAACTCTTCTCGACAAGTCTTTTCTATTATCAACTTTATCGAATTCTTGTTTCTAAATTCAACATAATTACTTTAGTTTAATCTGTCGTACTTTTGCTTCACTTTTATTAGAAAACTCAGGGTCTCTACACATTTTAAGGGTTCTCAAGTACACATTTTAAACTTTGGTAAATAAGGATAAAACGGAATTTCGATATCTTATTTTAAAATCTTGTCGACTCCTTTTTGACCCGATAAGAATTCTTGTCGATTCCCTTAACCAGACATTGCTTCCTTTATTATCGACATCTTTTGTATCGAGCCCATCTGACCCGAAATAAATTTATATCGAGCCTTCTTGACTCGACATAAATTCTTGTCGAAACACCTTAACCCGACATAAATTCTTATCTCATCTTTGTCTATCGACATTATTTTTGGCAAATCGAGAATTTATTTCAAAGAAATCTTAGAAACCATTCAAAACTCACCGATCGACGATCTCTTCATCAGGTAACCAACATTTATTTGTTTTGTCAAGATGAGTTCTCAAAGACAAATTTCTGAGCTAAATGTGAAAATTGTTGAACTAGAAGCAAGACATACGAATAACATGAATGTGCTTAACGAACTTTTAAGTGAACACGTTTATCTCAAATCTAATTTTCATAACTCAGAACAAATAAGAAAAACTTTGAAAGATGAAAAAGAGTATTTTCAAGCACAATTCAACGAGCTTTCAAGGAATACAAATCATACAAGGTATAAAGAATTATGTGAAAAGAAAAATCTTGAGTTGATAAAAATAAATTTTGATTTGAAAAACAAAATTTCTGAGTTAAAAAAGCTTATAGATTCTGAGACTTATAGCGTTGTTCTTTCAAGAAAATTAGCTGAATTTATGGAATGTGAGAAAGAAAAGAGATTAATCTCCGTTGAAAAACGCAAGTTTGAGGTGAGCAAAAAGGTTTTAAAAGCAAAATTGAGACTTGTGAATTGACTATTCAAAAACACACTAAACAAGTCTTGGATTTTGAACAACTTATGGTTTTAGAAAGAAAATCATCTGAAACAAAATGTCTGGAGCTATCAAAGAAACTTTCTGAACTTCTTAAAATTTTAGATGATGAAAGAAAAGTGTTTGAGACCGATAAAACAAATGTAATCAAGAAAAGTGTGTTGATCGTTGCTAAAAGAAAAAATTTGGAAACAGTTTCTGAAAACGAAAGAAAAGCTTTTGAAGAGGAAATTTCTAAACTTTCGAAGAAATTGTCGGAATCACAATCAAATCTTGTAACCGAAAAGAAATTGAGATCTGAATTAAACGGTAAATATAATTTGATTATGGATACAGTCATCATTTATAGTCGGAACTACGACTACGCTACACTCATTTGGACAGACTTGGTCGAATATGTCACTCAAAAAGGCACCGGCCGAGATAGAAAGTTCCTACCATTCCAACGGTTTCTACAACTGTTCATCCATTCCATGTTGCAATCAAATCAGGCGATTCCTCCAGAGCAGGTACACCACTTGGCCCTTCTTTTGTACAAAGGTTTATCAAACTAAATGATCGAGACTTCCTAGTTGTTATGCCCATTCCTGAAGCCCTACTATCCATTGTTGATTAGAATGCACCCAGTGTGGTAGCTTATAGGGAGCGACACGGCTTAATGTCTCCTCAAATTCCGATGGAGCCTGCCTAAGAGCCAATCCTAGAGGAACATCATGAGTTGGGTGAGGGTCCATTAGTAAATGAGCAGGTTCAGAATCAAGGGGATCCTGAACAGGGTGTTGAGCGAATAATCGAAGAGAGGAGAAATGACGAGGAGGGTGCATCTCATTAGCTAATCCAAACTACTTCCACCCCCAACATCCCCATTCCACCTCCAACCCAAACCACCTTTGGAACAACCTCTCGCCCTGCGGTAAGACCGCAACGACTGAAATTACTAGTCAGTCATGACCGACTCATGCGCCAACACTCCTCATCCGACTCTGACACTAATACAAACCTTGAGCTTGATGACAGTTCTGCAGACCTTCGACCAAGATAGCGACGACGCATTACTACTTCCGATGATGCACTTACCCGTATTGGCCGTTAACCACCTCTCCAAGAATCCTCTTCCGACAATGCCACCATGGAATTTGGTCCAGGTTTCACTTCACAACCTGATCCAACATCTGAACCCGACCCAATTCTGCAAACTGAGCCACATGAAGAACATATAAGGAGAGCGGAGGGAGACATAGTCGAAAAAGAACAAGTGAGCATGTGTGAAGGAGAGCTTAATATGCAAGAGAGTGAGATACCAACAACCACCTACTGGGTAACCGAGTCTCATCTTGATACTCATCTGTTGAGTACCAACATAGGACAAGACATTGTGGACCCAGCAAAGCAAGTACCAACATACTCATCATGCTCCACCCCACCAATCTCAGTTTAATAATGATGAACAGATGTCTATGCTGCTCGCAAACTTGCTTGCGGATGCTGAGGCACGGGGTCTTCCTGAAGACAATTTAACGGGCCTTCTTCGCAGAAATTTGCAAATTCCAACGGTGACTCGTCATGAGTTTGATGTGTTCCGGGCTCAAATTGACGAACGGTTAGATGCCATGGAAGCTAAACAAAAGAAGAGAGAAGACGATATCTTTGGAGCTATTCAGGCTTTACATCTGGAAATCCAGCAATCTTGCCAACCGGCAGAACATCTCAAACGCCGTCGACCTAGTCAGGACGATCCGGATTCCGGTCCCAATCGCCCTAAGGGGGAGACACGTCGCCAAGTCACAAGGGCTCAACCGTCGGTTAGAACAACAACTCCACAAGCTCCTACATCAGCCGCTGGTACTTCAACTCGTCAACAAGCTACTCCCGTCATTCAACAACAAAATCAAAACCAACGGTTGAAAAGCCTTCGGAAGATTTTGAAGTTGGAAGTGCGTCTCACCCAGAAGAACCTGAATCAAACACGGATGAACTGGTCAACGTTCAGAATTTAAGAGTTCAAGTTCATAATTGGTTCAAAGATCCTTATGCTCCTGTACTTGGTGAAGAAGACTATTTACACTTACAACATGCAAATCTTGCTTATCAACCTGGATCTCCAGCTGTTACAGGTTTGCTGCCACATCAGATTAGATGGGAAAGGATTCTGAAGGAAAGAAACTCCAAATGGGCAAATCAACAAATCAGAGTTCCTTATCTTGAAGAAACAATAAACAAAATATTTGTCGAGAAGAAAAGCGAAGAAGATTTATCTCACATCCATCAAGTCATGGATATGAACCCGGAACAAACCAAAGAGTACGTGTGGTTGTTAAAGCTAAAAGCCCAACCTCTTGAAAGGGTTATGTCTCGACACAAGATAGTAGGAATAAAAGAAATCAGCTATGAAAAATGGTTACATGTGAAGTTTCCATCTTTCCGAGTGTTGCGAGAAAATGGAAAAAAATACTATTTTACCGAAGCTGACTTTGCTAATATTGATGTGACTGATATGGAAGAGATATACATGGATCTGCGAGACAAGCCAAAGAGAAATATTGATGAGCAAAGGGCCTTACGAGCAATTGTTAAACATGTACAGAAAGAGTTAAGGTTCAGTTATCTTCATGATCTACAAAGAGGTATTGAAAGCAAGCAAAAGAAGGTATATCTGAACAAGCCGAATCAGAGTGTTCCAGGACTTGACAAACTCGATGTTCTTACTTTTCTGCATGCTCCTTCTTTTGGTGTGGTTTACTTAAAATCAACTAGAGAGAAAAGATATCTCAGATTCACGGAGGTTGCTGCTTACTCGGATGGTACTCTAACCGGTATACGAAACAGGTTATCTGCTGAAATCAGTGGTGACATGAAGAAGAAGCCAAGACAGTTGAAGACAGAACAAAGAGAGAATATTCTTAAATGGATTGAGTTAATCGACAAAAGACTGATTTATCGCCAAACTCTACGACGTTTTGAAGGGATGTTCAAGATGAGAAAATGATGACTCATTTTGCCACAAAGGGGGAGATTACTAGGACTCCTATTATATTAGGACTCTTTTAGGATTGTGTCAAAATGTATTAAATAAGGAATGTATATGCTTTTGTAGTTAAGGCAATTACAGTTGTCCTTAAACTCTAAACATTCCTTATATAGATTAATCCTACTAGTATATATAGGGTCCATGGGTCATTAGTTTTGGTTGTACTTCATATTGAGAGAGAGCTCTAGCCGATATTTGTGCTTACACTGTATTCAAAACTACAAGTAAGATATATGAATTATGAAGTTCTTCATGTGAGTTCTTAGTGTTATTATTATATATTTGCTTCATTAAGTTGCATATTCTGTTCGTACTTGAAATACTGGGATCAACATACTGTCATGAGAAAGTTGAATTAACTGTTGAGTTAAATAAATTTGCAAAAAAAAAATCACACTTTGTTCAATAGAATCGTTTAAATGAAAAACATCATGATAAACATTGCTTGTCCTAGCATGCAAAAAAGTATTAAATGACCTTGGCTCCTCGTTCACATTCTTAGACTTCGTTTCTATACAGACTTGTTTGACTCAGACTCCTTTTCTTTGAAAACGTTTATCTAAAACACCATTAACGCAGTCAGAAGAACTGTAATAATAAGGATGGCTTTAGAAGTACCAATGTTTCGATGGTTTTGTGAACTGTTAAATTAATTGTTTTTAGAACTGAGTTTTGTTCACAGAAACTTGTGGGGAGGCGGATGTGAATTCTCCCTTATGCATCAACACTGGTTCATCTATAGCTTTGCCTTTTTGAACAAAATCTTATTGACTAGAAAGATTTGAAGAAAAGTCAAACATATTAAGGTCATCAACTTAACAATCATCAGAATTCAAGAAGGCTAAGAACTCATGTTCCGCATCAATTTGGGTGGTCTCACAGAGAGTGTTTATGGATCAGGTAGTTTTGATGAAATTGTTTTGAAACTCGCTCAATAAAGTACCAAGTAAAACCTTACAAGAAGATGTCTCTGAGTGTGTGGAAGACGGTTCAGACTAAGCATTTTTGCCTTTAAGATGATTGTCATACTTCTTTTGCAATCAGATTTCAATGTTTGCTTTGTAGAACAATTGTTGCTAGACCAGCGAGCTTGCTGGTTAGACGACGATTTTTATCTGAAGTGTCTCTCTTTTATAATCAGGAAGAGATACTCTCATGCAGAATTTAAGAGGAATTCGAGATTAGCTTCTTGGATTGTAGACATTAGAACAACTCTTTGGAGTTCAAATGCAATCATAGCTATTTCGTATTCAGTTTCCAGCTGGACTATACAGTTTTCTAAAATCAATTGGGGAACTTATAGTTTAAATTCAGCTGGTTTGGCTTGAATTTCAGCGTTGGAATAGCTATGAAACTTGTCGTTCGAGCGAGTGGGTTTGGATTCCTTATTACGATAACTCACATTGAGGTCAACTTAGAGGAAAGAAATTTGACCCTTGTCCGTTCTAGCACGCTTAAATCATCCTAGTCCTTAAACTGGTCAGATGATAACACGGTATCATCTGCGAGCAACTGTGAGTCCATGAACTGGATGGAAAATCCAGACCAAGGTCTAGATAGTCAAATTTGTAGAGTGTGGGGACGTAAGCAATAGCCTTTCTAAGGTATCAGGGATTGTTAGCACGGAGACCCTCCTTTGAACGATAGGACTTAAACTCCTTGGGTTTAAATCAAGTGAATGGTATAATTAGTTTAACCTCATTTGATAAATTGGATAAGATTTCAGATAAAATTCTATTTTATTGGGAAATTGTTATTGTTGCTTTCATACTTTGCAAATTTAGATGAGATTTCAGATAACTTGTTTTCTAAAGTGAGGTTAGAATTAGCAAGTCGTTCCTTATCCTTTTGTAAATCTTTGGCCCAATTAAAATTATCACCATTTTCACTGTTGACTTGAACAAGTTCTTTATAGTTATTTTCAAGTCAAGCCTTTAAAGTAGTGTCAAGGTTATAGCATCTCACCGGTTCATCATGCCTTTTGAAGTTCCTTCAGTCTTCTTGTGCTTGAACTTCTTCTTACCTCAAATTTGTCTTTCTGTTCATAGTTCTACTTTCCAGACGAGTACCGATGGTTGTTGGAGGGCGGCTTCTTGTAGTACTTCTTTTGTACAGCCGTGGTGAGAAGTTCTAAGGACTTCTTGAGTTCGCTCAGCTCGGAGTCAGACTCATTGTCATTCTCCTGTTCACCTTCTGACTCGTTATTCTCCCTTTCTCTTCTTGAGTTGCGGTGGGATGATCGATCTTTCTTATCACTGACTAGATCCAAAGGATCAGGAACCGGCTTCTCGTTCAGCAGCTTGTTCTTGTGGATATGAGAAGCGTATCTCTGCATTCCGACAGCAAGTTGTTGATAAACTTAACATTGTTCTTGATTTGAGTCTTGGTGATCATGTTCTTTCTTAATTGTTGAGGATTAACCAGAACCGATCATACGTCTCGTCAAGAGTCTATCTAGCTTTAGCTTTGAAGTCCTCGTAGTTGTTTATGCAATTCGTCACATTGAGTTGATTGCCGACCTTTGTGCCCATCATCATATTCTTATTTGATCCCATGTGCCCTTGGCATATGCTTTCTAACTGTCATTGCTGATGTAGATATCGTTAAGTATGCTCTGAAGAAGATATGACTTGGCCAGTTGATCACCTTTTGATCTGATCAGTTCGTCTTCACTATACCTGTCTTTATCCTTCTTCTTGAAGGTGGCTGGAACTGCTGGGTTCGCATTTAGTCTGGCTGGAACCTCTAGCTTGAATTCAGTTGTCCTTCGTTTATTGACGGGAGAATGGCATCGCAGTGAATGTGTCTTTTGATGAAGTCGAGGAACCGGTCTCTCCATTGAGGATACTTCCCTCGATACAAAACCGGAGGCTTTGTGTTAGACCTAGGAAGTATGAACCATAAGATGGAAGTATGATGGCGTGGCATACTCTTATTTATGTGTGTACTTTTGGAAGTGCGTCTCACCCAGAAGAACCTGAATCAAACACGGATGAACTGGTCAACGTTCAGAATTTAAGAGTTCAAGTTCATAATTGGTTCAAAGATCCTTATGCTCCTGTACTTGGTGAAGAAGACTATTTACACTTACAACATGCAAATCTTGCTTATCAACCTGGATCTCCAGCTGTTACAGGTTTGCTGCCACATCAGATTAGATGGGAAAGGATTCTGAAGGAAAGAAACTCCAAATGGGCAAATCAACAAATCAGAGTTCCTTATCTTGAAGAAACAATAAACAAAATATTTGTCGAGAAGAAAAGCGAAGAAGATTTATCTCACATCCATCAAGTCATGGATATGAACCCGGAACAAACCAAAGAGTACGTGTGGTTGTTAAAGCTAAAAGTTATGTGTGTACTTTTACAACTGAAGTTATGTGTGTACTTTTACAACTGCTGGGTTCGCATTTAGTCTGGCTGGAACCTCTAGCTTGAATTCAGTTGTCCTTCGTTTATTGACGGGAGAATGGCATCGCAGTGAATGTGTCTTTTGATGAAGTCGAGGAACCGGTCTCTCGATTGAGGATACTTCCCTCGATACAAAACCGGAGGCTTTGTGTTAGACCTAGGAAGTATGAACCATAAGATGGAAGTATGATGGCGTGGCATACTCTTATTTATGTGTGTACTTTTACAACTGAAGTTTGTTATATGCTCCTACCTGCTGATGTGTCAGTCTGTAACTGGTTAGAATGTTGACTTTAAATTCATTGTAATAGTAAAAATAGATCTGTCCTTTGAATGTAAAAAATGTCGATCAATAGCATACTTGTGGAGAACATATTGCGCGTCTAATTTCAGTATTTGTAATCGATCTTCAAGGTTATCAATACAAACTCGATCTGTTCTTCATCTTCATTACTTACTATTTGTTTGTTACTTAAATACTGTGGTAAATTGATTTGAATTGCTTCCGCTTATACTTTGATTCTCAAATCTTTCAATTAACTATTTAGAAAGGGATCTGGGTTCCGACAATTGGTATCAGAGCCTGATAATCAATCTATTGATTATTAGATCTCTTCCTTTTGGAGAAATCTCTTTTCTATTCGAGAGTATTTTTCAATTTTAAGCATCTGTTCTTCACTCAGCCCTATTTTACGAGATTTTGTAAAATTCATTACAATTCTCTCTAAATCTGTGGTAATTCCTGCTTAAAATTGAGTTTAGTAAGTACCTTGTCTCATTTCGATCGTTTTGAAATTAATTTGGTACAAATTTCAAATAATCTTCAATCACTCTCAAAATCTCTGTTTCTGACAATATGGAGAATTCAAATCTGAACGCTGTATACACATCTGGTTCTTTGACTAAACCTCCCACTCTAATTCGTGATGAATATCCATAATGGAAAATTCGGATGATCAACTTTTTTGAAGGATTAGATGTTGATCTATATCCTATTGTTCAAAATGGCCCATTCGTTCCAATGACAATTATCTCAAGGGTACTTGCTACAGCAGTGTCTGATGAAGTTCCTGCTAGGAGTATTCCAAAATTAAGGGATAATTGGACAGATCTAGAGAAAGCTAAGGTTGAATTGTCCAGAAAAGCTAAAAGTCTGTTGATCATGGCTATTCCAAATGATATATTTCAATCTCTGGATTCCTGTGATAGTGCCAAGGAACTATGAGATCAATTAGAGAACATACTGGAAGGTGGGACGAAGATGAAGAAAAACAGAAGAGCTCAAGCTCTAAATGAGTATAATAGCTTCCAAGCCAATCCTGAAGAGTCTCTGGAATAGACCTATCATAGACTTAATTCCTTAATTAATCTATGTAAAAGGTGTGATATTATTCGATCAAAGGAAGACAACAACGTTCTATTTCTTAAAAGGTTGAATCCAGAGTGGTCAAATCTTTCTATGTCCCTTCAAGCAAATCAAGACCTTGAGCAATGGTCTCTGCATGATGTTTTTGGTACATTGCGAGCCCATGAGAAAGAGGTTGTTCAGAAGAAAACAACTATAGGTGGACCTCTGGCTTTGATCTCTGAATCTAAGGGAACGACCAGAAGAAAAAATGAAGAAAGAAGAAAAAGCAAGGCATTCATATCAGAGGCTATTCCAGAAAGTGATTCTGATTCTGACAGTGAAATCAAAGCCTTTGCTGATTCTTTGGCTCTTATTACCAAACAATTCACTAATAGGTTTGGGAATAGATCATTCTAGGGAAACAGAAGATCTGATCGATCTACTAATTCTCCCAAACAAGAGATTCAGAGAACTGAGAAATCTGAAGTAGAGAAGAAAGAAGATGAGATGAAGAAGAAGGATGTATGCTACATATGTGGCAAGCCAGGACATTATTCTAAGGATTGCAGAGGAACTCTGGATAAAGACAAGACGTACTACAAGAATAAATGCAAGTACAATGTCACTGAAAGAGCTCATTATGCTGAGAAAGAAAACTGGCTAGGAGATGAGTCTAGCGGTGATGAGGCCATGTTTTGTGGCATGCAAAGACAAATGAGTTAGAAGATCAACCTTCTGAATCACCGGTTAGCACTTTTTCCCTGAATCATCTGAACTTGAAAACACAATTGTGCTTTTATCAAACGATTTTGAAGAACTAAAACAAAAGCTCACAATTGAAAAGAAATTACGAAAAGGTATTGAAAAAACTCTTTCTACAACACAAAGGGAAAGAGATATTTATAAAAGGGAGATGGATATTTTAACAGAAGAAAAACTGGAACTAAGCACTGAAAAAGATAAGATTTCCACGACTTTAAAAAATACTGCAGTTAAGCTCAAAAAGGAGAACATAAATTTTAAAAATCTTTTGGAAGTAAAAGATAAGGAGATTCAAGCTAAGGAAAGTGACAGATTAAATTCTGTAGCACTTAAAAATTATTTTCAAAAAGAGAGAGAATTTTTGCATATTGAACTTCAAACCAAAAAGCTACAGATCAAAACATATTTGGATGCTCAAAAAGTTCATGACAAAATTAATACACAAGTAGGGAGATCTGGACTTGGTTTTGAGGATTTAGATCCCTACACGTGTGAAAAAAGGTCTACCTTAGATTCTGTTTTCTGTATGGGACAAGAACGGAAGCCAGTGTTTCCAACTTTATATGCGCAATCAATCTTCAAACGATCAAAACATGAAAATTGTCATCATCAACGAAAACTCAAGTTAAAAAATATTGTATATTCATCTGGAAAAACAAACGTTGATCTGAGTAAAATTCAGAAGAAGGATGACATTTTCAAATTTGGCTTGAATGCTCATATAACTTTGAATCCAGAAGTTGATGCCTTTATTCCTACACAAGTAGAAGAAGAGTTACGACTTAGTTTTGAAAATAATATTCTCTCAACTCTGGATAAATGCTTTAAACATGAACATGAAAATGTTCTGCAAATTTCTTCAGAAAACAATCCAGAGATATTTCCTTTTTCTTTAATAGACTTACATCTTTCTGAATCTCAAGATAATTTGGAAGTAATCACATATCCTTGGGAGACTGATGATCAAGGTGAAGATTTCTTTGATAATTCTGAAAAGTACTTTTCTAATTTAGAAAATCAATCTCCACCCATTTACACTAAGTCTCCAGAGGTCATCAAAAATAAGGATGCTCCTTTCTTATATACTAATGAACCTCTGAAAATCAGAGCCTCTGATAAAAACGTTGAAAAACATTTCAGTGGCATACTGATACTCTCTGCTTCCTCAATAGGACAGAGAAAATCTGTATCTATTCATCCAGACTTCATAGGGATGTGTATTAAAGCCAAATCCTGTCTTGAACTTGAGAAAGAAGAAAATCTCAAAAAAAATTGAAAGCTAAACAATCTCCAAAACCCAATCTTCCAAAGTTTACTTATGTTCAAATGGGAAAATGGAAATCTAATCTCTCTGCTCCTGTTTCAGTAACTTTGAAAGCTCCTAAGAAGGTAAATCAGAGGAAGCCTCCGCTGAAGAACATTTCAGATTCTGAAAATAAGTCTAGTCTAGATAGGAAGTTCTATAGAACTACTGATACTAGAAAATATAGTATTAAGAAAAATTGTAGTTATCATTATCTTAATGAAAATTCAATGCAATCTTTTCTGTCTCAGAATTCTGAATGTTTTTCTCTGTTCTTAAAATTAAAACAATTTTTCTTGCGGACCTCTGATCAGTCAAATGCAAACTTCTCGTACTTCAAAAATAAACCAAAGAAAAACAATAAGATTCAAACTGCAAAGAAGAACCCTCTACCTCCTGCTAACTCAAATCAAGAGCAAGTTAAAAGGCTTGACAAACCCAAAACTAACATTAAAGGACCCATAATGAGATGGGTACCTAAAAAACTCTGATTGTAATTGCAGAAGCAGCGTGTGCACATCTGGTATCTTGACTCTGGATGCTCGAGACACATGACTGGATCAAAAAACTTACTCTCCCAATTCATAGATAAATGTGGTGGAGCTGTAACGTTTGGTGATAATGGTAAGGGTTAAATAAAGGGCTACGGTACTTTACAAGAAGGTAATATTACCTTATCTAAAGTATCTCATGTTTCTGGATTGAAACATAACTTGCTGAGTGTAAGTCAACTTTGTGATTCTAAAATACTTGTTGTATTTGATGAAAAACATTGTTACCTATTTTCTAAGGCAGGTGAGGAACTATGGAGAGCTGACAGAAAAGGTAATCTATATATGATGAATTTCACATCTAATGATGGTAAAGAAACTCTTTGTCTTATCTCCAAAAAGAGTGAAATTGCATGGTTATGGCATCATAAAATGTCTCACTTAAACTTTGATAATCTTGAAATGCTTGTCAAACAAAATCTAGTAACTGGTCTTCCAAATGTCCATTTTCAAAAAGATCATCTCTGCCCTGCATGTGAAATGGGCAAAATTAAACGAGCATCTCATAAAACAAAAAGTGATCATTCTTGCACTCGACCTCTGCAATTGTTACATATTGATCTCTGTGGTCCCATTGCAATTCAGAGTCTCTCTGGTAAAAAATTATATTCTGGTACTTATTGATGAATTTTCCAGGTATACTTGGCTCGCATTTGTAAGACAAAAATCAGAGGTGCCGATCGTTTTACAGAATATGATGACCAGAATCCAAGTTCTTCTACACCAGAATCCAAGTTCTTCTACACCAGAAGATTCAACAGCTCAGAAGCGACAACGGTACTGAATTCAAGAATGCCAAGCTTGAAGCATACTTTGTTGAAAATGGAATCACACAAAATTTCTCTGTTGTACGCATTCCTCAACAGAATGGTGTCGTTGAACGTCGCAACCGAATCTTCGTAGAAACATCCAGAACGATGCTTGCAGCTTCTGGTCTTCCCATTCATTTCTGGGCAGAGCTATAGCCACTGCTTGTTTCACTCAGAATCGTTCCATAATTGTCAAGAGGCGTCTCAAAACCTCTTATGAGCTTATCAACAAAAGAAAACCATCTATCAAATTTTTTCATATTTTTGGGTCAAATTTTTTTTCCTACTATTTGTTGACTTATTTTTCTTCTGAAATTTTAACATCAATAAGTGTATTTTAATTAACTCTTGCCTTCAAGGTTAATTTAAGTTTTTTTTTTTTTAATTTCTTAAGAAACATCTGTCAATAAATATTAAACTTTCATTTGGATCAAAACTGCTTTATTTAACCAAATGTCTGATTTTAACTTCATTAAAAAGATTTATTAATCTCAAAAATTGTTTTAATCAATTAAAATGATATTTGTATTGATTAATTACTAATTTTTCTTATTAATTTCTTTTTAATCATTTTTTTCTCGGGGATAATCAAACGAATTAACGAAGATAAACCTTTCAGTGACTCATCAATCATGCTAAGTCATCATTTGCACGATTTTATGTTTTACACGCGTCCTTCATCGTGTGACTGCATGACTACACACCTGCATAACTGAATCGTTTTTTTCTTTTCCCTAAATTCAAACCCCTTCTCATTCCAAATTACATTCAAACTTCTTCTCATATATAAACCCCAAACACAGTTCTTCATCGTCTTCCTCGCGATTTTTACTGTACTTGCTTCCTTACTTTCAAACTTTCTCAAGAATTCCTAATCTTCCATCAATGGCTTCCCACCTTGGTAACCCAAATCTCAATGATGACGAAGGTCGTCTTGTTGATTCCACGGCTGATAGTGCTCCAATCGTCAAATTGCCTTCGAAAGCAAACAATGTGCAGGTTCTCCTCGATCCCAACACATATCTGGCCGAATTCAGGATCATGGTCGAATTTCTTCAGCAACATCAACTAAACCGAGCCCTAACCTTGACAAATCCAAATGTTCCTGAACTTTATGTCCAAGAAGTGTGGCAGTCAATGCACATCGCCGATGAAGATACACTGCATGGGAATTTCAGTCATCCCAATGAACCTGAAATTGCTGTGGAAATACTCATCACAAAGAAGAAGATTGCTAGGTATTTTCACTTGCCTTCACCAACACTTGAAAATAACGGTGAGATTGTGCCAAACCCTGCCCTAGCTCAAAATCCAACATCTGAAGCCCTTCTCTCTTTTATTCAATTCTTGGGGTATAATGAGCATCTATCTAAACTTTCTGAATTTAAACGCAATAAACTGCCCCCAATGTGGAACATGCTTATCTCCATTCTCAACAAAAGCCTTACATGCAAAATTGGATCCTTAAACCAAGCCCTGGACTATGCTACCCTCATCTTTCAAGAGATCAAGGCTGCTGTTCACACTAAAGTATCCTTCCAGAACCAAGGGAAAGCTCTACCTGCTTTGATGTTTCCCAGATTTCTGTCCCTATTCACCTACCCAGCGATTGGTGCTCTCAAAAGCTCCTCTAATTCAACCATTTTGCAAGATAGCATCCATTAGCTCCCACAAACCAACTATAGACTACAAAGGCTACTCATCTCCAAGGGAACTCTCCAGGTATATGCTAAACCTTATTCCCTCATCCTCCCTATATCTATTATCTTATAACCGCTCTATGGTATTCTCAGAACAGAGAATACCTACCCCAGAGCACTTAGAGCCACATGTAGGATGTGAGGGGTCTCGTGAGGATGAGCTTGAAAAGAATCAGAGTGCACAACCGAGTGTTTCTACCCATGCTTACCTCTTAATGCAAGAGGGTACTGAAGATGTCCATAGAGACACATTTGAGCGCATCTCTCCTTCTTTCCAAAGGGTCACCACATTTGCTGAGGTAGATGCCAACACATCTACTCTCATTGACCAAGGACAACCCAGTCCAAACCACCCAGAAACCATCCGATCAGAGGATAATTCTCAATCCTCTGCATCAAGCACTACTTGGGAAACCACATCCTCTTCATCATTCTCTCAAAAGAATGATGATGATAATATAAGAGTTCTTTCGCCCCAGAACTCGCCACTACCAACACCAAATGTTGTTGTCTCTGTGACCAACAATGTCATAGGAATCTCAGATGATAAGTCCATATCTTCTTATAGTTTAGAGGCTGAGGAAATCCCATCAGAGGGGTTACAGCAACAGGACGCACCACTTACCGGAGTGTTTACACTTCATCAAGGTAAGCACATTGTCTTCAGCACCTCATCCTCTGATGATGTGGACCCTGTTGAGACAATCAGAACAACCGAAGGGGTGTCTGTTAATAACAGCCCTCGAAGACAGGTTGGAAGTCCCTCCACACTCAACGTCAACACAGGTGTGAAAGAGGGCCTCTCTGAACGTGAGAGAAAAGGGGCTTCATGTGTTGGAGATGCACCGGTTACACATTCTGAGTTCGTCACCAATGCAACGTTTCAGGCATTTGGTGATAAACTTCAGAGATCTGTGGAAGATCTAAAAATATCCCTGGATTCTCACAATACTATTCTTCTTGCCATCCAAAATGAACAAACTCAGCATACTCAAGCTCTGGAGGCGCTCAGAAATTTTATCACTACAAATGCAGAAGCTTAACGGTCAACAGCTTCTATTCATTTTAACTATCTGAACGAAGGCATCAAGGCCAACTCTGACGCCATTTTCTTTATCCCTGATGAAATTCCAACTCCAGAGGTTACAATCTTTGTTGATGACTATGGGTCTTTAGTGGTAGATCTTAAGAAGATCATTTAGGCAGTACAACCCTCTGAAGACAATTCTGGCTCATCCCTTGTGAAGAAGTCCGACATGGCAATCTTTCAGAAAGCCATGCTCGACAGAATCAACGCTCTGACTTCAAAATATGTCTCGAAAACCACTGCTAGCACGTCAAATATGGATCAGAAGCTCACCTCTCTCGAGACCTCTATTTCTCAATTATCTTCTCAGGTAAGCTCTCTCTCTGCTACATTTACCGCTAAACAGAAGGCTAAGGAAGAAAGGGCGTGCAAAAAGTCTGAACTTAAAAGGAAAAGATCTGAGGATCAGGATCCTGATTCTCAGAAGGGGGAGAAAATGCCAGAAACCAAGAAGGCTAAGACTGCTATGGGTGCTGATACTCATTCTCAAGATAAAGACAAAGCTTCTCAAGATAAAGGCAAAGCTTCTGCCTCTTCTCCGTCTGCACCACCATCTTCAAAACAAACACCTCTGACTCCAAGACCTCTAGCCACACATTCCGGCACCCTTCCTAAGGATCCAGAAATGGCTCAATTTTTTTTGGATGTCATTGGCAATAACAGAAATGTTCCCTATCCTCCAGATGTTGAAGCAGAAATTATCAAAGCTAAAGTTGTCAAGGCTAAAGCTGCAGCCTCAAAAGCTAAAGTCGAGGCCTTAAACAAAAGAAAAGAAGAAGAAAGAATAGAAGCTGAACTCCATGCAATAGCTGAAGCAGAAAGAGACTATGCAGAACAGGCAAGAGCACAAACAGAAATGGAAAGAGAAAAAGCTGAAAAAGCAAATGCTGAAGAATCATCAAGTTGAAAAGCTGAATATAAAGAAAAACTACAGAGACTTGGAAAACTTGATCTCCCAATTCTGGAAGTAACAAAAAGATACATATATGCTCCTACAGATCAAAAGATCTATCTTATGCTGCCTAAGTTCTCAAATGGCTATAATGTTAGTGATGCTGAAAAAGATAAATTTATGAGTCATAGGCAAGCCATAAAGGATGTCTACACTATTGTGCCAATCAAGAGAGTTTCTGCCATCAAGCATACACCATTTGAACAGACAGAGATTTGGTATACAATATATGAAGTAATCAGAGAAGACAATAAGACTTATTACTTGATAATGATTTGTTGTCCATCTTTCCTTCTGATCTCATCTTTCTGGAAAATTTTATGAAGATTCAAATGACCAAAAGAAGTGATAACCAAGATCAAATTGCCTACTCTCGGATCATTCAATGCATGAAGTCCCTCATCAGATACAAGAGACAAGTAGATTTTCAAATTGGGATCAATCACAATGTTGATAACCTAGCAAGCTCTGCTCCTAATGAAGATTTAGAAGGTATCAATACTCTAAGGATTGGCAGAGTATTGATTAAACCAGAGGAAGGGGTTATCTTCAAAAGGCCAGACAGAAGGAGTTTCTTCAGAATAAAAGAAGCACATAAATATTCATTAGAGGTGGTATACATTGCAAAATGTTACATCTTTGTTGATGTCAACAATCATGATCCTGAAGTAACTGAGAGGATGGTAAAAAGACTCGATGGTCTCTTAAAGCTCAGAGGAATTATCGACAGCATCTCAAAGATCATTTCAACAGTTGATCCATTCTAAGACAGACAAAACAAGGATCATATTCCAAATCTCTGGTTTCATACTTAGGGGGAGATTGTTAGACCTAAGAAGTATGAACCATAAGATGGAAGTATGATGACGTGGCATACTCTTACTCTATGTGTGTACTTTTACAACTAAAGTTTGTTATACGCTCCTACCTGCTGATGTGTCAGTCTGTAACTGGTTAGATGTTGACTTTAAATTCATTGTAATAGTATAAATAGATCTGTCCTTTGAATGTAAAAAATGTCGATCAATAGCATACTTGTGGAGAACATATTGTGCGTCTAATTTCAGTATTTGTAATCGATCTTCAAGGTTATCAATACAAACTCGATCTGTTCTTCATCTTCATTACTTACTATTTGTTTGTTACTTAAATACTGTGGTTAATTGATTTGAATTGCTTCCGCTTATACTTTGATTCTCAAATCTTTCAATTAACTGTTTAGAAAGGGATCTGGGTTCCAACACTTTGTTTCGGTGCCGATAGATAAAGCATAGCGAGTATTCATTGCACTTGATTGATCGTGAAACAGTTGTGATTTGATCCAAAGAGTGGTAAACAATACAGAAAGAATGACAATAGAAACACCAGATGTAAATTCGGAATTAAAAAGTCCGGAAGTGAAAATCTGGTAAGTTCCAGGTTTTGGGTAAAATCAGATACTGAAAAAACCTGGCAAAGAGACTAACCGGGAAAAGAACATCCGATAAACGAGAATCCGGTGACGTCTAGAAGTTAAGAAAACTTCGGTAAGTTCTAGTAACAAGGGCCGGGACTATGATAACCGGTAAGTGAGGTCCGGTAACTGGAACTTCCGGTAAAAGATAATTACTATAGATAAGAGATTCCGGTAACTAGGAAATTTCGAATATGATATCGGTAATCTAAACTTCCGGGAGTGAGTATCGGTAAAGCTAAGAGTCCGGAAGTTGAAATTTCCGGAAGTGACGAACGCCCAGTAATTTGATTATCGGGTATCGGCAAAAAGAGATCTAAAAATCAACCGAAGTTGATTTCAGATACTTCTGGGTAACACGGTCAACTAATTATGAACGAATAACAAAAACCCAAATCTAATTGTACTATAGCAATGATCAATTTCAAAAAAACTATAACGATTTCTTGATGAACACGATAAAACAATTATACCCAGCAAGCTCAAAATTCCGATTAAAGCAATGATTTTTGATGTCAAAAATTATATTAAACCTAATAAAACATGCAAGATACTTGATTAGGATAAGCAGTTATTGAGAATTTCAATCAAAAACACAGAATCGATGACGAACACAGCCATATTTAATAAAACAAAAGTCGACAGAATAGAAAAGGACTACTTGGATCAAATCTCTATCTGTAGGCTCTTATACCAATTATAAGCCTAGTACAAGTGCAATTAAATCCATAATCAAACACGAACAATAAGCAATTGAATGAATCACATAGTCGGCTTGATTGAATTGATGAAAGGTATCCAATTACAGAGAGCATGGAAAGTACGGCTATAATAATCTAATTATGATAACCAGGTTAAATGAAAATAAAAACTACTTTATATAACTTTCGGTATTTACAATTTCAGCCCAAACTTTAATACAATTAATAATTGATCCTAACACCATAATGTCATTTTTCACTCCATGTTGCCACTTAGGGGTGTTCAAAAAATATTGTTGGACCGCTCAAACCGGTAGAACCAAGTCAAACCGAACCATTTTTGTCGGTTTGGCAGTCCGGTCTGATCTGAAAAATAGTCAAAGCACTCGGTCCAGTCTGGTCTGCGGTTTGAACATTTTTTATAGTAGTCTAGACCGAACCGACTGCCAAAAAGATGTATTAATTGTATTCATTTTTCATGTTTTAGGTTTTACTTTTGTGGTCCAATTATAAAGAATTCGTCAAAATCGTTGTGCTTTTTTCGTTTTCATTTCTAACTTGGCAAAATTTTGAGATCCTTCAATACTCAAATTCCAAACTGTAGTTCGTTTTACTCAATGTCTTCCAAAATTCCAACTATTGTTGGTGGATTTGTTTAACTCTTTTTCATTTGTTCAATATCTTCTTGTAATTTTAAAGATAGACGTTTTTTTTATAATTCCATATACGATTTTTCTAATAGATATAGATGTCACTTTTTTAGTTTAACCCCCATAAGAGGCTCAAACCGTCTAAACCGGTCTTTCTTTTTGTGGTCCTGTTTGACCGGTTTGGTCACTTATTTTCAAACCACTTAGTTTGGAAATTTTCTAAACCGCCACAATGGTTTGGCTTGTGGTTTGAGGGGGTAAACCGTTCAAACCGGACCATGAACACCCCTATAATGCCACTTTCTCCCCACCTCACTCATCCACCTATCATAATTTGACAATTCTTTAGACCCGCTAATCATCTCTTACCAAATTTGATTTCTCGTTGAATAAGATGTATTTTCCAAATATGATTCCTCGTTGCCATTGTATAAGTTATTAGAAATATGATGAAATAAAAGACCAAAGATTATCTCAGGTCGGAACAAGTAGATAGGATTGTGACACCCTCAAATTTTGGAAAGAGCGAATTAATTAAAACTTTCGTTATTACATCAACTAAAGGATAAATCTCTTTCTATAAATCAATACTAGAAATTTTCTCGAATAATAATTCTGAATACACCTCAACAATCAGATAGGCCAAGTCTTATACTAAGACATAATTTCAGTCGGGTGTTATTAAACCTAAAATAGTCGCTATCTCCGAAAGCGGAAAACGTCACCAAATAGCTAGATTGTTATCATGTCACTTCCTAGCACTCAATTCCACACGTGTCGCTAGTACGAACCCCAACAATAACCTGATTCACGTGCCGACAAAAGAAAAAGGTTAGGCTTAACGCCTAGTGAACTCAAGAGTTTATAACATATTTGTAATCGTTTGAAATCGAAAGATTGCTTGATAAAATAATAATCTCTCAAATAGAATGACTTCATTATAAAAGCAAAATCTTTCCCCAAACTCATCATTTTCATAGTAAAAGTTTTCGATCAAAATTTCGTTACTATCGAAAGCTTTGAATAGAAATACCTGTTCAAAACAATTCCACACCCGATACTCACCCAAGACGTTAATAAGTTTAAATGCTCCAAATACCAAAATATGATGAAGTCTCAAAGATCCAATAATATAAATTATGGATAATACTTCATACTCTAAAAACGTCATCAAAAATAATGGAATAAGACTTTATACCAAAAACTACACCTTTTGGTGATGGGGAAAACCTGTTTCCGTTAGACGTAACGAACTATAAGTAGACCACATATTCGTACATACTCATTAGGTTCGACCACCCTAGATCTTTAGTTCCAGGGGTTAACAAGCTCAACAACTCCATGTCTTTTGCCTATAAAGGTACCAACCTCAACAACTCAATATCTTTTGCTTATGTGGGTATCAAGCTCAACAACACTATGTCTTTTGCTTATATGGGTAACAAGCTCAACAACACTATGTCTTTGTCTTATATGGATACCAAGCTCAACAACACTATGTCTTTCGCTTATATGGGCACTAAGCTCAACAACACCATGTCTTTCGCTTATATGGGTACCAAGCTCTAAAATAGGGATTATAACCCATTTGTAAACACTATATGCCTATAAATCTGTTACACTCTGGCTATGAAATTACACAACACTAAACGGATGACTAACACATCCACAACATGTAATATATCATATATATAGGTCATAACTACACATAACTCTAAAACCTGACATAGAGAAATTTAAAACGGACAAGTGTCCCCAAGATTCATTTTAGTCAAAGACGAGCAAAAGCCCAACCAATTCAAATAAGTCAAAAAAAGTCAACAAACATATTTAATTCATGGTTATGCAACATATGCTCTAAAAGCAAGATTTATCCAAAAGACCCATTATTAGTTGGAACAATCATTTTTCCAAATATAAACATTTTATGCATATTCCCAAATGGAATTATACTCATATATTTCAAAATGTCTAATAATTGCAATAACATGTATTTGTCAAAGGTTTATAAAGAAAATACTCCCAAATATGCATAATACCAAATAACCTTCATTTATAAAATAAAAAACTTAACAACTCATATTGATGTTTTATTTAGAAAAATGTCAAGGAACCCAAACATAAGTATTTTACATGATTTATAAAACCATTTATACAATATGCATATTAACAAAAGACTCACACATTTATAAATGACAAGTGAAACGTGTTAATACTTCAAAATGGACATTTTTGACATGTACACCGTTTTCACAAAGCAACTTGAACTTACCTTGCTAGATTTAGGCTAAATCTAGGTTTTACTCCACTTTGAGTCTCCTTTGAAGAAGTTTTTAGATCCACAAAGATCCAACACTAGAAACTTTATCTAGTTCTTTAACAAACAAATCTTGATTTGGAGAAAAACCCCAAAAATCGTCAACAATGGAGAAGGAAAAATTGGAGAAGATGAAGAACACAAGCTTTAGAAGGCTTGACTTGGATTCTCTAAGCTTGAGGAGGAGTTAAAGCTTTCGATTTGATAAGATTGAAGGTTTGGGTGCTCAAGAACAAGGAAGAAATGAGAGAAAACCCGACGGCTATATCATTAACCTAACCTTCCTGGTTGAAAAATCGGACCCTAGCGACCTAGCGCACAGGTACCCCCAAACACAGAGAGTTATGCGAGGCTTGTCGCGACCTTGGGTCGCGTGGCAAGTCGTGTGGTTGCCTAAATTCGTCTGGTTTGGCCTTTTTTCGAGTTGAAGAGCAGAAAACCAAAACCTAACAATACCCAAAGGATTTAGACTCCAAATTTTCACATAAACTACTAATATTACTAAATCTAGGTTCCAAACTAATAAATTCAAAATTTTACGTCCCCATGCCTTCTGTGTGGCGACATGGGGACAAAAAGAAAGAAAGAGAAGGATGGGGTTTCTCTCGCTTTTAGTACAAATTATATACGTCACATTTTTTTCTTTTAACTAATATAAATTTCACTGAAATACCCTTTTTCGGATGGCCCCCAAAATCGGACTGTTACATAAACTATAAAACATAAAAAAACAAAATAAATAAAATAAAATGCCTAACCAGTGTGACCGCCTGACCCGGTCAATAAGGGTAGGCCAATGATGGATCAAGCTCGATTGGGTTGCCCATCTCAACCGACTGTAGGGTTCTAGGGGTGAGATGTACGCAGTCAGTCATGTTCCCTACCCGAGACAGCAGAACAATCATTTCCACGTATGGAAATCAAAACCAATCTCACCAATATCATGTAACTCATGAATTTAAACAAATATGTCATATTTTTTGAAAGAATCCAAAACAAAAGGCAGATGTATAAAAAAAATGAACAATAACCATTCAAGTTGGAAGTTTTAAGATGGTTATATTAAAATGATACAATAATCTAATCAAATGATGTTCTAACAATAGACCACCATTTCCTTTCTTAGAAATCAGAAGCTACAATACAAAAAAAAAACTCATAAACCTTTTCTTTCTCTAATTGCAAAAAACTAGTGTTGATATGTGGCAGGGTAAGTAGGCACCAAAGATGCCGCTGGAGCACCATAATCATAACCACCGTAATCCTGAGCCGGGTTCCCATACTGAACCCCGTATCTTGCGGGACTTTGGGAGGTGGGCCCGCCATAGCCGCCATAACCACCCCCATATGCGGCGGCATTAGGTGTACTTTCATACACACTTGGGTTGGTATAGCTATATGGCGCTGAGAATCTGGCGGCAGAAGGTTGATGTGTTGGTGGTGCAGGGTGGTTTCTTTGGCGGGCCGCCATTGCTAACCGAACGGATTTTGGTGGCCGAGATGAACCGCCGCCACTCCTTTCACTACGGTGCCGCTTGCTTGATGGTTTGCTTGTGGATGCTGGACCAGATCTTTTCCTATCTAATTTTATCTTCTCCAACTCATTCACCCGCTTCTGTAGGTTGTCGCTGGTGAAGTGGGATTCGAGTTTGTGGTCCTCGATGCATTTCATAATTGTTCTTATGACACTCAATTCGTTGTTGATATCGTCCTGAAAACATATGGGCAAATGCTTAACAAGATGATTGGAAGATTAACAAAATTGGGAGGTTCGGAGGAAAACCTTAAAAACAAAAACCGAAGAACACCCTTAGAGCCCTCCATCTGGAGTCTGGACAGTATGCATTTGTGCATGGATGGTATGCACAAATGCATATAAGCGTTTTTTCTCTATGCACGAATGCATGTTACAAATGACCACATTTGTGCATACCGTCCAGATAGAGGGCTTATGTTTCAGTTTTTCTCAAGGTTTTCCCTTGAACCTGATCCTATAAAACCCCAAAAATTTCTAAGTAACCTAATATACTGTTTTATAGAACTTAAGATTATATGACCAAATGTGTGTACGTTGTATGTATGTAAAAGTATTACAATAAGTTTATATAACTTGTATGACCGTTTTGAGTGTCTTTAACAAGTTTTTTAAACATACTTTTAAATAAAGTGTCTTATCAACTATTTACATGACATTTTGATAGAAGTCCTACGAACACATCTTTTTTACAGGATGGCTTTTTATAAGACACTATAAAAAATTAATAGGACGTTTTATTTCAAAATTGTCCTAAAAAACTTTTTTAAGATGCCAAAAAATGTTCTATAAACTTGTTGTAACACTTTTACGTATAATTGTTTGGTTTTATAAATATTAGTCCTATAAAACAGTCTTATTTGAACACTTAGAAAATTTTGGCGTCCTATATACCCGATTTTTGTTGTAGTGAATTATACCCATTTGGCATAGAAAATATGATGTTAAAAAGCATCAACTTACCAATGAAGATATATCCTTTGAAGGGTTTTTCTTAAAAGTCTTAATACTGGATTTGAGTAGTGTAACTGGAGAAAATTGGTCCGTTAACCCAGCCTCGGAGGCAAAATAAACGGCCTCGATCTCCTTGCCCGTCTTCACCAACTCTTCAATCATATCTACCACAGAAATAAATAAATAAATAACTCGTAACACTCCCCATGACTATTATTTTACGCTTCAAGTCTGTAAATGAAAATGTGGGATAAATATCATAACTTGAACCATAATTGTGATTGTGAGGTGATTATGAATGTCATATATTAAAAACCAAACCTAAAACGCCTAAAGGTAAACAAAAATGAGTTCCCAAAAAAGAGTCAACTGACGCCAAGCCTTACACAACCACTATGGGGGTAAACGTAGCATCAAAGATTCGCGTTGCACCTTTTAGAACACTGACTCAAAGTTGGGGAATATATATATATATATATATATATAATTATAAGCTTTTCAATATCATGGAACTCCACGACTCAATGCTTTAATGCCTTGCATATAGTGTCCATTAGCTAGAGGGATTCAACGAGTAGTCAAGTTGCAGGCAGAGAAGCGTTGTATAACTAAAAACATAATTTGGAGGTTGGATAAACATGTTGGGACGAGATGGTCTTATAAAGTGTGACTTTATGGAGATGCAAAGATACCATAACATATGACTTATCAAAAGAGGAAGTGGTTTGATGAGTAGAACGTAATTCATAAGATAAAAGCAAAGGCAAATGCAAATGCCACAAGATTTAACAACAGTGGTTAGGAACTCGATCAACTTCCAAATTTGGCAAAGGCGCTGACTTGTATTGTATTTGATCACTCGATAAAAAGGTATAAAGATTCTAAATCAAAGAAAACAAACAAACAAACAAAATTGTGTATTATTGTGTTTCTCTTCTTTGTGTAATGAAGAACATCATCTTCTTCATTCATTTCATCTCCTCAGTTGAAGTTAATGCTTCATTCATCTTCTTGGTGAATGAAGAAATGAAGTTAGGGCTTCATTCTTGATTCCAACAAGACACCATCATCTTCACTTGATATCTTTTTTTTAGTGCTTAAGCATTTATTTGAAGTTAAAAGAAAATCAAAAAGTTCAAACAAAACGACCCACAAGATGAAGTTAAGGCTTCATTTAACTTCTTTTGAAACCCAAAAGAAAAACACCCAAACTTCCATCTTATGGATATTTTCTGTTTGAATTCTGATTTTTTGTAACTTCAAAAAGAACTTTTAAGCTTAGAAATGTAAAAGATAACATAAAAACTTAAATTTTCTAATTTTATTTGCCTATTTTACCCTTCAAGTAATGGAAGTTACTAACGGGAGTTAATATCTCGGACTTGACTCATCATTTTTTATTTTTTTAATGGTTTAGAAAGGACCAAAATAGTTAGCCTAAGAAACAAAAAGCAAGGAAAAGTTAGAAAAGCTTGCGGTTGTGAGCAAGCAATATTAGAAAGATGCATAAAAATAAAGAAGTGTCCTATTTGAGGGGTCATGCCCAAGACTTGATTATTACAACATAGTGAAAATTGAATCAAGAATGCGAAAATAATCATAAAAAATCCTTAAACTTTAAAGAATCCTACAAAAGATTTCACCTTTTTATGTTTTTTATTATTTCATATTTTCGCAACTTCAGCATGTCCCAGGGGTGGGAATAAAATCTTGCTATTGTTGTTGTTGTTGTCATTTAATCTATTTTGCACTTCAATTATTGGTCAATGGCCATTTAATTTTTTTCTATTTTATTTCATATCATCTAGCTTCTTTGTTCAAGAACTCAATATTTTAACTTCCTTTTGGGTTTGTTCTAGTTTAACTTTTACTTGAATACTTGTTTTCTTTTCATCAAAAAGTCCTTTCCAACCTATCTATCTTCTAGAGGGCAAGAGTAAGTTGCAACATGAAAATTTCATTGGCTTTGCATGCTTCAAAAGTACTTTTCATGTAGGAGATTAAAAGATTTATTGATTTCTTCAATTTTTTGGTCTTTATCTGGTTTACTGTCGTAATTTGATTTGCTAGAGAAAAAAAATTCAAATGATTAGAGAAAACTTTATGCCCAATCCATTCTTTTTATTGATTCCTGATTGTTACTTATGAAATTGGACATTCTACATTTCTTACAAAAGTTATGACTTCACGAACAATCTCCCAAATGTGCAAAACATCCTTTGAAATTGTACATTTTGAAATTAATGTAAAAATTGACTAGGATCAACACTATTGGATGTATCTATAGTTGCATTTTTATCTTCTCCTTAACTAACCTTATACTTGGATTCATTTCACGAGCCACCCTAACGATAGAAACTTCTCTTACATATAATATATAACGTTGTTATTTTACAACAAAGTACGATCCCAAAGACCGGATCCTCCCCCACCAACCATCCCCCAAAAAAAAACTTAAATTCACATAAAAACCATAATGAACTTTGCAACAAATTATAAGAAAACCTATGATGCTATCAATATCATCAACATTGTTTCAACTCCTCTTGAAATCAATGTTAGATGATCACATTGATGTTGGTGGATTGGGTTAGAAGGGAAGTTATGGTGAGAAGCATAAGAAGAGATCTCCACCTTTGGATCAATCCTAATTGAATGTCAACACTCAACACTAACGAGGTGCACCGAGATGCACCGGATCAATTCCATTCTAAAGCGAAATTCATGGGTGGGCATGAGATTAAAAGTGATCAAGGATTCAGTTCTCTTCTTACGCTTCTCACCTTAACCTTTTTTTCTCACACGATCCTTCGCCTTGATGTTAGTGGGTTGGGTTTTAGTGAGAAGAAAAGTTATGGTGACAGGCGTAAGAAGAGATATCCACCATTGGCTGAATCCTAAATGAATATCAACACTAATGAGGTGCACCTTGATCAATTCCATTCTAAAGTGCAATTTATGGGTGGGCTTGAGATTAAAAGCGATCAAGGGTTCAGATCTCTTCTTATGGTTCTCACCTTAACTCACGATCCTTTCGCCTTGATGTTAGTGGGTTGGGTTCTAGTGAGAAGGGAAGTTATAGTGAGAAGCGTAAGAAGAGATATCCACCTTTGGATCAATCCTAATTGAATGTCAACACTAATGAGGTGCACCGGATCAATTCCATTCTAGAGCGCAATTCATGGGTGGACATGAGATTAAAAGTGATCATGAGTTCATATCTCTTCTTACGCTTCTCATGTTAACTCACAAGATCCTTTGCCCGATGTTAGTAATACTACTATAGTGTTGGGATCCGGGGAGAAGGAGAGTTAAGGCGAGAAGCGTAAGAAGGGATCTCCACCCCTGGATGCAAATTAGGATGAGATGCACCTAATCAACTCCCTTCTAAAACGCAATTCATGGATGAGTATGAGATTACCAAGTGTTGAGTTTTTCTTAAGCTTCTCACCTTAACTCTCCTAAGCCTACTACTACATATATAAATATTTATACGTGATGAATCATATTCATACATCAAAACTACAACTTTCGATAATTTAACTACTTCAAATTTTGGCAAAAGAACATCATAAAGCTTTTAAAGAATACTAACCTTTCATTTTGTCTCCAAAACCTAAAGCAACCGCAAGCTTTGCCATCTCCCTCCTACTCGCAAACTCCATCACCAACTGCCTCAAAAACTCTTCATCAAACTTGGATTTTAATCCAAACCCAATCACCATTTGCAAAAACATTGTAGCTTCTCCTGAACCCACCCCACCACTACCTTCACCACCACCCAAAACCCCTTTCCAAACCTCCAAAACCTTCGTTGCTCGTTCCTTTAAACTCGTGGCAACCCCACGACCACCAATTTCCGACGATCGCAATGGCAAACCCGCTTGTATCAATATCCCACAAGCCCACCTCCTATCTGCCATCCCTTTAACTTTTAACCCACTTAATTTCAACTCAACAAACTCCTCAACAGCATCCAATACAAACCTTAATAAATCCACAGCTTCCTCTGTTGCTGCCATGATCTCCGCCCTCACCGCCACTGATTCCTTCCTCTTTGCTAACAGAAACTTCACCAAACCTGTGGAATCCATTCTCCTAAACCAAATTCTCAACAAACCCGACGTCGTTTCGTCTTCTGGATCCAAATTATTGCCCTTTTCGATATACTTAATTCCGGAATCTTTTAGGTGTTCCACACGGGCGGCCAAAGTGGCTTCCTTTTGAGGGATGTCGTTCTCACGGAGTCGTAGAGCTTCGAGGGCTTTCTCGGTGTTTTTGTTGAAATTGTGAATCTGGGTATCGAGGGTTTGTGATTTCTTTGTGAGGGTTTCGTCTAAAGAAATGAAATTGTTGATTAGTTTGTTGTGGGTCTCGGTGATGGTGGTGAGTAGGGTTCTACGAGTTTCTAATTCGTTGAAGAACTTCTTGAGAGTATCTGGGTATTCGGTGGTGGTCATTTTTGTTCGATGAAATTTGATCAGAGAAAAACCCTAAAAAAGAGATTTTTATTGAAGGCGTTCCAACACCAAACTGCAAGAATTCTTTGTCGTAGGGTATCCAATTCTTGAAGATGAAGCTGTTAGATGTATTTGTATGTACGTAGATAGTTGAAGGGTGTTTTCTGTGGTTATTCTATAGTTTATCTTGATATTTATTTCAACCAAATTGCATGAAAGGCCTTACTAAAAGAGTATTGACCAAAACCACTTCATGACCTCGGGACCGGACCAGTATCGGAACCGTCTACTATCGAAATTGAAACTGGCAAAAATCAATACGGAATACCGAAACTGAAAGTGAAATTCGATACCGGTTGGGTACCGAGATTTTCGGCACTAGAACCGTTTGGTACCATTTTTTGGGACGACTAAAGTTTTTCACCGTTGATTATTAAACGCAATAACAAAAACCAAAATTACTTAATCAACTTAATCAAAACTCAAAAGTTTAAATAAAAAGTTCAACAACCAACTTACAAACTAAAAAATTTAACAAAATAAAAAGTTTAACAACCAACTTAATCTTCGGTATTACTTTTCCCTTTTCCTTTTTCCTTTTTCATTTGGTTGGTTTATCGTCTCTTCAATCTTTGTATATAAAAACAATAGATAAATATAGTTACTACTTAATATTAAAAATCAAGAAAACAAATGAAGTTAATATTTTAATATATACCTATAGCAATGTCGTCCTTTAAAACGTCGGCAATGTCATCGACAATTGGTTTCCTTGACTTTCTCACCCAATCTTGGGTGCAAACCTACGCCTCAACTATCGAAGATGACAAGTTTGTTCGGTATTGGTCAAGTACACGCCCGCTTCTGCTAAACGCCGACTCGGATGCCACGGTCAAAATTTGTATTGCTAAAATATTTAACAAATATAACAAATTTTATAAACAATTATTTACATTTGTAAAACATAAACAATAATAACGTAAAGAATAATAAATATAATAATTTACCTTTGGCCATCCGAGAGACAATTGTGAACCGAATACCATTTTGTTTCCACCACCTAAGTATGTCAAAACCGGAAATATAGGAAATTTTCGGCTCATTTAGGTACCTCTTTAACTCGGTTTCAATCGCAATCGAGTTACTTTCTTCAACCTGTAGAAATTCTCCCAAAAAGTCATTACCCACATCGCATGTCAAAACTTCTACATTGCATGGTTCTTGAGATCCTGAAAAAGTGTCAACCCATTCTTTCTATGATCTAAACAAGACATCAAACATTTTCTCTACCTCTTGCACCATACTTGCCACCTTCATCTCAAGCGCCTCTTTTTCCATGGGAGTTTTATTCGTTATGTTATACGTAGTCATCTTTCTAAACCTATATCCGATAAAAGATGATTTCATTGTGGATCTAACATAACGGCAAAATACATAAAATCATTCAACTTGTCAAACCTCCCCCAATACTTATCGTATTTGTCTCGCATTACCCCAACCATTAAACAAAATCGGGGTCCACCTCCCACACACATAGATGTTTGTCTACGTCTAAAATTTCTCTAAAAAATAGATGAGATAAAGGTTTTGAAGTGGCTGAAACAATTTGGGTTTTAATTTTGAATTTCTCTAGAAATTCGACCAGTTTTTTGCACACACCAAAATCCGAATGTTCCGGCACTCTATCAAGATCCCGAAAATAATTAGCATCTTCTATTTACAACGCAAAAAGAACATCTTTTAACTCGACAGGAATCTTCAACATGTCAAAAGTGAATTCCACCTAGTAGGGCAATCACCACACAAAAATTTATTTTATTCAACTTGACGATTTTTTATGCACTTCTTAAAACAAGGCGCTATTCTTTGTGTAGAATGTCTAATATACCTAATTGCCTTTTGCATACAATCAATATTGTAATTATGCTTCTTTAACCATCTTTCACTACAAGTTTAGAATGTGAGTCATGCACCTAACTTGAAAATAAATTCCACTATCACACATATTAGGTAACTTTTTCACCAAATACTCTAGTGTTTTATCATTACTGGATGCATTATCCACCGTCATAGTCATAACATTTTGTAACCCCCAACCTTGTGTGCAATCTAGCAATTCACGACCCACATCATCCACTCTATTACTCTCAATAGGTCTAAAATTAATAATTCTTTTACGCATAACCCAATCGTCATCTATAAAATGAGCAGTAACAACCAAGTAGTTAACCCTTTGACATGATGATGTCCAAGTATCTGTGGTCAAATGAACGGTATTTGTTGGTTTACTTAAATAAGCCAACAATTTATTCATTTCATCTATGTAATATTTTGCAACATCCCTAGAGACTTTGTGACATGATGGCAAAATAACTCTACCATTTAACGCATTAATGTATTCAACAAACGCCTCAGTTTCCACAAACTTAAATGGCAATTCACCAACAACAAGCAAATTCAATAAAGCCTTTTTTATTCTACCCTCGTCATGTTTTCAAGTTTGCATGCTCCCTTTCCCACTAGATTCTTTTTTGAAGAATAAGTTACTTTATTTTTTCATGGCAAACTCGGGATTCTTGTCACAAGTAGGATAATGTCTTTTAAGACTAGAGGTGTTGTTTCTTACAGGATTGACTTGAAGTACTGTGGAACAAAATTTACACTTTGCATGTTTACGTTTTACTCCTTCATCCTCAAGATACACGACGTCAAAGTATTTCCAACATTGATCCCTCTCCTTCCCTCCTCCACTTGCTCTTTTTCGTTTACCACTTGGTTCCACTTTCTCTTCTTTATCATTGTCGAGGTCCACAAAAGGGGTTTCCTCAACAAATGTATAATATCCCTAACAAAACGACATAAGAATCGACAATCAAAACCTATGTAAGAACCGAATGAGAATATTATTACAAGATACATAAATAAACATACTTGGGATAGATCCATGTTAAGCGGAAATAGGATTGAAGAAACCGATTATACAAGAACCGGGTTTTGGACAATTACGGAATCGATTTTGGAGAATTGCAAGAACCGAAATATGAAGAATTGCAAGAAAAAAATGGTATTTGAGTGGAAAATGAAAGAACTGAAAATTGTAACATTTTAGGTAGATTTTCTATATATTGGAAGATATCATGGTTGGGAAAAGGAATGGGTGTTATTACCAATTCAAATTAAAAAGTGGCCCTTTAAATTCCCCGGTTAGATTCAAGATTACCGGAACTAGTACCGGTACCGAAACCGGTAGTACCAAAATCCGAAAGTGATAAAACCAATTATCGAATCCCGAATCAGTAGTGAAATTCAGTACCGATACCGGTTCGGTACGGGACTGGTTCGGTTCGGGATTTCGGTCCTTTTCGCTCATCCCTACCTCCATATGAGATATGGGTTGGAGTCACGTGAGACCATTATGTTTTTATGAGACTCGTCAGATCACATTTTTACAATTAAAACATTATACCGAACGTTCATAACAATAACACTTTGAAGGTTAAAAGGTCTTTTTAAAAGATTATTGACCAAAACTACCTCCATATGGAATACGGGTTGGGTTCACGTGAGACCAATATGTTATTGTGAGACTCGTGAGATCATAATTTTACATTTAAAATTTCATTATAATACATTGTGAAGGCAAAAAAAAATTCCGAAACTTCACAGCAAAAACACTGTAACTTGAAATGTTACGGTGAAGTTTCAAGTGTAAAAAACGGTGTCACGGTTCTCACGAAAATAATTTGATCTCACATGATCCCAAGTCTATAGAATATTATTATAACATGACCAAATTTTTTTAACTTTTAAAAAGATAACCTAGAAAATCGTCAGTCTAAAGTCGTCAATGGCGATTTGTACCTTTCTAACCAAGTGAGACCCACATGACAACAAAAGAAGGAAGCAAAATCTGATTTTCTTTCTTCATAAAATAGTGTTGGCCCCAAAGGAGTCTACAAGAGTTCAAGGAGAAACGATTTGTAGAAGGGGGGGGGGGGGTTGAATACAAACACACAGATTTTTGGTTTTTAAATGAGTTTATATTGAATAAACAAATTTACAATTACAAGCGGAATTAGAACAAGTAATTAAACCTATTCTATTGTCACTAAGAATTCACACAGTTTGATGTACAAGGAAATGAGAAAGAAAAGAAGTAGAGGTTTGAGGAAATAGAAAGTAGCATGCATGAATATGAAGAATGGATCTTCATCTATTTATACCCATTGCAATTAATGCAAGACAGAAGGTATATGCCACGTGTCAAGCTTTCATTGGAAGCTTGTCCTTTTGTTCAAAAGTAACCATGTTTTTGGCCGCGTGTGAACAATACCAAATCAGATTTGATGGGACATAAGAGACTATTCGTACGTTCTTCTCTGACTTAGTATAAGGTTTTGACTTTTTTGCATCGAGGATAAGATCAACATTAATCTTTCTTATAGACTTCACTTAATCGCTGAACTTTGAAACTTCAAGGATGAACTTTCGGAGTATCGCTGAGGCCTAGCAAGACTTCACACTTCTATTTAGACAATCATTGCTATCATTGAACCGCTTCAGATCACTAGTTGATTATCTCTATCTTTAGCTTGGTCTTCGACTTTCGTTGAATGTTCTTGTGGTGTGATTGTTGTTCTTCAGATCTTCCCAGATAAACTTAAGGGGGCGTTTGGTTCGCAGAATGGAATTGTATGGAATGGAATATGTCAAAGAAATTTGACTTTGAAGGAATTGGAATTGGAATTGGAATGTTGTCAGGTTTGACTAGCTGTTTGGTTGACAGAATTGGAATGGAATCAGTTGAAAGAATTGGAATCTATCTGTTTGGTTCACAGAATGTAGCTTTGGAATTGGAATGAAATTCCAGTAAATGACTAAAATACCCTTTTTATTAAATTTAATTTTTTAAACTAAAATTAGTTTAATAAAATAATTATTAGTTACTTCAATTTTTTAACACTAAAAAGAATTTGAGCTTTTTTACAGCTAAAAACTGCATAAAACAGTTAAAAACTGCATAAAACAGTTAAAAACTGCATAAAACGGCCAAAAACAACAGAAAATGCTAAAACAGCAAAAATCATAATTTTTTTACAGCAAAAATAGCTAAAAACTGCAGAAAAAAAGCAAAAAACTACAGCAAGACAACATCTGTTAGGGCAAGACATATTTTAGTTGTTGCAGGAGAAGATGGAGAACCTAACTGCTAGGGGTGAGGAAAAACCGAACCGAAACTCGAAAAAAAAACCAAGAAACCGAAAAGACGAAAACTAAAAAAACCCCCGAAATACAGAACCGAAATCGAAAACCCGAAAATTGAAAAAAAAACCCCGAAAAAACTGAACTGAACCGAAATCGAAAAACCGAAAACTGAAAAACCCCCCGAAAAAACCGAAGCGAAAATCCAAGTGAAGAGGTGTCGACTTTTTTTGTTGGAGATTAGGGTTTAATTATTTTTTAGGAGGAGGGTATTTTAGGTATTAAAGAAACACCAACTCAATTCCTATGAATTCCCACCACTAAGGTAAGGAATCTCAAATTGCCCAATTATGGAATTCTTTAGAATTTATCAAATTCCAATTCTTGAAAATACTGAACCAAACAAAGGAATTGGAATCTGGTCAAAGGAATCCAGATTCCAATTCCACCAGATTCCATTCCTTTCCGGCGAACCAAACGCCCCCTAAGGTTCCTGATTTTCAGCGATCGCTGAGTGCAATCAGCGTATGCTATCGCTGAATTTGAACTTTAGCTTATAAACGGAATTTTCACTAAGTATACAGAGGAGTCATATTCAAATCACTGAGAGGAGTTATGATCAACGATCTCCCCCTATTTGATTATGATTAAGCAACATAGGAAAATTGCTTGAAAGGATTAGTAGGGACTTAAAAATATTAAAGTAAAATTTCTAAGTACTAATCTGTGAGATCTTTTTCAGCTAATCTACTATTATAATTGAGTTTCATTTATAAGGATATGAAAAAACAATTTTTACAAGTATAGAAGCTTTAAGTACATTCACTGATTTAATTTCAGAGTGAAATAACAGTGAGTAAATGTTGTTTAAAAGAAAAATAGAACTCTTATGTTCATTGTCCCTTTTTACTATTTTTAGTGATCTTTTCAGTACACAGATGGAGTAGAGTACTTCATTGAAGTTCATTAATTTGCAATCTGAAGAAATACATGGAAATGAATTTACAATATAAAGTAAAGTACAATAGCACTGAAGAATGCTATAAAGGATTAGAAACTATAGACTAGTTAGAGAGTCTCTCTTGTCTTCTTCGTAACTCATTTAGATATATCTTCTTTTGCCTCAACATTTGCAAAGTATCTGGCCAGCAGTGATAGTACATGACTTTGACAAATCTTGAGGGAGCCTTAGTGATCTCTGAGTTTCTGAAGAATCCAAGGAACCCTCATTATCCAGAAACACCATACCTGCTTCAAGGTGTGAGATGATGTTACCTTCTTCTAGTTATATGCCCTGAGGAAGAGAGACATTGAGCATTGAGATATCAGGGATATCGAGATGCCCAAGGACACTTTCGTAGTTGAACTTGGTCTCATTCTCATTTTTAGAGGATGAGGCTTCTTCAGCGTTTGATCTTTTTCTTCTTGTTTGCTCAGGGAGAGGGGGAACTTGAACATGCTGTGATATCCTTTCCAGTAGCTGATCCAAGACTCTTTCTACCACTTCTTTGAATTTAGACTTGGAACCCTGAATGACATCTCTGATTTCCAGCCATTCAGAGTATCCATAGAACTTTAAGAACTTGGCTTCTTCTTTTTCGCACCTCAAATGGCTGTACATTCGTACATATACCTTCAGACCACTTTTCTTAGAAGTGCGTCCTTCGATAGTAGCACGAGTGATTGTTGAGTCAGACACTCGATAGTTAAATCTTCCAGTGCACCAGCATAGTTCATTTTCCCTGTGGCTTTTGTTCTCATTAGTCAGCGCATGTAGAATCTTCTTTTGAGCATTGATAGGATTCACGTTCAGATTTTCTCGTGCTAGTTCCTTTTGTACCAAAGCTTCAGCGACCCTTTCACTTTTCTCGTTCTGTTTCTTGATCGCTTCGTCTCTTAAGGCATCCTCCCTGAGTATTCTTCTTGCCATCTCTAGATCACTTTCTGTTTGTTTTATCTTTTCATCCCTGATTCGCTGAGCTTCAAGGGCTGGTGCTCTCTCTTCCTTGGATAAGAAGTCGAATTCATCCACTACGCTGATAGGTATGGGTTCTTCTAGTTCAGCAGTGCGAGGCACCTTTATTCTGTTAGCCTCTAGTTTCCTGAGGAAATTTATTCGCTTTTGCTCTTCTTCAGGTTCGCTTATTGGTTGCTTATGTACACACCGTCTTGGAATAAGGCCTTCTTCATCTTCAGAGTCAGTTTCAGATATGTACAAGAACTACTCTTCTGATGAAGGTTCCCTCATGAATGTAGAGTCCTTTGGGGGACTGGACTCACTGAGAATGGGGGATGGAGAGAGAGGTTCATCAGATCCAAAATTCGGAGGAGGAAAAGATGGATAGGTTGGGAGTTCAGAGATGGGAGTAAAATGGATAAGAGGAAAAGTTACCTCTGCAGTGGTCTCCCCCTCAGAGTTTGCTGGAGTGGAGTCGAGATCCACCACTTGCTTGCCTTTCTCTGAGGGATCAGACTGTTCTTGAGAAGGAGGTGGTCCGTCCCCTAAATGATCTCTGAAGACGATTTCAGGCATGAAATTTCCTGGACGACTTTGATGAAATAACTGATTAATACCTGGAGGAATGTCATCAGCATTATCATCATCATCATCATCATCATCTCCTCCATGATGAGGGATTTCATCATCATCATCATCATCATCATCTTTTTCTTCTTCTTCATCATCAACGACAAAGGTTTGAGAACCTTGTTGTTGGGGCACTTGCTGACCGTAGGGAGATATAGGAGTTCCTGGGGTTTTTCCATTCACCTTTCCTATAATCTCGTCAGCTAGCTCTTTTGCACATCTCTCCTCCTCAATGTTATCAGGAGGTAGGACGTGCACCATCAGTGTACGCACATTTAAGCCGATATCCTTAAGACTCGTAGTGTGCGCAGACTGGTTCTGTGTAACCTGAGCCAGCGTGCTCCAGTCTGTAGCAGTAAAGGAGGGGCCTTTTTCAGCGATGTTCTTTAAGAGCAACATCATATCAGCTTGAGTCTTCTGAATAGACTCAAGTGCCTTGCCCTGAGCTTCCACGACCTTTTCCAGCCTCTCGATGGCCTTCCCATGAGCTGAATTGTCATCCTTCACTGTCTGAACGTCAGTGTAGATGTTATTGGTTGCGGCCTTCATCCCTGGTACGTCAGCAACCGTTCGAAAGATAAGCTCTAAGGACAGTTGAAGAGTGTCCACCTTGGCCTTAGTAAGGGCACACTCATTCACCAGGAAATCAATCGCCGGGAAAGAGGGATTAGGAAGGACAATCTTTGGAATGGTCATAGGAAAGGACGGAAGTTGAGTAGATAACTTCTCTATCTTGATGTTTTTGAGCTCCTGAGGATATTTCAGCGTCGTTCCCGTGCTTCCACTGACAGAAGTGTCAACGATCTTTGTGGTGGTAGTGGTGGTCGCTAAGGAAGTGCGAGGAGGTGCAATACCTAATGATAACATAGATAAAGCATCCAGAAAGAGTTCTAGATTAGATGAAAGGTGAGGTGAAGAAATATTTTTAACCTTGAGAGTATCGTGAGGATTACTCTTAGGGATACCATATTCGATGGTAGCGTCTTGTGGATCACTAGCCTGTGTCTTAGAATGTTTGTGAGAAACATTCTGAGGTCCTGTGTTACTGGCTTTCCAAAATTCAGATTGTCGAAACAAAACTGAAGTGTGGACAGCGTGCATTTCAACCTCATCAGAGATAGGGACAACTATCTCTGAATCATGAGTTGATGTGAGGACCAAAGAAGAGACGGTGGAAGAAGAAGAGAGGGCTATGAATGTATTACCTGATCCAGCTTCAGCGTAGCTGGCTATAACATTCTCAGTGGCTGGAGTCGCTGAAAATGGTGGTAGCACTGATGAAGCGGCAACGGATGTAGAGACCGTTGTCGTGGCAGTGGCTGAGTGTGGCGTTGGTGATACGGCTTTATCAGAGAGGGAAGTCTTTTGGGAGACTCCCTTCTTTTGTTTCTTTGCAGCGGGCTTGTGAGCGATGGTCTTTTTGTGACCATCGGTCGGCTCCTTGCGTTTGATAGGGGAGGAGGTGTCTTGGATACTCACTGATGGGTTGGTCAGTGAGATGGACAGAGGTACTGCCTCGCTGATGTGTTACAGCATGTAGGAGGTATAGGGAGCGTCCCCTGGATGCTCAGCAATATCCAGCGATTTCTTGCCGACCATTGAGAAGCTTTGGTTGGCGACCGTTGGGTATTCATCCTTGAAAGCGACCTCCAAGATCGTAGCAAAGAATCTTGGGTAGGGAATGAACTTGTCCCTTTTTGCAGCTTTCACCTTGTTGAACATATCGCTGAAGATATAATCAGCGTAGTTGAGTTTGTAGTTGGGGCAGAGAGCAAAACCCAGATCTTGAAAATGTTTGTAGTCTTGGAATCCAGGCACTAAATCACGCAGGTAAAGATATATTTCAATCTAGCAGATAGCCGTTTCTTCTCCACCTTGGAACCAACAGACTTCTCAGCAGGATTTTCCCATGTGTAGCAGATAGAGTCCAAGAAGTCTGCAATTTGCTTCTTGGCGGGCTCAGGGGCCCATTGCTGATTCTTGCCTCTAGCAGGGAGGTGGAGAGCATTCCTTAGGAAACCAAAAGTGAAGGCGGAGTCGCCGTGAGTAGGGATTTGGAATCCAATAGCAGGGAGTTTGGTTCCCTTTTCAGTGATGAGAGTCATGCAGTGGGCAGTGTACTAGACAGTTTGTAGGTGTGAAGTGATGCCAATGGGTTGTGAATGAAGGCGTACATTAGCGGGCAAGCCTTGTTGAACGTGACACCATCTTTGAATTGTGGCTTTTCAGTAGGGATATCCACAAGAGCCAAGTAGTTGCACGACTTGAAGGTTGCTTGTTCTAGAGAGAAGGTACAGGCAGGTGCTCGCTCAAGGATAACTTGGACAGATGCATCAGCTTTAGGGTTCTTACTTGAAGAGACCATTTCTGTTTCAAAGATAGGAACACCAAAGAGAAAGATCATGGTTTAATACAAAATGTATAAACCTGAATATGTTTTGGTATGAAGAATACCAAATGTTAAGAATCAAAACAAGTGTTTTGATGAACAAAGATCAAAATACTTGTTATTTGGTAGATTAACACAAATTTTGAACAGATTTTAGTAGGTTTAGAGAAAAAAAAACGTGATTAAAGATACCAAATATGGTCTTCTGTTCTAAGAAGGAACTTAGAACAGGTTTTTGAAAGGAATTTTTTTAGGGTTTTAACACACTTATTCTAGATTAAAGCAGAAGATCTTTATAACGAGAAGTTATAATGGTTTTAGAGATGTAATAAACAACATTGTAGTTGTTTTTAATAAAGAATAAAGGGTTAGATCAAACCTTAAAAGTGAAAAACTAAGAAAAACGCACAAGTGCGTGTTCTTGGTGTTCTTGGAGAAACTTGAAGATTCGAAGGAGATTCTTGATTTTTGAATATGATGAGCGCGTAAAGAATTGAATGAATAAGAAAGTTGTTTAAATAGCAAGAGGAGAGAGAAGGAGAGCTAAACGACGGTTTTGGCTTTTTGAAAGGTAATAATGACCTAGCGCACGTTCCTAAAAAAAGATAAGAAAGGAAACGTCGTGGTTCGTCGTGTGTCAGAAAAAGGTCTGACGTGTCCTTTAATCATTATCTTTAAATTCTTCATCAATAGACATAAAGGGTTGTCAATGATGGGTTTTATCTTTTGAGATTTATTCTCTGAATATGAAGACATTAAGAGAATGTAAGGTTTTAGAAGTTCACAACTGAGCGAGATAAATTAAGTATCACTGAGTCAGAGTTTAGAGAATGGAAATTTGAAGGCTTATTTTGTATTTCACTGAATATTTGTTGATCGCTGAATAGAATTTATTCAGCGTTTAACATACCAAGTTCACTGATAAGTAGATTGAATATAGTCTCATCAAGAGGCTTGGTGAAAAGATCAGCGAGCTGATATTCAGTTGGTTCAAAATGAAGTTCAACTTCACCATTCATTACATGATCTCTGATAAAGTGATATCGAATCTCAATGTGCTTGGTTTTGGAATGAAGTACGGGATTATTTGCAACAGCAATAGCACTGGTGTTATCACAATAGATAGGGATTTTAGAAAGTTTGAGATCGTGGTCTCTCAGTTGATTTTCCATCCAAAGGATTTGAGCACAACTGCTGCCAGCGGCTACGTACTCAGCTTCAGTGGTAGATGTGGACACAGAGTTCTGCTTTTTGCTTGTCCAACTTATCAACTTACCACCTAATAGTTGACATCCACCAGTGGTGCTCTTCCTATCTATCTTGCAACCTGCGAAATCACTATCAGAGTAACCAATTCTATCGAACCCTGAGCCTTTGGAATACCAAAGACCCAGATTAGGAGTTCCCTTCAGATATCTGAAAATTCGCTTTACAGCGATTAGGTGAGATTCCTTTGGTTCAGCTTGATATCGAGCACAGAGATAGGTATAATACATGATGTCGGGTTTACTCGCTATAAGATATAGCATAGATCCGATCATCCCTCGATAGGGAGTGATATTGACAGGTTTCCTATATGGTCCTTATTCAAAGTCAGAGGAGGTGCCATAGGGGTCTTCATCGCTGAGCATTGAGTCATATCAAACTTGTTCAACATGTCCTAAACATATTTACTTTGACAAATAAAGATTCCTTTTTCAGATTGCATAATCTGCAAACCTAGAAAATATGTTAGTTCACCCATCATACTCATTTTGAATTCTTTCTTCATTCTGTTTGCAAAACGAGTGCATAATTTTAGTCTTGTGGAACCAAATATAATATCATCAACATATATTTGAGCAAGAATAGTATGACCTTTATATTTTCTTAAAAATAGAGTTTGATCAATTTTTCCACGAACAAATTTTTCTTTAAGAAGATATTTAGAAAGGGTATCATACCAAGCTCTGGAAGCTTGTTTTAACCCGTAAAGAGCTTTTTGAAGTTTGAAAACATAACCAGAATGATTAGGGTCAGTGAAACCAGGGGGTTGTTCAACATAAACTTCCTCACTGAGTTTTCCATTTAGAAAAGCACTCTTTACATCCATTTGAAAAACTCTGAAGTCTTTATGGGCAGCATAAGCTAAGAAAAGTCTTATGGCTTCTAATCTAGAAACAGGAGCGAAAGTGTCATCATAGTCAATACCTTCTTCCTGTCTCTATCCCTGAGCAACAAGTCTAGCCTTGTTACGGATAACAGTGCCATTCTCATCTAGTTTATTTTGAAAGACCCATTTGGTTCCAATAACTATTTTACCAGATGGACGAGGAACAAGATTCCAAACTTTGTTTCTATGAAACTCAGTTAGTTCTTCTTGCATGGCAGAGACCCAACTTGGGTCAGAGATAACTTAATCTATCTTCTTAGGTTCAGAGAGAGAAATAAAATTAACATAGAGAGATATATTACCTGTACCTCTATGAGTCTTGATACCTGCATTTGGATCACCAATAATTTGATCTATTGGATGATTTGCAGTCCATAGCTGAGCTGGTGGTAGAGGAGATTGATCAACATGGGATTCATCGACTTGTTCTTGTTCAGGGATAATGTTGGTTGTTTCAGCAACAGGTACTTCAACATTCATTATCAACTCTGGAGTTATCTCAGAGGTTTGATCAGCAGAAGATGAAGCTTGGTTATTCACTGAAGAATTTCCAAATGATGTACCAGAGGGAGGAATCTGATTGAGAGGAGTGCTATTAACCCCTGATGATGATGGATCGTTGCTTGTGGTAGGAAAGAGATTAGGGATTCCATCATCATTGTTTTCAGCATTTGGTTGATTACTGAAATAAGTTTCAGGTTCTCCATAGTGAGATTTCATCCATTCATTCAATTCCTCATCTTCTTCAAGGAAAGGAATAGAATTAGTTAGACGAGATTCATCAAAGTTGACGTGCATGGATTCTTCAATGTGTTGTCTTCTTTTATCATTCAAAATGTAACATCTACATCCAAAGATATGTAGGTATTTTAGAATAGGTCTTCTTCCATGAAATAATTCATAGGAAGTCTTCTTGAATCACTTTACTATCAGGGATCGATTCTAAGTAAAGCATGATGTGTTTACTGCTTCAGCCCAGAATTGAGTAGGTAAATGCGATTCGCTGAGCATTGAGCAAGCTGCTTCAATGATGGTTTGATTTCTTCTTTCAGCAACATCGTTTTGCTGAAGAGTTCTCACCGATGAAAAATTATGAGTGATTCCCTTTTCTTCAAAGAAGTTAATCAGGGTACTGTTTTTGAATTCAGTGCCATGATCACTTCTCATGGAGCGAATAGTAAGATTGTTCAGGACTTCCATTGTTTTAATAAAAGAGATAATTACATCAGGTGTGTTACTTTTGGATTGAAGAAAGAATACCCATGTATATCTGGAATATTCATCAACTATCATAAGAGTGTACTTCTTTCTAGACAAGAATTGGACATTGACAGGTCCAAATAGATCCATATGAAGTAGTTGAAGAGAAGAAATCACTGAGGAGACTTGTTTGGATCTGAAAAAGGCTTTTGTCAGTTTTCCCTTCTCACACGCTGAACAAAGAGATTCATTTGTAAAGGTATGTTTAGGAAGATCCCTGACAAGTTCTTTTTGAGATAATTCATTGATCATCTTAAAGTTCAGATGAGAGAGTCTCTTGTGCTATAATCAGTTGATATAAGAGGAGACTCTGGGGATGAAACACATATTCTCAGAGTGAGAACTATTCATATTAATGACATACACATTTTCTAATCTTTTTCCTGTTAAGGCAAGTTTCTCATTAATATCAGTGACAGCACATCTGTTCTTTAAGAATAAGACTTTGAAGTGTTTGTTACACAGCTGACTAACGCTCAATAAATTTTTCTTTAGTCCTTCAACATAAGCGAGTCGACTGAATGAAGTTGCTCTATTGGATAAAATTTCATAACCTTTGGTGTATCCTTTGCCGTTTCCACCGAAGGTCACTAAGGGACCAATTTCTTCCTTGTATTAAGAGAGCAGAGATTTTCTGCCAGTCATGTGCCTTGAGCATCCACTATCAAGATACCAGATACCTTTATTGCTCTGTATACAACAAAAATATTAATTTTTCATAGGTACCCATATTACTATGGGTCCTGCTGAGTTAGTGGAAGGAGTGGCGAATGACTACTAGCTGAAGTATTTTCTTCAGTGGTTACCTTCACCTTGGAAGTTTTACCAACCTTGGTGGATTTCGTTCTCGCTAATTTATCAGCTTGAGCTACTTTCTTACCATGAGCTAATTTTTCAGCTTTAGTAGCATTAGGACATTTGCTTGCAATCTGGGTAGTCTCACCACAGTGATAGCATTTCCTATATTTGAAAACGGGCTTGGAATCGAAGGAATTCAGAGAGCAGGTAGAAGCATTTTCAGGACCTGAACCAAGAATTCCTTTGTCTAGTGTCCTTGGGGGAATAACAATTTCTCAGGGACAAGAGTGAGGTCAATCTTAATTTTGGGAGTAGATCTCTGAATAAATCCAGGGATCTTCTTTCCAGTTTTATGATGACTTACTGAAGGGATAGAGGAGTTCTTTTTCTGTTTCTGAAAATTCTTGATTGTAGGAACATGGTCAAGGAACTTGTCCTTGATCATTTTCTTAGAATCATCAGATTTTGAGATAGACGGCTTATCATTGATATAAGGTTTCTGAGAAGAAGGATTAGGAATTGAAGAAACAAACATTCTGAATTTTAACATGGAACGATCATTCTCTGATTCTTCTTGGTCAGGGTTATATCCTAAACCACTTTTGACCTTCATAGGGATCTGGGCATTGATGATCTCGCTGACTTTATCAGAAGCCTTGCACCATCCTTCGATGGTAGCTTTTTCAGCCTTGAGATCAATGATAGTCTTTTCCCTTTCAGTGATAGCTTGTTGTTTTTCAATGCTTATTGTTTGATTTACAAAGACTTGGTTGTTGGTCCCTAAAGGGTCTACAAGAGTTCAATCAATAGTAAACAGTTTGTAGAAGGGGGGGTTGAATACAAACACACACAGATTTTGGTTTTTAAATGAGTTTATAGAAAATAAACAAATTTACAGTTACAAGCGGAATAAGAACACGTTTAACACCTATTCTATTGTAACTAAGAAACACTAAGTTTGATGCACAAGAAGATGAAAGAAAGAATAAAGAGGGTATTGGCTAGAAAGAAGCATGCATTCAGATGAAGAAGATATCCCCATCTTATTTATACCCGTTTGCATTTAATGCAAGACAAAAGGTATATGCCACGTGTCAAGCTTGGATAGGAAGCTTGTCCTTGCTAATAAAACAGCCATGCTTTTGGCCGAATATGAACAGTACCGTATCAGATATGATAGGGACATAAGAGACAAGTCGTACGTCCTATTCTGACAAGGTTCTAGGTTTGACTTTTGTGCATCGAGGATAAGATCAATATTTAGTTTTGCAAACGAAGCTTCATTTGACCGCTGATACTGAATCTTCAAGGATGAACTTCAGTATCGCTGAGGCTTCACAAGACTTCACACTTTGAGTAGATAATCGCTACTATCGCTGAACCGCTTTAGTTCACTTAGCTGATTATCTCTTTCTTCAGCTAGGGTCTTTGACTTTCGCTGAATGGTCTTCTGGTGTGATAGATGATCTTCAGATCTTCAGAGATAAGCTTGTTGTTCCTTGATCTTTAGCGATCGCTGATGGTAATCAGCGTGTGCTATCGCTGAATATGAACATAAGCTTATACAATGGAATTTCACTAAGTATAAAAAGGAATCATATTCAAATCATTTAAAAGGAGTTATGATCAACAATCTCCCCCTATTTGATTACGATTAAGCAACATAGGAAATTGCTTTAAGAGACTAGTAAGGACTTAGGAAATGTTTAAAGAAAATTTTCTAAGTACTAATCTGTAAGGTCTTTTTCAGCTAGTCTACTATCTGAATTGAGTTTCATTTAAGGATATGAAAGCACAATTTTTACAAGTAAATAAGCTTAAAGTACATTCACTTATTGAATTTTCAGAGTGAAAGATCAGTGAGTGAAGATAGTTTTTAAAGAAAATAGAACTCTTATGTTCATTGTCGCTTTTACTGTTTTTAGGGATCTTTTCAGTAATAGGATGGAGTAAAGTACTCTGATTGAATTTCATTAAATATAATCTGAAGAAATTACAGGGAAATGAAATTACAATAATAAAAGTAAAGTACTTATACACTGAAGGAATGTTACAAAGGAAATAGAAATCTATAACTAGTAAGAGATATTCTCGTTTCGTCTTTGTAACTCATTCTCATAAAGCGTCTTCTGTCGATTCATCAGAGGGGTATCTGACCAGCAGCGCCAAAGCATGATCTTTATGAGAGAGGATGGGGCCTTGCGAATCTCTTGGTTTCTGAAGAGTCTTAAGAACCCTTCACTATCCAAGAATACCATACCAGGTTCAGGCAGTGAGATGATTTCATCTTCTTCGTATCGTCGGTCTTGAGGGAGAGAGGTACAAAGCATTGATATATCAGGGAGCTCAAGATGACCAAGAATGCTTTGATAATCAAATTTAGTTTCATGCTCACTCTTAGAACTTGAACTACCTTCAGCAGTTGGTCTTTTCTTCTTAGATGATTCAGGGAGAGGGGGAACTTGCACATGTTGTGACATTCTTTGCAGCAACTGATCTAGTACACTGTCCACCACATCCTTGAATTTGGATTTGGAACCCTGAATGGCGTCTCTGATTTCTAACCATTCAGTGTATCCATAAATTCCTAAGAACTTGGCTTCTTCTCTCTCTGTTCTGTTCGTCCTTGTCATTCTTACATATACCTTTGGACCACCTTTGTTGGAGTGTCGCCCTTGGATAGTTGCATGAATGATTTTGGCTTCAGATCTTCGAAATTTCAGTCTGCCAGTGCACCAATCAAGCTCTTTATCTTTCTGCATAGTGGCTTCAGCGGGTAGTGCACTTAGAATCTTCTGTTGAGCAAGAATCGGATCTACATTCAAATTTTATTTTGCAAGTTCTCTCTGTACAAGAGCTTCAGCGACCCTTTCACTCTTTTTCAGTTGATCCTTGGCCGCCTTATCTCTTGCAGAGTCTTCTCTGAGCAATTTCCTTGCTAAAGCAAGATCATTCTCAGTTTGCTTTATTTCCTCATCCCCGATTCTTTGTGCTTCCAATGCTTGTTCTCTCTCTTCTCTGGACAGAAAATAGAATTCATCTACTATCTTTATTGGTACGACTTCAATGGGTTCAGCTTCAGGCACCCTTATTCTTCTAGCCTCGAATTCCCTAAGGAATTATATTCGCCTTTCTTCTTCTTCAGGCTCGCTTATGATTGGCTTTTGAACGTGACGCCGGGGAATAAGGCCCTCTTCTTCTTCAGAGTCAGTTTCTATTATGTACATAAACTGCTCTTCAGAGGAAGGTTCCTTCCATGAAGTAGAGTCCTTCGGGGGACGGGGATCACTGAGGGAAGGAGAGGAGGAGAAAGATTATGAGAGAGAGTTTTTGTAGGTGAAGGAGGTGTGGGGGTTTCAGAGAGAGGAGTTATGTAAGGGATAAGAGGAAGAGATACCTCAATTGTGGTCTCGCCCTCAGATATTGGGATAGTGGCATCCATATCTACCACTTCTTTTCCTTTGTTTGAGGAGCCGGATTGTCCCTGAGAGGGATGTTGTCCGTCCCCCAAGGGCTCTTGATGAGCGACTCCAGGCCTTGACAATCTGAAGTGCTCTAAGGAACTTCCAATGTCATCGTCGTCTTCATCATCATCCATCCCCCCATAGTGAGGGATAGGTTCTTCTTCTTCTTCTTCTTCTTCTTCTTCTTCTTCTTCTTCTTCTTCTTCTTCTTCTTCTTCTTCTTCTTCTTCTTCTTCTTCTTCTTCTTCTTCTTCTTCTTCATCATCATCATCTTCTTCAGCTTCAGCTCGCTGGATGTATGGAGAAATCTTCTCTCCAGGGAACCTTTGGTTATGCTCCGAGATGAGTTCATCAGCGAACTCTTTGGCACATCTCTCCCCCTCAATGTTAGCAGGAGGTAGATAATGCACCATCAGAGTGCGAACATTCGTCTGAATGTCCTTGAGCTCACATCATTATCCTGAAGCATGGTCCGATCAGCAGCGTTGAAATAAGAGGAACTAGCCTTAGAGAGCTTGGTGAGCATCTGCATCATATCGAATTGAATCTTTTGAATAGACTCAAGGACGTTCGCTTGAGCAGCAACCTTCTGCTCCAGGCTGGTCAGGGTCTGATGAAAGGCCCTGTTTGTCTTCCTTCAGAGAGTAAACGTCAGAGATGAGGTTGCTGACGTTAGTCTTGATTCGTTTGAAGATCAGTTCAGCGGACGTCTGAAGATTGTCCACCCTAGCCCTTGTGAGAGCACATTCCCTGACCAAATAGTCAACAACAGGGAATGTAGGGTTGGGAAGGACAATGGGAGGCAGATCAGTGATGGGAGTGGGAAGCTTGGGAGCGACCATCTCTTGCTTCACGTCTTTGAGCCGGGCAGCGCTGGGAGGGCCCTGGGGAGACTTCCCCATTTTCTTGCTGAGGGGAGGAGCGCCGGTGGTGGTGGTTGTCGTCGCTGAAGTGGGAAGAGAAGCGACACCTGATGATGACATAGATAAGGATGCCAAAAACACATCCGGATTAGAAGATGGATGAAAAAATGTATTTGTCTCCCTAAGAGTATCATGAGGATTACTCTTAGGGACTACATATGCAGAGGCAGTGTCTTGAGGATCACTGACCAGTGTCTTAGAGTATCTGAGAGAGATACTCTGAGGTCCTTTTAATTTGGCCTTCCAAAACTCAGATTGCCTAAACAATATTGAGGTTTGGACTGCGTGCATTTCAGCATTATCAGTGATAGGGACAACTATCGCTGAGTCATTTGCTGAGGTGAGGACCAAAGAAGAGGAGATAGAAGTAGTTAAGAAGGCAGTGAGAGTAGTACCTGATCCAGCTTCAGTAGAGCCGGCTAAAACACCCTCAGTGACCGGAGTCGCTGATGATGTAGGTAGTGCTGATGAAGCAACAATGGTCGAAAAAACCGTTGAAATGGCTGAGGTTTTAGGTGGTGTTGGTAGTACACCGTAATCAGAGAGAGTGGTCTGTTGAGAGACCATCTTCTTTGGCTTCTTAAGTTTGGTTGCGATGGTCTTTTTATGACCATCAGATGGTTGCTTCCTCTTAACAGCGGCAGCAGTGTCTGGGTTGCTCGCTGTTGGGTTGGACAGCGAAGTGGACACTGGAAGAGGTGCTCCAATCACTTGTAGCATGTAGGGTGTGAAAGGAGCATCACCTGGACGTTCGGGTATTCTTCCCCGAAGGCAACCTCCATAATGGTTGCGAAGAAACGAGGATAGGGGATGACGGGATGTCTGGTGGCGGTGCTGATGCGACTGACCATGTCGCTGAAGATGTAGTCAGTGTAGTTGAGGTTGTGGCCGGTACAGAGAGAATAGGCAAGATCTTGAAAGTGCTTGCTCGCTTGGTCATGTGAGCCGATGTTCGACCCAAGGCATTGGATCACCTGGGTGAAGATATTGCCAACGAGCATGTAGCCTTTTCTTTTCTACCTTAGACCCATCGTCTTCAGAGAGGGATTCTCCCAAGCATATCCAATAGAATCCAAGAATGCGTCGATTTACAGCTTGGTGGGTTCAGCTCCCCATTGTTGATTCTTTGCGCGTACAGGGAGACGAAGGGCCTTCCTGAAAAACCCAGCAGTAAAAGAAAAGAAACCAAGATCTGGAATCTTGAATCCAATAGCAGGGAGCTCGGTTCCCTTATCAGTCGTCAGCATGGTATAGTGAGCCGTGTACCATAGAGCTTGGAGATGAGAGGAGATACCCACTGGGTTGTGGACGAAAGCGTACATCAGTGGGCACGCCTTGATGAAGGTAGCTCCTTCAGCAAAGTGAGGGCGGTCTGCAGGGATGTCCACCAATGCAATGTAGTTGCAGGACTTGAAGACGACTTTTTCCAAGGGAAAATGGCAGGTTGGTGCAGCGACCAAAGTGTTGTCTTCAACAGCAGAGGTTGCAGCGTTCTTACTTGCAGATGCCATTGTTGTAGGAAAGATGGGAACACCAAAGAGGTAAATCATGGTTTTATACATAAATGTATAAACCAGAGTTTGGTATAAAGAATACCAAATATAAGATTCAAAGAAACAAGTATTTTGATGAACAAGATCAAAATGCTTGTTATAAAAACAATATAATGAAAGATAATCTAAAAAATGCGAAGATAAATAAAAATGAATAAAAATTTTAAGAATAAAGTCTTCTGTTTTAAGGAAAGAACTTAGAAAAGGGTTTTGATAAAAGAAAACTTTTTGAGTTTAATCCAGATTATTTTATTTTTGTTTCTAAAATATGTTTTTATAGCATTTTTAGAAATTTAAGGAGAAGAAGAAATGAAACAAGATGTTTCCAGTCATAAGTAAAGGTTTAGATCAAACCTTAGCGGATTTCGAGAAGGAAAAACACACAAATGCATGTTCTTGGTGTTCATGAGAAAACTTGAAGATTTGAAGGTTTCTTTTGCCTTTAGGAAAGTTATGAAAGCGGAAGGAATCAAGTAAGGCAAAAGAGGTGCTTAATTAGCAAGAGGAGAGAGAAAGAAAGGAGTGCTAAACGATGGTTTTAGCTTTTTTTGAAAATGAAATGATGACCTGACGCTCGTTCCAAGAAAGGAGTTGGAATGGAAACGTCGCGGTCCGTCGTGTGTCAGAAAAAAGGTCTGACGTGTCCTTTTCTTTATTTTTAAAAGATTATAATGATAATTATCCATAAGGAAGGTTTATCATTATTGATTTTAGAAAAATCTTCATCACTAATAATAAAGGATTGTCAGTGAGGAGTTTTAACTTTAAGAGAGTCATTCTTTGATGAGAAAAGATGTCAAAGAGTGATAAAGATTAGAAGATAATACCCGAGGAGATGGCCCAGATATCGCTGAATCAGAGTTCAGAGAATGGAAAGTTTGAAGGCTTTATTTGTATCCCTTGTTGGTAACTGAATAATAAATTATTCAGCATTCAACATACCAAGTTCGCTGATGAGTAGATTGAATCTAGTTTCATCAAGAGGCTTGGTGAAAAGATCAGCTAGCTGATATTCAGTAGGTACAAAATGGAGCTCAACTTCACCATTCATCACATGATCTCTGATAAAGTGATATCGGATCTCAATGTGCTTGGTTTTGGAGTGAAGTACAGGGTTGTTAGCAATTGCAATAGCACTAGTGCTATCACAATAGATAGGAATTTTAGAGAGCTTGAGATCGTAGTCTCTGAGTTGATTTCTCATCCAAAGAATTTGAGCACAACAACTACCAGTGGCTATATACTCAGCTTTAGCGGTGGAGGTGGACACTGAGTTTTGCTTTTTACTTGTCCAACTTATTAGCTTTCCACCTAGTAGCTGACACCCTCCAGTGGTGCTCTTTCTATCTATCTTACAACCTGCAAAGTCACTGTCAGAGTAACCAATAAGATCAAATCCTGAGCCTTTGGGATACCAGAGACCAAGATTTGGAGTTCCTTTTAGATATCTAATGATTCGCTTTACAGCGATTAGAGGGGATTCCTTTGGTTCAGGTTGATACCGAGCGCAGAGACAGGTAGCGTACATGATGTCTGGCCTACTCGCTGTAAGATACAACAGAGATCCAACCATTCCTCGATAGGAAGTGACATTGACTGGTTTCCCATTGGGATCTTTGTTCAAAGTCAGAGGAGGCGCCATAGGGGTTTTCATCGCTGAGCATTGATTCATGTCAAATTTATTCAGCATGTCTTTAACATATTTGCTTTGACAAATAAAAATTCTTTTGTCAGATTGCTTAATCTGCAAACCTAGAAAATATGTTAGTTCACCCATCATACTCATTTTATATTGTTTTTGCATTCTTGCAGCAAAACGAGTGCAAAGTTTGGGTCTTGTGGAACCAAAGATAATGTCATCAACATATATTTGAGCAAGTATAGTATGACCTTTATATTTTCTTAAAAACAGGGTTTGGTCAATTTTTCCACGAACAAATTTTTCTTTAAGAAGAAATTTAGAAAGTGTATCATACCAGGCTCTAGGAGCTTGTTTTAACCCGTAAAGAGCTTTTTCAAGTTTAAAAACATAACTAGGATGGGCAGCATAAGCTAAAAACACTTTTAACATCCATTTGAAAAACTTTGAAGTCTTTATGGGCAACATAAGCTAAAAAGAGTCTTATGACTTCTAAACGAGCAACAGGTGCAAAGGTCTCATCATAGTCAATTCCTTCTTCCTGTCTATAACCTTGAGCAACAAGTCAAGCCTTATTGTGAATTATAGTCCCCTTTTCATCTAACTTATTTCTGAAAACCCATTTGGTTCCTATGATAGTTTTATCAGAGGGTCTAGGAACAAGATTCCAAACTTTATTTCTACGAAATTCATTAAGTTCTTCTTGCATAGCTGAAACCCAGCTAGGATCAGAGATAGCTTGATCTATCTTTTTAGGTTCAGAGAGAGAAATGAAGTTAACATAAAGATAGATATTACCTGTGCCTCTACGTGTTTTGATACCTGCATTGGGATCATCAATAATTTGATTTATTGGATGATTTGCAGTCCATCGCTGAGCTGGTGGTTGAGGAGAGAGATTAACGGTAGATTCAGTGACTTGTTCTTTAGTTTCTGGAATAGGACTTGTTGTTTCAGCAACAGGTACTTCATTTAGAATCAATTCAGGGGATTGATTTTCAGATATAGTTTGGTTGTTCACTGAGGAATTTCCAAGAGAGGAATCAGCGACAGGAATCTGATTTAGAGGAGTAACATTCATCCCTGAAGATGGATGATTGTCACTTGAAGAATTTACAGGGAATTCATCATCACATTCTTCAGCAGGAGGTTGATTATTGAAATATGTTTCAGGTTCCCCATAATGAGATCTCATCCAGGCATTCAATTCTTCATCATCCTCATGAGAATGAGAAGCATGAATGGGACGAGATTCATCAAAGTTAACATGCATGGATTCTTCAACATGTTGTCTTATTTTGTTGAAGACTCTGAAGGATTTAGATACAGAGGAGTATCCAAGAAATATACCATCGTCAGCTTTTGGATCAAATTTACCCAAATGATCTCTGTCATTCAGAATGTAACATCTACATCCAAAAATGTGGAAATATTTATGAGTAGGTCTTCTCCCATGAAATAGTTCATAGGGGGTCTTCTTAAATCGTTTAACTATCAGGGATCGATTTTGAGTGAAGCACGCTGTACTGACTGCTTCGGCCCAAAACTGAGTGGGAAGATGTGATTCGCTGAGCATTGAGCGAGCCGCTTCGATGATAGTACGATTTCTTCTTTCAGCAACACCATTTTGCTGAGGGGTTTTACTGAGGAGAAGTTGTGAGAGATGCCTTTTTCATCAAAGAAGTTTACCAGAGTGCTGTTTTCGAATTCAGTACCATGATCAATTCTTATGGAACGAACAATTAGATTGTTCAACACTTCCATTCTTTTGATAAAAGAAATTATCATTTCAGTGGTATCACTTTTGGATCGAAGGAAGAACACCCATGTGTATCTGGAGTATTCATCAACAATCACTAAAATATATTTCTTCCCAGAGATAGATTGGACATTGACAGGTCCAAATAGGTCCATATGGAGTAGCTGAAGAGGAGCGGTCACTGAGGAAACTTGCTTTGACCTGAAGGAGGCTTTTGCCAGCTTTCCCTTCTCACACGCCGAACAAAGAGATTCCTTTGTAAAGGTATGATTTGGGAGGTCTCTGACAAGATCTTTTTGAGACAATTCATTTATTGTCTTAAAGTTGAGGTGAGAGAGTCTTTTATGCCATAACCAGTTTATCTCAGTGGATGCTTTAGAGATAAAGCACATGTTCTTAGAGTGAGAACTGTTCATATTTATGACATATACATTTTCTACTCTTTTGCCTGTAAGGGCAAGCTTATCATTTCCGTCAGTGACAGCACATCTATTCTTTAAGAATAGAACTTTGAAGTCTTTGTTACATAACTGACTAACGCTCAAGAGATTGTACTTTAGTCCCTCCATGTAGGCAACTCGATAGAACGATGTGGCTCCGTTGGATAGAATTCCATAACCTTTAGTGTATCATTTGCCATTTCCACCAAAGGTCACTGATGGACCATCTTCTTCTTTGTAATCAGAGAGCAGAGATTTTCTGCCAGTCCTGTGCCTTGAGCATTCGCTATCAAGATACCAGATACCTTTGGCACTCTGCATACAACAAAAGATTAATTGTTTAAAGGTACCCATATTACTATGGGTCCTGCTTGGTTAGATAGAGGATTGGCGGAGGAGCTACTAGCTGAAGAACTTTCTTTAGTGGATATCTTCACCTTTGGTGGCTTTGCAACCTTGGTGGATTTCGCTCTCGCTGATTTATCAGCTTGAGCTACTTTCTTTCCATGAGCTAGTTTATCAGCTCTAGTAGCATTAGGACATTTGCTTGCAATGTGGGTAGTTTCACCACAGTGATAGCACTTCCTATATATAAAGGGTTTGGAAAACAGAGAGGGAGCAGGAACTTTCTCAGGGATAGGTCCAAGAATTCCTTTATTCATGGTCCTTGGAGGTATAACAACCTTTTCAGGAGTAGGAGTGAGGTCGATTTTAATCCTGGGTGTTAGTCTCTGAGAGAAGTCAGAGACCTTCTTCCCAGTTTTAGAAACTTTCTCTGAGGACTTCTTGTTCCTAACTTGAGTGTTCTTATTCTTAGGAGCTTGATTAAGAAACTCGTTCTTGATCAATTTCTTAGAATTAAACACAGAAAGCTTCTCTTTAGAAGAGGAGGAAGAAGAAGATGAAGAAGAAGGATCAAGGATAAAAGAGACAAACATTCCAAATTTGAGCATGGAACGAGCATTCTCTGATTCTTCCTTTTCAGGGTTATAGCCTAACCCACTTCTTACTTTCATAGGTATTTGAGCATTGATGATCTCATTGACTTTATCAGAAGCCTTACACCATCCTTCGATGGTTGCTTTTTCAGAGTTGAGATCGGCGATAGCCTTTTCCCTATCAGCGATAGCTTGTTGTTTCTAGATGCTTATTGTTTGATTTGCAAAGACTTGGTCTTTGAGAGATTCCTCAATTTTAGAAAGTTCTTTGATTCTTATATGGCAATTTTTTAATTGTTCAGATAAGTCAGTGTTAATTCTCTCGGCCTTAATTTTTCCATTTAAAGCATCGTAAAAATCAACAGTCATAGCATCGAGAGCTGACAAGTTATCACTTTCAGAAGGTAAAGAGATAGAAGGAATAGTTACTTGAGTAGAAGGAGACTCAGAGGAAGAAGTCTCAGTGGCTTCTTCAGCGACCTCAATTCTTGCCATTAAACAGAGGAAGGCAAGATCTTCTTCATCTGAACCAGACTCTTCAGAGGTCTTGGCCCAGTCATCTTCAGCATCCCAATCAACTTCTTCAGCAAGAGAGTTATCAAACTCAGAGATGTCAGCATCAGTGAGTTGATCTTCTGAATCAGTTTGACCTAATTCAGTGATGGAGGTGATGGTGGAAGAAGAAACATTTTTAGAAGGAGTTCCCTCAGAAGTCACAAGTGCCAAAGAAGTACTTTTGGCACCTTTGAGTTCATTAATGAGGTTCTTCCTCAGAAGTTGAGATTGTTCCTCATTTAAGAGCATTTCATGTAACGCACTTAAGGACAAAGTTTCAAGATTCTTTGACAGTTTTAGACATGTAGTGTACACTGCCCATTGATCGGGTAATGCCTCCATGAATTTTGTCAGAATTTCAGCGTTTGAATATACTCTGTCAACTGATTTAAGATCAATCAACAGACAGTTGAAACGCTGGTGAATTTGAGAAAGAGATTCACCCTTTTGATACATAAAGCTCTCATATTTTCTTACAAACTTTTACCTCAGAAGTTCCTTCATATTGGATACATAGAGTATCCCACATGGCCTTAGAAGTCCTCATTTTCATAACAGAATGATAGATTTCATCTGGTAAAGCCATTGCTATTATAGATCTAGCTTTAGAGTCAATAGCAATTTCTTTTTTATCTTCTTTAGTCCATCTGTTAGGAGTTTTAACGATACTCCTCTCAGGGATGGCTGGAGTAGTAGTGGTGGTAGGAACACTAGCTACTATGGTTGTAGGAACAAATAGTCCATTTTCTAGATAGTAGGGAATCTTTGGGTCAGATCCCTCTAGAAATAGAGACATTATTTCCTTCCATAATGGAAAATTATCATGGCTAAATCTTGGAGGTTTAGCTAAAGATCCATTATCATTGTAGTTCGTATTAGGGTTTGACATTTTAAAATAGTTTTAAGAAATAAATATTTTAAAGATTTAAGAAGCAAACACTGCTCTGATACCACTTGTTGGTCCCTAAAGGGTCTACAAAAGTTCAATCAATAGTAAACAGTTTGTAGAAGGGGGGTTGAATACAAACATACACAGATTTTGGTTTTTAAATGAGTCTATAGAAAATAAACAAATTTACAGTTACAAGCGCAATAAGAACAAGTTTAAAACCTATTCTATTGTAACTAAGACAACTAAGTTTGATGCACAAGAAGATGAAAGAAAGAATAAAGAGGGTATAGGCTAGAAAGAAGCATGCATTCAGATGAAGAAGATATCCCCATCTTATTTATAGCAGTTTGCATTTAATGCAAGACAAAAGGTATATGCCACGTGTCAAGCTTGGATAGGAAGCTTGTCCTTGCTAATAAGACAGCCATGCTTTTGGCCGAATATGAACAGTACCGTATCAGATATGATAGGGACATAAGAGACAAGTTGTACATCCTATTCTGACAAGGTTCTAGGTTTGACTTTTGTGCATCGAGGATAAGATCAATCTTTAGTCTTGCAAAGGAAGCTTCATTTGATCGCTGATACTGAATCTTCAAGGATGAACTGCAGTATCGCTGAGGCTTCACAAGACTTCACACTTTGAGTAGATAATCGCTGCTATCGCAGAACCGCTTCAGTTCACTTAGCTGATTATCTCTTTCTTCAGCTAGGGTCTTTGACTTTCGCTGAATGGTCTTCTGGTGTGATAGCTGATCTTCAGATCTTCAGAGATAAGCTTGTTGTTCCTTGATCTTTAGCGATCGCTGATGGTAATCAGCGTGTGCTATCGCTGAATATGAACATAAGCTTATACAATGGAATTTCTCTAAGTATAAAAAGGAATCATATTCAAATCATTTAAAAGGAGTTATGATCAACATTGGTCCTTAAGAGTTTCTTCAATCTTTGTAAGTTCTTTGATTTTTAAATGGAAATTTTTCAGTTGTTCTGATAGATCAATATTGATTTGTCAGCTTTGATCTTTCCATTTAAAGCATTGTAAAAATCAACAGTCATAGAATCGAGAGCCGACAAGTTATCACCTTCAGATATAGAAAGGTTAGTAGAGATATTTACCTGAGTCGAAGGAGACTCTGAGGATGATGTTTCAGAAGCTTCTTCAGCTTCTCGATTCTGGCCATTAGGCAGAGGAAGGCAAGATCTTCTTCATCAGAACCTGATTCGTCAGAGGTTTTGGCCTAATCATCTTCATGATCCCAATCAACTTCCTCAGCAACTAGACCTTTGCCTTTTTGCTGGTTCTTTTTCAGATCTCGGTATTTAATTTTAACTTAGAATATTTCTCTATTTTATCATAGTTCTGAGAGGTAATGTGTGCAACTACTTTCTTAGATCTACACTAACTCGCAAAGTGACCCTTTCGCTGACATTTATAGCATATAGCAGATGCTTTTTCAGCAGGAAGAGTCTTTGACTTGTCAGAGTCAGTGATAGCCGGAGTTTTTCGAAAGTTACTCTTTCTAGCAAATCTTCTAAAATTGTTTGTGAGAAGAGCTAGAGAAATATCAATCTCATAGATGTCAGCATCAGTGAGTTCCTCTGAATCAGTTTGATTTAGTTCAGTGATAGAAGTAATAGTGGAAGAAACTTGTTTTGAAGGATCTTCCTCTGAAGTCACTAGTGCCAAAGAAGCACTTTTGGCACTCTTGATATCATTAATGAGGTTTTTCCTTAAAGCTTGAGATTGCTCTACATTTAGGAGCATTCCGTATAAAGCACTTAGAGAGAGTGTTTCAAGATTCTTTGACAATTTTAGACATGTAGTGTACACTACCCATTGTTCAGGTAGTGCCTCCATGAACTTTGTCAGTATTTCAGCATTAGAATATTCTTTGTTGATAGTTTTCATGTCAATCAAGAGACAGTTAAATCTTTGGTGAACTTGAGAAAGGGTTTCACCTTTTAAATGCATAAAGCTCTCATATTTTCTTACCAGATTTATACATTTAGTGATTTGAACTTCATCAGTTCCTTCATATTGAATACATAGAATATCCCACATGGCTTTAGATGTTCTCATCTTTATCACAGAGTGATATACTTCATCTAGTTAAGACATTGCTATTATGGATCTAGCTTTAGCATCTATAGCCACTTTCTTTTTGTCATCTTCACTCCATCAATCTGGAGTTTTGGCGATTCTTCTCTTAGTGATAGCATGAGTGGTTGCAGTGGCAGGAACTGCAGGGACCAGGGCTGTAGGAATGAATGGTCCATTCACTAGATAATAGGGGATCTTAGGATCTGACCCTTCTATGAATAGAGTCGTTCTTTCCTTCCATAATGGAAAGTTATCGCGGCTAAATCTAGGAGGTTTAGCTAAAGATCCATTATCAATGTAGTTTGTATTAGTGATAGTCATTTTAAAATCGCTTAAGAAACAAGTATTTTAAATATTAGTAAGCAAGAACCACTGCTCTGATACCACTTGTTGGTCCCAAAGGAGTCTGCAAGAGTTCAAGGATATAGAAACAGTTTGTAGAAGGGGGGGGGGGGTTGAATATAAACACACAGATTTTTGGTTTTTAAATGAGTTTATAATGAATAAACAAATTTACAGTTACAAGCGGAATTAGAACAAGTAATTAAACCTATTTTATTGTAACTAAGAATACACACAGTTTGATGCACAAGGAAATGAGAAAGAAAAGAAGCAGAGGTTCGAGGAAATAGAAAGTAGCATGCAGGAAGACGAAGAATGGATCTTCATCTATTTATACCCGTTGCAATTAATGCAAGACATAAGATATATGCCACGTGTCAAACTTTCATTGGAAGCTTGACTTTTGTTCAAAAGTAACCATGCTTTTGGCCGCGTGTGAACAGTACCAAATCAGATTTGATGGGGACATAAGAGACTATCTATACGTCCTTCTCTGACATAGTCTAAGGTTTTGACTTTTGTGCATCGAGGATAAGATCAACATTAATCTTGCTTATAGACTTCACTTGATCGCTGAACTTTGAAACTTCAAGGATGAACTTTTAGAGTATTGCTGAGGCCTAGCAAGGCTTCACACTTCTATTTAAACAATCATTGCTATCACTGAATCGCTTTAGATCACTAGCTGATTATCTCTATCTTCAGCTTGGTCTTCGACTTTCTCTGAATGTTCTTATGGTGTGATTGTTGTTCTTCAGATCTCCAGAGATAAACTTAAGGTTCCTGATTTTCAGCGATTGCTGAGTGCAATCAGCGTATGCTATCGCTAAATTTGAACTTTAGCTTATAAACGGAATTTTCACTAAGTATACAGAGGAATCATATTCAAATCACTAAGAGGAGTTATAATCAACAAATAGCCAAAAAAAACCAAGTCACAATTGTAGGGTTACCAGTGATTTTATGGATTTTCAAAATTAACCCACGAATCCCAGCCGACATGTGTCCAATCGCGAAAATAAGGACTATGAGATTATTAACGATTTTTCCTGACTTATGTAGTCTTTTGTCCCATCTAAAATATTTGATAGGATCTTATGTAGAGAGTTAATTTAAATCATATTTTATCAATCTTTTAATTGTGATTTTCTTCTTTACAAAAACCACTAACCACAAAAACCTTCATCACAGATCCTTTAAACAAATATAAAATCACGTCAATATAAGTGTTTATATTTAAAGTGGTGGTTTTTTGCAATGATTAATGATGTTATAGACTATATGTTGTTAAGAGCGCCCAAATGTATATTAATTTTGTTGTCACCAATATCACATTCTGCCTTGTCTAAGAGTGTGCGAAAAAGTTAGGTTTGCACAGTAGATTTAGGTTATTTTATAAAAATCATTTAAGTAGTGAGATATTTGAGCTAGGTGACGACCACGATGTGTTGATGTTTGCAAACTTGTTTATCAAGTTATACCACAAATATTAACACTCTTTGTTGTCGATTATGGTGGTGATTGTGGAGATCAATCAGGTGTCTTGTGCAACATCCTCAAATTTGGAAAGATCGACTAATTTATAATTTTCAATATTACATCAAATGAAGGGTAAATCCATTGTCTATAAATCGTCACTTGAATTACCTCAAATAACAAACCTAACTTCAACAACAACAACAAAGGATAGACCAAGTCTTTAGATGAAGGCTAAGTGAAAGTTGGATGTTACTAAAACCAAATAACTGCCGCTTTCTCCAATAACTAAAATCTTCTTGAGCCTCTAACTAGCACTCATCTCATCACAGTTTCGCTAGTACCAACCCAACAAGGGCCTGACGCACATGTCGACAAATAAAAAGGGTTAGACTTAACGTCTAGTGAGCTCAAACAATTTTCAACATTTATGTAAAATGGTAAATTTAAAAATGCTATTTAAATCACGATTTCCAAAATGAGATGTATTAAGTATGAAAACGACATCTTTCTCAAATCCCACCAATTTCATGAGGAAATATCATTAACCAAATATCCATTTAACATGAGGTCAAAACTCAACACTCATGCAACCAAAAATAAAGTTATACACATTAAAACATGAAACCTAGCTTTAATCAAATCTTATAATAATTAACTCACACTTACCCATGAAAGGGCATAAAACATCCAAAAACGACAAGGGAGACCCGTGTTACCATTAATAGTGGCAGAACACATAAGTAAGTCATATTCAACGTTATCGAGCTTCAATCAAAGTGTACTGGTCATCAAGATCAACCACCCACGGGCTCTAGTTAGAGTCCTCCAATACCTAGGAACACTTTATAGTTAGAAACAACATACCGGGACACACGATCATCGAGATCAACCACCCATGGTCTATAGGTCGAGTCCTCCTGTGCTATAACCTTCGTGTCTAACTAAAATGTGGAAACAACTATACCCAACCAACATCTTTGAAATTTACTTATAAGCCTATGAATACATTGTAACTCAGTCTAAATTACACGACCCCAAAAAAATGACCAACGCACCTAAAACGTGTAATATATTACATAATTATGCCATAATTGCATGTAACTCGAAAAGCTCGATATAGAGTAAATTAAATCGGACAAATGTGCTCAAGGCTCGTTTAAGTCAAAACTGAGCAAAAGCTCGGTAATTTAACACTTATGTGATTACTCAAAACAAATATCATTGGTTAAAACAAACCATTTTCTAAATGAAATCATACTCCATTATTTCCAAAATGCCTCATAATGTAATAACATGTATTTTCCAAACGGTTTGTAAAATCAAATATTCCAAAAATGCAAATAACCCCAAATGGTCTCCATTCATGAGATAAGACATCAAACAACCCACACTTTTGTTTTATTTATCAAGATGTGTAAAAACCCAAGTTTACACATTTTACATTACTCATAAAACCAAATATACCAAATATACAAACTTACCAAATGCTCACACATTTGATAAATAACAATTAAGACATATTAATACTTCAAAATGAACATTTTTGGCATTTACATAGTTTTCACAAGGCAACTTGAACTAACCTTGCTAGATCTATAGTAAATCTAGGTTTTACCCCAATCTTTGATGGGCTTTATATGAACTATAAACAAAACAAGGCAGCGAAAACTATGGTAAGTATCATATAAGTAAACCCTATAAGGAAACCTTAGTAGATGATATTAATAACAAGAAAGAAAGAGATTACCAACCTTTAATTCAATCTTGTAATTGGATTAATCCACTTATAGAACTCGAACACTTCGATCCAGTGCTAAGGAAGGTAGTAACCAAAGGAGATTACCTCTAATGGTTTGTATCCAATTTGTCCAAGATTATTAATCTTCGGAATATCTACCCCAGGTGTAGTAAGAGTACCCACAAGGAATGGAGCAAAGAGAGAAGAGAAAACTCAAGGATTTAAGAATGCTTGAGTGGTACACTTGATTTAGGAGTCATGAATCTCTATTTATAATGGTAAGTAACTTAGGGCCAAAGTTACGGTTTTAGAGAAAAGCCCTTGGTTCATGTTTCAAAGAATAACCAATTAGCCCTTGCACTTTTAATTGGCACTAATTCTAAATTAATTCCAACTAATTCTATAAAATTTCCATAATAATTTCTAATTAATTATTATTAAAGAATAATTAATAAACTATTTATATCTCTCTTAATTATTCTAATAACCCTTGGACAATTGAGGGCAACCCAAAAAAGGACTCTCCTATTAATGGAAAGTCATGAGTAATTAGTTATGACTTTGGACACCCATTCCAACAATCTTGAGCTTCTACAGTTGGAGACTTGAGTTCCAATAGCTAGAGCTCCAGATCTATGGTGCAAACCTTCTCTAAAATACTTCTTTTACTCCCAAAACATACAACAACAACCCAATATAAGGAATGAGAGTTATTGGTGCAAAATGACCAAACCCGGGATTCAAAGGACTAAAGATGTGATAATATATATTTATATGTAAATATACGTTTATGTATCTTACCTTTATATATTTCGTTGGGAGTATACGTACCTTTTAGTTATTTTATTGTAGAATCAAGGGCTATAGTATATTTTTATGTAAGTTAAGGGTGGTATTATCATTTATTTCCAATGGAAGTTTGGAACTCTAGTGGCGGGCCCCATCTTTTAATTCCATAATTTTGTAAGTTGTGTGTGTATGAAGCATGGAGGAAGAAGCAACGAGCAATGAAACAGTGGGATACGGGGGGTGTCCGACGGCTACAACTCGCGCATGACCACTCAAGCTGTAAGGCTTACCCCCCTCTTTTTTGCTGATGACTAGCTACCATACCCTTCTCTTCATTTTTTTATAACTTACTAATCTCTCTCTCTCTCTCTCTCTCTATCTCTCCCTCAAAAACTAGAAAACCCATTATCCATCAATTCTTTTTTTCCTCTCCTTCCTCGAGATCCAGTTTCAGCTACCTTTGGGTTTAATCATGGGACATTTTTGGGAAGTTCTAACCTTATAGTTCCAAGATTTAGGTTGGAATCTTCGTTGGTCTCTTGAGGTAAATTTCATTGGATTTTGCTTATATTTAGGGTTATAAGTCTTAGATCTATTTTGAAGTTAATATTTAGTATATCTTGGGGTTTTTTAAGTTTTTAAGGAAGTTCTAGAGTTGGGTTTGAATGATCTAAGGTCTTCATCAATGGAAGCTCAAGTTTAGGGTAAATCTTAGATCTAGCCAAAATATAGCAAGGTGAGTTCAAGTTGCTTTGTGAAAACTATGTACATGCCAAAAATGTTCATTTTGACGTATTGACATGTTTACTTAATATTTATCATTGTGTTGAGTATTTGGTTAAATTTACATACATGGTGTTTTTGGGTTAATACATCTAGAAAATGCATATATTTGAGGTTTTTGCATATTTTATCAAATTAATCACAAGTGTGGGTTGTTTTAATGTCTTATATCACACTGACATTCAACAAACCAAGGCGGACAATCTGGCTCATGAGCAAGCAATTGCCAAGCTGGAAAAACAGGTGCAAGCACAAAACCTTGTGCTCGAGTCTGTTCAAAAGACTCAGTTGGATATGATGCAGATGCTGACTAAGCTCTCTGAGGCTGGCTCATCCTTCACTGCTGCTGATCGGACCTTGTTGAATTAGGTCATCCAGACCCAGACCGCGCACAGTGACTCGCTGAAGGACATTGGGTCCAATGTGCGAACAATGATGATGCATGTTCTCCCTGCTGACAACATCGAGGGGGAGAGATGCGCCAAAGAAATCGCTGACGAGATAATCAGACAGATCAATGCAACAATTCCTGGATTTCCGATATCTCCCTACATACAGCGAGCTCCCTCCACCATCGCTGAAAAAGAAATTGACGAAGAAGATAATGAGGAGGAAGAAGACGATGATGAAGATAATGATGAAATCCCTCATTATGGGGGAAATGATGAAGATGATGATGATGACATCCCTCCTGGTGCTCTTGAGCATTTTAAAAACAGTAGACCAGGCAACTTCATGCCTGAGGTAATCTACAGGGAGCCTTTGGGGGACGGACCACCTCCTTCTCAGGATCCGTCTAACCCATCAGGCAAAGGAAATGAAGTGGTAGATCTTGATGCCATCAGACAAAGGAAATGAGGGGGAGACCGCTGCAGAGGTAACTCTTCCCCTTATCCCTTATACTACTCCTATTTTTGAACCCCCAACCTATCCATCTTTCTCCCCTCCAAATTTTGGTTCTGACCAACCTCTCTCTCCATCTCCCATTCTAAGTGAGTCTAGTCCCCCAAAGGACTCCACTTGTTGGAAGGAACCTTCATCAAAGGAGCAGTTTGTGTACATATCTGATTCTGACTCTGAAGATGAAGAAGGCCTTATTCCCAGACGCCGCGCACGAAGACCTCTAATAAGCGAGCCTGAAGAAGAAGAGAGGCATATAAATTTCCTAAAGGAACTTGAAACCAAAAGAATAAGGATGCCCTCTGCTGAACGAGAAAACCCTGTGCCTATCAGCATGGTAGATGATTTCGACTTCCTATCTAAAGAGGAGAGAGCACAAGCACTAGAATCTTAGAGAATCAGGAATGAAAAGATGAAGCAAACAAAGAATGATCTTGAGCTTGCAAGAAAGATACTCAGGGAGGATGCTGCAAGAGATGAAGCGACTAAAAAGCTAAACGAGAAAAGTAAAAGAGTCGCTGAAGCTCTGGCACAAAGAGAACTAAATGAAGAAAATCTAAACGTGAATCCCATCTTCACTAAAGAAAAGATCCTAAATGCACTAACTAATGAAGAACCAAGCTAGAGAAAAAGAACTACACTGGTGCACTGAACGATTCACTTTTCGACGGGCTGACTCAAAAATCATTCGAGCAACTATAGAAGGACGTCCTTCCAAGAGGTATGGTCTGAAGGTATTTGTATGAATGTATAGACATGCGAACTTTGAAAAAGAAGCCAAGTTCTTGAAATTCTATGGATATTCTGAATGGCTAGAAATCAGAGATGCCAGTTAGGGTTCCAAATCAAAATTTAAAGATGTGATGGAAAGAGCATTGGATCAGTTACTAGAGGATGTCACAGCATGTGCAAGTTCCGCCTCTCCCTGAGCCTACAAGAAGAAGAAGATCAAATGCTGAAGAAGGTTCATCTTCTAAAAGCGAACATGAAACCAAATTCAACTATGAAAGCATTCTTGGCCATCTTGAAATCCCTAACATCTCAATGTTGAACTCCTCTCTCCCTCAAGAGTGAAGATATGAAGAAAATGAAATCATCACCTTCCCTGAACCTGATATGGTTTTCTTGGATAATGATGGATTCTTAGGACTCTTCTGGAACAAAAAAGTCAGCAAGGTTCCATCAGCTTTCATAAAGATCATGCATCATTACTGCTGGTCAGATGATCCATTGATGAATCGACAAAAGAAGATCTATGAAAATGAACTACGAAGAAGACATGAAAAACTCTCTGATTGATCTATAGTCTTCTTTTCCTTTGTAGTATTCTTCAGTGTATTGTACTTTTATCTTACAAATTTGTAATTTCATCTTTTATGTAATTTCTTCAGATTATTCTTAATGATATTTCAAGTGAAGCACTCTACTCAAATTGAGTACCGAAAAGATATCTGAAAACAGTAAATGGGACAATGAACATAAGAGTTCTAATTTCTTTACAAACCTCTTTACTCACTGATATTTATCTCTGAAATTTAAATTAGTGAATTTACTTAAAGCCTCTACTTGTAAAAATTGTGTTTTCATATCCTTATAAATGAAACTCAATGGCTATAATAGATTAGCTTAAAAAGATCTCACAGATTAGTACTTAGAAATTTTTACTTTAATATTTCTTAAGTCGCTACTAATTCTTTCAAGTAAGTTTCCCATGTTACTTAATCATAATCAAATAGAGGGAGATTGTTGATCATAACTCCTCGCAATGATTTGAATATGATTCCTCTATATACTTAGTGAAATTCTATTGGTAAACTTATGTTTAAATTCAGCAATAGCATACGCTGATTGTTATCAGCGATCGCTGAAAATCAGAAACCTTAAGTCTACCTCTGAAGATCTGAAGATCAACCAACACACCAAAAGAACATTCAGCGAAAGTCGAAGACCAAGCTGAAGAAAGAGATAATCAGCTAGTGATCTGAAGCGGTTACGTGATAGCAAGGATTATCTAAACCAAAGTGTGAAGTCTTGTCAAGCCTCAGCGATACTATGAAAGTTCATCCTTGAAGTTTCAAGTTCAGCGATCAAGTGAAGCTTCTCAAACAAGATTAACGTTGATCTTATCCTCAATGCACAAAAGTCAAACCTTATACTATGTCAGAGAAGGACGTACGGATTGTCTCATATGTCCCCGTCATATCTGATATGATATTGTTCACAGGCGGCCAAAAGCATGGTTGTTTTTTTGAACAAAGGACAAGCTTCTTATGAATGCTTGACACGTGGCATATACCTTTTATCTTGCATTAAATGCAAACGGGTATAAATAAGATGAAGATATCTTCTTCATCTTTATGCATGCTACTTTCTATTTCTCTATAACCTCTGTCTCTTTTCTTTCTTACTTCCTTGTGCATCAACTGTGTGATTTCTTAAGTTACAATAAAATAGGTTTATTACTTATTCTAATTCCGCTTCTAGCTGTAAATTTGTCTATTCAATATAAACTTATTTAAAAACTAAAAATCTGTGTGTTTGTATTCACCCCCCCCCCCCCCCCTTTCTACAAATTGTTTCTATATCCTTGAACTCTTGTAGACTCTTTTGGGACCAACACATTAGTTGATAAACTGAAATAGAGTCTACAAACTGAATCTCGTCCAGCAAACTGAATCTCGTCCAACAACGCTCCAAGTTCAGATGTTCAGGATTTACGAGAAGAAATGCAAAATGGCTTCTCACAATTGTCTGATATTATCTCAAAGGGTCTAATTTATTTTTCCAACATGGCTTCAGTCCTAGAGGAAACTTCTAGAGCATAGGCTAGCGCCCTGAAAAGAATGCATGATGATCATGATGATCAAGATCCTCATGAGGGGGAGAAGAGGCATCGAGTTAAGGCTAATGTTGTTGAGGGAATTCTGTCAAGTGAGGTTGGCTTTGTAATTCAAGATTCTGTTCAAACCGAAACCATTGCAACGGAAATGTAAGTCCTATCTATATCAAATAACGATGAATCTAATACAATATGAACAAGAATATATCAATGAATAATCAAATGTCATATGTATTAATATGAATATTCTCTCTCTATAAGCTCTCTCTCTCTCTCTAGATCACAAATCTACCAATAAAGGATCTATCAAATGTGTTACTATCAAAGTACATGACCATGGGTATTTAAACCCCTACTCTATCAAATGTGTTACTATCAAAGTACATGACCATGTGTTACTAACAAATAATTTGTTGATTTTAAGCTTTGACTTTCTCGTCTTCAATATTATAATCTCGGATACAATATATTTAGACCTAACAATCTCCAATTTTGTATTCGAGATAACAATTCGGCAAATCAGCTCTATCAAACTCTTTCTTTGAAGACGATAGAACGTTGACAACAAACATAATCTCCAGCTTTGAAACAATCTTCCACTGTATATATTCAAGCAAGTTGCATTTGAAAATTATAAGGCCTATCTATATCAGATAACGATGAATCTAATACAATATGAACAAGAATATATCAATGGATCATCAAATGTCATATGTATTAATATGAATATTCTCTCTCTACAAGATCTCTTTCTCTAGATCACAAATCTAACAACAAAGCATCTATCAAATGTGTTACTATCAAAGTACATGACCATGGGTATTTATAACCCTACTCTTAGACCTGGCAAAAACTGACACGACACGCTAACCCGACACACTCGACACGAGTTAAACAGGTTTGGGTAATACATTTCAACCCGTCTAAGTAAATGGGTTGACACGACACGACACGAAAATTAAACGGGTAAGGTCAGGGTCAAAATTTTCAACTCGAAAATGACCCGAATAACCCGTTTATATTAGGCCCCTTTGGCCCTAGGAAAATAACGTCAACAACTCACATTTTATAGTTTTTTTTAACAAAGTATATACTAAATAATAATAAAAAGTGATTGTACATTTCATGTATACCTGACAAAAACTGGCACAACATACTAACTAGACACAAACTCGATACGAATGAAATGAATTTTGGTAATATATTTCAACCAATTTAAGTAAACGGGTTGACACGAAATGACACGAAAACGACACGAAAATTAAACGGGTTGACACGACACGACACAAAAATTAAACGGGTCGGCTTAGGGTTAGGCACTCTCAACCCGTTTAACCCTTGAACCCGACACGAACCCGACACGACACGACACGTTTGCCAGGTCTACCTACTCTACACAAGAGTAAAGTACAAAGTAAGTACATTGTTGACATTGTTGACTTTAAGCTTTGACTTTCTCCTCTTCAATATTGTAATCTCGGATACAATATATTTAGACTTAACAAAAATTGTTCAAGAAACCGTTCAAGAATCTATTCAAGAGGATGTTCAAAGGTATTGGTCCCAAATAATTCCACAAGAGTGTGTAAGTACCACACAGTTTGTAGAAGGGGGATGAATACAAACACAAACTTTTAAGTTTTAAATTAGTTTATTATAAATAAACAAATTTAGAGATTGTTTGCGGAAATAAGAACAAGTATAAATACCTATTCTAAAACAATCTAAGAAACACTAAGTATTGATGCACAAGATAAGGAAAAGAAATAAGCAAATGTTTGAGGAGATAGACAAGTATACATGAAGATGAAGAAGAGGTTCTTCGTGTATTCATACCCAATGCAGTAAATGCAAGTCAGAAGGTACATGTCACGTGTCAAGCATCCATTGAAGCCTTGTCCTTTATTCATAAAGCAACCATGCTTTTAGCCGAATATGAACAGTGGCTGATAGGTCTTTTATATACCCTAAGACATGTAATAATTAGACTAAAAACAAGTATACTAATAATCTAATATCGTCTTTCAAGTAATACAATGGTATGGAATACCAGATATCGTTCATAGGGATTGGCTGTAAAAACATTGTAAAAGTATTATAAAAGAGATGGTTTCAGATGACGACTGGGAAGACTTTTGATTTGTTGTGAGTTCAATTTAATAGATTTATAACATAATAAAACAGATAGCATGGGTGTAAGGGTTATGGTGAGACTTAAACATAAATTCCAATGAGCAATGCTATAGGGATGCTACAACAGTGAACATTAACAACTAGTTCCATTATCTATTTTGAGTATTCCTTCCGGACTTGTACCAACATACTACTATTTAGCTATCAACCCATATTCCTATATGGTATCAAGACCATGATAGCAACTTAGTATTCTCAAAATAGATGGGCTTAGCAAATTTGTTTGTCTAAATAATCTCCCTCCTGAGGTGATTCCATGTCATTCAAGTTGGTGTGCATTCAATGGCTTATTCCTAAGTCCATGACACTTTGACACTTTGATAAGAGACCAATTTGTCAAGAATAACCAATAAGAAAAACATAAGTTGTAATCCTTCCAAGTATACTTCTCACATCATTCAGATTGACATGCATATCATGGCTTATTCCTAAGTCCATGGCACATTAACACTATCAAAATGATCAACCCCTCAAGAAGTGTCGTTTGGAGTTTATAAAACTTGAATGAAATAATGGAACGTGGTTATTAAAGAACATGCACACTTTACGTTAGTTTAAGGTCTCACCTCCTTACACCCAAACTAAATAAAGTTAGCTACTCATTACAAAAAGTAAAGTGCAAGACACGTAAACAACGAAATGTAAAGACATAAATGTAATTGCGAAAAGTAAATGACTTGAATATAAATGACGAGAATGTAAATAGCAAGAAATTAAAGTGCGAGTATGTAAATGACAAGGAAAGTAAATGACTGGTAATATAATTACAATGTTGTAATAAACGAAAGTAAAGAACTATATGCTAAGAAATACTTAAACTTATGTTAAAATACTTAGAGAATTCAGTTGTGAGAACTGATCCAAATGTCTATACACGATTACCAAGCACCTCTATTTATACTCTAGAGGTGCATAAAAGAAAAACCATGAAGATAAGGTTTTACAAGTCAACTTAGGAAGCATCTTTTAGTACAACTACAAGCATCTAAGGTACAAAATAAAGATAGATATAGCAAGGAATCCACTTGAGTGTCTTTAGGTCAGATTCCAGCCATATTGGGTATTGTCCACCAGTTAATAACCGAAAGTTAATAACCATGATTGAGCCTTTCCTTGCCAACATCACATTGCATCCTGTTGTGAGACGGCTCCAACACAGAACGGGTCTGCACTTTATTCAAATCAGTACTCCTATGGTATAGAAACATGTAATTCACACATTTAGCTCCATTAACTACAAAAGGTGAAAATAAGGAAACAAAGTGACTCAATATGGGATAAAGTAAAAAACAAATAACCTAAAAGTTATAAAAATAGGTGCTTTATACATTGAAATCTCAATGCATATCACACCCCTAAGCTTAAATTGTTGCTTCAAGCAACCAAAAGACTTTCATAATATAGAGCATACCTATATTGAAGTTCATAGCCTTTCATAAATCTTTGGTGAATGAAATGCATCCTAATCATTTTTATGGACCATAGGCTAGAACCATCCTTCCCTTTGTTACACTCAACACACATTACAGTTAGGGTTGCATGGGGCTTGAATATGCTCACTAAGATCACTCTACTATGCCTTTCTTGCTTTACTGGATTTGTGTTTATTTTTTTGTATGATTAAAAGCTTGCATCTAACCCCTATGGGGTGTTTGTTTGTGTTTTTAAATCCCGTCCCTTTTTTACTTTTTAGTACTTCTTTTCTGTGGATTATTCTCCCCCTGACTTTAATGGGGTGGGGTAAGTGTTTAGGGATGGGTTAAAGAGAGTGAAAGTGTATGATGAATGAAATACCCATGTGTCACCCAGAGTGTGTGTGTGACTGAATTTGTGGCCTAAGAAGAATTTTGCTAGTTCTAGCATGAGTTGACTAATTAGGACTGACCAAAAAATTATTTGGGCTATAAATTCATAAGTACCATTTCCACAATATGTGATCGTGCAATAAAATAAAGATACCAAAGAAACATACTATCCCATGACGCTAGAAATTGAAAAGAAAGAAATAATAAACATAAACGGAGAGTAAAGGTGATGAATAAACCTGTCCTACTCATAGGGAGTAGGGTGGGAATCATGAGATGTGTTTGCAGGGGAGTTTCTGAGCTCCCTAAACCCCTCCTTCAACTCAGCATTCTCCTCAATCAGTTTGATGTTCTCAGCCTTTACCTCCATTATCTCTTTCTTGATTTTCCTCTGTCCTTAATTCATTAACTTAGCTTTTATCATCTCACCTTCATTTTTGCTCAATAGATCTTCATGGTATTGGTTCACCTTCCTTTGACCTACTATGAGACAAAACAATAGAAGCATCTTTTCCACATATATGGAACTATCATGAGTAGTGGGTGATACATAGTGTTTAACAAGGTTTTTCCAAACATTAGTATCAAAGGACAAATTGGAAGCCTTAAAGGTTTTAGACATGACATCAATGTAAGGTTCCAAATCAATCTCAGGTATCCCGAGAAAATTCATAGTAACAGCAAAGCATGACTCTGATGCAGCGTACAAAAATGTATCACACTCAGAATGTAGGTGAGGTGAGAGACCTAACAACCTATTTATGGCTCTGACAAAAGTTAACACATTTCTTTGCGGCTTTGTGGATGTGAAGTTCTTATCTTCTAGGAGACTTTTAATCTGATGAATACAGGGACTAATCCCCTTAAGGCTATCACTGGTCTATCCTAAGGCTTTTATGTGCAACTTCAACATGTCCACCAACTTCTTTTCTTGATGCAAATCTAGGATAGATGGAATGATGACAGGCAATTTGCCTTCTTCTCCTAGATAAGCGTACTTCAAATGGGATGAGAGTTGTTTTAATTCCAAGTTAGGTGGTGATACTATGGACGGGGTAAAGCTTTGTGGCTTACTATTTTCCAGCAGTTCCTACCTAGCAGCATGAACAAGTACAGTTTCTTCCTCTTCCAACTCTAATTTCTCATCACTCTCTAAATCCTCATCATCCTCTTCCTCCAGCTTACAGGCTTCTCTAACTCATTTCTCATAACAAGATAAATCAATTTCATCTATCATTGAGCATTCTTCCAAGTAATTAGGGTACTTCAAAGAATTGAAGACATTAAATGTGACTTTTTGGTCATGAAGTCTCATAGTCAACTCTCCCTTTTGGACATCAATCAAAGTTCTTTCGGTGGCGAAAAATGGTTTTCCTAAAATAATAGGAATATCCTTATCAGCCTCAAAGTCTAGAATGATAAAATCTGTAGGAAATATGAACTTATCAACATGTACTAACACATCCTCTATTTTTCCTTCGGGGTTGGCAATGGTCTTATCAGCCAATATAAGTGTGACCGTGATGGGTCTTGCTTCTCCTAGTCCCAAGGTATTGTAAACTTACAAAGGCATGAGGTTGATACTGGCACCTAAATCACACAGAGCTTTTCCAACTTTCTTTCCACCAATAGAACAGGGAATAGTAAAGCTCCCTGGATCTTTTAATTTCGGGGGTATCTTGTTGGTAAAAAGTGCACTACATTCTTCAGTAATAGCTACGGTCTCATATTCTGTCAACTTCTTCTTCTTACTAAGGATGTCTTTCAGGAACTTGGCATAACTAGGCATCTGCTCAATTGCTTCAATAAGGGGTGTGTTGATATGCAATTGTTTGAACACTTCCAATAATTTCTTAAACTCTTGTTCATCCTTTTGATTTATTAACCTTTGGGGCAAGGAACATAAGGAGAAACTAGTTTTATGATGTTTTTACTTGGATTTGTTGAGCATGATGGGTCTGGTAAGTCAGAGGTTCTAGTTTTAGACTCTGGTGGTGATGGTACCTTATCAGTCTGTAGGTCAGTCCCTTTGTCTAGTGATTTTTCCTTACTGAGATCTTGTGTAATAGCCATGGTGTCTTTCAATGGTGGGTCTCCTATAGGTTTGGTTGGTGCTCCAATAACAGAAGTCAATGCCGTAGCATGACTTTTGGGTGTACTGTCTGGTAGGTATTTTCCGCTTCTTAAGGTTATTGCCTTGACATGCTCCTTTCCTAAACCTCTAGAGACTTCTGTCTTACACGGTAGGGTACCACTGGCTATATTGTTTTGGCTAAGAAAAATCTGACTGACTTGGGTTTCCAGGTTTCTGAGTGATACCTGAGTTTGGGCTATTGATGCCTGAGTTTAGGCTATGGTTGCATTTTGTTGGGCCATTGCTGATTGCGTATGGATTATGTACATCTTCAACCTATCTTCCAAAGAAGGAGCTGATGAAGTATTCTGTGGAGGTGGAGGTGGTTTGTTTTGAAATTGTTGTTTAGGTTGAGAATTATGTGTTTGCTGAGAATTTGAATTGCTTGCATGGTCTTGGTAATTCCCCTACTGTTTAGGTGCTGGTGGATTTAACTTGGACTGGTCCAAAAAAATTTCGGAGCTGTTTCCAACTTGCATTGTAATTGTTGGAGTAGGGACCAGAGTTATTATAAACATAATTTACTAATTCAGAGTTTTTAGGACATTGTTCATAAGAATGTTCCCCTCCACAATAAACATATTGTTCTATAAGGACTACTTGAGTAGGTGTATTGACAGCCGGCTGTGCTCGTTGGCCAAAAGAAATGTTTTTAAGCATGTTAGCCATGGAAGCAAGCTGAGATGTCAATGCAGTATACACATCTACATCATGAATTCCAACAGCTTTCTTTTGTGGTGTAGCACATGGATCAGCCCAGTGTCCATTATTAGTAGAAATCTTTTCAAGCATTTCAAATCCTTCATTATAGGTACCAGATGTAAAGGCTCTATTGAAGTCGCATCGAGCATTTGTCTTGTAGTGGCATTTAAGCCATTGTAAAACGTCTCAAGTTGAATGCAGTAGGGAATGTCATGGTGCGGGCATTTCCTTAATAGTTCTTTAAACCTTTCCCATGCGTCAGGAATCGCTTCATTGTCCGTTTGTTTAAAAAGACAAATTTCATTTCGGGACTTACCTTTCCTTGTGGGTGGAAAATATTTTCCCAAAAACCTTTCAGCCATGTCGTTCCATGAGGTAACAGATCCTGGGGTTAATGAATTAAACCAATCATTTGCTAGATCCCGTAAGGAGAATGGAAATAATGTGAGTCTCAGAGCGTCATTTGACACTCCCAGGATTTTGAAGGAATTATTGACTTCCAAAAAGGACTTCAGGTGTGAATGCGGGTCTTCCGTTGGTAATCCGAAAAATTGTCCATTTGTTTGCAACATGTGAAACATGATTGGTTTTGGTTCAAAATGGGTGGCCGTAAAACACGGTGTAGCTATTCCTGAATTATATTGCTCAAAATTAGGGATGGCGTAGTCCATTATACGTCTATCTTTAGAATTTTTTAGATTAATTAATGTTAGACGGTCGGACCGTTGGTTCATTATCATTATTTTTCAGATTTGTTATCATGGATTTCCTCGTCCTCATCGTGGTATACCGGCACATGCACAAAGGGATGTTCCGGAGGATTTCCAATCAAATGAGGTGGTACGACTTCAAACAGTGGTGGATTACAATGAAGTTCTGGATGGAGTGCAGGCTCTGGTTGAGGTGGAGGTTATGGTATTGGTCCAATAAGTCCTTGGGGTTCTGCCATGTTAGTAGGGGGTAGAGCAAATAATGCCATGTTAGGTCTTTTATATACCCTAAGACATGTGATAATTAGTGTAACAACTCCGATTCTAAAATATCGGTAAAACATAACATTGCTCTAAAAGTAGCAATTACAAAACCAATAGGTCCCAAACTAAAACTTAAACTTATAAGTTTGCAGCAGAAATAAAATACAACTACTGAGATTTATTACATAAAATCTAATCTAGGCAACTAACTATACAAGTAGCACCTCACTGTTATGCTCCCCGAGCTCCCAACTTTCCCTTTCTCATACCCGTGGTTTCAATCATATGCTTTCTAAAAAGGTTTTAGTTTTTTGAAAAGCGAGGTTTAGACTACAAGGTTTAGTGAATTCCCAAATAAACTGCAGTTATATATATAACATTTATATCCGAAGAAATAAATTGTTAGATGTTAAGTGCATTTTATGCACCTAACTTGGTGTGTTTTAGTTGAGTATTTTATGCATTTTAGTCCATAGTTTAGTCCTTTCATGCATCTTTTATTATTCTTTTCCGGTTCTCTCTTTAATCACGGTTGGAATTGTTTTTGGAATGGTTTTTACGTTTTCGGTATACTTTTGTGCAGGTTTTACATGGAGTTGAATATGACACGGTAGATGGACTAAGAGGATCGAAGGGCATGGCCAAGGAAGCCATGAAAGAAGGGATTCTTGAAGATGAAGACTTGGTCGAAAAAGCCAAGATTTGAAGACCAAACTTTCTGCTGCATTTTCATTGGCATGAGAAATATTTCATGACCATGAAAATCTGATGGACCTATTTTATTTTTGGGCTTTTTCCTTAGGCTTTTTCTTGGGCCTTTTTTTTTTTATCTTTCATATTTAAACTCTTTTAGGGTTTTAGTTTAGGGGGCCGTCTCATTCCATAGCTTAGAATTATTCTAGTTTTCTCTCAACCTTCTTAATCTATCATTCAATCTCGGGGAAGAAGATAGGAGCTTGAAGCTTATGCCATTGAAGACCGATTGACATCCGACTCTCCATACGTTATTGAGTATCTTCTTCCCTATCCTTTTAATTAGTATTTATTTATTTTGTGTTTTGTTCGGATATTGATATTAATCGATTAGTTCTTGGAATCTCTCCATTAATATTTCAAAGTTCTTATTGATTTTTCATCAAAGATTCGGTTTTTCTTCTTTTCTCCTTCCTTTACTTCATCACTATTTACGTTTATGCATCTCTTTACTCCTTGCCCTTTACTTTACTCTATTCTCCCTTTTTAATTTTATGCGTTTTAGGTTTAATTTGTCAATTTCTTATTGGTCATCTTTGGTTTTGTTAATGTTAGTAGTCATTAGGTCTTGTCTAATGTAGATCTTTTCCTAGGTTTAGGTTTAATCTTTATCTTTAATTTTTATAGAGTCTAAATAAAATAACTTGTTTGTTGGTTTTAATTTGGTAATCGCTTTATTGGGTAATCGTCGCTTAGGATTGAGGTTTTGGGTATTGATCAATTGGTCTTAAAAACGAATGTTAAGTTTTAATCCTATTTCAATTCTAACGAAAGATGGAATCGATTTAAGTGGTTTTTAACAAAACGTTTAGCTAACCTAATTAGTTTTTGACGAAAACGAAAGTTTGGTCTTTTACTTGGATTAATTTGATCAATGACAACGGTCCTAACATGCAAATAGTTAGGGACGTTGATTGGGAAAAATATTTGTTTTTAAATCGTAATGTTTCTTCCCAACGTACACGTATTGCGAAAGTAAATATGTGCCTTGGTTTAGAAAAACATTTCCACCTCGAGAGAGGGTTGAAGTAATTTTACATAACGAATTCTCACCATTACCAAAATCCAAAGTTGACATTACCCAGTGTCCGTTAGTTGTCGTTTTAATTTATTTTATTTTATTTGATAGTTAGTTTCTTCTCTCCCTTTTTCCAATAACCTCATTTATTTTATGTCTAATTAGCGTAATAAACAAATCAATAATCAGATTCACATAACTAGGCCATAATCATTAAGTAGTTAGTGTTAGACCGTCACCTCCCTGAGATCGACCCGTATGCTACACAATCCGTACGCTTGTGGTTATAAATTTAAAACCCATCATTAGAAATAAGGAAGCAAGCAATTCAAATACGGGACCATGTACAAGGATCGTAGGAGAACCCAAGTTAGTCATAAACTTGCCACATATGACTCAATATTCATTACCCACATGCGGGTGTGTCGTATCCGCAAACTTGCCACATGCGGGTATACGTCGTATGCCTCAAACGAGTTCGAGGTGTACGAAATAAAACTTCCAAGAGATTTGCACTATCTCAAGGTACACATATTCTCCTATGTACATGTCCACTTTATCTAGGCATATCGCGATATTCAGGCCAATTCAACATATAACATTTATATAAACCAAAAAAGAATATAAATCATTTAGCAGGTTTCTAATTTTAAATACCATGATCAGTTTCATGAATCAAACATTGCCAAAAGTGTAGTTTAAGTCAAGGGAACTCACTTGATGAAACCTTACTTACTTCCGCGCCAAAAACGACCAAAATTCCCAAACCGAACGTCTAATTTTACCAAAATAAAATAGATGTTATCCTTGATTAAAACCCTTAAAAGTCTTCTATAATAAACCCCTAAAGAACCCCTAGAATGATGGTTCGAACATTGGCTTTGACGGAAATTGGTTCGACCAAAATCTCACTTGGGCAGAAACTCCCGTGACTTGTCCCATTGCTTGAAACCGTGGGGTAAGTCGCGGGGTTTTCTTGAAAAACACAAAACTGACTTTTTTCTTACTCAGCTACGAAAATTTACCCCAAAAACATGCTTCCAAGGTTTAAAACTCGATTTTTGACATCTAAAATCACCGAAACTCAATCCCAATACTTGAAGGTTCATTCATAAACAATCCCAATGATTAAAACCCAATCCAACCATAGATTAATTTCATCATTTCAATTCGATGAAAACCCAAATGATGAACAAATTTAGAAACCTTTGAAGAACACTATAAATACTAACAATGGTGAGATTCTTGGTATGTTTCATAGATTGAAATCCAACAAAAATACTTGGGGAATTAAACCCAACCATTGATTTCTATCTAACAACCATTAATGAAAATCCCTATATTCCAAATCAAATCAAAAACTCCATTGATGGTGATTCAAACCAAGAAGACGACGAAGAAGAAATTTATACCTTGAAGAAGATGAAGATGATCCATCACTATTGTTCAACACTAAAAATCGCTCCAATCTTCAAGTATTTTCCATCTTTCCCGTTCTCTAACAAAACTCACACACTACACCTTTGGTTGCTTTCTTGAAATGAGATGAAAAGAGTGAGACCCCTCACACTTAAGCCCTAGAAATTTAGATTAGGGCCTTGGGCTTTCACAAAACCAAACCGAAATTAGCTTCAAGGCCAAATACTATTAATTCAAATATTTGGGTTATTACAATTAGACTAAAAACAAGTATATTAATAGTCTAATATCGTCTTTCAGGTAATACAATGGTATGGAATACCAGATATCGTCCACATGGATTGGCAGTAAAAGCTTTGTAAAAGTATTATAAAAGAGATGGTTTCAGATGACGACTGTGAAGACTTTTGATTTGTTGTGAGTTTAGTTTAACAGATTTATAACAGAATAAAGCAGATAGCATGAGTGTAAGGGTTATGGTGAGACTTAACCATAAATTCTAGTGGGCAATGTTGTAGGGATGTTACGACAGTGAACAATAACAACTAGTTCCATTATCTATTTTGAGTGTTCCCTCCGGACTTGTACAAGTATACTACTGTTTAGCTATCAACCCATATTCCAATATGGTATCAAAACCAGTGGTAGCAACTTAGTATTCTCAAAATAGATGGGCTTAGCAAATTTCTTTGTCTAAATAACCCCCCTTCCGAGGTGATTCCATGTCATTCAAGTTGGTGTGCATTCAATGCCTTATTCCTAAGTCCATGGCACTTTGACACTTTGATAAGCGACCAACTTGTCAAGAATAAACAATAAGAAAAACACAACTTGTAACCCTTCCAAGTATACTTCTCACATCATTTGGATTGATGTGCATATCATGGCTTATTCCTAAGTCCACGGCATATTAACACTATCGAAGTGATCAACCAGTCAAGAAGTATCATTTGGAGTTTATAAAACTTGAATGAAATAATGGAACGTGGTTATTAAAGAACATTCCCACTTTCCTTTAGTTTAAAGACTCACCTCCTTACACCCAAACTAAATAAGGTTAGCTACTTGTTACAAAAAGTAAGGTGCAAGAAAAGTAAATAATGAAATGTAAAGACATGAACGTAATTACGGAAACTAAATGACTTGAATATAAATGATGAGAATGTAAATAGCAAGAAAGTAAAGTGCGAGAATGTAAATGACAAGGAAAAATGCTATAATAACCCAAAGTAAAGAACTATAAGCTAAGAAATGCTTAAACTTCCAACTTAATATTGAAATACTTAGAGAATTTAGTTGTGAGAAGTGATCCAAGATGTCCATACACAATAACCAAGCACCTCTATTTATACTATAGAGGTGCACAAAAGACAAACCATGAAGATAAGGTTTACAAGTCAACTTATGAAGCATCTTTTAGTACAAGTACAAGCATCTAAAGTACAAAATAAAGATAGACATGTTAAGGAATCCACTTGAGTGTCTTTAGGTCAGATTCCAGCCATATTGGGTAATGTCCACCAGTTAATAACCGAAAGTTAATAACCATGATTGAGCCTTTCCTTGCCAACATCACATTGCATCTTGTTGTGGGAATGCTCCAGCACCGAAAGGTAATTCACACATTTAGCTCCATTAACTACAAAAGGTAAAAATAAGGAAATAAAGTGACTCAATATGGGATAAAGTAAAAACAAATAAGCTAAAAGTTATAAAAATAGGTGCTTTATACATTGAAATCTCAATGCATATCAGTGACCCTATCATAGTTGGTAAGCATGTGGGAGGCCTTAAAGTAACTCCGTACGTACATTATGACATGGGTTTTGGGGAGATTGACTTTTGTGCATCGAGGATAAGACAAATTCTAATCTTGTTGAGTACGCTTCATTTCGATCACTTATAATGAGGGCTCATGGAGGATCCCTTAATGTATCACTGAAGCATGCATATACAAGATCTCACACTTTATGTAGACAATCTTTGCTATCACTGAACCGCTTCAGATCACGTGCTGATTATCTCTTTCTTCAACTCATTCTTCAACATTTGCTGATGGTTTCTTTGTGTGAACTTTGTATTCAGGTCTTCTAGGTTCATATATCATTCCTGATGGGCTTCAACGTTCACTAAGTGCAATCAGTGTTTGTATTCGATGAACCTGAACAATTTCTAAATCTAAGAATTTCACTAAGTATGGAAGGATCATAATTAAATCACTAAAGGATCTTGGATCAACAATCTACCCCTATTTGATTATGATTTAGCAATATAAGGAATTTGTTTGAAATTAATAGTGAGGAATTAAGATTTACAAAGTATAAATCCTAACTACTGATTTGTGAGATCATTTTCAACTTTTACACTATCTAAATTGAGTTTCATTTATAAGAGTATGAAATCACAATTTATTACAAGTGTTTTAAACTCAGAAAGCATGTTCACTAATAAGTGTAAGACAAAAACTTATCAGTGGATCTTAGATTTTATAAAGATAAGGACTCATATGTGCCTTGTCCCTGATTACTATTGTAGGGGACTTTTCAGTACTAGATGGAGTAAAGTACTTCATTGAATATTTTATTAATGATAAAATTGATGGTTACATCAGATAATGAAATTATAATAAGGTAAAGTACACTACACTGAAGATTACAGAGGAAAAAAAATTAAGACTGAGTAGCATGAGAGGCTATGATGTATTTTATACTCTGAATTTCTTTCTCTATCCTTCTTCTCGTCATCTTAAAACGATCATTGTCATCTGTGTAGTAATAGTGAAGGATTTGGAAGAATTTGGCAGGAGCGATTGTGATATCCCTATTCCTGAAAAATCTGGGTTCTCCTATATTGTCAATGGAAGTCATTCCTGATTCAGGGACAGTGACGATTTCATCATAGCTGTATTTTCTGTTGGTAGTCACGGATGTTCGAAAATCGAGATGTCAGGGATCTCAATATGAGCAAAGAGGCTTGTAGCATCAAATTTGGTCTCATGCTCATTTCCGAACGACATACCTTCCTCAGCATCAGAGATACTTTTTCTTCTTTTAGTTGCTTTTGAGGGAAGAAGAGGAATGGCAACAATCTTTGAGATCCTCTCGAGGAGTTGGTTTAGGTGATCTTCAACTACACCTTTGAACTGAGACTTGGGCTTTTGAATGCAATATTTGATCTCGAGTCATCCTGAAAAACCAAAGAACTTCAAGAAACGAGGTTGTTCAGTTTTTACCTATGTTCCTCTAAAGACGTTGATAGAAATTCGGGGACCCATTCTTGAAGATCGTCCAGAGATAGTGACGCTTGTGATATTCTTATCGTTGAAGCGTGTGTTCACCGTTTTTCTACACCATTCATGCTTTTGGTCTTGTAGGGCCAAAGTCTTCTGGTAGTCCAAGTTCGCGGCTTGAAGAAGTCTCTCCTGAGCTCTGAGAGGATTTTTATTTGTGAGCTTTACCTCAGCAATCTCTTGCCTTGCCAGGGATTGATCGACTTGAACTTTGATATGAGTTTCTCTGAGTCTTTCAATTTCAAGAGCCTCTTCTCTTTCTGAGGGAGAAAGGAAGGAAAATTCGTCTTGTTATTCTTCTGTATTTATAGGGATAACTTCCTCGGAAATAGGTACGAAGACGGAATTTTACTTTGGTTCGGTCTAGCTCCTTCAAAACTTGGTCTCTTATAGCTTCTTCTTCAGCTTCAGGGATATTTTCCTATTTACACACCTTTGTACTAGGCCATCTTCTTTAGCATTCGAGTTGGATATGTACAGAAACAAGTCCGTTTCATAAGGTTCACTTGGGAATGGAGTGACCTTTGGGGGAAAGGTTGAGCTGTGAATAGACGACGAAGGTTTAGGGTTAGGAATTTCCTCAACATTTTTTATTGTAGAAACATTGGTGGGGAGAATGAGGAGTGATAAAGAAGCAAGAGCTTGGGGTTCAGAGATGATAGGGGCAAAGATAGTGAGAGGAAGACTAACCTCAAGGTTATTGTTTGGACCAAAAATACCATCTATCGACAATCAATCAGTACTAACGACCATCAATGATTTATCATAAGGACCTAACGATTATTGATTTCAGGATAAGAGGTCGAAACACTAGAGATGTTCATGTCGTATGACCAAGCAATTAGCGGTATAACTTACGACAACAATCATGAAACTCCAGGAAAAAACAAATCCAATACACATCATATATCGTCAAACTTATCCAGCAACCGTTGAAGGTATCACTTGACTTATATAAAACTAACGACAGATCTTACATTTTGATTGTGTGTTTAAATGTAGGTCCATTACCATTTATGGCAAACGATCATACCGGATGACAACAGTAAATGCTCAATTATTTTTTTGAAAACGTTACTAACGAAGCAAGTATAAATACAAGACTCAAGGATCTACAAAAGGACGATTGGAATCAACTAAGGTGAAAAGAATTTATGACGTAGAGCAATAAACTTATGATCAATTTTATATTTACTTCTATCGTAATCTATTTACGTACGACCGATGTTACTAAAAGACGAAGTCCCTGTTTGACGTCATTTTCACTAGTGCATCAACGATCTCAACCATCGTCCACGGTTTTTTCCCTCGACAAAGGGTTTTTCCGCGTCACCAATTACTTGTGTCAACTATTTTATTTACCTTTTATTACGTTTGTCGTCGAATCCTACCTTTAGTCGTTAAAGCTCCAAACCAAGCTTAAATTGATTTTGCTAAACTAATATTTGGCATAAACAGCTTGGCGCCCACTGTGAGGCCCAATCTAAAGGAATTCGTCGACAAACCCTTTTTTGTCACTAACAACTTTTGTTGAGTGTTTATAATCATAAGAAAAGGATGGCCAACAATACCGTACTAGGAGAATTGAAAAGGATGGCCAACAACACCGCACTAGGAGAATTAAGAGCTAAACTCAACACCGCACGATGCGAATTGCTCATCTCGAAATTCAATAAAGGCCTCCTGTCAATCCTCCTCTACCCCTTGGTCCACCTACATTCGAGACGCAACATACCATTCCAAGAGGATTTCTCTAGAAAAACATACCATTTCCATTTCGACCTACGATGGGAGTTCTTACCATGACAAGGCCTACGATTCCAATGAACACGAACACTTCATTCCCAGGACCCAATACGACGATTCCTATCCCTTATTTCCATATTCTTTCATTTCAAATACCTAATAATTTTGTATCTAGTGATAGCATAAGATCAATTCCTTACATAAATCCTTTTGTAGGACAAGGTTCCGGTGAAACAACTCATGACGATCCTGTCGCACGACGTTTAAAGTTATTGGACGAACAAAATGAAAAAGTTCTATCGATGCCTGCAAAACTCCCAGGTCCTGTTGTACCTGTCGACATCGAACCTTCTACTGGATATCAAGCATCACCTTTTTTCAGATACGATTACTCTGATCGACATCCCCAAAAATACAACATTCCTGCATTCACTCCCAAATACGCAGGATTAATAGATCCCAACGAACACGTCCCTCAATTCAAACAATTGATGTGGGCGATATCAATCCCTCAAAATTATCAGGAAGTCAGTATGTGCAGGAGTTTTGGAGCGACACTCACAGGAGCCGCCCTACAATGGCTAATCAAACTGAAACCTAAATCGACCAAGTCCTTCGCTGAATTGGTTAGTCAGTTTTTTCAACAATTTGCTAGCAGTCGCAAAATGGAAAAGCAAACGGGCGATCTTTATTATATAATTCAAAAATCCGATGAATCGATAAGAAGTTATTTTAACCGTTTTAATTCCGAAATGATAGGTATCCGCAATTGTGACATGAGGATTGTTAGAATTTAACTCTGTTTGAAAGTGTAAGTAAAAAGATTTCTAAGTCTTTAAGTTAGAAGACTTAGTCACTAGAGATGTAGAGCTCGGATACAGAGCTCGGAAGAAGAAGACTAATGCGTGGCGAGGCAAGTCAGAATGATGCAGATCTCATGTACCATGCAGAGCCTCTGACTTTCAAGTCTTCTCGGATAAGCCTAAGTGTTCTCTCCAGTGACACTCTCAAGTAAAGATGGACCTATTACAGGATGCCACGTGTGTAGAAATGGTTACTTACCTTTACAGCTTGGCATCTTCTCGTTGGCAAATGAGTTGACTTTCCTTTTCTAGACTATAAATAGGAGAGTTGTTCAGTGTAATAGGCGTGTATTAACAGAAAATCTTCATGATTTTGTACTTGAGAGAGAGTAAATTTTTAGAGTATTTTTCACACACTACTGTGTGTTCTTGGTGTTCTTCATTGTAACTTCTCAAATTTTACTCATCAATAAACAAGATGACTTCCTGACAGTAACTAAGTTTGTTTCCTATTTTATTTACTGTTTGTATTCATCATTTCTAGTTTATTTGGTGAATTGTTAATTGCTTCTGCTTTCTACTCTTTTACTTCCACAATTTTACCAAATGTTGAGCATATTGAGGATCTGGGATCCAACAATGGTTCTATGTGATGTTGATCTTGAAACGTTTGTTCTTGTTGAGAAGATGAGGATTGAGAAGGTTGAAATGGAACTCTGTTCAGTGGTACTGTAGGAATTAGTGCAGAATCACTCTCCCCCCCCCCCTTGGGAGAGCATGAGGGCCATAAGCATCTGGGTCCTCTTGGTCATCAAAGTGAACCCTTTTTGATGAGGGCTCTTTCCATCTAGAAGAGGATTTCTTCCTCTATTTAGATTGGAGATTGGTGAGAGGCATCATTTTGATCTTCTCTTCAAAGAGGTGAACGAAATCTTTCTGAGACAGTCTTAGACTCTTAGTCTATGATGAATCAAATCTAGAGCAGCCCAGGGATGAACCAGAACCAAATATGGTTGCTGAAGAAGCTCGAAGCTCACCTTTGGGATCAAACATTCCTCAGAAGAATGAAGAAAAGGGAAAGAGCACTCTTACCCATGATCATCACAGCGGTTCTGATTCTGAGTTTTCTTCAGATGAAGATGAGTTTCACTGATTAAGAGAACAAGAATACCAGCGTCAACCTCAACTTAAAGTCAAACTACACCAACCTTCTCTGCATCAAGCCAAGACACCAGCTCCATGCTAGAGCTCCAAACCTCCAACTAAAGATACAATCAATCAGAGACTCGTTCGATGCTCCAAAAAGATCTATACCCAAACCCATAGTTGCAGAACCCGCAACCAAGGAATATATCTTTCAATACCTATACCCAGATCATGAATTCCAGCTAGAAGAGTCTACAACTTAAATTCAGATATTAGAGAAGATGTGAGACAGTGATTCGTCCAAACAAAGACTCTGAATCTGGTACTTGTCTACTCAGATGAAGGGATTTAGAAGATTCATGAGATAAAGTAGAGGACCTTCTCGCACAATATCATTGTTTGTCATGAATATGTGGTCGAAAGAGCACATCACAGAATTCATAAGTTCACTGTCACATCCCGCTAAAGCGGAAACACGGGGTAAGACAGTTCAAGTTCACAGCAGTAGAAATATAAACACCAACCATACATTTATAAATAAAACATCAATGTTTACAGTTTAAAAGTTTATAATTCGACAACTTTGTCTTAACAACAAATTACATCAAACTAAAAAGATACATATAAAATCTTGATTGGTGTTCCACAAAAATAGACTAAGCTGGATCGGTTACCTTCTTATCTTCCTGTAAAGCATGTTAAAACAAAGTGTCAACTACAAAGAGTTGGTGAGTTCACAGGTTTTTCATATGCACAAAACATTTTATATGCAAGGTATAGAAATAGCGAAGCAAAAGTCCGCATCAACTTTAAAGTTTTAAAAATTCATGAGCAAAAATACAAATTTACCATTACACATGATATAAAAATACTGAGCCACTACTAAGCTACTCGACATTCTACGCCCCACGAACTACCTCAACGGTGGACCTAAAGTCCACATGTGTAGAGCATTCTTAATTGATAAAGTGCACCCCTACTTGCCAGTTAGGTGGGTATGTCAACCAAATAGCGCTATCCACAAATATCATCGGCTCATTTATAGTTAAATAGTAGTGTACCACGGGGACTTTACATAACTCAACATATCATTTTGTGTAATAAAAAGTTGCTCATCACAATGATTTATATACTTTTCATTAAATCAATATAAATCAATTCAATTTCCATTAAAACAACATGCTTTACACCCCAAACGTATAAACATTTAAAAAGAGGGGCCGTGAATACTCACCTTTGCAAGCTCCGCTACTCAAAAGCACGATCCGATCCGATCCCCACTCAAAGGCCTAACGATTCCCTAACAAAGAGAAATGGTCAAAACCATCACTTATGGGTCTAAAACTACTTATGGAAGTGAATAAGTCTTAAGCTTATAAATGTCCACATACATCCAACTTGATTGTCTATAGTCCAATTATACATAATGCACATACGCTCGTTAATATAGTAATTTATACCGTAAGTTGTGTTATAAACCATCAAATGATCAATAATTGTTAAAATCAAGAAATTCCAGAATTTCACTTCTGGACAGAAACTTGTAGTACTCAAAATGATCAAAATGTAGAGACTTCCAAAATTACATAGCTTCCCATATTTTTATATGTGATATAGTACTGGGTTATGGTGATTGTGACCAAATTTGATGCATTTTGGACATGTAAAAAGGATTCAAATAATTTATGCAATGCAAAGGGTCACAACTGGCATGGCAGATTCAAATAATTTATTCTACTCAGTATTTTCTATAATTTCCAGTTGGATTGGAATCATAACTCATAAAGGAAACTTTTGAGATAAGAATCACTGATTTTCAAGAATTTATGAAGGAGATATGGAACTACAAAGTTGCATGCACACTTCTGTCATTAGCTGACAGATTGCACACTTAACTTTAATAAATTGGTTAATGCCTCAAAACTTTATATTTTTGAATGAAACTGGATTCATATGAATCCTAACTCATAAAATAAAGTTTTAGAAGAAGAATCATGCATTAAAGACAAATAACAAAGGAGATACTAACACACAAAGTAGAGTTTAGCTGCTGGTGGTTTCACAGATTGCACACCTAAAGTATTTTAGGTGTTTGGAGGGTCAAAATTCCATATGTTTAAGTGAAACCACTTGGATTAGAACTCCAACTCAGTAAATAAACGTTTAGAAGAAGATTTATGATATTTGAACATATTATATGCAATAAATGGAAGATTTATGCACATGCATAAAATTTGTCAGCACCAAAAATCACCATTGTTGTTCAAAATCACATAAAATCATGTTTTTCACCAATTTTCTTGAGTTTTATTGTTTGGATCATAGCTTATCACCATTGTATAAACATTTTTACATGTTTTGTTGTATAATCTCTCCATAAACTCAGAAATTTCGGATATTAGAATAAGGTAGCTAAAGAATGCAAGAAAAGTGGGTTTTTCACCCAAAATTTGCAAGAAAAAGATGAAGATGGTGTTGTTACTTACTTGAGTGATGATTGTGGTTCAAAGATTCTTCAAAAATCTTGTCCAAAAGATGATTTTGATGATGAATGTGGCTGATTTTTATAGAGAAAAAGGATGAGAGACTTGTGTCCTTTAGTTTCTAGAGAGAGAGAGAGGAGAGAAATTCAAAATTTTCAACATGCAAATGAGGAGGAAATGGAAACAAATATATATTTATATGGGGGAATTAGATGGGGGGCTGGCCATGAACATGGGCCCCACTTCAATCCAAAATATGTATATATTTTTTTTTAAACAAAACAAACTTAAACCCAATTAAGAATAAAATGTCATTTTTATCAATTTTTGCCCTTTTTCCTCAAAATGTAGGCCCTAAAATGGTTAATTTCTAACAAAATAAAAAGTTTCATAAATAAAATACTAAAACTGTATATTTTATATAAATTGGGTATAAATTAGAGCATTTGGCACTGTATTGGACGTTTCGGAAAGTTACGGGTCGGAACCGGACATTTTAAGCGACTACCGGAAATGTTAGGGATTTTTCGGCCATTCTAAACCAACTAACTCATATTCTTAAAATTAATCTATATAACCCTAATAAACTTAATAGGAACTAACCCGGAAGCTCGAATTTTGACAGTTGTCACATTCACTTATTGTGATCATCTAAATTTAAATCCATATGATCCGTTTAAGGTCCATGACCAGCCACATAGAAGTTTTGAACGAGGAGTACACATTCTCTGGAAGGTTTGATGAGATACAACGCGATTTGAGTGGATTTTGACAAGTTGTACGATGCACGTTTGTTAGATTCGACCAATGCGTGGCTCCTACAATTTACGTGAGGTGAACGACATTTTTTTACTGGTTCTTTCTTATGTAAAACTTCTCATATGCTTTGTAGATGGAGCACGTAAACTTTCATAGCATTCCGGTCTGGTCTGTTCGGACCCGAAAACAGCAAGGGTACCCCTTTGTTCTTCGACAAAAAACGGGTCATAACGCTTAAACGTGCATACCTTTTTCCACGGAAATCCGTCTAAGTCCCATGACCTGTCAAATCAAAGCTTTGAACAAGGAGCACACATTCTCACACGTAGCTACGACCAATGCGTGACTACGACAATTAACAACAGGTGAACGACCTTTTTTTACAAGTTATTTCTAATGGAAAACATCTCATACATATTGTAGATGGACCACAAAAACTTTCATGGAATTCCGGTCCGGTCGGTCCGGACCCGAAAACAGCAAGGGTACCCCTTTACTCGTCGGCAAAAACGGGTCCTAACGCATAAACATGCATAACATTTTCTACGGGGATCTGTTTAAGGTCCATGAATAGTCAAATCGAAGCTTTGGACGAGGAGCACACATTCTATGGAAGGTTTGTGGTGATACGACGCGATTCGAGTCGGTTTTGACGAGTTGCACGATGTGCGTTCGTTCGAATCAACCATCGTCCGCGGTTTTTCTCCCTCGACAATGGGTTTTTCCTCGTCACCAATTACTCGTGTCAATTATCTTATTTTCCTTTTGTTAAACTTGTTGTCGAATCCTACCTTTAGTCGTTAAAACTCCATACCGACCTTAAATTGATTTTGTTAAACCAATTTTTGGCATAAGCGGTTATCGAGCTCTCTCTATTGATTTAGGAGAATGGCCAAGTTGTCCTCATCCATTCCCTTGTCTTTCTTGGTAGATGGAGGTTCCTGATTTTGAGGGGCCCTCTCCCCTTGGGTTCTCCAGGCATTGTAGGAGGCTTGTCTGACAAGAAGAAGTTGTCAGGGTTGATATCATCATCATTCTTATTACCTGAATGAGATGGTCCCTCTTCTTCTTCTTCTTCATCATCATATTCTTCTTCATCTAACTCTTCTTGACCATCCTTCGTGATGGGAGAATCATCATTTTCCTCAGCTGAGGGAATTTTCCCCTCAACTTCATTGACTAGGGACTCAGAGTTTTATGGCGCTCAGCTTCAGCGATGTAAGCGAAGAGGTTGTCTTCAACCTCCATGGTGACCTACTTCCCCTCTTTGTTGTCGTTAGGGAGAAATTAGACAAGAAGAATGTTGACCTTGTCCTTCAAGATATCCAAGGCCAACGTGTGCTCCTTTTGAATCATGCTCAGATGATTCAGAGCATCTCGATCCTCCGAGGTGAAGGATGGGGGATAAACAGGGACATGGGTCTTGAGAATATTGAGGATCTCTGAAAGAGTTCCCCCCCTGTTTGTCACTTTTGGTGCCAAGGGAGGTTATGGCAAACGTATTATGAGCGACTGTATTCCGGAGTGTAAAGATGTCCGTTGTAAGCTCAATCTTCAGATCGGGTACCCCTACGACCCGCTTGTATGTGAGCTCTAATGATATTTGAAGGTTATCAGCCTTCTTGTTAATGATGTCAGCTTCACCAAATGATCAAGTGCTGGAAACAGGAAGGATGTAGAAGGGATGTGAGTGATACTTTCTTGCCCTCGGTCTTCAGAGAGGGCAAAGTTTTACCCAAGATCTTCTTCGGCTCCTCCTTCCTCAGGGAATCTCCCTTTTTCAGGGATGCGTCCATCAACGCACCTATGTTCAATAAACACAACTGAGCCAAGAAGAGCTCAGGGTTAGAAGAAAAGAAAGGGGGAGGAATGTGTTTATACTTGGGTTGCTTGAGTGTCACACCTCGCTAAAGCGGAAACACGAGATGTAATAGCGCACGATGTCGTAGCCACATTTGTTTTTAATTGGAAAATACAACAATCCATAAAAAGAAAGTTGGTGAGAATTTATGCAGGATCACTTGGTTTCTTCCTAAGCCTTAACTTACGGGAGATTACCTGAAAGGTATGACAAATAGAAGCTCAACTAATGAATAGTTGGTGAGATCACAGATTTTCTGATGCACAAGATGTTTTGATGCACGATTATTAAAATCCACACTTGGATATAATTAATTTCGGTTGTCAAGTAAGATATCTTTGTACGTCAAATGTTAACTCAATAAGCCCACTACCCAAACCTAAGTGACTTGTAGGCCCCAAATGCAACATGTTGTATCACAAACAGTTGAGAAAAACAATAATTATGCACTCACGGTTGATATTCAGAAAATTATTAAGGCCGTGATCCCTTCTGAAAATGCTTCTGCCTCCTCCTCCTCTCTGGTAAAGAAATCTGACATGATCGAAAGGATAAATGCATTGACTTCGAAGTATGTTTCTAAAACAAATACTAGTACCTCCAACATGGATTAGAAGGTCACCACTTTAGAAACCTCTATTTCGAAGTTATCATCTATGGTCAGCTCCATCTGTTCTGCTTTTGAAGAAAAGAAGAAAGCAAAGGAGGCTAGGGCATGTAAGAAAGTTGAGCTCAAGCGTAAAAAGTCTGAGGATCAGGATCCTGATTCTCAGAAGGGGGAGAATCTGGAAAACCTTAAAAAGGTAAAACCTGAAATTGGTCAGAAAATGGATCAAGACAGAGGTAAAGCTCCAGCTTCTTCACCTTCTGCACCTCCTCCTTCTTCTAAACAAACTCCTTTAACATCAACGCCACTAGCTACACACACTAGTCCTCTTCCCAAAGATCCAGAGATGGCCAAGTTTCTACTTGAGATTCTTGGTAATACAAGGAGGCAATCTCAACCTACATGTGCAAGAGCTTCTGCCCCTGCCCCTCAATCGAATGTTGAAGCTGAAAAAGCCAGAGCTGAAGCTGCTAGAACCAGAGCTGAAGAAGACAAAATCAGAACTGAAGCTGAATTAAGAGCTAAAGCTGAAGCTGATAAAGCTAAGGCTAAAGCTAATAAAGCCAAGGCTGAAGCTGAAAAAGCCAAGGCTAAAGCTGAAAGAGCACGGACAAATCTTGAAAAAGCTAAGAGAGAGGAGTCATTAAAGTGCAGAGCTGCGTATGAAGAAAGACAACAGAAGTTGGGGAGACTTGAACTACCTACTCTGGAATTTAAACACAGACACATGTATGCTTCTGTTGACCAGAAGATATTTTTGATGCTACCAAATTTTGCAAATGACTATCACGTAATTGATGCTGTCAAAGACAGATTTATGAGTCATAGGCAGGCAAGAAAGGATGCCTACTCGATTGTACCAATCAAGGCAATCTCTACAATCAAGCACACTCAATTCAAACGATCAGATATTTGGTACACTATCTATGAGGTAGTCAGTCAGAGAAGATAAAAAGACTTACTATTTCTGTGACAATGATCTATTGTCCATTAATCCTTCTGATCTCATAACTCTGGAGAAGTTCATGAAGATTCAAATGAATAGAAGGAGGGATATTCAAGATAAAGTTGCCTACTTCCGGATCATCAAATGCATGAAATCTTTTATCCGATACAGAAGACAGGTAGACTTCCAAACTGGGCTAAACTACAAAGTAGACAATTTATGCATCTCTGCTCCAAATGAAGATTTGGAGGGTCTTAAAGCTCTGCGAATTGGAAAGGTGTTGACTCAACCAGAAGAAGGGGTTGTGTTCAAGAGGCCACACAGAAGAAGCTTTTTCAGAGTAAAAGAGGCGCATAAATACTCTTTAGAGGTTGTATACATTGTCAAATGTTATGCCTCTGTTGAGGTTGATGATCATGGAAAAGAAGCAATAGAGAAGATAGTGAAGAAACCTAATAGTGTCATGAAAATCAGAGAAATTACAGATCTGATCTCCAAGATTATCTCACAGGCTGCCCCTTTCTGATCGAATACAATATGAGCTGAATGACCAAACAACTTTATAGCCTAAGGAAACAAACGGAACAAAAGAAAAACGAAGTTACTATTTCAACATTCTGGATTTCATACTTAGGGGGAGATTGTTAGACCATATTTACAGAGAAGTATGAACCAGAATTATACAAGTGCAGAAGATCAGAAGTTTATCTTCTGATCCCACTCATCACAGAGACGCCCAGAGTTTGGAAGAACAACTGGACTTCAACAGAGGCATCATACGCGCTTCTGATGACGTGACCTGTATAATTTCCGTGTAACTAGTTGTGTAACAGAATTTGTTACAAGCTTAGCTTACGTGTCAATTTGTAATAGGCTAGACAGTTGACTTTTATTATTGTAATCATATAAATATCTCTAATCATGATTGTAATAGATGTCTATCTGAAAGATATTTTTGGGAGCTAATTGTGCTTTTCATTCAACGTATTGTAATCGTCTTCCAGGTTTTTTCAATACGAATTAACAATTATTCTCCATTACTGTTCTTATTGTTTATTACTATACATCATAGATCTACTTTGCTTCCACTCATATTTCCATATTTGATCTATTGATTCATCATTAGAAAGAGATATGGGTTCCAACATCATTAACAAAGCTCTCTACATCAGATGAGGCAGAGGTTCCTCTGGACTTGCATTTGAACTCGAGGATCGTCATCACAAACTATATGTATGACAAAGGGACCTGAAATGGTAATTCCAAAAGCATGAAGTACCTATGATCGAGTGAGTGGTGTACTTCTGTCTATATCTGCAGAGGGTATTTCTTCTCCAAGAAAATCTTCAAATATAACATCGATTTCAGATTCTCTAGCATTGGAGAGATATTCAGAAGTGACATTATTAAGGTTGAGCTCTGAATTAGAATAATCAGAAGTCAATTATTCCTGATCATCAAAGTCTACATTGATGCTTTCCATGACCGCCTTGGTTCTGAGATTGTAAACTCTGAAAGCCTTTGAAGTCAGAGAATATCCCAAGAATTTGGCTTCATCAGATTTCTTGTCTAATTCAACAAGTTTTTCTCGATCATTTAGAATATAACACCTGCAGCCAAAGATGTATAAGAATTTGACATTAGGTTTTCTATTATTGATAAACTCATAAGAAGTTTTGAGATGTATCTTGACGATATAGATCTATTTTGAGTAAAACAAGCAGTCGAGACAACCTCAGCCCAGAAGTGTGTGGGTAGTCCAGAAGGTCCAAGCATCATTCTTGCGGCTTCAACCAAAGTACGATTTGTCTTACCACCACACCATTTTGTTAAGGAGTTCTTGCAGCTGAGAAATTTTGTGAGATTTTATCTTTGGTCAGATACTCTTCAAGTTTGGCATTCTTGAATTCAGTACCATTGTCACTTCTCAGCTTCTAAATTTTACATTGCAGAAGCACTTGAATCCTCTTCATCATGTTGATTAGAACCAGAGAGACTTTGCACAACAATGGGACCACAGAAGTCAACATGTAACATATGCAGAGGTCTTGGACAAGAATGATCACTCTTTGTCTTATGGGAAGCTCCTTTTATTTTTTCCATCTCACAAGCTGGACAAAGATGATCCTTCTGGAAGTGAACCTCGAGGAGGCCTTCAAACATATTATGTTTCACAAGCAATTTAAGATTTTAAAAGTTAAGATGAGAAAGCTTATGATACCAGAGCCAAGCTACTTCCTCTTGGAGATAAGACAGAGGGTTTTTGTGCCATCTTTAGAAGTGAAGTTCATCATGTACAGGTTACCTTTTCTGTGGGCTCTGAGTAACTCTTTTCCTATTTTTGCTAGTAAGTAACAATGCCTTTTGTCGAACAGAACCTTCATATCAGCATTGCAGAGTTGACTTACACTAAGAAGGTTATGTTTTAAACCACACACATGAACCACTTTAGATAAAGTGATGTTTCCTTCTTGTAGAGTACCATAACCTTTTATTTGACCCTTACCATCATCTCCAAACGTTACTACTCCACCAGCTTTGTCTTTGAACATGGAGAGTAAGTTTCTGGTTCCAGTCATGTGCCTAGAGCATCCAGAGTCAAGATACCAGATGTGCACACGTTGTTTCTGCAATATAGAAATAGAGAAATTTAGGTACTCATTTCATAATGGGTCCTTTGTAGTTAGGCTTGGGATACACATTAGATTTTTCTTCTAGCTTATGTGAAAGTTTAGTTTTTCCAGAGGCTTCTGGTTTTCTTGACTTAGTTTGAGATTTCTGTTTCTTCTGATTTCTAAAATTTGTCCGTTTCTTGAAGTAAGAAGGAAAATAGTGTGAACTGAAGAAGAATTGTTTTAATTTAAGTAAAAGAGAGAAGCATTCAGAGTTTTGTAACATGAAATATTTCATTGAATTTTCATTTCTTGAACGATAATTACAAGATTTCTTATTTCTGTCTATTCTAGCATCAGTTGTTCGAATGAACTTCTTATCTAGCCTAGATTTATTCTCTGGAACTTGTGTATTCTTCTCTGAAAACTGCTTCTTAGTAATCCATTGCTTTTGAACCGTTGGGGATCTCATTGAAACAAAAGGATGAATATTTTTATTAAACTCCCATTTTGCTTTTTGTGAACTTTATGTGCTTCTAAGACTGTGACTTCTGAGGCTATTGCACAAGTTTTTATTTTTTGCTTGATGGTTGCCTGCTTTTCTAGATCAAGACACGACTTAGGTTGAATGCACATATTTAGGAAATCTAGATGAATGGGAACTTCTTTTCTCTGGTCCTTTGGAGGAACTGAGTTCAGAGGTATACCATTCGGAAGTCTTTTAACTTCTGGTCCAGCAGCCTTTACTTCTGGTGTTTCGTTAGTGTATAAAAAGTATAGCAGAGTTATCCTTGACACCTCTTTTGACTGGAACATTAGTAGAAGGCATACGATTTTCAAACTTAGTGCGTAATTTGTCTGACATATCAAAGATATCATCATAATTTTGATCTTCATTTTCCTAGGGATAAACATCAAACTCATCATTATCTTTTTCTTGACAAAAATTTAAATCAATAAACGAACATGGACTGATATCTGGATTGTCTTCAAAAGACATAGATTTTTTTTTTCCTTTTGAAGATTTAAATTTGTAACTTCTGTACTATTTTGAATAGCACACTAATCCATAGCCTTAAGAAGATCTTTTTCAAACTTGAGTCTCAATTCTTCTTCTGTATTTATGGGTATGAACTCATCTGCTTCTAGATTCAATGTAATATGAATGAATGAACCAAAGATGAAAATATTGCTATTCTTCTGGAATTGTTTTAAATCAACTTGATTTGGTTTACAAATCTTTCCTTCAGAAGAATATTTTATGTTTTTATATTTGAGTTTTCTTACTCGATGACTATTCTCATATTTTGATCGTTTGAAAGCAGATTGTTCATATAGAACAGGGAAATCAGGTTTTTGTTCTTTTCCCATACAGAAGACATAATCTAAGGTAGATCTCTTTTTACAAGTATAAGGATCCAGATCATCAAATCCGAGACCTATTTTTCCAACTTGTGTATTTATCTATTCATGCACCTTCTAAGCGTCTTTATAATTTTTAATCAAGAGCTCCTTCTTTTGAAGATCGATGTGCAGAAACTCCCTTTCTTTTTTAAAATAGTTTTTGAGTGCTACAGAGTTTAATCTATCACTTTCTTTTGCTTCAAGATCTTTGTCCTTAGCCTGAAAAAGTTTATTAAGCTCATCGATTTCTCCTTTTAGTAAACTTTCTGTGGATTTTTTAAGTTTAGAAATATTTTGATTCTCCACAAAGAGTTCTTGCTCTTCTTTAGTGAGAACCTCCATTTCTCTTTTGAAAAGGTTTATTTTTTTCAATAAGGATATTTCAAGTTCTTTTCTTATTTTCTTTTCATTTTTGAAGTTCTATTTCAGATTTTCAAAATCAAAAGTTAGATTTAAAATGGTTTGTTCAAGTTCAGAGGGTTCGGAAGTAGCGCAAACCGAAGTTCCAGAGATCTGACCTGTTGCATCATTGGTCATAGCCATTCCACAAAACATGACTTCTGCATCACTTGACTGGTCTGAACACCAGTTCTCTTGTTCAGGATACTTGGCTCTCTCATCTCTATTGTACTTGTATTTGTTTTTGTAGTACAAGTCATCTTTGACTAGAGCTCCTTTGAAGTCCTTAGAATAATGGCCCGGTTTGCCACATCTGTAACAAACATCCTTCTTTTTCTTCTCTTCCTCTTTCTTCTCTGCCTCTGTCTTCTCTACCCGAGGACCTTCTTGTCTGGGCACATAGGTTTGATTTGGGCGTTCACTTCTGTTGTCATACTTTCCTCTATTCTAAAATGAACGATTACCAAACTTTCTTGTGAATTGTTTAGTAATAAGAGCCAGAGACTCGGCGAAAGCACTGATCTCATCATCTTTTTATCTAAAAAGACCAACTTCTGTATCAGCTTCTATCATCAGAGCCTTGCTCTTCCCCTTCCTCTATGTATCTCTCGTCCTTCTGCTTGACCCTCTAGATTCAGAGATGAGGGCCAAAGGATCACCAACTTTAACCTTCTTTTGTTGTACCTTCTTCTCATTGGCTTGCAATGTTCCAAAAACATCATGTAAAGACCACTGCTCCAGATCTTGATTCGTTTGAAGAGACATGGACAAATTTGACCATTCAGCATTTAGTCGCTTCGAAAATAAGACATTTTTGTCTTTCTGTGATCTTATGATATCACATCTTTTGCATTGATTGACCAATGTGTTCAACTTGTGATAGGTTTGTTTTAGAGTCTCTTCAGATAGATCTTGAAAACTACTGTGAGCATTTAGAGCCTAAGCTCTTCTGTTCTTTTTCATCTTAGCTCCACCTTCAAGTTGATTTGCTAACTAATCCCACAACTCTTTTGCGGAATCACATTGATCTAGAGATTGAAAAATACCATTTGGAATGGCCATGATAAGAAGTTGTCTTGCCTTTTGATCAACTTCATTTTTCTTCTTTCCTTCTTCATTCCAGTATTTCCTATCATGTTGGACTTGCCGTGCTGGAATATCTCCAGTAGTGGTAATGGTAGGTACATGAGGAATAGTGTTTACTAAAACATAGGGTCCATTTAGCACAGAAGAGTATAGATCGAGATCTAGACCTTCATAGAAGTTAATCATACGAATCTTCCACTGGGATATTCATCCCTGAGTAAAGTGGGAGGCTTAGTCAGAGAACCTGAACTGTACATGGCATTTAAGTTTGAATTGGCCATTTTGTAGGAAAACGGAGTATTGAAAACTTCGAGAAGAAATTGAGAATTGGATGTGATTTATCTCACTGAACTAGAAAAAACTAATCGATGAATAACATATCTCAAATTTAAGGTAGAATTACCACCAAATTTTGAGAAAATTTGTATTGATTAATAAAAACTCGAAAAACAGGGTAGAATGAAAAACAACAGTTTAAAAACTGAGAAATTCTAGCTGAGTGGGGATTTCTCCATACTAGATTAGATCGACTAATCAATAGATTGATTATTAGACTCTCATACCAATTGTTGGAACCCAGATCCCAAAAACACTCAATGATTGTTGATCACAGATGTAGAGTAAACAATTAGCGGAAGCAGATTAGATCAATAATCAAACTAGAATCACTAAACTGTAATGGAGTAAAGCATTCATATAGAATGATGATAAGTTGTATTTCACTCGAAGAATCAAAAATTACAGTACTTGAAATACAAATCTATCTCTCTCAATCTCTCCAATACAATCGACACTTGATACATTGGTAGCTCACTCTATTTAAACAAATACAAAAGAGAAAGTCAAAAAGTTAGCCAATCATGTATTTACAAGTAAGCAAAGTCCTAACAGAATTTGTTAAGCATGAAGTCTTCTGGACTTTGCTTCTGAAGGAGACTATCTTCTGGAATAGTCATCTTCTGCAGAGTTTACTCTGTTCTTCAAGAGTGATTCTGATCCATACTTTTACATAAAAATAATGTCTAACAGTACCAAAGTCCCAAATTAGGAGTTCCTTTCAGATATCTGAATATTCACTTTACAGCGATCAGATGGAATTCCTTGGGTTAAGATTGATATCTAGCACACAACCATATTGAGTACATGATATCTGGATGACTTGATGTAAGATACAATAATGATACAATCATTCCTCTATAGGTAGTTATTTGAAAAACGAGTACAAAGCTTAGGTTTTGTGGAACCAAATATAATGTCATTGACATATATCTGAGCAAGAAGGATGTGATCCTTAGGTTTTCTGAAAAATAGTGTTTGATCAATCTTTCCACGGAAAAACTTCTCTTTTAAAAGAAACTTTGAGAATATGTCATACCAAAATCTAGGAGCTTGTTTTAACCCATAGAGAGCCTAATCCAGTTTATATACATAACTTGGACGCTTAAAGTCAGTGAATCCTGGAGGTTGTTCAACATAAAATTCCTCATTAAGTTTGTCATTTAGGAAAGCACTATTAACATCCATCTGAAAGACTTTAAAGTTTTTGTGGGCAGCATAGGGTAGGAAAAGTCTAATATCTTGTAACCTGGCAACAAGAGTAAAGGTTTCGTCATAATCGATGCCTTCTTCCTGTTTGTATCCCTGAGCAACAAGTCGAGCCTTGTTTCGGGTAACGGTGCCATTTTCATTTAACTTGTTGCTAAACACCCATTTGGTGCTGATAACAGTTTTATCAGATGGACGATGGACAAGATTCGAGACTTTGTTTCTCTGAAACTCAGTGATAGCTTCATCGATCTTCTTAGGCTCTAAGACAGAAATAAAGTTAACAAAGAGATAAATATTACCCATACGTCATCGTGTTTTAATAACTATACTTGGATCACTTATTATCTCATCGATGGGATGTTCTCGAGTCCATCGCTGAGCTGGTAGTTGAGGACTTGGATCGACATATGGTTCAATGACAACTTGTTCAGGGGTCAAGAAAGATTCTCCAACAATAGATTCTTTAGCATTTCCTATCATCCCTAGTGGAGATCAAGAAACTATCATTCTCTAAAATAGGTTCAGAGTTTGAAACTTGATCGTTTACTGAGGGATCGTTGTTCAAAGATTCAGACGGAGAAATATGATTTATTGGAGTAACACTGATTCATGAGGAGGATGCATTGTTACTATGAATCACACTTGCGATAATATAAGGTGCATCTTCATCATTTTTTTAGTGCTTGGTGGAGGAATGAAAAATGATTCTGGTTCCCCATAGTGAGACTTCATCCAATTGTTCAGCTCTTCATCATCTTCAGGGATGGGGATGAATTTGTTGAACGAAATTCGTCAAAGGTCAGTATAGATCCCAGATTATGCAAGAACAATGATATTAAAGATTAAAGCGATAAAAACAATGATATTAGAGAAATTCCGTAGTCATATATCTCACTTCGTATGATTAGAATATGATTTAATATAAATTCAGCTCTCTAGTAATCGACTCTTCTAATGATAACCCTAGACTCCTATTTATATTGAAAGGTCTAAACTAATTAAGGAAGGAAAGAGTTTAAGGAATTATAAACTTCCTTTTACAATTAAAGCATATCTTTTCCTTATTTTGTCACAATTAAAATAATTGACCTAACAATCTCCCCCTTTGTGGCAAAATGAGTCTTTACTTTTTCAGTTCGAACATGCCTTCAAATCTTCTCAAAGTCTGACGAAACATAATCCTTTCGTCAATTAATCTGATAGCTTCCAAGAGAGAATTTCTTCTAGTTGAGCTCATCCTTGTTGTATTCTTCTTGTCGGTAGCAATCTCCGAAGCTAGTCTATTTCGAATTCCCCTTAGAGTTCCATCTGAATATGCAGCAACTTCATCAAATCTCAGAAACCTCTTTTCGCCCTTCATATGCATCCATACAACTCCGTGTGCTGGGTATGACAGAACAGTTGTAACATCATACTTATCCAACTCAGGAATTGTTTGATTAGGCTTGGCAATACGAATCTTCCTTTGTTCACTTTCAATTCCATGTTGCAAATCATGAAGATAGCTGTATCTGAGTTTCTTTTGAATGTGACGCACCACCGCTCTTAATGCTCTTTGTTCATCCTCGTTTCTTCGCTTCTTGTCTCTTAGGTCGTGATACAACATTTCAAAGTCCAAGATATCAAGGTTAGAAAAATCAGCTTTAGAAAAGGAATATACTTTACCATCTTCTCTTCGGACTTTGAAGGTTGGATACTCGACTTGAAAGACTCTATCAGAACCAATCTGCATAATCTCAATGATCCGGTGTCGTGAGATTACATCGGAAGGCTTTAGGGCTCTCATTTTCAGGATGTGCACGTATTCCTTAACTTGAGTTGGATCTATCTCCATCACTAAGTGAATGTGCGCCAAGTCTTTAGGTTTCTTATCCTTTCTGAATATCCGTTCCATAGTTTCTTCAAGATACGGCACCCGGATTTGTTGATTTATCCATTTAGACTTGCGCTCAGTTAGCACTCTTTGCCACCGAATTTGATGAGGTAACAGTCTCGGTTCATTTTGATCTCTTGAAGTGTAATTCTTTATTGCGTGCTTCAAGTTCACATAATCTTGCTCTTGGAGAACCGGTTCATATGGGTCTTTAAACCAGTGCTTCACGAAGTTCTTCAAATTTTGAACATCAACTGTCGCTTCATTTAATTCTGGTTCAACATTAGCTGTTTCTTCATTTGATTCCGATTCGGCAGCTTCAGATGTGCTCTGGAATTTAATATCTACCGCAGGCTTTTCAACCGTTGATGTATTGACTTCTTGAGTCGTTGGCGTATGTTGTCTTTGATGGGATGATGGCGCAGATGGTGCAGTTGAAGTTGTCGCAGATGGTCTTGAACGTGTTCTTGAGACTCGGCGTGTCTCCCCCTCAGGGTGATTTGGAGCAGAGCTCGGATCGTCCTGATCAGGTCGAGGTCGAGAAACGGAAACAGCCGGTCGAAAAGATTCTTGAATTTCGGTGTGTAGAGCAGTGATGGCACCCAGAATTTCATCATGATGTCGTTGCTGAGACGTGTGCAAATCACTTAACTGTTGTTCCATGTCAGCTTTGAACAGTTCAAATTCATATTTGGTGACGGTGGGGATTTCCAAATTTTGCCTCAGTAGACCCATTAAAGAATCTTCCGGTTGACCCCTACCAGTGGCTTCAGCAAGCAGGTTAGCATATAACCTCGACATGAGCTCATCATTGTTGTACTTATTTCGATGTGGTGAGGGAGGCCGACTGTTGGGGTCCAGTGTTGGATCCGGGGGGGGGGTGCGACTGCTGCTGGGTCGGGAGGAACTAGCCTGATTCGGATCAAGTTGACCGGAGCGAGCAGCGGTACGTATCTCTCGAACAAATGCTTCTCTTTCAACAGTCATAAGTGCAGCATGTTCATTCAAAGTGGCTCTGGCTCATTGTAACTGAGCGTCTATAAGTGCTTGAGCCGTAGGGGGAATACTGAAAGCTGGAGTCGAGGTACCTGTTAGGGAAACACCAGGATCACTTAGATTACCCGTTGACATGACAGTTGAAAAAACTGTATGCCCTACGTTCAGTGTTGGCATAGATGTAGCACTGGTGGGATTTCCTCCCAATCCTCGTGAAATGTCCGGAATGGACATCACTATGGGAGTTCCGACTAGGCCACGAAGGCTCTCAGTGAGTGTAGACACATGTTCCCTATTTGGCTCTAGACTCGAAGTGCATACAATCGAAGGCGAAGCAGGTGAGCTACTGCCTCTTGTTTCAATAGTTGTGTCTCCCGAATGGAGGGGAGCTAGATAAGGAGCTAGACTCACAAGTATATGTGAAACTGTTGGCTGTTGGAAGCCTTCATAGTGGCTAGGAGGGGCGTGCATGTGCGCTGCTAGGTCCATAGCGTCTTGTCCACTAGACATACCCAACGAATGAGTAGGGCTAGTAGCCGCGGTTACCTGGATGGGGGAATCTGGTCTCGCGCTCACTATAGTTTTTCTCGTCCCATCGCTCACGCTCACTCTTTCTTTTTCAACTAATGCTCCCTCCTCTCTCCTTATCTCTCAAGTAGAAGGCTCGGTGAAGATGTCAGACATCAATCCAGAGACCTGATCTGCTTCAAAGTCGAAGGGTTCATTCGGCTCATCATGTTCTTGATCTGCTTCAAAGTCGAAGGGTTCATTCGGCTCATCATGTTCTTGATCTGCTTCAAAGTCGAAGGGTTCATTCAGCTCATCATGTTCATCATTGGTTGCAGTAGGTTGTTCATCAGTGTTCGATATAGAATCGGATAGAGGTGGTTGTGGACCAATGCGGCTAAGAGCTTGTTCTTCGATGGCAGCAGTTCTTGGACGGCGGGAAAGGGGTTGAGTATCGGATTCATCTTCATCAGACGATGAAGGTCATGGTCGAATACGGGTACGGCTAATAAGCATCTTGAATCGTGGAGTAGATCGAGATGTAGAAGCAGCTCTTGAGATAGTGGGTGGTGGTATTGGGATGGATGGGGCAGCAGTTGATGGGATTGGCTAATTAGGTGCACCGCCCTCGTCATGTCCCTTACAATACGCTAATCACCCTGTTCAGGATTCCCATGATCCTGAACCTGCTAATCTACCCTAGGACCCTCTCCTTGCACAAGATGTTCCTCGTGGATTGGCTCTTGGGCAGGCACAACCGGAGGTGGTTGATCCATTAAGCCGTGTCTCTCCATATAAGCTATCACACTCGATGCATTCTGATAAGCATAGGCAAGTAGTGCTTCAGGGATTGGCATGATGAAGTCAAACTGGCGATCATTGAGCTTGAGGAACTTCAGTGAGTTGGTTGGTCCCAACGGTGATCCTGTTCGTCGAGGTATATCAGGTTTGGATGACAGCATGGCATGAATAAATAACTGAAGGAACCGTTGGAAGGGTACGAAAGCTCGATTGCGTGAATTGGATTTGTCTTCAGCGAGTTCCATGAAATCCGTCCAGATGAGCATAGCGTAATCGTAGTGACGATTGAATACGATACCGTGGAAGGCCGCAGTACTAGCCTTGTCCATGCCGGTGTGTTTGCTTGTTAGACATCGATTGACGATGGTGAACAGTGAAAACCAGATTTGAGGCAGGTACATTCTCTTGAACTGGCTGGGGCTTGTGAGGGGTTCGGGTGAGTTGTACCCAAGGGCTCGAATATCGGCGCAGAGTTGTTCTTCGGTTGCAAAGGCATCATATGGGTGTTCGCTAGTGGCGACAGGCAGGAGGAGGATTCGACGAATCCGAGAAGGGGTTAAGCGGGTGACAAAGTCGTCGAGTTTGGCAGTGAAGTGGTGGTCACCGTCATCCAGATGGTATGTTAAAGTGTACCAGAATTGCTGGAGATAGAACAGGGGTACCCGATGATCCAAGGCAAAGGCATATTGAAGAGGGTGGCATTGAAGGATATCGATGATGACTTGATGTTAAATCGTTATGCCAAAGTTGAGACGGTGATTGTTTGGTTTGAGTGATCGAAGTTTGTCTCGGGGCATCAAGAGGTCGTCTCGGTTGACCGCTTTGGTACTGGGTTCGGTGGATCGTTCAGAAGGCATGAGATGTTCATCGTCGGAAAGGTTCGGATCATTGATGGCCGCCATTAGAACTGAAAGAAAACAGTTAGCAAACCATAGGAAAAGTTAGTGATATGGATGATAAGAAGGTTAAAAAAAATTCAAGTCTGAATGTCGAGTCCTAAGGAGTCGATAAACCTGAATATCGAGCCCATAGGAGTCGATAAACAGTTTTATCGATTGCTATAGGATGGATGAAAAGATGAATGTCGAGTCAAGCTGGGTCGACATAAAGACTTGGTGAAATTTTGTAAGATAAAACCTGTGAGAATCGATAAGAAAGATGTCGGGCCAAAGGGGAATCGAGAAGCAGAGTTTATCGGGTCACAAATATCCGAGAAAACGGCACTTAGAAACTTTTTGGAAGTTAGGTTTATCGATCCTTTGATAGGCGACAAAATTATGTCGAGTTCTAAAGAGTCGATAAAATAACTTGGCAATTGAAGAACAGGTTATCGGTCCTATGAGACTCGATAAGCATTTATGTCGGGTCATAAATGAGTTGATAAAAACACTTGAAAATTGTATGATGAGTTTCATTGATCCTTTGAGACTCTACAAAAAAATAAGTCGGGTCCTAAGGGGTCGATAAAATCACTTAGATAATCTAAGATGATTTTCATCGAGCCTTCGATACTTGACAAAAAATTAAGTCGGGTCTTAAGGGGTTGACAAAAATTACTTAGAGTTTATGAAGCTGTTCTTATCTATCATTATGACTCGACAAAAACCTAAAGCATGTCTTAAGGAGTCGATGAAAATTCAAAAAGTATCTGTGAAAAAAAATCTAAGTGACTGATGCGAAAATCGGCCTAAAACTCAAAGAAAATCCGATGTCTAGGTGCGATTAGTGACAGTGAACAAATCTAAAGTATTAGATAAACCAAATAAGCATAAAAGAAAACCCAAAATTGGCAGAAATCAATGGGAACTCGGAAACCCAGGGTTTTGGGAAACCGAACCGTTTAATGGACTAAAACAGTAGCATGCGATGGAAGAAGTTAAAAACACCAAGATTTAAATATGATTAAGAGAAGAATGCGAACCTAGTGATGCTTTCAGATTCCCAAAACTCGATGATTTGAAAAATCAAATTCTGGAACTAGAGTATTCGAAGGGTTTTAGAGAGAAAGAGGGAAAACAAACTTGTTTGAAAAGTAAGTGTATGAGAGTGGGGCCCGACATTTAAATAGTGGGTCATCGGGTGATGACACGTGGCATGGTCTCATTGGGCCGAGAAGGTTGATGACATCAGCAAGATGTCGAGCGTGGTTTTTGTCGGGCCAAACTTGGGCGATAAAAAAAAGTTTGTCGGGCCAATAGGGGTCGATAACTTTGGACTTTGATTTTCAAACTAAGTCTGATTTGATTTAAAAATTAAATTCGTGCTCCCCCGTGAAATAAGAAAACTTTGCTCCCCCTACAATTGTGAGATAGTAAAAAACGTACCTTGCCGCTCCCCCTCGAAAACTGAAATGGTTAGACAAAAATAGTCGAAAAAAAGAAAGAAAGAAAATAATGAAAATACAGAACTGTAAACAAATTTCAAAAGCCAACATACAAGAAACCAAGAGTGATGCAGATTCATAGTTTAAGCAAATGGGAATGTGCATAAAAACTTAGATAGACGTTTTGTGTATTTTGAAAAATCTGACTTAGAAAATCTGGTTTGAAGCTTCAGCATGCCCAACTTGGACACTAGGAACTGGAAGCGTTTCTCATCCAAGGCCTTGGTGAACAGGTCAGCAAGCTGTAATTCTGTATTGACAAAGTATAATTCAATCGTACCTCTTTCGACGTGGTCTTTGATGAAATGATACCGAACGTCTATATGTTTAGTCTTTGTATGTTGGATGGGTTGCTTGAGATGGCGATGGCACTTTTGGAGTCACAATAGATAGGAATCTTATCAAACCAGAGTCCATACTCCTTGAGTTGTGTGCGCATCCACAGTACTTGAGAACAGCAACTTGTGGCAGCAATGTATTCGGCTTCCGCAGTAGAAGTGGAGACGCAAGCTTGCTTTTTCGAGGACCAACTTACCAGTTTATCGCCTAGGAATTGAATGTGTCCCGACGTGATTTTACGTTCAAGCATGCACCCGTCATTATCGGAATCTGAAAAGGCAGTTAGCTCGAAACCCGTATCCTTAGGATACCATAGGCCAAGATTAGTAGTATCTTTTAAATACCGAAAAATACGTTTGATAGCACTAAGGTGAGATTCTTTTGGAGATGCTTGATATCTAGTGCATAAACATGTGGCAAACATTATGTCCGGTTGACTAGCCGTTAGATACATTAAGGAACCAACCATGCTCCGGTAGGTTTTAGAATCTACCGCTTTTCCCGGGATCGGCATGTAGTTTTGAACCTGGAGACATGGGTGTACCAATCGGTGTACATGACGTCATGTTATATTTACGTAACATGTCCGAGATGTATTTCGATTGGTTGATGAATATTCCTGTTGAAAATTGTTTTATTTGAAGGCCGAGGAAAAACATTCATCATTCCCATCATGCTCATATTGAATTTAGCAATCATGAGTTCGGAGAACTCCTTGCATTCTTGAGGGTTAGTTGAACCGAATATAATGTCGTCCACATAGATCTGAATAAGCATAATATCGCCGTCTTCCTTTTTAATGAAAAGAGTTGGATCGATTTTACCTTTGGAGTATCCATTTTTCACTAAATAGGCAGACAGTCTGTCGTACCATGTGCGTGGTGCTTGTTTTAAGCCATAGAGAGCCTTGTTGAGGATGTACACATGATTTGGCTTTGAAGGATCGACATACCCGTCATGTTAGGATACGTAGACTTCTTCGCGCAGAACACCATTCAAGAAGGCCGTTTTGACGTCCATTTGAAAAACCACAAAATATTTGTGAGCCGCGTATGCTAAGAACATTCGAATTGCTTCAATACGTGCCACGGGCGCAAATGTCTCGTCATAATCAATCCCTTCTTGTTGGCAGTATCCTTTTGCTACAAGTCGGGCTTTGTTGCGTATGACAACCCCATCTTCATCTTGTTTGTTTTTGAAAATTCATTTGGTACCGATGATGGTTTTGTTTTGTGGACGAGGAACGAGGCGCCAAACTTTCAAGCTTTCAAATTGATTGAGTTCGTCTTGCATGGCCACAATCCAATCAGGATCATTCATTGCTTCTTGAATGGATGTGGGTTCGATCTTGCTTTTAAAGGAAGAGAACAAACAATCGTTGGCCGAGGAGGAACGCGTCGTGACTGGTTTGGTTGGATCTCCAATAATCTGATTTGCTGGATGAGATCGGACCCATTTGGTGGTATGCGGAAGCGGTTGAAATGCATTTGGGTCTGGGGTATCATCAACATAAGTACCGAGTGGAAGATCTTGAACTGATTCCAAGGTTGGAGCTACGACAGAGGATCTTATGGAACTAGAGACATCCTTAGGGGATGAGGTTGATGGTGGGGGAGAGGATGTCGGTTCAGTAGGAAGCGAGTTGAGACTAGATGGAGCATTAGTAGGAGCAGCAGCTTGAGCGGGAAGAGCATCAGTTTGAGCGAGAGGAGCGGATGTAGATGAGCTTGGAGTTGCAGCAGTTGAGACGGTGTCCGTAGTAACTGGTGGTCCAGTAAGGTTGGTAGTCTCGGCGACCTCCAAGACAGGCGGAGTGATCTGATTCGGGATATCAGTGTGAGAACCAAAGTAATCCGAGTAAAAGTACTCGAATTAATCATCCAAATTGGAAGTAGTAGCTTTGGATGTAGAAGGTTGAGCAGGGTTTGGGGCAGGTTCCGAACGGATGTGATCGGAAGCTAAAATACCGGTGAGTGCGGGTCCAGAACTGTCTTGTTCAGGAGCCATTTCGGCTTTAGGATCAAACTGAATATTGACGCTTTCTGTGACACAACGAGCAAGTTTCATGTAGACCCGGTAAGCTGAGGCATTTGGAGAGTAGCCAAGAAAATAAGCTTCATCGGCCTTTGGATCGAGTTTACCACGATCTTCTTTTTCATTGAGGATAAAGCAACAAACACCAAAGGTTCGGAGATGATCGATGGAAGAAATGCGATTGTAGACTAACTGATATGGTGTCTTATTGAAGCTTGTTGATGATGGAACGATTTTGAGTGTAGCAGGCGGTATTGATAGCTTCGGCCCAGAGGTAGAGTGGCAATTTGGAAAAACTGAGCATAGTGCGGGCCGCTTCAACAAGTGTACGATTTCGGCGTTCGACCACACCATTTTGTTGCGGAGTGCGAGCCGTAGAAAATGTGTGTGAAATTCCCACCAATTCGAGATAACCGTCAAGTGAACGATTTTTGAATTCGGTTCCGTTATCAGTGCGGATGGTTTGAGTGGTAATTTCTAGTTTAACTTGAATGGATTTCAAGGATGTAATAATGGTTTCGGCAGTCTCATCTTTGGAGCGAAGAAATTTAACCCACGTAAAGAGAGAAAATTCGTCAACCATAACTAGAACATACTTCTTTCCATGAATACTTTGAGTCCGAATCAGGCCACACAAATCCATATGTGAGAAACCTTCTTCATCTTTCCCATCACGCATGCGTCGCATAACTGTGGTTTCTCAAACTTCATTGAAGGTAGGCCGGTGACTAATCCGTTAATGGAGAGGCGATTGATGTTCTTGAAGTTTAAGTGAGAAAGTCTTTGGTGCCATAACCAAGTCTTCGGATTAGAGATATTTGAGATCAGACAAACGTTGGAAGGAGCGGTCACTTGGGAAAGATCGATGGCATAGAGATTGGATTTGCGTGTGCCGGCCAATATCTCCTTTCCATCAAAGGTTCGCACGCAACATCTTTCGGGTCGAAAATTGACTTCAAGTTGTTTGTCACAGAATTTGCCAATACTTAGCAGATTATGGCTCAGGCCTTGGACATAGGAAACATTTGAAATAGTGAGATTGTTGTGTATGATGTCACTATGTCCTTTGATAGATATCAGAAGTAGCTTCAAAAGAAGACTAGGGTCTAAAAAGAAAGATTCAGAAGTCTGAAGACAAATAAAGAAAAGCCTAAGGCATAACTTCTGAAGTAGCTACTTCAGAAGTTCTGAAGATTCTGAAGAAGTTCTGAAGAGGTTTCTGAAGACATTTCTGAAGATGTTCTGAAGATGTTCAGAAGTAGTTCTGAACATGTCTGTTATTTTTGTACTGTAACTTTAGCTTTTCCATTTGTATATAAATAGATAGTTTGATAGTTTGTTATAACTAACGTTGATAGATAGAGCTTGTAAATATACACATATTGTAATACAGTTCAATGATCAATACTACATACAACTTCAGTGATCTAATTTTTGTTCTTGTTCTTTAATCTTTCTACATTCTTGATTGTTTGGGATCTAACAATTGGTATCAGAGCCAATTCATCTGTTCTTGATATTCAGAGAAGAACTTGTCAGATCTGACAATTCTTGATTTTCTTGATTAATAAATTCAAGATTCAATTTCAGGTGAATTCTCAATCTATTTCAAATCAAAGATGTCGAAAGAAATCGTGTCCATCGGATCAGAAACTAAACCACCAACTCTGTTTCTGGGTGAATATCATCAATGGCGAATCAGGATGATTCAATTCTTGGATAATATTTATGAAGCCTTAATGCAATCAATCATAAATGGCCCTCTGGAGATCTATGTGGAAATACCATCAGTACCAAGAACTGAGTCAACTCCTGAGATACCTGCTTCAAGAATAAAGCCCAGGTATGTACTGTACAGCTGAGAAAACTCAAGCTAAAATTGATAAAAGGGCATTAACTCTTCTTACAATGGCCATTCCAAATGAAATATTCAATAGGGTAGATAGTTTAACATCTGCATAAGCCATGTGGGATGAGGTTGAAGCACAAATGCAGGGTAGTACAAAGGCTTAAGCACAAAGATTGAATATCTGTGTGGGTACTTATGAAAACTTCAGGTATAAAGAAAATGAATCTATTACAGAGACTTATCATCGATTCAATATCCTGAATGATCTGAGAAGAAATGGTGTTCGGAAATCAAACTCTAAGATAAACAATAAATTTATGAACAATTTGGGGAATGAATGGTCAAGTTTTTCTGACAACATGGTTACCAGAAATCTTTCTAGAAAATCTATTCACGATGTCTATGGCATTCTGTTTCAACAAGAAGACAAAACAAGACTAGACAGAATGAACAAAAGAAGGCAAATGAAACAGTAGCCTTGTTGAGCAAAAAGTATAATAATTCTATGACCATTTCTGCTAAGAGCAAAATCTGTGAAATCCCAGAAACAAACTTGTGTGATGGGGATGAATCAGATGAAGAACTTAAGAGAATTTCTGATAATATTGCTTTTATGACAAGGCAATTTACTCAAAGATATAATCAAAAATATCAGAATAAACCAAAATCTGAAGTTGGTCTCAAGAAAAGTCAAGATGCTGGTCAAACTGAATCATCTAAACCAGCAAGATGCTTTAATTGTGGTAAGCCTGGTCATTATGCAAGACAGTGCAAAATGCCCAAAGTAAAAAAACTCAGGCTACTATGAGAAAAAGCATCTTCTTGCTAAAAAGAAGGAGCTTAATCCAGCTTTGGTTACCAAATATGAAGAGGATTGGTTAAACTGGAGTGATGGTGAATATGATGAAGAAATAGCTCATTATGCATCAAACTGCTATGTGTGCCAAATGGATCCAGAAGATAAACATGCACATGATTCTGAGGTAATTTCTTCATCTTCTGAACTAAATACTGAAATAAATTACTCTTCTGAACCAAATTCTGAATCAAATTCTGAACAACTTTATGAAAATTCTGAAATGCAAAATCAAGTTCAGAATGTATTCCGAATTTGAAAGTCTCAGAAACAAAATTAAAGGTGAAAGAATGTTGGTCAATCAATTCAGAGCTGAAAGTTAAATTTATAAACAAAATTGCCAAGAAGCTAAACAATCTCTTGAAAAAATTTCTGAAGAAAAATTATTGTTAAAAGAAAAGATGGAAAGTTTACAAAAAGATATCATAAATGAAAAATCTGAAAAAGAAATTCTGAATGTTAAAATGAACTTTCTGAATCAAGAAAGACTTGATCTTTACAAAAAGATTAGGAATTGGAAGATCTGAACTTTAAAAGAGTACAAACAGAACAAACTCTGAATATTTTAACAAACCAGGCTCAAAGTTCAAAATTTTATAACATCAAAGCAGGTTTGGGATATAATGAAAGTCAAATTCTAAAAAAGGCACCTGCAAATCTTTATGACTATTCAAAAATGAAAATATTTAATGAAAATAATACAGGTGTCATATCCAAACCTGTTAATCTCTCTTTGCCTGAAAGAATTCCTTTTGTAAAATCAGAGGCTCTATTTTCTGATGAAAAATCTCTTAATTCTGGTAAATCAGAGACAATTTCTGAAACAAAAGTAATGAATAAAAATATTATAAACATTTCTGAACTTACTTCTGAATCAGAAACTATGTCTGAAGAAAAATCTGAATCATCTATTAAAACTGAGAATTTTTTTGAAGTATCTTCTAAATCTACTTCTGAAAGTTTATCTGAAGTTCTAAAAGAAGATAATTCTGATAATAAATCAGAACATGCTGAAAAATATGATGAATTCTCGGATGTTGAATCTTCACAAGATAATAATGAGAATTCAGAAATTATTTTTGATAATATTTTAAATCAAAAAATCTTTTGCATCTAAAAATATTTTAAATCAAAAATCTTTTGCATCTAGCATGACTCAAGACAAGTTCTCAGATTTAATGAATGCTTCAGATTCAGAAGATTATGATGATCCTATGGTTCAAGTTATTGATAAAGATGGATATTTGGTTTATAAATTACAACCAAAAGTTCCTTCTGACAAGTTTAATACTGTTTTTCTGAAACCTGAATTTCTGAAAACTGCAACTTCTTCTACTTCATGAAATGATACTCCTATATTCACAAAAACACCTGTATCTTCAATATCATTATCTGATTTTGTAACCAGAATTAAAAAGTTTGAAAAAGGACAATCTTCAAATTCAACTTCTAAAGTTCATAATTCAAATCCTAAATCTGAAGTTACAACTAAAGTAAGTAAAAGAATTTCTTATACTAATCCTCGTTTCTTATCTTTTACAGAGCTATCCACTTTATTTTGGAGAAAGAAAGGAGAAAGTCTATCAAAGACTGACAAATTAGATAGTTTTTCAAATTCAAAGAAAATTGATGTACCAAGAGTTAATAAAGTGAATAAAAGAACTCCTGTTGACAAATCAAACAATGTTGATTCTTGTTCATCTATTGCTTTATTAAATATTTTGAAGAATCATATTAACTGCATTAATTGTGGTCATCATAATTTTCATTTGAACTCCAAAACAAATAAAACACATCTTGAGAAATCAATTCAGAAATTTTCAGCTACATTGGCAAACAAATACAAAAATAAAAAGAAACTTCAAAATAATACTATAAATGACAAATTAAAATATTCTGAACTAACTTCTGACATTCAGAAGATTAAGTCAAAATCAGTGATTCAAAGTTTTTGACTACTCTAAGAAAGACAAATTCAAAAGTTCTGAACAAACTTCTGAACTTCAAAATGTTAAGTCAAAGTTCAGAACTTCAAAATTTTTAACTATTCTCACATGACCCATTCTTAAATAGGTACCTAAATCTCAATAATCATTTTTGCAGATATGGCATGTGTGGGTTTTAGATTCTGGATGTTCAAGACACATGACACCTTTCAACGAACTTTTAACTGATTATCACGAAAGATATGGAGGAACGGTTAGCTTTGGAAATAATGCAAAAGGATATGTGAGAGGATATGAAACTTTTTCCAAAGGAGATGTTAAAGTGATGAAAGTTTTCTATGTGGAAGGCCTTAAACATAATCTCTTCAGTATAAGTCAATTCTGTGACAAGTATTGGAAGGTAAATTTTGATATAGACTACTTTCATGTTCTGAGTTCATCAAACAAAAATGAGTTAACTGCTTATAGAGATGGAGATTTCTACACTGCAACTTTCACTGCAAATGGTCAATTACAAGGAGTGTGTTACATTTCCACAACTATGAGAAATGATAGTTGGCTTTGGCATTATTGAATGTCACATCTGAACTTCAAAGCCATTTCTGAACTAGAAAGACACAATTCTGTAAGAGGACTACCAAAGATCATATTTGAAAAGAATTCTTTATGCTCTGCATGTGAACTAGGGAAGATCAAAAGAAGCTCTCATCCTCTGAAAATGCTATCTTCATGTAAAGCTCCACTTGAAATGCTACATATGGATTTATGTGGACCAATGAAGACTCAAAGCATAGGTGGAAAGAATTATATTCTTGTGATTGTAGATGAATATTCAAGATATACTTGGGTTGAATTCTTAAGACTCAAATCTGATACTTCTGAAAGACTCATTCCTTTTCTGAAGAAAATTCAAGTTCTTCTTCTACTACCAGTTCAAAAGATCAGAAGTGATAATGGCACATAATTTACAAATTCTACACTTCAGAATTTTTTGGAATCTGTTGGTATTTCACATAATTTTTCTGCTGCCAGAACTCCCTAATAGAATGGTGTTGTTGAAAGGAAAAACAGAACTTTGGTAGAAGCTGCAAGGACCATGCTAGCATATTCTGAACTTCCTTTATCTCTGCGGGCAGAAGCAATTGCAACTGCATGTTTTACTCAGAACAGGACAATTCTTAATAGAAAACTAATTAAAACTCCTTACAAAATTATTAAGCAAAGAAAACCCTCTATTGATTATTTGAAATTTTTTGGTTGCAAGTGTTTTCTTCTGAATGCTACACAACATCTAGATAAATTTGCACCTAAGGGTACAGCTGGTATCTTTGTTGGCTATTCTCAAAGATCCAAAGCATACAGAGTACTAGTCAAAGGAACACAAAGAATCATTGAGACTTCAAACATTATATTTCATGAGCCAACAATGACTTCTGAACAAGACAGTTCAGAACTCAAGCTTAATTAAGTTTTTGAAATTTTGGATTCAGAATGCAACAAGACAAATCTCACTTCTGAATCTAAAACTTTCCTTAAAACAAATTTAGATACTTTATGTCAAAACTTATTTGATATTTTTGTGAATGTTTCTGCAGATTATCAAAATCCTTCTCTATTCAGAAGTATTCCAGAATAAGAATCTATAGAACCTACAATATCAAATACTTCTGGACCACCACTCTCAACCTCAGGTTCAAAATTTTCCATTTCTGAACTTGTACAAATTATTTCAGAAACAGTGCACGTTACTTCTGAACCTGTTGTTCCTGTTTCTGAACCTGAGGGGGAGACTTCAGATCTACATTCAGATATTAATCATGATACTGAAACTCAAGCAATCATTGATGCTTATGATTCATTCAACAATGTTTCATCTGTTCAACCATTGCCAAATGTGAACAAATGGACATTAAGTCATCCAATTCATCAGATTATTGGTGATGCATCAAAAGGTGTACAAACAAGATCAGCCACAGCTAATGAATGTCTGTATGTGAACTTTTTAAGCAGTATGGAACCCAAAAAGTCATGTGAAGCACTTCAAGATCCAGACTGAATTTTAGCCATGCAAGATGAGCTAAATCAATTTGAAAGAAATAAAGTCTGGAGATTGATTCCTAAACCAAAAGGTAAATCAATCATTGGCACCAAATGGGTTTTTAGAAATAAAAAGGATGAACATTGGATTGTTGTGAGAAATAAAGCAAGACTTGTAGCTAAGGGGTATTGTCAACAAGAGGGCATTGATTATGATGAAACTTTTGCTCCTGTTGCAAGACTAGAAGCTATCAGAATCTTTCTTGCATATGCTGCTCACAAAAACATGAAAGTTTTTCAAATGGATGTTAAGTGTGCATTTCTGAATGGAATTCTTCATGAAGAAGTATATGTTGAACAACCAGAAGTCTTTGTAAGCAAAGAATTTCCAGATCATGTTTACATTTTGGACAAAACCTTATATGGACTTAAACAAGCACCAAGAGCATGGTATGACACTCTCACAACTTTTCTTCTGAATTCTAAGTTCAAAAGAGGTACTGTTCATACAACTTTATTTCTGAAAAAGGAAGGTGATGATATGATCTTAATACAAATATATGTAGATGATATTATATTTTCTTCTACAAATCCAAAATTTTGCAGAAATTTTGAGAAATTCATGCAAACTGAATTTGAAATGAGTATGATGGGAGAATTAACATTTTTTTTTGGTCTCCGCGTAAAACAACTACCCATTGGCATATTCATTAATCAATCTAAGTATATCTCTGATTTACTTAAGAAGTTTGACATGTCTGACTGTTCTAGTATTCAAGCTCCAATGGCCACTACAACAAAATTAGAATCTGATTTGAAAGGAAAATCTGTTGATCAGAAAAAGTACAGAGGCATTATTGGATCTTTGCTTTACTTAACAGCTAGTAGACCTGATATAATGTTTGCTACATGTATTTGTGCTAGATATCAAGCTAATCCTAAGGAATCCCATCTTCTTCCTGCTAAAAGAATCCTTAGATATCTCAAAGGTTCTCCTTCATTGGGACTTTGGTATCCAAAGGATTCTGGTTTTGAGCTAACAGCTTTCACAGATGCAGATCATGGTGGTTGCAAACTAGACAGAAAAAGTACATCTGAATCATGTCAATTTTTAGGTGATAGACTTGTGAGTTGTTCTTCAAAGACGCAGAATTGTGTTTCAACTTCTACTGCAGAGGCTGAATATGTTGCTGCTGCAATTTGTTGCTCACAAGTTATTTGGATGCAAATACAATTAAAAGACTATGGCTACACATTCAAAAAGATTCCTCTTTATTGTGATTCAAAGAGTGCCATAGCAATTACTGCAAATCCAGTCCAACATTCAAAGACTAAGCACATTGATGTCAGATATCATTTTATCAAAGATCATGTTGAAAAAGGTAATATTGAAATGTTTTTGTTCAGACTGATTATCAATTAGCTGATTTATTTACCAAAGCACTTGATGAAAAACGTTTTAATTTTTTGGTAAGTAAATTAGGCATGATGAATATGTCTGTGTAAGTATTAAGCATCAACTCAAATTTCAAAATATCTATGTTCTGAGTTTATTTCCTCAAATTTCTGAGAAATCTTACCTTCAGAGTTTCTGTAGTTAAGTTTTCAGAAAAAAAAAATCTCTAACTCAGAGGCATAATTTTTCAAACAAATTGATTTGTTTTTCTGATACTTGCAAAAAAAATTCATTCATTTCTCTATCTTTTATTTCTAAAAATTCTGATGTCTAGCATTGTTTAAGGGGGAGAATTAAAATGTTTCTTGTTTCAAGGGGGAGTCAAACTCAAATTCAAGTATTTAACACACCTCTATAATATTCAAGATCTGAAATGGTGGATAACACATTCTATTGTATACTTCTGAAGAATCTGGATAAACTTCTGAAGATCAACTGTTTTTCATATTGTTCAAACCTACTTCTGAATTATTCAAATGTTTTACATTTTTCAGAAGTTTGTAGTTTTAAATGAGTTTCGTAATTTTGAAGGATTCCAAGTCAAGTATTTCTGAATCATTTCATTCAAACTTCTGAACTTATTCTCAGAAGTTCTGAACTTCTTCTGATTTTTTTTTGAACTTGTTCTCAGAATTTTTCTTCCCGTTATAAAGACTAATCCTGTGCCACGTGTTTTAATTTCATTGGCTAATCCTTAAGCACGTCGATTAAACGGTTCATTTATCCGAATAAATGATGATTACTACTCTAATCACTCTTACTTTTGGCCACGTGTCCATCCACGATTATTCAGTCATTTATAATCCATGATTTCATCTTCGTCTTCACTTTCTAGCAATCTTTCCCTCCGAAATCTTTCCCTGTTCATTGATTTTCATTCAAACTCAAGTTTCTCCTCATTTTCAACTATGTCGACTTCAAATGTTCAATCTGCAAAATCTCGTTTCAGTGACAGTAATGGATCATCAATCAATGATTCATTCAATATAGTTCCTAAGAAGATAATGGTTAGATCAATGGAGATCAATCTCGATGATGAACAGATTTTAAAAGACACTGCTACTACTATGATTTCTGAAGCTGGTCCTTCAAACCCAAATCCCGAATCAAACCCTAACCCTAACCCGCGAACTGCCAAAATTGGGGAAACTCAAATCGAGCCTATTGAAGTGGCTTCTGAGACAAATGTTAACTCTCAATCTCGTGCACAAAGCAGTGATGGTCATGATTTGTCCAAACTATATGTCTCTGAAGAGATGCTACTTGAAATCAAGAAGAACAACTGCGCCTTGAATCTAAAGTCTACTGATTTCAATGAAGATCAAATGATCCTAATTGAAATTTTGAAGAAACATCCTCTACAAAGACATCAGAAGTTGATGAAGAAGCAGATGATATCTCTTCATATGTTCATGGCTACAGAGTCTGCATTTCTGTTGAAGACATCAGAAGTATCCATTTTCTACCTAAGGAGGATGAAGTTGTAGGGAAAACCTCATTTGATTCTATTCCATCATCTTCTGAGATGATTTTAGACTTTATGAAGTTAGGATACTCTGAGCAACTCAATGCATTAAGCTCATTCAGAAGGAAGTTTTTACCTCCTATCTGGTATTACTTATTTACAATTCTGAATACTTGCCTTTCTGGTAAAAGCTCAAGTCTGGATCAAGCATCAACAAATGGGAGAATAATTTTTCATGGAGTAGCATTCAACAAGCATTATGATTATGCTTCTCTTATTTTTGATGAACTCAAGTCTGCAGTTTTGAAGAAGTCTATTTACAACTATATACCCTTTCAAAGATTCTTTCAAACCTTCATCAAAGGGCAATGAAAGCTGTTCCTGCTATTCCTATTCTGACTCATGAGATACATGTTCCCCTTTTCTCAGTGGATAATCTCAGACCACCAAATGCTAAACTGCAATTCCCAAATGCTTTACCATTACCAACTTATTTACTTGCACTTGTAAAAACATCAAATAGGTTTTTGAATGAGTATTGTGAATCAATGGGACTACCTAAACCAGTAGTCTCTTCCCCTCATTCTAACAAGAGTGGTGAGCATTGTGAGGTGTCTAGAATCCCTAGGCAGAGTGGGGAGGCTGTTCATGGGGGAGAACAACCTCATGGTGTGAAGAGTAAAAATGAAAATGAGAGGATAGGTAGAAGAGTGAGAAAAAGAACTAAAGAGGGGAGACCACAAGTAAAAAATAAAGAAACTTGTGACCTAACTGTTCTAAGCCGGGCATCCACATCATCTATTACTCCACATCCTTTGGTGGGTAGTATTGAAAAAGCCAGTGAGCCCATGGCAAATCTTGTTAACCCCTTCAGCCACTCACCCATCTCTCAACAGAAGGGTGTTTCATTAACACACATGGGGCAAGCAGCAAATCTACCAATAGGTTCCCACTTGGAAGAACCTATTATTGAAAAAGAAGGACATATGTCCCCCCTTCACAGTTTTGAGCACTTTGAGTCTGAGAGTCCACTCAACTTTGGGCCTTCTGAACCACTTCATGTGGATTTTATTCACACAAGCACACATCTTTCAGATGTCCACAAGCAAAGTGTTAGTCACCTTGCCACAACAACCATAGAGATACCTATTACAGGGTATCAATGATTGGTTGGAAGACCTGGTGGAGTGAACATCACCAAAGCTCCAATAACAGAATCACAAGTGATTCATGATGCTGTGGCATCTACAGGCCAGCGTTTTTCTGAAGGACTGCAAACAAGACCATTTGTTGGTCTTGGACATTTTCCCTCATCTTCTGAATTTTCTGAATTCAAATATTCAGAAGAACATTAAGGAATTGATGGATAAAAACTGTAAGGTGATGGAGGATAGGTTGGATGGACAAGAAAAGAAAATGGTGGATAAGTTGCATGAATTCCAACTTGCAACTACTTCTGATCTCAGCAACTTTCAAAAGGCTATTCTGGATTCTTTCTTTGAAGTTATTTCAACAGTTCAATCCTTGAAGACCTCTATGCCATCCTCTTCTACTCAGCCAGCAGCTTCTGAATTTGCAACAAAGGATGACATCTCTCAGATTCTGAATCAATTAACCACTATTCAGAGTTCTCAAGTATCTTTAAAGAATCGTATTTCTGCATTGGAATGTGGTTCACAAGAAAAGACTTTGAACCGTAGTCTTTAAGATTAGGATGATCCTTAAAATCAAGAGGGGGAGAAGAGACAGAAAGTCTTTGAAGATGACCTTCCACAAGGTCAAAATTCTGAAAGATCTTCTGAAGAAGCTCAAGTTCAGACTTCTGAACGATCTTCTGAGATAACTTCTGAAGAAATTCGGATCACTGAAAACAATGAAACTAATAGAACTTCTGAAGCAATAGAAGATATTTTACATGTAGAAGATGAAGGTCTAGAAGTTGAAAAAGTCACTTCTGAAGAAACTATGGAAGAAGGGTATGAGACTGAGAAAGTGTCTCTAGATTCTGAAAATAAGCTAAGTTCTGAAGACACAGATGTCATTCCTGACTCAAATGAAGAAATGTTGAATGATTATCTTGCTTTTGAAGACATTATTGGAGAGCCAAGTGATTTATCCAATGTAATTCTTTTTGATGAAGAGATGGAAACAAATGAAGGAATGGTTGAAATAAATGAGAACAGAGATCTGATTATATGGGAACCTCAAGGTCTAAGAATAGTTGAAATGAATGAAATTTCTGAAAACTTGTATATATTGGTTAGTCAATATTGTTGGAGGTACATCATTTTGAATCATCCAAGGAATCTGGAGTGTAGATTCTTGGATGAAAGACTAACAATTTTCAAAGAATTTCTTAATCAACCAGCTGAGTTGTGACAACCGTCAATTTTGAATTTCCATATTAGCTCTAATTAAGTTTATTAGTGTTAATATAGATTAATTATAAGAATAGAATTCAATTGACTTAGAATGACCGAAAAATTTATAGAGTTTCCGGTAGCTACTTAGAAAGTCCGGTTCCGACCCGTAACTGGCCGAAATGTCCTATATAGTGCCAAATGCTCTAATTTATACCCAATTTATATAAAATATATAGTTTTAGTATGTTAAATATAAAAAAAAAAAAAAAATTTATAATTTAACTAAAATGGCTTACAATTTGGAGAAAAAAAAATGTCAAAATTAAGAAAATGTACTTTGTAATTTCATTTTGAGCTTGAAATGAATTTAAAAAAAAAATGTTGGACTTGGGTGGGGCCCATGTACATCGCTGGCTCCTCCCCTTTTCCCCCCATATAAATACTAATTTTTTTCATAAAATGCTCATTTTCAAATTTCAAACTCAAAAATTCCTCTCTCTCTCTCAAAACTCAAGAGGCTCTCAAGAACACCTCCTTCATCATTCATACTCCAGCCAATTTCTTCATTTCTTTCCATCAAAATAACAAGAATTTTGAAGATATTACATCTTTTTCATCATCCAAACAAGGTACAATCTTTATTTAATTTTTGTCTTGCAAATTTTTGGGGAAAAACCCACTTTTCTAGCATTTTCATCACTTTCTTTTGAATTTTTGGAAATTCTTAGTTCCAAGGTTAGATTATACACCAAAGATGTGTAAAATATCTTCATAAGAGTGATAATTCATGACCCAAACAAATGGAAGTTAAGAAATCAAAGCAAAAACCTATTGCACGTGGGTTTTATTCATGAAATTGGTAAATTTTACTGCTGACAGATTCTATGCATGTGCATAAATCGTCCATTTCTTGCAAAATTATATGTTTAAATATTATGAATCATCTTTCTACAAGTTTATTTAGTAAGTTGGGGTTCTAATCCAAGTAGTCTCACTCAAAAATATTGATTTTTGGCCCCCCAAATGCTCATAACAAATCAGGTGTGCAACTAGAAGTTCAACAGTAGGTAAACCCTACTTTGAACGACCATAACTCTTTGAATATTCTTCCAAATCACTTGATTTTTCTTCTGGAAGTTAATTTAATGAGTTACTTTTCAAATGCCACTGATTTCATTCAAAAATATGGTGATTTGAGGTTCCAACTAATTAAAACAAAATGAGTGTGCAAACTGTCAACCAATGACAGATTTGTGCATGCATGTTCAAATGGTCATATCTCTTTCAAAACTCAATGAAAAAGGATTATTTTTCCTTTGAGAGTTATTTTTATGAGTTATATTCAGTTTGCAAGTGGAATCACTTAAAAATATGGAGTTTTGACCCTCCAAACACTTAAAATACTTTAGGTGTGCAATCTGTGAAACCACCAGCAGCTAAACTCTACTTTGTGTGTTAGTATCTCCTTTGTTATTTGTCTTTAATGCATGATTCTTCTTCTAAAACTTTCTTTTATGAGTTAGGTCTCATATGAATCCAGTTTCATTCAAAAATATGAAGTTTTGAGGCATTAACCAATTTATTAAAGTTAAATGTGCAATCTGTCAGCTAATGATAGAATTGTGCATGCAACTTCGTGGTGCCATATCTCCTTCATAACTTCTTCAAAATCGGTGATTCTTATCTCAAAAGTTTCCTTTATGAGTTATGATTCCAATCCACCTGGAAATTTTAGATAACACTGAGTAGAACTCCTCAAATGCCATGCCAGTTGTGACCCTTTGCATTGCATAAATTATTTGAATCATTTTTACATGTCCAAAATGCATCAAATTTAGTCACAATCACCATAACCCAGTACTATATCACATATAAAAACATGGGAAGCTATGTCATATTGGAAGTCTCTACATTTTGATCATTTTGAGTACTAAAAGTTTCTGTCCACAAGTGAAATTCTGGATTTTCTTGATTCTAACAATTATTGATCATTTGATGGTTTATAACACAACTTACGGTATAAATTACTATATTAACAAGCATATGTGCATTATATATAATTGGACTATAGACAATCAAGTTGGATGTATGTGGACATTTATATGCTTAAGACTTATTCACCTCCATAAGTAGTTTTAGACCCATAAGTGATGGTTTTGAGCATTTCTCTTTGTTAGAGAATCGTTAAGCCTTTCGGTGGGGATCGGATCGTGCTTTTGAGTAGCGGAGATTGCAAAGGTGAGTATTCACAGCCCCATTTTTAAAGTATTTTATACGTTTTGGGGTGGAAAGCATGATAAAATGAAATATTTGAGCTATTTGCATTACCGAATGTGAAACAATATGAAAATGTTGATTTTGGGCACTAAGGCATGTACACTAATAGATTGTATTGAGTAAAATGTTCCATAAAAGTTTGTACACTACTATTAACTCAAGTTAGGAGCCAAGGGTATATGTGGATAGCGCTATTGGACGGACAATCCCACCTAAAAACCGAAAAGTAGGGTGTGGATAGCAATCCCACCGGGAAACTACAGGTAGGGGTGCACTATACTTAAAAGGGAAGGTTCTACACATGTGGACTTTAGGTCCACCGTGGAGGTAGAAATAAAAGAAGGTTCCACGCATGTGGACTTTAGGTCCACCGCTGAGGTAGAACTAAAAAGAAGGTTCTACACATGTGGACTTTAGGTCCACCGCTGAGTAGAACTAAAAATACTTCTGTGGTCGAAGGTTTAGTGGTGGCTCGTTACTTATTGATATTTAGGGTACAAAAATGCCTTGAACGTTTTATGATGTAAAGATTTATTAAGTGCCATAAAAGTATTTTGCTCAATATTCATTTATGCAAAAGATGTGTATAATATTTAAAACCTGTGAACTCACCAACTCTTTGTAGTTGACCTTGTTTTATTCATGCTTTTCAGGGGTAAGAAAGGGTAAGTGAAAATGCTTGTGTTTGGGGCGCATCAACATCAACCACGTTTAAATTTGAAATCATTTTGTAGAACATCTTATTTCTTTTATTTTGTTAAAACTTGAACTTGTATGATGTAATGTTCAGTTTTATTTTGTTATGTATTTGATTGGACAATTGGTGTTGTTATCGCTCTATCGCTATGAAATCTTGAACTATCACTCCCTGTGTTTCCGCTTTAGCGGGGTGTGACAGACTTGGTATCAGAGCCATTTATAGAGAACACCGGTTTTTCTATAAAACCAAATACTATAACCAAAAGTTTTCGAAAACCATTTTTCTAAACTAACTGTAATTCTAAAAGCTTACTACTGGTATAATTGGAATAAGTGTCGACTTAGCATATTATAATTAGGCAAAGCCTGATCACCTATGTCTAATTTAATATGTAAAAGGGAGATATGGAACAATTATATTGGGAACTTCTTGCCCAAATGAAAAGCATGGTCATAAGTGTGAGTTCGCATAAGCATTTTATAAATTGTTATTTACTAAAGTACATATAGTAATTAAGTTTGTTACTATCGCAGTTCCCTATGTCTCACTCATGATTTGATGTTATGTGATTCTAAACCTATGATTTGATGAATTGAGTGTTTTATATGCATTGCTTAGTTAAGTAGACTTAGCGCAAAAATAGTAATAGTAATATGACCCAACCTCAATATGAACCTATGCCTAAGACAATTCCTTCGAGGTAAGAAACCTCGAGATCGCGCGACTTATGCCTGAGCAACTCATCGCGGCACTTCTGAACATCGTTAGTCAAGTGGCAGCAGGTCTGAATGCTAATTTGGGAAACAACTGAGGAACTGGAGCAAGTGGAGATAGGGAATGCACATACAAAGCTTTTAGGACCTGCAACCTGAAGGAATTCCATGGAACTGAAGGAGTTTTTGGATTACTGACATGGATTGAGAATATGGAGTCTGTTATCCATATCAACAAGTGCACTGAAGAAAATAAAGTGCAGTTTGCCGCCTGTCGGCAACAAGGACGAGCATTGACCTGGTGGAACACCCAAGTGCAAACCCGAGGCCAAGAAGCAGCCAACTGTCTTACTTGGGAGGAATTCAAAAAGATGCTCAAAGAGGAATACTGCCGAGGAGCGAAATCCAGAAGTTGGAAGCGGAGCTATGGAATCATGAGATCAAGGGAAATGACATAGATTCTTACTCTGCTCGTTTCCATGAACTGGCAAAGATGATACCACATTTGGTGACGCCTGAGGAAAATCGAGTCGAAATGTATATCTGGGGTTTATCTCCTGAAATACATGGGGACGTTACTTCGGCAAACCCAAAAACCCTTCAAGATGCGGTGAATTTGGCAACCAGGCTCACCAACAATACTAATCGTTCGGGGATATTTGCAAGAGACAAAGCTCAAGATAAGAGAAAGATGGAGGAAATTTAGCATAGACATAATCCCAATCATGTTAGGAAGCTTTGATATAATTGTGGGTATGGATTGGTTGTCTAAAAACCGAGCTGAAATTTGCTGCTCCGAAAAGATCATCCGAGTTCCACTACCCGAAGGAGAAGTTCTCGAAGTACATGGAAAGAAACCCAGAAGGAATGTTAAAATAGTGACGTGCATGACGATGCGAAAATACGCGAGGAAGGACTGCATTGCGTTTCTGGCACACGTTGTGAATAAGGAGGTCAAAGATAAACGCATTCAGGATCTTCCTGTAGTTCGGTATTTTCTCGAAGTATTCCCAGATAAGTTACCCGGACTCCCCCCCCCCCCCCCAAGACATGTTGAATTCCACATTGATTTAGTTCCGGGAGCTGCGCCCGTGGCGAAACCACCTTATCGACTGGCACCATCAGAAATGCACAGGAATTATCATAGCAACTCCAGGAGCTGCTCGATAAAGGATTCATCAGGCCTAGCTCTTCACCTTGGGGAGCTCTAGTCATTTTTGTTAAAAAGAAGGATGGATCTTTCTGTATATGTATCGATTACAGGGAACTCAACAAGTTGACAATCAAGAACAGATACCCTCTCCCTCAAATCGATGACTTATTCGATCAACTCCAAAGGGCTACGTATTTCTCAAAAATCGATCTTCGATCGGTATATCATCAAATGAGAGTTCGTGAAGAAGACATTCCAAAGACAGCGTTTAGAACTCGTTTTGGTCGTTACGAGTTCCTAGTTATGTCTTTCAGGCTAACAAACGCACTGGCAGTCTTCATGGATTTAATGAATAGAGTATGTCGACCGTACCTAGACAAGTTCGTGATCGTTTTTATAGATGATATACTCATTTATTCTCAAGACAAGAAGGAGCATGAGCAACATTTAAAGATGATACTAGAATTGCTCAGAAACGAAAAGTTGTATGCCAAATTCTCCAAATGCGAATTCTGGATTCGCGAAGTACATTTTCATGGCCATGTAGTAAATGAAAAGGGAATACATGTTGATCCAGCTAAGATCAAGGCCATTAAGAAATGGGAAGCCCCGAAGACACCAACTGAGATCCGTCAATTTCTTGGGTTGGCAGGCTACTATCGGCGATTTATCGAAAATTTCTCCAAGATCGCACAACCACTAATGACACTGACTCAAAAAGATAAGAAGTTTATTTGGGGAGAGAAACAAGAGGAAGCATTTCAGACTCTCAAATACAAGTTATGCAATGCACGATTTTGGCTTTACCAGAGGGAGTGGATAACTTTGTAGCCTACCGTGACGTTTCACCTCAAGGGATGGGATGCGTACTGATGCAAAAAGACAAAGTTATCGCATACGCATCGAGGCAATTAAAGATTCATGAGAAGAATTACACCACCCATGACTTGGAGTTAGGGGCGGTGGTGTTCGCACTCAAAATCTGGAGACACTATCTCTACGACACTAAGTGCACCATTTTCACTGATCATAAAAGCCTTCAGCACATTCTTGACCAGAAAATGGTTAATATGAGGCAAAGAAGATGGGTCGAGCTACTTAGTGACTACGATTGTGAAATAAAGTACCATCCGGGCAAGGCTAATGTAGTAGCTGACGCATTAAGCAGAAAGGAAAGAGTGAAACCAAAGAGAGTACGAGCTATGGGAATGATGGTTCAAACGAGTTTAAAGACTCAAATTCTTGAAGCACAAAAAGAAGCTTTAAAAGATGAATGAGACCTTGCATCACTTAGAAAAAGAATTTGAATTACAATCAGATGAAGTGCATTACTTTAAGAATAAAGTATGGGTACCAAAGGTTGGTAAATTACGATCAACCATCTTGGGTGAAGCCCATCGATCTAGATATTCAGTTCACTCAGGAGCGGATAAGATTTACAAGGATCTGAAGGAATATTATTGGTGGCCAGGAATGAAGAAAGACATTGCTTTGTACATAAATAAGTGCTTAACCTGCGGTAAAGTTAAGGCCGAACATCAGAAAGCTGATCATAACCATGGATTTCGTAACCAAGCTACCGAAAACTGGAAAGGGTCACGATTCTATATGGGTTATAGTTGATCGACTTACAAAAGCAGCTCATTTCATTCCTATTCATGAAGATTTCAGTATGGAAAAGCGTGCACAGATTTACATCAATGATATAGTTACACGTCATGGAGTGCCAATTGCCATTATCTTAGATAGAGATACCCGCTATACGTCTCAATTTTGGCAATCACTTCAAAAGGCATTGGGTACGCGGTTGGATTATAGCACTGCCTATCATCCTCAAACAGATGGACAATCAGAAAGACCTATTCAGAAACTAAAGGATATGTTGCGTGCATGCGCGATAGATTTTGGTGGGAGTTGGGATACCCAACTACCACTTGTTGAATTCTCCTATAACAACAGCTATCACACACTATACAATGTGCACCGCATGAAGCTCTATACGGACGTGAATGTAGATCACCGCTTAGCTGGGTAGAAATTGGTGATAGACAGCTGACTATGCCTGACATTATTCAGGAAACCACTGACAAAATCTTAACCATCAAAGAAAGACTTAAAACAGCAAGAGATTGTTAGAAGAGTTTTGCAGATAATCGGAGAAAGCCGTTGGAGTTTCAAGTGGGAGATAAAGTACTTCTAAAAGTGTCGCCATGGAAAGGACTGGTACGTTTCAGGAAGAGAGGCAAGCTGGGTCCCAGATACATTGGTCCATTCGAAAAACTCGAAAGAATCGGACCGGTAGCATACAAATTGAAGTTACCGCAGAATTTAAGCGCCATCCACGACACGTTCCAAGTGTCGAATCTGAAGAAATGTTTAATGGATGAAACACTGGTGTTACCCCTGGACGACGTTCAGATTAACGATCGGTTACACTTCTTCGAGGAACCAATCGAGATACTGGAACGAGAAGTTAAACGGTTGAGGCGCAGTAAAATCCCTATTATAAAAGTCCGCTGGAATGCGAAACATGGTCCAGAGTATACTTGGGAGCGAGTAGATTTGATGAAGCATAAGTATCCTCACCTGTTCGTGGATGCCCCAAGGCAAGCTAATTCTTAAATTTCGGGACAAAATTTCTCTAACAGGGGGAGACTGTGACAACCGTCAATTTTGAATTTCCAGATTAGCTCTAATTAAGTTTATTAGTGTTAATATAGATTAATTATAAGAATAGAATTCAATTGACTTAGAATGACCGAAAAATTTTCTAGAGTTTCCGGTAGCTGCTTAGAAAGTCCGGTTCCGACCCGTAACTGGCCGAAATGTCCTATATAGTGCCAAATGCTCTAATTTATACCCAATTTATATAAAATATATAGTTTTAGTATGTTAAATATAAAAATTTTATTTTTGTTATAATTTAACTAAAATGGCTTACAATTTGGAGAAAAAAAAATGTCAGAATTAAGAAAATGGACTTTGTAATTTCATTTTGAGCTTGAAATAAATTTAAAAAAAAAATTGTTGGACTTGGGTGGGGCCCATGTACATGGCTGGCTCCTCCCCTTTTCCCCCCATATAAATACTAAAAATTTTCATAAAATGCTCATTTTCAAATTTCAAACTCAAAAATTCCTCTCTCTCTCTCTCTCTCTCTCTCTCTCTCAAAACTCAAGAGGCTTTCAAGAACACCTCCTTCATCCTTCATACTCCAGCCAATTTCTTCATTTCTTTCCATCAAAATAACAAGAATTTTGAAGATATTACATCTTTTTCATCATCCAAACAAGGTACAATCTTTATTTAATCTTTGTCTTGCAAATTTTTGGGGAAAAACCCACTTTTCTAGCATTTTCATCACTTTCTTTTGAATTTCTGGAAATTCTTAGTTCCAAGGGTAGATTATACACCAAAGATGTGTAAAATATCTTCATAAGAGTGATAATTCATGACCCAAACAAATGGAAGTTTAGAAATCAAAGCAAAAACCTATTGCATGTGGGTTTTATTAATGAAATTGGTAAATTTTACTGCTGACAGATTCTATGCATGTGCATAAATCGTTCATTTCTTGCAAATTATATGTTTAAATATTATGAATCATCTTTCTAAAAGTTTATTTAGTGAGTTGGAGTTCTAATCCAAGTAGTCTCACTCAAAAACATTGATTTTTGACCCCCCAAATGCTCATAACAAATCAGGTGTGCAACTAGAAGTTCAACAGTAGGTAAACCCTACTTTGAACGACCATAACTCTATGAATATTCTTCCAAACCACTTGATTTTTCTTCTGGAAGTGAATTGAATGAGTTACTTTTCAAATGCCACTGATTTCATTCAAAAATATGGTGATTTGAGGTTCCAACTAATTAAAGCAAAATGAGTGTGCAAACTGTCAACCAATGACAGATTTGTGCATGCATGTTCAAATGGCCATATCTCTTTCAAAACTCAATGAAAAAGGATTATTTTTCCTTTTAGAGTTAGTTTTATGAGTTATATTCAGTTTGCCAGTGGAATCACTTAAAAATATGGATTTTTGACCCTCCAAACACTTAAAATACTTTAGGTGTGCAATCTGTGAAACCACCAGCAGCTAAACTCTACTTTGTGTGTTAGTATCTCCTTTGTTATTTGTCTTTAATGCATGATTCTTTTTCTAAAACTATATTTTATGAGTTAGGTCTCATATGAATCCAGTTTCATTCAAAAATATGAAGTTGTGAGGCATTAACCAATTTAATAAAGTTAAATGTGCAATCTGTCAGCTAATGACAGAATTGTGCATTCAACTTCGTAGTGCCATATCTCCTTCATAACTTCTTCAAAATCAGTGATTCTTATCTCAAAGGTTTCCTTTATGAGTTATGATTCTAATCGAACTGGAAATTTTAGAAAAACACTGAGTAGAACTCCTCAAATGAGTGATTTACTAACATGGTGTAATCTGCCATGACAGTTGTGACCCTTTGCATTACATAAATTATTTGAATCATTTTTACATGTCCAAAATGCATCAAATTTAGTCACAATCACCATAACCCAGTACTATATCACATATAAAAACATGGGAAGCTATGTCATATTGGAAGTCTCTACATTTTGATCATTTTGAGTACTACAAGTTTCTGTCCACAAGTGAAATTCTGGAATTTCTTGATTCTAACAATTATTGATCATTTGATGGTTTATAACACAACTTACGGTATAAATTACTATATTAACAAGCATATGTGCATTATATATAATTGGACTATAGACAATCAAGTTGGATGTATGTGGACATTTATATGCTTAAGACTTATTCACCTCCATAAGTAGTTTTAGACCCATAAGTGATGGTTTTGAGCATTTCTCTTTGTTAGAGAATCGTTAAGCCTTTCGGTGGGGATCGGATCGTGCTTTTGAGTAGCGGAGATTGCAAAGGTGAGTATTCACAGCCCCATTTTTAAAGTATTTTATACGTTTTGGGGTGGAAAGCATGATTAAATGAAATATTTGAGCTATTTGCATTACCGAATGTGAAACAATATGAAAATGTTGATTTTGGGCACTAAGGCATGTACACTAATAGATTGTATTGAGTAAAATGTTCCATAAAAGTTTGTACACTACTATTAACTCAAGTGAGGAGCCAAGGGTATATGTGGATAGCGCTATTGGACGGACAATCCCACCTAAAAACCGAAAAGTAGGGTGTGGATAGCAATCCCACCGGGAAACTACAGGTAGGGGTGCACTATACTTAAAAGGGAAGGTTCTACACATGTGGACTTTAGGTCCACCGCGGAGGTAGAACTAAAAGAAGGTTCCACGCATGTGGACTTTAGGTCCACCGCTGAGGTAGAACTAAAAAGAAGGTTCTACACATGTGGACTTTAGATCCACCGCTGAGGTAGAACTAAGAAGAAGGTTCTACACATGTGGACTTTAGGTCCACCGCTGAGTAGAACTAAAAATATTTCTGTGGTCGAAGGTTTAGATTACTTACTGATAATTAGGGTACAAAAATGCCTTGAATGTTTTATGATGTAAAGATTTATTAAGTGCCATAAAAGTATTTTGTTCAATATTCATTTATGCAAAAGATGTTTATAATATTTAAAACCTGTGAACTCACCAACTCTTTGTAGTTGACCTTGTTTTATTCATGCTTTTCAGGGGTAAGAAAGGGTAAGTGAAAATGCTTGTGTTTGGGGCGCATCAACATCAACCACGTTTAAATTTGAAATCATTTTGTAGAACATCTTATTTCTTTTATTTTGTTAAAACTTGAACTTGTATGATGTAATGTTCAATTTTATTTTGTTATGTATTTGATTGGACAATTGGTGTTGTTATCGCTCTATCGCTATGAAACTGAACTATCACTCCCTGTGTTTCCGCTTTAGTGGGGTGTGACATGAGTGGTTCGAAATTGAAATTGATTTAAGTCATATGGAAGCTTCTGATTTTACAGATGAAATTTTGATGATTGCAGCAGACAAGCCACATGTCAGATTCAGAAGCTGCATAAACATTCCTCTGATTGATTTTCCTGTTCTTGAAGAACCCATAGTTGATCAAGTCTATGAAAGTGATATGATTTTTGAAATATCTGGAAAAAGTCAACTTATCTTTCCTGAAGATACTTATTTTAGCATGTATAGAAGAAATCTCAGGTATGCAACCTTAGAAGATTATGTAACTAATGAATGGTCTAAGGATTATATCTCAAAAGTTATATCTTATGTACAAAGATATGGAGTACAAGTTTTGAATGACTCAACTTTAATAAAGAAGATCAGATGTATATCCAAAGCTTTTGAAGGTGATTTGTATATAATAAAGTTTGGAGCTGAAAAGAGAGATGGTTCTTTAACAAAATTCTCTTTATTTGATTTCTACAAGTTGAGGTTGCAGGATAAACTTACTGTTCTGAATTTTTGTGTCAAGAGAGAAGATTCTGAAGATGTTTCTGAGATAAGAAGAATTCTAGGAATCTATGTCAGAAATCTAATTAAACATGATTTTCAATTGGTATTAGAATTCAGATTAAAAAATGTCAATCTGTTGGAGCCTGAAAGTATTGAAAGACAGGAAATTACAAAGATCTTCACAAATTCAGATTTGGGATTCACTTACAGAATAGGAGCATATCTTTCAAAGACATTCATTGTTTCAGACATACGAAAGTACTCAACCTCTACTCTGAAATAGTTAATAGAATATGCAGAACAATATCTTCATTCATCTGATGTTGTAGAAGAAATAATTTACTTGATCAAGGAAAGGATATTTTTCAGAAATTATGTAAGAAAGAGTTCTTTGGCTAAGCATACAAGAATAAATCAAATCAAAGGATCTGATTATCTTCTGAGGAATGCATATGACTTTCAGATTCACACAAAGAAACAAGATATTGAAGAAATTCAGAACCTCTCTCAGAAGTTAGAAATTTTAGAAGTTAAGGAAGTAGAAAAAGGAAAATAAAAGGTTTCTGAAAATACTTTAGATGAAGTTGTTCCTATTCCTCAGAAGTCTGAATCTGAACAATTACAAGAGCAAAGAATCGAAGAACGTGCTTTAACAATGTTTCTTGAGTACTTTCATCCAGAAATGTTCATGGAATATGAACAAAAGTTCAATTATATTGATTGCTGGATTCAGAAGTCTTTTGGATGGAAACAATGGTATTCAGATATCATTAGAAAAATCAGACTTCCTGTAAGTAAAGTAAGAAAAGAGAGCCCAATAATGAAAGTAATCACAACTGATCTGAAGCAGAAAAACAATTACAAGCATGCTTACTTCACTGTTGAGAGAAAACATGGTAAGATCTCAACTTTTTAAAGAAGCTGATTTTCAAAATGTCTATCTCAGAGATTTGATAAGAGTATACAGAAGTTTGTATCCTTTTCATGATTCTATTGCCAAGTTCAAAAAAGCTTTCCCAGTTCTTAGAGATGGTCTGTACAGAGAATTTATTTGGGCAGCTAAGACAGATTTCCAAGTGAATTATGTAATGAGCAAAGAGAAAGTTCATAGGAGTGCTCCAAATCTAAGCTTACCAAATATTGAAAATCTCAAAAGCAGTACTCTAGTCATTCAGCCTCCAGGTTTTGTGTGTAAATGCTTTGATATGCTGCTATTTGTAAGATTTGAAGAATTACACAAGTGCTGTAATGGAACTCTTATGATTATAAGAGATAAACTGGAGAAGAAGAAAAACAAAAGACAAAAGAAGCTTAGTGATGAAGAATGGGAGAAGTACAGAAAGCTGGCAAAGGAAATGATAAGGATCATTGAATCTATTCTGGAGTACAGGAACCTTATTCTTAAAGATGTTAGAGAAATTCTGAACTTCTGGAAGTATGAAAAAATTTGAAGCTAAGGGGGAGATTGATAGATATCAGAAGTAGCTTCAAAAAAAGACTAGGGTCTAAAAAGAAAGATTCAGAAGTCTGAAGACAAATGAAGAAAAGCCTAAGGCATAACTTCTGAAGTGGCTACTTCAGAAGTTCTGAAGAGGTTTCTGAAGACACTTCTAAAGAAGTTCTGAAGATGTTCAGAAGTAGTTCTGAAGATGTTCAGAAGTAGTTCTGAACATGTCTGTTAATTTTGTACTGTAACTTTAGCTTTTCCATTTGTATATAAATAGATAGTTTGATAGTTTGTTATAACTAACGTTGATATATAGAGCTTGTAAAGATACACATATTGTAATATAGTTCAATGATCAATACTACATACAACTTCAGTGATCTAATTCTTGTTCTTGTTCTTTAATCTTTCTACATTCTTGATTGTTTGGGATCTAACACCTTGGATGGGTGCTAAGTGATTGTTGCCAAATTTAACGAATCCGCCTTTTTTCTCCTTGTAATTGGCAAGCAGCTCCTTTTGTCCGGTCATGTGTTTAGAGCAACCAAAATCTAAGCACCACACATGACCGATCTGCACAAAATCAGACAGATTTAGGACCCATTTGTAAATGGGTCCTTCGGGGTTAGTTGACTTTGTACCTTTGGGTACCCACTTGAAGTGGGACTTAAGGTCATTTGTCATGGTTTTTTTAGGAACCCATTTATAAACAGGTGGATTTGGAAAAGAATTATGATGAAAATTATACGAATTATGCATGTTCGGAAAATAATCACAACCATATCGTTTGACTTGTGGAACACTCATTTGGATCTTCCGGAAGCAAAACTGATTCAATTGGCTTTTTGCCTTTGTCCAAAAATTCCGTATGAGTTGGAAGTGTAGGATTGAAGTCAAATTCAGCATTTAAATCTTTTAAAAATTCGTTGTCGTCAAGTAAAGAAAGATTAGACTTTGTATCTGAAAAAATTTGTGTCTCGAGGTCATCTAATTCCTTATCGATTTGTTCTTGTGAGAGAGAACATTTTTGTTTTGGAGGACAGTGGTTAGGATCAATCGGGAAGTATGAAAAATCACAATCATCCAAATAAGAGCTGACAAAGGCTTTACAAGAAGAAATATTTGAAGTTGTGTCAACTTCGGGGTTTTGAGTTTGTAAAGCTTTGTTCTCTAAAGTTTGAATTCTAGCGATTAATGCCTCTTTTTCCTTGTCCGACGAAGAACGTTCGAGTTGCAACATTTTTTCAAGTTGAACAATTTGCTTTTCTAAAAATAGAGTGGGAATGTAGGGTTAACATTCAGGAATTTTATTTTGATGTTCTTCGTTAGAATATGAGGGAAAATAGTCATTCGGAAGAGTTGTTTTTGAAGATTCCTCTTCTACCTTTTGAGGATAGCAGAAAAGAATTTGATGAAAATTCTTGTTTTGTCTTTTCCAATCTTCCCTTTCTTCGACGTTGGACTCCGACTTCATACAAGGAATTTTGTAATCTGGACCAAGGTTCAGATATTCGAATTTATAGATAGTCGGAGTATTATAGATGGCCTTTTCTAGATGTTTCGGATTATCAAATCCTAATCCAACTTTTGAACTTAACTCTTTTGGAATGTTTAAGTGAATTGTGTGCTCAGTTTGTCCAATTTTATACAGTTTTAGTTCCAATTCTTTGAGTTTTTTCAAAAGCTCTTGTCTTTGAAAACTCACAAATTCGTATTTTGATGAAAAATCTTCGGTCTCCTTTTTAGATTTGTTAAGTTGAAGTGTGAGATCCGAGATTTGTTGTTTTAAAATAATGTTTTCTTCTTGGAAAGTAGTTTTCTCCGTTTGATGATTGTGTGCAATACTTTGAGATGTTGCAAGTTCGGTTTGGTAAATTAGCAATTGATTATGATTATTTTCCGAGCGTGCTTCTAAGTTGGAAACCAAGAGTTTCTCGGTTTTTAACTTAGATTGTAATTCTTTTAACTTAAGCATCATATCATGCATTTGGGAAACGAAAGCGTCATAGTCAGAATAGCTTACCTCGGGTATGTAGTCGGAAGCGTTTGAAGGGGAATCATTAGAATAAGCCATCAGACTAAAGTGTGCTTGGACTTCGTTTTCCTCATCATCATCATCATTGCCTTGGTTGAGCCATTGTTCATCTTCCGCCATAAGAACTTTGCCGGCCTCCTTTTGTTTAGCCAACATCAACTTGTAGGTGAAGTAGTTTGAATGTTTGACGACTGGCTTTTTGCATTCACGGGCATAATGACCGGTCTTACCGCAGTTGTAGCATAAACTCTTTTCACCCTTGAATTTCTCTTCCGGTTTAACTGGCGGACGTTGCTCTCTTCATTTTGCTTCGAAAATAGTCTTTCACTCATAATTCTTGTTACCCGAAGCATACCGTTGTTGATTTGGGTTAGAGCGACGGGTAAACTTTTGTTGAAAGTCTCATGTGAGGAGCGCCAACTGTTGTTGGAATTGAGCAATGTCCGGATCATAATCAAAGTCTTCATCTTCCAGTACGGAAATAACCTCTTGAGGAGAGTTATGAGAAGTGATAGAGCTAGCTTTTGCAACTAGAGCTATGGGATCAGAAGGCTTCTTGATCTTTTGGTTGGCCTCCATAGCTTCGAGCACTTCTTCTTCATCTTGAAGGAGGGTTTCATAGACTTCATGTAGATCGAGATCAGCAAGATATTTGCTGTGTTTAATTTGATTGGAAAATCGATGCCATTCAGGCAGCAAGTTGCTCACAAATTTTACGTTGTTCTCGATCTTTGTTTTGCGAATCTCATTCTTACTTAGTTCATTTACTAAGTGTACGAACCGGGAGTAGGTGACAGTGAGTTTTTCACCTTCTTTGGCTTTGAAGTCCTCATATTGAGAGATGCAATTTGTAATTTTGAGTTGGGTCCCGATTTTTGTGCCAAGCATGAATTTCTCTATTTCTTACCACATGGCTTTGGCATTTCTTTTATGGCTGTCGATACTCATATAGATATCGTTCGGGATGCTCATGAGGAGATATGATCTTGCAAGTTGATCTCCTCTCATGACCCTCTTTTCGTTTTCATCATATGCAGATTTAGGTTTGACTCCTTGTCGAGCAGGGAGGGGAGGTTCTGCATTTGGGTTGGCCAGAAGAGTTTGATAGAAAACCGGAGGAGGGCCCTCATTGATTGAACGCATGATTTCATCGGTGAAATCATGGCGTTCAATAAAATCAAGGAAACGGTCTTTCCACTGAGTATATTCTCCGGGGAACAGAATAGGCGGTTTTGTATCTGAACCAATTGCCATTGCTTCGCGGGTGGTCATTGTACTTTGCTTGAAGATCTCGATCAGTGAGTTTTTGGTAAATTTCTGAGGTGTTTTTGTGAAACAGAAAGTTTTCTCGATTGACTAAGGGTCGACAAGAATTTTTCTCGGGTGACGAAGGATCGACAAAAAATTTTGTCGAGTGGTATGGGCTCGATAAGAAGATTTCTCGGGTCAAGGGGACTCGATAAAAAAAACATAAACAAATTTTTGAATCGATAAAAAGAGGTTATCGAACACAAAGGACTCGATAACTAAGTTTTTCTCGATCGAAAAAAAAATCCTTTGACTTAATAGAAACCGAATCGATAAGAAGATTATATCGATACCAGATGACTCGATAAATAAATCTTTGTCGACTAGGAGGGTCTCGATAAAAAATCAAATATACTTAATCTGAATTCTCCTTAACCGATAAACCAGAAACCAAAAACAATAGGGTTCTTGACTAAAAAGAACAGGTCTTTTTATGGACAAGAATGTCTAAGTTCTTGAGTTTCTTATTTGTTCAGTTAAGAAAAAGAAATCAAAATTACTAGAGTTTATGATTTTTTTACTAGAGAATTCTTTAGTAAGAAAAGCTGCAAGAGTCACTAGTTCCTGAGTTTTCTTATGTAAAGAATTTCAAAAGTAATTAAAATAAAGTAAAATAACTTTAATTAAAACAGATTAAATAAGTTTGACTAAATTCAAGAAAAGAATTTACTATAAATCGACAAAAATTTAATCGAATGAAGTATGACTCGATAAAACCAGATCTTAAAAAAATTAAGAATTCTTATCGGGTAGAACAAAATCGAGAAACAGTTAAACGAAAGCAGTAAAAATCGAGGAAAAACAGATAAGACTTTTTATCGGGTGAAGCATATATAGTATGAATCGAGAAACATTCAAAAACAGCAACTATCGATAATTTACCTTCTGCTTCGTGAAAAACTTCAAAAAACGAAGAAAAACTCTGATCGTCTGATCTGATACCACTTGTAGATCCTAGATTATGCAAGCACGATGATATTAAAGATTAAAGCGATAAGAACAATGATATTAGAGAAATTCCATAGTCATATATCTCACTTCGTATGATTACAATATGATTTAATATAAATTCAGCTCTCTAGTAATCGACTCTTCTAATGATAACCCTAGACTCCTATTTATATTGAAAGGTCTAAACTAATTAAGGAAGGAAAGAGTTTAAGGAATTATAAACTTCCTTTTACAATTAAAGCATATCTTTTCCTTATTTTATCACAATTTAAATAATAGACCTAACAGTGAGGTTGATCGTTTCTTCAACAACTTGTCTCCTTTTGTTGAAGACTCTTAATGCCTAAGATATAGAAGAGTATCCAAGAAATAAGTCATCATGTGCCTTTAGGATCGAACTTTCCAAGATGATCTCTATCATTCAGGATATAACATTTACATCCAAAAATGTGTAGAAAGCTCAAAGATGGCTTTCTTCCATGAAAACGTCGTAGGCATGTTTCTTGAATCTTTTGACTATCAGAGATCGATTTTGAGTGAAACATGCAGTGTTAACTGCTTCAGCCTAGAATTGAGTTGGTAAATGAGATTCGTTGAGCATTGAACAAGCAACTTCAATGATTAGTCAATTTCTTCTTTCAGCAACACCATTTTGCTGAGGAGTCCTAACTGCTGAGAAATTATGAGAAATTCCTTTGTCTTCAAAGAAACTAATCAGGTTACTGTTTTTTAATTCAGTGCCATGATTTTCAGAGAACAAATAGTACGATTGTTCAGGACTTCCATCTTCTTGATGAAGGAAATGATTTATTCAAGAGTGTCACTCTTGGATTTGAGAAAGAATACCCAAGTATACCTGAAATTTTCATCAACAATAACAAGTGCATACTTCTTTCCATCTATGGATCGGACATTGATAGTTGCAAGGTGCAAAGAGATCCATATGGAGTAAATGAAGAGGAATTGTCACTTAAGACACTTGTTTAGATCTTAAACTTGCTCTTGTCAACTTTCCTTTTTCACACGTTGAGCAAAGAGATTCCTTTGCAAATGAGTGTTGAGGAAGGCAGTGACAAGTTCTTTTCTTGATAGATCATTTATTATTTTGAAGTTCAAATGTGAAAGCCCTTTGTGCCAAAGCCAGTTTACATCTGAAGAGGACTGCGAGAGAAAACAAATATTCTCTGATTGGATATTGTCCATGTTGATCACATAGACATTTTCAGAGCGTTTGCCGGTCAGGCAAGTTTGTCATGCTTGTTAGTGATTGCACATTTTGTCTTTGTGAACAAGACTTTGAAGTGTTGATCACAGAGTTGACTAATGCTTAGCAAATTGTGCTTCATTCCTCAACATAAGCAACACGTTTGAAAGAGGTTGCTCCATTGATCAAAATACAATAACCCTTGGTGTATCCTTTGCTATTTCCATCAAAGGTCACTATGGGGCCTTTTTTTCCTTAAATGAGAGAGCAGGGACCTTGTTCCAGTCATATGTCTTGAGCATCCACTATCGAGATACCAGATACCTTTGATATTCTACATAGGATAAGAGAATTAATTTTTCATAGGTACCCATATGTCTTAAGGTTTTCAAGGCCAGAACCAAGAATTGCTTTCTCTATAGACCTTGGAGGAACCACTGGTTTAGAGGGAGTGAAATCAATCTTAATTCTGGGAGTGGATATCTGAATGGATCCAGGGATCTTCTTCCTAGAAGTAGAAGGTTGATTCGCTAAAGGAGTAGAAGAACTCTTCTTCAGCTTATGAGCTTTCTTCGCCTTAGAAACATAAATAATGGACTTTCCTTTAATTATACTCTTTGAACCCTTAGGAATAGATCCAGAAGGTTTTGACTCAGATGTTGAGGAACACTGAGTGGAAGTATAAGGGATATAAGAGACAAACGTTCCAAACTTAAGCATGAAATGATCTTTTAAAGTTTCTTCCTGATCAGAAGAATATCCCAGACCACTTTTAACCTTTGTAGGGGTCTGAACATGGATGATCTCATTTGCCTTAATAGAGGGATTGCATTATCCTTCAATGGTATCCTTTTTAGTTTTGAGTTCTGCGTTGCCTTAATAATAGCTTGTTGTTTCTGAATGCTTATTGTTTGATTTACAAAGACTTGGTCCTTAAGGTCTTCTTTGACCTTAGTTAATTCTTTGATTGTGGCAATTTTAAAGATGTTCTTATAAATGGAAGTTTAGTTGTGCAACTTTAGTCTTACCATTCATTACATTATAGAGATCAACAGTTAAAGTATCGCGAGCCAACAGGCTATCATTTTCAGAGATATGCGAGTCATTCAAATTTGATACCTGAGTAGGAGATAAGTAGATGTTTGACGAAGTAGATTCAGATATTTCTTCTATTTCTTGAATTTTTGCCATAAGACAAATATAACACTCGGAATTTCAGTAAAAGAAAATAATTTTTAGCACGAGTCTCGTTTGATATACGATATATTATAGTTATGTAATTACATAGATACAAATATATATATATATATATATTTATATATATATATATATATATATTTGTGTATATATATAGCAAGGAAGAGGTTCATGCGAGAACAGTAACAATTTACAAGAATGCAAGGACAACCCTCAGCCAATCATTTTGTATATGAAAATTTTCATGTACAAAATCACATATGAATCATGTACAAAATCATATGTGAATTTGTACAAAATCATAAATGATGAGGGAGAGTTTCCATGCGACTTCAGTGGCCCCAAAAGTCGCCCGCTATAGTAAGTGCAAAATCACGCGTGATCTTGTACATAAAAAAAGCTCCTTGCATTCTCGTAAATTGTTACCATCCTCGTATGAACCCGCCCCTATATAGTATTTGTATATATATATATCATATTATATATAGGGGAGGGGGTTATTTAGCTAATCTTTGAGAGTATGAGGATTATATGTGACAAGTTTGGCGATCAAGTGGAGGATGACGTATGCGGATGGATTGAAATTGTTGGTGTGAGTGTTGACCCACTTTGTCTCTTGGCAACTCAAATTAGGGAAAGAAGCCAACAGTATGCGTCGAATCTTCTTCCATTTCTGCACATTTTCTGATCACCTTCATTCTTTACTCAAAACCCTTCCTCACTCTAATACATCTCTTCCTCTTTAGAAACTCACCGACCTTCTCTTATTTTCTCTCTCTTTCATTCTCTCCTTTAGATTTGGTATTGAGACTTGTATGGTGTATCTTGAGGAAGTTATAACCCAGAGACTTGAGAGTTTTATTGGAGATCTCCATATGTTCTCTTGAGGTAAGATTTTGATAGATTTTTCTTATATATAGAGTTTTGATTATAGATCTAATTTTAAGGTTGATATTGGTGTATTTTGGATTGCCTGTAACCTAGATAAGGTTTCTAGTGATGGATGCTTGCAGGTCTGGACTCTTCTTCAAATAAAGCTTTTGGGGTAAAACCTAGATTTAGCCTAAATCTAGCAAGGTGAGTTCAAGTTGCTTTGTGAAAATGGTGTACATGAAAAAAAATGTCCATTTTGAAGTATTAACATGTTTTACTTGCTAATTATCAAATGTGTGATTATTTTGATAAAAGGTGTATTATTTGGTATAAATGGTTTTATAAATCTTGTAAAATACTTGTGCTGAGTTCCCTGATATTTTAGATAAACAAAACATAAATATGAATTGTTTATATGTTTTATTTATAAATGAAGATTATGGGGTATCTTGCATTTTTAGAGTATCTGATTTATAAAAAATCGTTGGAATTACATGCTAATGCTTTATTAAGTATTTTGGAGATATATGAATATGATTTATTTGGAAAAATGGTTTGTCTCAACCAATATTTTGAGTAATCGCATGAGTGTTGAGTTATCATGATTTAACCCGGCTTTTGACTAAGGGGCTGTTTGTTTAGCTTTGTATGATCCTGTTCAGAGGCTGATCTGAATCATGTAGAGGCTTCAATCTGTTTGGCAAAAAAAATGAGGCTCTAAAGGGTGACAAAAGCCTCTATACCATAACTGATCTCAACCCTTGCAAAATGATCCAGATGTGAACATTTTCCAGAACTACCCTTCAACATAACAGCAGCCGCCTCCATGTTTCCCTTTCTCTTTGTCTCACAAAGCTCTCTGGTCTCTCAATAAACCCTTCGGCGGATCCTCCAGCCAGAACTGAACCTCTCCGACGAGTCCTTCTCCCACGTCCTCCTCCGATTTGGTATCCCGTCGATTTTGATTTCAATTTCTCTTCAAGGTATACTCCCCATCGATTTCGATTTTTCTCCACAGATTTCGATTTCCCTTCAAGGTATACTCCCCATCGATTTTGATTTCGATTTTTCTCCATAGATATCGATTTCTCTTCAAGGTATACTCCTGGCAATCATATGCGGCCGGGCTCCTCTGTTTATGCCTCCTCTTTGGCATCTAGTAGGTTTCTCGGTGTGGTTCGAATAGGAGATGTTGGTTTTTATGTTTGTGGTTGTAAAGTTGGTTTGAACTTGTTGTGTCTTTGTAAAATTTCTTGTTTGTAATAAGATGATGCTTTAAAAAAAAACAATCGATTATGGTTTTCTGTATTAGCATTTTATTTGGTTTCTGATCTGGTTGAATTCTTTGCTTTCTGATCAGTAAAAGTCTTGATAGTCGTGTGGTTACTTAAAATGCAGATCAAAAAAGGTTTTATCAGATTTTAATGCAAGTAAATACCATGTGTGGTTACTCAAAATAATTGATGTTTATTCAAGGCTTCATATACATCTCAACGTTTTATTAAACTAGTAAATATTGAGAGCAGGGTTAAAATGGTAATTTGTTGTCATTGAGACTGTCCATTCAGAACAGTTACCAAACAATCATATTTCCATTTGCACTTTATCATACAGAGCCTCTTAAGCTTTTTCTGACCTCCTGACCATCCAGCTCTAAACCATCCAGCAACTACCAAACAACCCCTAAAATCAGTCTTGAGGACACTTGTCCGAATTAAATTGATATACATCAAGATTTTGGGGTTACACACAATTAAGGCATAATTAAACGATATTTTACATGCTTTAAGTGTGTTGGTCGTTAATTTAAATTAGACTAAGTTCCATTTGGATCCATAGGCACATGAGTCAGTCATTTGGTTATTGAAAGACTTTCGAGTCCCTCGTTTCAGGCCATAAACCGTATGGGCTTATAGTAGTCAGTATTTCGGAGATGGACCCAAGAGGGAATGCCTCTACGGCCATGGGTATTACAGAGAAGGACCCAAGTGGGAATGCCTCTCGATGCTAGGTATTACGATGATGTAGCTCGTTGGAGTATGTTGTCGAGACCCATGTTTAGAGGTTGGTGCCTCTTATAGTCCACACGGGTATTCTAGGAATGAACTCATTTAGAGTTGGGTCCCATTATCATTGGTTCTTAGTGTGAGTCTATAGTATCTTAGTAGTCTGAGATCGGGGTGTTTCGGAGATGAATCCATATGGGTCGGCACCAGGATCTTAGGTATTACGGTGGGTACTTATTGAGGGGCTGTACAACGGGACCATGATCTTAGGGCGCTACTTATCAATGTTGCAAATATGGTTCACTTTGTGTTATGCCGTTGTCGACGGAAACGAGCCTCTCCCGTCATTGAAGGGTGTTGTTTTGGCTATAGAGTCTTATCCATTATTTTCGGTGATGTTTTTAGAGTATGAAGTATTATCTATAATTTATATTATTGGATCTTTGAGACTTAACCATACTTCGTTATTCTAGAAAATGGAGCTTTGTCCATATTTTGGTATTTGGAGCATTTAAACTTAATTACGTCTTGGGTGAGTATTGGGTGTAGAATTCGTTTTGAATGGGTATTTCTATTTAAAGTTTTCGTTACTAACGAAATTTTGTTCTAAAGCTTTTACTATGAAAATGATGAATTTGGGGAAAGATGTTGCTTTTATAATGAAATCATTTTATTTGAGAAATTATTATTTTATCAAGCAATCTTTCGATTTCAACCAATTATAAATGTGTTATAAACTCTTGAGCTCACTAGGTGTTATGCCTAACCTTTTTCCTTTATTGCCATGTGCATCAGGTTCTTGTTGGGGTTGGAACTAGCGACACGTGTGGACTTGAGTGCTAGGAAGTGGCACGATAAAGATTTAACTATTTGGTGACGTTTTTAGCATTCGGAGATAGCGACTCTTTTGGGTTTAGTAACACTCGACAGTAATTATGTCTAAGTATAAGACTTCACCTATCTTTTGATGAGGTGTATTTAAAGTTATTACTCGAGGAAATTTTCAAGTATTGATTTATAAGAAGAGATTTATCCTTCAATTGATGTAATAATGAAAGTTTTTTAAATTAGCCGAACTTTCCAGATTTTAGGGTGTTACAAATTTGTATCAGAACCTAAGTTTCAGAGATTTAGGTATTGAATTAGGATGTCTAGACTCAAACTAGCGTTTTCTAAGTGAGAAAAAGTTAGGATTTCGGTCAAACACTGTTGGAACCCAGATCCCTTGAATACTCAAATAAAGTTGATTAAGCACAAACAGTAAGAGCAGTGAGCGGAAGCTAATTAATCAACAATAAACTAGAATTGTAAACAGTAAAGAAAGAACACAATGAAGATCAATTGTAATCTGTATTTCACTCGAGATATCAATGATTACAGCAATACAAATTACTCTCCTAAATTCTCTCCAATACAATCGACACTTGATACAGTGAAGGCTATCTCTATTTATATTATTACAATGGAAAATTCAATAATCTAGCCTATCACGTATTGACATGTAAGCAAGACATCTAACAAATTCAGTTACGCACAGGATGCATGACTTGCCATGTCATTGAGGCACGTGTATAGTTCATAAAGTGAAATCAAGAAGATGCCCGATCTTCGGGATTGTCATTGGAGCTTCTGAACTATTGCTTCTAAAGTAAAGATCTTCTAAAGATGGTTGCCTCTGGGGAGTTCAACTTGTTTCTTCAAGGAAAGTTCTGATTCATACTTCAAATAAGTTCTAACAATCTCCCCATAAGTATGAAGTCAGAACAGTAACATACAAAGAAAAAAGAAATAAGATTGAAATTCATTTCATTACAAGAAACTAAAATTACAAAAGATAATACAGAGATTAACTAGAATGAGGCTTCTAGGGGTTGCTGGACATATACTTCTTCTTTAAGTTTGATTTGTTCATGCACCTTCTAAGCATCTTGATAATTTTTAATAAATAGCTCCTTCTTTTGAAGATTAATGTGCAGAAATTCCCTTTCATTTTGAAAATAATTTTTAAGTGCTACAAAGTTTAGTCTGTCACTTTCTTTAGCTTCAATCTCTTTATCCTTAGCCAACAGAAGTTTATTTAGCTCATCGATTTTATCTTTCAAACAACTTTCTGAAGATGTTTTGAGATCGGAAATCTTTTGATTTTCTACAAAAGGTTCTTGTTATTCTTCTGTGAGGATTTCCATTTCTCATTTAAAGATGTTTCTTTCTTTTTCGATAAGAGAAAAAGATTTTTCAAGATCTTTTCTTATTTTCTTGTCATACAGAAGCTTCTGTTTAGATTTTCAAAATCAAAAGTTAAGTTTAAAATTGTTTTCTGAAGTTCAGAAGTTTCAGAGGATTTAGAAGTAGTGCAAACCGGGGTTTCAGAAGGATGATCCTCTACATCACTGATCTTAGCCATTCCGCAGAACATGGCTTCTGTATCGCTTGACTGGTCACATAGCCAGTTCTTATGTTTAGCGTATTTGGCTCTAATATCTTGGTTGTACTTGTACTTATTTTTGTAGTACAAGTCGTCCTTAACGAGATCAGCTTTATAGTCTATGGAATAATGACCCGGTTTGCCACATCTGTAGCGTACATCATTCTTCTTCTTTAACTTCTCTTCCTTCTTCTCTTCCTCTGTCTTTTCAACTCTTGGACCTTCCTGTCTTTGTGCAAAGTTTGAGTTGGGCGTTCATTTATGTTATCATACCTGCCTTTGTTCTGAAATGAACGATTTCCAAACTTCCTTGTAAATTGTTTGGTAATAAGAGCCAAAGATTCAACAAAAGAATTGATCTCATCATCTTCTGAACCAGAGAGACCAGCGTCTGTATCAGTTTTTGAGATCAAGGCTTTGGTCTTCCCTTTCGTCTCAGCCTCTCTAGTTCTCCTTCCTGGCCCTTTGGATTCAGATATAAGGGTCAAGGGACCACCAACACTTACATTCTTCAACAGCACTTCCTTCTCATGAGTCTGAAGAGTTCCAAACACATCATGAAGAGACCATTGTTCCAGATCTTGGTTTGCATGTAGTGACATAGACAAATTTGACCATTCAGGATTTAGACGTTTGAGGAACAAAACATTGTTGTCTTCTTGTGACCTGATGATGTCACATCTTTTACATTGATTAATCAATGTGTTGAACCTGTGAAATGTCTGCTTGAGCGTTTCTTCTGGAAGGGCCTGAAAATTGATATACTCGTTCAGTGCTTGAGCCCTTCTGTTCTTCTTCATCTAGGAGCCTCCTTCAAGTTGATTAGGTAACTGATCCCATAGATCTTTAGCAGAATTATGCTGATCTAGAGATTGAAAGATTTTATTTGCAAGTGCCATTATGAGAAGTCTTTTAGCCTTTTGATCAATTTCATTTTTCTTCTTATCTTCCTCATTCCAGTCCTTTCTTTCTTTTGGGACCTGCCTTGCTAGAATTTCTTCAGTAATGCCATTTGCAGGTACTCGGGGAATAGTGGTGAAGGGAATGTAAGGACTTTTTAGTACTAAAGAATAGAGACCAAGATCTAAGCCTTCAAAGAAGTTGATCATGCGGATTTTCCACTAGGGATATTCATCCCTTTGTAGAGTGGGGGGTTTTGTAAGTGAGCTGGAGCTGTATATGGTATTTAGATTTGGATTTGCCATTTTTGAGAAGAATAGTGTATAAGAGTTTTTGGACGTGAATTGACAAATAGAATGTGATTTTACTCGCTGAACTTGAAACAGATGATCGATGAAAAGGAATACCCAGATTTTAACTAGAAATACCACTGTTTATGTGAAAATTTGTGTAAAACAACAAAAACTCGTTAAACAGGGTAGACTGAAAACAGTAGATTAAAATCGAGACAATTCTAGTTGAGTGGGTATTTCTCCATACTGGATTATATCAAATAATCAATAGATTGACTAGATAGCTCTGATACCAATTGTTGGAACCCAGATCCCTTGAATACTCACATAAAGTTGATTAAGCACAAACAATAAGAGCAGTGAGCGGAAGCAAATTGATCAACAATAAACTAGAATTGTAAATAGTAAAGGAAGAACACAATGAAGATCAATTGTAGTTTGTATTTCACTCGAGATGTCGATGATTACAGCAATACAAATTACTCTCTTTAGTTCTCTCCAATACAATCGACACTTGATACACTGAAGGCTATCTCTATATATACTATTACAATGGAAAAGTCAATGATCTAGCCTATCATGTATTGGCACGTAAGCAAAACATCTAACAAATTCAGTTATGCACAGGATGCATGCCTTGCCATGTCATTGAGGCATGTGTATAGTTCATAAAGTGAAATCCCGAATATGCCCAATCTTCTGGATTGTCATTGGAGCTTCTGAACTATTGCTTCTGAAGTAAAGATCTTCTGAAAATGCTTGCCTCTGGGGAGTTCAACTTGTTTCTTCAAGGAATGTTTTGATTCATACTTCAAATAAGTTCTAACAATCCCCCCCTAAGTATGAAGTCAGAACAGTAACATACAAAGAAAAAAGAAACAAGATTGAAATTCATTTCATTACAAGAAATTGAAATTACAAAAGATAATACAGAGATTAACTAGAATGAGGCTTCTAGGGGTTGCTGGACATATACTTCTTTTTTAAGTTTGATTTGTTCATGCACCTTCTAAGCATCTTGATAATTTTTAATCAATAGCTCCTTCTTATGAAGATCAATGTGCAGAAATTCCTTTTCATTTTGAAAATAATTTTTAAGTGCTACAAAGTTTAGTCTGTTACTTTTTTTACCTTCAATCTCTTTATCCTTAGCCAACAGAAGTTTATTTAGCTCATCGATTTTATCTTTCAAACAACTTTTTGAAGATGTTTTGAGATCGGATATCTTTTGATTTTCTACAAAAGGTTCTTGTTTTTCTTCTATGAGGATTTTCATTTCTCGTTTAAAGATGTTTCTTTCTTTTTCGATAAGAGAAAAGGATTTTTCAAGATCTTTTCTTATTTTCTTGTCATACAGAAGCTTCTGTTTAGATTTTCAAAATCAAAAGTTAAGTTTAAAATTGTTTTCTGAAGTTCATAAGTTTCAGAGGATTTAGAAGTAGTGCAAACTGGGGTTTCAGAAGGATGATCCTCTGCATCACTGATCTTAGCCATTTCGTAGAACATGGCTTCTGTATCGCTTGCCTGGTCAGATAGCCAATTCTCATGTTTAGCGTATTTGGCTCTAATATCTTTGTTTAGCGTATTTGGCTCTAAAGTTCTCATGGCGGAAGACGAACACTAGCTTCATCAAGATGACAACAAACCAGATGAGGGAATCCAAGCACACTTCAGTCTGATGGCTTACTCTGACCCCTCTGGTGACGATTCATCTCACGCTTCCGACTACACACCCAAGGTAAGTCATTCTGACTATGATAATTTTGTTGCGCAAATGAATGATTTAATGATACAATTGTATGAATTACAATCTAAGTTGAAAACCGAGAAACTCTTGGTTTCCAAATTAGAAGCACGTCTACAAAATAATCATAACCAATTTCTAATTGCAACGTCTGAACTTGCCAACTACAAGAGCGATGTTCAAAACTTACAAAACGAAAAATGATAGAGATATCAAAATAGCTTCAAAAGGTACTGGGTTCTGAAGATGTAAAGATCTGAAGAAAAGATAAAGAAAAGCCTAAGGCATAACTTCTGAAGTGCCAACTTCAGAAGTTCTAAAGATGTTCTAAAGAGGTTCTGAAGAAGTTCTGAAGATACTTCTGACGACACTTCTGAAGAAGATCTGAAGGAGTACAGAACCTGTTCTGAACTTGTCTGTTATGAATGTACTGTTACTTTAGTCTTTCTATTTCATGTATAAATAGATAGTTTGTTAGATAGTTAGAACTAATGTTTCTATAAGCCTTGTAAAGACATATTTTGTAATACTGTTCATCCAATCAATACATACGACATTTGGCTATCATATTTCTGTTCTAATCTTTCCATATATTGATATCTTGATTGTTTGGGTCCTAACAATTGGTATCAGAGCCAATTCATCTGTTCTTGAAGATTTGTGAAAGAATTGTCAGATCTGACAATTCTTGGTGTTCTTGATCGATAAATTTCAAATTCAAATCAGGTGAATTCTCGATCTTCTAATCGAAGATGTTCTGAAGAGGTTCTGAAGAATTTCTGAAGACACTTCTGAAGACACTTCTGAAGAAGATCTGAAGGAGTTCAGAACCTGTTCTGAACTTGTCTGCTATGAATGTACTGTTACTTTAGTCTTTCTATTTCATGTATAAATAGATAGTTTGTTAGATAGTTAGAACTAATGTTTCTATAAGCCTTGTAAAGACATATTTTGTAATATTGTTCATCCAATTAATACATACGACATTTGGCTATCATATTTCTGTTCTAATCTTTCCAAATTTCTGTTCTAAAGAATGATACTCAGCATCTCGACAAATTTGCACCAAAAGGTGTAGCTGGTATCTTTGTTGGTTATTCCCAAAGATCCAAAGCTTACAGAGTACTCATTAAAGGAACTCAAAGGATCATTGAGACTACAAATGTCAGATTTCATGAGCCAACATTGACTTCTGAACAAGACAGTTCAGAACTCGCACATAAAAATCCTCAAGCTAGATGCTCAATAAATGCTCCCAAGTTGGTTAGAATGGTGGTTCAAAGCATTAAAATCGCCATTAGTGTGGAGGAGAAGGTTTTTGGTGAAAAATGAGTGTGAAAGTCAAGAAAAACGGATGTTATAAAAACTGATCAGTGCTGGACGCCAGATATGGATGCCAGTTACGTTCGTAACTGGCATTGGTAACTCACGCAGCTCCATTTTGACCAAACATACTCTGACGCTAGTTGTGAAGCTAGTTACATTTCGTAACTAGCATTTGTAACTGGCCCTAGCCAAACAGAGTGTAAAGCCACTTAGTGGCGTGGGTTAGCTCAGCCGCAACTAGCACAAGCCATTTAAGTTACCCCGAAACTCCCAAACTTGATTTCCGACGCATAGCTTTGATCTTTTTCATCAACCAACCTATAACCCTTTTAAAACACGCATTTTCTAGAATTTTATATTTTATCTAAAAAAATTTCCGGGTGTTACACAAAGTATGTCTCAGACTTACTTAAGAAGTTTGACATGACTGTTGATCAGAAAAAGTACAGAGGCATAATTGGATCTTTGCTTTACTTAACTGCTAGTAGACCAGATATAATGTTTCTACATGTATTTGTGCCAGATATCAAGCAAATCCTAAGGAATCACACCTTCTAGCTGCAAAAAGAATCCTTAGATATTTAAAAGGTTCTCCTTCATTGGGACTTTGGTATCCTAAGGATTCTAGTTTTGAACTAACAGCCTTTACAGATGCAGATCATGGTGGATGCAAATTAGACAGGAAAAGCACTTCTGGATCATGTCAGTTTCTAGGTGATAGATTGGTAAGTTGGTCTTCAAAGAAACAAAATTGTGTTTCTACTTCTACACAGGTTCGAGTATGTAGCTACCGCAATATGTTGCTCACAAGTGATCTGGATGCAAATTCAACTCAAAGACTATGGTTACACTTTCAAAAAGATTCCTTTGTATTGTGATTCAAAGAGTGCCATAGCCATCACTGCCAATCCTGTTCAGCATTCAAAGACCAAACACATTGATGTAAGATATCATTTTATCAAAGATCATGTGGAAAAAGGTAATATTGAAATGTTTTTTGTTCAGACAGATTATCAGTTAGTTGATTTATTTACCAAAGCACTTGATGAAAAACGATTTAACTTCTTGGTAAGTAAATTGGGCCTGATGAATATGTCTATATAAGTATTAAACATCAAGTAAACTTTAGAAGTTATATTCTGAGGATCTTATCTCAAATTCTGAATCATTTGCTCTTCAGAAATTTTCTGAAGTTCAATATTCAGATCTTTGCATCTTTTCAAACTCAGAAGTATAATCCTTCTTTATCTAGGTTGATTCTTTATTACTATTTTTTTCATTTCTCTAATATTTTCTTGTTTCTTTGATAAAGTTGCACTAATTAAGGGGGAGAATCATAGTTGCTAATGATTCAAGGGGGAGTGGTATTAAATCTCAAAATTCTGAACTACTCTTTTCTATAAAACAGCTCTGAAATGCTGAAATCAAGTCTTGAACTTCATATCTAAGAAGTATGAACAAGCTTCCTTAGATAAAATAATTTTTCTATTTGTTCAAACCTACTTCTGAATTCTCAAAATGTTTTATTTTTTTCAGAAGTTTGTAGTTTTAAATAATTTTTGGTCTTCTAAAGTGATACAAGTTTAGTTCTGAACTAAACTTAAGAGTTCTGAGGTTCTTCTGAGTTCTTTCTTTCAGACTTCTGAACTTATTCTCAGAAGTTCTGAACAATTTCTGAAGTTTTTGAACTTGTTCTCAGAACTTAACTTCCCGTTGATATTTCTTAAGTATCACTTAAGCGTGTGTCACGTGTTTTAATTTCATTGGATATTTCTTAAGCATGTAGATTAAACGGTTCATTTATCCAAATAAATGATGATTACTACTCTAATCACATTCACTTTTTGGCCACGTTTCCATCAGCGCTTATCCAGTCTTATAAATCAATGAATTCTTCATCGTCTTCATTTTTTAGTGATTTTACTCTGAGAAATCTATCTGTTTTCATTGATCTTCATTCCATTTCGAATCCTTGTTCTTCAAATATAATGTCTACTTCAAAAGCTATGTTTTCTGCTTCCTGGAGCCTAAATGACAGTAATGGATCATCGAGTGATGGTTCATTTAAGATCGTACCTCAAAAATTGGTTGTTGGAACAATGGAAATTCCACTCAATGAAGATCAAATGGTCCAAGACACAGCCACAACTGCTACTAATCAAGCTGGACCTTCAAACCCTAACCCTAACCCTAACCCGAGAACTGATAAAATTGGGGAAACACAAGTTGAACCTATTGAAGTTATTTCTGGATCAAATGTTGGTGATAGTGAATCCCATACTCGTGCTGAAAGCAGTGATATGTCAAAACTTTATGTCCCTGCTGAGAAACTGCTAGAAATCAAGAAAATTAATTGTGCTTTGAACTTTAAATCGACAGACTTCACTGATGATCAAATGATTTTGATTGAAATTCTGAAGAAACATCCACTCCGTACTCTACTCTCTAGGAAATTCTCTGTTCCTACTTCTTACCTTCAACAATTGTGGTACTATGCTGAGGTTGATGAATCTGAAGATGAAATTATCTCCTATGTCCATGCTTACAAGGTATGTATCTCTGTGGAAGATATTAGATGTTTTCACTTTCTGGCAAAACCAGATGAGGTTCTTGGGAAAACATCTTATGATCCAATTCCATCTTCAACTGAAATGATCTCAGATTTTATGAGTTTGGGATACTCTGAAAATCTAAATGCTTTAAGTTCTTTTAGTAGAAAGTGTTTACCTCCGATATGGTACTATTTATTCTCAATTCTGAACACTTGTCTATTTGGGAAAAGTTCAAGTTTGGATCAAGCTTCAGCAAATGGGAGGATCATCTTTCATGGAGTTGCATTCGACAAGCATTATGATTATGCTTCTCTTATTTTTGAAGAACTCAAATCTGCTATTTTGAAGAAGTCCACATTCAACTACATACCATTTCAGAGATTCTTTCAAACACTCATCAAAGGAGCAATGAAAGCAGTGTCAGCAATCCCTGTTCTAGCACATGAGGTACATGTTCCTATCTTTACTATGGATAGTTTAAGACCACCAAATGCAAAGCTTACATTTCCAAATGCAGTTCCACTTCCTTCTCACTTACTTGATCTTGTAAGTACACCAAATAGGATTGTGAGTGAGTATTTAGAATCTATGGGATTACCTCAACCAGTAGTCCCTTCCCCTGATTCAAACCAGAGTGGTGATAATGCAAGGGAGTCTAGACTTGTTAGAAAGAGAGGGAAGGCTGCTCAAGGGGGAGAACAACCTCAAAGAGTAAAGAGGAAAAATGAAAATGAGAGGATGGGTAGAAGAGTAAGAAAAAGAATTGAAGAGGGGAGAACACGGGTAAAAGAAAAACAAACCTGTGAACCACCTGTTACTAGCCGGGCACCCACATCTTCTATTATTCCACATTCTTTGGTGGATGATATTGAAAAGGCTAGTGAGCCCATGGCAAATTTGGTTATCCCCCCCAGCCACTCACCCATCTCTCAACAGAAGGGTGTTTCATCAACACATATGGGGCAAGCAGCTTATAATCCATTAGGACCCCAATTGGTGGTTCCTTTTGTTGAAAATGAAGGATATATGTCCCCCCTTCACCATTTTGAGCACATTGAGTCTGAGGGTCCACTCAACATTAAGCCTACTGAACCACTTAATGTGAAATCTATTCACACTAGCACACATCTTACAGATGTCACTAAGCAAAGTGTTTGTCACATTGCATAAACAACTATAGATATTCCTATTTCTGGATATCAAGGATTAGTTGGAAGACCTGGTTGGGTGAACATCACAAAAGCCCCATTCACATAATCATATGTGGTTCATGATGTCTCTGTGGCACATACAGGCCAACCTTGTTCTGAAGGACTGAAAACAAGACCATCTCTTGGTCTTGGAACCTTCCCTACATCTTCTGAATTCACAGAATTCAAAGATTTATGTACTTCTGAATTTGCAAAGATTCAGAAGGACATCAAGGAATTGACGGATACAACTAAAAAGGTGATGGAGGATAGGTTGGATCAACAAGGGGTGAGTATGGTGAATAGGTTGAATGATTTTCAACTCCAATCTTCTAATGATCTGAATAATTTCAAACAAGCACTTCTGACTGCTTTTTCTGAAGTTGCTTCATCAGTTTCTTCTTTGAAAGCTTCTCAGACTTCTTCTTCATCTGCTCCACTAGATTCTTCTACTTTTGGAACAAAGGGTGACATTACTCAGATTTTGAATCAGCTTTCTTCTATTCACAGTTCTCAGACAGATTTAAGTACAAGATTATCTGTTCTAGAGTGCAGGCCTCAATCAGATACTTCTAAAAGGAATCTTGATGATCAGGATCCTGATAATCAAGAGGGGGAGAAAAGACAGAGAGTATCTGGAACAGAGAATGTTGAAAATGTTCAAGAACAAAGTTCTGAGAAAACTTCTGAAGATGCTCAGAATGTTGGTGAAGCATCTAATAGAGTTTCTGAAGCAATAGAAGATATCTTATTTGCAGAACATGAAGGGCAAGAGGCAAATGTTCATTCTTCTGAAGATACAGTAGAGGAAGGGTATGAGACAGAGAAGTTATCCTTTGATTCTGAAGGTAACTTAAGCTCAGACAATACAGATATTATTCCTGATTCAAATGAAGAGATGCTAAGGGAATATCTTGCATTTGAAGATGTCATTGGTGAGCCCAGTGATCTTTCTGATGTTATTATGTTTGAAGAAGACATGTCTGGAGCTAATATGGGAGAAAGTTCTGAAGCTAATGAGATAAAAGATTTGGTAATTTGGAAGCCCCAACAACTTCTGAGTGATGAATACGGAAGAGCTTCTGAAGAGTTATGGAATATACTAAGTCAATTTTGCTGGGTACATGTCTTTCTGAACAATCCAAGAAGTCTGGAGTGTAGACTTTTGGACAACAGGTTTTCAGTCTTCAGAGATTTTCTTGATCAACCAGATGAAAGAGTTGAACTAGAATTTGATCTAAGTCATATGGGAGGAACTGAAATTGCAGATGAAATTTTAATGGTCTACTCTGGAAAATTTGAAGTAAGATCAGATCCTGCATCACTATTCCAAAGATTGATATTCCTCTTCTTGAAGAACCTATTCTAGATCAAGTCTATGCAAATGAAGATATATTTCTTTCTGGAGAAATCAGCTTAGAGTTTCCTGAAGTAATTTACTTCCATATGTATAAAAACAGTCTGAGGTTTGCAACTCTGGAAGATTTTGTAAATGATGAGTGGTCTGAAGATCAAACTTCTCAAGTTAGAAATTTTGTTCAGAAGCATGCTGTTCAGAATCTGAATGATTCCACTCTTATAAAGAAGATTAGATGTCTGTCAAAGACTGTTGAAGATGATTTAGTAATATACAGATTTGGAGCAGAAAGAAGAAATGGATATTTATGTGAATTTACTCAGTATGATCTGTACAAACTAAGATTGCAAGATAAATTGACAGTTTTTCAGTTTTGTGTTGCTAGAAGTGAAGTTGAACCTATTTTTGAAGTCAGAAGAATTCTGGGAATCTACATAAAGAACATCATCAAGCATGACTTTCAATTAGCTCTGGAATTTGGTTTATCTAAAGTGAATATGTTGGAACCTGTAAACCTTGAAAATACAATAACTAGAGTGTTCACTAGTCCAGATATTGGGTTCAGATATACAATAGATGGAAATAAAACCTTTTTGACTTCAGATATTCCAAAATACTCTAACTCAACTCTGAATTGGTTTCTTAGTTATGCAAAGGATTATATTGAAGATTCAGATGTCAAAGAAGAAATCATATATCTGATCAAAGAAAGAATTCATTTCAAAGAAAATGTAAGGAAGAGTTATTTAGCCGGTCACAAAAGAGAAAACAAGATCAGAGGAGCTGATTATCTACTTAGTGATACTTATGATTTCCAGATTCATTCAAAGAAACAAGACTTGGAGGAAATTCTGAAGTTTTCTCTAAATGTTGAAAGTTCTGAACCAAGTCAAAAGGATAAAGAGAAAGGAAAAGAAGTCATTTTTGAAGCTATTTCTGAAAAGTTGGTTCCTGTAGAGCAAATATCTGAAGAGGAACAACTGCAAGTACAAAGAATAGAAGAAAGTGCTTTCACCATGTTTCTTGAATATTTCATTCCATAAATGTTCATGGAATATGAACAAAAGTTCAACTATATTGATTGTTGGATTCAAAAGTCTTTTGGTTGGAAACAATGGTACTCAGATATCATTAGTAAGATAAGGATTCCAATTAATGAAGCAAGAAAGGAAAGTCCAGTGGTCAAAGTAATTAATGCTGATTTGAAGACAAGACAAAATTACAAGTATGCATTCTTTACTGTTGAAAGACAAATTGGTGAGATTTCTACCTTCTCTGAAACTGATTTCCAGAATGTGTATCTCAGAGATCTACTCATAATTTACAGAAGCCTTTATCCTTTTCATGATTCAATCACCAAGTTCAGAAAATCATTTCCAATTCTCAGAGATGGTTTGTACAGAGAATTTATATGGGCTGCAAAGACTGATTTTCAGGTTGCTTATGTTCTGAACAAGAAACAAGTACACTTGAGCAAACCAAATTTAAGCTTACCAGATATTCAGAATCTGAAGAAGAGTACCTTAGTAATTCAACCTCCAGGCTTTGTTTGCAAATGCTTTCAAGAACTATTATTTGTGAGATTTGAAGAACTCCATAAATGTTGCAATGGAACTCTCATGGCTATCAGAGATCGTTTGGTAAAAAGACAGAATAGAAGACCAAAGAATTTGAGTAATGAAGATTGGGAGAAGCACAAGAAGCTGGCAAAAGAGATGATTAGAATTGTTGAATCCTTGTAGAATACAGAAATTTAATTCTGAAAGATGTTAGAGAAATTCTGAATTTCTGGAAGTATGATCTGAACTTTTGAAGCTAAGGGGGAGATTGATAGAGATATCAAAATAGCTTCAAAAGGTACTGGGTTCTGAAGATGTAAAGATCTGAAGAAAAGATAAAGAAAAGCCCAAGGCATAACTTCTGAAGTGCCAACTTCAGAAGTTCTAAAGATGTTCTGAAGAGGTTCTAAAGAAGTTCTGAAGACACTTCTGAAGAAGATCTGAAGGAGTTCAGAACCTATTCTAAACTCGTCTGTTATTAATGTACTGTTACTTTAATCTTTCTATTTCATGTATAAATAGATAGTTTGTTAGATAGTTAGAACTAATGTTTTTATAAGCCTTGTAAAGACATATTTTGTAATATTGTTCATCCAATCAATACATACGACATTTGGCTATCATATTTCTGTTCTAATCTTTCCATATATTTATATCTTGATTGTTTGGGTCCTAACAAAAAAGACTGCTTTTAAGTGTGAGAATGTAGACCTTAAACAACAAATTTCAAATCTCACGAGACGATTTGACAAATCCGAACGTGAGGCTGAAAACTTTTCATCAAAATATGAATTTGCCAATACTCAAAGAATCGATCTTTTAGACAAACACAAGGACATGGAACTTAAACTTTACAAATTAGGTCAAACCGGACAAACGATTCATTTAAATGCTCCGAAAGAGTTATGTTCGAAAGCGGGCCTAGGTTTCGAAAATCCCAAATGTTTGGCAAGGCCTTATATAACACTCCGACACTTTACAAATTTGAATACCTAGACCTTGGTCCAGAAAATTCATTTTATAAAGTCTCCTATTAAAGTTGAGAGATGGGAAGATTAGAATAGGAAGAACAATAAATATCATCAAATTCCTTTCTGCTACCCAACGGAAGTAGAAAATGACTCTTCAAAAGGATCTCTTCCATATAATTACTTTCCTACTTATATCGACGAAGAACTTCACACCGAACGACCAAGTTTTAAACCATACATTCCCACCTTATTTTTGGAAAAGAAAATCATTCAACTAGAAAAGGTGTTGGAATCCGAACGTTCTTCTTTAGAAAGGAAAAAGAAGCATTAATTACCAAAATTCAAACGTTAGAAAACAAAGCTTTATAATCTCAAAACCCCTAAGTTGATACAGCTTCAAATATTTTCTCATGTAAAGCATTTGTTAGCTCATATTTGGATGATTGTGATTTTTCCTACTATCCGATCGATCCTAACTATTGTCCTCCCAAACACAAATCTTCCCTCACTCGCGACCAATGGGATAAGGAGTTGGACGAACTTGAGAACATAGATCTTTCAGACTATAACTCCATGGGCTGTTCAAATGTTTCGGTTGACGTATTTGACTTCAATCCTATTCTTCCAAGTCATGATGAATTTGTTGATAAAGGCAAGAAACCCATTGAAATGGTCTAAATTCCTAATGTCGAGAATGAATGCTCCACCAGTTCTTCTCAACCAAACTCATCTCAACAAAAGTCGTAAACCAATTTTTCACAAACGACTAAATCTCAAAATGCTAATAAAAGTCCGTTTCATGTTTCAGCACTACGCCCTTTAAAGCATACATAAGTTTGGATTGAAAAGGGCGCAAATCAAGCAAAGTCTACATTCCACAATAAGAGAGACGTACAATTTTAATTTCAAAAACTCAAATCATAGTTTTAAATTTCCAGTTACTATTCATTCTGTTCGACATTTAATTCAATTTTCAAGAAATAAAATTTGTTGCTCAAATTGTGGTGTGACTGACTCTGTGCATTTAAATTCTTATGGTTACGATTACTATTCTGTTATGCATAATTCATACAACCATCATCAAGTCAATACTTTTCCGAATTATCCTATTTATAAATGGGTTCCCAAGCGGCCCTTGACTATGGCACCTAAGTCCCAATTCAAATGGGTACCAAAGGTTGCAAAGTTAACTAACCCCGAAGGACCCATTTACAAATGGGTACCTAAATCTGCTTGATTTTTTGCAGAACGGTCATGTGTGGTACTTAGATTATGGATGCTCCAAACACATGACTAGTAGAAAGGAGCTTCTCGCCAACTATATCGAAAAACATGGGGGATATGTGCGCTTCGGGAACAACCATTTCTTACCAATCAGAGGATACGGACACATTATTAAAAATAATCTCACAATCTCTAAAGTATCATATGTTCAAGGCCTTAGTCACAACCTGCTAAGCATTGGTCAATTCTATGACAAAGAACTTGAAATGAATTTCGTTTCGAAAGATGCTGCGTTAGAACCTACGAAGGAAATGAGATTTTAGCCGGATCTCGCAAGTCAAATCTCTACACCATCAATCTTTCAAAAGTTGAAACTCCATCCGATGTTTGTCTAGTCTCCAACAACTCAAATGACAAAAACTGGTTGTGGCATCGCCAACTCTCCCACTTGAACTTTAAAAATATCAGTAGACTCGCAAGTGGAGGGTTGGTCACCGGGATTACCAAAGATCAAATTTGAAAAGTCCCACTTGTGTGGCGCCTGCGAGGTGGGCAAAATGAAGAAAGTTTCTCACAAACCCAAGGTGGAACACAGCATGACTCGTCCTCTTCAGCTCATTCACATGGATCTGTGCGGCTCCATCAGGACTCAAAGCATCCACGGCAAGAAGTACGCTCTTGTTATGGTGGATGATTATTCTCGATATACATGGGTCAAATTTCTTCGCACAAAGGATGAAGCTCCCGAGACAATCCTTGCCTTCTTGAAGAACATTCAAGTGAAATTGGAACTTTCCGACCAAACTCTTTGCACGGATAATGGAACCGAGTTCAAGAACCGCACGCTCGACACCTTACTCACCTCAGTTGGTATTTCTCATACATTTTCCGCGGCTCGAACTCCATAACAGAATGGTGTGGTCGAACGTCGTAACTATACGTTGGTCGAAGCTGCTCGTACCATGCTCGCTCATTCCAAACTACCACACTATCTTTGGGCCGAAGCCATCAATACCGCCTACCACACCCAAAACTGTTCAATCATCAACAAGCCGTTTACCAAAACCCCTTATGAGCTGATCAACAAACATGTTCCTTCCATTCATCACTTTCGTACGTTTGGAAGTCGATGCTTTATTTTGAAAGATAACGAGGATCGTGGCAAACTTCATGTCAAAGCTGACAAAGCATACTCTCTCGAATACTCTTCTAATGCTTCTACTTATCGGGTCTATATGAAAAATGCACGGTGTGTCACAGAAACCGTAAATGTCCAATTCGATACAAAGGCCGAAATGGCTCCCGAACCCAACAGCTATGTCCTCGCACTTATTGGCGTATTAACTTTCGAACACCTCAATTTGGAACCTGGTCCTAACCCGTCTCATCCAAATCAAGCATCCACGTCCAAAAATGAATTTTCAGACTTGGATGATTTATTCGAGCATTTCTACTCAGATTACTTTAGACCTAGGAATGGCAACGGGGCGGGTTCGGGCCGGGGATTGGTCTCGTCGTCCCTGAAACCGATAAGGAAAACCGTCCCCGTCCCGATCCCCGTCGGGTCCCCGCGGTTTCCCTGATCCCCGTTGGGGAACCCGTTAGGCAAAAAATCACCGTTACCCTTTGGTTTTACCCAAACCCGAAACCGAACCTGAACCCGAACCCGAAAAGGAAAAAATGAATAATTTCAAACAAAAATTGAAACAATAACAACTTGGAATAAATTCAAACCAAAACAAAGTAGTTCATTAGACCACATAAACATGATCAAACCCAAACAAAATAAGTTTCACAAACGATCACAACATGATCAACCAAGTTACAAACAAATTGTCTTAACGATAATCCAACTAAAATAACGATAAAAACTCCCAAACGCCAAACTCGTCAACCCAAGCTTCCATTTTCCTTAGTTTCCTATAAAATAAAATGTATGTAAAACACTAAATAGATAAATACATCATAATATTTGTCAATAGTAATATAGTTACGTCTTCCACGTCATAATCATACTCAATAGTACGACAATATGCTTCGGTCTCATCAGAACAAGTTTCTATATAAACAACACAATAAATTAGTAATAAAAATAAAATGATTAAACTATAAAACTAAAATAAAACTTATAACTAAAAACAAATATACGATTACCTCGTATTTCATTTAACAACCAACTTTGAGCACACATTAGAGCCTCCAATGTTTTTGGATGAAGTCGACTACGATGTGGAGTTACCAATCTTCCACCGGTACTGAATGCCGATTTCCGAGGCGACGGTAGAAATAGGAACGGCTAATATGTCTCGAGCTATCCTTTGAAGTGTCGGCTATTTATACCCATTTGTCTTCCCACCAAAGTAGCAAATCAAGTTCTATGTCTTTAGGCAAAAGTTTCTGTTTCAAGTAATTATCCAACTCCGTTGTAAGACCTGAATCATCATGTTGGTTGGCAATTGAAGCAATGTTTGACATGAGGTTTTGAAATTCAACACGATGACTTGCTGAAGACCTCGAACTTAAAGAAGACGAACCACTAACACCTCCATTGTTGCTACTTACGCTGGGATCACTACATTCATATTCTTGAAACAAAGTGCGGACCAACTTTTTGAGCTTTTCAATTTCAATCGCTGATTTGTCTTGCCCGTACAACACAAGAAAAAGTAACTCCACAAACTTTAGTTTATACCGAGGATCTAAAAACGCTGCCATTCCCATAATCCCGTGTATCACAGACCAATATTTGTCAAACTTGAAAAGCATTTTTTTAGCCATCTCCTTAATAACTTCATTAGTAGAACATGACCAATCAACCAAAGAATATCTAATTTCACATATTGACGGAAAAAAGACATTTGCAATAGGATACTTTGAACCAGAAAACATTACCGTTACATAATGATTGCCAAAAAAACAAAAAACAAAAACCAAAAACTAAAGTTACCGCATATCAACAATATAAAAATAGAGTTCAAATAAAACTTAAAGCTACCTAATATCAACAACTTAAAAATAAAATTTAAATAAAGTTAGAGTTACCTCATAAAATAATTGCAATCTGTCACAAATCTCTTTGGCGAACTCCCAATCCCGCTCGGTTGGCAAACTTTTATATTGAGGCTCTCGTTGCTTTAAGCGTTGAAAAATGTCCTTGTAAATTATAGCACCACTAATCATCAAATAAGTAGAGTTCCAACGAGTCTTGCAATCAAGGGCCAATTTCTTGGTGCATGACACTTCCAATTGTCGGGCTGCTTCCCCGAACTTTTGATCCTTTTTTGGTGATGCAGTCCAGAAGGCAACGCTTTCTCTAATCCTTTCAATCTCATCCCCAAGAACATTCAATCCATCTTGAACTATCAAGTTTAGAACGTGTGCACAACATCGCATGTGGAACAACCTCCCACCTATTATAAGTGAACTCAAAGAAACTTTGTCTAACAATATGTTGATTATTGCATCATTTGTGGTGCAATTATCAACAGTTAGTGTGGACAATTTCCTGTCAAGATTCCAATCTAATAAACAATCATAAAGTACATCCGCAAGATTTTCGGATGTATGTGGACAAGGCACATAAATAAACCTGGTCCAACATTTGATGCATTAATAAGACTGAAAATAATCTAAATTAGTTAACATTAAAGAATAAACATAGTAAAGATATACCTCATGATCCGGCTTTGCAAATTCCAACTTTGATCAATAAAGTGAGCGGTGAGCGCCATAAATCCCTTCTTTTGATTGCTAGCCGTCCACATATCAGTCGTAATTGCAACTCTACTAGTGTTCTTCTCTAACAACTTCAATGTCTTTTGTCTCTCGAAATCATATATCTTTAAGATGTCACTTTTGATGGTGCTTCTAGATGGAACCTTAAACAATGGTTGAAGACCTCCCACAAATTTTCTAAACCCATGATGCTCAACCATTGAAAGTGGGTACTCGTGTATGATGATCATCTCTGCAAGATTTCTCCTTGATTTATCCGCGCTAAAAGTGTAGTTGGAGACATATGATGAAGTGCCATCAACCTTCATTTGCTCCCCTACTAAGATATGTTGGCGTATATCTCGAACGGGTCGCCTTGCACAAGACTTAAAGTGATCGTGTAAATGCCTCGTACCATTCTTAGAGTTCCCTCCCAATTTTTTTTTGCAATAATTACACTCGACTTTATCATTACCATCCACTTTTATCTTCTTAAAGTGGTTCCATACTACTGATCGTGCTTTCCTCTTTCTATCCCCCGACTCAACTTCACCATTATCATCATTAGTTTGAGTTTCATTTTGAGTCTCAGGTGATGATCCAATTGGTTGACTTTGTGAAATAGACTCATTCATTATTGGATGGCTGTCATTGGGAGTGATTGTATTAGAATCATCATATTGTCTTTCCATATCACCTATGCAAAGACAAAAAGAATTCAGATTTTCTTGCTACAAATACAAATTTAAACAAGTTAGACCAAGTTTAGTAAAAGCACAGTTGACTGACTTTTAGTAATTAGTATGTCTAACTCACCTACACAGACAATCTTCTTTAACCATAGAACATAATAAAAACAAATCTAAATGTTATGCATAGATGGAAGAAACATAATACAAAGCAAAATCAATAACATAATACAAAGCAAAATCAAGAAACAAAGATTTTTTTTGAAAATGCATTATTTTATTCCCAACTACCAATTACACCACAGCAAAACCAAAACCAAAAGTTGGGAGGAAACAAGAAGACCCCACATGGGTGGCTTACAAAGGGAAAACCACCCAATGTGACCATCCCTATCTTACTATTACATACAAAACAGGAAAACAAAAAAGAAAAAACCAGCTTCCACTAAACCCCTCTAAAATATATTGTACATGCAGGCTGCAGCAACCACTAGCTGATTAGCACCCAAAACTAACTAGTTGACTAAGAACAAAATCAAGAAACATAAATGGAAGAAACATAATACAAAGAAAAATCAATAACATAATACAAAGAAAAATCAATAAACATAATACAAAAAAATCAAGAAACAAAGATAGAAGAAACATAATACAAAGCAAAATCAATAAAGATAATACAAAAAAAATCAAGAAACAAAGATGGAAGAAACATAATACAAAGCAAAATCAATAAACATAATACAAAGAAAAATCAAGAAACAAAGATGGAAGAAACATAATACAAAGCAAAATCAAGAAACCTCAGACCTAACCAGCGTCGTCGACCACGACCACGACCTCACCACTCACCAACGTTCGTCGAGACCCCACCGACCACGACCTTAGACCACTAGTTCGTCTGTGCGATTTCTGAAACAGTAGCTTGGAGGGGATGAAACGACGGTACGTCTTCGATGTTGAACAGGCGCTTAATTTTTTAATTGGTTTTTGAATTTTGACTTCAATTCTCGTCAAAGTTGAAACAGCCAAAGAGAATAAGTTTTTTAATTGGGTTTGGGAATTGGGCTTATAATATTTAAATGTTTATTGAAAACCCATTTAGGTTTTGGGTTTTAAATGATAGATATATTACATAATAAAAAATATACATATTATATATACATAAAATATCGGGCCGGGTCGGGCCGGTGAGTACCATCCCCGTCCCCGTCCCCGTCCCCGTTAATATCCCCGAAACTCTCCCCGATCCCCGCCCCGTCCCCGTTAAGACGTCCCCGAACCCGACCCGAATTGTTCGATTTTCGGTTTTCACCGTCGGGTTCGGTTTTTTTGCAATTCCTATTTAGACCCTACACTGAAATTCTGAAAACCATCACTGCACCGAACTTGGAAGTTTCCGAGACCACGACTCTTTCTGAACCACCCTTATCCACGGAAACCGTCTCACCTGCTGCCACTCCAAGTACATATGCTTTACCTGAAAAAGCTCAAACCCCCAACGGACCCACTTCTTCAAACCCCAATTACTTCTCCTACGAATCCGGAACCGGCATCCTCTCCCCCACCAACGAATCCCACTCCAAAGGATGTATCAAGTTCCAGTCGTTCTTCCGAAGTGGTTCCAGCCTTAGAATCCGTTCAAGATCTTCCACTTGGCACTTATGTGGATGACAATCCCGACCTCACGTCACTTCAACCGCTTCCTCATTCTAATAAATGGATCTGATCTCACCTATCTGATCAAATTATTGAAGATCCTTCAAAGCAAGTCACAACAAGATCCGCCTCGGCCAACAATTGCCTGTTCTCCTCCTTCTTAAGCAAAATCGAACCCAAAACTATTGACGAAGCCCTGTCTGATCCAGATTGGATTGGTCTATGCAGGAAGAACTCAATTAGTTTGAAAGTCTGAAAGTATGGCGTCTCGTTCCCCGACCAAAGAACAAAACCATCATTGGTACCAAATGGATCTTCAAGAATAAACAAGACGAGGATGGAATTGTCATACGCAACAAAGCACGACTTGTCGCGAAAGGTTACCGTCAGCAAGAAGGCATAGACTATGACAAGACGTTTACACCGGTTGCTCGAATTGAAGCCATTCGCATGTTCTTGACATACGCGACAGACAAAAACTTTGTTGTTTTCCAAATGGATGTCAAGACTGCTTTCCTAAATGGTGTTCTACGAGAAGAAGTATATGTCTCTCAACCTGACGGCTTTGTCGACTCTTCAAAACCGAATCATGTCTACATTCTCGACCAAGCTCTCTACAGCCTCAAACATGCGCCGTGCGCATGGTATGACAGTCTCTACAAATATTTGGTCAAAAACGGGTACTCCAAAGGTAAGATCGATCCTACCTTTTCATTAAAAAGGAAGATGGTGATATCATGCTTATTCAAATTTATGTCGATGACATTATTTTCGGTTCGTCTAACCCACAACATTGCAAAAACTTCTCTGAGCTCATGATTGCCAAGTTCAATATGAGCATGATGGGAGTAATGAATTTTTTCCTCGGTCTTCAAGTAAAACAATTTTCAATGGGAATATTCATTAACTAATCGAAATACATCTCGGATATGTTACTTAAATATAACATGACGACCTGTACACCGATTGGCACTCCCATGTCTCCAGGTTCAAAACTATACGCTGATCCTTTGGGGAAAGCGGTAGATTCTAAAACCTATCGGGGGATTGGTTGGGTCTAAATGTATTTAAGGACTAGTCGTTCGGACATAATTTTTGCTACATGCTTATGCGCTAGATATCAAGCCTCTCCCAAAGAATCTCACCTTAATGCCATTAAGCGGATTTTTCGTTATTTAAAAGGTACTACTGATCTTGGCCTATGGTATTCTAATGATACGGGTTTCAAGTTGACTGCCTTTTCAGATGCTGATCATGCCGGCTGCATGCTTGATCGAAAGAGCACGACCGGCCACATTCATTTCTTTGGAGATAAACTAGTCAGTTGGTCTTCAAAGAAACAAACGTGCGTCTCCACATCCACTGTGGAAGTTGAATACATCGTTGCCGCAAGCTGTTGTTCACAAGTCATTTTGATGTACACGCAACTCAAAGACTATGGCTTTTGGTTCAATAAGATCCCCATCTATTGTGACTCAAAGAGCGTCATTGCCATATCCAGCAATCCATTCCAACATACCAAGACAAAACACATCGATGTCCGGTACCATTTTATTAAAGACCATGTCGAAAGTGGTACAATCGAATTATACTTTGTTAATACGAAAATACAGCTTGCCGACTTGTTCGCAAAGGCATTGGATGAGAAACGCTTCCAATTTCTAGTGTCCAAGTTGGGTATGCTAAATCTCAAAACCTGATTCCCAATCAGTATATTTAAACCTTCACAAAAAGCTCATTTAAGTTTAAATGCACATTCACCCTTTAGAGTGAATCTTCATTATACTTGAATTCTCGTTTTGTGAAATTTTAAACTCTTTAAAATATTCTGTATTTTCATAGTTTTTTTGCTCTCGTACATTTTTCGTCATATGTGTGTCTTTTTATTTTTTTTAGATATTTCGATGTTTGTTTCCCTAATCTTTCAGTTTTCGAAAGGGAGCAGTCAGGTAAGTTTTTCTTTACTCTCACAATTCAAGGGGGAGCACTTAGAAATTTTTCCAAATTTTTTTTGGCACTAACTGGACTCGAGATCCCCATCTTGTGGCCTCAATAGGACTCGACATCTGAAGATGTTGAGTCACTAAGACTCAACAAGCAACCATGTTGTTGTTCTCGGCCTAATAACATCATGACACGTGTCAATGGCCCACTATTTAAATGAGAGAACCACGCACACACTATTTACTTCTTCAAATTATTTTTCCCTCTTCTTCTCTCGCAAACTCACCCGAGCTCACATGATCACCAGTTTTTCTTTGAATCTTCGGATCTTGCATCAAAAATCATATCACCAGGTTCGTAATCTCTTCATTGTCATCTTTAAGTCTTACTATTTTCGGTTTTATTCATCGCATGCCTGTCAATTTGTGCTTAAATTGTTCATATTCCGCAAAACCCTAAGGGTTTACGATTTTTCATGTTCCTGGCACTTTTGGAACAAATCTGGGTTTAGGATTAGTAATAAATATGTTCGGCGACACCCATTGACCCTAGATCTTTGCTTCAAAACCTCTAATTTTTACTTTGATTTCTGGGTATGTTCATGCTTGTCGACCCAACTCCATACTTAGGATTTTTCTTCAAATTTTTGAAGATTTATCGAGTCCTTAAGACTCGACATATTTTCTTGTCGCCTCACACAGGATCGACAAGCTTGCCTACTTTTCATTTAAATTCCTCCAAGTGTTTTTGTCGACACCCCTTGACCCGACAACCTGTTTTGCCGAGTCTCGAATGATCGACAACTTTGCTTAAATCGCACTTAAACCTTCCAGGTATTCATGTCGTGTGCCTTATGCTCGACATGTTTCTTATCGATCCAAATAAATTGAGCTTAAAGTTCCTTAAGTCTTGTTGTCGACCTCGTTAGATTCGACATAACTTCTTATCGACCCAGATTGGCTCGCCATCCTTTTATCTCAAATCTCCTAGGCTCGACATCATCACTTAGCTTTTTTTAACCTAGTGAACTAATACATCCTCTATGGTTTACTAACTTTGTGCTTTTAGTTTCCATGGCGGCTATTAATGATCCAAATGTCAGACGACGAGCACCCCATGCCTTCTGAGAGGTCTACTGCACCAAGTATAAATGCTGCAAACGGTTATGACCTGCTTGTGCCCATCTGAAAGAAAGAAACTCGAACCCAGGCAAACCACAACTACAGCAAGCTCAAACCAGGCAAACCACAACTACAACTCCTGGCACATCTTCAGTCGTTCCACCATCCCGACAGCCAGATAATCCACCTCCCACGCATCAACAAGTAAATCAGCCAATGGTTGAAAAGCCCATGACAGATTTTGACTTTGGGAGTATGTCTCGTGCAGTTGAACCGGAATCGATCAACGATGAGCTGCTTAATGTTCAGAATCTGCGAAATCAAGCAAAACACTGGTTCAAAGATCCATACGCTTCAGTATTAACTGAAGAAGACTATGTGAACTTACAACATACAAACTTGAACTATCAACCAGAATCTACTATTGGAATTGGGTTACGGCCTCATCAGATTCGTTGGGAAAGAATGGTCAAGAGTAATAACTCAAAATGGGTGAACCAACAGATCAAAGTGCCCTATCTTGAAGAAACTATGCACAAGATATTTGTCGAAAAGAAGAATCCCAATGATCTTTTTCACATTCATCTCATCACTAAAATGGATGCCAATCAAGTGAAAGAGTATGTATGGTTATTGAAAATGAAAACAAATAGACTAGAAGAAGTGATGTCAAGACACAAGATTCTAGGCATCAAGGAAATAAGCTTTGACAAGGTGTTTCAAGTAAAGTTTCCTACTTTCAAAGTTTTGCGAGACAATGGCAAGGAGTACTACTTTACCGAAGCTGACTTTGCCAACATTGATGTAATCGACATGGAGACTTTATACACAGAGTTGAGAGACAAACCCAAGAGGTCATTTAATGAGCAAAGAGCATTAAGAGCCATCGTGAGACATGTTCAAAAGGAGATACGATACAGTTTTCTTCATGATCTGCAAAGAGGTATTGAAAGTCAACAAAAGAATGTTTATCTGGCTAAACCTAATCAAGACATCCCCGATGTGCAGAAATTGGATGTTCTAACCATTCTTACCTTGCCAGCTCACGGTGTTGTTTACATGAAGATGAATGGAGAAAAACGGTTCCTAAGATTCAATGAAACAACTGCTTATTCTGATGGTACGTTATGGGGAGTTAGAAATAGATTATCCGTGGAGATAAGTTCAGATATAAAGAAGTATATACAGTTAAAGCCGGATCAAAGAAAGAAGATTTTGGAAGCACTGGATATTATCGACAACGCATTATCTATTGCCAGACTTTAAGGAGATTTGAAGGCATGTTCGAGCTTAGAAGATGAAGACTTATTTTTCCCCAAAAAGGGAGATTTTTAGGACTCTGTTTTAGTTGTGTCAAAATAAGGAAAGGATAATTATGTATATTGTAAAAGGCAAGTTTATAATGCCTAAAACTCTTACTTTCCTTATATGGTATTCTTTAGAAAGAAGAAGTCGATAGAGAGAAGAAGTCGATAGAGAGAGAGCCGATATTATTTTGAGTTTACATTGTATTCAATATTCACAAGTAAGATATACGACTTCTGTTATTCATATTCAACGTGTTCTTCATGTGTTTACAATATTATATTAGTACTTGATATAAATCTGGGATCCATAGGTTTCTTTTTAAGGTTTGAGATTGCTCATGATTGAGCAATATTCCGTACAAAGCACTTAAAGATAAAGTTTCAGTATTCTTTGACAATTTGAGACAAGTAGTAAATGTGTCCCATTGTTTAGGAAGAGATTCCATGAACTTAGTCAATAGTTCAGAGTTAGAGTACTCTCGACCAACTATTTTCAGATCAATTATCAAACAATTGAATCTCTGGTGGATCTGAGAAAGTGTTTCATTTTTCAGAAACATGAAACTTTCATATTGTCTCACCAAATGGATTCTACGAGTAGTCTGAACCTCACTGGTTCCTTCATATTGAACACAAAGAGTGTCCTACATGGCTTTAGAGGTCCTCATTTTCATGACAGAATGGTAACATCATCTGGCAGAGACATTGCAATAATAGATCTAGCTTTTGAATCAACAACTAGCTCTTTCTTGTCTTCCTCACTCCATTGATGTGGAGTTTTGGGAATTCGTATCTCAGGTATAGCAGGAGTAGTAGCAGTTGTTTGGGACTACATGGACTAGAAGTGTAGGAATATATGGTCCATTTTCTACATAATAGGGGATCTTTAGGATCTGACCTTACAAGAAATAGAGTCATTCTTTCCTTCCAAACAATGAAGTTATCTTTGCTAAATCTAGGTGGTTTAGCAAGAGATCCATTGCCAATGTAGTTTGTATTAGTATTTGACCTATTAAAAACAACAAGAAATAAGTTTTAAGATTTGAAAGCAATAAACACTGCTCTAATACCACTTGTTGGTCCCTTAGGAGTCTACAAGAGTGTATAAGTATCAATACAGTTTATAGAAGGGGGGCATGAATACACACACAATTTTAGGTTTTTAAATTAGTTTATATCAATAAACAAATTTATAGTTGTAAGTGGAATAAGAACAAGTAATTAAACCTATTCTGTTATAACTTTAAAAGTCACTAAGTAGTTGATGCACAAGAAAAGATAGGGAATAAGAGCAGAGTTTCAAGAAGAGCCATGTATGCATGAAGATGAAGATGGAGGCCTTCATCTATTTATACTCGTTGCATTTAATGCAACTCAGAAGGTACATGCTACGTGTCAAGTTGTTAGATCTAATTAGCCTCAATTAGATAGAAAGTTTTATAAAGAATTGTATTTTGGGCTTTTTAGTGTTTTATGGGCTTGGGCTTAACACATGTATTGGGCACCTATAAATATGGTGTCTTAGCTTCATTTGTAAGTAAGTTTTGGGAGAAAACACACTTTGCACACATACAGACTTATGAGAGTCGGTTCATTCTAATATGTGGTGTTCTTCACAATTCCCCTCCATAATGATGAATACATGAATATGAGTTGATGATTTTGTGATTAATGTTCTTTAATTCTCTATCTCTTCTCTACATATTATGAAGTTTTCTCAATTGTTGCTAGTTTGGGATCTAACAATTGGTATCAGAGCCAATTGAAGAAACTTTTCTTCAATTCGGTCATCTATGGCAACGATTGTAGAAATTGGTTATTGATTTTGGTGTTTTGGTGCTTCTATTGTTTCAATCACATGAGCCTAAACCCAAATATCACTTCTATGATATGATTTTCTGTTTTGAGCTTATTTGAGATCCAATATTTCATCTAGATGAGATTTGGATGATCATTCATGGAAGATTTTATTGATTCTAAACCAAATTTGATTCTGCACACCACATGTTTGATGAAATGTGCATGTGAAGATTTAATTTCTGTTTATTAGATCTGATCAGTTTACTACATGTGTGTATGTGTTTTGATTAATTTTGATCTCCCTCCTTCATTGGTCTGATATTTTAAGCACTAAGTAGGTGATTGATCTTTGATCTCATCTTGTTGTGTGCTTGAGTTCATTGCTTCTATGCATCTCAGTAGTAGGGCTGTTGATCTTTGATCTGGCCTTATATAAATCTGAGATTGGACTCTCTTCTTTCAGTTGGATTTGATTAACAACAAATCAGTAATTCATACCGGGTTTGTCGCTGCCCATGGATGATTTTCTATAGCAACACGTTGACACAACCTTGATATGAACTGATTATGGTTCAAGGTTGTCCCATCTTTCATTTGTGTTATTCAAATTCCAAAACAGGAAGTTTTGATGTTGCTTTAAACAGAATGGAGATTGTATATAATACTTATAGAGTTGCTGATTCTCTGAAGTTTATCTTTCTCTCAAATCTGAAGATTGATGCTCTTTTATTTACGAGATTGATTAGATTGGTCTTATTGCACATCATTCTATTCAGATTGTTATCTGGAGTAGCTAACTCAACTTTATCAGATCCATCATTGCCAAGTGAAGAGAAATGCAGTTTTTTTTTTTTTTTTTTTTTTTTTTTTTAAAGATGATCAGGGAAAGAAACATGGTCCACATTCTCTTTTAGAGCTTTATTCTTAGCATCAGTATGGATATCTTCATGGTTCGGTGATGGTACATCATTCCTAGGGTCTGCTCCCAGCTGCATTCTGGAATTAATGAAGTGCAACGTGAAAGTTTGACAGACGAATTAAGAACTGTCAAATTAAGTAAGTTTGTTAGTGAAGTAGTAGTTGCAATCTGTGATGCCAAGTTAAAAAGTTTAGACATACAGCTGCAGTTCAGGTCTGTTCGCTGCTTCATCAAAGAACATACCATAAGAAGTAGAAGAAAGAGAAGAGAACACACAAGTCCAGAGTAGGGAGAATTCAATGGAGTCTTGATATGACCAAATTAAGATCCAGAACGCTGACAGCAAGACTTGTGTCAAAACTATGGTTGAAAACAGTAATAATTCCAGTGAGCCTTGTCAATCAAACTCTCAATGAGTTGATTTCAGTTATTAAATTGGTCAATGTGTAACTGAGTTTCTGTATAAAATGGGTGATCTGAACATGAAAGCAGCTAATGATTCGAGCTCTTATATGTTGCTGAACAGAGCTCTGGTCATAACAAACTCATCAGAAGTCTTATTCAGAAGTTACAATCTGATCAGAAGCTTCGTTCAGATCAGAAAGTATTGCAGTCCAGAAGCCGGAAGCAATTTGTTTTCAGAAGCTTTCTGAAGCTGTCATTCAGAAGATATTCAGAAGCTTAATCTCAGAAGGTTCAATCAGAAGCCGACAGAGACCTCTGTATGTATCTGGTGTGCAGACTAGCTGTCATCCAGAAGCTGTCCAGTTAGCTTCATCAGAAGCTTATTCAAAGCACTTAGAAAATCAAAAGCTAAATCTCATTTAGAAGCTTACTGCAGAAAGCTTAATGTAGATAGCTTTATGCTGTCAGCAGCTTAATACATCAGCTTAATGATTGATACGGATCTGATCTGACAGCTTACTTTTATATGTTTTCGACAGCTTAATGCAGCCAACTGTTGTATAGCAGCAACTGAGTGCATCTTTTTGCAGCTGAGCCATTAAGTCACAATGTCTAGACGCACTCACTCAATTCTGGTCAACCATCTTCCGCTCTGCACAACCGAACTGATTTGCTTCTAAACAACCTTAAGTCTTCATCTTTATCATCTTGTTTATCAAATGATGTTGTCTTATTGATATTAAGCTGCATTCAAAGTACAAGATAATCTGATAAGTTGGTGGAATCCCTCAAGAAGCAAAAGTCTGAAAATATTTTGGATGTAATCTGTCTGTTGGATAGATAAATGGTTGAACTTGTTTCGTACGTGAGTTGTCACTAGATTGTTTCGAAGACTACATTTCTGATTAGCTAAATACAGCAGTTCAGTTTCAACTCTTTCACATCCTCTGCATAAAGAGCGAACAAGAATTTTTAAGAAGTTCAATTGTGCAGAAGGTATAGCAGTCCAAAAGTTTTTGTGCTGTTTGCTTGTGTTTAGAAGCTTCAATCAGAAGTTGTACAAAACTTCTGAAAGCTGTTCGAACGTCATTAAGCCATAGAAGATCTGTACAATTTTAATGATCAGAAATTTCAATTAGATCCAGAGCTTCTTTAAACTTCAAATGCAACAGAAAATGGTGGATTTCTGTATTAAATTTGAACCAAGACGGCAGTTAGTCTCGCATCAGAATTATTGAATAACCTTGGAGTTGTCTGTATGCAAATAAGACAGCTCTGTACGCAAACCAGTAATTTCTATAGAGCTTAATCTGAAAGCTCTAATAAGACAGCTTAATGAAAGCTTCTGAATACTGTCCAGAAGCTGTCGAGCCTTAATCAGAAGCAATATAAAGCTTATGAGAGCTTATTCAGAAGAATCTCGGTTTAGAAAGAGTGTTTTCCAGAGGCTATAGAAGTGCAAACCTTCCAAAGCTGAAGACAGTGAATGTGCAGACCTCCCAGAGCTGTCCAGAAGCCTCTGTGCGCCTCTGTCTGTCTGAAAAAGTTGTCTTAGTGTACTAAAAGCTGTTCAAAACCTTCTTAAAGCCATCCAGAAGCAATGATCAAAAGTTGTTCAGAATTTTTATTTAGATGCAATGCAACATATCTGTATGGGTTAAGGCAGCTGATGCAGAAGATGCACAGAGCTTATTCAGAAATTTCAAAGCTTAATCAAAAGGCCTTCAGAGCATGTGCAAGCTGTCCAGAGGTTGCGATTAGCAGCTGTTCTGAAGGTTGTCCAGAAGATTAGAAGCTTCATCAGAAGCTTAATCAAAAAGCTTAATACAGAGGAATTTCCTATAAAAATCTATTCATAAGCTGTTCAGAAGCTTCAACTGTAGCTGAATCAGAAACACCTATCAGAAGCCGTGCAGAGCTTCTTAAAGTTAAGAAGTCATGAAATGGCTAATTCAGAAGTCATCCGGAAACTACTCTATTCGAGCTTAATCGGAAAGCATTCGAAACCTATGTGCAAGGCTGTCTAGAAGTTGTGATCAGACTCTTTACAAAGCTTAATCCGGAGAAGCTTAATCAGAAGCTTCTGCATAGCTTAATTGTCCAGAAGCTCTGCATACACTATATAGAAGCTCTGAAGATGCATGTTCATGTGTTCGGTAAAATCAAAACACACGGACCAGAGCTCACGAAGACCAAACCTTGTGATGGAACAGAAGCGTATGAAAGGTGGACCAGAGATCATAATCAAAGTGCGTTGGTCCAGAACTCACATCGAACCAAAGCCCATAACCCGATTATTTTTCGGTTTCGACGACATTGCGCTGTTTCAGAAACACGCGCACAACGTTTTACTCGAAGCTCCAATCTACATGAATCCAGTTGCGTTGGAACGCTAACACACATATGCACGACTTTGAAGTTTTGAATTTTCTCAAATTCAGTGAGCTGACATGTCTTATTAACTGTCAAAGTCTGCTGACTAATGCTGGGATGAAAGCAATGATTTTCACTCATACTCCTTCCGATTTCAGATGGATGTTCACATATCCGTTCTTCATGGATTCAAGTTACATGTGTGAAATATTTATTGTCACAATCTCCTCTGTTTTTCAATCTAAAGCTCAGAGCTGAACTCAACTCAACGAGGTCTAAAGCGTCAAATTATTTGTTTTGATGACTGTTTTACACAGCAGAGGGAAAACTTGCACAACTCACTCAATTTTCATCCAAATTGGTTGAATCAAAGCTTGTTGATAAGCTAAGAGACTGAAGTTCAATGTGCATGTTTTATGTTTTCTCTCAATAAGTCTCCTTAATAGTCAAAAACAGCGATAAAGTTGAGTCATGAAAATTTGGACGAGAATGTGTAAAATGTCTCAGTTTTTCAAGATATGAGCCTACATTTGAGGGGGAGCTTGTAACGCTTTGAAGACTTGAAGAATGGCACATAAAAGCTTCTAAAGAAAGCAAGGGGGAGTTTATTTGATGATGCTTTCTTTATAAAACTTTAGGGGGAGATTGTTAGATCTAATTAGCCTCAATTAGATAGAAAGTTTTATAAAGAATTGTATTTTGGGCTTTTTAGTGTTTTATGGGCTTGGGCTTAACACATGTATTGGGCACCTATAAATATGGTGTCTTAGCTTCATTTGTAAGTAAGTTTTGGGAGAAAACACACTTTGCACACATACAGACTTATGAGAGTCGGTTCATTCTAATATGTGGTGTTCTTCACAATTCCCCTCCATAATGATGAATACATGAATATGAGTTGATGATTTTGTGATTAATGTTCTTTAATTCTCTATCTCTTCTCTACATATTATGGAGTTTTCTCAATTGTTGCTAGTTTGGGATCTAACACAAGTTTATATAGGAGACTTGTCCTTTGCTCATAAAGCAACCATGCTTTTAGTCGAATATGAATAGTAGCCTAAATAGAGTTGGTAAGGACATAGGAGACAGTTCGTACGTCCTTCCTGACAAGGCGTGGAGGTTTGACATTTGTGCATCGAGGATAAGAGCAACTTTGATCTTGCTGAGTAAGCCTCACATTGATCACTGATACTGAGTCTTCAAGGATGAAGTCTTCAGGTATCACTGAGGCACACGCATGATCAGCGATGGTGATTTGGCCCAACCCGGTAGGGACCCCGGTGCACCCGACCCGGACGGGGCCGGGGATTCCTTGTTATAACGGGTCCAGGGGCGGGGGCCAGGGATCCCCGATATGCTCAAACCGGGGCTGGGGCCGGGGCCGGGTAACATACCCTCCGACCTGCCCCGTACCCGATATATATATATATATTAGGTTTAAAAATTATATAATATATAATATATAGATTTATTTATTTTTCTAAAATTAGGTTTTAGTAAATCAGCTTACCTCTTCTAACTTCTTCCCTTTCTTAGGGCCGCCTAACACTTTCTCTCACGAGTCACGACTCCATCACTTCATTATAACTCCGGCGACGCCTAACGATTTCTCACTGGCGCCTAATCGACCAGACAAGATTTCTCACCGCCGACGACCACCATCGATGAGCCGACCAAACCAGATTTCTCACCAACGACCAAACCAGATTTCTCACCGCCGACGACCACCATCGATTTTCATATATATAAATATACATATATAGAAGGAGGATCAAACGAGAATACTAACTATTTAGGAAATGACGAAAGTGGCCAAATCACGTGCAAAATCACATGTGATTTTACATTACCGGTCAAAAAATGCGTGCGACCGACTTTGTACGTGATGTTACTGAAAAATTGTGATTTCCAAATCAAGTATAGAATCAAGAAATATAAGATCAAACAATGAAATCAAGATTGATAGCCACAAGTCATATTTATATTGATGAGAGTTATTGATACAATGAGAGTGTTTACAATAAAAAGTGCGTACAGATCACATATGAATAAAGCTATTTATACCAAGCGGTATTTACAATAACAATCCCTTGACTTGATTACAAAACATGAATCTAACGAAAATCATATGTGAGTTGGTCGTTTTCTTATTCTCTTAAACATGTACAGTTCTAGTTTAAACCCAACTCTACATATATAATAGTACCAAAATTTGAATCAAATTTTTTATATAATTGATTGTAGATTGAAAAAACCCGATTCTTACAAAGCAGAAGTTATATTTTATTCGATTAGAAGATCCTTATCAATTGGCAAAGGCACGGTGGAGATTGTTGCAACAACAATGGTTGTGCAGGTAGAGGCATTGCTGATTGGTGGACGATGGTGGATGTGGAGGACGTAAAGATAATGGATATTGGTTGGGGTGGTGTTCGATAGTGGTGGAGAAGGTAGTTGTGGCCGATGTGGTGGTGGGAAGTGGTGGGCAGATGGTACTAGTGGTGGTAGAGATGAACGACGGTGGTCGGTGGCCGACGGTGGTTGTGGAGGATTTGAATATTTGTAGATAGTGGTACTGGTAGCCGGTGCTGGTGGTTTATAGGTGGACATGGTTGTTATGATGGTGGCGATGAATGGTGGTGGTCGGTGGCTGACGGTGGTTGTGGAGGTGTGGAGGGAGTTGCTGTAGTAGAGGATAAGGTGGAGGTGGCCAAGGATGGTAGTGGTGGTGGCGATGGACGATGGTAGTCGGTGACCGAAAGTGGTTGTGGACGTGATGTTGGATAGTAGTGGTCGTTGGTCGATGATGAACGGTAGTGGTGGTAGATGAGGTTGTTATAGTGGAGGTGGCCGATGGTGGCTACCTGACTAGAAGTGGTGACCACTAAATCAAATACTAGGCATAGGAATAAGACTCGCCCAATTCGGGAACCCGATGTACCCGACTCGACAGGGACGAGAATTCCCCATAAAAACCGGGAACCAGAGATCCCCAGAAGTTCAAAACCAGGGATGAGCATGGGCCCAGGTAACGTGGTCCCCGCCCTCCCCATCCCCGCATATTTAATATATTATATATTTTTATTATTAAATATATTATTTATAATGAATTATATTTAATATCTTTTATATTTAGAAATAGTATTTTGACATCTTCTTCTTATATACAATTTTTTTGAGTTGTCTCACTTTTTTCAGATAAAAAAAAATTGAAAGCCATAAGCGCTTTATTAAACAATTGCAATATGATATTGTGATTTTATTCACATATGAATATTTGATGCTCTATAAAAGCAAAAGTTGAAAATATATGAGATTTAAATATAAACCATTATCAATCGAGTGTGACGTTTAACATATTTGATTTAAAACATCTTATATTAACGGGAAAAAAAATCCTCGATTCCCCGTTGGGAATCCCTTGCCCCTCGGGGACGAGGATGGGGATGTGATCATATTCCCTAGTGGGGATGAAGATGGAGATTCGGATCGGGGACATGGATAGGAATTGGGTCTCTGCCTCCATTCCTATGTCTAACAAATACAATATTAAGTTTATATATATCAAACGAATGTTATTTGTTAATATTTTAGTTTTTGTGTTCATCTTGTCTCAACTTGGTCCACCTATTTTGGTCTCTGCTTCCATTCCTATGTCTCAACCTGAAATTATTACATGGAGAAGTACAAGGACCAAAGTGAAACACATAAAATTAGAGGGATCAAAGTGTAATACATGCCATGAAGCCAAATGCCAATTAGCACACATGAGCTCCCTGGATGGAAATAAATTGGGAGTTTCAGATTAGGTTCACTTCATTTTCCTTCTCGACACCCAACACTGCATTGCGGCTAGGGTTTCACCAAACCCTTTTTTTTATCTCTTACACTCTCTCTGAAAGGTTCTAGGGTTCTTGTGGGTTAATCGATCTGAATTAGATATGACGAATTCGAACTCAAATTAGGTTTTGTAGCTGTTGCAAAAACTAACGTTTTATCAAAGGGTTCTTCACTGTTCGAATAAAGGTAAAAAATGGCGACTGCGAACCCTTTCGATTTGCTCGGAGATGATGATAACGACGACCCTTCACAGCTTGTTGAGAAGATCATTTCTGCACCGGCTAAGAAAGTTCAAGCCACTCCTCCTGCCGGTAAAGCGGCTGTGCAGTCGGCTAAGCTTCCCTCCAAGCCTCTTCCTCCAGCTCAGGCTGGTAAGTCTCCGAGCTTTATTGATCTATGTTTTCTCTGATATCTGGTTTTAACTCGATCCAATTTTGTATTATGATTTGATGCGTACTTGTGGGTATAACGATTGTTCATGTCGGTTACTGTATTAATTGGTTTGTTTACAAATGGTGAACACTATTGAAAACAACCATCACTTTCTTAATCACTAGTCTAGAGGATAATCTGTGTAGTATAATGTTTTTGGATGATAAAAGGCTAAGAGGCTGTTTGGTTGGTTTTCCATTAAGTCCTGTATGGATAAAGCTGTTTGTGTATAATTAATTAAACTGTCTGTATAGGTTGTGAAGGTTTTTGTTTAAGAGGGTTTTACCATAGATGGAAGGAGTGTGTTCTTTAATTGGAAGGGACATGGCTCGAAAAAACTTGGCTTTCTGTATAAAGCTCTCCTCAAGAAGCTCACTGAATAAGCCACTTTTTATATCATTAAGTCACTATCAAACAGTTACATATAGCTGACTGAATAAGTTAAGCTGCTAACAAACAGGCCCTAAAAAGGTTAATCTTTGGGTGCTGTAACTGGTTTTGCTTCTTAATGGTCTGTTCGAATCTCCGGTTGTCACTGGAGGTTTGCCTGAATGTAAATTGAGATTAGTCTAGTTGCACACAAGCTTTACTGAACATTCAAGGTTATAAAAGAGCTTGAGCTGAAAATGTATGAATTCCATTTTGTGGAATTAGCCGCTTTCTTGCATGCAGGGATGGATCCAGAATTTTTTTATATGGTGGCACCATACAACATATACAGAAAATAATCATAAAAAATACGGTTTTTATTGACGTCTCTTTACGATTTTACCAACGGTCAAGCCTAGTTCCACCGATTCATGGGATTTTTGAAGTTTTTTGCTTGATTTCGAGGGATTTTTAAGTTTTTTTTATCGATTTTGAGGGGGTGGTTTGTGAGTTTCGAGTTTTATAAGGATCTTGTGTAAGATGGTGACTTCTACTTTTCAATCTATATCTTTTGTTGCCCTTTGCTGTTAAGCATGATTGTTTGTGAGCTTTAATATTATTCTATACATGTATATAACTATATAAGAATTATTTTTGATCAGTGAAAGAGGCTAGAAATGAAGGCGGGCGTGGAGGTCGTGGTGGTCGTGGGTTCGGGCGTGGTGGTCGTGGTGGCGGTGGATTTAATAGAGATTCGGGCAGCAACGATAACTCATTTGGCAATCGAGGATTCTCTGGTGATCAAGGTGCCGTTGATGAGTCAGATGGTGGGAAAGGTTATGAGAGACGTGTAGGTTATGGTGGTCCTCCTCGTGGTGGTGGTGGTTTTCGCGGTGGCCGCCGTGGTGGTTTTAGTAACGGAGATGTGGAAGATGGAGGAGAACGTGCACGCCGACCATATGAACGTCGCAGTGGGACAGGGCGTGGGTAAAAGCTCTTAACTTTAATCTTTAATCTGTTTGATATGCTTTTTTATTGGAAATTTTGCTAGTTTTCTTCATGTGTTATTCTGACTACTTTTGATATTATGTATATAGGAATGAGTTCAAACGTGAAGGAGCTGGTCGTGGGAACTGGGGAACCCAGGCTGATGAAATCACTCAGTATTCTTTTCCACCTTTCATTTAATTTTTTAAATCTCTTCTTGTTTTTTGCTTTTGTTTTGCAAGTCGGGGGTTTTTATGGAAATAGCCTCTCTGCCCTCTGGGGTTGAGGCAAGGTCTAAGGGGCAGTTTGTTTACCTCTTAATGGTTCCATTAAGAGGCAACCTCTGAATCGCTAAGAGGTGAATCCTGTTTGGCAAAAAATAAGCCACCCTCTTAATGGTTCCAAAACCCTCTGAATCATTTTGGTAGCATTTGTGTTTTAAGAGGTGCTGAAGTCTGATATCCCTTCTGATTTATAAGAGGTGGTGCTGAGTTCTGAAATCTGAATCAGTTAGATTGTTTGTTTTTACGTTTGAAATTTGAAATCTGAATCACTCATTGATATAAACCCCTAACAATGCGGGTGTACGCGAATAAAAGGAATTAAGTGGTGAGGTTACCACTTTTTTTTCCAGATGATTTTCAGACTTAAGAGAGTCCCAAAAAAGCGGTCTGATTTAAAAACTTCTCAACAAATAAGTGATAAGTGGTGTCATTAATTAAGAGGTAAAATTGAAAAAACAAACAGGGCCTTTAAGAATCCTCTGCATATGTTTGTATTATATGCTTTGTGTTACTAATGTTTACTTTACTTTCTTACAGGGAGACCGAGGAAGTGGTGATTGAAGGGGAGAAAACTGTGGGTTCTGATAAGCCGCTTACTGAGGAAGTGGTAGCAGATGAGAAAAAGGAGAATGCTGCAAACGAACCTGAGGAGAAGGAGCCTGAGAATAAGGTGATCAATCTTTATTCCCAATGATGTTTCATTTTGCTTGACCGTTGTTATGGACCTGTTAATGGCAATAAAGGCAAGAGTAAAGCTAAAAAGCAAGACCTTTCTACCCTCTTAAGATGAGGAAAAATATTCTTACATCCTACCCTCATACCCTACTTCTGTGGGAGTTAATGGGTTGTTTGGTTTGGTTTGATAAAGGCAAAGAGCATCCCCAATGCATAACCTTTTTATAGGTTATCACTATTCCAAAAAGTCATTGAAAAGCTTTTTACCTATTGGAGTAAAAGACCTTTTTTTAGAGGGTTTGAGCATTGCCTTTTCCAAATTTATTTTCATTTTGCCCCCTTATCTTTCATTAATTATCAAACATAAAAAGCTTTTGTAAAGGCTTGGATTTTTGTTAGATAAAGTTGGTGGAAATATGAGATGGCAAATGTAAAAAGTCAATATGTGATTCATGCATTGTGGATGCTCTTAAGTGGAAATGATACAAAACTGAAATTTTTTAAGGAAATAACTGTTTCTTCTGCTAATCACGCTCTAAGTAGTTGTGACTATTTCCTGTGTCATATTTATCTTTTTTGTCTTCTTTCAACTGCCATCAAGTTTGTTCATCCTGTTCACTTGTGTTGGTGTGATCGGATCCTGAAAATGAGTTTAATTTTCTATGAGATCCATTTGTGGTCAAGTCAGGGGCTGTTTGGTTGGTTGGTTGGTTCTCCATTAAGTTCCTATATGGATAAAGCTGACTGTATGGACTGGGAGGGTTTTTTCATAGATGGAAGGAACATGTTTTTTAATTGGGAGGGGCAGGTTTGGAAAAACTTGGTTTTTTGTATAAAGCTCCCCCTACCAGACAGTCATGCATAGATGATTGAATAAACCGGGAGTCCCATTAAGCTCATTAAGCTGTTATCAAACAGACCCTCAACCAGTTTTAGCAGCATTTTTAAAAAAATTACAAATAGCATAGTTGAAAATTTGCTTGGAACGCAAATTTGGTTGTGAAGTCTGAATAACACTACATTCAGTCAGAATATTTTCCTTCTTCATTATTTGGTCTGGATGTGACATGTGTCGCTCTCTCATTTGTCCTAACGTTCACAACCAAATTTGAGTTCGCATTTGAACTTTCCTCATATATATATATAGAGTCGGGTTCGGAGGAAAATGTCAAAAAAAAGAAACCCCGAAGAACACCTTGGAGCCCTCCACCCGGACGGTATGCACAAATGCATACTGGTAATTTGTAACATGCATTTGTGCATAGAAAAAAAACAACTTCAATCGCTTGTATGCATTTGTACATACCGTCCAGATGGAGGGCTCCGAACAGTTTTATCTTTTTCTTGACGGCTTTCCCTGAACCTGAACCTGACCCTATATATAATATAAAATTATTTTGGATTTTATACAACACTGCTTGTGTAGTTAAGTAGTTCCTATGCATCTGTGAGCATTTTACCGACGTGGTTTTATTCAGGAGATGACTCTTGAAGAATATCAAAAAGTTCTGGAGGAGAAGAGGAAAGCTCTTGAGGCACTCAAGACCGAGGAAAGGAAGGTGGAAGTCGACAAAGAACTTGCAACCATGCAACAACTCTCCAACAAGAAGAGCAGTGATGAAATTTTTGTTAAATTGGTAACAATTACTTATATAATCATTTATTGTTTTAATTTTCTGAATGTTCTAAATTTATAATCTACAATCGCCATTTTACTAACCAGTTTGTATGAATTTTTCTTAATAGGGGTCCGACAAGGATAAGCGTAAAGAAATTGCTGAGAAAGAAGAGAGAGCCAAGAAGGTAATACTTGTTATAATCTTACATTCTTCTAGATACTCATATTAGTGAATATTGATTTTTGAGGGATTTTTAAAAAAATTTCATTAACTTTGATGATTTTTTTAAGTTTTTGGTTGATTTCAAGGGATTTTTTTCGGTTTTTTGGTTTATGTTCCTTTAATTTTATTAATATCCGGAGGACCAACCAAAGTTTAGCCGATGCACCTTTTATACCCTAAATATTTTTTAAAATTCATTTGAGCGGATGCATGGGTCAGCCCTTGGCGGCCATATTTTGTGACCATAAGCTATTTTATTTTTTGAGCTTATTGAAAAAGCCCCGGTAGTTATAAACTAGCTTATGGAATGTTACTTAAAGTAGCATTTCAATAAAACTTGTGGGGCTTTTCTCCACATTTTTTTTGAATTATTTTCCTTATATTTTTCCAGTTAGTTTTTTAACATGTCATTTTAGGTGATTTTATCATTTACCCTATGTATTAGTTTTTACCAAATAGTTTTAACATGACTAGTTTATTAACCAATAGCTAGCAACTAGCTTTCCATCCAATAGGTAGCTTATTAGCTAGAAAGGTGGAAAGTACTGTCAGTAAAACCCAATTTTATGCTCCCTTCCTCAAAAAGTAAATGTAGTTATGTAATTCATTCCTCCTATTATCAAGTGTAAAATCATTATTTGATTTGTTAAAAAGTCTAAGGTGGTGTTTGTTTTTTAAGAGGTGCTGAACTCTGAAGTCTGATTTCAGTTGTGAAATGGTTATGAAACGTCTAAACAAATCAGACATAAGTGGTGATTAAGAGCTTAAAATGAAAAAAAAAATAAGGCCTAACAATCACACATTTTTAATACCGTGTCTTTTTTTATTGTGGACATTTATTTTGGGACGGATGGAAAGGGGTTGTTTGTTTACCTCTTAATAATTCCATTAAGAGGTAGCCTCTGAATTGCTAAGAGGTGAATCCTGTTTGACAAAAAACAAGTCTGCCTTTTTAACGGTTTCAAAACCCTCTAAAATCATTTTGTATCCTGAACCTTTCTTAACCCTTCAGAGCCCTGATTTCATTTTGAACATTTACCAAACAATTATATTTCATTTTGCACTATATCATAAAAGCCTCTTTAATCGTTCTGACTACTTAATCATTTTGCACCAAACCATTCAGCAACTGCCAAACCACTTGATAATTTTGCACTATATCATAAAAACCTCTTAATCATTCTGACCACTTAAATCATTTTGCATTTTGGTGTTTTTTGCAGTCCTTGAGCATCAACGAGTTTTTGAAACCTGCGGTTGGTGAAAGATATTATACTCCAGGTGGTCGTGGTCGTGGGCGTGGCCCAAGAGGTGGTGGTGGCGGCGGCGGTCGGTTCAACCAAGGTGGTTCACCATCAAGCTATGCACCTGAAGCCCCAAAGATCGAAGATCCGAGCCACTTTCCAACATTGGGTGGCAAGTGATCGAGTCTGCTTTCTTCTCCTGCCATCATATAATCATATCTGAAAACATACCTTTAATAGAATGAATGGGAGAAGAAGCAAAAATACTAGAATGAATAATGGAATGGAGTTCTTCTATGTAATCCCAATATGGTTTTTCTTAAAAACTGTCAGAACTGTAAATTTATTTTGTTTTTCCATGTGTTCCCTGTATTTGTTTTTCTTTCTTTATTTAAGTGTTTTTTTTAGAGATTTTGGTTGGGACATATGGAAACAGACTGATTAATTTGTTACTTTTTGTTTTCTCAGTTTCGTTTTTGAAATAGATGGATGACAGTTTTACTTTTACCTGTTTTGATGGATTGCTAAAGTTGATGAAAGTGAAATGAGAAGGTTCAAATATAATTAAGAAGTGCATTTTAAAATGGTTATTATGTTTAATAAATGGATTGCTGAGGAGCAAGTTTGTTGGTAAATCTAAAGTTAATTAGGAAATTGGGAATCGTCTATAGTGGTATATTGATAAGGGATATGGACGTGTTATTCTTTATGAATGTTGTAGTATATTCATTATTAATGTGTCATTCACGATGAATAACATCTTTATAAATATTTATACTGAATAGGGATAAATTGTGTGGTGTATGCGACAAATCATTTCTAGGTTCATAATTGAACTTTTCTTGACGGTTGATCACAAAAAAAGACTTTTTGTTGATGTGAGAGTAATTCGTGTAACAGTGAATACAAATCGTCATCTGAAACTCTATCAATTATTATTGTTCTAATTTCGTTTTAAACCTTTTGGACTTTGAAAAAATCCAACCCTATCTCCTAAATCTTGACATAACACCTTCGGTGTTTCTGGCATTCAAACGAACACATCTAACTTAGAATTTCCGTGTTAATGGTAAGATGATTTAGTATATTTTTGTTGAACCTTACTTTGAGATTGCTTGCACCATCGTCTTCAATAAACAACAAACTTAGAAACCCCAAATCTAGTCAATGGCAAGTTTATTTCAACAAATTTGATCCTTCTCCGTTGAAATAAAGGTTTGCTTTTCCGCTTTACTTTTGAAGCCCAAGCGAGACCCATTTATTCGGTTCCTTCTCTACTACGATTACTCCGAGATTCAAACACCATCTCTCTCTAAACCCATATTTACTTTACAAGAATTTCAATTTTCATGTTGCAAAAAGCAATATTTGATTAAGGTTTTTTACCTTCTTCTCTTCATCTTTTTCTGCTCCCATGTTTTGTTCTTAGGGATTTTCTGCTTCCATCTTTTCGGCCGACGATGAAGTTCTTGTGCCGGTGAGGGAGGGACGAAGAAGAAACTAGGACGGTGGGGTAGGGTTGTTTGTTTGTGTTTTTCTATTTTGCTTTACAACTTGTACCTAAGCTATAGATTGTACATATACTATAAATCGTAGCCACGTGCTCTAATCCTCTGAGCTACAGGTCCCACTCCATCTCCAATCTATCTGTTCCCGGGAGTATCCTAAAAAAATATCAAATTGAATTAAGAGATTTACCTGGGTGGTCAATATGGGCCAATAAAGAAGGGAGTTTAAATATGTATGTGACTTTCCTTTATGCGGTAATGTAAGTAATTTGGGCGATATTTATGCAGATTGTTCATATAAGTTGGGAAGTATCATTATCGACAAATAACAATAGTGTCAAACATTCACACTCAAATAAATTGGAAAAAAAACTAATTTAATGAGTAACACTAACGATTAGTATGTGGCTAATTTATGCATAGTGTGCATAATGGAGCACCTCGTTTGAAGTTGTGGAATGAAGAGTTGCTTGCACTATGATTGCAGAAAGGAGTCTTATCAATGATTTTGAACATGAGTTGAGAAGTATCATCATCGCACTTGACGCAATCTCATATTTACACGTGAATACCATTAACAAACAAAGCATATGTAAAATAAAGCCTGAAACTAATGATATTCCGAACGATCCACTTAAGGTAACTATATATTAACAACAACATGAGCTAATCCCAGTACGATTATCATAAATAAAAATAACCCACCATTTACCTCCCCAACCCCCCGCCCCCTCGTCACCGAAAGTAGCCATATCCAACATGAACACCGTAAGCAACCCTTACCCTCATAGCGTAAGTTTAGGTATTAGGTTAATCGATACAAACATCATCCCCTTTTGATAATCAAATGAAAATATCTAGTTAAGAAAATATTGGATTATTATAAAGAAAGTTACACAAAATATTTACTCTGTAAGATACTAATTTATCTTGTCTGAGGATGTTGGAGGATCTTGGAACTTAAAATTGGAGAAGGAAAAGTGGATTCAGTCTGCTTCTCTATTATATGGTTTTTTTATAGTGTGAAAAAGAAGGGCACATCATTGGAGATGCATTGTGAAGGTAGTTCGAGTGAAAATCGACAAATAAGTCCAAGGAATCAAGGATTGAAATAGGAGAATTACCAAACATTAGTTGCTTTCAAATAAACTAACTCAAAATTTCTCTATTGGTCCAAGGATATAATGGCTTGCACAACATGCGTTTGTAGAGGTGGATAGAGAAGGGGTGGGGGGGGGGGGGGGGGAATACAAATACAACAAAATTTTCACTTTTAAATCTATATTTTATATTAAAACAAAGAATTACAGACATGTTGCAGAATATAGGAAGGTAAGACCTCTGATTCTAAACAATCTGGCTGGTGAAAAATTTGCTAATATATGAAAGAGCGGAAAGAAGGGTACCTTTTCAAATCTGAAGGACTAGGATAGTTCTTCAGATACTGGCACCGATTTTGCCTAAGAACTTATCACTTAGAATTTCTTCAAAATGGGTGAGTAACAACATATGACAAGGGTGACCTGTTAGATCCCAAATATCAAGAAGTATAAAGAAAATAGAATAAGGAACAAGAATTATAGCAAGGAAGTCGGATGTAGTATTGATCTTAACAGAGTTACACAGATATGTCTTTACAGTACAAAAGATCTATGAACATTAGTTCTAACCGTCTAACAGACACTCTGTTTATATATAATAGGAAATGCTAAAGTAACAGTACATTATGTGACAGACATACATAAGTAAGTTCAGAACTACTTCTGAACATCTTTAGAACATAATTCAGAAGTTCTTCAGAACTTTTTCAGAACAACATGAGAATCTTTAGAACTTCTGAAGTAGCCACTTCAGAAGTTATGCCTTAGGCTTATCTTCACTTTAGCATCCTGTCTTTGTATTTCTGAGCTTCAGAGCTTTCTTTCTTTATCTGTTCTGAATTACTTCAGAACTAAGCTTCAGAACCATGGCTTCTTTTGATGCTATCTTATGAACTCTATCAATCTCCCCCTTAGCTTCAAAAATTCAAATTATACCCCCAGTAAATTAACAGCTCTCTAACTTCACCAAGAATTAGCTTTCTGTATTCCAACAACAGTTCTATTCTCTTATGCATATCTTTGGCTAGCTTCTTGTATTCATTCCATTCACTGTCATTCAGATTCTTTGGCCTGTGTTTTTGTCTTTTAACAAGTCTTTCACTTGTGAATTTCTTCATATCTCACAAACAACTTATCTTGATTGAATTTGCATCACAAATCCAGGATGATGTACTATTAAAGTACCTTTGTTAATTGAACTAATTCCTTGGAGTTCAAAATTTGGTCTGCTCAAATTTACTTTTTCTCTTCCAAGTACAAAAGCTACCTGAAAGTCTTTCTTTGCTGCCCAAATGAACTCTCTGTAAAATCCTCCTTTTACAACAGGAAAAGCTTTTCTGAATCTTGTAATGTTGTCATGAAAAGGATTAATTCTTCTGTATATCTTGACCAAATCCCTTAAATGAACATTCTGAAAATCAGCTTCAGAAAATGTGCATACTTCACCATTCTCTCTCTCTCTCTACTGTGAAGTAAGAATATTGATAATTCAATTTTGTCTTTTGATCAACATGTATCATTTTGGCAATAGGACTCTCTTTTCTTGATTCAGACACTGGCAGCTTCAGTTTCTTAACTATTTGACTATACCACTATTTCCAACCAAAAGATTTGTCTATCCAGCAATCAATGTAATTAAAGATTTGCTCATGTTCCACAAATATTTCAGGATGCATATATTCAAGGAATAGAGTAAGAGCATGTTCAGCAATCCTATTAATTTGTAATTGTTCAGCTTCTGATACTTGAGTAACTTGCACTTGATCTTCAACAACCTCTACACCTTTGCGTTTATCCTTTTCAGAACTTGTTCCAACATGTTCAGAAATAGGAACTTCTGAAGGTCTGACTTCTTCCAGTACTTCAAATTCAACTACTTGTTCTTTGACATGAATATGAAAATCATAAACATTACTTAACAAGTAATCTGCATCTCTTCTTATGTTTATTTGTTGATGACCATCATACATACTTTTTCTTATCAATTCTCTGAAGTTTATTCTTTCTTTGATCAGATGCAGAATCTCACCTTTCACTTCTTTAGAGCCAGCAATCCAGTTCATGTTGTTACAAACCCATTTCAAAGTTGAAGAGGAATACTTTGGAATATAAAAAACAATGAAAGTTCTTTTGTTTAGCCCTTCAGGCTCATAATGAAAACCAAGTTCTGGTTTAGTAAACACAGTTGAAATGCCTTCAAAGCTCACATAAGCAGGTTCCACGAGATTTACTTTGTTTAACCCATGTTCCAAGGCAAGTTGAAAATCATGCTTAATGAAGTTTCTGAGATAAACACCAATGATTCTTCTCAACTTTTGCACCATTTCTGTATCTTCTCTTTTTACAAAGAAATTCAGAAGGGAAAGCTTATCTTGTAACCTTAGATTGTAGAAATCAAACTGAGTAAACTCTATCAGAGTTCCATCTCTCCTTTCAGCACCAATCCTGACAACTTTCAAGTCTTCTTCAACTGAATTTCTAATATTTCTGAAGTGCTTGATGGGAATAGGATTGAATATGTCTTGAACACCATATCTTTGTTGGAAAGATTGAACTTTAGAGGCAAAGTCTTCATCCCATTTATCACTTATGAGACTTTCAAGAGTAGCATACTTCAAATTCTTTTTGTACAAATAAATGTATGTGTCTTCAGGAAAGATAATGACAACATCTTCAAGTTCATCAAAAATTGTTTCTTTTGCAAACACTTGATAAACTAAGGGTTCTTCAAGGAGTTGTAAGTTGAACTTGGGTATTTGAATACTTTCTTTGTATTTGACCTCAATCACACCAATATAGGTCATTATCATCTCTTCAGAAAATCCAACTTCACTCATATGACCTAAGTTAACTGTCACATATGCACACATATTTGGTTGATTATAGAAAATTTTGAATATATACAATATTTCATCCAAGAATCTACACTCCAGATTTCTTGGTGAATTCAGAAACACCAACTTCATAACCATTTGATAAATCAAATACCACATTGCATTTAGAATATCATCATCTTCTCTTCTATCAACAATAAGTGGTCTCCATATTATTATATCCCTGACCTCATTTACTTCCTCTTCTTCATCAAACATGATAACATCTGATAGATCACCAGGTTCTCCAATTACATCTTCAAAAGCCAAATACTCATTGAGCATTTCTTCATTAGAATCAGGTATGACATCTGTATCATCTGTACTTGCTTTATCTTCAGAATTGAAAGACAATCTTTCAGTTTTATAACCCTCATTTACTTCTTCAGAAGTTACTTTATCTTCAATGTTCTCTTCAGAAATAACTCCACCAGCTTCATGAATGGTTTCAGAAAAAGGAACCTCTTGAAATTCAGGTTCAGCAGATAGAATATCTTCAATTGCTTCAGAAATCTTTTCAGCACCAACATCAGCATCTTTCTGAACATCTTCAGAAGATCTTTCAGAAGTTTGAGCTTGTAACATAAGTATATCTTCAGAATGAGACACTTTCCTTCTTTTCTCCCCCTCATGATTATCAGGATCCTGATCATCATGTTTTCTTTATAAAGCGTCAGCTTGAGGCCTACATTCCAAAGCAGATATTCTTTGATCCAAAGTTACTTGAGTATTCTGAATGGAAGATAATTTATTCAAAATTTGATTAATGTCATCCTTTGTGGCCAACTGAGATAAATCTTGTTAAGTAGAAGTAGAAGGCAAAGATGTTTTGAGATTTGCCACTGAAGACACAACTTCAGAGAAGGATTTAAAAAAAGTCTCTTGACAGGATTTGAGATCATTTGTAGATACAGAAACAATCTTCAACTCACTTAGCTTCTGATCTAATAATTTCTCCTAACTTTCCACCCTATCCTCCAACACCTTGGTTGATTTTTCAGAAAGTGCCATGATGTCCTTCTGAATCTTTGCAAATTCAGAAGTACAAAAATCTTTGAACTCAAAGAATTCAGAAGATTGGGTAATAGAACTAGGACCAACAAATGATCCTGTCTGCAGTCCTACAAGAGTAGGCTGGCCTGTTGATGTCACCACATCATGAATCATTGCTGATTCAGTGAATGGGGCTTTAGTGATGTTCACCCCATCAGGACTTCCATCCAATTCTTGAAGTCCAGAAATAGGAACATCTATGGATGTTGTTGCAATGTGACTTACACTTTGTTGTTGGATATCTGAAAGATATGTGCTAGTGTGAAGAAATCCCGTATCTTGTGGGTCATTTGGCTCAACAGTGAGTGGACACTCAGACTCTATGTGCTCATATGTATGAAGGGGGGGACATATATCCTTCTGTTTCAACAATAGGCTCCTCCATGTGGGGATCCATTGGTAGATGTGCTGCTTGCCCCATATGTGTTATTGAAACACCCTTCTGTTGAAAGATGGGTGAGTGGCTGGGGAGGGGGGGGGGTTAACAAGATTTGCCATGGGCTCACTGGCTAGTTCAATATTACCCACCAAAGAATGTGAAGTAATAGAATGTGTGGCTGCCCAGCTTGTATCAACTAGTGCACATATTTCTTTTTCTTTTATCTGTGATCTACCCTATCTCTCATATACATTTTTTCTCTTAGCACTCTGAGTTTGTTCCCCACCTTAAACTTCCTCCCCTCTCTCACTAGAAAGTCTAGACCCCTCACTTTTCTCACCACTTTGGGTTGAATCAGGGGAAGAGACTACAGGTTTAGGTAGTCCCATTGATTCATAGTACTCATTCAGAAACCTATTGTTAGAACTTACATAAGCAAGAAGTTCTGCTGGTAGTGGTAATGCATTAGGAAATCTAAGTTTGGCACTTGGTGGTCTTAAGCTATCAATAGAAAAAAGTGGAGCAAATACCTCATGATCCAATCTTGGAATGGCTTTTACAGACTTCATGGCTCCTTTGATGAAGATCTGAAATAACCTTTGAAAAAGAATGTAAGTGTAAGTAGATTTCTTCATGACAGCTGTCTTCAATTCTTCAAACATAAGAGAAGCATAATCATAATGCTTGTTGTGAGCAACACCATGAAAAATAATCCTGCCATTTGTAGAAGCTTGATCCAAACTTGAACTCTTACCAGATAGGCAAGTATTAAGGATAGTGAAAAGACAATACAAAATAGGAGGTAAGTACTTCCTTCTGAATGAACTCAGAGCAGTTAGAGTTTCTGAGTAGCCTAACTTCATGAAATCTGAAATGATTTTAGAGTTTGATGGAACTGCATCAAAAGTAGTTTTGCCTACAACTTCATTGGCTTTAGGTAGATCAAAAATATTCCTAATATCATCAACTGTAACGCAAAATCTGTAACCATGAACAAATGAAGAAATGTCATCTGTTTCTTCATCAACCTCAGCATGATACCACCATTGTTGTAGATAAGAAGCAGGGACCAAAAATTTTCTAGACAACAAAGCTCGAGTAGGATGCTTCTTCAGAATTTCAAGCAGAATCATTTGATCATCAATAAAATCTGTCGATCTGAAATTAAGAGCACAGTTATTTTTCCTGATGTCCATATATTTGTCTTCTGGAATATATATCTTTGTAATATCAGGACCATAGCTTCTTTCTGGATTAGAACCGACAATTGATTGAAAATTACCCACACCACCAATAGATTCAGAAGCCACTTCGATGGGTTCAATTTGAGTATCCCCAATATTTGCAATGCGAGGGTTAGGGTTAGGGTGCGAAGGACCAACTTCATAATTTTCTTTTGTGGCAGTGTCTTCTAGCATTTGATCATCATCCAGATTAACCTCCATTGATCCAATCATGATCTTTTTAGGTACGATTTTGAAAGAGCCTTCATTTGATGATGAATCACTGTTACTAAAGCACGATTTTGCAGTTTGGATGGGCATAACAACATTTGAAGTCGACATTGTAGACAAAGAGTGAGGATTCGAGTTCGAATGAAGTTCAAGAAAAGTAGAGATTAAGTTTAGGAGGGAAAAATTGCTAAAAAGTGAAGAAGATGACGAAGCCATGGATTATATGAGATGGAAGATCGTGGAAGGACACGTTGCCGAAAAAGTAATGACGATGAGAAAAGTAATCATCATTTATTTGGATTAATGAACCGTTTTGCGACGTGATTAGGGCTTCTCCAATAAGATTAAAACACATGGCACACACGTGTATGAAATCAGACTTTATAACGGGAAGTTCAGGACTTCTGAGAACAAGTTCAAAATTAGATGAAATGATTCAGAAAGACCTCAGAACTTTTGAATTATGTTCAGAACTTGAATGTTACGACTTAATATGCATGAAAACCATTTAAAACTACATACTTCTGAATGTGTAAAACAATTTGATATTTCAGAAGTAAGTTTGAACAATTTGACAAATCAGGTTTTATCTTCAGAAGTTTGTCCATACTTCTAAGATTTGTAAAATTTAAGAATCAGTATCCACTTTTTCAGATCTTTATGACATAAGTAAGTACCAAAGAATTACGTATTAGGATCACTCCCCCTTAATTCATGAGTAATTATTTCTCTCCCCCTTAAAAAGTGCTAAACATAGAAATTGTTAGAAGTGTGATCAATATTGCTCTTTTCTGAATCTAATATTTCAGAAACCGGATTAAGCTTGAGTTCTGAACTGTTTTGTTCAGAAGTCATTGTTGGCTCATGAAATCTTATATTAGAAGTTTCAATGATCCTTTGAGTGCCTTTGATGAGAACTCTGTATGCCTTGTATCTCTGTGAATAGCCAATAAAAATTCCAGCTACACCTTTAGGTGCAAATTTATCCAAATGCTCTGTGTCATTCAGAAGAAAACACCTGCAACCAAATTTTTAAAAATAATCAATAGAAGGTTTTCTCTTTTTAATAATTTCATAAGGAGTTTGAAGAAGTTTTCTGTTGAGAATGGTTCAGTTATGAGTAAAGCAAGCAGTGGCTATTGCTTCTGCCCAAAGAGAAAAAGGTAATTTTGAATAGGCAAGCATAGTTCTTGCAGCCTCCACTAAGGTTCTGTTCTTCCTTTCAACTATTCCATTCTATTGAGGAGTTCTTACAGCGGAAAAGTTATGAGATATTCCAACAGAATCCAAAAAATTCTGAAGTGTAGAATTTGTGAATTCTGTGCCATTATCACTTCTGATATTTTGGATAGGAAGTTGAAGAAGAACCTGTATTTTCTTTGGAAAAGAAATAAGTCTATCAGAAGTATCAGATTTAAGTCTCAGAAATTCAACCCAGGTATATCTTGAATATTCATCGACTATTATAAGGATATACTTCTTTCCTCCCATGCTTTGAGTCTTCATTGGTCCACATAGATCCATATGTAACATTTCTAGTGGTGCTTTACATGAAGAAAGCATTTTTAGAGGATGAGAGTTTCTTTTGATCTTTCCTAGCTCACATGCAGAACATAATGAATTTCTCTCAAACTTGATCTTTGGCAAACCTCTTACTGATTTGTGTCTTTCCAATTCAGAAATTTCTTTGAAATTCAGATGTGACATCCTTCTGTGCCAAAGCCAACTTTCATTTTTCATGGTAGTGGAAATATAACGAATACCCTACAGTTGACCATCTTCAGTGAAAGTAGCAGTGTAGATATCTCCATCTCTATACGCTGTTAATTTGTTTAGATTTTCAGTACTGAGAACATGACAAAAGTCTATGTCAAAGTGTACTTTCCAATATTTGTCACATAACTGACTTATACTAAACAGATTATGCTTGAGACCCTCAACATAGAAAACTTTCATTACAGTAACATCCCCCTTTGAAAAAGTTCTATATCCTCTTACATATCCTTTTGCATTGTTTCCAAAGCTAACTGTTCCTCCATATCTTTTATGATAATCAGTTAGTAGTTCTTTGAAAGGTGTCATGTGTCTTGAACCACCAGAGTCTAAAACCCACACATGACACATCTGCAAAAACAATTATTGTGTTTTAGGTACCCATTTAAAAATGGGTCCTTTCAGATTAGCTATAATATTTGGAATTCTGAATTTGGATTTGACAGAACTAAATTCAGAAGATTGTTCAGAATTTTGTTTGACAGATTTATCCTTTTTATGGTTAAGTTTTCTTGCCAATTTTGCTGAAAAATTCCTAAATGGTTTCTTAGGATCTTTCTTGTTGTTGTTGTTGGATGTTATTTGAAAGTTATGATGTCCACAGTTCATACAATGAAGATAATTCTTAAAAACTTTTAATATCTCATGACATAAGAAAGAATGAACAACATTGTTTTTAAGAATTGAATGCTCTCTTTTATTCAAAGTATTGACTTTGGGTACATCAAGTTTCTTAAAAGTAGAAACACTATCTAGTTTGTCTTTCTTTGATAGTCTTTCACCTTTTTTCTTCCAAACTAGAGTGGATAGCTCTGTAAAAGATAAGCAATGTGGATTAGTATAAGAAGAACTTTTATCAACATTCTTTTTGAATTTTGAATCTTGATTTGTAGATTTAGAATTAGAAGACTGTCCTTTTTCAAAAAACTTGACCCTTGTGACAAAGTCTGAAGATGATAATGATGATTTTTCTGTTGTCAAAGATGTGTCTTTAGAAACTATTTTTAAAAGGAGTAGAATTTGATCCTGTAGAAGAATTATTTTCAGAAGATTGATAATGCTGATATTCATTTTTCAAAAATACATAATTAAACATTTCTGAAGTCAATTTTGATTCTTCAGATTTTAATTTCTCTCCTTCAGTCATAGAAGATTTAGATTTGTAAACCATGTAGCCATCTTTGTCTATTATTTCAACAGTAGGATCATCTTCAACATCTGAATCTGAAGCATTCATTAAATCTGAAAATTTGTTTTGAGTCATATTTGATGCGAAATTTTTTAAGTTTGAAATTTTCTCAGATTCATTATCAGAATTTTCAAAACATATTCCTGAAGACTCATCATTATCATTTAAAGATTCAATTTCTGAAAATTCTTTATATTTTTCTTCAAGAGTTTCTCTAGAATCTATTTGAGCTTGAGCTTCATCAATAATTTCTGATTTATATTTAGAAGATGCTTCTGGAGAAACTTCACATTTTAACTTAGAAGTTACTTCAGATTTAGTATTTGTTTCAGAAATACTTCCAGAAAGATTTTCTGAAGTAATTAAGACTTCAGAGTTGGTTTTAGACATTCTTTCAGACTTTACTTCTGATTCAGAATTATTAACTGATTCATCAGAGTCAAGAGGTTTTTCTTCTGAAAACAAAGTCTCTGATTTTATAAAAGGAATCCTTTCAGGCAAAGTATGATCAACAGGTTTATTTACTGCACCTTTATTATTTTCAATGAAAATTTTCATTTTTGAAACATCATATAAATTTGCAGGTGCCTTTTTTAAAATTTGACTTTCATTGTATCCTAAACCTGCTTTGATATTATAAAACTTTGAATTTTGAGCTTGACTTGTTAATATGTTTAGAGTTTGTTCAGTTTGACCTCTTTTAAAATTCAGATATTCTAATTCCTTGATCTTTTTGTATAGATCAAGTCTTTCTTGATTCAGAAAATTCATTTTGATATTTAGAACTTCTTTTTCAGATTTTTCATTTAAAATATCTTTTTGCATACTATCCATCTTTTCTTTCAGCAAAGATTTTTCTTTAGAAACCTTTTCTAGCATTTCTTCAGCATTTTGGCAATTTTGTTTATAGATTTGACTTTCAACTCTAAACTTATTGACCAATATTCTCTCACCTTTTATTCTGTTTCTGAGATTTTTAAATTCAGAATTCATATTCAGAATTTGATTTTGCATGTTGTTTTCAGAATTATCAGAATTTAATGAAAAATTTGTTTCAGAATTTAATTCAGAAGAAGAAGTTTGTACCTCAGAGTCATGTGCATGAGTATTTTCTGGATCCATCTGGCACATGTAACAGTTTGAAGCATAATGAGCAACTTCTTCATCATATTCTCCATCACTCCAGTTCAACCAATCTTCTTCATATTTTGTTACTAGAGCTGGATTCATTTCTTTCTTCTTTGCAAGTAAATGCTTCTTTTCATAGTAACCAACATTTTTGACTTTAGGCATTTTGCAGTGTCTTGCAAAATGACCAGGTTTTCCACAGTTAAAACATCTAGCTGGTTCTGTTGTATCTTGTTGAACAACATCTTGACTTAAGATTTTCTTTGATCCATCTTCAGATTTGGATTTATTTTTGTATTTCTGATTATATCTTTGATTGAATTGTCTTGTCATGAAAGCAATATTATCAGAAATCCTTTTCAATTCTTCATCTGATTCATCTCCATCACAAAGAGCAGTTTCAGAAATTTCACAAACTTTATTCTTTGATGACATGGTCATTGAACTGTTTAACTTCTTGATCAACAAGGCTATAGTATCATTTGTATTTTTCTGTTCATTATGTGTGAACTTGATTTTGTCTTCTTGTTGAAACAAAATCCCATAAACATCATGAATAGATTTTCTAGACAGATTTCTAGTAACCATGTTGTCAGAAAAACTAGATCATTCATTGCCAGATTGTTCACTAACTTATTGTTAATTTTTGAATTGGATTTTTGAACACCATTTCTTCTTAAATCATTCAGAATATTGTTGAATCTATGATAAGTCTCTGTGATAGATTCACCCTCTTTATATCTGAAGTTTTCATATGTTCCAACATAGATGTTAAGTCTCTGGGCTTGAGCTTTAGCAGAAGTTAGACTATAAACTCTGTTGAATATCTCATTTGGTATAGCCATTGTGAGTAGAGTTAATGCCCTTCTATCAACCTTGGCTTGATCTTTCTTAGCATTACTATACATACCTGGACTGTTAGAACAAAAGTTTGATCTATGTTTTGAATGTTTTGTAAAGGAAAGTAAAGAATTTGAAGATGAATAGTTCAGAACTAAGAGTTCTGAACTGGTGCTGAAAAGATAAATAAAGTCATCTTCAGAAGAGAAGTTCTGAAGTTCAGAACAAAAGTTCTGAAGTGATTCTGAAGAACTTCTGAAGAAAGAGAAGTTCTGAAGAAAAAGTTCTGAAGACAGTTGAAGACAGTTCAGAAGTTGTGAATAACTTCTGAATAGAGTCTGTGATGACGTGTCTTAACGTAATTGGGCTGTGATTTAAATACATGTAGCTTTAGCTATTTTGTTGTAGTATATATAGAGAATCTGTTAGACAGTTAGAAGTTGAACACCACAAATGAGAGTCATCTAAAGGTGTAGTGTGTGTTTCCTTGTAAGGTTTTCGATAGTTCTAATAAAATGAGGATTCCTTGAGTGATTCTTACCAGATCTGTTGTAATATGGGACTAACATGGAATTTTCTTGATTCTTGAAGCAGGAATTTCAGGGGTTGTTTCAGTTATTGGAACAACTGGAATTTCTACATACACTTCAAGAGGACCATTGATGATAGATTGCATCAATGCCTCATCTATGTTATCCAAGAATTGAATCATTCGAATACGCCATTGATGATATTCACCCAAGAACAGAGTTGGTGATTTAGTTTCAAATCCGATGGAGACGATTTCTTTCGACATACTGAATTGAATGATTGCAAATTCACCTAGGTTTAAAAAAATTAGAACTATTCAAATCAATCTTGAATATCAGATCTGATAGTTCTTAGCAGAATGATCAAACAGATGAATTGGCTCTGATACCAATTGTTAGATCCCAAATATCAAGAAGTAGAAAGAAAATAGAATAAGGAACAAGAATTATAGCAAGGAAGTCGGATGTAGTATTGATCTTAACAGAGTTACACATATATGTTTTTACAGTAAAAAAGATCTATGAACGTTAGTTCTAACCATCTAACAGACACTCTATTTATATACAATAGGAAATGCTAAAGTAACAGTACATTATGTGACAAACATACAAAAGTAAGTTCAGACCTACTTATAAACATCTTCAGAACATAATTCAGAAGTTCTTTAGAACTTCTTCAGAGGAGCATGAGAATCTTCAGAACTTCTGAAGTAGCCACTTCAGAAGTTATGCCTTAAGCTTATCTTCACTTTAGCATTCTTTCTTTGTACTTCAGAGCTTCTGAGCTTTCTTTCTTTATCTCTTCTGAATTACTTCAGAACTAAGCTTCAGAACTAGGGCTTCTTTTGAAGCTATCTTATGAACTCTATCATGACCTTTTATAGTCACCATTGCGTTAATGCTACTATCCAACTTTAACACGTGTCTTCATTTGCTGACCCGTGCATACTTGTACTATTCATTTAAGCCTTTATGGTTGATGTAGACACTTGTTATCGTTTCCCATCCTTTTGTATATAGAGATAACAATAAAGAAAGTATGACACTAATAAAATATTGATTTAGAACTTGCTTTGGCTGACATGCTGAGGCTGTTCCAATACCAGGATGAGTGTTGGGAGAGTTGGTAAATGGTAAGCCAAACTTGCTTGACAAGCTCCCAAATCCGACTTTCTAGTATTAGTATTTGTCAGAATACTATTTGACTTTATCTTGTATTTATTTTCTTAGGCTAGATGACAAATCAATCCGCTTTTGGTAACGATCTTGACCTCACTTCTACTAGTCTTCAACTTTGTCGAAGGCTTTTTGTTCTAGGATTAATGCAAATAGTTACAAAACTATTACAAAGAAAAATCGTATATTTTCTATTCCAGAGTATAAGCTACACGTCGATTCCAACTATAGAATAATTATGAAGTAAGAACATCAAATTCTAAAATAGCTTAGAATAAAATGTGGGCTCTTGTTAACAAGATTGAGTGACCATGAAGATAGATCAATCAGATTCTTCCATTTTGATGGACAATGATCAAATATAAGATTCTCATATTTCATTTAAGATATGAATCTGATTGTGACTAAAATCCGAAGCTTTGAACCCAACACACTTCTAAAGTTCAGATGTTAATCCTCTTATGTCATATCCAATTAATGTTATATCTCGGACATGAGAAATACATGCAAGAGTTAAAAACTTGTTGATCCCAGTATAATCAGGTAACCGAGTAATATCAAGAATAATATGAAGAAAATCTTATGTCATATATCTAACTTGATGAATCGTGATTACAATGATATCTCTAATAAGCTCTCTCTTTAATGATATGAATTAATGTGCTACTTCTAATGTAGCCTTAACCCTCTATTTATATGATAGACTTATATCACAACAAGGAAACTAATAAGATAGACATTATACACTTGCCATAAATAAGAGCATTCCTAATTTCTAAACCTTTCCTAATATAAAACCTTCCTAATTTATGACTTTGTTGAATTTTCACTTTTGGTCCTTCATGTCTTCAATAGTTGTCATCTCGGATACAATAATTTTAGACCTAACAATCTCCCCCTTTGTATTCGAGATTACAATTAAGCAAATCAGCACTTTTGAAGACGATGAAATTTTGTCAACAAATCACTATCTTGAATTCTTTTGCTCCCTCTACGAATATGATCACTTGATAAGCTCCGTAGCTCCCCCTTAACATTAGCATAAAGTTCACGAAAAGAAAGTTGAAGGAGCTGTGATGTCGCAGGGTATCTTTCTTCGAGTAGAACTTTGTCAATTGATGAAAGAGGCAAAAAATGGTTGTGATATCTTGATGTTCTCGGATTAGCATTGAGGTTGTCGGGTTAGGCAGATGCGATAACTTTGAGCTTGTCGTATGATGATCTGAACTTGTTGAACATGAGTCGACATAAACACTTAGGAATAGATGTCGGCTCTTTGGGATGCGACAAGAAAATATGTCAGTTCAAAGGGAGTCGACAAGTCTTCATCTTCAAACATTTGAATATTTTCTAACTTTATTTCTCCCCCTCATAATAGTATGTGTCTTTGATATAAGTTTTCTCCCCCTCAGAATGATAAGGAGAATCCGAATCATTATGAATAATCAAAGACAATAAGCGCGAATGTGATCAAATGTAAATGTGGAATATTGGGTAATGGGCTAACAGACAGAAGCACATGTAGCAACTGTTATCACTTAATCAAAATTAATTTAATTAAGTGGCCTATATGCAGTGTAGGCAGCGGGTTGGCACTGATAGGACTTCCAGTTATCACAGAAGTAAGTGATAAAACTAACTTCTCAAACTGTTCCGGCATAAACACAAAGATATGCGTGTGGAATCACAAAGACTCGTGCAATGTGTAGAAAAATATTTGTATCTATTTCGGCTCAAAATTAGACTCAATGTGCATAGAACATGATATTCGAAGACCGGAGGTGTGTCTTCTTGTTTCAATATCTAAATCTTCCGAGTGAAGAATAGATAGATGATATGTTAAATCTTCATGATATATGAAACAAGCACCTTTTGTGAGATACTTGAGTAGTTCGGTGGGGTGACACGAGTTATCGACATTGGGTCCATGTCTATTTTCAATATTCATCTCCAAAGAATTGAGAATGAATAGATTATGTGGCTACCCGGATAACTTTTTAGGTTTGGTAAGGACCAAATTTCTTTTAAGTCCTGTCACACCCTTACTTTTTCTTTTATCTCACAAGTACTCAATTTTGTCACATTTATACCCTTTCAAAATAACTAACCTAAGGATGTGTTTCATGGGTAGGTCTTTCTGGCTTTGGATTGACCATTGAAACTTCTAATTCTTAAGACACAAAGAGTTAACATTTAAGTCCGAGTTCTGAACTGAAGTATTCAGAAGTCATAAAACAGGTTCATAGCTGAGATACTATGAAGCTAAATAAATGGTAAAAATGTGGTACTCCCCCTCAAATGTTGCAAAACCTTTTGAAACATCGTCATGTGATGTGAATATTCGAAATTTTGACCATACATGACGTACCTACAAAACAGATTAACAAGATCTTGGTACCCAAGTTTTGTTGGGTCCTCGGAGGTTAGCTTTAGATGCAATAAACGGAGAAGTGGGGATACTGTAAGTACCATACCATTTATGAATGAAATTTTGATTGACAAAATCATTTGATCCACATGTAGAACAACAAATCTTTGTGGCACTTAGACTAATTAGCTGATTGATAGATTTGACAAAATAAGGCAAATTAGTCTTGGAAACAAATGATCTTGTATAAACTACAGGAGATGTATGTGACATGTTTCCAACACTATCATCTGTAGTTGATTTCTTCCTCCAAACCATTTTAAACTTCTTGAAATTACCGGATTTAGCAACAAAATCATTTTGAAACTGATTAGAGTTATGAGTTCGAGAATTTAAAAAACTATATGATTTGGAGCTGTTAGAATAACTATTTGATTTAACTCTTGATAAACAGTTATTCTTACAGATAAGAGAAACAGGAGTTTGCTTTGAACTTGAGGCAGAATCAGAATCATGAGGAAAAATCAATTTTTCAAGATTATCTAACCCCGCATTTAAATGTTCCGGAGTAAGATGTTTGACTGATTCTGAATTCTTTTATTTTTGTTTTGAAAGCTCGTTGTTGGTCCCTAAAGGGTCTACAAGTGTTCAATAAATAGTAAACAGTTTGTAGAAGGGGGGGGGGGGTTGAATACAAACACACAGATTTTGGTTTTTAAATAAGTTTATATATCATAAACAAATTTACAGTTACAAGCGGAATAAGAACAAGTTTAAAACCTATTCTATTGTAACTAAGAAACACTAAGTTTGATGCACAAGAAGAAGGAAGAAAGAGATATAGAGGGTTTAGGTTTAGAAGGAAGCATGCATTAAGATGAAGAAGATATCTTCATCTTATTTATACCCGTTTGCATTTATTGCAAGACAAAAGGTACATGCCACGTGTCAAGCTTAGATAGGAAGCTTGTCCTTGCAAATAAGACAACCATGTTTTTGGCCGAATATGAACAGTACCGTATCAGATATGATGGGGACATAAGAGACAATTCGTACGTCCTTTTCTGACAAGGTATTAGGTTTGACTTTTGTGCATCGAGGATAAGATTAATCTTTAATCTTGTAAAGGAAGCTTCATATGATCGCTGACTCTGAATCTTCAAGGATGAATCTTCAGTATCGCTGAGGCTTCACAAGACTTCACACTTTTGATTATATAATCGTTGCTATCGCTGAACCGCTTCAGTTCACTTAGCTGATTATCTCTTTCTTCAGCTAGGGTCTTCGACTTTCGCTGAATGGTCTTCTGGTGTGATAGCTGATCTTCAGTTCTTCAGAGATAAGCTTTGTTCCTTGATCTTCAGCGATCGCTGATAGTAATCTGCGTATGCTATCGCTGAATATTGACAGAAGCTTATGCAATGGAATTTCACTATGTATACAAAAGGAATCATATTCAAATCATCGAGAGGAGTTATGATCAACAATCACCCCTATTTGATTATGATTAAGCAACATAGGAAAATTGCTTTAAGAGACTAGTAAGGACTTAGGAAACATTAAAATTTCTAAGTACTAATTGGTAAAGTCTTTTTCAGCTAGTCTACTATCTGAATTGAGTTTCATTTATAAGGATATGAAAGCACAAATTTTACAAGTAAATAAGCATAAAGTACATTCGCTGATTAAATTTTCAGAGTGAAAAATCAGCGAGTAAAGGATAGTTTAAAGAAAATAGAATTCTTATGTTCATTGTCCCTTTTACTGTTTTCAGGGATCTTTTCAGTACTAGGATGGAGTAAAGTACTCTGATTGTATTTCATTAAGTATAATCTGAAGAAATTACAGGGAAATGAAATTACAATATCAAAAGTAAAGTACTTGTACACTGAAGGAATATTACAAAGAAATAGAAATCTATAACCAATCAGAGATATTCTCGTTTCTTCTTTGTAGCTCATTCTCATAAAGCGTTTTCTGTCGATTCATCAGAGGGGTATCTGACCAGCAGCGCCATAGCATGATCTTTATGAGAGAGGATGGGGCCTTGCGAATTTCTTGGTTTCTGAAGAGCCCTAAGAATCCTTCATTATCCAAGATTACCATACCAGGTTTAGGTAGTGAGATGATTTCATCTTCTTCATATCTTCGGTCTTGAGGGAGAGAGGTACAAAGCATTGAAATATCAGGGAGTTCAAGATGACCAAGAATGCTTTGATAATCAAATTTGGTTTCATGCTCATTTTTGGAGCTTGAACCACCTTCAGTAGTTGATCTTTTCTTCTTAGATGACTCAGGGAGAGGGGGAACTTGCACGTGTTGTGACATCCTTTGCAGCAACTGATCCAGTACTCTTTCCACCACATCCTTGAATTTGGATTTGAAACCCTGAATGGCGTCTCTGATTTCTAACCATTCAGTGTATCCATAAATCCTTAAGAACTTGGCTTCTTCTCTCTTAGTTCTGTTAGTCCTTGTCATTCTTATATATACCTTTGGACCACCTCTGTTGGAGTGTCGCCCTTGGATAGTAGCATGAATGATTTTGGCTTCAGATCTTCGAAACTTCAGTCTATTAGTGCACCAGTCAAGCTCTTTGTCTTTCTGCATTGTGGCTTCAGCGGACAGTGCACTTAGAATCTTCTGTTGAGCAAGGATTGGATCTACATTCAAGTTTTCTTGTGCAAGTTCTCTCTGTACAAGAGCTTCAGCGACCCTTTCACTCTTTTTCATTGTTCCTTGGCCGCTTTGTCTTTAGCAGAGTCCTTCCTGAGTAATTTTCTTGCTAAAGCAAGATCATTCTCAGTTTGCTTTATTTCCTCATCCCTGATCCATTGTTCTTCCAATGCTTGTTCTCTCTCTTCATTTGACATAAAGTAGAATTCATCTACCATCCTTATTGGTACAGCGTCTATGGGTTCAGCTTGAGACAACCTTATTCCTCTTGCTTCGAATTCCCTAAGGAATTTTATTCGCCTTTCTTCTTCTTCAGGCTCGCTTATGATTGGATTTTGAACGCGACGCCTGGAAATAAGGCCCTCTTCTTCTTCAGAGTCAGTTTCTATTATGTACATAAACTGCTCTTCGGAAGAAGGTTCCTTCCATGAAGTAGAGTCCTTTGGGGGACGGGGATCACTGAGGGAAGGAGAGGAGGAAAAAAAATTGTCAGAGAGAGTTTTTGTAGGTGAAGGAGGTGTGGGGGTTTCAGAGAGAGGTGTAATATAAAGGATAACAGGAAGAGATACCTCATTTGTGGTCTCCCCCTCAGATATTGGGATAGTGGCATCTAGATCTACCACTTCTTTTCCTTTGCCTGAGGAACCGGACTGTCCCTGAGAGGGATGTTGTCCGTCCCCCAAAGGCTCTTGATGAGCGACTCCAGGCCTAGATAATCTGAAGTGCTCTAAGGCACTTCCAATGTCATCGTCGTCTTAATCATCGTCCATTCCCCCATAATGAGGGATAGGATCTTCTTCTTCTTCTTCTTCTTCTTCATCATCTTCCTCAGCATCATCATCTTCAGCAGTCAACCCTTCAGGGAGGGATGATCCCTTCTGCTGGATGTAAGGAGAAATCTTCTCTCCAGGGAACCTCTGGTTGTGCTCCGAGATGAGTTCATCTGCAAACTCTTTGGCACATCTCACCCCCTCGATGTTATCAGGAGGTAGAAAATGCACCATCAGAGTGCGAACATTGGTCTGAACGTCCTTGAGCTTCGTTTCATTTTCCTGAAGCGTAGTCCGATCAGCAGCAGTGAAGGAGGAACTAGCCTCAGAGAGCTTGGTGAGCATCTACATCATGTCGGATTGAGTCTTTTGAATAGACTCAAGGACCTTCGCTTGAGAAGTAACCTTCTGCTCCAAGCTAGACAGGGTCTGATGAAGGGCCCTGTTGTCTTCCCTCAGAGAGAAAACGTCAGTGATGAGATTGCTGACGTTTGTCTTGATCGCTGGTGTCCCAACGATGCGCTTGAAGATCAGTTCAGCTGATGTATGAAGGTTGTCAACCCTAGCCCTGGTGAGAGCACATTCCCTGACCAAATAGTCAATAGCAGGGAATGTAAGGCTAGGAAGGATAATGGGAGGAAGTTCAGTGATGGGAGTGGGAAGCTTTGGAGCCGCCATCTCTATCTTGACCTCTCTGAGCTTTGCAGCACTGGGATGGCCCTGAGGAGACTTTCCCATATCCTTGCTGATGGGAGGAGCGCTGGTGGTGGTTGTCGTTGTCACTGAGGAGAATAGAGGAGCGGCACCTGATGATGACATAGACAAAGATGCCAAAAACATATCTGGATTAGATGATGGGTGAAAAATCTTATTTTTCTCCTTGATAGTATCATGAGGATTACTCTCAGGGACTACATTTGCAGAGGTAGTGTCTTGAGGATCACTAACCAGTGTCTTAGAGTATCTGAGAGAGACACTCTGAGGTCCTTTTAAATTGGCCTTCCAAAACTCTGATTGCCTAAACAATATTGAGGTTTGGACTGCGTGCATTTCAGCATTATCAGGGATAGGGACAACTATCGCTGCGTCATGTGCTGATGTGAGGACCAAAGAAGAGGAGATAGAAGGATGTAAGAAGACTGTGAAAGTAGTACCTGATCCAGCTTCAGCAGAGCTGGCTAAAACACCCTCAGTGACCGGAGTCGCTGATGATGGAGGTAGTGCTGATGAAGCAACAACGGATGAAAAGACCGTTGAAGTAGTTGCGGCTGCAGTTGGTGTTGGTAGTACACGGAAATCAGAGAGGGTGGTCTTTTGAGAGACCATCTTCTTTGGCTTCTTGGATGCGATGGTATTTTTATGACCATCGGATGGTTGTTTCCTCTTAGCAGCAGCAGTGTCCGGGATACTCGCTGTTAGGATGGGCAACGAGGTAGACACCGAGAGAGGGGCTCCAATCAATTTCAGTATATAGGGCGTGAAAGGAGCATCACATAGACGTTCTTCTATGTCCAGGGACTTCTTACCCACTACGGAGAAGGAGTGGTCACTGACATTCGGGTATTCCACCTCGAAGGCAACTTCCAGAATAGTTGCGAAGAAACGAGGGTAGGGGATGACAGGGTGTCTGGTGGCAGCATTGATGCGGCTAACCATATCACTGAAGATATAGTCAGCGTAGTTGAGGTTGTGGCCGGTGGAGAGGGAGTAGGCAAGATCTTGAAAGTGCTTGCTCTCTTGGTCATGCGAGCCGATCTTTGACCCAAGGCATTGGATCACCTGGGTAAAGATATATTGCCAGCGAGCAGGCAATCTCTTCTTTTCTGCCTTGGAGCCCACTGTTTTCAGTGACGGATTCTCCAAGGCGTAGCCGATTGAGTCCAAGAAGGTATCTATCTGCAACTTGGTTGGTTCAGCGCCACATTATTGATTCTTGGCGCGAACATGGAGATGAAGGGCCTTCCTTATGAACCCAGCAGTGAAGGAGAAGTAGCCCAGGTCTGGAATTTTGAAGCCTATTGCAGAGAGCACGTTTCCCTTGTCAGTGGTAAGCGTGGTACAGTGAGCCGTGTACCAGAGAGCTTGGAGATGGGAGGAGATGCCCACTGGGTTGTGGACAAAGGCGTACATCAGCGGGCACGCTTTGATGAAGGTAGCTCCTTCATTGAAGTGAGGGCGATCAGCTGGAATGTCAACCAATGCAATGTAATTGCATGACTTGAAGACAGCTTTCTCCATTGGAAAGTGGCAAGTTGGTGCAGCGACCAGAGTGTTGTCAGCAGTTGTAGCAGCAGATGTATCAGCGGTCTTACTTGCAGAGGCCGTTTCTGTTGGAAAAATGGGAACACCAAAGAGATAAATCATGGTTTTATACATGAATGTATAAACCAGAGTTTGGTATAAAGAATACCAAATTTAAGATTCAAAGAAACAAGTATTTTGATGAACAAGATCAAAAATGCTTGTTATAAAAACAATAAAATAAAAAAAATGGATAAAAGTTTTTAAGAAGAAAGTCTTCTGTTCTGAGGAGAGAACTTAGAACAGGGTTTTGAAAATAGAAAAGTTTTTGTGTTTAATCCAGAATAATTTTATTTTCTTTCTAAAATACGTTTTTATTTCATTTTAGAAGATTTAAGGAGAAGAAGTTGTGAAACAAGACGTTTCCTGTGTTAAGTAAAGGTTTAGATCAAACCTTAGGTGATTTCGAGAAGGAAAAACGCACAAGTGCGTGTTCTTGGTGTTCTTGAGAAAACTTGAAGATTCGAAGGTTCTTTTGCCTTTAGAGAGTTATGAAAGCGGAAGGAAGCAAGTAAGGCAAAAGAATTGCTTAAATAGCAAGAGGAGAGAGAAAGAAAGGAGTGCTAAACGACGGTTTTAGCTTTTTGGAAAAGAAATGATGACCTGGCGCACGTTCCAAGAAAGGAGTTGGAATGGAAACGTCGCGGTCCGTCGTGTGTCAGAGAAAGGTCTGACGTGGCCTTTTCTTTATTTTTAAAGGATTATAATGATAATTATCCATAAGGAAGGTTTATCATTACTAATTTTTAAAAAAAATCTTCATCACTAATAATAAGGGATTGTCAGTGAGGAGTTTTAATCTTAAGAGATTCATTCTTTGATGAGAAAAGATATCAAAGAGTGATAAGGATTAGAAGATAATACCTGAGGAGATGGCACAAGTATCGCTGAATTAGAGTTCAGTGAATGGAAAGTTTGAAGGCTTTATTTGTATCCCTTGTTGTAGGTCACTGAATAATAAATTTATTCAGCGTTCAACATACCAAGTTCGCTGATGAGTAGATTGAATCTAGTTTCATCAAGAGGCTTGGTGAAAAGATCACCGAACTGATATTCAGTGGGTACAAAATGAAGCTCAACGTCACCATTCATCACATGATCTCTGATAAAGTGATATCGGATCTCAATGTGCTTGGTTTTGGAGTGAAGTACAGGGTTGTTAGCAATGGCAATAGCACTAGTACTATCACAATAGATAGGAATTTTAGATAGCTTGAGATCATAGTCTCCGATTTGATTTCTCATCCAAAGGATTTGAGCACAACAACTACCAGCGGCTACATATTCAGCTTCAGCGGTGGAGGTGGACACTGAGTTTTGCTATTTTGCTTGTCCAACTAATTAACTTTCCACCTAGTAGCTGACACCCACCAGTGGTGCTCTTTCTATCTATTTTACAACCTACAAAATTACTGTCAGAATAACCAATTAGATCAAATCCTGAGTCCTTGGGATACCAAAGACCTAGATTTGGAGTTCCTTTCAGATATCTGAAGATTCTCTTTACATCGATTAGATGGGATTCCTTCGGTTCAGCTTGATACCGAGCGCAAAGACATGTAGAATACATGATGTCAGGTCTACTTGCTGTAAGATACAGCAGAGATCCAATCATCCCTAGATAGGTAGTGACATTGACTGGTTTCCCATTGGGATCCTTGTTCAAAGTCAAAGGAGGCGCCATAGGGGTCTTCATCGCTGAGCATTGATTCATGTCGAATTTATTCAGCATGTCTTTAACATATTTGCTTTGACAAATAAAAATTCCTTTGTCAGATTGCTTAATCTGCAAACCTAGAAAATATGTTAGTTCACCCATCATACTCATTTTATATTGTTTTTGCATTCATTGCAGCGAAACGAGTACACAGTTTGGGTCTTGTGGAACCAAAGATAATGTCATCGACATATATCTGAGCGAGTATGGTATGACCTTTATATTTTTTTAAAAACAGGGTTTGGTCAATTTTTCCACGAACAAATTTTTCTTTAAGAAGAAATTTAGAAAGGGTATCATACCAAGCTCTAGGAGCTTGTTTTAACCCGTAAAGAGCTTTTTCAAGTTTAAAAACATAACCAGAATGGTTAGGGTCTGAGAAAATAGGGGGTTGTTCAACATAAACTTCCTCGCTGAGTTTTCTGTTTAGAAAAGCACTTTTAACATCCATTTGAAAAACTTTGAAGTCTTTATGTGTCACACCCCGCTAAAGCGGAAACACGGGGTAAGACAGTTCAAGTTCACAGCTGTAGGAATATAAACACCAACCATACATTTATAAATAAAACATCAACGTTTACAGTTTAAAAGTTTATAATTCGACAACTTTGTCTTAACAACAAATTACATCAAACTAAAAAGATACATATAAAATCTTGATTGGTGTTCCACAAAAATAAACTAAGCTGGATCGGTTATCTTCTTATCTTCTTGTAAAGCATGTTAAAACAAAGTGTCAACTACAAAGAGTTGGTGAGTTCACAGGTTTTTCATATGCACAAAGCATGTTAAAACAAAGTGTCAACCAAATAGCGCTATCCACAAATATCATCGGCTCAAATAAATAGAATTAAATAGTAGTGTAACACGGGGACTTCACATAACTCAACATATCATTTGTAAATTATCAATTTGCTCATCATAACAATTTATATAATTTTCATTCAATCATATAAATCAATTCACTTTCTTTTAAATCGACATGCTTTACACCCCAAAACGCAATAAACATTTAAAAGAGGGGCCGTGAATACTCACCTTTGTGCAAAGCTCCGCTACTCCGAAACACGATCCGATCCCACCCAAAGGCCTAACGATTCCCTAACAAAGAGATAATGCTCAAAACCATCACTTATGGGTCTAAAACTACTTATGGAGGTGAGTAATCTTAAGCTTATAAATGTCCACATGCATCCAACTTGATTGTCTATAGTCCAATTATACATAATTCACCTATGCTCGTTAATATAGTAATTTATACCGTAAATTGTGTTATAAACCATCAAATGATCAATAATTGTTAAAATCAAGAAATTCCAGAACTTCACTTCTGGACAGAAACTTTTAGTACTCAAAATGTTCAAAATATAGAGACTTCCAAAATGACATAGTTTCCCTTATTTTTATATGTGATATGGTAATGGGTTATGGTCATTGTAACCAAATTTAAGGCATTTTGGACATGTAAAAATGATTCAAATAATTTATGCAATGCAAAGGGTCACAACTGGCATGGCAGATTACACCATGTTAGTAAATCACTCATTTGAGGAGTTTTACTTAGTGTTTTCTAGAATTTCCAAGTGGATTGGAATCATGACTCATAAAGGAAACTTTTGAGATAAGAATCACTGATTTTGAAGAAGTTATGAAGGAGATATGACACCACAACGTTGCATGTACAATTCTGTCATTAGCTGATAGATTGCACACTTAACTTTAATAAATTGGTTAATGCCTCAAAGCTTCATATTTTTGTATGAAACTGGTTTCATATGAATCCTAACTCATAAAATAACGTTTTAGAAGAAGAATAATGCATTAAAGACAAATAACAAAGGAGATACTAACACACAAAGTAGAGTTTAGCTGCTGGTGGTTTCACAGATTGCACACCTAAAGTATTTTAGGTGTTTGGAGGGTCAAAACTCCATATTTTTAAGTGATTCCACTTGCAAACTGAATATAACTCATAAAACTAACTCTCAAAAGAAAACTCATCTTTTTTCATTGAGTTTTGAAAGAAATATGGCCATTTGAACATGCATGCACAAATCTGTCATTGGTTGATAGTTTGCACACTCATTTTGTTTCAATTAGTTGGAACCTCAAATCACCATATTTTTGAACGAAATCAGTGGCATATGAAAGGTAACACATTAAATTAACTTCCAGAAGAAGAATCAAGTTATTTGGAAAAATGTTCAAAGAGTTATGGTCGTTCAAAGTAGGGTTTACCTAATGTTGAACTTCCAGATGCACATGCATCTTGTTATGAGCATTTGTGGGGTCAAAACTCAATGTTTTTGAGTGAGACCACTAGGATTAGAACCCCAACTCACTAAATAAACTTGTAGAAAGAAGATTCATGATTTGTGAATTTTTACATGTTTTAGGTGTGTAATCTCTCCATAAACTCAGAAAATTCAAAGGTTTAGAAGAAGAATGCTTATAATGCAAGAAAAGTGGATTTTTCACCCAAAAATTGCAAGAAAAAGAGAGTAGAGTTGTTACCTTGTTTTGGATAGTGATTAGAGTTTCTAAATTTTTGCTTGAACTTGATTTTTGATGAAGATATTTGATGAAAATGGTTGAGTTTAATCTTAGAGAGGAAGAGAAGAGAGAAGTGAATATGACTCTTTGTTTTTAGAGAGAGAGAGAAAGGTTTTTGAATTTGAAAGTGTGCAAATGAGAGAATTATGAAAAAAATTCATTTATATATGTGGGATTAGAGGGGGGGCCAGTCATGGTGATGGGCCCCACCCAAAACCAAAATAAAGTTTCTTTAAAATTCATTTTAAGCCCAAAAATGCTAAATTGGAAGTCCATTTTCTCAAATTTTGGTCTTTTTCTCAAAATGTAGGCCCTAAAATGGTTAATTTCTAACAAAATAAAAAGTTTCATAAATAAAATTCTAAAACTATATATTTTATATAAATTGGGTATAAATTAGAGCATTTGGAACTGTATTGGACGTTTCAGACAGTTACGGGTCGGAACCGGACATTTTAAGCGACTACCGGAAATGCTAGGGATTTTTCGGCCATTCTAAACCAACTAACTCCTATGCTTAAAATTAAACTATATAAACACTACTAAACTTAATAGAAGCTAACCTGAAAGCTCGAATTTTGACAGTTGTCACAGCCTTCCCCCGTTAAAGAAATTTTGTCCGGAAATTTAAGAAGTGGCTTTCTCCGGGGTGTTCGTGAATAAGATGGGATACATTTGCTTCATCAAATCTTCACGTTCCCAGGTATATTCTGGACCATGTTTCGCATTCCAACGGACTTTAATAATAGGGATTTTACTGCGCCTTAACCGTTTAACTTCTCGGTCCAAAACCTCAACTGGTTCTTCAACGAAGTTTAACCGATCGTTAATCTGAACGTCGTCCATGGCTAACATCAACGTTTCATCTGCTAGGCATTTCTTTAGATTCGACACATGAAATGTGTCGTGGATGGCGCTTAGATTCGGTTGTAACTTCAACTTGTACGCCACTGGTCCGATTCTTTCAAGTATTTCGAATGGACCAATGTATCTTGGACCCAACTTGCCTCTCTTCCTGAAGCGTACCAGTCCTTTCCATGGGGACACTTTTAATAGCACTTTATCCCCCACTTGAAACTCCAACGGCTTTCTCCGATTATCCGCATAACTCTTCTGACGATCTCTTGTTGTCTTGATTCTTTCTTTGATTGTCGAGATCTTATCAGTGGTTTAACGAATAATATCGGGCGTTGTCAACTGTCTATCTCCGATTTCTACCCAGCTAAGTGGTGATCTGCACTTACGTCCGTATAAGGCTTCGTATGGTGCACATTGTATGCTGGTGTGATAGCTGTTGTTATAAGAGAATTCAACTAGTGGCAGGTGGGTATCCCAACTCCCACCAAAATCTATTGCACATGCATGCAACATATCCTCTAACGTTTGAATAGTTCTTTCCGATTGACCATCTGTTTGAGGATGATAGGCAGTGCTATAATCTAAACGCGTACCCAAAGCCTTTTGAAGAGATTGCCAAAATCGCGATGGAAATCGTGTATCTCTGTCCGAAATAATGGAAATAGGCACACCATGACGTGTAACTATTTCATTAATGTAGATTTGTGCACGCCTTTCCATGCTGAAATCTTCGCGGATGGGAATGAAATGAGCCGATTTGGTAAGTCGATCTACTATAACCCATATAGCATCGTGCCCCTTTCCAGTTCTAGGTAGCTTAGTCACGAAATCCATTGTTATTTGCTCCCATTTCCATTGTGGTATTTCGGGTTGTTGAAGTAAACCAGATGGTTTCTGATGTTCGGCCTTTACCTTAGCACAAGTCAGACACTTGCTTACGAACACGGAAATATCTTTCTTCATTCCCGGCCACCAATAATACTCCTTCAAATCCTTATACATTTTATCTGCCCCTGGGTGAATCGAATATCTGGATCGATGGGCTTCGTCCAAAATGATTGATCGTAGATCACCAACTTTCGGTACCCATACCTTATTCTTAAAGTAATGTACCCCATCTGTCTGCATTTCAAATTCCTTCTCTAGGTGCTGCAAGGTTTCATTCTTCAAATTCTCTTCTTTCAAAGCTTCTCCTTGTGCTTCCAGTATTTGGGTTTTTAAACTCGTCTGGACCATCATTCCCATAGCACGTGCTCTTGTTGGTTTTACTCTTTCCTTTCGGCTTAACGCGTCGGCTACCACATTAGCTTTGCCTGGATGGTACTTTATTTCACAGTCGTAGTCACTAAGTAGTTCAACCCATCTTCTTTGCCTCATGTTTAACATTTTCTGGTCAAGAATATGTTGAAGGCTCTTGTGATCTGTGAATATAGTACACTTAGTACCGTAGAGATAATGTCTCCATATCTTGAGTGCGAACACCACCGCTCCTAGCTCCAAATCATGAGTAGTATAATTCTTCTCGTGAATCTTCAGTTGTCTTGATGCGTATGCAATAACCTTGTCTTTTTTGCATTAACACATAGCCCATTCCCTGATGTGAAGCATCACAGTAGACTACAAAGTTATCTACTCCTTCAGGTAGAGCTAGAATCGGTGCATTGCATAACTTGTGTTTGAGTGTCTGGAAGGCTTCTTCTTGTTTCTCTCCCCAAATAAACTTTTTATCTTTTTGTGTTAGAGTTGTTAGTGGTTGCGCGATCTTAGAGAAATTCTCGATAAATCGCCGGTAATAACCTGCCAATCCCAGAAATTGGCGGATCTCGGTCGGTGTCTTCGGGGCTTCCCATTTCTTAATGGCCTCAATCTTAGCTGGATCAACTTGGATTCCCTTTTCATTCACCACATGGCCAAGAAAGTGTACCTCACGAATCTGGAATTCACATTTAGAGAATTTCGCGTACAACCTTTCGTTTCTGAGCAATTTCAATATCAACTTCAAATGTTGCTCATGCTCCTTTTTGTCTCGAGAATAAATGAGTATATCATCTATAAACACGATCACGAATTTGTCTAGGTATGGTCGACATACTCTATTCATCAAATCCATGAAGACTGCCGGTGCGTTTGTTAGACCAAATGGCATGACTAGGAACTCGTAGTGACCGTATCGAGTCCTAAAGGCCGTCTTGGGGATATCTTCTTCTCGCACTCTCATTTGATGATATCCAGACCTAAGATCGATCTTCGAGAAGTACGTTGCACCTTGAAGTTGGTCAAACAGATCATCAATCCGGGGAAGGGGGTATCGGTTCTTAATTGTCAACTTGTTGAGTTCCCTATAATCGATACACATTCGAAAAGATCCATCTTTCTTCTTAACAAATAAAATTGGGGCTCCCCAAGGTGAAGAGCTAGGTCTGATAAATCCTTTGTCGAGTAATTCCTGAAGTTGTTCCGACAGCTCTTGCATCTCTGATGGTGCTAATCGATATGGTGCTTTTGCGACTGGCGCGGCTCCAGGAATTAATTCTATGTGAAACTACACTTGTCTTGGTGGGGGTACTCCAAGCAATTCGTTCGGGAATACCTCAGAAAAATTCCGAACTATAGGAATATCTTGAATTCATTTTTCTTCAGCCTTCTTATCCTTGATGTGAGCTAGAAAAGCAATGCAATCCTTTCTCAAATACTTTCGCATCTTCATACATGTCACTACTTTAATACCCCTCCTGGGTTTCTCTCCGTGTACTTCGAGTTTTCCCCCTTCGGGTAACGAAATTCGTACGATCTTTTCGGAACAACAATTTTCGGCTCGGTTTTTGGATAACCAATCCATGCCCACAACCACGTCAAAACTTCCTAGTTTAATCGGGATTAAATCTATACGGAAATCCCTACTAGCCAAATTTATAGTGCAGTTCATTATTACATCATTGTCTTTACACTCTTGACCGTTGGCATATTCAATTACGTATGATTCTTTCAACTTTTGAGGCCTTAGATTTATCTTTGGTCTAAAATCTAATGACACAAAACTCCTATCTGCTCCAGAATCAAATAGTACGGATGCATGATGATCGTTTAGAAGAAACGTACCTGTAACTACATCTGGGTTCTGTCTTGCTTCTTCCGCTCCAATTTCAAATACCCGACCTCGTGCTTGATTTCCTTGGTTCCCTTGATTTGCTAGTTGCGGTTGCCTAGTGTCTGGCCTCCAATTCCGTCTTGGGCACCTGTTCCTGAAATGATCTGTGCTCCCACATTCATAACATGCTCTCTTCTCACCGGCCCTGCAATCCATCGCGACATGGGCTCTCCTGTTGCACTTGAGACAAGTGATGCATTTCCCTTGATGATGATTATTACATTTATCACATTTTGGGTACGACCCTTTTCCTTTCTCCATTGCCGATGCCTGAATACCATAATTTCCTGATGTTCTTTGATCCTTACCCGACCTCTTCCCAAACTGTCTTCTTGCAGGTTCATCCACCTTTCTCTTTTGAAATCTTCCCATGTAAGACTGTTTGCTGCTTCCCGACCTCTAGTTTGTACTTGAGTGTTCCACCAAGTTAATGCTCGCCCTTGTAAAAGACAAGCAACATACTCTACCTTCCTTCCTTCTGTACACTTGCTAATGTGGAGAATAGACTCCATGCTCTCTAACCAGGTCAGTAAACCGACGGCTCCTTCAGTTCCGTGGAATTCTTTAGGGTTACAACCCCTGAAAGATTTATATGTACATTCCCTCTCTCCCGGTCCACGATTGTTATTTTGATTAGAATTTAGGCCAGCTTCTACCTGGCTAACAATGTTTGGAAGTGCAACCATAAGTTGTTCGGATACCAGTCGTGCAACTTCTTGGTTCTCTCTCCTTGGAGGCATTGATCTAAAACACAATTTTTTAAATTGAGCTTCGATCAGATTTCTATTACTAATTCCGATCTAATTCTACTTACTAAGCTGAAGCTTATAATGTATTGCACGTCTAACATCAATCAACTAGACATAAAATCAAGAAATATACAATGAAACATGGATATCTTTCATAAGCATAACACATAACATTCATCACAAGTTTCAAAATACAAATCCCAAAAGATAGCAAATTGTTTACATCTTAAAATAAACAAGACCGAAATAAAAGTGTTTTTAATCCAAAAGCTTTGCCTAAACAGGTTTACTAATGCATCACCAACCAAAACAATATTCCTAATAGGATCACCAGAGCTCCTATCACCCATTCTAGGTAAGTGTGCATCCTCCGAACCGCCAACCTAGCCTCAAGGGCAACCTCCATGACTCTATTCGTAAACTCGTCATGTGTGTGGAAGATTGTTATGATGTCGTCTAAGGATTGCCGATAATGGTCCAACATCAGCCGATGAGTATGTACCTCGTTGGCCATACCCGTGACCCAGTAGTTTTTGCTGCGGTCATTCCTTGTGGCCGGGGCACAGGTACTCCAACTGCGGGTGGAGGAGGAGTCACACTTCACGACCTGGATCGCGATTGGGATGGTTCTTCCGAAGGTGCGGAAGGAACCGTGAAAGTTACTCTTCTGAAAGGGAGAACGCGCTTTCGAGCGGTTCTGATTGTCCTTGGTCCTCGAGATGTACCCTCGCCAGTAGGTGAAGGTACAAGCATAGTAGGGAGTGATCGAGCAGAGGAATCAACAGTATCCTCGTCGTGACTGTGCTCGGAAGGGTCGTATTCATCGTGGGTCGGGTCAGTTCTCCTAACTCGACCAGTGACATAACCAGACTCATCTGGGGAATTTTCGGACGATGACATGATACTGTGGAAATAATTTTTTTTTATAAACATTAGAAACATCTTATAATACTCATGCGAACTCACGCTATTTTTTTTTTGATTTGAAATAAGAAGTTTTCCCGATCTATGCTAATTTTTAGTATAACTAGTCCAAGTCCCTTCTTACTCATACCATATTTAGACATAGTTGATCAGGCTTTGCCTAATTATAATATGCTAGAACGATGCTTATTGTAGTTATGCTAGTAGTGGATTTTTAAATTTTTAACTTCATCTAAGAAAATAAAATTTTGGTTATAGTGCATGGTTTTTATTAGAAAACCGGCGTTCTCTATAACCTAAGGCTCTGATACCAAGTCTGTCACACCCCGCTAAAGCGGAAACACGGGGTAAGACAGTTCAAGTTCACAGCAGTAGGAATATAACACCAACCATACATTTATAAATAAAACATCAACGTTTACAGTTTAAAAGTTTATAATTCGACAACTTTGTCTTAACAACAAATTACATCAAACTAAAAAGATACATATAAAATATTGATTGGTGTTCCACAAAAATAAACTAAGCTGGATCGGTTACCTTCTTATCTTCCTGTAAAGCATGTTAAAACAAAGTGTCAACTACAAAGAGTTGGTGAGTTCACAGGTTTTTCATATGCACAAAACGTTTTATATGCAAGGTATAGAAATAGCGAAGTAGAAGTTCGCATCAAAATTGAACATTTCAATTTTTATGAGCAAATATGCAAATTACTTTTACACATGATATTTAATTATTGAGCCACTACTAAGCCTAAACGACATTCTACGCCCCACGAACTACCTCAGCGGTGGACCTAAAGTCCACATGTGTAGAGCATTCTTAATTGATAAAGTGCACCCCTACTTGCCAGTTAGGTGGGTATGTCAACCAAATAGCGCTATCCACAAATATCATCGACTCAAATAAACAGAGTTAAATAGTAGTGTAACACGGGGACTTCACATAACTCAACATATCATTTGTAAATTATCAATTTGCTCATCATAACAATTTATATAATTTTCATTCAATCATATAAATCAATTCACTTTCTTTTAAATCGACATGCTTTACACCCCAAAACGCAATAAACATTTAAAAGAGGGGCCGTGAATACTCACCTTTGTGCAAAGCTCCGCTACACCGAAACACGATCCGATCCCACCCAAAGGCCTAACGATTCCCTAACAAAGAGAAAATGGTCAAAACCATCACTTATGGGTCCTAAACTACTTATGGAGGTGAGCTTATAAATGTCCACATGCATCCAACTTGATTGTCTATAGTCCAATTATACATAATTCACCTATGCTCGTTAATATAGTAATTTATACCGTAAATTGTGTTATAAACCATCAAATGATCAATAATTGTTAAAATCAAGAAATTCCAGAATTTCACTTCTGGACAGAAACTTTTAGTACTCAAAATGTTCAAAATATAGAGACTTCCAAAATGACATAGTTTCCCTTATTTTTATATGTGACATGGTAATGGGTTATGGTCACTGTGACCAAATTTAAGGCATTTTGGACATGTAAAAATGATTCAGATTATTTATGCAATGCAAAGGGTCACAACTGGCATGGCAGATTACACCATGTTAGTAAATCACTCATTTGAGGAGTTCTACTTAGTGTTTTCTAGAATTTCCAGATGGATTGGAATCATGACTCATAAAGGAAACTTTTGAGATAAGAATCACTGATTTGAAGAAGTTATGAAGGAGATATGGCACCACAACGTTGCATGCACAATTCTGTCATTAGCTGACAGATTGCACACTTAACTTTAATAAATTGGTTAATGCCTCAAAGCTTCATATTTTTATATAAAACTGGTTTCATATGAATCCTAACTCATAAAATAACGTTTTAGAAGAAGAATAATGTATTAAAGACAAATAACAAAGGAGATACTAACACACAAAGTAGAGTTTAGCTGCTGGTGGTTTCACAGATTGCACACCTAAAGTATTTTAGGTGTTTGGAGGGTCAAAACTCCATATTTTTAAGTGATTCCACTTTCAAACTGAATATAACTCATAAAACTAACTCTCAAAAGAAAACTCATCCTTTTTCGTTGAGTTTTGAAAGAAATATGGCCATTTGAACATGCATGCACAAATCTGTCATTGGTTGATAGTTTGCACACTCATTTTGTTTCAATTAGTTGGAACCTCAAATCACCATATTTTTGAATGAAATTAGTGGCATATGAATGGTAACACATTAAATTAACTTCCAGAAGAAGAATCAAGTGATTTGGAAGAATGTTCAAAGAGTTATGGTCGTTCAAAGTAGGGTTTACCTACTGTTGAACTTCCAGATGCACATGCTTCTTGTTATGAGCATTTGGGGGGGGTCAAAACTCAATGTTTTTGAGTGAGACCACTTGGATTAGAACCCCAACTCACTAAATAAACTTGTAGAAAGAAGATTCATGATTTTTGAACATATTATTTGTAAGAAATGGACAATTTTTGCACATGCAATAACTCTGTCAGCACCAAAATCACCATTGTTGTTCAAAAACACATAAAATCATGATTTTTACCCATTTTCTTGAGTTTTATTGTTTGGGTCATAGATTACCACCATTATATGAACATTTTTACATGTTTTGGTATGTAATCTCTCCATAAACTCAGAAAATTCAAAGGTTTAGAAGAAGAATGCTTATAATATAAGAAAAGTGGGTTTTTTCACCCAACAATTGCAAGAAAAAGAGAGTAGAGTTGTTACCTTGTTTTGGATAGTGATTAGAGCTTCTAAATTTTTGCTTGAACTTGATTTTTGATGAAGATATTTGATGAAAATGGCTGAGTTTAATCTTAGAGAGGAAGAGAAGAGAGAAGTGAATTTGACTCTTTGTTTTTAGAGAGAGAGAGAAAGGTAATGGGCCCCACCCAAAACCCAAATAAAGTTTCTTTAAAATTCATTTTAAGCCCAAAAATGCTAAATTGGAAGTCCATTTTCTCAATTTTTGGCCTTTTTCTCAAAATGTAGGCCCTAAAATGGTTAATTTCTAACAAAATAAAAAGTTTCATAAATAAAATTCTAAAACTATATATTTTATATAAATTGGGTATAAATTAGAGCATTTGGCACTGTATTGGACGTTTCAGACAGTTACGGGTTGGAACCGGACATTTTAAGCGACTACCGGAAATGCTAGGGATTTTTCGGTCATTCTAAACCAACAAACTCCTATGCTTAAAATTAAACTATATAAACACTACTAAACTTAATAGAAGCTAACCTGAAAGCTCGAATTTTGACAGTTGTCACATTATGGGCAACATAAGCTAAAAAGAGTCTTATGGCTTCTAAGTGAGCTACAGGTGCAAAGGTCTCATCATAGTCAATCCCTTCTTCCTGTCTATAACCTTGAGCAACAAGTCTAGCCTTATTACGAATTTGTCGCACCCCGCTAAAGCGGAAACACGAGGCGTGATAGCGCAAGATTTCATAACAATAGGATAAAAATAACACCAACCATCCATTCAAATACATAACAGTTTAAGTTTAAAATTTTACATCGCATCAACTAAAAGTTCTAACAAAATAAAGTAAACCAAGTGTTTCAACTAAACAGTTTCAAATAAACAAGGTGATTGATGTCGATGCGCCCACATAATAGAAAGATTCGGTTAATCTTTTCTTACCCCTGAAAAGCATGATAAAAACAAGGTCAACAACAAAGAGTTGGGGAGTTCACAGGTTTTCAATATTTCAAACATCCATTTGTGTAAGTGAATATGAGCAAAATAAAGTTTTGGCACTTATTAATATCTTGAAACGTCAAGGCATTATGTACTCTAATTTTAGTATATAAAGAGCCACCACTAAACCTTTCGACCACAAAAATAATTGTTAGGTTTGAAAAGATTGTATCCGAGATCACAAATATTGAAGACATGAAGGGTCAAAGTGCAAAATCATCAAAGTCATTATTTAGGAAATGTTTAATGTTTAAATATAAGGAACATTCATTTTTGTAAATAAGGCAAGTATATATTACCTTAATCTCCTAGTTTCCTTATACCGTATTTCCTATACATATAAATAGAGGGTTAGGGCTAGCAATTAAATAGAACGTCAATTCATATCATTCTAGAGAGAGCATATTAAATAATATCAGTGTAACCGATATTTAATACAAGTGAGATATCCGACATCGGATCTTCATAAATATTAGAAGTGTTCTTCGTGTTCTTGCATACATTCATACGATTACCTGATTATCTGGGATCTACAATTGGTATCAGAGCCTGCGATCTGAGTTTTGGGAAATTTCTGAGCAATCACAAGAAAATAAGGTAAATTCTCGATTTCTGATTCTTGAGTTTTTCTCGATTCTCACATATTACTCTTCACCCGATAAAACTTCATATAATTCCAGTTTTGCTTTTTCATCTATTCTTTTTACTCGATAAAACCATATCCTAGTTTGATTTAAGTTGTTGCCGATTCAAAGTTCAATAAACTTGATTTTTATTTAAACTATTTAATTTGTTTTGATTTAAAATTATTCTAGTTTATTTTGATTACTTTTGAAACTCTTTACATAAGAAAAGTCAGGAACTTGTGACTTTTGCAGCTTTTCTTACTAAAGAATTCTTAAGTAAAAATCATAAACTTTAGTAATTTTGGTTTTTATTCTTGACTGAACAAATAAGAAACTCGAGAACTTAGTTATTCTTGTCCATAAAAAGACTTGTTCTTTTTAGTCAAGAACCCTTTGTTTTTGATTTATGATTTACCAGTTAAAGAAAAGTCAGATTAGATAACCTTGAGTTTTTATCGAGTCCTCTTCAATCGACAACCTTTGTGATCGAGTCAATAGTAATCGATATAATTTCTTATCGATTCTGTTTTCATCCAAGAAATTTTTATCGAGCCCCTTCAATCAACAATTTTTGTTATCGGGTCATTAGTAATCGACATCTTTGGTTAAAATTGATTTTGTTTTTTCCCGACATAATTTTTTGTCGATCCGGTTACACCCGACAATTTTTTTTTATCGAGTCTTCTTGACCCGACAAGAAATCTTGTCGATCCAGTCAAACCCATCATAATTTTTTGTCGGACCCTTCCCTATCGAGAAACACCTTCTGTTTTCCGAAGAAAACTCAGAAAATTTCCCAAAACTCACCGATCGAGATCACTTTATCAGGTAACCCGTGCTTTCACGATGAGTTCTCAAAACCAAATGTCTGAGCTAAATGCAAAAATCTCTCAACTTGAAACCAGACACACAAACAACATGCAAGTGTTGGATGAACTTTTAAGAGAACATGTCAATCTCAAATCTAGATTTAATAACTCAGAAGAATTAAGAAAAGTTTTGCAAAATCAAAATGAATTTTTGGAGCAACAACTCACCGAGTATTCTAAAACTAAATATTTTACATATGAAGAGTTTTGCAAAAAGACAAATCTGATAAAAATAAATTTTGATCTGAAAAACCAAATTTCTGAGTTAGAAAAATTTATAGATCATGAGACTTATAGTGTGGTTCTTAAAAGAAAATTAATTGAATTTCTGGAATGTGAGAAAGAAATGATTTTAACTTCTGATGAAAAACACAAATTTGAGTTTGAACAAAAAGATTTTGAAAGCAAAATTAACACTTGTGAATTGACCATTCAAAAATTTTCTAAACAAGTGTCAGATTTTGAGCAAATTGTGATTTTAGAAAGAAATTCATCTGAAACAAAAAGTCAGGAGTTTTCAAAACAAATTTCTAATCTTGAAAAGCTTTTGAAAGATGAAAGAAATGGGTTTAAAACTGAGAAAACGAATTTAATCAAGAAATGTAGTTTGATCATTGCTAAAAGCAAAAATCTGGAAAAAGATTTTGACAAAGAGAAGCAAGTCTTTGAAATTAAAATCTACAAACATTCAAACAAATTATCTGTTTTAGAAACAACTCTTGTAACTGAAAAGAATTTGAGATCTGAATTTAAAAATAAATATGATTTGGTCACAAAAGAAAGAGATGATTTATCCTGCAAGATCAAAGAACTTGAAAACGAACTTTCAAAACAAAAACAAATGAATTCAGAATCAGTCAAACAACTTACTGCAGAACATTTAAATGCGGAGTTAGATGATCTTGAAAATTTGATTTTTCCTCATGATTCTGATTCTACTTAAAGTTCAAAGCAAACTCATCTTTCTCATATCTGTAAGAATAACTGTTCTTCAAGAGGTAAATCAAATAGTTATTCTAATAGTTCCAAATCATATAGTTTTTCAAATTCTCGAACTCCTAACTCTAATTAGTTTCAAAATGATTTTGTTGCTAAAACTGGTAATTTCAAAAAGTTTAAAATGGTTTGGAAGAAGAAATCAACTACAGATGATAGTGTTGGAAACATGTCACATACATATCCTGTAGTTGCTACAAGATCATTTGTTTCCAAGACTAATTTGCCTTATTTTGTCAATCAATCAATCAGCTAATTAGTCTAAGTGCCACAAAGATTTGTTGTTCTACATGTGGAACAAATGATTTTGTCAATCAAAATTTCAATCATAAATGGTATGGTACTTACAGTATCCCCACTTCCCCATTTATTGCATCTAAAGCTAACCTCCGAGGACCCAACAAAGCTTGGGTACCAAAATCTTGTTAATCTGTTTTGTAGGTACGTCATGTATGGTCAAAAATTCCGAATACTCACATCACATGACGATGTTTCAAAAGGTTTGCTACATTTAAGGGGAGTATCACATTTGTACCATTTAGTTAGCTTCATAGTATCTCAGCTATGGACCTGCTCTTAACCCGTTTTACATTGCATTATGACTTCTGAATACTTCAGTTCAGAACTCGAACTTTAATGTTTTAACTCTTTGTGTGATAGGATTTAAACGTTTCAATGGTCAAATCAAAGCCGGAAGGACCTACCCATGAAACACATCTCTAGGTTAGATATATTTTGAAAGGGTATGTTTAAAATTGAGTGCTTGTGAGATAAAAGAAAAATGTGAGAGTGTGACAAGCCGTAAAAGAAAATATTTGGTCTTTACCAAACCTAAACAGTTATCCGGGTAGCCACATAATCTATTCATTCTCGATTCTTTGGAGATGAATATTGAACTAGACATGTACCCAATGTCGATAACTCGTGTCACCCCACCCAACTACTCAAGTATCTCAGAAAAGATATTTGTTTCATATATCACGGAGAATACACATATCTGCTATCTTATCTTCACTCGGAAGATTAAGATATTGAAAAAGGAAGACACACCTCCGGTGTCCGAACTTCACATTCAATGCACATTGAGTCTGTGAAATTTATTTTCACATTTTGAGCCTTAAAATTAGCATTTAATGCATAAATTCTTATTACACATTGCACGAGTCTTTGTGATTCACATTGCATATCTTCGTGTTTATGCCGGAACAGTTTGAGAAGTTAGTTTTATAACTTACTTCTGTGATAACTGGAAGTTCTACCAGTGCCAACCCGCTGCCAACACTGAATATAGGCCACTTAATTAAATTTATTTTTGATTAAGTGATAACAGTTGCTACATGTGCTTCTGTCTGTTAGCTCATTACCCGATATTCCATATTTACACTTGATCATATTCGCACTTATTGTCTTTCATTGTTCATAATGATTCGGATTCTCCTTATCATTCTGAGGGGGAGAGATTGTACATCAAAGACACGACATGAGAAAAGGAAGATGACAAATACTGATTTGTTGAATACTTTGTTGAATGCTGATTTGTTGAATACTGATTTTTATCGAGTTTCCTTACTTGATTTTTGAAGTAAAATGATTTTGTCGACTGCTGAAGATAAAGTTGAAGACTTATCGAGTGCTTAAGACCCGACATAAATTTTTATCGATTCAACTTGACCCGAGATCGAGTACTTAAGACCCGACATAAATTTTCATCGACTCATCTTGGCCCGACATCAATTTTTGTCAAATCTACTTGGCCCGAGATCTTTTTTCATCGACATCACCTAACCCGACATGCTTTTTGACCCAAACAGTTTTATACCCTACGACATCGCGGCTCTTTCGATTTTCTTTTCATACTAATGTTAAGGGGAGCTACGGAACTTATCAAGTGATCATATTCGTAGGGGGAGCAAAAAAATTCAAGATAGTGATTTGTTGACAAAATTTCATCGTCTTCAAAAGTGCTGATTTACTGAAATGTAATCTCGAATACAAAGGGGGAGATTGTTAGGTCTGAAAAGATTGTATCCGAGATCACAAATATTGAAGACATGAAGGGTCAAAGTGCAAAGTCATCAAAGTCATTATTTAGGAAATGTTTAATGTTTAAATATAAGGAAACATCCCTTTTTGTAAATCAGGCAAGTATATAATGCCTTAATCTCCTAGTTTCCTTACACCGTATTTCCTATACATATAAATAGAGGGTTAGGGCTAGCAATTAAATAGAACGTTAATTCATATCATTCTAGAGAGAGCATATTAGATAATATCAGTGTAACCGATATTTAATACAAGTGAGATATCCGACATCGGATCTTCATAAATATTAGAAGTGTTCTTTGTGTTCTTGCATACATTCATACGATTACCTGATTATCTGGGATCTACAAAAATTCATTGTTAATTCTACCTTAGTGGTGGGACTAATATGTAGAACCTTCGTTTCTTCTTTTTTTAAGTACAGTGCACCCCTACCTGTAGTTTTTAGGTGGGATTGTCCGTCCAAATAGCGCTATCCACAAATACCCTCGGCTCCTCACTTGAGTTAATAGTAGTGTACAAACTTTTATGTTACATTTTACTCGATATAACTATTAGTGTACATGCCTTAGTGTCCACAACATCAAATTTAACAAAATTTCATAATCATAATGAAAATAGCTCATATAACATATTCAATCATGCTTTTCACCCCAAATCGTATAAAATACTTTGAAAGAGGGGCTGTGAATACTCACCTTATAGCAAAGCTCCGCGACACAAGACAACACAATCCGATCCCCACACGACGACCTAATGCTTCCCTATCAAAGAGTAATACTCAAAACCGTCACTTATAGGTCTAATACTACTTATAGAGATGAATAAATCTTAAGCCCATAAGTGTCTATATATGTCCAATTACACAAAATGCCCACCTGCTCGTTAATATCGTAATTTATGCCGAAAGTAATCTTATTATCCATCACATGATCAACATTTATAGAAATCAATTAAGTCCAGAATTTCTCTTCTAGACAGAAACCAATTGTCCTAAATATGATCAGTTTTCAAGGGCTTCCAAAATGACCTAATTTCCTATCTTTTTATACAAGATAAAGTACTGAGTTATGCTCATTGTGACCAAATTTCATGCCTTTTGGACATGTAAAAGTGGTTCAAATAATTCATGCAAAACATTATGTCACAACCGGTAAAACAGATTACACCATGTTAGTAAATCACTCATTTAAGGAGTTCTACTAAGTGTTTTCTAGAATTTCCAGTTGTATTGGAAAGATAACTCATAGAGGAAACTTTTGAGATAAAAATCACTCATTTTGAAGAAATTATGAAGAATATATAGCACCTCAAAGTGGTATGTATCATTCTGTCATTTCTTGACAGATTGCACACCTACTTTGAATAATTTGGTTAATGCCTCATATATTCATATTTTTGAGTGAAATTGGTTTCATAAGAACCGTAACTCAATAAAAAAAGTTGTAGAAGAAGATTCATGCATTAAAGACAAATAACAAAAGAGGTATTAACACACAAAGTAGAGTTTATCTGCTGGTGGTTTTACAGATTGCACACCTAAAGTGTTTTAGGTGTTTGGAGGTCAAAACTCCATATTTTAATGTGATTCCGCTTGCATGCAGAAGATAACTCATGTAATTAACTCTCAAAGGAAGAATCATCCTTTTTCATTGAGTTTTGAAAGAGATATGACCATTAGAACATGCATGCACAAATCTGTCCATTTTGGACAGATTGCATACTCATTTTGTTTTGAGTAAATGAAACCTCAAATCACTATATTTTTGAATGGAATTAAAAACATTTGGAAGGTAACTCATTAAACAAACTTTCAGAAGAAAAATCAAGAGATTTGAAGCATTATTTTGCAAGGTATGGCCATTCAAAGTAGGGTTTTCCGACTGTTGAATCACCAGTTGCATATTCCATTTGATTTGAGCATTTGGGGGGTCAAAACTCAATATTTTTTAGTGAAACCACTTGGATTAGAACCCCAACTCATAAAATATGAACACTATTTAAAGTAAAAACGAATTTGAACTTTAAATATACTCTAAATGGTCGTCCAAACACAGACCATTTTCTGGACAGCAAGATAAATGAACATATTTTAGGGGTTTTGAGTATGAAATCACACAAGAATAGTGGTTCATTTGCAAGAAAGCTATCCCCACCATTTATCTTTGTGTTTATCATAAGAAATACTCTTTTATACACCCTTGATTTGTGCATGCGCATCCTTCAAACTCAGATGCATAAAGGATGCAAATACACAAAGAAAATGTCACAAAATGTACACAATATGATGCAAAAACATATATGAGAGTCCATACCTTAATTTGATATTGTTTAAAGCTTCAATCTTCTTGTTAAAACTTGCTTTTTGATGATGAAATGAGGATGAATCAAGGCTGGAAATGGGATGAAGATGATGAACTTGAAGAACCCTTTGAGTTTTAGAGAGAGAAATGAGAGATTTTTTTTAAATTTTGAATTGAAGAATGAATGCAAAGTAAAAAAAAAGGTATTATATATATATGGATGCAGGTCAGTGGAAGTGATCTGGACCGTCAAAAGTATTTCTCAGATTAGATCCTGTCCACTCAAATTCACTATTTTACAGTTATGAGTGATCCTTCCATTCTCCCTCCAGAACTGTACCCACGTTCCTCTCTGGTCCCCTCCTAATTCTATGCGACAAATTAAATTTCCCATTCCACGCCCTCATTTCCCTTCCAACTGATGCAATCCACGCCCTCCTAATTCCACTCCCTCCTAAAGCTCCTAGGTTTACAGGAAGAACAAGTATGGAAGTTTCTGTCGGGTGGGTTTTAATTTAGAAACCCTAGAATCAGAATTCAAGCATATCCCCTTCTTGGGGACAAAAGCCATCTCCTTCAAGGGTTTCAATTCAAATAATCGAAATACAAACCCGTAATGTCTTCACACAAATTCTCATCTGGGTTTTTCTTTTAAATTCCTTCTTCACTCTATCTCTTGATAATCAGATATATGCAATGTTTTTTCACTTCTTATGACGAGGTTTATCAGGAGGCGATTGGCAAATCCAAAGACAATGTCACAAAATAGACATCAGACTCGGAAAGAGAGCAAGGGTAACCCTGATGTTCTATGTGGGCGTACTCCTAACCCTGATGTTCTATGCAATACGAGAATCAAGTTTGGTGTGTAGTTTTGGTAATCATACTGCTTCATTTGCTTTTCTGTTGTTTCTATTTGTCCTTAATTTCATTTTTTTATTACTTTTAGGTGCTTTCATGGACACCATCACTAACATGGATTCTGAGTTTGTTGCTTCTGGACATTATGCAAAGGTTGTTCACACTGATTCAGGCAAAACCGACGGGATTTCATTTCTGGAACTCTCAAAGGATATGGTGAAGATGCATTAGCAATTTCCTTTTCCTTTTTATTTCTGTATATCTTATCTTAGAAGCTGTTTGGTGGTTTTCCATTAAGACATGTATGTATTAATCTGTCTGTATATAGATTGGGAGGGTTTTTGTTTCACAGGGTTTTTTCATAGAGGGAAGGAGCGTGTTTTTTAATTGGGAGAGACAAGTTTGGAAATAAACTTGGCTTTCTGCATTAAGATCCCTCCTAGAGGGATCTTAATTCAAGAAAAATTATCTCAAATAATTATCTTAATGGGACTCGCACCTTATCTTAATGGGACTCGCACTTTCTATATCACTTTCTGTCCCTCCAAATTCAAGAAAAATTATCTCAAATAAAAACCTTCCCAATCTATACAGACAGATTTGTCCACACAGGACTTGATGGAAAACCAACCAAACAGCCCCTTAACGGGTTGTTTGTTAGCAGCTTAATGATCTTAATGGGACTCGCACCTTATTCGGTCGGCTATACATGACTGTTTGGTTGTGGCTTAATGATATAGAAAGTGACTTATCCAGTAAGCTTTCAGGGGGAGCTTTATGTAGAAAGCAAACACGCTCCTTTCATCTATGGAAAAAACCCTCCCAAACAAAAACCTTCCCAATCTATACAGACAGATTAACCCACAGTCAACTTTATCCATACAGGACTTGATGGAAAACCAACCAAACAGTCCCTTAAGGGTCCGTTTGTTAGCAGCTTAATGAGCTTAATGAAAAAACCATCCCAAACAAAAACCTTCCCAATCTATACAAACATCTTAATCCACACAGACAACTTTATGCTTACAAGATTTAATGGAAAACAAACCAAACACCTCCTTAGGTACCTTACACTAAAGCGATCTAATGAATGAAAACTGGTTTACCTATTTATTAACTGCCATTATTATTTTGTTAAGCCGGAAAGAATTAGTGGGGGAGCTTATGACTATAAAAGTGACATATGGAGTTTGAGTTTGGGCCTGGTGATTCTTGAGTGTGCTATAGGACGATTTCCATATTTACAATCTGAAGATCATCAAGTTTGGCCAAGTTTCTATGAGCTTTTGGAGGCTATTGTTGCAAAGCCACCGCCTTCTGCACCAACCGATCAGTTTTCACCACAGTTTTGTTCGTTTGTTTCTGCCTGGTAAGTTTTTAGATTGTTATTAATTAACTTGGTTTTATTCGTCTTATAAGGTTTATACTTATGATAAAACTTAATAATAATCTTTAATGATCTCTCACCTCTAGAAAGAGATAAGATGAGGATACTTGGGAGATATCTTCACATACACACATATCAATAGATATATAGAGTTGGGATCATGTACTGCAATATATATATATATATATATATATGCGTTGCAATTCTCACCAGTTTATGTGTTAGTAATTGGTAATTGGTGGTGAGTATAGTTATGATATCCTCATTTCTTAATCAAGAAACTAAATCTCATCCCCATTAATTCTTGAATTTTATGTTTTGGTAATTGGTTATATATATCATCAATTAAGTAGCTAGCTAGTGGTAACTTGGTTACGAATGATGATGGTTGTAGGAGTTAAGTAGTCAACAGGAGTATTTGAAACTTAAAGCACGTTATGAAGCGCTACAACGCTCCCAAAGGTAATTAAAACAGCTGATCAAAAGGGGTTAATTAATTGGTATTTGATGAATCTTTTTTATCTTGAAACTGCGCTTGATGATATATATATATATAGGAATCTTTTGGGTGAGGATCTTGGGCCTTTAAGCTGCAAGGAGCTGGAGTCACTAGGCTTTCAGGTAAGTTTTCTCTCCAACTTTTAAATTTTCTCTTTCATTCAGTTTATGTTTTGATTTTGTTTGAATTTCACTTTGAATTTGACAAGAAGAGCGAATTTTGCTGTCAAACATGCTCTTCCCATCTTCCCTCATATCAATTTCTGGTGGTGATTACTGTTTATATGAATGAAGGTTAGTGATTACTGATTTTGTATGTGATTCAGTCGATTTTTAATTTTAGGGTTTTCATTTCTTCTTGATTTTAACTTCAGACCACAGTGATGCGTGTCCATAGATATTTTGAAGCTCGGGAACACAACCCTCCACCACGAGTGGACATTGGTGTTTGGTTGTTCAACGGTCAACAGGTAATGGTTTGTTGGCTGTCATTTTCCTCATCAGCCGTTGCCTTTTATTGTTGTTAGTTTCCTAATTCTCTCGTATTTCTCTTCACTTTGTTTCACAATATAAGCATGTAAAACTAACAAATGTAAAACATATTTTGATTTCTTTGAAGAACTGTAATTACAGTAATGTGTTATTGGCAGCTGCGATTGATAGGAAACCAGGGGAACCGCTGGTGATAGAGGAAGTGATAGTGGCTCCACCAAATCCTCGAGAAGTTCGAATCAAAATCATATGTACTTCTCTTTGTCAAAAGAGAAATCTTATCCATTTTGAATCTGAAAAGTGCAAACCCTTTTAGGTCAAACATACTAAGATTCAATTCCAGAACTGATATGAATTCTTAAAAGTTATCGGTTTTTCATTTGGAAACTATAAAGTGCCAAGTTTGACGTCAAAATTTAAGGGTACTGAAGGAGTGTCTTTTATATGCTTTTATTCTATATAACTAATCTTGGTTTCAGGGGTCGGTGCTGCATGGAAAACCGTAAAAGTGGAAGTTGGATCAACAGTTGCTATATTTGGACCGGGTGCAATCGGGCTAGCGGTATGATTCAGCTCAATTCATATCAATAGTATTTTGTTAAGCTTTTAGGCCTTATACTTTAATAAATTTTTGATTAGACATACTAATTAGGTAGAATTCTAACTGTGTGCTATACAAAACTAAGAACTCATACATTTATGGTTTTTGACATATTTCAAAATATGTGTCGATTAGAGTATAATGGCCATAATCTGTTTTACGGAGTTCTTTGAAGGAGCAAGGCTATGTGGAGCAAAGAGGATCATAGGCATTGATGTGAACCAGGACAAGTTTGAAATAGGTAATTACTAATTTCCGATTTGGACCTTTATATCAATATGGAAGACTTTTAATATAACATATGGTATGAAATTAATTACTTTTTCTTAGTATTTATAACTCGTCCAGTTGGGTTTATAATAGGTGTAACAGAACCTCAAAAAAGATTGGAACAAACACCCTGCTACTTAGTGGGGGTGAGTTTTACATTGGTCTTTCTCATTTTGACAGGAAAGAAATTTGGAATCGCTGATTTCTTGAACTCGCGTAATCGTGGGGACAAATACGTGAGTCGGGTAACCTACTTAACAATGGTTATATCTTCATTGGGTTTTCTTATTCACACAAACTTGTAATATGAGTTTTCGGCTACATTTGGCAAACAAGCTGATAAAACTATGGATGCAGGTCGTTGGGCTGACGGAATAGCCGTGACTCGAGCAAGAGGTGGGGGAGAGGGATATCGTTGATTGCATCCCTTCTTCTTTTGCTATTTCAAAACTCAATTAACCCTCTTTTTGTATGTTGTTCAACCTCAAATTCGCAGAGGTTAATTCCCATTTGAAAAAAAAAACGAAACTTCCTCCTAATAGAAACAAAATGAGAAGCAAGGAGGAGCGAAATGAGAAAATTATTAGGGGTCTCTTCCTCCTAATAGAAGATGCATCAATTGTAACAGCTTGGTATGTGTTTCTATATTCACACTTTTCAGAATTTATAATTTCTTTTACGTATACAAGTTTTTGTGGGTTGTCAAAGTTTTCACTCATGTTTATTTTTACTTGGTTAATGCTAGCCTGTGATGTTGGTACCTTGGTGCTCTAAGGCTACATAGCGTTCCAATGGAAATCTTTGTATGTTAATCTTTCAGTTCAAAGTGGTGGTTATCTGACTTGAATCCATGCCCTTCCCATCATGTAGGAGTAACTTTATTGGATGCTCCATGATTTGCCCCTTCTCATTTGATTATACTAAAATTGAAATTTTTGTTGATTTCATAATATAAGCAATAATTGCAGAAAAATCGACAGAAGTGCATGACTATTATGCCTAAATTGCTAGAGATGGGCAGATTTTACAAAGCAGAAAATGTGGCAGAAACTTAGCAGCAAAAGTGATGTGTACAACAGAGAGTTATAGTTAAGATAGTTTTTGTAGTTCTTTCCCGTGCAAAAGCTGTCAACTTCAGTTATCTATATAACATATAAATCGATATCTTTAGTCCATGTAATAATGCAGAAAATTCCCTCCAGAAACAGTGTGAAATAAGTGATTAATAGAATTCGATTTTCTCATTCCGTAAATATTCTGTTTTGTGCAGATTTCTTTTGCATTTTCTAATAAATTGGCACTGCAATTAGAATAGCACATTGCTTTTGTAATTTACTTTCTTTTTGGTGAAAATAGCAAATGCTTTTTGTATTTGTGGATGTTGAATTTGAATCTTATTTTTAACAAATGTTCTTGCATTTTGTTTTTATTTTGTAGAGCTAGGATTTTCAAGTGATGGGTTTATTGTCTTTTTTTGTCATTTTTTAATATGACTATAATTTTAGTGACTATAAATTTTTGCTTTTGCTTATGCATACATATTGTAAGTAATATATCCCTGATCATTGACTAAATGAGATCTTCAGGTTGTACAACGTTTCCAATAATTGATTGCTTAATTAAATAAAGTACAAGGAGGTGGTCCTATTGGTTCCAGATTTAGCAAGAGAAGAGATTACCCCTCAAAATAATCATGGAGCTGTACAAATACCTCTAGAAGGTCTCGAGTTCGGTATGAAAGGGATTGTTGAAGTATTTGCCTGCACATAACCAAACATGGCATAATAGTTTATTGATGACATAGTAGATGTCATTAAGATGGTTCATCCCATGCATGTTCTGGGAAGTATCGGTTTCATGTCAAAACCCGAACTTAGAGATACACTAGAATCTGGAAAAATGGGTTTACCTTTTATTTTTTAAATCAGAAAATAGCAGTGATTGTACAAACTGTACACATCATTTTCCTCATTAACCGTTTCCCTTTGTTGTTGTTTGTTTCCTAATTCTCTCACGATTATTGTATTTCTCTTGACTTTGTTTCACAATCTAAGTATGTAAATCTGACAAATGCATATTATTGTCTTATTTTAAAGCTTCAATTCTTTTTAATGGATTTTTACTATGGTTGCCTTACAAGGGTTGGATAATTTGGTCAACTATCGAAGCTTAGGGGCGTTTACCAACAGTTACTCGTGTAAGTGCTTGTCGGTAGAATTCACCATCACTTAGAGCATCTCCAATTCAAAACCCATTAAAAGCCTTTACTAATTTAATATGTTGTTTAAAAGACATTTGCATCGGAGGCTTTCCGATAAAGCTTTTTAGCTTTTTATGCACTAAGCTTTTGAAGATAAGCTTTTTATGATTTGTGTCTTTCAAATTCTCTTTCTTATAACCTAGTGAAAGGCTTTTTGTGTTGAATTAAATTTACAATGAACTTTTTAGATAAGATAAATAGGTAGAAAAAGTCTTTCAAAAACTTAACCATTGTGGATGCTCTTACTTAATAGGTAAGATAGTTTATCAAAATGATATCGTATGTATGACAACTTACCTGGTAGACGCTAACTATGGTAAAAGTCGTCACAATCACTTATCAAGTGAGACTCTCGATACTTGAGCTTACCGGGTAAGATTATTGGTACTCGTCATATACATCCGGTAAGCTAATGTAACTTGGTAAATGCTTACTTAGGTAAGTGTTTTGTAAATGATCCCTTAGTATCCATAAAACACTCGCGAAAGTGGTAACTTTGTAAGGAAAGTTGATGCATTTACTGTTTTTAAGTTTGATGAATCTCAAGTGAATTTGGCACGGTAACCCCTACCTTCACAACCACATTTCTTATATTATATTTGTTGATGTTGATAAATCGTCGTTTTTTTAGGTTTGTTTTGAGGTACTTTGTAATCTGTCTATTTGTGGTCGCTCAGTAAATTAGTTGATGTATGTAAGTTGATCATAAAACCCACGATTAGAAAAAAAAATCAACAAATAATAACTAAATATATATTTTCAAAATCAACAAATAATAACTTAATATATCGGTAACTTGTACTTAAATTTTATACTAATTAAATAAACTTTTTTGCTAAATAGTTTATTAAATCATATATTTTTCTTGTGTATTGTAATATTATTTTATAACAAGAAGCCATGTCATCGGTACACCTGTTAAAATAAATGTCGTGTGTTCTTTTCAATCAACCTGCTATCGATCTTATCGGTCTTACTGTTGACGAACTGCTTATGAAGAGTTTCTCAGAGGTTTGCTACTATATAGATCCATGCATTATATATATATATATATGTTTAATAATATTTCCTCATGTATATATAAGGTGCTGATGATCCTCATTGGATACGTGATTTTCTGATTGAAAGTTTATGTGCTCGAAGGGTCGTTCTTACTATTAAGGTCGACAAGTTTAATTTGGCACCTCAATACGTGCGTCGTTTCACTTTAACAAAATACCATGGTGACGATATCGACATGCCAACCAAATCTACAATTGGAACCGATACCGTACTTCCAAAACATGGTAACAATTATTGTGATGTTGACGATGAAGATTGGTTTAATAGCATCACAAACGATGAATGAGAGATATCAGCAGAATGCATATGGGGTCCACGTACTGCAGTCGTGACACCCACGACGTCAATAACATCGGTAATTTATTGTTAGATTTTATGTTATACATTGTAATATTTACATTATGTTTTTTATATCTAATCCCATGTAATACAATAAGGTTGTTGGACGTAATGACAAACCTGGTGGTACTAGAAAGTCTAAGCCTGAGGTAAATGTTTTTGAAGATGGGGAAGCAAGTGAAAAGGTATGACCTCTCATTTTAAAGACCATGAATAAAGTATTAAATCTTTAATAATTTGGATAACATCTCTTTAAATTTATTTCTTATAATTAAATAGTAATGCCAATTGAAAAAGTTCCTATCTTTATCATGCCTCCATTTACTTTTTTACTTTTAATTAAAATGGTTTGTAGGGGCTTATTTGTTTTATGTTTATGATATTTGTCGTGTCTTATACAATTAGGTCGTTGGACGTAATAACAAACACGATGGTTCTGGAAAGTCTAACTCTGAGGTAAATGATTTGGAAGATAAGGAAGTAAGTGAGAAGGTAATTGATGTTTTATGTTTTATAGTTCGTTTTTTTGTTTTTCTTAATTGCATTTTGTCCTCGAATGTTATATGATCATTTTCATCTTTTGTTTCTCTACTTTTTCCGTCATTGTATTGATTTTTAAGATTTCTATTGAAGATTGCTAGAGGTGATAAATCATGTATTAGTTTTGGAAAATCATAATATATATCATGTTGCTATGGTCATCTTTATTTTCAAATATTTCTATTAAATTTGCCTTAATTGTTTTGCCATGGCATATGATTGGGATATATCTTTTAATCATTAGTTTTTTTATTACTCACTACCTTTTCTAACCCTAAATAATTTTTTGTTAGTTTTTAGTGCAACTTTTGCATCGTAACTGAATTGGTGTAGTCATGCAACAATAGGGAGTCAAAAGATCGTGAATTGATGTTTTTGATGTTAATGAAATTGAAAAATGAGGTTTCATTTATTGTATATGTTATATCCAAACGGAGTTGATTAGTTTAGCATTGGAATTATGTTTCCTTGCTTATATCGTTGTTATCTTTTCAGATTGGACTCATACCTACCAATGCCGCTGTCTTGTCTGACTTGCTTGAATCCGATAAGAGGTGCGACGATATTTTCTTTCCTTGTGTTTTTTTAGCTCCGTTGGCTTTTAAACAAGTTGTTAAATCATATTTCTATCAATGTAGGTTTTGATTAAGTGAAGTTGACATTGTTGCAAGGTCTGTCGGCGAATGCAAAGATGATAGAGACGATGAAGATGTTGTTGGTGATGAGAGTGATAATAAAGATGAAGATTCATTTATAGTTTACACCGACGATGATGTTGATGGGAATCGTGATAGTGATTATGATGCTAACGAGGATGAGGATGATGATGAAGGGGATACCGATAGTGATTCTGATGCTAACGAGGATACAGAAAACGATGATGATGATGATGATGGTGATGATCATGAAGATGATGATGAAGATGCTCATGAAGATGTTCATGAAGATGATGATGAAGAGGAAGAAAACCAACCACCCTTTAAGAAGAAAAAATAGGAGAGAAGTATTGTTTTCATTTATCTCATTTGTTCCATTATCATATTTCGGTATCAAGTTGGATTTAGACTTTTATTAGTTTGGAACATGGTATCCTACTATGGCCAACTTTGTTCTTTCTTTGCACGGTAATTAGTTTTTTTTTATGTTTGTTTCTTTCGGTTTATTGCGATATAGGACTTTGTTGATTTATATGGATTTAAATTGTATGTTGGTGAAATCTGTAGCTACCGAGAGCTAGCTGTTGGCCTGTTTTGCCTCTAGCAAAATTGCTGCCCTTACTGATTTTGTTTTGTGTATTGTTTGCTGCGGTATTTTGTATATGGTTTTTGTTTGTTGTGTATTGGTCAATGTTTATTATGGTCGGAGGTGTTGATATGATTATGTAAAAATGTTGAATTCCTCTTGAGGTGGTAACAAAGCTTCCGCAGGTTAAAAAATTGATAGTTTGTTTTTTTTCCTATGATGTAATTCAGTTTCTTACATCCCATAGTTTCGTGCATAAATTGCTTATATGTCAGATAATAAAACATGGCGTATACCCGACCAACGGCCGGGTATAACACTAGTTTATATGAGGATTAAGGGGGAGGGGCCGGCCAAGCCTATGGGCCCCACTCCAAGCCCATTTTTTTTTTGTTTAAAAATTAATAACACAAGCCCAAGAGATAAAATAACCATATTTTTCTCAATTTTTGGCCTTTTTCTCAAAATATAAGTCCAAAATGGTTAATTTCAATTAAAATGAATTTTTTTATTTTTGAAACTTTAAAATTTCATATTTTATAATAATGGGGTATAAATTAGGGCATTTGACACTATATTGGACGTTTCAGACAGTTACGGGTCGGAACCGGACTTTCTAAGCATTTACCGGAAATTCTAAATTTTTTTGGTTAATATAATATATTCTAACTCTTAACTCTTATAACTAATCTATATTAATGCTAATAAACTTATTAGAAACAAACCTGAAGACTCAGATTTGACAGATGTCACAGTCTCCCCTTGTTAGAGAAATTTCGTCCCGAAATTTAAGAGCTAGCTTTCTCCGGGGTGTTTGCGAATAAGCTGGGATACTTTTGCTTTATCAAATCTTCACGTTCCAAGTATATTCTAGACCATGCTTTGCATTCCAGCGGACTTTAACAATAGGGATCTTACTGTGCCTTAACCGTTTAACTTCTCGGTCCAAAATCTCGACTGGTTCTTCGACGAAGTGTAACCGATCGTTAATCTGAATGTCGTCCAGGGGTAACAACAATGTTTCATCTGTTAAACATTTCTTCAGATTCTACACATGAAACGTGTCGTGGATTGCGCTTAGATTTTGCGGTAACATCAACTTGTACGCCACTGGTCCGATTCTTTCGAGTATTTCGAATGGACCAATGTATCTGGGACCCAGCTTGCCTCTTTTCCGAAAGCGTACTAGTCCCTTCCATGGCGATACCTTAAGAAGCACTTCATCCCCCACTTGGAATTCCAACGACTTTCTCCGATTATCCGCATAACTCTTCTGACGGTCTCTTGCTGTCTTGAGTCTTTCTTTGATGATTGAGATCTTGTCAGTGGTTTCCTGGATAATATCGGGCGTTGTCAACTGTCTATCTCCGATTTCTACCCAGCTAAGCGGCGATCTGCACTTACGTCCGTATAGAGCTTCGTATGGTGCACATTGTATGCTGGTATGATAGCTGTTGTTATAGGAGAATTCCACAAGTGGCAGGTGGGTATCCCAACTTCCACCGAAATCTATTGCGCAAGCTCGTAACATATCCTTTAGCGTTTGAATAGTTCTTTCTGATTGTCCATCTGTTTGAGGATGATAGGCAGTGCTATAATCCAAACGTGTACCTAATGCGTTTTGAAGTGATTGCCCAAAAACGCAATGTAAATCGTGTATCTCTGTCCGAAATAATGGAAATAGGCACACCATGACGTGTAACTATTTCATTAATATAGATTTGCACACGCCTTTCCATACTGAAATCTTCGCGAATGGGGATGAAATGAGCCGATTTGGTAAGTCGGTCTACTATAACCCATATAGTATCGTGCCCCTTTCTAGTTCTGGGTAATTTAGTTACGAAATCCATTGTTATTTGCTCCCATTTCCACTGTGGTATTTCAGGTTGTTGGAGTAAACCAGATGGTTTCTGATGTTCAGCCTTTACCTTAGCACAAGTCAGGCACTTGCTTACGAACAAATAATACTCTTTCAAATCCTTATACATCTTATATGCTCCTGGGTGAATTGAATATCTGGATCGATGGGCTTCGTCCAAAATGGTTGACCGTAGATCACCAACTTTCGGTACGCATACCTTATTCTTAAAGTAATGTACCCCATCTGTCCGCATTTCAAATTCCTTCTCTAGGTGCTGCAAGGTTTCATTCTTCAAATTCTCTTCTTTCAAAGCTTCTCCTTGAGCTTCCAGTATTTGAGTTTTTAAACTCGTCTGGACCATCATTCCCATAGCACGTGCTCTTGTTGGTTTTACTCTCTCCTTTCGGCTTAACGCGTCGGCTACCACAGACATTAGCTTTCCCTGGATGGTACTTTATTTCACAGTCGTAGTCACTAAGTAGTTCAACCCATCTTCTTTGCCTCATGTTTAACATTTTCTGGTCAAGAATATGTTGAAGGCTCTTGTGATCTGTGAATATAGTACACTTAGTACCGTAGAGATAATGTCTGCAAATCTTGAGTGCGAATACCACCACTCCTAGCTCCAAATCATGAGTAGTGTAATTCTTCTCGTGAATCTTCAGTTGTCTTGATGCGTATGCAATAACCTTGTCTTTTTGCATTAACACGCAGCCCATTCCCTGATGTGAAGCATCACAGTAGACTACGAAGTTATCTACTCCTTCGGGTAGAGCCAGAATCGATGCGTTGCATAACTTGTGTTTGAGTGTTTGGAAGGCTTCTTCTTGTTTTTCTCCCCAAATAAACTTTTTATCTTTTTGGGTTAGAGTTGTTAGTGGTTGCACAATTTTAGAGAAATTCTCGATGAATCGCTTGTAATAACCTGCCAATCCCAGACATTGGCGGATCTCAGTTGGTGTCTTTGGGGCTTCCCATTTCTTAATGGCTTCAATCTTAGCTGGATCAACTTGGATTCCTTTTTCATTCACCACGTGGCCAAGAAAGTGCACTTCACGAATCCAAAATTCGCATTTGGAGAACTTGGCGTACAACTTTTCGTTTCTGAGCAATTCCAGTATCAGCTTCAAATGTTGTTCATGCTCCTTTTTGTCTCGAGAATAAATAAGTATATCATCTATAAACACGATCACGAATTTGTCTAGGTATGGTTGACATACTCTATTCATCAAATTCATGAAGACTGTCGGTGCGTTTGTTAGACCAAATGGCATGACTAGGAACTCGTAGTGACCGTATCGAGTCCTAAAGGCCGTCTTGGGGATATCTTCTTCTCGTACTCTCATTTGATGATATCCAGATCTAAGATCGATCTTCGAGAAGTACGTTGCACCTTGAAGTTGGTCAAATAGATCATCAATCCGGGGAAGGGGGTATCGGTTCTTAATTGTCAACTTGTTGAGTTCCCTATAATCGATACACATTCGAAAAGATCCATCTTTCTTCTTAACAAATAAAATTGGGGCTCCCCAAGGTGAAGAGCTAGGTCTGATAAATCCTTTGTCGAGTAATTCCTGAAGTTGTTCCGACAGCTCTTGCATCTCTGATGGTGCTAATCGATATGGTGCTTTCGCGACTGGCGCGGCTCCAGGAATTAATTCCATGTGAAACTCCACTTGTCTTGGTGGGGGTACTCCAGGCAATTCGTTTGGGAATACCTCAGGAAAATTCCGAACTATAGGAATATCTTGAATGCGTTTTTCTTCGTCCTTCTTATCCTTGATGTGAGCTAGAAAAGCAATGCAATCCTTTCTCAAATACTTTCGCATCTTCATACATGTCACTACTTTAATACCCCTCCTGGGTTTCTCTCCGTGTACTTCGAGTTTTCCCCCTTCGGGTAACGGAATTCGTACGATCTTTTCGGAGCAACAGATTTCGGCTCGGTTTTTGGATAACCAATCCATGCCCACAATTATGTCGAAACTTCCTAGTTGAATCGGGATTAGATCTATACTAAAATCCCTACTAGTCAAGTTTAAAGTGCAGCCCATTATTACGTCTTTGGCCTTACACTCTTGTCCGTTGGCATATTCAATGACGTATACTTCATTCAACTTTTAAGGTCTTAGACTTATTTTTGGTCTAAAATTGTTGATCATAACTCCTCTCAGTGATTTGAATATGATTCCTTTACTATACTTAGTGAAATTCCTTAGATAAGCTTCTGTTCAAATTCAGCGATAGCATATGCTGATTGCCATCAGCGATCGCTGAAGATCAAGGATCAACAAACTTATCTCTGAAGACCTGAAGATCAGCTATCACACCAGAAGACCATTCAGCGACAGTCGAAGACCAAAGCTAAAGAAAGAGATAATCAGCTAAGTGACCTGAAGGGTTCAGCGATAGCAGCGATTATCTACTCAAAGTGTGAAGTCTTGTGAAGCCTCAGCAACACTGAAGTTCATCCTTGTCTTATTTACAAGGACAAGCTTCTTATCCAAGCTTGACACGTGGCATGTACCTTTTGCTTTGCATTAAATGCAAGCGGGTATAAATAGATGAAGATATCTTCTTCATCTTCATGCATGCTTCCTTCTAGCCTATACCTTCTGTATTCTTTCTTTCATCTTCTTGTGCATCAAACTGTGTTCCTTAGTTACAATAGAATAGGTTTTAAACTTGTTCTAATTTCGCTTGTAACTGTAAATTTCTTTATTTTCTATAAACTCATTTAAAAACTAAAATTTGTGTGTTTGTATTCAACCCCCCCCCCCTACAAACTGTTTACTTATATTTAACTCTTGTAGACCCTTATTGGGACCAACAAGTGGTATCAGAGCAGTGTTGTTATCTTTCTCTTTAAAATATTCTTCTTTAGATCATCTTTTAAAATGACAAACCCTAATACAAACTACAACGATAACGGATCTTTAGCTAAACCTCCAAGGTTCAGCCATGATAATTTCCCTTTATGGAAAGAAAGAATGTCACTTTTTCTAGAGGGATCTGATCCTAAGATCCCATACTATGTAGAAAACGGACCTTTCATTCCTACAGCCATATTAGCATCTATACCTGCCACTGCTACTACCCTAGCCGTCGCTGAAAGGAGTATTGTAAAAACTCCAGATCGATGGACTAAGGAAGACAAGAAAGAAGTTGCTATTGATGCGAAAGCACGATCTATAATAGCAATGTCTTTGCCTGATGAAGTATATCATTCTGTAATGAAAATGAGAACTTCAAAAGCCATGTGGGATACTCTATGTGTCCAATATGAAGAAACTTCTGAGGTTAAAGTAACTAGATGCATAAACCTTGTAAGAAAATACGAGAGCTTTATGTATCAAAAGGGTGAATCACTCTCTCAAATTCACCAGAGATTTAACTGTCTGCTGATTGATCTTAAATCAGTCGATAGAATATATTCAAACGCTGAAATTCTGACAAAATTCATGGAGGCATTGCCTGATCAATGGGCAGTGTACACTAGATGTATAAAACTGTCAAAGAATCTTGAAACTTTGTCATTAAGTGCATTATATGGTATGCTTTTAAATGAGGAACAATCCCAGCTTCTAAGGAAAAACCTTCTTAATGAACTCAAAGGTGCTAAAAGTACTTCTTTAGCACTTGTGACTTCTGAAGGAACTTCTTCTAAAAATGGTTCTTCTTCTACTATCACCTCCATAACTGAATTAGGTCAAACTGATTCAGAAGATCAACTCACTGATGCTGACATCTCTGAGTTTGATAACTCTCTAGCTCTTTTAACCAACAACTTTAAAAGATTTGCTAGAAAGAGCAATTTTCGAAAATCTTCTAACCTCTCTAACTCTGAAAAAAACAGAAAACGTTGCCCGCTGAAAAAGCCTCAGCTATCTGTTTTAATTGTCAGAGAAAGGGCCACTTTGCAAGTGAATGCAGGTCGAAAAAAGTTGTTGCTCCCACTACCTCCCATACCTCTGATAAACAGGAAAAGTATTTGAAAATGAAAAACAAATACAGAGATATGAAGAAAAATCAAAAAAAAGGCAAATGCCTTGTCGCTGAAGAAGCTGACTGGGATGCTGAAGATGACTGGGCCAAGACCTCTGAAGAGTCTGGTTCAGATGAAGAAGATCTTGCCTTTCGCTGTCTAATGGCAAGAATAGAGGATGCTGAAGAGGTCTCTGAAACTTCTTCCTCTGAGTCTCTGTCTACTCAGGTAAACATTCCCTCTGACTCCTTACTCTCTGAAAAAGATAACTTGTCGGCTCTCGATGCAATGACTGTTGATTTTTACAACGCTTTGAATGGAAAGATAAAAGCTGAGAAAATTAACACTGACTTATCTGAACAATTAAAAAATTGCCACATAAGAATCAAAGAACTTTCCAAACTTGAGAATTCTCTCAAAGACCAAGTTTTTGAAAATCAAACAATAAGCATTGAGAAACAACAAGCTATCGCTGATAGGGAAAAGGCTATCGCTGATCTCAAGTCTGAAAAGGCAACCATCGAAGGATGGTGTAAGGCTTCTGATAAAGTCAATGAGATCATCAATGCCCAAATACCTATGAAAGTGAGAAGTGGGTTAGGCTATAACCCTGAAAAGGAAGAATCAGAGAATGATCGTTCCATGCTCAAGTTTGGAATGTTTGTCTCTTCTATCCCTGATCCTTCTTCTTCAACTTCTTCTTCCTCTTCCTCTAAAGAGAAGCTTCCTGTGGATTATTCTAAGAAGGTGATCAAAAACAAGTTTCTTGACCATGTTCCTTAGAAGAAGAAAACTCTAGATAAGAACAAGTCGTCCTCTGAGAAGATTTCTAAATCTGGGAAGAAGGTCCCTGATTATTCTCAGAGACCAACTCCCAAGATTAAGATCGATCTCACTCCTACCCCTGACAAGGTTATAATACCTCCAAGGACCATGGATAAAGGAATTATTGGACCTATCCCTGAGAAACTTCCTGCTCCCTCTCTTATCTCCAAACCTTTTATGTATAGGAAATGCTTTCACTGTGGTGAAACAACCCACATTGCAAGCAAGTGTCCTAATGCTACTAGAGTTGATAAACTAGCTCATGGAAAGAAAGTAGCTCAAGCTGATAAATCAGCGAGAGTGAAATCCACCAAAGTTGCTAAACCAACTAAGGTGAAGATATCCACTGAAGAGAGTTCTTCAGCTAGTAGTACATCCGTCAATCCTGTATCTAACCAAGCAGGACCCATAATAATATGGATACCTTTAAACAATTAATCTTTTGTTGTATGCAGAGTGCCAAAGGTATCTGGTATCTTGATAGCGGATGCTCGAGGCATATGACTGGCAGAAATTCTCTGCTCCCTGACTACAAATAAGAAGCTGGTCCATCACTGACTTTTGGTGGAAATGGCAAAGGATACACTAAAGGTTATGGAATTCTGTCCAACGGAGCCACATCTTTTTCTCGTGTTGCTTACGTTGAGGGACTAAAGCACAATCTCTTGAGCGTTAGTCAGTTGTGTGACAAAGACTTCAAAGTTCTATTCCTAAAGAATAGATGTGCTGTCACTGATGGAAATGATAAGCTTGCCCTCTCTGGCAAAAGAGTTGAAAACGTATATGTCATAAACATGAATAGTTCTCACTCTGAAAATGTGTGCTTCATTTCTAAAGCATCCAAAGACATAAACTGGTTATGGCATAAAAGACTTTCTCATCTCAACTTTACGAAAATAAATGAGTTGTCTCAAAAAGACTTAGTCAGAGACCTCCCTAATCACACATTTACAAAGGAATCTCTTTGTTCAGCGTGGGAGAAGGGAAAGCTGACAAAAGCCTCCTTCAGGTCAAAGCATGTTTCTTCAGTGACCACTCCTCTTCAGCTACTCCACATGGATCTCTTTGGACCTGTAAATGTCCAATCAATCTCTGGAAAGAAATACACTTTAGTGATTGTTGATGAATACTCCAGATACACATGGGTGTTCTTCCTTCGATTCAAAAGTGTTAACCCTGAAATGATAATATCTTTTATCAAAAGAATGGAAGTACTGAACAACTTACTTGTTCTCTCCATAAGAAGTGATCATGGTACTGAATTCAAAAATAGTACTTTGGTTAGTTTCTTTGAAGAAAAAGGCATCTCTCACAACTTCTCTTCAGTGAGAACTCCTCAGCAAAATGGTGTTGCTGAAAGAAGAAATCGAACTATAATCGAAGCAGCTCGATCAATGCTCAGCGAATCGCGTCTTCCAACTCAATTATGGGCTGAAGCTGTCAGTACAACGTGCTTTACTCAGAATCGATCCCTGATTGTTAAGCGGTTCTAGAAGACTTCCTATGAATTATTTCATGGGAGAAGACCCACTCTGAAATATCTTCACATTTTTGGATGTACGTGTTACATTCTGAATGACAGAGATCATTTGGGTAAATTTGATCCCAAAGCTGATGATGGTATATTTCTTGGATACTCCTCTCGTATCTAAGTCTTTCGCAGTATTCAACAAAAGAAGACAACACGTTGAAGAATCTATGCATGTCAACTTTGATGAATCTCGTCCCATTCATCCTTCTCATAATCTTGATGATGATGAAGAATTGAATGCTTGGATGGAATCTCATTATGGGGAACCTGAAACATACTTCAGCAATCAAACTCCAGCTGATGCATGTGATGATGAAATCCATGTAAACTCAACAAGTAACAATCATCCATCTTCAGGGATAAATGTTACTCCTTTAAATCAGATTCCTGTTGCTGATTCATCTCTGGGAAATTCCTCTGTGAATAACCAAACCTCTTCTGAAAATCAATCCCCTGAATTGATTCTAAATGAAGTACTGTTCTTCGAAACAAGTCCTATTCCAGAATCTGAAGAACAGGTCGCTGAATCTGCTGTTGATCTCTCTCCTCAACCACCAGCTCAGCGATGGACTGCAAACCATCCAATAAATCAGATTATTGGTGATCCCACTGCAGGTATCAAAACACGCAGAGGCATAGGTAATATCTGTCTTTATGTTAACTTCATTTCTATCTCTGAACCTAAGAAGATAGATCAAGCTATCTCTGACCCTAGCTGGGTTTCAGCTATGCAAGAAGAACTGACTGAATTTTGTAGAAATAAAGTTTGGAATCTTGTTCCTAGACCCTCAGATAAAACCGTCATAGGAACCAAATGGGTTTTCAGAAATAAGCTAGATGAAAATGGGACTATAATTCGCAATAAGGCTAGATTTGTTGCTCAAGGTTATAGACAGGAAGAAGGAATTGATTATGATGAAACCTTTGCCCATGTAGCTCGTTTAGAAGCCATAAGACTCTTTTTAGCTTATGCTGCCCATAAAGACTTCAAAGTTTTTCAAATGGATGTTAAAAGTGCTTTTCTAAATGGAAAACTCAGCGAGGAAGTTTATGTTGAACAACCCCCTGGTTTCTCAGACCCTAACCACCCTGGTTATGTTTTTAAACTTGAAAAATCTCTTTACGGGTTAAAACAAGCTCCTACAGCTTAGTATGATACCCTCTCTAAATTTCTTCTTAAAGAAAAATTTGTTCGTGGAAAAATTGACCAAACTCTGTTTTTAAGAAAATATAAAGGTCATACGATTCTCGGTCAGATATATGTTGATGACATTATCTTTGGTTCCACAAGACCCAAACTATGCACTCGTTTCGCTGCAAGAATGCAAAAACAATATAAAATGAGTATGATGGGTGAACTAACATATTTTCTAGGTTTGCAGATTAAGAAATCTGACAAAGGAATTTTTATTTGTCAAAGCAAATATGTTAAAGACATGCTGAATAATTTGACATGAATCAATGCTCAGCGATGAAGACTCCTATGGCGCCTCCTCTGACATTAAACAAGGATCCCAATGGGAAACCAGTCAATGTCACTGCCTATCGAGGAATGATTGGGTCTCTGCTGTATCTTACAGCGAGTAGACCAGACATCATGTACGCTACCTGTCTCTGTGCTCGATATCAAGCTGAACCGAAGGAATCCCATCTAATCGCTGTAAAGCGAATCTTCAGATACCTGAAAGGAACTCCAAATCTTGGTCTCTAGTATCCCAAAGGCTCGGGATTTGATCTTATTGGTTACTCTGACAGTGACTTTGCAGGTTGTAAGATTGATAGGAAAAGCACCACTGGTGGGTGTCAGCTGTTAGGTGGAAAGTTAATAAGTTGGACAAGTAAAAAGCAAAACTCATTGTTCACTTCCACCGCTGAAGCTGAATACGTAGCAGTTGGTAGTTGTTGTGCTCAAATCCTTTAGATGAGAAATCAACTCAGAGACTACGATCTAAAGCTCTCTAAAATTCCTATATACTGTGATAGCACAAGTGCTATAGCAATTGCTAACAACCCTGTAATTCACTCCAAAACCAAGCACATTGAGATCCGATATCACTTTATTAGAGATCATGTGATGAATGGTGAAGTTGAGCTCCATTTTGTTCCTACTGAATATCAGCTCGCTGATCTTTTCACCAAGCCTCTTGATGAAACTAGATTCAATCTAATCATCAGCGAACTTGGTATGTTGAACGCTGAATAGTTTATTAATCAGTGACCAACAAAGGATTACAAATAAAGCCTTCAAACTTTCCATTCTCTGAACTCTGATTCAGCGATATCTAGGCCATCTCCTCAGGTATTATCTTCTAATCTCTTAACACTCTTTGATATCCTTTCTCATCAAAGAATGTCTCTCTTATTTAAAACTCCTCACTGACAATCCTTTATTATTAGTGATGAAGATTTTTCTAAAATTATTAATGATAAACCTTCCTTATGGATAACCATCATTATAATCTTTTAAAAATAAAAGAAAAGGACACGTCAGACCTTTTTTCTGACACACGAAGGACCATGACGTTTCCATTCCATCTCCTTTCTTGGAACGTGCTCTAGGTCATCATTTCTTTTTCAAAAAGCTAAACCCGTCGTTTAGCAATCCTTTCTTTCTCTCTCCTCATGCTATTTAAGCATTCTTTTTGCCATACTTTGTTCCTTCCGCTTTCATAACTTTCCTAAAGGCAAAGGAAAACTTCGATTCTTCAAGCTTTCTCCAATAACACCAAGAACACGCACTTGTGCGTTTTTCTTCTTCACACGTTTAAGGTTTGATCTAAACATTATATCAAGAACTGGAAACAACTTGTTTCACCTCTCTTATCTATTTTCATTCTTAAAATCAATAAAATCTTGTTTTTTTAAAGTGAAAAGCTTTTTCACTGTCAAAACCCGGTTCTTAGAACAATTTTTTTTTTAGTTTTATCATTTTTTTATTTACCTTTAAATTTTTATTGCCAACAAGCATTTTGATATTGTTCATCAAAATACTTGTTTCTTTGCTTTTACATTTGGTACTTTTTATACCAAAACTTTGGTTTATACATTCATGTATTAAAACCATGATTTATCTCTTCGGTGTTGCCATTTTTCCTACAGAAATGGCCTCTGTTTCCAACGTCGCTGAAACTGCTGCTGCTAACCAGTTGGTCGCTGCACCAACCTGTCAATTTGAGCTGGAAAAGTCAACCTTCAAGCCATGCAATTACATTGCATTGGTGGACATTCCCTCTGAACGCCCTCAGTTCAAGGATGCTGCAACCTTCCTCAAGGCGTGCTCTCTGATGTATGCCTTCGTCCACAACCCAGTTGGCATTGCCTCTCACCTTCAGGCTCTCTGGTACACGGCGCAATGTACCAGTCTGAAAACAGACAAAGGCACTGTCCTTCCTGCTATTTCCTTCACAATCCCCGAACTTGGCTTCTTCGCCTTCTCAGCGGGGTTTGTACGCAAAGCGCTAAGACTCCTTCAGCGAAAGAGGAATGAGCAATGGGGTGCTGAACCAACAAAGCAGCAGATAGATGCTTTCTTGGAATCCATTGGCTACAAATGAGAGAACCCCTTAGTGAAGACGATGGGTTCAAAGCTGGAAAAGAAGCGACTCCCTGCTCGCTGGCAATATGTTTTCACCCAGATCATTCAGTGCCTAGGGTCCAAGGTTGGCTCCCACGATCAGGCGAGCAAACATTTTTTTCAAGCCCTTGCCTTCTCTCTCTGCACGGGTCATCCTCTGAACTACGCTGACTACATCTTCAGCGATATGTGCAGCCGCCTCAACGCCTCCACCAGACATCATGTTATCCCTTACCCCCGTTTCTTCTCCACCATCCTTGAAGAGGCTTTCGGGGAGAGCTACCCGAAATTCGGTGATTTTGCCTTCTCAATGGTAGAGAAGAAGTCCCTGGACCTGGAAGAACGTCCAGGTGAAGCTCCTCTCACTCCCTATATGCTAAAAATTATAGGAGCGCCTTTTTTAGTGTCCTCCTCGCTGCCCATCCCCTCAACGAGTACCGAAGGCACTACTGCTGCAAAGAGGAAAACCCCCACTGATGGTCATAAGAAGACCATCGCCTCAAAGAAACCTAAGAAGGTGGTCTCTCAACAGACCATCCTCTCTGATTTTGGTGTACTTCAATCACCACCCTCATCCACAGCCACTCCAACGGTTTCTGCTGCCGTTGAAGCTTCATCAGCACTACCACCACCATCACTGACTAAGGTCTCTGAAGGTGTTATACCTAGCTCTACTGAAGCTGGATCAGGTATTACTTTCACTACCTTATCTACCTCTTCAATCTCTACTTCTTTGGTCCTCACATCAGCAAGTGACTCAGTGATAGTTGTCCCTATCTCTGATAATGCTGAAATGCACGCAGTTCAAACCTCAAAATTGTTTAGGCAATCTGAGTTTTGGAAAGCCAATTTAAAAAGACCTCCGAGTATCTCTTTCAGATACTCTAAGACACTGGTCAGTGATCCTCAAGACACTACCTCTGCAAAAGTAGTCCTTGAGAGTAATCCTCATGATATTCTCAAGGAAAATAATGTTATTTTTCATCCATCATCCGATCCGGATTCGTTTCTCGCCTCTCTGTCAATGTCATCAGCTGCTGCCACTACGACCACCACCACCACCACTTCGAAGACAGCGATGAAGTCTCCTCAGCGCCCTCCCAGTGCCAAAAAGCTCAGGGATGTCAAGATGGAGCACCTTGCCCCCAAGCTTTTTCCTAGGGTCACTGAGTTGCCTCCTATGTCCCTGCCTGCTCCCACATTCCCTGCCATTGACCATATGGTCAATGAGTGTGCTCTCACCAGAGCTAGGCTGGACACACAGCAAACTTCTACGGAGTTGATCTTCTGGCAGGTCGCTGGCACTCTAGGAATTAAGACGAACGTCAGCAACTTGGTGTCTGATGTTCAGACTCTGAAGGACGATCACAAGGATCTTCACCAATCCCTCATCAACATTGAGCAAAAGGTTGATGCTCAGGCCACCGTCCTCGAGTCTATTCAAAAGACTCAGTCTGACATAATGCAGGTTCTCTCAAGGCTCAGTGGGACTGGTCCCTCCTTTGCTGTTGCTGATCGGACCATGCTTGAGGCCGTGCACACGAATGTTCGCACTCTGATGGTTCACGTTCTGCCCCATGATAACATTGAGGGGGAGAAGGTGGCCAAAGAGTTCGCTGACGAACTTATCGGCGAGCACAATCGATGGTTTCCAGATGAAAGGATCTCTCCTTACATTCAGAGACCAGAACCTTCTGCAAGGTTTGTTGGTGATGATGAAGAAGAGATGATGATGAAGAAGAAGAAGAAGAGGACCTCATCCCTCACTTTGGAGGTGATGATGATGATGATGATGACATGGGATTTGCAATGGAGCATTTCAGATTATCCATACCAAGCACATCTCAGCTAGACCCCTTGGAGAACGGAGCTGGACCTTCAGCCAGAGTGGTCGATCTTGAGGCCACCATCCCTATATCAGAGGGGGAGACCGCTGATAAGGTATCACTTCAGCTTATCCCTTATATTACTCCTCTCTCTGAATCCCCTTATATAACCCTTCCTCCTTCAAACCCTCTCTCTGATAAATCTCCTTTCTCTCCTTCCCTCAGTGATCCTTGTCCCCCAAAGGACTCATCCACAAGGAGGGAACCTTCTTCTAAAGAGCAGTTTATGTACATAGTGGAAACTGACTCTGAGGAAGAAGAAGGCCTCATTCCTCGACGTCGCGTTCAGAAGAAGATTATAAGCGAGCCTGAAGAGGAAGAAAGGCGAATAAAATTCCTAAGGGAATTCGAATCCAAAAGAATAAGGGTACCCCATGAAGACCCAATAAACGCTGTACCAATCAGGATGGTAAATGAATTCTACTTTTTATCCAAGGAAGAGAGAGAACAAGCTTTGGAAGCTCAGAGGATCAGAGATGAAGAAATAAAGCAAACAGAGAATGATCTTGCTTTAGCAAGGAAAATTCTCAGGGAAGACTCAGCAAGAGAGAAAGCAGCAAAAGAACAATTAGAAAAGAGTGAACGGCTCGCTGCAGCTCTGGCTCAGAAAGAACTTGTACAAGAAAACCTGAATGTAGATCCCATTCTCGCTCAACAGAAGATTCTCACTGCACTTACCACTGAAGCCACAACTCAGAAAGACAAAGAACTGGATTGGTGCACAGAGATGCTGAACTTTCGAAGATCTGATTCCAAAATCATTCACGCAACTATCCAAGGGAGACACTCCAACAGAGGTGGTCCAAAGGTATATGTAAGAATGACAAGTCCATCCAGAACAGAGTGAGAAGAAGCAAAATTCTTAAGGTTATATGGATACACTGAATGGCTCAAAATCAGAGATGCCATTCAGGGTTCAAAATCCAAGTTCAAGAATGTGGTAGAAGAAGAGCTGAATCAGTTGCTGCAGAGAATGTCACAACATGTACAAGTTCCCTCTCTCCCTGAATCATCTAAGAAAAGAAGATCAACCTCTGAAGAAGGCCCAAGCTTAAGAAATGAACATAGTGTCAAATTTGAACTTGAAAGCATCATCAGTCATATGACGCTCCCTGATATATCTATGCTGGATACTTCTCTTCCTACGGATCGATTATATGAAGAAAGTGAAGTCATCTCGCTCCCTGAATCTGGCATGATTTTCTTGAATAATGAAAGACAGCTTCGTTTCTTCAGAAACAAGGAACTTCATAAGGCCCCTACTCGTTTCATAAAAATCTTATCTTATTCTATTTGGTCTAATGACCCTCTGGTAATCAGACAGAAGATGCTTTTTGAACATGAGTTACAAAGAAGAAATGTGAGCCTCTCTGATTGCTAGTAGCTTTTTATTCCTTTGTAATATTTTCTTCAGTGTAAATGTACTTTCACTTTAATGATTGTAATTTCATTTCTATGTAATATCTTCAGATTATAATTAATGAAACACAGTCGAGTACTTTACTCCATCTCGTACTGAAAAGATCCCTGAAAAATGTAAAAGGGACAATGAACATAAGAGTTCTATCTTCTTACCTTTTCTTAGCTCACTGAACCTTCACTCTGAGGGTTCAATCAGTGAATGTACTTTAAGCTCTTCTACTTGTAAAAATTGTGATTTCATATCCTTATAAATGAAACTCAATTCAGAAAATAAATTAGCTGAAAAAGATATTACAGATTAGTACTTAGAAAATTTATTTTAAATTTTATAAGTCCCTGCTAATCTTTTAAAAGCAATTTTCCTATGTTGCTTAATCATAATCAAATAGGGGGAGATTGTTGATCATAACTCCTCTCAGTGATTTGAATATGATTCTTTACTATACTTAGTGAAATTCCTTAGATAAGCTTCTGTTCAAATTCAGCGATAGCATACGCTGATTGCCATCAGCGATCGCTGAAGATCAAGGATCAACAAACTTATCTCTGAAGACCTGAAGATCAGATATCACACTAGAAGACCATTCAGCGACAGTCGAAGACCAAAGCTGAAGAAAGAGATAATCAGCTAAGTGACTTGAAGGGGTTCAGCGATAGCAGCGATTATCTACTCAAAGTGTGAAGTCTTGTGAAGCCTCAGCAACACTGAAGTTCATCCTTGAACATTCAGTGTCAGCGATCAAATGAAGCTTCCTCTGCAAGATTAAAGTTTGATCTTATCCTCGATGCACAAAAGTCAAACCTAGAACCATGTCAGAAAAGGACATACGACTTGTCTCTTATGTCCCCATCGTATCTGATACGGTACTGTTCATATTCGGCCAAAAGCATGGTTGTCTTATTTACAAGGACAAGCTTCCTATCCAAGCTTGACACGTGGCATGTACCTTTTGCTTTGCATTAAATGCAAGCGGGTATAAATAGATGAAGATATCTTCTTCATCTTCATGCATGCTTCCTTCTAGCCTATACCTTCTGTATTCTTTCTTTCATCTTCTTGTGCATCAAACTGTGTTTCTTTAGTTACAATAGAATAGGTTTTAAACTTGTTCTAATTCCGCTTGTAACTGTAAATTTGTTTATTTTCTATAAACTCATTTAAAAACTAAAATATGTGTGTTTTTATTCAACCCCCCCCCCCTTCTACAAACTGTTTACTTATATTTAACTCTTGTAGACCCTTATTGGGACCAACAAAAATCTAATGACACAAAACTCCTATCCGCTCCTGAATCAAATAGCACAGATGGGTAATGGTTATTTAAAAGAAACGTACCTGTAACTACATCTGGATTCTGTCTTGCTTCCTCAGCTCCAATTTCAAACACTCGGCCTCTTGCCGGACCTCCTTAATTTCCTTGGTTGGCCGGTCGTGCTTGATTAGTGTTCGGTCTTTGATTCCATCGTGGACATGTATTCCGAAAGTGATCCGGGCTTCCACACTCAAAACATGCCCGCTTCCTGTGCTCCTGCAATCTTTGGCATAGTGACCTCCTTTGTTGCATTTTTGACAGATAATACATCATCCGGTATGCTCTCTATTGCACTTGTCACATTTGGGATAAGGTCTTTTCTCTTTCTCCGCAGGTTGAGTTTGAATTCGGTATTTACCTGAAGTTCTCTTCCCTTGTGCCTTATCCCTTATAAACAATCCCAAGCGAGTAGCATTGTTTCTGAGTCTGGTTGCCGAACTTACTGCCTCTTGTAGAGTTTTTGGGTTTGCTGAGGTAACATCCCCGCGTATCTCAGAAGATAATCCCCAAACATACCTATCAACTCGGTTCTCTTCAGGCGTTTCCAGATGCGGTACCATTTTTGCCAATTCATGAAATCGGGCTGTGTAGGAGTCGATATCATTCCCTTTCATCTCGTGATTCCACAACTCTGCTTCCAGCTTCTGAATCTCGCTCCTAGGGCAGTATTCTTCCTTCAACATTCTTTTGAAATCTTCCCATGTAAGACTGTTGGCGGCTTCCCGACCTCGGGTTTGTACTTGGGTGTTCCACCAAGTTAATGTTTGCCCTTGTAATAGACAGGCAGCAAACTCCACCTTCTTTCCCTCGGCACACTTGCTAATGTGGAGGACAGACTCCATGCTTTTCAACCAGGTCAATAAACCGACGGCTTCTTCAGTTCCGAAAAATTCTTTAGGATTACAACTCCTAAAGGATTTATACGTACATTCCCTATCTCTAGAACCCTGATTGTTATTTTGATTAGCATTTAAACCAGCTGCTACTTGGCTCACAATACCTGGTAGTGCTGCCATGAGCTGTTCGGATACTAGTCGTGCAACATCGTAATTTACTCTTCTCGGAGGCATTGTTCTAAAAACACAAATTTAAATTGAGTTTTAGTTAATTTTGTGTTACAATAGCCAATATAAATCTACTTACTAAATCATACGCATCTTATAACATACATCCAATACTACTCACGAACACATACATTTCAAAACAACATGCGATAAATAGATAACTTGCATAAATTCCATAAATAACTAAGGCAAGCCAACGTAAGTTTTAAAATACAGTCTAAAAGATAATAAAGTGCTTAAACTTGAATACATAGGCTACAAGCCCCAAAAGAAGGTAATATTCACCCAAAAGTTCAAAATAACTAGAGTTCCCTAACGCATCAACATCCCAATCAATACTCCTAACACCACCACCTAGACTCCTATGACCCAAAACAAATATGCATATAATCTCCGAATCGTCCTTTTAGCATCAAGGGCAACACCCAAAACACTAGTCATATAAGCATTCTGAGTGTTCAATGCCGAAAATAAGTCGTCTAGGGAGTGCTGGTGATAGCCCAGTCTAGTCTGATGAAGTCCTACTCTATCCGCCAATTCTATGACCCAAATGTGCTCCGATGTAGTCATGCCTTGCGGCGGTGGCACAAGAACTCCGATCGCTGGGGAAGGAGGAGTCACACTTCACGACCTGGATCGCGACTGAGATGGTTCTCCCGATGGCACGGAAGGAATCGTGAAAGTCACTCTCCGAAGAGGGAGAATGCGCTTGCGGGCAGTCCTTATCGTCCTTGGCCCGCGAGATGTCCCCTCACCGGTAGGTATGGGTACGGCATGAGAACAGAAGATCGAGCAGAAGAGTCGGAAGAATCCTCTTCATGACTATGCTCGGATGGGTCATAGTCATCATAGTTTGTGTCGGCTCTCCTAACCCTGCTGGTAACATAACCGGATTCATCCAGGGAGTGGTCGGATGTGGACATAGTGCTGAGATAAATAAAAAAAAATAATTTATATATATCAGAAACATTTTATAATAATCATGTGAACTCACATAAAATCATATTTCTCATCTTGAAGTGAAAGATTTCCCGATCGATTCCTATTTTTAGAATAATTTAATGCAAGTCCTTTCTTATTCATACCATATTTAGACATAGGTGATCAGGCTTTGCCTAATTATGATATATTAGATCGTTGCTTATTCTAATTATACTAGTAGTGAGCTTTTTAAATTTATCTACGAAAATATTTTTTTTTTTTTTAAAAATTTGGTTATAGTATTTGGTTTCAATAGAAAACCGGTGTTCTCTATAACCTATAGCTCTGATACCAAGTCTGTCACACCCCGCTAAAGCGGAAACACGAGGCGTAATAGCGCAAGATTTCATAACAATAGGATAAAAACAACACCAACCATCCATTCAAATACATAACAGTTTAAGTTTAAAATTTTACATCGCATCAACTAAAAGTTCTAACAAAATAAAGTAAACCAAGTGTTTCAACTAAACAGTTTCAAATAAACAAGGTGATTGATGTCGATGCGCCCACATAATAGAAAGATTCGGTTAATCTTAACTTACCCCTGAAAAGCATGATAAAAACAAGGTCAACTACAAAGAGTTGGGGAGTTCACAGGTTTTCAATATTTCAAACATCCATTTGTGTAAGTGAATATGAGCAAAATAAATTTTTGGCACTTATTAATATCTTAAAACGTCAAGGCATTATGTACTCTAATTTTAGTATATAAAGAGTCACCACTAAACCTTTCGACCACAAAAAAAATTCATTGTTAATTCTACCTTAGTGGTGGGACTAATATCCCACATATGTAGAACCTTCGTTTCTTCTTTTTTTAAGTACAGTGCACCCCTACCAGTAGTTTTTAGGTGCGATTGTCGGTCCAAATAGCGCTATCCACAAATACCCTCGGCTCCTCACTTGAGTTAATAGTAGTGTACAAACTTTTATGTTACATTTTACTCGATATAACTATTAGTGTACATGCCTTAGTGTCCACAACATCAAATTTAACAAAATTTCATAATCATAATGAAAATAGCTCATATAACATATTCAATCATGCTTTTCACCCCAAATCGTATAAAATACTTTGAAAGAGGGGCTGTGAATACTCACCTTATAGCAAAGCTCCGCGACACAAGACAGCACAATCCGATCCCCACACGACGACCTAACGCTTCCCTATCAAAGAGTAATACTCAAAACCGTCACTTATAGGTCTAATACTACTTATAGAGGTGAATAAATCTTAAGCCCATAAGTGTCTATATATGTCCAATTACACAAAATGCCCACCTGCTCGTTAATATCGTAATTTATACCGAAAGTAATCTTATTATCCATCACATGATCAACATTTATAGAAATCAATTAAGTCCCGAATTTCTCTTCTGGACAGAAACCAATTGTCCTAAATATGATTAGTTTTCAAGGTCTTACAAAATGACCTAGTTTCCTATCTTTTTATACAAGATAAAGTACTGAGTTATGGTCATTGTGACCAATTTTCATGCCTTTTGGACATGTAAAAGTGGTTCAAATAATTCATGCAAAACATTATGTCATAACCGGTAAAACAGATTACACCATGTTAGTAAATCACTCATTTAAGGAGTTCTACTAAGTGTTTTCTAGAATTTCCAGTTGGATTGGAAAGATAACTCATAGAGGAAACGTTTGAGATAAAATTCACTCATTTTGAAGAAATTATGTAGAATATATAGCACCACAAAGTGGTATGTACCATTCTGTCATTTCTTGACAGATTGCACACCTACTTTGAATAATTTGTTTAATGCCTCATATCTTCACATTTTTGAGTGAAATTGGGTTCATAAGAACCCTAACTCAATAAAGAAAGTTGTAGAAGAAGATTCATGCATTAAAGACAAATAACAAAAGAGGTATTAACACACAAAGTAGAGTTTATCTGCTGGTGGTTTTAAAGATTGCACACCTAAAGTGTTTTAGGTGTTTGGAGGTCAAAACTCCATATTTTAATGTGATTCCGCTTGCATGCAAAAGATAACTCATGTAATTAACTCTCAAAGGAAGAATCATCCTTTTTCATTGAGTTTTGAAAGAGATATGACCATTAGAACATGCATGCACAAATCTGTCCATTTTGGACAGATTGCATACTCATTTTGTTTTGAGTAAATGAAACCTCAAATCACTATATTTTTGAATGAAATTAAAAGAATTTGGAAGGTAACTCATTAAACAAACTTTCAGAAGAAAAATCAAGAGATTTGAAGCATTATTTTGCAAGGTATGGCCATTCAAAGTAGGGTTTACCTACTGTTGAATCACCTGTTGCATATTCCATTTGATTTGAGCATTTGGGGGGTCAAAACCCAATGTTTTTGAGTGAAACCACTTGGATTAGAACCCCAACTCATAAAATATGAACACTATTTAAAATAAAAACGAATTTGAACTTGAAATATACTCTAAATGGTCGTCCAAACACAGACCATTTTCTGGACAGCAAGATAAATGAACATATTTTAGGGGTTTTGAGTATGAAATCACACAAGAATAGTGGTTCATTTGCAAGAAAGCTATCCCCACCATTTATCTTTGTGTTTATCATAAGAAATACTCTTTTATACACCCTTGATTTGTGCATGCGCATCCTTCAAACTCAGATGCATAAAGGATGCAAATACACAAAGAAAATGTCACAAAATGTACACAATATGATGCAAAAACATATATGAGAGTCCATACCTTAATTTGATATTGTTTAAAGCTTCAATCTTCTTGTTAAAACTTGCTTTTTGATGATGAAATGAGGATGAATCAAGGCTGGAAATGGGATGAATATGATGAACTTGAAGAACCCTTTGAGTTTTAGAGAGAGAAATGAGAGATTTTTTTAAATTTTGAATTAAAGAATGAATGCAAAGTAAAAAAAATAAGATATTTATATGGGGATTAAGGGTGAGGGGCCGGCCAAGCCTATGGGCCCCACTCCAAGCCCTTTTTTTTTGTTTAAAAATTAATAACACAAGCCCAAGAGATAAAATACCCATCTTTTTCTCAAATTTTGGTCTTTTTCTCAAAATATAAGTCCAAAATGGTTAATTTCAATTAAAATGAAAAATTTTATTTTTGAAACTTTAATATTTCATGTTTTATAATAATTTGGTATAAATTAGGGCATTTGGCACTATATTGGATGTTTCAGACAGTTACGGGTCGGAACCGGACTTTCTAAGCATTTACCGGAAATTCTAAAAATTTTCAGTTAATATAATATATTCTAACTCTTAACTCTTATAACTAATCTATATTAATGCTAATAAACTTATTAGAAACTAACTTGAAGACTCAGATTTGACAGATGTCACCGAATTATAGTCCCGTTTTCATCTAGCTTATTTCTGAAAACCCATTTGGTTCCTATGACAGTTTTATCAGATGGTCTAGGAACAAGATTCCAAAATTTATTTCTACGAAATTCAGTTAGTTCTTCTTGCATAGCTAAAACCCAGCTAGGATCAGAGATAGCTTGATCTATCTTCTTAGGTTTAGAGAGAGAAATGAAGTTAACATAAAGACAGATATTACCTGTTCCTCTACGTGTTTTGATACCTGCATTGGGAGCACCAATAATTTGATTTATTGGGTGATTTGCAGTGTATCGCTGAGCTGGAGGTTGAAGAGAGAGATCAAGATCAACAACAGATTCAGTGACTTGTTCTTCAATTTCTGGAATAGGACTTGTTGTTTCAGCAACAGGTACATCATTTAGAATCAATTCAGGGGATTGATTTTCAGATATAGTTTGGTTGTTCACTGAGGAATTTCCAAGAGAGGAGTCAGCAACAGGAATCTGATTTCGAGGAGTAACATTCATCCCTGAAGATGGATGATTGTCACTTGAAGGATTTTACAGGGATTTCGTCATCATATGCTTCGGCAGAAGGTTGATTGCTGAAATATGTTTCAGGTTCCCTATAATGAGATCTCATCCAGGCATTCAATTCTTCATCATCATCATCATGAGTATGAGAAGTATGAATGGGACGAGATTCATCAAAGTTAACGTGAATGGATTCTTCAACATGTTGTCTTCATTTGTTGAAGACTCTGAAAGACTTAGATACAGAGGAGTATCCAAGAAATATTCCATCGTCAGCTTTTGGTTCAAATTTACCCAAATGATCTCTGTCATTCAGAATGTAACATCTACATCCAAAAATATGGAAATATTTCAGAGTAGGTCTTCTCCCATGAAACAATTCATAGGGGGTCTTCTTAAATCGCTTAACTATCAAGGATCGATTTTGAGTGAAGCATGCTGTATTGACTGCTTCAGCCCAGAACTGAGTAGGTAGATGCGATTCGCGGAGCTTTAAGCGAGCCGCTTCAATGATAGTTCGATTTTATCTTTCAGCAACACCGTTTTGCTGAGGAGTTCTTACTGAGGAAAAGTTGTGAGATATGCCTTTTTCTTCAAAGAAATTTATCAGAGTACTGTTTCTGAATCCAGTGCCATGATCACTTCTTATGGAACGAACAATTAGATTGTTCAAAACTTCCATACTTTTGATAAAAGAAATTATCATTTAAGGGGTATCACTTTTGGATTGAAGGTAGAACACCCAGGTGTATCTGGAGTATTCATCAACAATCACTAAAGTATATTTCTTTCCAGAAATAGATTGGACATTGACAGGTCCAAATAGATCCATATGGAGTAGCTGAAGAGGAGCGGTCACTGAAGAAATTTGCTTTGACCTGAAGGAGGCTTTTGTCAGCTTTCCCTTTTCACACGCTGAACAAAGAGATTCCTTTGTAAAAGTATGATTTGGGAGGTCTCTGACTAGATCTTTTTGTGACAATTCATTTATCGTCTTAAAGTTGAGATGAGAGAGTCTTTTATGCCATAAACAGTTTATGTCAGAGGATGCTTTAGAGATAAAGAACATGTTCTCAGAGTGAGAACTATTCATATTTATGACATACACATTTTCTACTCTTTTGACTGTTAAGGCAAGCTTAGCATTTCCGTCAGTTACAGCACATCTATTTTTAAAAAATAGAACTTTGAAGTCTTTGTCACATAACTGACTAAGGCTCAAAAGATTGTGCTTTAGTCCCTCAACGTAGGCAACACAAGAGAACGATGTGGCTCCGTTGGATAGAATTCCATAACCTTTAGTGTATCCTTTGCCATTTCCACCAAAGGTCACTAATGGACCAGCTTCATCTTTGTAATCAGAGAGCAGAGATTTTCTGCCAGTCATATGCCTTGAGCATCCGCTATTAAGATACCAGATACCTTTGGCACTCTGTATAAAATAAAAGATTAATTGTTTAAAGGTACCTATACTACTATGGGTCCTGCTTGGTTAGATAAAGGATTGGCGGAGGAGCTACTAGTTGAAGAACTCTCTTCAGTGGATATCTTCACCTTTGGTGGTTTTCCAACCTTGGTGGATTTCACTTCTTGCTGATTTATCAGCTTGAGCTACTTTTTTTCCATGAGCTAATTTATCAGCTCTAGTAGCGTTAGGACATTTACTAGCAATGTGGGTAGTTTCACCACAGTGATAGCATTTCCTATATTTAAAGGGTTTGGAATCCAGAGAGAGAGCAGGAACTTTTTCAGGGATAGGACCAAGAATTCCTTTATCCATAGTCCTAGGAGGTATAACAACCTTTTCTGGGGTAGGAGTGAGATCGATCTTAATTCTGGGGGTTGGTCTCTGAGAAAAGTCAGAGCCCTTCTTTCCAGATTTAGACTTTCTCTCTAAGGATTTCTTGTTCCTATTTTGAGCGATCTTATTCTTTGGAACTTGGTCAAGAAACTCGTTCTTGATCACTTTCTTAGAACTTATCACGGGAAACTTTTCTTTAAAAGAAGAGGAAGAAGTTGAAGAAGAAGGATCAGTGATAGAAGAGACAAACATTCCAAATTTGAGCATGGAACGATCATTTTCTGATTCTTCCTTTTCAGGGTTATAGCTTAACCCACTTCTTGTTTTCATAGGTATTTGAGCTTTGATGATCTCATTGACTTTATCAGAAGCCTTACATCATCCTTCGATGGTTGCTTTTTCAGACTTGAGATCAGCGATAGCCTGTTCCATATCAGTGATAGCTTGCTGCTTCTCAATGCTTATGGTTTGATTTGCAAAGACTTGATCCTTGAGAGTTTCCTCAATTTTAGAAAGTTCTTTGATTCTTATATGACAATTTTTTAATTGCTTAGATAGATCAGTTTTAATTTTCTCGGCCTTAATCTTTCCATTTAAAGCATTATAAAAATCAACAGTCATAGCATCGAGAGCTGACAAGTTATCACTTTCAGAGAGTAAAGAGATAGTAGGAATAATTACCTGAGTAGAAGGGGACTCAGAGGAGGAAGTTTCAGTTGCTTCTTCAGCGTCCTCTATTCTTGCCATAAGACAGAGGAAGGCAAGATCTTCTTCATCTGAACCAAACTCTTCAGAGGTCTTGGCCCAGTCATCTTCAGCGCCCCAATCAACTTCTTTAGCGATAAGGCCTTTGCCTTTTTGCTGGTGTTTCTTCTGATCCTTGTATTTGTTTTTCAAATTCAAATACTTCTCCTTTTTACCAGAGGTCTGGGAGGTGGTAGGAGCTGCAACTTTCTTTGATCTACATTCACTAGCAAAGTGACCCTTTCGCTGACAGTTGAAGCATATAGCTGAGGCTTTCTCAGCGGGCAATGGCTTTTGCTTTTCAGAGTCAGAGAGATTTGAAGGTTTTCGAAAGTTGCTCTTTCTAGCGAATCTTTTAAAATTATTAGTTAAGAGAGCTAGAGAGTTATCAAACTCAGAGATGTCAGCATCAGTGAGTTGATCTTCTGAATCAGTTTGACCTAATTCAGTGATGGAGGTAATAGTGGATGAAGAAACATTTTGAGGAGTTTCCTCTTAAGTCACAAGTGCCAAAGAAGTACTTTTGGCACCTTTGAGTTCATTTATGAGGTTCTTCCTCAGAAGTTGAGATTGTTCCTCATTTAAGAGGATTCCATATAATGCACTTAAGGACAGAGTTTCAAGGTTCTTTGATAGCTTTAGACATGTAGTGTACATTGCCCATAGATCGGGTATTCCCTCCATGAATTTGGTCAGTATTTCAGCGTTAGAGTACACTCTGTTTACTGATTTGAGATCAATCAATAGACAGTTGAAACGCTGATGAATTTGAGAAAGAGATTCACCTTTATGATACATAAAACTCTCATATTGTCTTACAAGATTTATGCATCTGGTGAGTTGTACTTCAGAGGTTCCTTCATATTGAATACATAGAGTATCCCACATGGCTTTAGAAGTTCTCATTTTCATAACAGAATGATAAACTTCATCTAGTAAAGACATTTCTATTATTGATCTAGCTTTTGAGTCAATAGCAATTTCTTTCTTATCTTCTTCAGTCCATCGGTTAGGAGTTTTAACAATACTCCTTTCATGGATGGCTGGAGTAGCAGTGGTGGCAGGAACACCAGCTATAATAGTTGTAGGAACGAATGGTCCGTTTTCTAGATAGTAGGGAATCTTTAGGTCAGATCTTTCTAGAAAATTATCGTGGCTAAATCTTGGAGGTTTAGCTAAAGATCCATTATCATTATAGTTCGTATTAGGGTTTGTCATTTTAAATTAGTTTTAAAAAATATTTTAAGGATAAAAGAAGCAAACACTGCTCTGATACCACTTGTTGGTCCCTAAAAGGTCTACAAGTGTTCAATAAATAGTAAACAGTTTGTAGAATGGGGGGGGGGGGGTTGAATACAAACACACAGATTTTGGTTTATATATCATAAACAAATTTACAGTTACAAGCAGAATAAGAACAAGTTTAAAACCTATTCTATTGTAACTAAGAAACACTAAGTTTGATGCACAAGAAGAAGGAAGAAAGAGCTATAGAGGGTTTAGGTTTAGAAGGAAGCATGCATTAAGATGAAGAAGATATCTTCATCTTATTTATACCCGTTTGCATTTAATGCAAGACAAAAGGTACATGCCACGTGTCAAGCTTGGATAGGAAGCTTGTCCTTGCAAATAAGACAGCCATGTTTTTGGCCGAATATGAACAGTACCGTATCAGATATGATGGGACATTAGAGACAATTCGTACGTCCTTTTCTGACAAGGTATTAGGATTGACTTTTGTGCATCGAGGATAAGATCAATCTTTAATCTTGTTAAGGAAGCTTCATTTGATCGCTGACTCTGAATCTTCAAGGATGAATCTTCAGTATCGCTGAGGCTTCACAAGACTTCACACTTTTGATTAGATAATCGCTGCTATCGCTGAACCGCTTCAGTTCACTTAGCTGATTATCTCTTTCTTCAGCTAGGGTCTTCGACTTTCGTTGAATGGTCTTCTGGTGTGATAGCTGATCTTCAGTTCTTCAGAGATAAGCTTTGTTCCTTGATTTTCAACGATCACTGATAGTAATCAGCGTATGCTATCGCTGAATATTGACAGAAGCTTATGCAATGGAATTTCACTAAGTATACAAAAGGAATCATATTCAAATCATCGAGAGGAGTCATGATCAACACTCGTTTTCAAGTTCTTTGATCTTACAGGATAAATCATCTCTTTCTTTTGTGACGAAATCATATTTATTTTTAAATTCACATCTCAAATTCTTTTCAGTTACAAGAGTTGTTTCTAAAACAGATAATTTGTTTGAAAGTTTGTCAAGTTTATTTTCAAAGACTTGCTTCTCGTTGTCAAAATCTTTTTCCAGATTTTTGCTTTTAGCAATGATTAAACTACATTTCTTGATTAAATTTGTTTTCTCAGTTTTAAAACCATTTCTTTCATCTTTCAAAAGTTTTCCAGATCAGAAATTTGTTTTGAAAACTCCTGACTTTTTGTTTCAGATGATTTTCTTTCTAAAATCACAATTTGTTCAAAATCTGACACTTGTTTAGAAAGTTTTTGAATGGTTAGTTCACAAGTTTTAATTTTGCTTTCAAAATCTGTTCGCTCTATCTCAAACTTGTGTTTCTCATCAGAAGTTAATATCCTTTCTTTCTCACATTCCAAAAATTCAGTTAATTTTCTTTTAAGAACCACACTCTAAGTCTCATGATCTATAAACTTTCCTAACTCAGAAATTTTGGTTTTTAGATTAAAATTTATTTTTATCAGATTTGTCTTTTTGCAAAGCTCTTCATATGTATGATATCCGCCTAGAATACTCGGTGAGTTGTTTCTCCAAAAATTCATTTTGATGTTGCAAAACTTTTTTGATTCTTCTGAGTTATTAAATTTAGATTTGAGAGTGACATGTTCTCTTAAAAGTTCATTCAACACTTGCATGTTGTTTGTGTGTCTTGTTTCAAGTTGAGAAATTTGTGCATTTAGCTCAGAAAGTTGATTTTGAGAACTCATCATGAAAGCACGGGTTACCTGACAAATTGATCTCGATTGGTGAGTTTTGGAATTTTTCTGAGTTTTCTTTGGAAAACAGAAGGTGTTCTTGATAGATGAAGGTTTTCTCGGGTGATGAAGGGCCGAGAAGAATTTTTCTCGGGTGACGAAGGATCGACAAAAAAAATTGTCGAGTAGTATGGGCTCGATAAGAAGATAAGCGCTCGATAAAAATTTCTTCGATCAGAAAAGACTCGATAACATACGCTTATCGATTGATAAAGACTCGATAAATTTTTTTCCTTGGATGAAAACCGGATTGATAAAAAGTTTTATATCGATCATTGTTGACTCGATGATAAAATTTGTTGATTGAAAAGGACTCGATAAAAACTCAAGGATATCTAATTTGAATTTTCTTAACTGATAAACCATAAAACAAGAACAAAGTGTTCTTGACTAAAAAGAACAAGTTTTTTTATGGGCAAGAATAGCTAAGTTCTCGAGTTTTTTATTTGTTCAGTCAAGAATAAAAACCAAAATTACTAAAGTTTATGATTTTTACTTATGAATTCTTTAGTAAGAAAAACTGCAAGAGTCACTAGTTCATGAGTTTTCTTATGTAAAGAATTTCAAAAGTAACCAAAATAAACTAGAATAATTTTAATAAAAACAAATTAAATTATCCAAATTAAAATCAAGTTTTTTTTTTATAAATACGGATCGACAAAGCTTCAAGAAAAAGCACGTTTTAAGTTTTATCGGGTAAAGAGACTAGACAAACATTCAGATCTGGGTTTTTTTTTTAAGAAAAAAGACAATTTGTCGATTCAGAGTTATGATGATTAATCGAGTACACTGAATCGAGAAAAAAAAATAAGCAGATCTGGGTTTAAAGATTAGAAAGTTTTGTCGGGTCAAACTATGGAAGTTTGAGTCGACAAAAATTCAAGTGCAAAACTCGAGATTTTACCTTCTTTTTGCGTTGATCACTTCAAAAAATAGCCAAAACTCAGATCGCAGGCTCTGATACCAATTGTTGATCCCAGTATAATCAGGTAACCGAGTAATATCAAGAATAATATGAAGAAAACCTTATGTCATATATCTAACTTGATGAATTGTGATTACAATGATATCTCTAATAAGCTCTCTCTTTAATGATATGAATTAATGTGCTACTTCTAATGTAACCTTAACCCTCTATTTATATGATAGACTTATATCACAACAAGTAAACTAATAAGATACGCATTATACACTTGCCATAAATAAGAGCATTCCTAATTTCTAAATCTTTCCTAATATAAAACCTTCCTAATTTATGACTTTGTTGACTTTGCATTTTGGTCCTTCATGTATTCAATAGTTGTCATCTTGGATACAATAATTTTAGACCTAACAAAACTTCTTAGTAAGGGTTGAATCAGACGCTAGTTGTATTATTAGCAAATCCGATTGCTGAAACCAACAATCTCCCATATCAGTACTTTCTTAAAAAGCAAATCCACAGAAGTCTTAAAAACAAGTTTTTAAGCCCAATGTATTGCTATTTTATGCATATCTTTTTAAATCTCTTATTTTATGCAATAAAAACACTCTCTCAAAAGTTATATTCCCAACACATCGACTCCTCAAATGATTATTCACTCTCCATCCGTCTGATATGTACACAAAAAAGTATATTCCCAACAAAATCGATTCCTCAAACGATGATTCACTCTCCATCGATTCACTATGTATATGGTTAGGCTTCATCGATTCACTGTGTACCGATTCTTCAATTCATCGCTCTCTAGGTAACATCGATCCTTTTGTTTGTTTTTTCAATTTTCTTTTTGTTTTTTTGTCCATCGATTCCAACAAGATTTTGTGCTATTTTCGATAAAATAAGTGGTATGAATCACCCTCTCTTCTTGAATTCAAGGTTAGGGTTTGTATTATCAATTTTTTCTACTGTTGGTTTGTTAATAAGATTTTCTGTACTTTAGTTTGCTTTCTATCGATTCCTTTTGATTTATATGGAACGGACAAAATGTATCCAGTCTATCCATTTCTACTCATCGATTTCCCGCCCAGTTCATCGCTCAAGACTTTCATCTTCATGCTCAGTCCTTAGCTCAAGACTCTCACTGATTCAAGGTAATTTATTTTTGTTTTCCATCAATTCTCACTTCCTCATTGTTTGTTGATTTCTTTTGCACTATATTTCAATCTTCACACTTCTTGTATTTCTGTTGACTTATGTTTCCTGATATATATATATATATGTATATCTGTGTGTGTTGGTCCCTTAGGAGTCTACAAGAGTTTATAAGTATCACATAGTTTGTAGAGGGGTGTGTGTGTGTGGGGGGAGGGGTTGAATACAAACGCAATGAAAGGAAGGAATCAGTAAAGAAGATTACTGAACTAAACAAGAAGATTTTTGATCTTTAGAAATCATTAGAAGAAGAAAGAAAGGCTGCTGCTTTTGACAAAAAGACCCTTATGAAGAAGAATATTGTTATTGCCAAAGTGTTATCTGATAAGAAGAAGTGGTTAGCAATAGCTATAGATAATGAGAATAGTATCTTTGATGGTGAAAGAAAAATTCTTGAAGCAAAGGAAACTGCTTTTTCCAAGAAAATTTTTGAACTTGAAAAGAAATCGGCAGATGATAAGAAAAGTTTAAAAGCAAATAAAAGAGCCGATGCTGAGATAGAAAAGGGTCTGAGGTAGAAAAACAGTTCAAGAAAAAAAAAAGTGTTTGAGAAGAAGATTGCAGTGCTTTCACGCCAATTATTTGAATAAAAACAAAAGTTATGAAAGACCGGTTTATGAACTCTGAATTGCAGATATGGTTTGATTTGATCATTGAAGAACAAAACATTCTATTGGTCTCAAAGGAGTCTACAAGAGTTTATAAGTATAGAAATCGTTTGTAGAAGGGGGGGGTTGAATACAAACACAACTTTTTAGGGTTTTTAAATAAGTCTATAATAAGAAATAGAATCAAAGGTTCAAGAAGAGATTTGAGCATGCATTAAGATGAAGATGGAGGTCTTGATCTATTTATATCCATTGCATTTAATGCAACACAGAAGGTACATGCCACGTGTCAAGTTTATATTTGAGACTTGTCATTTGTTTATAAAGCAAGCATGCTTTTGCTCGAATATGAACAGTAGCCTAATCGAAGTTGGTAAGGACATAAGGGACAGCCCATACGTCCTTTCTAAGAAGGCATGGGGGTTTGACATTTTTGCATCGAGGATAAGTTCAACTTTGATCTTGCTGAGTAGGCCCCACTTGATCACTGACACTGAATCTTCAAGGATGAAGTCTTCAGGTATCACTGAGGCTTTATGCAAGGTCTCACACTTTTATAAGATGAACGTTGCTATCACTGAACTGCTTCAGATCACGAGCTGTTCATCTTTTTCTTCAGATAGGTCTTCGACTATAGCTGAATGGTCTTTGGTTTGAGTGTTGTTCTTCAGATCTTCAGAGACTAGGTGATGTTCCTGATTGTCAGCGATCACTGAGCCTAGTCAGTGTATGCTATCGTTGAATATGAACAGTAACCTAGACTAGGATTTTCACTAACTATTTAGAGGAATCATATTAAAATCACTGAAAGGAGTTTGGATCAACAATCTTCCCCTATTTGATTATGATTAAGCAACATAGGAAAGTTACTTGAAAGATTTAGTGAAACCAGAGAAAATTTAAAGTAAAATTTCTAAGTAGTGAGATCTTTTTCAGCTAATTAATTATCTGAATTGAGTTTCATTTATAAGGATATGAAGTCACAATTTTTACAAGTGTAAAAGCTAGAAAGTGTATTCATTGATATTTATAAAACATAAAATCAGTGAGAACTAAGGTTTAAAAGTTATTAGAACTCATATGGTCATTGTCTCGTTTTACTATTTTCAGGGATTTTTTCAGTACACAGATTTAGTGAATACTTCATTGAATTTGATTAATGAATAATCTGAAGAATTACATTTGAAAAATGAAATTACCATGTCTAAAGTAAAGTACAATACACTGAAGAAAATTACAAAATAAATTTTAGGAACTAAGGATTAGGTTACTTAGAGTTATCATAGAGCTCTTTTTTTCTTCTTCATAGTTCTTTCTCATAGATGTTTTTCTGTGTGTACAGTGGATCATTATATACCCAGCAGCTGTAGTTCAAAATCTTGAGAAGTCTAACTGGAGAAATATGAATCTCCTTATTTCTGAAAATTTTCTTTGACCCATCATTATCCTTAAATGTCATCCCTGGTTCAGGAGTATTATTTATTTCATTATCTTCATATCTTCTCTGAGTAGGCAGGGATGTGTTGAGCATTGAGATATCAGGGATAACAAGATGGCGAAAAGACTTTCTGCATCAAATTTAGTCTCATGCTCATTTATGAACGATGGACCTTCGTCAGCTTCGGACCTTGATCTTTTCTTTTTGGATTTAGAGGGAAGAGAAGGAACCGTCACGTACTGAGATATCCTTTACAGAAGCTGATCAAGATGTCTTTCTACAACTGCCTTGAATTGAGATTTGGATTTCTGAATAAAATCTCTAATCTCAAGCCATTCAGAGAAACCATAGAACTTCAGGAATTGAGGGGCTTCTTCTTCGCTTCTTCGATCTCTGATCATTGTTACCTTTATCCTTGGACCAGTTCTTGAATTTCGTCCTTCGATAGTTACATTGGTAATAGTTGCAGGAGAGATACGATAGTTTACCTTTTTCTTGCACGACTCTAGTTCTTCATTCTTTGGTTCTTGGGCTTCCTGATTCTCTTTGTTCAAATCCTGTAGAATCTTCTCTTGAGCTCTGATAGGATTTACCTTTAAGTTTTCTTCGGCGAATTCCTTCTATGCTAAAGCTTCAGCGGCCATGAGGGTTTGTTCAGCTTCGCGTCTGAGTAGTTTAGCTCTTATTCTATATTCTTTTACTAGTGCCTCAGCGACTTTGAGATTTGCTTGTGCATCTTTCAATTGTAGGTCTCTTATTCGCTGAGCTTCCAAAGCTTGTGGCCTTTCTTCAGGGGTAAGGAAAGAAAATTCGTCATAGATGCTTATTGGAATGGGAACTTCAGGATCAGAGGTACGAAAAAGAATTTTTACTCTGGCCCTCTCTAGCTCCTTTATGAAAGCAACCCATCTTTCTTCTTCTGCTGCTTCAGACATAGGCTGTCTATTTACATGCCTCTGAACAAGGCCTTCTTCCTTGTCAGATTCTGATTCAGATCCTTGTCAGATGTGTACAAAAATCGATCTTCAGAGAAAGGTTCATTCAAAAATGGGTTCACCTTAGGGGGACAAGGTTCCCTGAGATTTGGAGAGGAAGGTTCATCATTAGTTATTTCATCAATAACTCTTATAAACGAAGTATTGGGAAGGATAGCAAGAGGAAGGGATAAAGAAGGTTGGGGTTCAGAGAGATGTATAAATCTTGAGGAAAGCATACCTCAATGATATTGAGCTCCCCCTCTGTATTTAGGGAAGTGGGATCATCGGGGTCCATCATTTGTTTATTTTTCTCTAAGGGATCAGACGACTCCTGATTAGGCGGGGGCCCTACCCCCAAAGGGTCTCTAAACACAATCCCCGATTGTGTTATCCCAGGACGGTTGGATCTGAAGAAGTTTAACGTATCATCATCATCATTATCATTGTCTTCATCTCTGAGAGTGAAGGGGATGTCTTCATTGTCATCATCTTCTTGTTCTTCTTCGTCCTCTTCTTCTTCATCATTCCCTTCATCAGGGATGAGAGTTTTCAGAGCGTTTATGTTTCACTTGGAAGGTTCAGCGTTTGTAAAAATGACATCTGTCTCATTGATGAATTTCTCCTCGAGCTTCCTTAAGACTTTCTCCCCCTCTTTGTTTCCAGGAGGGAGAACATGCACCAACAGAGCACCATCATTGCTATTTATATTTGCAAGTGTCTCTGTATGGGCCTTCTTAGTAGTAGAGAGCTGACTCAGGTTCTCTCGCTCAGCAGCCGGGAGAGAGGAGGTGGATGTAGAGGAGGCTTAGAGAAGTCGTAGTATCTCTGTAATATTCTTTCCCTGAGCTGCAAGCTCTTCTCCTTACTTATCAAGTCGGGACCCCAACTGAGTCACCGAATAGGTATTATGGGCAATGGTATTGCTCAGAGAGGTCTTCAGTGAGGAGACTTTAGATTAGATGTCTAGAACGACATTCTTCAAGGCTGGTATCCCTAATACCTTATGCTTTATTTGGGCCGATTCGTTAGCCAGGTGATCCAGAGCAGGTATCTGGATGGATGCAAATGGAGGAGGCAGCAAGATTGGAGGAAGTTCCGTTAGCTGGGGAAAAGGCTTTCCCTGAGCTTTCTTCGACTTTATCTTCTTTATTTGCTCCATAGTAAGACTCGGAGACTGTGGAGAGGTGTATCTGAAACACCCTTCGGATCCATGGCAACAGCAGCAACAATAATGGAGGAGGTAGGTGCATCAGTAACACCTGGTAACAACAACAAATGATCCAAAAGGAGCTCGGGGTTAGATGAAAGAAGTTGGGAGGTAGAGTGTATACACAAGGGTTCCTTGAGAGTATCTGAAGGATTACTCTTAGGGTTGGTGCTTGCTATGGTTGTGTCCTAAGGATCACAATCCCGTCTCTGAGAATGTTTGTTATACAGATTCTCAGGTCCTGTGCATGTAGCTTTCCTAGAATCAGAATGTCGAAACAAAACTGATTCCTGAACAACACGCTTCTCAACCTCTTCAGATATGGGGACAACCATACCTGAGTCATGGATTGATGTGTTGGACCAAAGAAGAGTAGGTAGAGATAGAAGAGAAGGCTGTGAATGTAATACCTGTACCAGATTCAGCGGAGCTGGTTACTATATCTTTAGGGACCGAGGTCTCTGAAGATTTGGGTAGCGTTGAAGAAGCGGCAAAGGACATAGAAGTCGTTGTCTTGGCTGTGGTGAGAGGAGGCGTTGGTACGACGCCGAAATTAGAGAGAGTTGCCTTTTAAGAGACACCCTTCTTTTGCTTCTTTGTCAGGGGCTTGTGGGCGATTGTATTTTTATGACCATCGGTGGGTGGATACTTGCGTTTCAGAGGGGAGGAATATGAGTCAATATCGATCTCTGATGGGTTTTTTAGTGACCCTCACACATTCTCTACCTGAACGGTAGGACTAGGGGTTTTGGTGACTGAGGGAGCTGGTTCCCTGATGATGTTCAACATGTATGGGAGGTAGGGAGTGTCTCTTCGCTTTTCATCATGTTTCAAAGCCTTTTTCCCTATCTGGGAAAACTTTTGATTATCCCCAGTTGGGTAACCTTCAGACACATACTCCAAGATTGTAGCAACGAATCTTGGTAAGGGATGATCTTCTCCCTCTTCTGTGACTTAACCCTCTTGTACAGTTCATCGAAGATATATACGGCATAGTTCAGCTTTCAGCCATGACATAGAGAGTAGGCCATTTCAAGGAACTGCTTGCTGGCTTGTTCCTGAACACCCATCTTAGTGCCTAGACACTGGATGACGTGGGTGAAGATGTATTTCCACTTCGCAGGCAATATTCTCTTCTCAATCTTCGTGAGCTCCTTGCTGAGCTCTGAGAGGTTCTTCTCTGATGGAGGCCAGTTGTATCCAATGTCTTCAAGGAATTTCTGAACTTTTTTCTTGGAGGGTTCAGCTTCAAATTGCTGACCCTTTCCCTTAGCAGGGAGACAAAGAGTCGTCCTGACAGCTCCAGTAGTGATAGCCATGTTTCCCATGCTGATGGTGAAACATATTGCAGGGAGTTTGTTACCTTTCTCAGTGGTAACTGTGGTACAGTGAGCCGTGTACCAGAACTGCTGTAGGTGAGCAGTGATGTCTACAGGGATGTGGGTGAAGGAAAATTTCGGAGGGCATTTCTCTATGAAACGAGCGCCTTCCTTCAGATAGGGTCTTTCAGCAGGGATATCGAGGAGAGCGACATGGTTGCTTGGTTTCACGAACCCTTGTTCCACAGTGAAGGTGGCTTCCTTTGCCGCAATGAAGACGGTGACAGGGACAGTTTCTTCATCAGAGGAGAGAGAGGTGTTGATGTTCTTGCTTGAACTTGCCAATGCTTTTTCAATAATTGGAACACCAAAGAGAAAAATCATGGCTTAATACAAAAATGTATAAACCAGAAGTTTTTGGTACAAAGAATACCAAAAGTTGGGAAGAACAAGTGTTTTGATGAACAATGTCAAAATACTTGTTATTTGGCAGATTGAAAAAAACGTTCGAACAAAAGTTTTAGTTAAAAATGGATATCAAAGTGTTTATATTGGTACAAAAAATATACCATAAGCAAACTTTAGAAAACATTTGGAAGATATTTTGGATCAAAATGACCAAAATGTCTTCTGTTCTAGGAAAGAACCTTAGAACGTGTTTATATGGTTTTGAGGTTTTGATGGATTATTAAACACAAAAGCATACAATAAATCTTTATAACAAAATGTTATAGAAGATGGTTAGAAGTTCTAAACAACATTTTTTGCTTAAGCAAACAAAAAAAACCAATCTTCGAAGTTGAGAAAATGAGAAAAACGCACAAGTGCATATTCTTGGTGTTCTTGCAGGTTGCTAAGAGAATTCAAATTTCATTCTTGCTTAGAGAGTAATGAGCGCGTAAAGATTGAATTGAAATCCAAATTACCTTTTATAGATAGATGAGAGAGAAAGAGTAGAGAGAAGGAAATTAAACGATGGTTTTAGCTATTTGAAAAGGTAACGATGACCTATGCACGCCCCTAGGGTTTGATGGGATAGGAAACATTGTGGTCCATCATGTGTTAGAAAAAGGTCTGACGTGTTTTTTTTACAAAATAATAAGATTATCATTTATATTATTAAATGTTAATCATTATCAACTTAAAATCCTCATCATTTGAGATAAATGAAATAAGATTATCATTTATATTATTAAATGTTAATCATTATCAACTTAAAATCCTCATCATTTAAGATAAATGTATTTCCAGTGATGGGTTTTCTCTTTTGAGAACCATTACCCTAATTGGAAACCTTTCAGAGAGAGTAAGGAAAGAAGTTACATACCTTAACAAGATATTTGTCACTGAATTTGAGTTCAGGGAATGACTAATGAATTTGATAAAACATTTTGGTATTCACTAAATAATGTTAATCACTGAGAATTTTCATTCTTCAGCGTTTAACATACCAAGTTTGATGATTAACAGATAGAATCTATAGGCAGTGATATTAACTAGTTTCCCATCAGGGTCCTTGTTCAATGTCAGAGACGGTGCCATGGGAGTTTTCATTGGAGAACTTTGAGATAAGTCAAACTTCTTCAGCATATCTTTAACATACTTACTCTGACATATGAATATGCCTTTCTCAGATTGCTTTACCAAAAGACCAAGAAAATATGTTAGTTCACCCATCATACTCATCTTATATTCTTTTTTCATACGTTTAGCAAAGCGAGTACATAATTTGAGTCTTGTGAACCAAAGATAATGTCATCGACATATACCCGAGCAAGAATAGTATGACCTTTATATTTTCTAAGAAAGCGAGTTTGGTCAATTTTTCCACGTACAACATTTTCTTTTAAGAGGTATTTAGAAAGGGTATCATACCAAGCTCGGGGAGCTTGTTTTAACCCGTAAAGAGCTTTTTCAAGTTTGAAAACATTGTCAGGGTGTTTAGGATCAGAAAAACCAGGGGGTTGTTCAACATAAACTTCCTTATTTAGTTTACCATTTAGAAAAGCACTTTTATCATCCATTTGAAAAACTCTAAAGTATTTATGGGCAACGTAGGCTAGGAAAAGTCTAATGGCTTCTAGTCTAGCAACCGGAGCAAATGTTTCATCATATTTAAATCCTTCTTTCTGTCTGTATCTCTGAGCAACAAGTCGAGTCTTGTTACGAGTTACAGTGCCATTTTCATCTAGTTTGTTACGAAAGACCCATTTTGTTCCAGATAGGACCAAAAGTGCTAAGATAGGAAAGTTTTATAAAGAAGGAAACGATTGATTGTAATATTCCATATTGAGTTTAATATCTTATGGGCTTGGGCTTACCATGTAATAGACAACTAGTATATAAAGGAGTCTAGGGTAGAGGTTTCATTAATGAGAGTCGTTTAGTTACATTCGTGTTTGTAGTTCCTTAATGCTTTAAATAATAAAACATACAAATCAATGAGTTTCATATGATTCCTCTATTGATCTTGTTGAATCGGACCTAACAGTTCCTATAACAGGCTTACGAGATGGACGAGTTACAAGATTCCAAACTTTTTTTCTCTAAAACTCAGTTAGTTCTTCTTGCATAGCACTGACCCAACTTGGATCGGGGATAGCTTCATCTATCCTTTTATGTTCGGTTAAAGAAATAAAGTTTACAAAGAAACATATATTACCCATACCCCGATAATCTGATTGGGTGATATCGAGTCCATCGCTGAGCAGGTAGTTGAGGAGATTGGTCAACATGTGATTCAACGACTTGTTTAGGGAGAATGGAAAATGCTTCAGCAACAGGTTCTTCAACATTTCTTATCATCCCTGGAGGAGATCCGGAGGGATTTGCATTCTCTTGAGTTGAGAGTGGAACTTGATTATTCACTGATGAATCACCGATGGAAGAATCAGAGGGAGGATCTGATTTAGAGGAGTAATGTTTATCCCTAAAGAGGGAGGGTCGTTACTATTGTTAGAGGTGGGGATGTGGTTAGGACCTTCATCATCATTAATTTCAGTGACATAAGGTGTACTGAAATAAGATTCAGGTTCCCTATTTTGAGACTTCATCCAACTATTTAGTTCCTCGTCGTCTTCAGGGACAATAATAGAATTTGTTGAGCAAGATTCATCAAAGTTATCATGCATGGTTTCTTCTACATGTTGTCTTCTTTTGTTGAAGACTCTGAATGCCTTAGATACCGAGGAGTACCCAAGAAAGATACCATCATCCGCCTTTGGATCGAACTTTTCTAAGTAACTTAGTGAGAGCTTTCTTCCATGAAAGAGTTCATAAGATGTCTTCTTAAATCTCTTGACTATCAGGGATTGATTTTGAGTGAAACATGCAGTGTTAACTGGTTCCACCCAAAATTAAGTTGGTAGATGAGAATCGATGAGCATTGAGCGAGCGGCTTCAATGATTGTTCGATTTCTTCTTTCAGCAACATCATTTTGCTGAGGAGTCCTCACTGATGAAAAATTATGGGAAATTCCTTTTTCCTCAAAAAAGTTAACTAAGGTACTGATTTTGAATTTAGTGCCATAGTCACTTCTCATGGAGCGAATAGAGAGATTTTTTAGGACTTCCATTTTCTTGATAAAGGAAATAATTTCATCAGGTGTATCACTCTTGGAATGAAGAAAGAATACCCAAGTATACCTGGAATATTCTTCGACAATCACTAGAGTGTATTTCTTTCTAGATATGGATTGGACGTTGATGGGTCCAAAGAGATCCATATGGAGTAAGTGAAGAGTTGTGGTCACTAAGGAGACTTGCTTAGATTTGAAAGTTGCTCTTGTCAATTTTTCTTTTTCACACGCTGAGCAAAGAGATTCCTTTGCAAAATTATGTTTAGGGAGTCCATTGACAAGTTCTTTTCTAGACAAATCATTGATCATCTTGAAGTTCAGATGATAGAGTGTCTTTTGCCAAAGCCAGTTAATATCAGAGGAGGCCTTGGATAGAAAGCACGCATTCTCTGAATCAGGACTATCCATATTAATGACATATACGTTCTCTGATCTTTTGCCTTTTAAAGCAAGTTTTTCATTTTTATCAGTGATAGCACATCTTGTCTTTGTGAACAAAACTTAGAAATCTTTGTCACAGAGTTGACTAATGTTTAAGAGATTATGCTCTAGCCCTTCAACATAAGCAGCACGGTTGAAAGAAGTTGCTCCGTTGGTTAGAACACCATAAACTTTGGTGTATCCTTTGACATTTCCACCAAAGGTCACGAAGGATCTATTTCTTCTTTATATTCAGGGAGCAGAGATTTTCTACTAGTCATGTGCCTATAGCATCCACTATCGAGATACCAGATACCTTCAGCAATCTGCATAAGATAAAAGAATTAATTTTTTATAGGTACCCGTAGAACTATGGGTCCTGCAGTGTTAGTGGAAATAACAGTATTAACAAAATTGTTACTTACAAAAGAATCATCTTCAGTGGTTTTCTTCACCTTAGTTGTTTTACCAACCTTGGTGGATTTGGCTTTCACCATTTTCTCAGCTTGAGCTACTTTCTTACCATGAGATAGTTTTTTAGCCTTAGTAGCATTAGGACATTTACTAGCAATGTGGGTAGTCTCACCACACAGTGATAACATTTCCTATATTTAAAAACAGGTTTTGAACTAGCGAGGAGGTCAAAACATTTTCAGGACCAGGGCCAAGAATTCCTTTCTCCATAGACCTAGGAGAAACCACGAGTTTCTCAGGTTTATAGGGAGTGACATCAATCTTGATCCGAGGAGTTGATCTTTGAATATATTCAGGGATCTTCTCCTTAGATTTCAGAGGATGACTCACTGAAGGTACTAAAGGATTCTTCTTCAGTTTATGGAAGTTCTTGATCGTAGGAACATGATTAAGGAACTTGTCTTTAATCACCTTCCCTGAATCCTTGGTAAGAGGTTTGGAAGGTCTTGACTCAGATGTATAAGTACACTGAGTAGAGGGATCAGGGATACAAGAAACAAACATTCCAAATTTTAACAAGGAACGATCACTATCAGTTTCTTCTTGGTCAGAGGAATATCCTAGACTGCTCTTGACCATTTTAGGATCTGAGCAATATTGATCTCATTGACTTTATCAGAGGCTTTGCACCATCCTTCAATGGTGGCTTTCTTAGCCTTGAGATCAGTAATGGCCTTTTCGCGCTCAGTGATAACTTGTTGTCTCTAAATGGTAAATCATGATTTACAAAGATTTGGTCTTTAAAATCTTCTTCAATTTTAGTAAGTTCTTTGATTTTAATATAACAATTCTTAAGTTGTTCAGTTAGACCTAAGTTTATTTGTTTAGCCTTAGATTTACCATTTAGAGCATTGTAGAAATCAGTAGTCAGAGTGTCGAGAGCCGATAAGCTATCAGTTTCAGGTATAAAGGAGTGTTCAGGAATAGGTACTTGAGTAGATGGAGATTCTGATGAAGAGGTGTCAGAGGCCTCTTCTACTTCTTCAATTCTAGCCATAAGATATATGAACCTTGTGTCTTCTTCATCTGACTCAGATTCGTCGGTGGTTTGAGCCCAGTCAACTTCTTGATCCTAGTCGGCTTCTTCAGCGACAAGGTCTTTGCCTTTTCACCTGGGTTTTCTTCATATTCTGATAGTTTTCTTTTAACTTAGAATATTTTTCATATTTAGATTCATCAGGGATCTGGGAGTTGATTGGAACTACGACCCTCTTGGATCTACATTCACTGGCAAAGTGACCTTTGTGTTGACAGTTAAAGCAGATCGCCGATGCTTTATCTGTAGGAGGTATCCATAGAAGAAGATATAGTTTTAGAAGGTTCTATATTTGAAGTTACTAAAGCCAAGGAAGTACTTTTGGCTGATTTAGTGTCTTTCTAAAGATTGCTTTTTAAGGTTTGAGATTGCTCATGATTGACCATATTCCATACAAAGCACTTAAAGATAAAGTTTCAATGTTCTTTGACAATTTGGGACATGTAGTAAATGTGTCCCATTGTTCAAGAAGAGATTCCATGAACCTTGTCAATATTTCAGAGTTAGAGTACTCTCGACCAACTGTTTTTAGATCAGTGATTAAACAGTTGAATCTCTGGTGGATCTGAGAAAGTGTCTCATTTTTCAGAAACAAGAAGCTTTCATATTGCCTCACCAAGTGCATTCGACGAGTAATCTGAACCTCACTGGTTCCTTCATATTAAACACAAAGAGTGTCCCACATGGACTTAGAGGTCCTAATTTTCATGACAGAATGGTAAACATCATCTAGCATATACATAACAATAATAGATCTAGCTTTTGAATCAACAACTAGCTCTTTCTTGTCTTCCTCACTCCATTGGTTTGGAGTTTTAAGAATACGTCTCTCAGGAATAGCAGAAGTAGTGCCAGTTGCAGGAACTTACAGGGACAAGAAGTTTTGGAACGAATGGTCCATTATCTACATAATAGGGGATCCTCTAGGAATAGAGTATTTCTTTGCTTCCAGACTAGGAATTATCCTTGCTAAATCTAGGAGGTTTAGCTAAAGATCCATTGTCTATGTAGTTAGTATTTGTATTAGCCATTTTAAAATAACAAGAAATAAGTTCTTTTAAAGATTTAAAGCAATGAACACTGCTCTGATACCACTTGTTGGTCCCAAAGGAGTCTACAAGAGTTTATAAGTATAGAAACAATTTGTAGAGGGGGGGGGGGGTTGAATACAAACACAACTTTTTTAGGGTTTTTAAATAAGTTTATATCAATAAACAAATTCACAGTTGTATGTGGAATAAGAACAAATAATTAAACCTATTATATTACAACTTTAGAAATCACTAAGTTTGATGCACAAGGAAAAATAAGAAATAGAATCAGAGGTTCAAGAAGAGATATGAGCATGCATGAAAATGAAGATGGATGTCTTCATCTATTTATACCCATGGCATTTAATGTAACACAGAAGGTATATGCCACGTGTCAAGTTTCTATTTGAGACTTGTCCTTTATTCATAAAGCAACCATGCTTTTGTCTGAATATGAATAGTAGGCTAATCAGAGTTGGTAAGGAGATATGGGACAATGCGTACGTCCTTTCTGACAAGGCATGGGGGTTTGACATTTGTGCATCGAGGATAAGATCAACTTTGATCTTGCTGAGTAGGCCCCATTTGATCACTTACATTGAATCTTCAAGGATGAAGTCTTCAGGTATCACTAAGGATTTATGCAAGATCTCACACTTTTATTAGATGGACGTTGTTATCACTAAACCGCGTCAGATCACGAGCTGTTAATCTCTTTCTTCAGCTAGGTCTTCGACTATCGATGCATGGTCTTTAGTGTGAGTGTTGTTCTTCAAATATTCAGAGACTAGGTGATGTTCCTGATTGTCAACGATCACTAAGCGCAGTATGTTAGAACTTATTTTAAGAAAGTATGAACCAGGATTGGCTAAGTCCTAAATATCAGAAGCCAAACCAGAAGTTCATCTTCTGATCTCTCTTATCTCAGAAGCGCCCAGAGACTTAAAGATCCTCTGGATTTCAACTGCCATTACACACGCGCTTTTGATGACGTGGCAAGTCACATCTTTCATGCGTAACAAATTCTGTTACTTGTATAAGTGACGTGTTACTCAGTGATAGGCTAGCTCATTGACTTTTCATCTTGTAATAGTATATATAGAGTTAGTTATCACTTTAAAAGGGTCGATCATCTTAGAGAGAAATAGTGCATTTTATTCCACGTATTGTAATCGATCTTCAGGTTATTCAATACGAATCCTTATTTAATCTTCATATTGTTCTTACTGCTTTGATTATTGTTCTAGTTATAATCATAGATTTATATTGCTTCCGCTCATATACTGTTCTTTGAATCTATTGATTAATTGAGTCTAAAAGAATCTGGGTTCCAACAATTGGTATCAGAGCTAGATAATCAATCTATTGATTATTCGATCTCGTCTAGTTTGGAGAAATACCCACTCAACTAGCAGTTAATTTCAGTTTTTAAACTACGGTTCATCATTCTACCCTGTTTTTCGAGATTTTGTCGATTTCTTACTATCTTCTCAAAATCAATGATAATTATGGTTTAATTCTGAAATCGGTAAGCTAATCGTTTCGTTTTAATTTATTTGATGTTTATTTGATCTAAATTTCAGAAGTATTTCTTGCAAATCTATACTCTGTTTCTCTAAAAATGGCGAATCAAAATTTGAATGCCATTTACACTTCTGGTTCCCTGACCAAACCTCCTACACTAATCCGAGACGAATATCCTCAATGGAAAATTCGAATGATCAATTTCTATGAAGGACTAGATGCAAATCTATACTCCACTGTTCTAAATGGTCCTTTCATACCGATGACCAATATTCCAAGAGTACCTCCTACAGCTACTACTGAAGAAATCTCTGCTCGCCAAGTTCCCAAAGAAAAGGGAAATTGGACTGATGATGATAAGGCCAAAGTGGAAATTGCCAAAAAGGCAAAAAGTCTACTAATCATGGCAATTCCAAATGAGATTTTTCAATCTCTTGACTCTTGTGAAATAGCCAAGGAACTATGGAATCAACTCGCCAATCAATTGGAGGGAGGTGCCAAAATGAAGAAGAACAGAAGAGCTCAAGTCTTAAATGAATACAACAGTTTTCAAGCACTTCTAGAAAAGACTCTGGAACAGACTTATCACAGATTTAACACTCTGATAAATCTGTGCAAGAAATGTGATATCATCAGATCAAAGGAGGATAATAGTGTTTTATTCCTCAAATGCTTGAATCCAGAATGGTCAAATCTTTCAATGTCTCTTCAGGCCAATCAAGATATGGAAATGTGGTCATTACATGATGTGTTTGGAACTCTTCAAGCACATGAAAAAGAGGTTATTCAGAAGAAGAGAAGTGTTGGTGGACCTTTGGCCCTTATCTCTGAATCCAGAGGGTCAGGCAGAAGAAGCAGAGAGACAAAAAAGAAGGGGAAGAGTAAGGCACTTATTTCGGAGACCAATCCAGAAGATTTCTCTGTTTCTGAAGATGATGAGATCACTTCGTTTGCTGAATCATTGGCTCTCATTACCAAACAGTTCACTAAAAGTTTGGTAATACTTCATTTAAAGGGGATAGAAGATCCGAAAGCAGAAGTAAACGCCCTACTCAGCCTTATGTTCCAAGGAGGGAAGTACAGAAGACGGAAAAGTCAGAAGTAGAGAAGAAAGAAGAGGAGTTGAACAAGAAGAAAGATGTTTGTTACAGATGTGGTAAGCCGGGCCATTACTCAAAAGACTGTAAAAGTGCTCTCGTCAATGACAAACAATATTACAAGAACAAATACAAGTACAACGTAGTGGAAAGAGCACACTATGCTGAGAGAGAAAACTGGCTGGATGACCAGTCAAGGGAAGATGAAGCCTTGTTTGTGGAATGGCTATGCCAGATAACTCAGAGGATCTGCCTTCTGAAACTCCGGTTTGCACTATATCTGAATCCTCTGAACTTGAAAACACCATTATGATTCTAACAAATGACCTTGAAAATCTGAAGCAAAATCTTTTTATAGAAAAGAAACTAAGAAAGAATCTTGAACAAACGTTTTCTAATGTTCAGACGGAAAGAGATATTTTCAAAAGAGACATGGAAATATTGAAAAATGAGAAACTTGAACTTTCTGTTGAGAATGAAAAGATTTTAAGACTTCTAAAAACAATAGAAGTCAAACTCAAAGAAAAGAACAAGAATTTCAGTAAACTTCTGGAAACTAAAGACAAAGAGATTAAAGCTAAAGAAAGGATTAAACTCTGTAGCACATAAAAATTACTTTCAAAAGGAAAGAGAATTTCTGCACATTGAACTCCAAATTAAAGAGCTACAGATTAAAAAATATCTGGAGGCTCAGAAGGTGCATGAGAAGATAAATACACAAGTAGGGAAAACAGGCCCTGGTTTCGAGGATCTGGATCCTTACACGTGTAAAAACAGATCTACTCTAGAAAGAATTCCTTTTGTAAAATCAGAGACTCTATTTTCTGATGAAAAATCTATTAATTCTGGTAAACCAGAGACAATTTCTGAAACATAAGTAACGCATAAAAATATTATAACCATTTCTGAACTTACTTCTGAATCAGAAACTATTTCTGAAGAAAAATCTGAACCATCTATTAAAACTGAGAAAATTTCTGAATTATCTTCTGGACCTACTTCTGAAAGTTTATCTGAAGTTCTAAAAGAAGATAATTCTGATAATAAATCAGAACATAAAGAAAAATATGATGAATTCTCAGATGTTGAATCTTCACAAGATAATAATGAGAATTCAGAAATTATTTTTGATAATTCTGATGATGAGTCTGAAAATATTTTAAATCAAAAATCTTTTGCATCTAGCATGACTCAAGATAAGTTCTCAGATTTAATGAATGCTTCAGATTCAGAAGATGATGATGATCCTATGGTTCAAGTTATTGATAAAGATGGATATTTGGTATATAAATTACAATCAAATATGATTGAAAGAGAAATTTTAAAATCAGAAGCACCAAAAGTACCTTCTAACAAATTTAACACTGTTTTTTGGAAACCTGAATTTCTGAAAAATGCAATTTCTTCTACTTCATCAAATGATACTCCTATATCCACAAAAACATCTTTATCTTCAATATCATCATCTGATTTTGTAACCAGAATTAAAAAGTTTGAAAAAAGACAATCTTCAAATTTAACTTCTAAAGTTCATAATTCAAATTCTAAATCTGAAGTTAAAACCAAAGTGAACAAAAGAATTTCTTATACTAATCCTCATTTTTTATCTTTTACAGAGCTATCCACTTTAGTTTGGAGAAAGAAAGGAGAAAGACTATCAAAGACTGACAAATTAGATAGTTTTTCAAATTCAAAGAAAAATGATGTACCAAAAGTTAATAAAGTAAATAAAAGAACTACTGTTGACAAATCAAACAATGTTGATTCTTGTTCATCTACTGCTTTATTAAATATTTTGAAGAATCATATTCACTGCATTAACTGTGGTCATCATAATTTTCATCTAAACTCCAAAACAAATAAGACACATCTTGAAAAATCAATTTAGAAATTTTTAGCTACATTGGCAAACAAATACAAAAATAAAAAGAAACTTCAAAATAATACTAAAAATGACAAATTAAAAACTTCTGAACAAACTTCTGACTTTCAGAAGCTTATGTCAAAGTTCAGAAATTCGAAGTTTTTGACTAATCCCACAGGACCCATTCTTAAATGGGTACCTAAATCTCAATAATCATTTTTGCAGATATGTCATGTGTGGGTCTTAGATTCTGGATGTTCAAGACACATGACACCTTTCAAAGAACTTTTAACTGATTATCATGAAAGATATGGAGGAACAGTTAGCTTTGGAAACAATGCAAAAGGTTATGTGAGAGGATATGGAACTTTTTCCAAAGGAGATGTTAAAGTGATGAAGGTTTTCTATGTGGAAGGTCTTAAACATAATCTCTTCAATATAAGTCAATTCTGTGACAAGTATTGGAAGGTAAATTTTGATATAGACTACTGTCATGTTCTAAGTTCATCAAACAAAAATGAGTTAACTGCTTATAGAGATGGAGATATCTACACTACAACTTTCACTACAGATGGTCAATTACAAGGAGTGTCTTACATTTCCACAACTATGAGAAATGATAGTTGGCTTTGGCATAGAAGAATGTCACATCTGAACTTCAAAGCCATTTCTCAACTAGAAAGACACAACTCTGTTAGAGGACTACCAAAGATCAGATTTGAAAAGAATTCTTTATGCTCTATATGTGAACTAGGGAACATCAAAAGAAGCTCCCATCCTCTAAAAATGCTATCTTCATGTAAAGCTCCACCTGAAATGCTACATATGGATTTGTGTGGACCAATGAAGACTCAAAGCATGATGGAAAGAAGTATATTCTTGTGATTATAGATGAATATTCAAGATATACTTGGGTTGAATTCTTAAGACTCAAATCTGATACTTCTGAAAGACTCATTCCTTTTCTAAAGAAAATTCAAGTTCTTCTTCAACTACCAGTTCAAAAGATCAGAAGTGATAATGGCACAGAATTTACAAATTCTACACTTCAGAATTTTTTGGAATCTGTTGGTATATCACATAATTTTTCCGCTGCCAGAACTCCCCAACAGAATGGTTTTGTTGAAAGGAAAAATAGAACTTTGGTAGAAGCTGCAAGGACCATGCTAGCATATTCTGAACTTCTTTTATCTCTGTGGGCAGAAGCAATTGCAACTGCATGTTTTACTTAGAACAAGACAATTCTGAATAGTAATTTACTTAAAACTCCTTATGAAATTATTAAGCAAAGAAAACCCTCTATTGATTATTTTAAAATTTTTGGTTGCAAGTGTTTTCTTCTGAATGATACACATCATCTAGATAAATTTGCACCTAAGGGTACAGCTGATATCTTTGTTGGCTATTCTCAAAGATCCGAAGCATACAAAGTACTTTTCAAAGGAACACAAAGAATCATTGAGACTTCAAACATTAGATTTCATGAGCCAACAATGACTTCTAAACAAGACAGTTCAGAAATCAAGCTTAACCAAGTTTCTGAAATTTTGGATTCCGAATGCAACAAGACAAATCTCACTTCTGAATCTAAAACTTTTCTTAAAACAAATTTAGATACTTTATGTCAAGACTTATTTGATATTTCTGTGAATGTTTCTGCAGATTATCAAAATCCTTCTCTACTCAGAAGTATTCCAGAACAACAATCTACAGAACCTACAATATCAAATATTTCTGGACCACCAATCTCAATCTCCACCTCAAATTCAGAATTTCCTGCTTCTGAACCTATACAAGTTATCTAAGAAACAATGCAAGTCATTTCTGAACCTGTTGTTCCTGTTTCTGAACCTGTGTATATTATTTCTAAACTAGTACAAAATGTTTAATTTGAGGGGGAGACTTCAGATCTACATTCAACTATTAATCATGATACTGAAACTCAAGCAATCAATGATGATTATGATTCATTTAACAATGTTTCATCTGTTCAACCATTGCCAAATGTGAACAAATGGACATCAAGTAATCCAATTCATCAGATTATTGGTGATGCGTCAAAAGGTGTACAAACAAGATCAGCCACAGCAAATGAATGTATGTATATGAATTTTTAAAGTAGTATGGAACCCAAAAAGCCATGTGAAGCCCTTCAAGATCCAGACTGGATTTTAGCTATGCAACATGAGCTAAATCAATTTGAAAGAAATAAAGTCTGGAGATTGATTCCAAAACCAAAAGGTAAATCAATAATTGGCACCAAGTGGATTTTCAGAAATAAAAAGGATGAACATGGAATTATTGTGAGAAACAAAGCAAGAGTTATAGCTAAGGGGTATTGTCAACAAGAGGGCATTGATTATGATGAAACTTTTGCTCCTATTGCAAGGCTAGAAGCTATCAGAATCATTCTTGCATATGCTGCTCACAAAAACATGAAAGTGTTTCAAATGGATGTTAAGTGTGGATTTATGAATGGAATTCTTCATGAAGAAGTGTATGTTGAACAACCAGAAGGCTTTGTAAGCAAAGAAATTCCAGATCATGTTTACATTTTAGACAAAGCCTTATATAGACTTAAACAAGCACCAAGAGCATGGTATGACACTCTCACAATTTTTCTTCTTAATTCCAAGTTCAAAAGAGGTACTGTTGATACAACTTTATTTCTAAAAAAGGAAGGTGATGATATGATCTTAATACAAATATATGTAGATGATATTATATTTGCTTCTTCAAATCCAAAATTTTGCAGAAATTTTGAGAAAATCATGCAAACTGAATTTGAAATGAGGATGATGGGAGAATTAACATTTTTTCTTGGTCTCCAAGTAAAAGAACTACCTACTATCATATTCATTAATCAATCTAAGTATATCTCTGATTTACTTAAGAAGTTTGACATGACTGATTGTTCTAGTATTCAAACTCCAATGGCCACTGCAACAAAATTAGAACCTGATTTGAATGGAAAATCTGTTGATCAGAAAAAGTACAGAGGCATTATTGGATCTTTGCTTTACTTAAAAGCTAGTAGACCTGATACAATGTTTGCTACATGTATTTGTGCTAGATATCAAGCTAATCCTAAGGAATCTCATCTTCTTTCTGCTAAAAGAATCCTTAGATATCTCAAAGGTTATCCTTCATTTGGACTTCGGTATCCAAAGGATTCTGGTTTTGAGCTATCACAGATGCAGATCATGGTGGTTGCAAACTAGACAAAAAAAGTACATCTGGATCATGCCAATTTTTAGGTGATAAACTTGTGAGTTGGTCTTCAAAGAAGCAGAATTGTGTTTCAACTTCTACTGCAAAGGCTGAATATGTTGCTGTTGCAATTTGTTGCTCACAAGTTATTTGGATGCAAACACAATTAATAGACTATGGCTACACATTCAGAAAGATTCCTCTTTATTGTGATTCAAAAAGGGCTATTGCAATTACTGCAAATCCTGTCCAACATTCAAAGACTTAGCACATTGATGTCAGATATCATTTTATCAAAGATCATGTTGAAAAAGGTAATATTGAAATGTTTTTTGTCCAGACTGATTATCAATTAGCTAATTTATTTACCAAAGCACTTGATGAAAAACGTTTTAATTTTTTGGTAAGTAAATTTGGCATGAAGATTATGTCTGTGTAAGTATTAAGCATCAATTCAAATTTCAAAATTTTTATGTTCTGAGTTTATTTCCTCAAATTTCCGAGAAATCTTACCTTCAGAGTTTCTGTAGTTAAGTTTTTAGAACTTTAATTTTTTTCTAACTCAGAGGCATAGTTTTTTTCTAACTCAGAGGCATAGTTTTTCAAACAAATTAATTTTTTTCATTTCTCTGTCTTTTATTTCTAACAATTTTGATGTCTAGCATTGTTTAAGGGGGAGAATTAAAATGTTTCTTGTTTCAAGGGGGAGTCAAACTCAAATTCAAGTCTTTAACACTCCTCTATAATATTCAACATCAGAAATGGTGGATAACACATTCTATTGTATACATCTGAAGAATCTGGACAAACTTCTGAAGATAAACTGTTTTTCATATTGTTCAAACCTACTTCTGAATTATTCAAATGTTTTACATTTTTCAGAAGTTTGTAGTTTTAAATGAGTTTTGTGATTTTGAAGGATTCCAAGTCAAGTTCTGAACTTATTTCGAAAGTTCTGAAGTATTTCTGAATCATCTCCTTCAAACTTCTGAACTGATTCTCAGAAGTTCCGAACTACTTCTGAATTTTTTTGAACTTGTTCTCAGAATTTTTCTTCCCGTCATAAAGACTAATCGTGTGCCACGTGTTTTAATTTTATTGGCTAATCCTTAAGCACGTCGATTAAACGGTTTATTTATCCGAATAAATGATGATTACTACTCTAATCACTCTTACTTTTGGCCACGTGTCCATACACGTTTATTTAGTCTTTTATAATCCATGATTTCATATTCGTCTTCACTTTCTAGCAATCTTTCCCTGCGAAATCTTTCCCTGTTCCTTGATTTTCATTCAAACTCAAGTTTTTCCTCATTTTCAACTATGTCGACTTCAAATGTTCAATCTGCAAAATTTCGTTTCAGTGAGAGTAATGGATCATCAAGCAATGATTCATTCAAAATAGTTCCTAAGAAGATAATGGTTGGATCAATGGAGATCAATCTCGATGATGAACAGATTTTAAAAGACATTCTACTACTGTGATTTCTGAAGCTGGTCCTTCAAATCCAAATCCCAAATCAAACCCTAACCCTAACCCGCGAACTGACAAAATTGGGGAAACTCAAATCGAGCCTATTCAAGTGGCTTCTGAGTCAAATGTTGGTGTTGCTGACTCTCAATCTCGTGCACAAAGCAGTGATGGTCCTGATTTGTCCAAACTATATGTCCCTGAAGAGAAGGTACTTGAAATCAAGAAGAACAACTGCGCCCTAAATCTAAAGTCTACTGATTTCAATGAAGATCAAATGATCCTAATTGAAATTCTGAAGAAACATCCTCTATGAGCCTTGCTATCCAGGAAATTTTTGGTCCCTGCTTCTTATCTGCAACAATGGTGGTTTCACGCAGAAGTTGATGAAGAATAAGATGATATCTCTTCATATGTTCATGGCTACAGAGTCTGCATTTCTGTTAAAGATATTAGAAGTATACATTTTCTACCTAAGGAGGATGAAGTTGTTAGGAAAACTTCATTTGATCCTATTCCACCATCTTCTGAGATGATTTCAGACTTTATGAAGTTAGGATACTCTAAGCAACTCAATGCATTAGGCTCATTCAGAAGGAAGTGTTTACCCCCTACCTGGTATTGCTTGTTTACAATTCTAAACACATGCCTTTCTGGTAAAAGCTCAAGTCTGGATCAAGCATCAACAAATGGGAGAATAATTTTTCATGGAGTAGCATTCAACAAGCATTATGATTATGCTTCTCTTATTTTTTATGAACTCAAGTCTGCAGTTTTGAAGAAGTCTACTTACAACTATATACCCTTCAAAGATTCTTTCAAACCTTCATAAAAGGGGCAATGAAAGCTGTTCCTGCTATTCCTGTTCTGACTCATGAGGTACATGTTCCCCTTTTCTCAATGGATAATCTCATACCACCAAATGCTAAACTGCAATTCCCAAATGCTTTACCATTAACAACTTATTTTACTTGCACTTGTAAAAACATCAAATAGGTTTTTGAATGAGTACTGTGAATCAATGGGACTACCGAAACCAGTAGTCTCTTCCCCTGATTCTAACAAGAGTGGTGAGCATTGTGAGGTGTCTAGAATCCCTAGGCAGAGTGGGGAGGCTGTTCATGGGGGAGAACAACCTCATGGTGTGAAGAGGAAAAATGAAAATGAGAGGGTGGGTAGAAGAGTGAGAAAAAAACTAAAGAGGGGAGACCACAAGTAAAAAATAAAGAAACTTGTGAACTAGTTGTTCTAAGCCGGGCACCCATATAATCTATTACTCCACATCCTTTGGTGGGTAGTATTTAAAAAGCCAGTAAGCCCATGGCAAATCTTGTTAAACCCTCCAGCCACTCACCCATCTCTCAACAGAAAGGTGTTTCATTAACACACATGGGGCAAGCAGCTAATCTACCAATAGGTTCCTACTTGGAAGAACCTATTGTTGAAAAAAAAGGACATATGTCCCCCTTCACAGTTTTGACCACTTTGAGTCTGAGAGTGCACTCAACTTTGGGCCTTCTGAACCACTTAATGTGGATTTTATTTACACAAGCACACATCTTTCAGATGTCCACAAGCAAAGTGTTAGTCACCTTGCCACAACAACCATAGATATACCTATTACATGGTATCAAGGATTGGTTGGAAGACATGGTGGAGTGAACATCACCAAAGCTCCATTAACAGAATCACAAGTGATTCATGATGTTGTGGCATCTACAGGCTAACTTTCTTCTGAAGGACTGCAAACAAGACCATTTGTTGGTCTTGGTCATATTCCCTTATCTTCTGAATTTTCTGAATTTAAAGATTTTTGTACTTCTGAATTTGCAAAGATTCAGAAGGACATTAAGGAGTTGACGGATAAAAACTGTAAGGTGATGAACGATAGGTTGGATGGACAGGAGAAGAAAGTGGTGGATAAATTGCATGAATTCCAACTTGCAACTATTTCTCTGAAGTAATTTCAATAGTTCAATCCTTGAAGACCTCTATGCCATCTTCTTCTACTCAGACAGCAGCCTCTGAATTTGCAACAAAGGAGGACATATCTCAGATTCTGAATCAATTAACCACTATTCAGAATTCTCAAGTCTCCTTGAACAATCGTATTTCTGCATTGGAGTGTGGTTCACAAGCAAAGACTTTAAAGCGTAGTCTTGATGATCAAGAAGATCCTGATAATCAAGAGGGGGAGAAGAGACAGAAAGTCTTTGAAAATGTTGCAATTCCACAAGGTCAAAATTCTGAAAAATCTTCTGAAGAAGCTCACGTTCAGACTTCTGAACGATCTTCTAAGAAAACTTCTGAAGAAGTTCAGAACACTGAAAACGATGAAATTAATAGAACTTCAGAAGCAATAGAAGATATTTTACATGCAGAAGATGAAGGTCTAGAAGTTGAAAAAGTCACTTCTGAAGAAACTATGGAAGAAGGGTATGAGACTGAAAATAAACTGAAGAAACTATGGAAGAAATGTTGAATGAGTATCTTGCTTTTGAAGACATTATTGGAGAGCCAAGTGATTTATCTGATTTAATTCTATTTTATGAAGAGATGGAAGTAAATGAAGGAATGGTTGAAATAAATGAGAACAGAGATCTGATTATATGGGAACCTCAAGTTCTAAGAATAGTTGAAAGTAATGAAGCTTCTGAAAACTTGTATACATTGGTTAGTCAATATTGTTGGAGATACATCATCTTGAATCATCCAAGGAATCTGGAGTGTAGATTCTTGGATGAAAGACTAACAATATTCAAATAATTTCTTAATCAACCAGCTGAGTGGTTTGAAATTGAAATTGATTTAAGTCATATGGAAGCTTTTGACTTTATAGATGAAATTTTGATGATTGCAGCAGATAAGCCACATGTCAGATTCAGAAGATGCATAAACATTCCTCTGATTGATTTTCCTATTCTTGAAGAACCCATAGTTGATCAAGTCTATGAAAGTGAGATGATTTTTGAAATCTCTGGAGAAAGTCAGCTTATTTTTCCTGAAGATACTTATTTTAGCATGTATAGAAGAAATCTCAGGTATGCAACCTTAGAAGACTATGTGAATGATGAATGGTCTAAGGATTACATTTCAAAAGTTAGATTTTATGTACAAAGACATGGGGTACAAGAATTGCATGATTCAACTTTAATCAAGAAGATCAGATGTATATCTAAAGATTTTGAAAGTGATCTGTAAATAATAAAGTTTGGAGCTGAAAGGAGAGATGGTTCTTTGACAGAATTCTCTTTATTTGATTTCTACAAATTGAGGTTGCAGGATAAACTCATTGTTCAAAACTTTTGTGTCAAGAGAGAAGATTCTGAAGTTGTCTCTAAAATAAGAAGAATTCTAGGAATCTATGTCAGAAATTTAATTAAACATGATTTTCAACTGGCATTAGAATTCAGATTAGAAAATGTCAATCATCTAGAGCCTGAAAGTATTGAAAGACAGGAAATTACAAAGATTTTCACAAATCCAGATTTGGGATTCACTTAGAGAATAGGAGCATATCATTCAAATACATTCATTGTTTCAGACATACCAAAGTACTCAACCTCTACTCTGAAGTGGTTAATAGAATATGCAGAACAATATCTTCCTTCATCTGATGTTGTAGAAGAAATAATTTACTTGATCAAGGAAAGGATATTTTTAAGAGATTATGTAAGAAAGAGTTCTTTGGTTGGGCATACAAGAATAAATCAAATCAAAGGAGCTGATTATCTTCTGAGCAATGCCTATGACTTTCAGATTCACACAAAGAAACAAGACATTGAAGAAATTCAGAAGCTCTCTCAGAAGTTGGAAAGTTCAGAAGTTAAAAAAGTAGAAAAAGGAAAAGAAAAGGTTTCTGAAAATACTCTAGATGAAATTGTTCCTATTCCTCAGAAGTCTGAATCTGAACAATTACAAGAGCAAAGAATTGAAGAACATGTTTTGACAATGTTTCTTGAGTACTTCCATCCAGAAATGTTCATGGAATATGAACACAAGTTCAATTATATTGATTGCTGGATTCAGAAGTCTTTTGGATGGACAAAATGGTATTCTGATATCATTAAAAAAATCAGACTTCCTGTAAGTGAAGTAAGAAAAGAGAGCCCAATAATGAAAGTAATCACTGCTGATCTGAAGCAGAAAAACAATTACAAGCATGCTTACTTTACTGTTGAGAGAAAATATGGTGAGATCCCAACTTTTACAGAAGCTGATTTTCAAAATGTCTATCTCAGAGATTTGCTTAAATTATACAGAAATTTGTATCCTTTTCATGATTTTATTGCCAAGTTCCGAAAAGCTTTCCCAGTTTTTAGAGATGGCCTGTACAGGGAATTTATTTGGGCAGCTAAGACAGATTTCCAAGTGGCTTATGCAATGAGCAAAGAGAAAGTTCATATGAGTGCTCCAAATCTAAGCTTACCAAATATTGAAAATCTCAAAAGCAGTACTCTAGTCATTCAGCCTCCAAGTTTTGTGTGTAAATGCCTTGATATATTACTATTTGTAAGATTTGAAGAATTACAGAAATTTGTATCCTTTTCATGATTTTATTGCCAAGTTCAGAAAAGCTTTCCCAGTTTTTAGAGATGGCCTGTACAGGGAATTTATTTGGGCAGCTAAGACAGATTTCCAAGTGGCTTATGCAATGAGCAAAGAGAAAGTTCATATGAGTGCTCCAAATCTAAGCTTACCAAATATTGAAAATCTCAAAAGCAGTACTCTAGTCATTCAGCCTCCAAGTTTTGTGTGTAAATGCCTTGATATATTACTATTTGTAAGATTTGAAGAATTACACAAGTGCTGTAATGGAATTCTTATGATTATAAGAGATAAACTATAGAAGAAGAAAAACAAAAGACAAAAGAAGCTTAGTGATGAAGAATGGGAGAAGTACAGAAAGCTGGCAAAGGAAATGATAAGGATCATTGATTCTATATTAGAGTACAGGAAGCTTATTCTTAAAGATGTTAGAGAAATTCTGAATTTCTGGAAGTATGACTTAAACTTTTGAAGCTAAGGGGGAGATTGATAGATATCAGAAGTAGCTTCAAAAGAAGACTAGGTTCTGAAAAGAATGATTCAGAAGTCTGAAGACAAATGAAGTAAAGCCTAAGGCATAACTTCTGAAGTGGCTACTTCAGAAGTTCTGAAGATTCTGAAGAAGTTCTGAAGAGGATTCTAAAGACACTTCTAAAGAAGTTCTGAAGATGTTTAGAAGCAGTTCTGAACACGTCTGTTATTTTTGTACTGTAACCTTAGCATTTTCATTTGTATATAAATAGATTGTTTGATAAGTTGTTATAACTAGCGTTGATAAATAAATATTGTAAAGATACACATATTGTAATACAGTGAAGTAATTAATACAACATACAACTTCAGTGATCTAATTCTTGTTCTTGTTCTTTAATCTTTCTACATTCTTGATTGTTTGGGATCTAACACTTATCCCTTGGAAAATGATAATGAAAATGATGATTATTTTTTTAAAAATTCAGAAAAATATATTTTGAATCTTGAAAATATATTGCCTTCTAATTATACAAAGGTTCTAGAGGTTATTAAGGACAGAAATGCTCCATTTTTATACACAAATGAACCTTTGGAAATTAGAGATGCTGGATCAAATGTTGAAAAACTTTCAAGTGGAATACCACTAATCTTTGTTCCTCCTAAAGAATAAACAAAAGAGGTTCTTATCCATCCAGATTTCCTTGGGATGTGTTTACAATCTAAGACCTGTCTCGAACTCGAAAAGGAGGAAAATCTCAAAATGAAAGAAAATCTTAAGTACCAGTCTCTGAAATCTCAGTCACAGAAGTTTACTCTTCTTGAAAAAGGAAAATGGAAAGCTAACACTTATACTTATGTTTTAGTAAAACCCAAAGTTCCAGAGAAGTCTCCACCGAAGAAGCCTCCACAGAAGAATTCATTTATTCCAAAGCATAAGTCTAGGCTAGATAAGAGGTTCAATAGAACAACTGATGCTAGAATAAACAGAAATAAGAACAATTGTAATCATCATTCTAATAATGAAAATTCCATGAATTCTTTTATGTTTCAGAACTCTGAATGCTTAAACAAATTTTCTCAAGGCCTTCTGTTATTTTCTCTGATAATTGTAAGCACTCAAATTTTAAAAATCAAAACAAAAGAAACAATTCAAACGAAACACGCAAACTAGTAGTCTCTGGAAAAACTGTACATCATTCTGTTAAAAAAGAAAAGATAAATAAAATACCTAACCCTAACATCAAAGGACCCATTATGAAATGGGTACCTAAATCTCTCTGCTTTTGATTGCAGAAACAACGTGTGCATATCTGGTATCTTGACTCTGGATGCTCGGGGCCTATGATTGGAACGAAAAACTTACTCTCCAAATTCAAAGATAAAATTGGCGGAGCAGTAACATTTGGTGATGATGGTAAGGGTCAAATAAAAGGCTACGGTACTCTTCAAGAAGGTAATATTACCTTATCCGAAGTAGCTCATGTTTCTGGACTGAAACATAATCTGTTACGTGTGAAGAGTTATGGAGAGCCGACAGAAAAGGTAATCTATATATGATGAACTTTACATCCAAGGATGATAAGGAAACCCTGTGTCTTGTCTGTAAGGAGAGTGAAGTTGCTTGGCTATGGCATCATAAACTTTCACACTTAAATTTTGAAAATCTTGATATCCCAATCCCAGAAGACGTTATCCAACCCTCGGATATAGAATTTCAAGCCCAGCAAATACCTCAAACAAGGATGAAAACATGGACAAAGTCTCATACTCCAGATCTAGTAATTGGAGATCCATCTAAAGGGGTCAAAACCAGATCTTCAATAGCAAATGAAGCTTTCTTTGTAAATTTTCTAAGCATGATTGAGCCAAAGAAAGTTCATGAAGCTTTACAAAAATCAAGCTGGGTGGATGCAATGCAAGAAGAGCTTCTTCAATTTGACGGGAACAAAGTGTGGAAATTAGTACCTCTACCTAAAGATAAAGTCGCCATTGGTACTAAGTGGGTATTCAGAAACAAAAAGGATAAAGATGGAATTGTGATCAGAAACAAGGCAAGATTGGTGGCCAAGTGATACTGTCAAGAGGAAGGAATTGACTACGATGAAACTTTTGCTCCAGTAGCAAGACTTGAAGCAATAAGAGTCTGGCCTTCTCAGCATACAAATATTTCAAGGTGTACTAGATGGACGTTAAGTGTGCATTTTTAAATGGAGATCTCAAAGAAGAAGTGTATGTTCAACAACCTCCTGGTTTTGTAGACTCGAGACTTCCAGATCACGTCTATCTTCTGGACAAAGCTCTGTATGGCTTAAAGTAAGCTCCCAGAGCCTGGTATGAACGCTTTTCAAAATTCCTTATCAATCACTCATACGAGAAAGGTAAGATCGATACTACTTTGTTCATCAAAAGAGGCAAAGGTACGTCAACCGTGGTTCAAATATATGTGAATGACATTGTATTTGGCTCTACTAATCAAACAAAAGTTGATTTATTTTCAAAGGTAATGGAAAGTTAATTTGAAATGAGCATGATGGGTGAACTAACATTCTTCTTAGGGCTCAAAGTTAAACAAACTACCTCTGGCATTTTTATAAATCAAGCCAAAGATGTTTCTGACATGCTGAAGAAATTCAAACTTCAAAATTCCATTACTATGAAAACTCCTATCTCTCCTAGTACGAAACTTGATCCCGATCTCTCTGGGAAATCAGTTGATGTTACGAACTATAGAGGTATGATTAGATTTCTTCTGTATTTGACTGCCAGCAGACCTGATATAATGTTTGCCACCTGTCTCTGTGCGAGATTTCAATTCAATCCAAAAGAATCTCATTTGGCTGCTGTAAAAAGAATTTTTAGGTACCTAAAAGGAACATCCTCACTAGGTCTACGGTATATACCTAAAAATTCTAGATTTGATTTAATTGCATACAACGACTCTGATCATTCAGGATGTAAGTTAGACTGGAAAAGCACTTCTGGTAGCTGTCAACTTCTGGGAAATAGGCTGATAAGTTGGACATCCAAAAAGCATAATTATGTTTCAACTTCCACAACAGAAGCATAATATGTTGTTGCTGTTAGTTGTTATTCACAAGTTATTTGGATGAAGACAACTCAGAGACTATGGTCTAGTATATGAAAATTCCATCCTCTGTGACTCAGAAAGTGCTATTGCCATCACAGGAAATCCGGTACAACATTCAAAGACCAAGCACATTGATGTCAGGTATCATTTCATAAAGGATCATGTGGAGAAAGGGACAATTGAAATGTATTTTGTCTCCACTGATTACCAACTTGTTGATATATTTACAAAAGCTCTGGATGAGACAAGATTTAATTTTCTAATTAGTAAGTTGGGTATGCTAAACTTGTGACTAACTCAGATTTTAAAAGTCTTTTATAATCTATGTTTAGTTACTTATTTAGTATATCTTTGTCTTAATACTTAGAAACTTTTTGAGTTTAATAAATAAACCAGAGACACCAGAAGTCTCTGGATACCTCTGTCAGAAGAAAAATGAATCAGAGACACTCAAAAGTCTCTGAATGACTCTGTTAGCAAAAAAGTATAGGTCAAGGGGGAGCATTACATACAGAAGTCAAGGGGGGGTCATTACATACAAAAGTCAAGGGGGAGCATTACATGCAGGATTCAAGGGGGAGCACAAAATACCGATTTATTCAACAAGGAGAATTGATCAATTTTCAAGACTAGCTCATGTTAGCTGTTCTCTGAATATGTTTTTCCTTAGAATTTTTTTTGAATAAGTTACTTCTGGGATAACTCTTGCGGTCAAGGTTATCCAGAATTCTCTAATTCAATAAAATTTCTTCTGAAATACTTTCATAGGATAACAAACTCTCTTTTGATCCAAAAATGTTTTATGTGATCAATTGACTGATTTTAAACTTTTTTCTTTTGCAAAAATAATTTCTTAAAACTTTCCTTTTGTTGGAACCCAGATCCCTTTCTAACAATTAATCAATAGATCGAATGTAAAAATATTAGCGGAAGCAAATTAGATCTTTGAATTAAAACAGTTAACAGTAAGAACCATGTTGAAGAACAAATGGTAATTCGTATTAATAACCTGGAAGATGATTACAATACGATGAATGAAATGCTCTATTTGCTCTCCAAAAATGCATGTCAGATCGACAACTATTACATTCATAAAAGGAACTATTTATACTAGTACAATGAATAGAAGTAAATATTCTATCCTATTACAAACTGACACGTAAGCAAAGTTTATAACAAATTCAGTTATACATTTAGAAACACGGAACATGTGCAGGCCACGTCATCAGGAGCTCGTGTGATACCTCTGTAGTAGTCCAACTGTTTTTCCAAACTTTGGACGATTCTATGATGAGTGAGATCAGAAGATGAACTTCTGATCTCCTGCACTTGTACAATTTTGGTTCATACTGCTCTGAAAATGAGGTCTAACAATCTCCCCCTAAGTATGAAGTCCAAAATGTTGAAAGATGACTTCGTTTGGCTTTAGTTCCGTTTGCGTCAGAAGTGAGCAACATGTGAGATAATTTTAGAGACCTGATATGTGATTTCTCTGATCTTTAAAACGCTATCAAGTTTCTTCACCATTTTTTCTATTGCTTCTTGGTTATGATCATCAACTTCAACAGAGGCATAATATAATAACCGGACTTTTATAACGAACTTTAAGTAAAAAATTAACGTTTAGAGTTAATCCTTGCTTTGTATGCTTGTACATAAAGCATAAAGACTCGAACCCAAACTAAATTTGTCAAACATAACCATGTGAGGTGTTAAACATGGACAAATGAAACTGGAATTAAACTTAGATGCAAAAGAGTTCACTAACCATGGTGAGGATACAATTTCTGAAACTTGAGGGACTAAATGTGAAAAATTGAAAAATATAAAAACCATTCTAAAATTAATAAAACTTCATTAATCTGATTTCTCTTCTCTTCTTCCTTATTGCACGACCTAAAACCCTAGAACCAAAATTCACCATGCATTTGGTCTATAATGTTGATAAAATGAAGAAATATTGAAGAATTGAAGGTAAATCTTGAGGGTAAACCATTGGGTAACTTGAATCTATGTTATTTGGTTGTAATACATATGCTAAGTGTGTGAATATGTGTTGATTAGGTGATGAAAATTTGAAGGGATTGAAGGAATCAATGTCTTCATGATATTATAATCATCCCTAAGGTAAGAACTTTGAAATCTTTGAATTAGGTGCTTAGGAATCTAATATTGATGTGGGTTTTGGTTTAATTTATGTAGGGGCTGTTAAACCATAACCAAATTCTCCAATTTTGTCAAATTAATGGTTTAGAATGGTTACCAAATCAAGTGGTAGAGATGATATCTTCAAATAGTGATAATATAGTGCTGTTGGATAAAACAGTAGGTGCTGTTGGTTTTAAAAATTTGTATAAAATCAACCATTGATCCAATTAAGGTGTATAATATGTCTATGGAAAGCTTAGAATGTATACTACAACTGTTATGAAGAGTCTGAGAGCTAATTTGGTGTTTAAGTGCGTCAAAACAGTGAATTACAGTAGCTGGTCACAGTGTACTCGGGATTTACACACTGTTGGCAAACACTTCGTGTTGAATTGGTCATAGCTTCAAATGACATTAATCTTGTTGGGCTGAATTCATAACAGACATATTTACAACTTTTATTTAGAGGGTATCACTTAACTTGACTCCTAAGCATGAGGTTAATGTCCACAAAAGTGATGGACAGAAGCTGAAATGTGCAGGGGATGAATTTCCTATATAATGTCATGTTTAATTATTGATACCTATCATCCAATCACCAACATTAACAATGAATTATCTGTTATTAGGGTTTATGTAAGGCTTAATTAAGTCATAAGGAAGGGTACACATAAGATTAGGATGGTTAAACAAACATAGGTAATTGGTACAATTCTAAGTATACATTATTTGTGATAGGATATTCGACTAGCAAAGATTGGAACGATTGGCATAAGAGCATATTGCTTTGATTCTCGGCTATATAAGGTCCGGATCTCTTATTACTTTGACACGGGAGTGAGCTATTGCTAAAGGTCATTCCATTCGAAATTGATTTACTTAATGGTAAATTTGATGTACGAAAAAATTTGATGTACGAAGGACTTCAATAATCATATATTCTTGGGTTTTCATTGTTATTATTCCTTATTTGATTTCCATTTGGTGTTCCATTAGTTGAGCACAACTTAGGAATGTTCCAAGGTTGATTGCTCCTAATAGGGACCGTTGGCCCGGTTCTTGAGTTTTCCTCCAAATGCTGAGGCGGGAATGGATTGTTGCTAAAAATGATTATTGATCAATTCTTGTGATTCCGTTACATTGCATTTGTTGTTATTCTTTACCCAGACACTTGGTCGGGGGCACCGACCATGTGATGTTTCCGTGGTGGCTATAATCACTATGGCGTCGTCGTATATGCGTGGTGAGTGCGCTGGCCTTGATCCGGCAATGGGGCGGATGGATATCCTAGGAACCGAACAAAATTAGGACTACTTTAATAGTAGTCGAGGGCTAGTGGGTGTTGTGCCCACACTGCTAGTTCTCACCTATGCCCATAGGACCGTACATCCTTTTTGGGAACAACGTGTTAGTGTATTCGGGTGATTATGTGAACTTGGTAAGACGAAACACGGAATTGGGTGATTATGTGAACTCACATGTTATATCTTTCTGATTTCAATTGATTTCTATCATTTCATCATTTATCCATCATTGATTACTATTCGTATTGAATATTGCTTATTATTCATATTGTTGATCTGTTCACTGAGTTATTGCTCAACCACGTTTGTTATTCCGTGGCAGGTTCTAAAGACTGACTAGGGGTGTATTCGGGTTGAGAGTCCAGGATTGGATTTTGGAGGCTAATTTGATAGACGACCACACTTTTGTATAGTTACTTTTTGGTTGTAAATATTATGTAACTTAACTTTTGGTGGTCTATAACCATGAATACTTTGTTATGCAAATTACTTAGTTGCTCTATGTACTTTTAACCCGGTTCATTATACATATGGGATGTTACACATAAAATTTGATAATGTATACTACCTCTGATGAATATTTGTATGCCTCTTTTATTCTGAAGAAGCTTCTTCTATGTGGCCTCTTGAACACAACCCCTTCTTTTGGCTGAGTCAGCATGTTAATCACATATTACAACAGATCTGATAGATTGCTCAATGAATCCTCATTTTATTAAGAACTGTAGAAAGCTTATACAGAGAAACACACACTTACACCTTTAGGAAACTCTCATATGTGGTGTTCTATTCATTTTCAACTACCTAACTGTCTAACAGACTCTCTATATATACTACAAAGGTAAAGCTACAGTTACATGTATTTAAATCACAACCCAATTACATTAAGACACGTCATCAAAAACTCTATTCAGAAGTTCTTCAGAACTTCTGAACTGTCTTCAGAACTTCTGAACTTTCACTTCAGAACCACTTTTGAATTCTTCAAAAATTCTTCAGAAGTTGTCTTTCAGAACTTTTCTGTCTTCAGAAGTTATCTTCAGAACTTCAGAACTTTTATTCTGAACTTCAAAATATCTAAATAGAGACTTTACAAAACATTCCAAACATAGGATTCTTTGGATCCTGACACAACATTTTACCAATTCTCATAGCATTGAGGCCTTCAAAGTCTTCATTTGGAGCAGAGATACATAAGTTGTCAACATTGTAGTTCAGCCCAGTCTGAAAATCTACTTGTGTCTCTATCTAGTAAAACATTTCATGCACTCAATGATTCTGAAGTAAGCAATCTTATCTTGACTATCCCTTTTCTTGTTCATTTGAACTTTCATGAATTTCTCCAGGATCAGAAGATCAGAAGGGTTAATGGACAATAGGTCATTGTCACAAAAAATAAAAAGTCTGTTTGTCTTCTCTGACTACCTCATAAATTGTGTACCACATCTCTGATTGTTCAAATTGAGTGTGCTTGATAGCCGAGATCTTTTTGATTGGTACAATGGAATAGGCATCCTTTCTTGCTTGCCTATGACTCATAAATTTATCCCTGACATCATCACTTACTTGATAGTCATTTGCAAAATTAGGCAGCATTAAGAAAATCTTCTGATCAGCAGGAGCATACATGTGCCTATTTTTCGTTTCCAGAGTTGGTAGCTCAAGTCTTCCCAGCTTTTGTTGTCTTTCTTCATATGCAGCTCTGCATTTTAATGGCTCTTCTCATTTGGCTTTCTCAAAATTTTCTCGTGCTCTTTCAGCTTCGGCCTTGGCTTCATCAGCTGCAGCTTTAGCGTTTTCAGCTTCTACTCTGTCTATTTCTACTTGAGCCATGGCTCTTTCAGCTTCGGTCCTTGCTTTATCAGCTTCAGCTTTGGCTTTGATTTCAACCACAGTTCTGGCTCTCTTTTCTTCATCTCTGGCTTTTTCAGCATCGATGTTTGATTGTTGAGGGGCAGGGGTAGAAGGACTTGCACTTGAAGGTTGAGATTGTCTCTTTGTTTTGCCAATAATTTCAATCAGAAAGTTGGCCACCTCTGGATCTTTAGGAAGAGGACCAGTATGTGTGGCAATTGGTGTTGGAGTTAAAGTAGTTTGTTTAGAGGGAGGTGGAGCAGAGGGTGAAGGGGCAGAAGTTGTACCTCTGTCTTGATCCATCTTCTGAGTGGTGTCGGTTTTTGCCTTCTTAAGAGTTTCTAGATTCTCCCCCTTCTGAGAATCATGATCTTGATCTTCAGACTTCTTGCGCTTGTCCTCTGCTTTCTTACAAACCTTGCTTCCTTAGCTTTCTTCTTATCATTGAACGCAGCAGAGATAGAGCTTACCATGGTGGATAACTTCGAGACAGAGGTTTCTAAGGAAGTGATCTTCTTACCCATGTTTGAGGTGCTAGTATTAGTCTTGGGGACATATATCGAAGTTAAAGCATTAATCCTTTCAATCATGGCTTTCTGGAATATACCCATGTCAGACTACTTCACGAGGGAGGAGGAGGAAGCAGAAGCGTCTTTAGTAGGAATAACGGCCTTAATAATCTTCTGAATATCAGCGACAAAAGAGCCGTATTCAGCAATAGAGATGGTGACCTCTGGAGATGGAAGCTCTTCAGGAAGATGGAAAATTGCCTCTGAATTGGTCTTAATGCCAGCGTCCAGAATATGTGTTAGTCCCATATTACAACAGATCTAACTGTCTAACATACTCTCTATATATACTACAAAGGTAAAGCTACAATTACATGTATTTAAATCACAGCCCAATTACATTAAGACACGTCATCAAAAACTCTATTAAGAAGTTCTTCAGAACTTCAGAACTGTCTTTAGAACTTCTGAACTTTCACTTCAGAACCACTTTTGTATTCTTCAGAACTTCTTCAGAAGTTGTCTTTCAGAACTTTTCTGTCTTCAGAAGTTATCTTCAGAACTTCAGAACTTTTATTCTGAACTTCAGAATATCTAAATAATGACTTTACAAAACATTCCAAACATAGCACTTTACCAGTTCTCATAGCAATGAGGCCTTCCAAGTCTTCATTTGGAGCAGAGATACATAAGTTGTCAACATTGTAGTTCAGCCCAGTCTGAAAATCTACTTGTGTTCTGTATCTAGTAAAACATTTCATGCACTCAATGATTCTGAAGTAAGCAATCTTATCTTGACTATCCCTTTTCTTGTTCATTTGAACTTTCATGAATTTCTCCAGGATCAGAAGATCAGAAGGGTTAATGGACAATAGATCATTGTCACAAAAAATAATAACTTTGTTTGTCTTCTCTGACTACCTCATAAATTGTGTACCAAATCTCTGATTGTTCAAATTGAGTGTGCTTGATAGCCGAGATCTATTTGATTGGTACAATCGAATAGGTATTCTTTCTTGCTTGCTTATGACTCATAAATTTATCCTTGACAGCATCACTTACTTGATAGTAATTTGCAAAATTAGGCAGCATTAAGAAAATCTTCTGATCAGCAGGAGCATACATGTGCCTGTTTTTCGTTTCCAGAGTTGGTAGCTCAAGTCTTCCCAGCTTCTGTTGTCTTTCTTCATATGCAGCTCTGCATTTTAATGACTCTTCTCGTTTGGCTTTCTCAAAATTTTCTCGTGCTTTTTCAGCTTCGGCCTTGGCTTCATCAGCTGCAGCTTTAGCCTTTTCAGGTTCTGCTCTGTCTATTTCTTCTTGAGCCATGGCTCTTTCAGCTTCGGTCCTGGCTTTATCAGCTTCAGCTTTGGCTTTGAGTTGATCCTTACTTCTGGCTCTATTTTCTTCATCTCTGGCTTTTTCTGCATCGATGTTTGATTGTTGAGGGGGAGGGGTAGAAGGACTTGCACTTGAAGGTTGAGATTGTCTCTTTGTTTTGCCAATAATTTCAAGCTGAAAGTTGGCCACCTCTGGATCTTTAGGAAGAGGACCAGTGTGTGTGGCAATTGGTGTAGGACTTAAAGGAGTTTGTTTAGAGGGAGGTGGAGCAGAGGGTGAAGGGGCAGAAGTTGTAACTCTATCTTGATCCATCTTATGAGTGGTGTCGGTTTTGGCCTTCTTAAGAGTTTCTAGATTCTCCTGCTTCTGAGAATCATGATCCTGATCTTCAGACTTCTTGCGCTTGTGCTCTGCTTTCTTACAAGCCCTTACTTCCTTAGCTTTCTTCTTATCATCGAACGCAGCAGAGATAGAGCTTACCATGGTGGATAACTTCGAGACAGAGGTTTCTAAGGAAGTGATATTCTGATCCATGTTTGAAGTGCTAGTATTAGTCTTGGAGACATATCTTGAAGTTAAAGCATTAATCCTGTCAATCATGGCTTTCTAGAAAATACCCATGTCAGACTACTTCACGAGGGAGGAGGAGGAAGCATAAGCGTCTTCAGTAGGAATAACGGCCTTAATAATCTTCTGAATATCCGCGACAAAAGAGCCGTATTCAGCAACAGAGATGGTGACCTCTGGAGATGGAAGCTCTTCAGGAAGATGGAAAATTGCCTCTGAATTGGTCTTAATGCCAGCGTCCAGAGTATGTATTAGTCCCATATTACAACAGATCTAACTGTCTAACATACTCTCTATATATACTACAAAGGTAAAGCTACAATTACATGTATTTAATTCACAGTCCAATTACATTAAGACACGTCATCAAAAACTCTATTCAGAAGTTCTTCAGAACTTCTGAACTGTCTTCAAAACTTCTGAACTTTCACTTCAGAACCACTTCTGAATCTTCAGAACTTCTTCAGAAGTTGTCTTTCAGAACTTTTCTGTCTTCAGAAGTTATCTTCAGAACTTCAGAACTTTTATTCTGAACTTCAGAATATCTTAACAATGACTTTATAATCCATTCCAAACATAGGATTCTTTGGATCCTAACACAACACTTTACCAATTCTCATAACATAGAGGCCCCCCCAAGTCTTCATTTGGAGCAGAGATACATAAGTTGTCAACATTGTAGTTCATCCCAGTCTGAAAATCTTCTTGTGTTCTGTATCTAGTAAAACATTTCATGCACTCAATGATTCTGAAGTAAGCAATCTTATCTTCACTATCCCTTTTCTTGTTCATTTGAACTTTCATGAATTTCTCCGGGATCAGAAGATCAGAAGGGTTAATGGACAATAGATCATTGTCACAAAAATAATAAGTCTGTTTGTCTTCTCTGACTACCTCATAAATTGTGTACCAGACCTCTGATTGTTCAAATTGAGTGTGCTTGATAGCCGAGATCTTTTTGATTGGTACAATCCAATAGCCATCCTTTCTTGCTTGCCTATGACTCATAAATTTATCCTTGACAGCATCACTTACTTGATAGTCATTTGCAAAATTAGGCAGCATTAAGAAAATCTTCTGATCAGCAGGAGCATACATGTGCCTGTTTTTCGTTTCCAGAGTTGGTAGCTAAAGTCTTCCCAGCTTCTGTTGTCTTTCTTCATATGCAGCTCTGCATTTTAATGACTCTTCTCGTTTGGCTTTCTCAAAATTTTCTCGTGCTCTTTCAGCTTCGGCCTTGGCTTCATCAGCTACAGCTTTAGCCTTTTCAGCTTCTGCTCTGTCTATTTTTGCTTGAGCCATGGCTCTTTCAGCTTCGGTCCTGGCTTTGTCAACTTCAGCTTTGGCTTTGAGTTCAGCCTCAATTCTGGCTCTATTTTCTTCATCTCTGGCTTTTTCAGCATTGATGTTTGATTGTTGAGGGGCAGGGGTAGAAGGACTTGCACTTGAAGGTTGAGATTGTCTCTTTGTTTTGCCAATAATTTCAAGCAGAAACTTGGCCACCTCTAGATCTTTAGGAAGAGGACCAGTGTGTGTGGCAATTGGTTTGTTGGAGTTAAAGGAGACTGTTTAGAGGGAGGTGGAGCAGAGGGTGAAGGGGCAGAAGTTGTACCTCTGTTGTTAGGACCCAAACAATCAAGATATCAATATATGAAAAGATTATAACAGGAATGATAGTAGCCAAATGTAATTTGTATTGATTCAATGTACTGTATACAGAATATATCTTTACAAGGTATATGAAAAGATTAGTTCTAACAATCTAACTAACTATCTATTTATACATACAATAGAAAGACTAAAGTGACATAACATTCATAACAGACAAGTTCAGAATTGGTTCTGAACTCCTTCAGAACTTCTTCAGAAGTGTCTTCAGAACTTCATCAGAACCTCTTCAGAAGTGTCTTCAGAACTTCTTCAGATCTTTTTCTCTTTTAAGAACTCAGTTCCTTTTGAAGCTATTATGATATTTCTAAACATAGCACTTTACCAGTTCTCATAGCAATGAGGCCTTCCAAGTCTTCATTTAGAGCAGAGATACATAAGTTGTCAACATTGTAGTTCAGCCCAGTCTGAAAATCTACTTGTGTTCTGTATCTAGTAAAACATTTCATGCACTCAATGATTCTGAAGTAAGCAATCTTATCTTCACTATCCCTTTTCTTGTTCATTTGAACTTTCATGAATTTCAAACATAGCACTTTACCAGTTCTCATAGCAATGAGGCCTTCCAAGTCTTCATTTGGAGCAGAGATACATAAGTTGTCAACATTGTAGTTCAGCCCAGTCTGAAAATCTACTTGTGTTCTGTATCTAGTAAAACATTTCATGCACTCAATGATTCTGAAGTAAGCAATCTTATCTTCACTATCCCTTTTCTTGTTCATTTGAACTTTCATGAATTTCTCCAGGATCAGAAGATCAGAAGGGTTAATGGACAATAGATCATTGTCACAAAAAATAATAACTTTGTTTGTCTTCTCTGACTACCTCATAAATTGTGTACCAAATCTCTGATTGTTCAAATTGAGTGTGCTTGATAGCCGAGATCTATTTGATTGGTACAATCGAATAGGTATTCTTTCTTGCTTGCTTATGACTCATAAATTTATCCTTGACAGCATCACTTACTTGATAGTAATTTGCAAAATTAGGCAGCATTAAGAAAATCTTCTGATCAGCAGGAGTATACATGTGCCTGTTTTTCGTTTCCAGAGTTGGTAGCTCAAGTCTTCCCAGCTTCTGTTGTCTTTCTTCATATGCAGCTCTGCATTTTAATGACTCTTCTCGTTTGGCTTTCTCAAAATTTTCTCGTGCTCTTTCAGCTTCGGCCTTGGCTTCATCAGCTGCAGCTTTAGCCTTTTCAGCTTCTGCTCTGTCTATTTCTTCTTGAGCCATGGCTCTTTCAGCTTCGGTCCTGGCTTTATCAGCTTCAGCTTTGGCTTTGAGTTCAGCCTTACTTCTGGCTCTATTTTCTTCATCTCTAGCTTTTTCTGCATCGATGTTTGATTGTTGAGGGGCAGGGGTAGAAGGACTTGCACTTGAAGGTTGAGATTGTCTCTTTGTTTTGCCAATAATTTCAAGCTGAAAGTTGGCCACCTCTGGATCTTTAGGAAGAGAACCAGTGTGTGTGGCAATTGGTTTGTTGGAGTTAAAGGAGATTGTTTAGAGGGAGGTGGAGCAGAGTGTGAAGGGGCAGAAGTTGTACCTCTGTTGTTAGGACCCAAACAATCAAGATATCAATATATGAAAAGATTATAACAGGAATGATAGTAGCCAAATGTAATTTGTATTGATTCAATGTACTGTATACAGAATATATCTTTACAAGGTATATGAAAAGATTAGTTCTAACAATCTAACTAACTATCTATTTATACATACAATAGAAAGACTAAGGTGACATAACATTCATAACAGACAAGTTCAGAATTGGTTCTGAACTCCTTCAGAACTTCTTCAGAAGTGTCTTCAGAACTTCTTCAGAACCTCTTCAGAAGTGTCTTCAGAACTTCTTCAGATCTTTTTCTCTTTTAAGAACTCAGTTCCTTTTGAAGCTATTATGATATTTCTATCATCTTTCTTGATCCATCTTCTGAGTGGTGTCGGTTTTGGCCTTCTTAAGAGTTTCCAGATTCTCCCCTTTCTGAGAATCATGATCCTGATCTTCAGACTTCTTGCGCTTGTGCTATGCTTTCTTACAAGCCCTTGCTTCCTTAGCTTTCTTCTTATCAGCGAACGCAACTGAGATAGAGCTTACCATGGTGGATAACTTCGAGACAGAGGTTTCCAAGGAAGTGATCTTCTGATCCATGTTTGAAGTGTTAGTATTAGTCTTGGAGACATATCTCGAAGTTAAAGCATTAATCCTGTCAATCATGGCTTTCTAGAAAATACCCATGTCAGACTACTTCACGAGGGAGGAGGAGGAAGCAGAAGCGTCTTCAGTAGGAATAACGGCCTTAATAATCTTCTGAATATCAGCGACAAAAGAGCCGTATTCAGCAACAGAGATGGTGACCTCTGGAGATGGAAGCTCTTCAGGAAGATGGAAAACTGCCTCTGAATTGGTCTTAATGCCAGCGTCCAGAGTATGTGTTAGTCCCATATTACAACATATCTAACTGTCTAACATACTCTTTATATATACTACAAAGGTAAAGCTACAATTACATGTCTTTAAATCACAGCCCAATTACATTAAGACACGTCATCAAAAACTCTATTCAGAAGTTCTTCAGAACTTCTGAACTGTCTTCAAAACTTCTGAACTTTCACTTCAGAATCACTTCTGAATTCTTCAGAAGTTGTCTTTCAGAACTTTTATGTCTTCAGAAGTTATCTTCAGAACTTTAGAACTTCTATTCTGAACTTCAGAATATCTGAATAATGACTTTACGAAACATTCCAAACATAGGATGCTTTTGATCCTAACAATCTCCCCCTATGTTTTGTAAAGGAATCATAGTCTTTAATCTTCAGATCATCTCCCCCTTGATTTCTTTGAAAAACATTAGTGTTGTTCATCTTCAAGAACTCCCCCTTGAATAAATCCAAGCTCCCCCTTGAATAAAGATCTTATCTTTACTTTCAACTTTAATTTCAGAATCAATGTGCAATAACCCGACTGAGTACACTAACTTCAGCTTGAAACTGTAGATATGTCATGACAATCCATTTTGCAACTGCAGTTTATAACAAAGAATTTGTTTGTCTTTGAACCATGAGTTGAATAAGCTTTCTGTTAGGACCCAAACAATCAAGATATCAATATATGAAAAGATTATAACAGGAGTGATAGTAGTCAAATGTAATTTGTATTGATTGAATGTACTCTATACAGAATATATCTTTACAAGGTATATGAAAACATTAGTTCTAACAATCTAACAAACTATCTATTTATACATACAATAGAAAGACTAAAGTGACACAACATTCATAACAGACAAGTTCAGAATTGGTTCTGAACTCCTTCAGAACTTTCTTCAGAAGTGTCTTCAGAACTTCTTCAGAACCTCTTCAGAAGTGTCTTCAGAACTTCTTCAGATCTTTTTCTCTTTTAAGAACCCAGTTCCTTTTGAAGCTATTATGATATTCCTATCAATCTCCCCCTTAGCTTCAAAAGTTCAAATCATACTTCCAGAAATTCAGAATTTCTCTTACATCCTTCAGAATTAGTCTTCTATATTCTAGTAAGGATTCAACAACTCTAATCATTTCTTTTGCAAGTATCTTGTGCTTCTCCCAATCTTCATTGCCCAGATTCTTTGGTCTTCTATTCTGTCTTTTTACCAAACGATCTCTGATTGCCATGAGAGTTCCATTGCAACAATTGTGGAGTTCTTCAAATCTCACAAATAATAGTTCATGAAAGCATTTACAAACGAAGCCAGGAGGATGAAGTACTAAAGTGCTCTTCTTCAAATTCTGAATATCTGGTAGACTTAAATTTGGTTTGCTTAAGTGTACTTGCTTCTTGTTTAGAACATAAGCAACCTGGAAATCAGTCTTTGCAGCCCATATAAATTCTTTGTATAATCCATCTCTAAGCACTGGAAAAGATTTTCTGAACTTGGTAATTGAGTCATGGAAGGGATAAAGACTTCTGTATACTCTGAGAAGATCTCTGAGATGAACATTCTGAAAGTCAGCTTCAGAAAATGTAGAAATCTCACCATTTTGTCGCTCAACAGTAAAGAATGCATATTTGTAATTCTGTCTTGTCTTCAAATCAGCATTAATCACTTTGATCACAGGACATTATTTTCTTGCTTCATTTATTGGAATCCTTATCTTTCTGATGATGTCTGAGTACCATTGTTTCCAACCAAAAGACTTTTGAATCCAGCAATCTATATAGTTGAATTTTTGCTCATATTCCATGAACATTTCTGGATGAAAATATTCAAGGAACATAGTATAAGCACTTTCTTCAATTCTTTGTACTTGTAGTTGTTCCTCTTCAGATATTTGCTTTTCAGGAATCAACTCTTCAGAAATATTTTCAAGAACTTCTTCCTTTTCTTTTTCCTTTTCTTTTTGTCTTTCTTCTGAACTTTCAACATTCAGAATGTACTTCTGAATTTCTTCCATATCTTGTCTCTTTGTATGAATCTTGAAGTCATATGCATCACTTAGTAGATAATCTGCTCCTTTTATCTTGTTTACTTTCTTGTGACCAGCAAGGTAACTCTTTCTCACAAATTGTCTAAAATGTATTCTTTCTTTGATTAGATAGACAATTTCTTCTTTGATGTCAGATTCTTCAATAAAATCTGTCATGTAGTTCAGAAACCATTGGAGTGAGAATGTAGAATACTTTGGAATATCAGATACAACAAATGTCTTAGAGACTTCTTCAACAAGATACATGAACCCAATATCTGGATTAGTGAACAATCTCTTCAACCCAAATCTTTCAATATATATAGGTTCTAACAGGTTTACTGTGTTAAATCTGTATTCCAAAGCCAACTGAAAATCATGCTTTATGAGATTCCTTATGTATATTCCCAAGATTCTTCTAATCTCTGAGACTAACACAGATTCACCAGAATTAACACAAAAAGATAAGATTGCCAACTTATCTTGTAGTCTTAGCTTGTAAACATCAAACTGAGCAAATTCACACAGAGTACCATCTCTTCTTTCTGCTCCAAATCTGAATATAGTCAAATCATTCTGAACTGATTTTGATATGCATCTGATCTTCTTTATTAAAGTTGAATCATGAAAATTCTGAACACCATGATTCTGAATAAAGTTCTTCACTTGAGCAATATGATCATCAGACCATTCATCATTCAGAAAGTCTTCCAACTTTGCAAACTTCATACTTCTTTTGTACATGAAGCAAGAAGTGTCTTCAGGAAATATCAGACTGCTTTCTCCAGAAATAAGTATATTTTCTTTTTCAAACACTTGATCCAATACAGGTTCTTCAAGTATTTTAAGATGTATCTTAGGAATGATAATGCAAGGTCTGGTTCTAACTTCAAATCTTCCTAAGAAAGCAATTAAGATTTCATCAATAATTTCAACTCCTTCGAAATGAGTTAAATCAAATTCCAATTCAACTCTTTCATCTGGTTGTTCAAGAAAATTTCTGAAGATAGAAAATCTGTTGTCCAAAAGTCTACACTCCAGACTTCTTGGATAATTCAGAAATACATGCACCCAACAGAATTGATTCAGAATATCCCATAATTTTTTCAGAAGCACTTTTGAACTCTTCACTCAGAAGTTGTTGAGGCATCCAAATCACTAAATCTTTTATTTCATTTTAGCTTTCTCCCATATTTACATCAATCATATCTTCTTCAAACATGATGACATCAGAAAGATCACTTGGTTCTCCAATAACATCTTCAAAAGCAAGGTATTCCCTTAGCATTTCTTCATTCGAATCTGGAATTATATCTGTGTTATCTGAGCTCAAGTTACCTTCAGACTCAAGAGACAACTTTTCTGTTTCATACCCTTCTTCTATCATTTCTTCAGAAGAATGATCATTTATCTCTTGTACCTCATGTTCTGCAGATAAAATATCTTCTATGGCTTCTAAGACTTTATTTGATTCTTCACCAACATTCTGAGTATCTTCAGTAATCTTCTCAGAACTTTGAACTTGATTAGTTTCTGGTAAAGATACTCGCTGTCTTTTCTCCCCCTCTTGATTATCAGGATCCTAATCATCAAGACTCCTTTTAAAAGTATCTGACTGAGATCTGCATTCCAGAGCAGATAATCTTGTGCTTAAGTCTGATTGAAAACTCTGAATGGATGAAAGTTGATTGAGAATTTGAGAAATATCATCTTTAGTGGCATAAGCTTGTGAAGCAGAAGAAGAAGAAGGCTGAGAAGCTTTCAAAGAAGAAACAGAAGAAGCCACTTCAGAAAAGGCTGACAAAAGTGCTTGTTTAAATAAATGAAGATCATTAGAAGATTTGAGATGAAAATCATTCAGCTTGTTAACCAAATTTTCCCCATGTTGATCCAACCTAAACTCCAACACCTTTTTGGTAGAATCCGTCAAATCCTTGATGTCCTTCTGAATCTTTGCAAATTCAGAAGTACAGAGATCTTTGAATTCTGTGAATTCAGAAGATGTGGGTAAGTTGCCAAGATCAACAGATGAACTTGTTTTCAGACCTTCAGAAGAAGGTTGGCCTGTATGAGCCACAAAGGCATCATGAACAACATTTGATTCTGTGAATGGAGCTTTTGTGATGTTCACCCCACCAGGACTTCCAACTAATCCTTGATATCCAAAAATTGGAATATCTATAGTTGTTGATGCATTGTGACAAACACTTTTCTTAGGAACATCTGAAAGATGTGCGGTTGTGTGAATGGATGCCACATTAAGGTTCAGAAGGCTCAAAGTTGAGTGGACACTCAGACTCAATGTGCTCAAAACTGTGAAGGGGGGGCATATATCCTTCATTTTCAACAAAAGGAACCTCCAATTGGGGTCCTAATGGAGTATAAGCTGCTTGCCCCATTTGTGTTGTTGAAACACCCTTCTGTTGAGAGATGGGTGAGTGGCTGGGGGGGTTAACCAAGGTTGCCATGGGCTCACTGGTTGTTTCAATATTATCCACCAAAGAATGTGGAATAATAGTAGATGTGGGTGCCCGGCTTGTAATAGGTGGTTCACAGGTTTGTTTTTTTTGTACCTATGTTCTCCCCTCATCAATTCTTTTTCTGACCCTTCTACCCTGTCTCTCATTTACATTTTTCCTCTTCACTCTTTGAGGTTGTTCTCCCCCTTGAACAGCCTCCCCCCTCTTTCTAGTAAGTCTAGACTCCCTTGCATGATCACCACTCTGGTTTGAATCAGGGGAAGGGACTACTGGTTGAGGTAATCCCATAGATTCTAAATTCTCACTCCCCATCCTAGTTGGTGTAATTACAAGTTCAAGTAAATGAGAAGGAAGTGGAACTGCATTTGGAAAAGTAAGTTTTGCATTTGGAGGTCTTAGACTATCCATAGTGAAAATAGGAACATGTACCTCATGAGCTAGAACAGGAATGTTTGAGACAGCCTTCGTTGCTCCTTTGATAAGTATTTGAAGAAATCTCTGAAATGGGATATAGTTGAATGTAGACTTCTTCAAAATTGCAGATTTGAGTTCATCAAAGATGAGACTAGCATAATCATAGTGTTTGTTGAAGGCAACACCATGAAATATAATCCTCCCATTTGCTGAAGCTTGGTCTAAACTTGAGCTCTTCCCAGATAGGCAGGTATTCAGAATGGAAAACAAGCAGTACCAAATTGGGGGTAAACACTTTCTTCTAAAAGAGCTCAGAGCACTAAGGTTTTCAGAGTAACCCAAGCTCATAAAATCTGAGATCATCTCTGATGAGGATGGAATGGAGTCATAGCAGGTTTTCCCAAGAACCTCATCTGGTTTTGGCAAATAGTGAAGGCTTCTAATGTCATCTACAAATATACAAACTTTGTAGGCATGAACATAAGATACAATTTCATCATCATTTTCATCCACCTCAGCATAATGCTAGAATTGTTGAAGATAAGAGGCAGGAACAGAGAATTTCCTTGAAAGGAGAGTGCGCAGGGGATGTTTCTTCAGAATTTTAATCAACATTACTTGATCATTAATGAAGTCTTTGGATTTGAAGTTCAGTGCACAGTTATTTCTTTTGATGTCAAGTAATTTTTCAGCAGGTACATAGAGTTTGGATAGGTCACCTCTTTCAGCAGGAGTCTGGGATTCACTTTCAGCAACATTTGATTCAGAAACAACATCGATGGGTGTATTCTGTGTTTCCCCAATTTTAGCAGTTGTCGGGTTAGGGTTAGGGTTAATGATAGGGTTTGAAGGTCCGGCTTGATGAGTTGCAGTTGTTGCTGTGTCATGAAGCATTTGATCATCACTAAGTGGGATTTCCATTGATCCAACCATTAATTTTTGAGGCACAATCTTGAACGAAGCATCACTGGATGATCCAGTGTTATTATTTGAACTCGAGGAAGTAGAAATCATTGTTTTTGAAGTAGACATGATGTAGAAAGAACACAGATTGGTAACTGAAAGATGATCAATAAACACAGAAAGATTTCTCAAAGAAAAATTGCTAAAAGAATGAAGATGATGAGGAATCCATTGATTTAAACGATCGGATAAGCGTTGAAGGACACGTGGCCAAAAAGTAAATGTGATTAGAGTAGTAATCATCATTTATTAAGAGAAATGAACCGTTTAATGGTCGTGGTTAGGAGAAAACCAATGAAATTAAAACACGTGGCACACGCTTAAATGAAAAAATCAACGGGAAGTTTTAGTTCTGCGAAAAAGTTCAAAAACTTCAGAAGTTGTTCAGAACTTCTGAGAAAAAGTTCAGAAGTCTGAAAGAAAGAATTCAGAAGAACCGTAGAATTTTTAAGTGAAGTTCAGAACTAAACTTGAGTCATCTTAGAAGACATAAAATCATTTAAAAATATAAACTTCTGAAAAATATAAAACATTTTGAGAATTCAGAAGTAGATTTGAACAAATAGAAAACTGTTTTAATCTAAGGAAGCTTGTTCATACTTCTTAGATATAAAGTGCAAGACTTTATTTCACCAATGCAGAGTTGTTATGTAGGAAAGAGTAGTTAGTGAAATATGAAATTAATAACACTCCCCCTTGAATCACTAGCAATTATGATTCTCCCCCTTGATTATTGCAACTTTATCAAAGAATCAATAAAATATTAGTGAAATGAGAAATAAATGAAAAGTATTAAAATACAATCAACCTAGTTACTGAAGAGATATACTTCTGCGTTTGAAAAGTAGCAAAAATCTGAATGATAAACTTCAGAATATACAAAGTAATTCTGAAGGGCAAAGTATTCAGAATTTGATAATAAAAAAAAACTTCAGAATGTAACTTCTAGAGTATAGGTGATGTATAATACTTACATAGACATATTCATCATGCCCAATTTACTTACCAAGAAGTTAAATCGTTTTTCATCAAGTGCTTTGGTAAATAAATCCGCCTAACCGATAATCATTACGAACAAAAAAATTTAAATATTACCTTTTTCCACATGATCTTTGATAAAATGATATCTTACATCAATGTGCTTGGTTTTTGAATGCTGAACAGGATTGGCAGTGATGGCTATAGCACTCTTTGAATCACAATACAAAGGAATCTTTTTGAAAGTGTAACCATAGTCTTTTAGTTGAATTTGCATCCAGATCACTTGTGAGCAACATATTGCAGCTGCTACATATTCAGCTTCTGCTGTAGAAGTAGAAACACAATTTTGTTTCTTTGAAGACCACCGACTAGTCTATCACCCGTAAAACCGACATGATCCAGAAGTGCTTTTCCTGTCTAATTTGCAACCACCATGATCTGCATCTGTAAATGCTGTTAGTTCAAAACGAATCCTTAGAATACCAAAGTCCCAATGAAGGAGAACCTTTTAGGTATCTAAGTATTCTTTTTGCAGCTAGAAGGTGTGATTCCTTAGGATTAGCTTGATATCTGGCACAAATACATGTATCAAACATTATATTTGGTCTACTAGCAATTAAGTAAAGCAAAGATCCAATTATGCCTCTGTACTTTTTCGGATCAACAGATTTTCCATTTAGATCAGGTTCTAGCTTAGTTGCAGTGGCCATTGGAGTTTGAATACTTGAACAATCAGTCATGTCAAACTTCTTAAGTAAGTCAGAGACATACTTAGATTGATTAATGAATATGTCAGTGGGAAGTTGTTTAACTTGAAGACCAAGGAAAAATGTCAACTCTCCCATCATACTCATTTCAAATTCTGTTTGCATGATTTTCTCAAAATTTCTACAAAATTTTGGATTAGTAGAAGCAAATATAATATCATCTACATAGATTTGTATCAAAATCATATCACCACCTTCCTTTTTCAGAAATAAAGTTGTATCAACAGTACCTTTTTTGAATTTGGAATTCAGAAGAAAAGTTGTAAGAGTATCATACCATGCTCTTGGTGCTTGTTTAAGTCCATATAAGGCTTTGTCTAATATGTAAACATGATCTGGGAATTCTTTGCTTACAAAGCCTTCTGGTTGTTCAACATACACTTCTTCATGTAAAATACCATTCAGAAATGCACATTTTACATCCATTTGAAATACCTTCATGTTTTTATGAGCAGCATAGGCAAGAAAGATTCGTATGGCCTCTAATCTAGCAACTAGGGCAAAGGTTTCATCATAATCAATTCCTTCTTGTTGACAATACCCCTTAGCTACAAGCCTTGCCTTGTTTCTTACAACAATTCCATTTTCATCCTTTTTATTTCTGAACACCCATTTTGTGCCAATGACAGATTTGCCTTTTGGCTTTGCTATCAATCTCCAGACTTTGTTTCTTTCAAATTGATTTAACTCATCCTGCATGGCTAAAATCCAGTCTGGATCCTGAAGTGCCTCATATGGCTTTTTGGGTTCCATACTGCTTAAAAAATTAACATACAGACATTCATTTGCTGTTGCAGATCTTGTTTGAACACCATTTTGATGCATCTCCAATTATTTGATGAACTGGATGACTAGATGTCCATTTGTTCACATTTGGCAATGGTTGAACAGATGAAACATTATTCAGAGAATCATAATCATCAGTAATTGCTTGAGTTTCAGTATCATGATTGATGGCTGAATGTAAATCTGAAGACTCCCTCTCAAATGGAAAAATCTGAATTGGTTCAGAAATTGCATTTTCAGAAGTTGGAAGTTCTGAATTTGAGGTAGTGGTGCTGATGTATTTGAAATCTGTATTTCTGAAATGTCTTGATCATTTGAATTTCTGAGTAGAGAAGGATTTTGATAATCTGCAGAGACATTTACAGAAATATCAAATAAGTCTTGACATAAAGTATCTAAATTGGATTTAAGTTAAGTTTGAGATGCAGAAGTAGAGTTTGTGTGATTATGTTCTGAGTCCAAACTTTCAGAAGTTGGTTTATGTGCGAGTTCTGAACTGTTTTGTTCAGAAGTCATTGTTGGCTCATGAAATCGGACATTTGTTGTTTCAATGATTCTTTGAGTTCCTTTAATGAGTACTCTATAAGCTTTGGATCTTTGAGAGTAGCCAACAAAGATACCAGCTACACCTTTTGGTGCAAATTTGTCAAGATGTGGAGTATCATTCTTTACAAAACACCTACAACCAAAAAATTTAAAATAATCAATAGAGGGTTTTCTTTGTTTTAACAATTCATAAGGAGTTTTAAGAAATTTTCTGTTAAGAATGGTTCTGTTCTGAGTAAAACATGCAGTAGCAATTGCTTCTGCCCAAAGAGACAGAGGAAGTTCTGAATATGCAAGCATGGTTCTTGCAGCCTCTACCAAAGTTCTATTCTTTCTTTCAACTACCCCATTTTGTTGAGGAGTTCTTGCAGCGGAAAAATTATGAGAAATACCAACAGATTCCAAAAAATTCTGAAGTGTAGAATTAGTAAATTCTGTTCCATTGTCACTTCTGATCTTTTGAATTGGGAGTTGAAGAAGAACTTGAATTTTCTTCAGAAAGGGTATCAGTTTTTCAGAAGTATCAGATTTAAGTCTCAGAAATTCAATCCATGTATATCATGTATATTCATCTACTATAACAAGAATGTATTTCTTTCCCCCCATGCTTTGAGTTTTCATTGGTCCACACAAATCCATATGTAGCATTTCAAGTGGAGCTTTGCATGAAGATAGCATTTTCAGAGGATGAGAACTTCTTTTGATCTTCCCTAGTTCACATGCAGAACAAAGAGAGTTCTTTTCAAATCTGATCTTTGGTAGTCCTCTTACAGATTGATGTTTGCCTAGTTCAGAAATGGCTTTGAAGTTCAGATGTGACATTCTTCTGTGCCAAAGCCAACTATCATTTTTCATTGATGTAGACATATAACATACACCTTGTAGTTGACCAGTTGCAGTGAATGTTGCTGTGTAGATATCTCCATCTCTATAAGCAGTTAACTCATTCTTGTTTGTTGTACTCAGAACATGACAATAATCTATGTCAAAATTAACCTTCTAGTATTTGTCACAGAATTGACTAATACTGAAAAGATTATGTCTTAGTCCCTCAACATAGAAAACTTTCATTACTTTCACATCTCATTTAATGAAAGTGCCATATCCTCTTACATATCCCTTTGCATTGTTTCCAAAACTAACTGTTCCTCCATATCTTTCATGATAATCAGTTAGTAGTTCTTTGAAAGGTGTCATGTGTCTTGAACATCCAGAATCTAAGACCCACACATGACATATCTGCAAAAGAGATTATTGAGTTTTAGGTACCCATTTCAGAATGGGTCCTTTGTGATTAGTATTAAAATTTGAAGTTCTGAACTTTTTCTTCAAATGTTTCAACTCAGAAGTTTGTTCAGAACTTTGAGATTTATCTTTATTTCTATTTCTTTGTTTAATTGAATATTTTTTGTTGAGTAATAGTTCGAGTAAGTCTTGAATGAGCCCCCTTTGTCAATGTAGCCAAACATTTCTGAAAAGATTTCATCAAATTTCTTTTGTTTGTTTTGGAGTTAAGAAGAAAATTATGATGACCACAATTAATACAGTGAATATGATTCTTTAATGTATTTACAACAGTATTAGACATATAAGAATCAATAACATTTGATTTTTCAACAAAAATTCTTTTATTCACTTTCTTTGTTTTAGGTACATCATTCTTCTGTAAAATGAAAAACTCTCTAATTTGTCAATCTTTGAGTGTCTTTCATCTTTCTTTCTCCATACTAAAGTGGATAGCACTGTAAAAGATAAGAAATGAGGATAGTATAAGAAATTCTTTTGTTCACTTTAGGTTTATCTTCAGATTTTGTGTTAATTTTCTGAACTTCAGAGAGAGAGTTTGAGGATTGGCCTTGTTCAAAAGTTATAACTCTGGTGTTAAAGTCAGAAGATGTTACTGAACATGGTGTTGAATTTGATGATATGTTTGTATTAGTAGGAAAAAAATCTGAATTCTAATATTCTGGTTTTAAAAACACAGAATCAAACAATTCTGAAGGTATCTTTGAAACTTCAGATTTTAATTTTTCTCCTTCAGTCATACATGATTGAGATTTATAAACCAAATAGCCATTTTTGTCAATGACTTGCACCATTTGATCATCATCATCTTCTGAATCAGAAGCAATTATTAGATCTGAAAACTTATTATGAGTCATACTTGTTGCAAAAATATTTGAATTTTTTGTTGTTGTATACTCATTATCAGAATTATCAAAAAATATATTGGAATTCTCATCAATATCTTCAGAGGATTCAATATCTGAGAATTCATCATATTTTTCTTTATGTTCTGATATATTATCAGAAGTATCTTCTGAAATGTTTTCACAATTGGATTCAGAAGTAACTTCAGAAATAATTTCAGACTTAACAATTACTTCTGATTTTTCTTCAGAAATAATATTTGATTCAGAAGATTTACAAATATTTGGAATTATATTCATTTCTTCTGTTTCAGAGATACTTTCTGGTTCACCAGTTTTAAGAGGTGTTTCTTCTGAAAACAAAGTCTCTGATTTTATAAAAGGAATTCTTTCAGGCAAAGAATGGTTACAGGTTTGGAAATGATGCCAGTATTTGATTCATTGAAAATTTTCCTTTTAGAATAATCATACAAGTTTGCAGGTGCCTTTTTTAGAATTTGACTGTCATTATATCCTAAGCCTGCTTTTATATTGTAAAATTTTGAGTTCTGAGCCTGACTAGTTAAAATATTCAGAGTTTGTTCAGTTTGTCCTCTTTTAAAATTTAAATCTTCCAATTCCTTAATCTTTTTATAAAGATCAAGTCTCTCTTGATTCAGAAAATTCATCTTAACATTTAGAATTTCCTTTTCAGATTTTTCATTTATAATTTCTTTCTGTAAACTATCCATTTTTTCTTTTAAAACAAGTTTTTCTTCAGAAATTTCTTCAAGAATTTGTTCAGCTGCTTGACAATTTTCTTTATATATTTGACTTTCAGCTCTGAATTGATTGATCAAAATTCTTTCACCTTTAATTCTGTTTCTGAGTGTTTCAAATTCAGAAAACATATTTTGAAATTGATTTTTCATTTCTGAATCTTTAGTATTAATTTCAGAATTATGTTCAGAATTATGTTCAGAATTTTGTTCAGAAGATGAAGAAGATACCTCAGTGTCTTGTTTGTCCTTTTCTGGATCCATTTGAAACATGTAGCAATTGGTTGCAAAGTGAGCAACTTCTTCATCATCATCTCCATCACTCCAGTTTAACCAGTCTTCTTCATACTTGGTTACTAGAGCAGGATTAAGCTCTTTTTTCTTTGCTAATAGATGCTTCTTCTCATAATAACCTGAATTATTGACTTTTGGCATCTTGCATTGTCTAGCATAATGTCCAGGCTTTCCACAGTTAAAGCATCTTGCTGGTTCAGATGTTTCAGATTGACCAGCCTCTTGACCCTTCATAGGTCCAATTTCAGATCTAGGTTTATTCTGATATTTTTGATTGTATCTTTGTTTGAATTGCCTTGTCATGAAAGCAATATTATCAGAAATCCTTTTAAGCTCTTCATCTGATTCATCCCCATCACACACTGTCATCTCTGGGATCTCACAAACTTTCTTGGTAGCAATGGTCAAAGAATTATTGTAGTTCTTGCTCAGAAGGGCAACTGTTTCTTGTGTCTTCTTTTGTTCATTTTTGTCTAACTTTGATCTTGTCCTCATGTTGGAACAAGATGCCATAGACATCATGAATTTTCTTTCTAGATAAGTTCCTAGTTACCATATTATCTGAAAAAACTTGACCATTCATATCCCAGATTGTTCAGAAATTTGTTGTTTATCTCAGAATTTGATTTCTGAACACCATTTCTTCTTAGATCATTCAGAATTTTATTGAATCTATGATATGTATCAGTGATAGATTCATTTTCTTTTTACCTGAAATTTTCATATGTTCCTACACAGATATTTAATCTCTGTGCTTGAGCCTTTGTACTTCCTTGCATCTGAGCTTCTACTTCATCCCACATGGCTTTTGCTGAAGTTAAACTATCAACCCTATTGGATATCTCATTGGGAATTGCCTTGGTGAGTAAAGTTAATGCTCTTCTATCAACTTTCATTTGAGCCTTTTCAGCTGGATTATACATTCCAGGACTCTTCTTAATTCTTGATGCAGGGATTTCAGGGGTGGATTCAGTTCTGGGAACTGCTGGAATCTCAACAAATACCTCTAGTGGGCCATTTGTGATAGATTGCATTAAGGCTTCATCTATGTTATCCAAGAATTGAATCATTCTAATTCTCCATTGATGATATTCCCCTAAGAAGAGAGTTGGTGGTTTCGTTTCTGATCCGATTGAGACTATTTCTTTAGACATCTTTGATTGTTAGAAGATCGAGAATTCACCTGTATTGAATTTGAATTTTGTAGATGAAGAACACCAAGAACTGGTCAGATCTGACAAGTTCTTTCACAAATCTTCTTCAAGAACAGATGAATTGGCTCTGATACCAATTGTTAGGACCCAAACAATCAAGATATCAATATATGAAAAGATTATAACAGGAGTGATAGTAGTCAAATGTAATTTGTATTGATTGAATGTACTGTATACAGAATATATCTTTACAAGGTATATGAAAACATTAGTTCTAACAATCTAACTAACTATCTATTTATACATACAATAGAAAGACTAAAGTGACACAACATTCATAACAGAAAAGTTCAGAATTGGTTCTGAACTCCTTCAGAACTTCTTCAGAAGTGTCTTCAGAACTTCTTCAGAATCTCTTCAGAAGTGTCTTCAGATCTTTTTCTCTTTTAAGAACCCATTCCTTTTGAAGCTATTATGATATTCCTATCACTTTCAGCTCAAGAACTTCTTCTGATAAGCTCAAGAAATGGGGAATCAACACAAAGCTTGGTTGACCAAAACACCTTTTGACAAATAAGCTTTGGGAGAGAGATGACATTAAGAACATAGCTTCTTGATCAGCAAAGTCAAACTAGAAAAAGTAGCCGATTTCCAGAATACTTCTAGAATAATAAATAACCAAATCCAGATCCAATCTTCACACCAGATGAATGATTATCAGCACTCAAACCTCTAACACATAATAATTTCACTAGAACACTGATTGTAGTCACTCAAACTTCTGCTTGATCAATACAGAAAGATGATTGAAGACACTCAACAATCTAGCATCTTGAAAATGGCATTCAGAACAATGATTGCAAGCACTCTCGAGTCTAAGTGACCAATTCAGAACATAGATTGCAAGCACTCAACGGTCTTGACTCAAGAATAAATCATCAGAGAAATGATTGCTGAAACTCAAACTTCTAATTTTCAAACCAAATACTGAATCAATCATCCAAGTTCTGAGAACTTTTCAAATCTGGCTCTTTAGTTAGCATACATAAAGCTTTGACCAATATAGTCAAACTTTGAACACTTGCTGACAAGCTTGAAGAAATAGAGTTTTTGATGAAATTATAGGGCCATGATAAAAAAATATCTATACAACTAAGAGGATGTCATCAACATAGAAAATTAAGCACTTCTTGTCTGAGAATAAGCTGTACTGAACTGTGTTGTCATATTCCTTATGCGGAAGCCTTTAATCTTCAAAAATTCAGAAGTATGACAACAAGATAATATTGTAGACAAGTGATGAAAATCAATGATTTTTATATGATTTGCCAAATCTCTTTGATGAATAGTGTCCCTCTCCTACGACTTAGCACGGTAGTCCCGCTACCCGGTTAGCGGGTGGGGTCAAGGGGCAACCCGCTACCCGGTTCGAGAATGCACACTTCTCCCCTTACCCAGATGCATCAATTCTGAACAACTTCTGAAGATTAGTACAGTTCTGAACATAACACAGAACTTCTGAATTATAGTATGTTGATACAATGCAGTTCAGAAGTCTGATTATACACTTCAGAAGTTTTGATAAAACACTTCAGAAGTTAGATAAAACACTTCATAAGTTAGTTAAAACACTTAAGAAGTCTTATAATACACTTCAGAAGTTCAATAAAGCACTTCAAAAGTCTGATGCTTCAGTTCAGAAGTTTGATAAAACACTTCAGAAAATTAAAAAATTCTTCAGAAGTCGAAAGTTTCTTGTTCAGAAGTCTGAATATATTGAAACAAAAGTCTGATCCCTTTGCTGTTATCGGATACTTCAACTAATGGATCTTGTTCGATTTAAAAAATTCAGATTCCTCAAAATTTGTCAATTAAGCACCAAATTGATGATCAAACCTTGTTCATAAACATATATCGAGTTTTCCTCTTGAAAAAATTGGATTGAATCACACCAATTTACCAAAAATTCATAGAATTTGTCAAGAACAGTTCGTTCGAACAAAAACCCTAGAAACTTCAAATTTTGTCAAATTCGCTCAATAATCCATGAAATTGATGACTGAGATTGATTCCATATGAATATATAATGATCATAGAATCAATTTGACATGAAAGAACATCCAATTTCGTATCAATTCATCAAACTTCAATCATAAAAACTTACTATTCATCATAGAGAGAAAAACTTCACTGATTTCATCATTTTCTTCAAATCTGCTGCAGTCAATTGATCGTATCGAAGATAAATTGCTTCGATTAAGCTGTGATACGAATTGTTAGATCCCAAAAAATCAAGATTTAGAAAGATAACAAGAAATAGATCACTGAATGTTGTATATTGTATTGATCAGATGAACTGTATTACAAAATATGTCTTAACAAGCTTATGAAAACGTTAGTCATAACTATCTAACAAACTATCTATTTATACATGAAATAGAAATACTAAAGTTACAGTACAAAAATGACAAGCATGTTCAGAACTACTTCTGAACTTCTTCAGAAGTATCTTCAGAATCTTCAGAACTTCTGAAGTTGCCACTTCAGAAGTTATGTCTTAGGCTTTTATCTGCTTGTCTTCTGAGTTCTGAGTCTTTCTTTCTTCAGATCTTTCTTACTCTTCAGAACCCAGTACCTTTTGAAGCTAAATTAGTATCTCTATCAGTATGAAAGTGGGCAGAAGCAGAATTCCTCGGAGAATCTGCATTCTCAATGATGAGCTTCTTGATGGCCTCCAGAGTTTGAGCCTGAGCTAACTGTGCTGTATGAATACTGTTGAGTATGGTCTGCTGAGAGTCAAGGGATAGTTTTAGATCGTCCATAGATCTCTGAATTTTATCACCAAATGCCATAAACGCTGCATTGGTGACGAAATCAGAAGGAGTAACTGGTGCATCCCCAACACATAGAGCCCCTTGTCTCTCGCGTTCAGAGAGGCCCTCATTCACACTTGTATTGACGTTGAGTGTGGAGGGACTTCCAACCTGTCTTCCAGGGCTGTTATTGACAGGCACCTCTTCGGTTGTTCTGATTGGTTCAACTTTTTCCCTATCATCAGAGGATGGGAAGCTGAACACAATGTGCTTACCTTTATAAAAGGTAAAGACCCCGGTAAGTGGTGCATCCTGTGGATGTAACCCCTCTGATAGGATTTCATCAGCATCTATACTATCAAAGGGTATGGACGTACCCTCTGGTTGCCCTAGGACCTCGCTGGTCACGGAGACGTCAACGAGTGGTGATGGTAGTGGCGAGTTCTGGGGCAATGAAACTCTTATAGTGTCATCATCGTACTAGGTAGTCCTTGGTCAATGAGTGTAGATGTGTTGGCATCTACCTCAGTAAATGTGGTTGCCCTTTGGGAAGAAGGTGAGATGCGCTCAAATGTGTCTCTATGGACATCTTTAGTACCCTCTTGTAGTAAGAGGTCAGGATGGGAAGAAGCCCTCGGATGTTCACTCACATTCTTTTCAATCTCATTCTCACTTGACCCCTCACCGCCTAAACTAGGCTCTAAGTGCTCTGGGTAGGTATTCTTGGTTCTGAGGATACCAGAGAGCTTCTATAGGATATGAGATTAGGAGAGTTTGTAGGAATGAGATTAAGCATGTACCTGGAGCGCGCCCTGGGTGATGGGTACCCATTGCTGTCGATGGTCGGCTTATGTGAGCTCATAGATGCAATCTTGCAAAGTGGTTGAAGCAGAGGACCCTTCAGAGCCGCTATTGCTGGAAAAGTGAATAGAGATAAAAATCGTGGAAACATTAGGGCTTGGAGAGTTCTTCCTTGGCTCTGGTGAGTAACATTCATATGCACAACAACTTTCATTTCTTGGAAAATCAAACTCGCATAATCCAACGGTCGATTGAAGTACATACCATACATGATGGTAAGGATGCTTTTGCTTGCCTGGTCTAAGGAGCCGATTTTGCAAGTTAGGCTCTTGTTTAGAATGGAAATCAGCACATTCCACATTGGGGGTAATTGCTTTCTTTTGAACTCAGATAACTTTGTGAGATGTTCATTATACCCTAAGAAGTTGATAAAGGCAAGTAGGGCTTCAGGGGTAGGATTTTGTTCAAGGGCAGGATTGGGTATTTTTTGTTCACCATCATCGATAATGGGTTGAGGCAAATGAAAATACCTTGCGATTTTCATCTTAGTAATGGGTATTTCCACTGCAGTGTCGGATTCGGTGGGGTGGCTGAAGTTTCCAATAAGAGTTTCTTCATCTTTTATGGACATGGATTGCCAAACTTCTTAGACATAAATATCAGGGACATTGGGATTGGTTAAAGTTAGGGTTCGGTTTAGAGAATGATGTTGGAGGAACTCTATCATGACCCTGTAATCGGCCAGATATGTGTTTGGATCGAGAAGTACCTAAACATTGTTGGCCTTCAATGGCAGTTTGACGATTGGAGCACTGTCAGCCGTTGAGTCGATTAACCTTCCATCTTCATTTTGAACATTGAGATTAGCAGATTTGGTCGCCATTGATGAACTTTGGGTGTTTGGAAGTCGATGAGAGAGCAGGTTTGCAGTTGTTGGAATAGCGTGAGGAAGAAGATGATGCACTGTAGTTGAAGTTTATATATGAGAGAAAAAGAGTACTCGAGTGTAATTTGGAATGGAAAAGGTATTAATTTGAGGATGGGCAAAAACGGTTCGTTTATGCTGAGGTAAGCACAAGCTTGCAGTCATGCAATAACTGGATCATTGACACGTGGTCAATTTGGTAGCATGTGGGATGACTAGCACGGGTATGGATGAGTCACCGAAAGGGTTTAATTAGCTTTAAACCGTTGATTAATCCCATAAAGAAAATTAAAAAGTAATGAATAAGAAAAAAATATTAATTGAGCAACAGGTAATCTGTTGAATAAAATAATTTTTTGAGATGAATAAAACTTTTTAATTTAATTTGAAAATCAGACATTTGGTTAAATAAATCAGTTTTTGTGAACCAAAAGAAAGTTTAATATTTAAAGACATGTGTTTCTTAAGAAATTTTAATAAAATAAGAAAATTTTAATTAACCTTGAAGGCAAGATTTAATTAAAATGAACTTATTAATATAAAAATTTCAGAGGAAAAACAAGGTCAGAAAATATCTGGTCAGAGAAAAACAATTTGAGACCAAAAATGTCAAAAGAACATCATTCTAGAAAAAGTTTTAGTGGAATCGGAAAATTCTTAGTAACCTTGACGGCAAGAGTTATTCAGAAGAGACAGATTCAAATTTTTTTTAAGTGAAGAGAAGTTCAGAAGACAGCTAACTTATGTTAGACTTGATTTGCTCCCCCTCAAATTAATCGTTGTGCTCTCCTTCAAAATTTGCATCTTGCTCCCCCTTGCTTTTTAAAGTAATGCTCCTTTGCTGACATCACTTGGTGCAAAAATGTAAGATATATTCTTTTGAAGCAGAGAGATGTCCAGAGGCTTCTGAATGCCTCTAGATGTAACCATCAGAAGTGACCAGAAGTTTCTGGGCAGTTCTGATTTTTAAACAGAAAAAAAATAAGAATAAAACAAATCAAAATTTGGGAACATAAATATGTAATTGTGTTTTAATTCTATGAAGATCATAGTTTTAAAAGGAATTACATATTTAACATACCCAACTTGCTGATTATAAAATTAAAGCGCTTCTCGTCCAGAGCTTTTGTGAAAATATCAGCAATTTGAAAATCAGTGGAGACGAAATACATTTCTATAGTGCCCTTCTCTACATGATCTTTGATAAAATGATACCTGACATCGATGTGTTTGGTTTTGGAGTGCTGAACAGGATTTCCAGTTATGGCAATGACACTCTCTGAATCACATAGGATGGGGATTTTATCATAGACTAAACCATAGTCTCTGAGCTGAGTCTTCATCCAAATGACTTGGGAACAAAGAATCGGCAAAGAAGAACATATTCGGCTTCAAATTGTAGAGGTTGAAACACAGTTCTGTTTCTTGGATGTCCAACTTATAAGCCTGTTCCCCAGAAGTTGACAGCTACCAGAGTACTTTTTCTGTCCAACATACATCCTGCATGATCAGAATCTGTATATACCATTAGATCAAATCCAATATTTTTAGGATACTAGAGACCTAGTGAAGGAGTTCCCTTAAGGTATCTAAAAATTCGTTTAACAGCAGCTAAATGAGATTCTTTTGGGTTGGCTTGATAGCGTGCACAGAGGCAAGTGGCAAACATAATATCTGGTCTACTAGCGGTCAGATACAGAAGAGATCCTATCATACCTCTATAGCCCATAACATCCACTGATTTCCCAGAAGGATCAAGGCCAAGTTTCGTGCTAGTAGAGATAGGAGTTTTCATAGGTGAGGAATTTTGAAGATGAAATTTCTTAAGCACGTCAGAAACATGCTTAGCTTGATTTATAAAAATGCCAGAGGCATTTTGTTTAACTTGGAGTCCTAGAAAGAACGTTAGTTCTCCCATCATACTCATTTCAAATTCTTGTTCCATCAATTTAGTAAACAGATCAACTTCTGATTGATGAGTAGAACCAAAGATTATGTCATCCACATAGATTTGGACAACAGTTAGCATACCTTTGCCGCTTTTGATGAACAGAGTTGTATCAATTTTACCCTTCTCATAACCTTTACTGATCAGAAACGTAGATAAGCATTCGTACTAGGCTCTTAGTGCTTGCTTCAAACCATATAAAGCTTTGTCGAGAAGATAGACATACTCTGGATGCTTAGCATCTTTAAAGCCAACAGGTTGTTCAACGTACACTTCTTCTTTGAGATAGCCATTCAGAAATGCACATTTAACGTCCATTTGATACACCTTAAATTTTTTGTATGCAGAGAAAGCCAGAAATAGTCGTATCGCCTCAAGTCTTGCTACAGGGGCAAAGGTTTCATCATAATCTATTCCTTCTTCTTGACAATACGCCTTAGCCACCAGTCGAGCTTTGTTTCTGATCACTATGCCGTCTTCATCTTTCTTGTTTCTGAAGACCCACTTAGTACCAATTGCGAGTTTATCCTTTGGTAAGGGTACTAAGTTCCAAACTTTATTTCGTTCAAATTGAAGCAATTCTTCTTGCATCGCTTCTACCCAGCTTGGTTCTTGCAAGGCTTCATGAACGTGTGTTGGTTCGATCATGCTAAAAAAATTAACATAGAAGGCTTCATTTACAGTAGCAGATCTTGTTTTAACGTCGTAAGATGGACTGCCAATGATAAGATTTGGAGTGTGTGATTTAGTCCATCTACTCATCCTAGTTTGAGGTACTTGTTGGGCTTGAACTTCAGTTTCAGAAGTTTGAATAATCTCATCTGGGATTGATTCTGAATCATGAGCAACATCTAAAGTCTCCTCTAAGATGAAGGCATAGAAGAATTTTCATCTGGAATTGAAGTGGCTTTTGGATAGTCGCTTGATGGAATGGGAAGAACAGAAGATACTGGTGAACTCTCATCAGAAATTGCAGGACCAAAAAGAGTAATTCCTGAAGCGTGAAGAACTTCAGGAATACTCAAGGATGGATTCTGTTGTATTTGCTCTGAAAATATTTCTTCGCCCATAGAATCTTGAAAAATGGCATCGATTTCGGATTCTCTGTAACCTGAAAGATAATCGGAGGTAACAGTGGTAAGTTTGAGTTCAGAATTAGAATACTCAGAAGTCAGTTGAGTTTGATCATCAAAATCGATGTTAATGCTTTCCATTATAGTCTTAGTACGTAAATTAAAGATTCTAAAAGCTCTTGAATTTAACGAATATCCTAAGAATTTAGCTTCATCTGATTTCTTATCAAACTTGCCAAGTTTTTCTCTGTC